>CP098273.1:2400000-4800000 GCA_023658475.1 Epichloe elymi | reverse complement strand
CGTCGGTCACACTCCATCACGTATCGTTCCAAGATCCTGTCGCGCCTCTTTTGGCCGAGTCTGCCAAAGGAGCCCTTTAAAGTGCCGGCCCCCGTAGCAGAGATTCAAGCCCAATACGAGACTGGTTTCGAGCAGCTCAAGACGTCGCGAAAACTGGGGTGGCTAGATCACATTGGCTCTGCGACCGTGCAGCTTGACTTCAAGGATCGAAGTATCCAAGTCGAATGCAAGACGTACGAGGCCGCCGTCATCTATGCCTTCCAGAATGACGAAGACAGTGCTCATTCTGATTCCCAGCGGCGCACGTTCAACGAGTTGTGGGAGATGCTCATGATTGACGAGGACATGCTGGAGTCTGCCCTACGCTTTTGGGTGTCAAGACGTGTTCTTCGAGACACGGGGAACCAGACATATGTGGTTCTTGAGCGACTGGGTGACGAGAATGGAGCGGTGACTGCCGGGGAAGACGGGACCTCTGCTGTTGTTGTTGTTGTTGTTGGTGCCGCAGAACCGCCGGTGCATTCTTCCCCACGAAAGGCCAAGACTGATCCAAAGCAGCAGGAGCAACGAGCAGTCTATTGGCAATTCATCGTGGCCATGCTGACGAACTCGAGTCCAGCCATGCCTCTGGGTCAAATTGCCATGACGATGAGGACGCTTTTCCCGGATCTGTCATGGAGTAATGAGGAGCTACAGGAGTTCCTGGGAGACAAGGTGGCAGATGCGGAACTGGAGTTCTCGGGTGGAAAGTACAGGCTTCCAAAGAAGCAAATCACACGGAGCTGAGTAGTATATTTCGTGACGTGTCTGTCTGGTCAATAGATGGGCGGCGCAAGAGGGCATGCATGTATCATGGTTTTAAGCGATGGCGCATTGAGCATTCCTCGTTGTCTTCCAAGCTGAGCATGATGGAATAGTCAGTCATTCGCGACAGTACAACCTCGGTGTAGCCCGCGTCTATATAATGGAACATGCATGTTCGACTTGCCGTGAGCATTCCGAGGGAACTAACTCTAATTAATCCGAATGAACAATGTTCGTGGGGCGCGAGACACGTGCTATTTCCGTAGGCAGATAGATGATGGATGGGAACAAGTCCGGCCCCCCCGACCGTTGAGGTTCATGTTTCATCAACTCCGACAAGCTTGTCGACCTGGACCGATTGATGGAAATGAACAGCAAGCAGAAGCGAAGCAAAACCCATCGACGCCGACCTGGTGGTGCGTGAGTTGTATAGCTAGACGTGTGAATGGCGGTGAATGAGTCGAGGAGGGGGCTTCATAATACCCCAAAGCTGCCGACACCGGGGAATCAATCAATCGTCCTTTGACGGAGATGCATGCCATGCAACACCGGGAGGGATTTTCCGGACATGGCCATGCTGGGGTTCCGCTGTCGACAAGACGGAATACGTGAGAGCGACGGAGCGCGGAGACGGCATTTGGGCAAGTCCGTGGGTCATCAACAAGTTACGGAGTAAGTCCGTACGGAGTAGTCGGTATAGCAACATCCCATCCGCCGGCTTCATGTATTACACGAAAAGCCTCCATCCTTTAACCCTGCTCCCTTGAACCAACCGCATCCCGAGCATGGGCGCGACCGTCGTAACTCTTTGGTGACACGGGGTCGAACAGGGGAAGGGGGGGGCTCGCTCACCTGGACGCACGCAAAAGCAACACGGCGGCAGACAAGTGTCACAAAAGGCAAAAATTAAAAAAGGAAAACCCTACGCAGAGAGGCACTCACGTAATGTTTTTTTTTTTTTTGGCCTCCGAACACGTCGGTCGTCATGGCCCTTTTCGAGATGACGGCCCTGCGGACCCTGGATTACTCATCGGGCCAGAGAATGACAATTCCCATTCCCCATTCCCATGCCCAATGGGCATTCAACGCCACAACCAGCCGCCGGGGCCTGATTCATGTGGTTCGAATGAGTTTGGATGTAAAGTCTGACATAAGCCGAACAAGTAGATGAGCCCGAAGATTGAAGACGAAGGCGCTGGTGGCCACGAGCCATCAAACGGCTATTTTGCCGAAAATTGCGAGTCGGTGACCGGGAGTAAATGCCATGCTGTATTATTAGTGGTGGAAGACTTGACAATTTGCTCAACAACAAGTCGGAGGGCATGATGGACAAAAAAAAAAAAAAAACACGTGCGATAATACCCTGGCGAGTTGCTTCGTACCGAGTAATAAAATTTGTGGGTATGCACGACGGTTTCTCGTGTTCTGTCCCTCGGTTCGGTTGTCTTTCCCCTGTGATACTTCCCGCCCTTGTTCTCACCACAACAAAGCAACATTGATTTGGTTTGGGTTCTGAGAAAACTGGGCATGGGGGCCTTGGGGTGCTTGTTGTTCTCCTCCCCTTACATGGCTTGTTCTCAGACAATGTGGGGGAACGGGCGCAGCCAGACTCAATAAAGTCAAAAGACGAATGAAACCGTCATGAAGGATGGGTGGTGCTTCGTAGTCGGGGTCGGAGCTTCATCAGTCCTTAGCCACGGCTAGACTTCCGATGCAGTGCGACTCACAATCAGCATTTCTCATTGCTCGGAATTAGATTCGACCACTGGCCAATGACTCTTGACATGTCAATGAGGTCACAAGCAACCTTACTCTCACCCGCGCCAAGTCGCCAGAACTGGATAAGATGGGTCGCACTTTCATCTTCAAGGTAAGTGCATGCCGCATACCTATTAAGTTGGGACGAGCCCAAGCCAGCTCATTCGAACCTGTCTTCTGTTGCTGGTCTTGGTCACAGAGACATGATATGATGTCTGGGTTGATGCTGTGCCATGCCACGCCGCGCCGTGTTGGTCTGCCCATCATGTTTCCCCTTCTCGCATTGGTTTTGCCTTTTGTTAGGTGTTTTTTTTTTTCATCTTCTCCTGTGCTCGGTTGTCGTCTGCCAGTCGGCGCCATTGCTGTCGAGACCCAATGTGCCTGTTTCTCATTGTCCTTTCATCCTCTCTTCCTTGTAACCAGACAATTGTACTCATGTAATGTAATTGTTTTGTAATTGTTTAGTTTTATCTTTAAATCTAACTTATAATTAAGGATATTATCCTAACAACTACGTAATCTTATAGAGTAAAATTCCAAGAAAAATACTATATATAAAGGTAGGTCTAAAAGTGGGTTGGTTATTCGGCCGTAAATCGGAAAAACTACATTTGTAATTGTTCAAGTTTTATAGTTACATCTATTTTCTAAGATTAAATATCAATTATTTATTAAGGAAAAAACAATTACAAGATGTAATTGTTTATAACACTCTGCTTGTAACATCTGACAGATGCGTGACCCGCCTTCTCTCCTCTTTGATGATGCGTCGCCGTTGATGCCCTCTGCGCCATGGCTCCAAAATGTCATCCCGGCCAACTTGCGAAATTAAATCTGGTCAATATGGATCAGGGAGAACTAAACCCTACCGTGCGGCTCATGCCCAGTGAGCAAAGCGTTCATTTGCTCCTCGTTCAAACAAGCCCTCATCGCCTCTCTCTCACCTTGCACGTCATCTGTTCTTCTCGCCGGGGTGGCCATTCTCCGCCTTTGGATGCAGCCCTCGATGCTGACTGTTTTGCCATGACCCAGTCTACCAGTCCCCTACACCCTACCCTGTTGGCACTGCACTTTTCCGGTGATGGTCAGAGACAAGTCCAAGCTCCGAGCTTGAGCACAAAACCCAGCATGTATAGGGCGTGTTTATCAAGCAAACTTGTTAATATCCCAACAAGCCCATGCAATCCGTGCCCCCATACCGTACGTATGCCCGCCCTTCTCTTCCCTTCCCTTCTCTTCCTTCCCCCTCTGCCCCTCCAGGCGGCGCCCCATCGTATCGGCTAAGTGTGTTGCATGGTCACTTGCGACTTGGCGTAGAGGGCCCCATTCCGTGGTCATGCACGGAGTACTTACGGAATGAAGATTTCCAGGCGGTTTACCTTGTCAGACGGAACATCGAGCCAAGTAACGTGTAATAAATAAATTTGTGCAAAATCGTCTCAAGGTGCTGGCACGCGTCGGCCTCCCAGAACACACACAAGCCAGTCAGATTGTTCATACTATTGTGTCATACTATTGTGGGAGGAAGGAGGTGGAAGTGATTGACTACAGGTGTCTCCTTCCTGCTTTTCCCACCTTTGACGCCTGGTCAGACCAGACCAACGCCAGACCAACGCCAGACCACGCCAGACCACGCCAGACCACGCCAGGTCAAAGTCAGGCCAGTCAAAACGCATGGCTCCGTAATTGCCATGCTATGTATGTAATTCCGTAGTATGAGCATGACGAGTAATACGGAGCTTCACGAAATATTTTTGTTGTATTCACACCACCCGTTCGTTTGCGAGTGCGCGCCGCCATCCAGTGAGCCAGCCAGCCAGCCCATCGTCAAGCGTCGGCTCGTCGATTCATCAGAGACCGCCAACACACTCGAGTGCACAAATCATTGGTGCATGTGGCTTTCGCTTTTGCTTTTGCATTTGATGTCTACCTACCGGACAGAATTGCATCCATGCTGCTCCGCCTCGCCTTGCCCCCTCCTCCAATGTGCCCACCCCTCCTCTCACACAGCACATACCGCAGTATTATTATGTCTTCTGTCTCCTTCCTCCTGGTCTTGCTTATCTGCCAGTCTTGGTAGCTTCCTGGCCTTGCCTCCCCGTCACTCTCGTGTGTGGCCGGCCCATCCAGCCGAGCTGGGAAGCTGGATGGTGCCTCGTCAATACTTGTTGATCTTCTGACACTCACTGGCGTCCGCTTCATTAATGCCTGGCCGTCCGTCTCCTCCTCATTTGGTCCTTTGTCAAGTTGGCTCAGCCGCCCACATGGACGGACCTGGGCCTGAATCACCGTTCCCGCCTTTGGTTTCGCCGTCAGGTCCTTTTGCTACTTTGGTCCTGTTGCTCCAGATGCCGCCGCCCTTCCTCCCTCTCTTTCCAACAAGTTGGGATTCACTTCTTCTCGCACACGCGCTCTCCGACAAGAACAAAATAACCCACCGAGCTCTGTGTCCGTTTCGCTTCTCCCAATTTCTCTCTGTGTCCGTGCCGTCCCTTGAGCTGTGGTGTTTGTACTTGGTGCGCAGCTCCGCATGTCCAGCCGCATTAGGCCGCCTCTTTCGCCTTCTAGTCTCACTCTGATGTGTTCCCGCGTCCGTCAAACGCTTCGGATTACGGAGTAGTACTGGCAAATAAAGCTCCTGCCTGCCCTTGCTTGCTTCGCTCGTGCCCCATGATCATCCGACGAGACCGGCTCGTCTCCACAAGTGGTTGGCTATTGTTAAGCTTCTGGGCCTACTCACAGCTTCGGCCTCGTCCTTTAACCCCAGCTCCCATCTCTGTTGTTTTCCTCCTGCCCCTTCCTCTCTTTTTTCAGGTGGGCTTTCAATTTGGTTCATCTCATTGTTCGTTTACCCTCTCATAACTCGGGCCGATGAACAGATCACCATCGTTGGTGGATTGCTCTGACCAGTCTGCTCTCGTTCTAGCTCCCGCATAGCAGAGGTGTACGAGTCCAACATTCGCATCCGTGACGAGCGCCTGACCCAACGTTACGATTACAACCAACGGATATCGCATATCGGATGGGACGCTCCTGCCCGTGGTTGATACAACCCACACTCATACCTTTGAGCCCTGACAAGCCTGAACCATAACTCGTTCCGGCTTTGGGCTTCTTACTATCGGCTTTAAAGCATTGTCTGTCCCTCGTCACATTCATCGTATCGCGCCTACCTCCCCGGGTCTCGAATACTGCGTCCTTCTCAACCATCCCTCCTCATCGTATACCGCCTCTGTACACCATTCTCGATCTCGTCCAAGCTCTCTCGCTACCCATAGTCGCAGCCCCGACTTTCCCGCTTTCTCGTCATCTATCGCCATATAGCAAACCAGACACCTAGGCGTCGATTCTATCAGTCCCCGCTCTCATCGTCCCGTCTTTTGGCTCCTTCTTGTATCCATCATTGCTAGATTGGCTTGATGCCTGCCACGCCACATCCAAGCTCTCAAACCAGTCTAGCAGAACAGCACGGATAGTGTTACAAGTCAGCAGATTACTCTGAAGAAGAAGAAGAAGAAGAAGAAGACGAAGAAAGCCAGCGATCAAGAAAAACAAGCATTAACATTGTTCTTTCAGCACATCTAGTCCAGATATCACTAGACCACTTCACCTCGACATCACCTGGCTCTCCAGTCACAAAGCGTGTGGGCTGCTCTCCTCTCGATTCAAGCCTCTGCCAATATTGGTGGCCGTGAGTCCACGCCACTTTCGATCTCGTTGGAACATTTACTGACGACCGATAGCGTTGCTCGGAAAGGGAGGTCCAGCGACAATACCGGCTCAAGATGGATCAAACGAATCTCCTCCCGAATAACCCTCGGAGACTACCCTCGAACGACGATCCATTGATACAAGCCTCGCCAGGTCACTGGATGGTTCATCCCCACACATCGCCCATGTCGCCGTGGCATGCTCAATCGTTGCCGCTGGGACCCTTTTATTTTCATCAACATACTTTCCAACAGGCCTCAACAAACCCGGGACCTGCCCAAGCTACACAAATCGGTCAGCATAGCGCTCTACCTCATCCAGACCGTAGCCTTCGCGCATTACAGAACCCAGACTCGGTTGTCGGACTTCCTGCAGCCTCGACCTATTGGACTTCGAATTTGCAGCCGATGTCGGGCGTAATGAATTCTGTGCCAGGAATCAATTCTGTCATGAATGCGACTTCAGGTTATTCAATATCAGAGAGTGAGCTGGGAAATACCAATTATTTCAGCACACGAGGTTTGGCGCTGCATCCGCCTGTTGCAGCTGATTGGGCATCACCGGGGGTGACCTTGAATTCTCTGCCAACGACTTCCTCTTTATTTCCGTCTTCTGAGCGCCTTGCAAGCGTCCCAGGACCTGCGGGTGCTTCGTCATCAAGTACAACGCTCTCTTACCTCTCCCCAATCTCACCCCACCACTCAACGCAGGTACCACCAACAAGCTTTCAAAGGACCCAGCGGCCTCAGTCATGTAAGTAGTAAAGCTTGACGCCAAACGCGTCATCCGCAAATTGATTTTACATTTGCCAACGATTCTGTGGTCAAATACCTCATGATCATGACACTTTGCTCGCGCCTCTCTTCTTGTTTTCATCATGCTTGGGTTTTGATCACGGGGTTTGCCTACAAGTTAATTTGAAGCATGACACAAAACACAATACCTTTCTCTCTCTCTCTCTTCTTCCTTGATTCAAGACGACTAATACAATTACTATGACCACAGCTGTCACCTTTTCCGAAGTCAGAGACTTCACTAGCCTCGCATCCCCGGCTTCTGACCGCCGCCGACAGGCTTACTCTCGGTCTCGACGATCTGTGAGTTCTCGTCAATCCGGGCCTGGCCTGTCTCGGTCACAGGATGAAGCGGGTCAGGATCCTTCGGGCGAGATCCCAACACCATTATTGCCGAGGCCTCATCCCCGAGTCAGTGATGACATGGTTGCACGCCAAATTCAAATGTTTCGTGGCACCATGTCAAGCAAGTCGGTGGCATCCAGAGCGGCAGTACAATCTCTGGAAAGTGTGGAAATCTCTTCCTTGCCAGAGAACGAAAAAGGTGCGTCGTGTGAAATGTCCTTGTACGAATGCTTTGGAAATGATGGAAAACTCATGGTTCATCGGTAGCGTGCGTCATTTGTTACAACGACTATGGCGTTGAAAGTCCCGAGGGTGTCAACGAGGCGCCTCTGCGACTACCGCCTTGCAAGCATATCTTTGGGGACCACTGTATAAAGAAATGGCTCGACGAATCAGATAGCTGCCCCTATTGTCGAGCAAAATTACAGGCAGAACCGAGGCATTCGTACGGTTCAGCAACAACATTTATCAACATGATGCGGATGCGAGGGCTACCGTTGCCTGCTGGGTGAGTCGCGAAAAGCTTACTGTTATTTGCCAAGCGAAGACTGATTTGGATTCATCAGGCTTTCCGATGAGCTGATTACCAGGCTGGCCGCTGGTCCAATAACGGAAACTGAACTTCAGGAACTGTTTAATCGAGCGGATCGAAATAGGGAGCGCCGCCCACCACCGGATGATGCCGCCACTCATCAGGATCAACGCAGGACCCGACAACGCCGCAGTGGTCCAGTACCCGGGGAGGCTCGATTTGCAGGTGTCGGAGCCATGCACTCTCGCTCGGCTTCCGACGCCCCTGCTAGCCAGGACCTTGGGCCGCGGGAGGGGGGCTCTTGGGGTGCCCAGACTTCAGTTGCAGGATCCGCACCGCCACCCCAGCATCGCCTGCAACCCAGACTCGTCATGAGTGAAACAAGTGCACAGCTCAACGGCATGAATGAGAGGCGCGGGCAGGCGGCGTCGTCTAGAACACCACGGCCCACTGATCCTATGGCTCCGGTGGTAGTTGCCAATGGCTCGTCGCTGCGAGAACGGAGCATACCGAATCCATTACAATCACAAGCTCAATCTCGCTCTGTTCTTTCCACGCCTACTTTATCAGGAACTATCCACGCATCATCTCTGTCCACTATGGAGAACCCAACACGACAGCCAGATGATACAGAATTATCTGCACTTCGGCCGAGCAGGAATCGGCCCTGGTAGTGATCCAAGGCTTTTCTAGCACACTGGCTCTGTTCAGTCGCCAACCCAGCGGCCGTGGACTCTCTCTGTATAAAAGCTGACGAAATGTGACGAACTTTGGGGTCTAATCGAGATGGCGCTCCGCAGTCACCTGTTTTCGCTTCCCTAGACCCAGCTCTCCCCCCTCCCTTCCATTGCACGGCCTAGGTAGTTGTACCGATGGCCGCTTTTTTCTTATTTTTCTTTTTTTTGTGCTCAAGGGCATGGGACGACGCTATAATGATGGTTTGGCATGGCATGGCGTTTTGCGGTGGAATAGCATATGCATGGCTTGATTGGTCGGCAAACTTTGTTCTTTACAGATGGTATCAATGTATTTCTCCGAGTGCCGTAGGCAGTGGAGAGACGACACAGCGATGGATGCAGAGTTTGGCAGACTCGGCAGCGGAAGTTAATGGATGATTGAAATCGGCGGATTATGCCAAGAACATTGGTGCTTGCTTTTGTTCGTCTTTTTCTTGATTGCATGTATCCTCCAGGTGGAACGAACCCACTCTGGGCCGTTTGCTCACATGTATACATATGTATGTACAACAAGACCAGGGAAATATCAAGCCAATCATGTGCCTTCCCGCTACTTCGCGTGGCGCTAAGAGGGGGGGAAGTCCTTTCTACTCGTATGTATGTGTTGGACCGCGAAGCTAGGGTTCAGTATAATCACATCTATTGAGTTATCTGACCCTATAAGAGGGTGCGGACTATAGTCTAAATACCTAAGTACCTCTACTATTAGTAAGGTACTTATATAGTACTAAAATATACTATAAAGTTATAGAGGTCTTAGAAAATAACTAGCTAGGGGTAGACTCCTATCTTAGCTAGTTAAATAGTAAGACTATTATATAACTAGGATTAATTATACCCTTATAGGTATAATATACCTCCCTAGGGGACCTTATTTAAGGTTCCCTATAATAATTCTAAATTAATAAAATTAGTTAAATTAATATTATAATATTTAAATTAATTCTATAGTATAGAAATATAGTTAATTAATTATAATCCTATCTAAATTAAGGTTATTATATAATACTTACTCTTTAGGTTCTTTACTAAGTATACTAAAGGGTAGTTATATAAGCCTTAATACCTTATAGAAGCTTATAAAAGTATTCCCTATAAGAGGTTTTATAAGGCTATTAGTAATTATCTTTTTAGTAATAATCTAGGTAATATTAAAGGTTTCTTTTATAACCTCTTAATAAAGCTAGTAATAATAAATATCTATATACTAAAGCTTTATAATAAGCTTAATAAACTCTTCCTTAAGAAGGTAAATTATCTATATATTATTATATTTAATTTTAAGTATATTATTACCTAGGCATAGCCTAACCTCTTAATATAGTTATCTAAAGGCTATAAGCTCTTTACTATAGTAAGAAAGCACTAGAAGCTTTACCTTAGTTAATAATATTATTATAGTAGCTTACCTTTCTACCTTAAAAAGTATAGGTTCTTTAAAGAGTTTTATAATATAGCTTTATAAGCTTTTCTATATTATAGGATTATTAGTAAAGAAAGTATTACTATATATCTCTAATATAGGGTTATTATTACTATATTAAATTACTAGGTTTACCTATATATACCTATACTTAAGGGCTCTTTTTACTACTTCTATATACTATAGCCCTAGGTTCTATAGGTATTATAAGAGTTATAAAGCTATAAAAGTAATATTAGGTCTTAAAACTATTATTAGGTATAATAAGGTTTTAATTAAAGATTAGTATTACTTAAGATCTTAAGCGCTAACCTCTCTCTTAAAAGGTTCTAGAGGTATAGTAGTTATTAAGGCTATTAGCCTTTATTAAGGGATTTTTATATTAAATTTAGTAGTAGCTTTATCCTAATAGGACTTCTAATTAAGCTATACCTTCTTATTAGTATAATCTCTAATAATTTTAATACCTAGGAACTATTAAAGCTCTCTAAGGTCCTTAATATTATACTTTATAAAGAGTCTTACTCTAAATTTATTATATAAATATAATTTCCCTTTAGTAAATAAGGTAATAAGGTTATCTATATAGAAGAAGATAATTAACCTATCCTTAATAAATATATAAATATCTTTAAAGATTTATATAAAGCCCTTACTAATTAGCTAGCTAATTAGCTTTTTTATCTATAAGAGAGGCACTCTCTATAGCCTATAGACTACTCTAAGGAGCTTTAGATAGGCTTATTTATCTTTATAGCCTAGAGGTATCTTATAGTAGACCTCTTTATTAAGATCTAAATTTAGGAATACTATAATAAAGTTATACTAGTATACTTCTAGATTAAAGTAGTATATAATAGCTATAAATAGCCTAAATATATTAGTAACTAGAGTTACTACTTAAGTTAATAGATAACTCTTTAGTTAATAATTTCTAAGAATATAGAGATAAGCTTTATATTATAGGAGGTAGCCTTACTTATCTAATTTATAAGTAAAGACCTAAGTAAGGCCTAGAGGCTTTATATATAAAGAAACTTTATCTCTAGATACCTTTATAGCTACCTTTCTATTAATAATCTTATAATACTCTTTATTTTATACTTTTTAGAATTCTTTTTCCTTTAGATAACTAGCTAAGTTATTATAATAAGCTAGAGGAGGGGGAAGCCTTAATATATAAGGCTTTTCTTTGCTTTTAGGTCCTAGATTAAAGGCTATAGTAACTACTTTAAGATTATTATAATCTTATAGATTTATTAATATCTTATAACTATTACTACTATTAGGTAGGTTAAGTAAATTATTAATACTTAATAGTATATAATCTATTAAATCTAGAAATTATTTAGGTAAATTTAGAGGAGTTAGTAGATTTATTTCTTAACTCTCTTTCTCTTTTTCCTTATAGTCTAATTAATTATAACTATTAAGAGTTTTATCTTATTAAAGCTAATTAAGTGGTTATTATAGTAATAGAGGGTACACTATTAGTAGAAGCCCTATATTAAAGCTTTTATCCTTATTATTATTAACTAGCTCTTCTAGGAAGTATTTTTTAACCTCTTTTATATATAGTAATAGGCCTCTTTCTTAAGTATAGAAGATAGACTTATTAAAGGTAATATAACTTAATAAGAACTAGTAGCTCCTCTTTATTATTAGTACCTAAATTAGGTATTACATAGAGGAAATATATCTAGCTAGGTATCTAATGTAAGCTCTCTAGGCAAGCTTTAGACCTGCCTTATAAAGCCTACTTTATATTATTATAAATATCTTATAACTAAAGGCTTGTAGATAAGTTATAGAGGCTTCTAGATTCTCTAGTAAGTAACTCTATTAAAGCTTATTCTCTCTTAACTACCTATTTAATGCTTATTAAGGTAATTACTAGTTAAGTAGCTTTTAAGGCATATAGTTTAAGATATAAATAGCTACTTTAGTAGCTATAGGCTAGAGATCTTCTAGGAAGCCTAATTATATTATAAGAGTTATTATAACCCTTATTATCACCCCCCTAGACCATTTAGTGTGCCTATTTTAATATAGGTAAGCTAGGCTAGATTTTCTAATAATAATGCCTCTATTTATAACCTCTTCTTCTTGCTTTTTAGTCTAGAAGGTAGTCTTACTATTAGTTATTATAACTATAATATAGATACTATATACTCTTATATATATAGCTTCTAACTAATTAAAGTAGAGCATAATATCTATTTTTAATAGGATTATAAAGATATAGTGTAATCCTATAGCTCTATAGGTAAAAAGAGTAATATATTAGTCCTTATTATACCCTAATAATTAAGTAAAGAGATTAAAAGAAACTACCTAAAGTAGTCCTAAAGGTAATAATCTAGCTTATAACACTTATAATATCTACCTCTACGCCTTAGCTATCTAATAGACCTTATATTTACCTACGCTCCTTTCCTTTAAAGGGATTTAAAGCTTTTTAAGTACTTAATTTATTATATCCTTACCTAAATATACTAATCTAGTATACTATAGGTCCGTAGGCATTATTATTATAGCCTTTAGGTCTTGCAAATCTCCCTTAATAGTAAAGACCTCTAATAGGCTTAAGCTCTCTATATATAGCTATATACTAATAATCTAAGTTTAAAATATCTCCTAATTACCTCTTACTAGGTCTATAACCCTTCTAGTAAGGTTATCCTACCTTATTCCCTTCTATATAAGTAGCTAAAGAGATATAAGGTTTATAAAGAATATTAATTAGTACTAGGCCTTTAATAAGGTAAGGGTCTAACTATCTATTAAGATAATCTAAGCTATGCTAATACTATAAGCCTTAGTAACACTATAACTAGCTTAAATTCCAGGTTATTAACTATAATTAAGGTCTATAAACCAGCGTTTATTATTAAAGATATGGATTAAAGTGCCGCTATTAAGTATAACCTATGATTTACCCTAGGTAAGGAAAGCCTCTAAAGACTCTTCTATAGCTAAAAATATAGTATTATCTTCTTTAGGTTCCTTTATACTATTATTCTTTAACTATATATTATATACCTTCTTTATATTATTAGGTTAATAATTTATTACTTCCTTTGCTTTCTTTAATAACTCTTTAACTTTCTAGTCCTTTATTAGGCAGAGTGCCCTATAGACCTTCTATAAGTCTTTTAACTTCTTTACCTTATACTTCTTATAGTAGATATAGTCTTTCTTTACTAACTTCTCTACTGCCGGCGCGGCAGAGAGCCGACCGAAGACCGACCGCCGAACTGCAACCCAAAGATAATCCAAAGATTCCACACCGGACTAGACAAGCACGTTTCCTCCACGATTATATAACTACGTATAGGCAAGATTAGACTTAATAAATTCCTCTTCCTTAGGGGCATCTCTAGGGTAGCTTTGCCCCTGTGTAGCTATAGACAAGCAGAAGAGGACTAGTACTATATAATTATTAACTACCGTAAATATAGCTATATATAACCCTATTAGCACTAGCCTATAGACATATAGGAAGCGAGGCTAGCCCTAGATAACCCCTAGAGAGCAAGATACTTAGCTAAATAGTTCTTAGCTATAAAGAGACTATAATATTATACGCTAGCATATAACTTAGTAGCTAAGTTAAGGGCACTAGAACTAGAGATAGAGCGCTTATAATATAGGAAGCTAAATCTAGAGACTATAACTATAGTAGATAGTAGTAATAATAGGAGTAGTAGGAGACTAAGACTAGACTAAATAGTCTAGGGGTAGTAAGGAGCTAGAGGTAGGGTAAGAGTATATATATAGGAGAAGAGTATATACTAGAATAACTCTTTAGATTTAAACTATTAAAATAATTAAATACTAGGTATATAATCCCCCCCTAGGCCTCCCCTGCCCCGCTACTACTGCTATATTAATATAAAAATAAATAAAAAATAACTACTCCTTTTCTAGAATAGGGATTATATTCTCTAGGGCCCTAGCCTAGCTCTTAGCTAGTAGGGTAGTGACCTAGAGCTAGATTAACTCTGCTATCTAAGTATCTAGTCTATATAGCTAGAAGATTATCTCCTTATACTAGTCTCTTATAGGCCTACCCTCCCCCTAGACTAGACCTACTACTAATATACTCTATTTTCGCTTACTTTAATTCTCTATATATAGCTTCTTAATATAAGCACTAAAGTTATCTAGGACCTAGGAAGAGCTAGATTAGTATTAGTATAGGGCTAGACTAGACTAATTAGAAGAATACTTATATTTATACCTTTAGTAATTTTAGCAGATACCTTAGTTAACTACTAGTGCTCTACTTAGCGCCTAGTGATTTTAACCTAGAGCTAGGTTAGCAGTAGCGTTACCCTAAAAATAGATAGAATATATATTACCTTTTTATATCTATTATTTTAAACCTAGTAATTAAAATATATATTAGTTATAGCCCCTAGAAAGATAGGTTAGCCTTACTATTACTATAGTATAGGGGAGAAGAAATATACTAACTATATTATAATACTAGTGCCCTAGGTTTTTTAATAATCACGTATAATAAGAGATATACTAGAATATTTATAGCTTACCTAGCTAGACTAAATTAGTAGTAAAATAAGCCTAGCGCTAGGGTAGGGAAGTCTTACCTATAGTTTATAATTAAGTGCTCTCTAAAGCTACTTTAATATAAGTTACTTCCTTAGGTAGTAAAGAGAAGGTTCCTATATAGATTAGCACTAAAGCTATAGGGAAGTAGGGTTAGACTTATAGGTAATGTAGAATATTAAGAAGATATAATAATAGGCTATAACTATATTAACATTAGTAACTAAGCTAGACCTAGCTAGGGTTAGGGCCTAAGAATATATAAGAAAATAAAGGGAAAGAGAAGGGGGAAAAAAAGGGAAGGGGAAGAGAACCTATAGGAAGTGTAATAAAGGAAGAAGGAAAGAGGCCTAGATCTAGAGGTAGAAGGGATTTCTTTTATGATCTCTAGGAGGGGGTCCTTAAAGCATTACCTAGATTTAAAGATAATATATAGATGCTATAGATAGATAGAAAAGCCTAACATAAGAGAGCGGCGGGATTACAGCGGAACTAAGCTAGCTTTACCCTCTCCTCCCCTAGAGTTTTAAAAAACTAGGTACTTTAACTTTATAACTAGACTAGACTAGAGAAGAGATAGAATAAACTAAAAAGTAGGGTATTAGATATATTAATAATAAAGTATAAAAAAAGTAAGTTAAGAGTAGATTACTATATAGTATTAGATTTTACCTAGTAGAAGGTAGATAAAAATAGATTAGAGTAGAGCTAGAGGAGAGCCTAGAGCTAGGCTTAAGGTATAAGGTAGAGGTAACTCTGCTAATAGGGATAAGTCTAGTGTAAGCTAGTAATAAATAACTATAATAGGTAACTATAATAGCAGCGCTAGCCTGCCACAGAGCTAGCGCCGGACTATATAGAGTTATAAGGGGGTTTTTTATCCTCTAGAAGGTTTTCCCCTTTAACTAAACCGCTGGAGTACTAGAGACAGCTAAATCAGGCTGGCTAGCGTATATAAATAAATAATAAATAAATAACTTCTCTACTTTATCCTTTACTTCGCTATTAAGAGTTAGCTTAGCTCTAAAGGCATTATTAGCCTTTACCTAAGACCTTCCTTAGGCTTTAATTAGGTGCCTAATTCTACTTATAATACTATAGAAATCTAGGACCTTTCCCTCGCTCTCTACTAAATAAATTAATAAGCTAATTTAAGCTAAGATAGTAGGGAATTATGCCCTAATAGTATTATTAATTATTTCTATAGGTAAGTTACCTTTAGTAATAGGGTAGTCTACTTAAAAGTATCTCTTATAGCTAATTAAAGTATCTATAAGCTACTTATTAATATTAACCTTTATAAGGTTTTATTTAATAGTCTTATTAAAATTAACCTTAGTATAATACTTAATAGTCCTATTTAAAGGTATTATATTCCTTATAAGCTCTTTAATCTTATTATAAAGAGATATATACCTTAAGGTTATCTACTAATACTTAGGACTAAGTATTATTATAAACTAAGTATAATACTCTTATAGGGCCTTTATAAGGCTCTAGAATTAGCTATTAAATACCTAATAATAACCACTAAGGACTATAAACTAGGCGCTATCTTTAGTATTATTAGGTTATTAAGGGTACTAAAAATAACTCTCTCTAGCTATATTATAACCTTTAGAAGAGCTTTCCTAGGGTTACTACACGCTACTAATTATAGCTCCGCTGCTATATAAGCGTGTTTAAACTCCTATAGTATCTAATATAGATAATTAATTCTATATAGCCTCTACTACCCTTCTCTTTACTAGAGTCCTATTTCCTATAAGGATTAGAGGCTTAGGAGGGTAATCTAGCTATATAATTAAATTAGGATTAATAAAGACCTAGATTTTATCTTTAATAGCTCTTGCCTTAACTATCTTATACTATAGGTCCTAGTGGTAGGGCTCCTATAGCTTAATAGCTAGCTTATTACTCTTAGAAGACTCCTTAGATATTATAAGGATACCTATAGTGTTATTATTATTAAACTAATAGATAGTAGTGTTAATCCTAGCGTGCTAGCGTTACCTGATTACAATATTAATAAATTAGGCCTTTCTTTTGCCGTGTTTATACTAATTATATAAAGATTAAATAATTAGTTAATTTAAAGAGAAGAGTACTAATTTAGAAGAAGGTATAATTATTATGAACACCACGTAATTACTACTATATTAGACCGCGAAGCTAGGGTTTAGTATAATTATATCTATTAAGTTATCTAACCCTATAAGAGGGTGCGGACTACAGTCTAAATACCTAAGTACCTCTACTATTAGTAGGGTACTTATATAGTACTAAAATATACTATAAAGTTACAGAGGTCTTAGAAAATAACTAGCTAGGGGTAGACTCCTATCTTAGCTAGTTAAATAGCGAGACTATCGTGTGACCGGGATCAATTATGCCCTTGTGGGTGCAACAGTATGTATGAGCCGAGAGTCCTAGCAGCCCCACCCTCCACAGCTAACAACAACTGCCACGGGAACATGTATTCTACAGAGGAAGGAGAGTTAACGTACAGTCTACCCCCTGTTCAATTTTACACGAGTACATGACTAGGGGTAGCAGGCTAATCACATACTAAATCAAGGATTAGCGTGGCACTAAGCGGGGAAAGAAGTACCTTATATTACGTGTATTTTACTGGAGGTACCTAGTACCTCTTGCTAGCGCAAAGTCCCCTATAGCATCCCTAACAGCTCCACTCACAACAGCCACTTGGAACTAATAGTTGCCGCCCTGCGTGGGGCTTGTAGTTGTGTAAAATTAAACGGGGGGTTGACTGTATGCATGTGTACTGTTGCACCCACAAGGGCATAATTGATCCCGGTCGCACGATAGTCTCGCTATTTAACTAGCTAAGACAGGAGTCTACCCCTAGCTAGTTATTTTCTAAGACCTCTATAACTTTATAGTATGTTTTAGCACTATATAAGTACCCTACTAATAGTAGAGGTACTTAGGTATTTAGACTATAGTCTATACCCTCTTATAGGGTTAGATAACTTAATAGAGGTAATTATATTAAACCCTAGCTTTATAGTCTAATATAGTAGTAATTATATAGTATTTATAATAATTATACCTTACCTTTTTCTAAATTAGTACTCTTCTCTTTAAATTAACTAATTATTTAATCTTTAAATAAATTAATATAAACACAGTAAAAGAAAGGCCTAATTTATTAATATTATAATTAGGCAACCCTAGCACACTAGGATTAACACTACTATCTATTAGTTTAATAATAATAACACTATAGGTATCCTTATAATATCTAAGGAGTCTTCTAAGAGTAATAAGCTAGCTATTAAGCTATAGGAGCCCTACTACTAGGACCTATAGTATAAGATAGTTAAGATAAGAGCTATTAAAGATAGAATCTAGGTCTTTATTAATCCTAATTTAATTATATAGCTAGATTACCCTCCTAAGCCTCTAATTCTTATAGGAAATAGGACTCTAGTAAAGAGAAGGGTAGTAGAGGCTATATAGAGTTAATTATTTATATTAGATATTATAGGAGTTTAAACGCGCTTATAGAGCGGCAGAGCTATAATTAGTAGCGTATAGTAATCCTAGGAAAGCTCTTCTAAAGGTTATAATATAGCTAGAGAGAGTTATTTTTAGTACCCTTAATAACCTAATAATACTAAAGATAGCGCTTAGTTTATAGTCCTTAGTAGTTATTATTAGGTATTTAATAGCTAATTCTAGAGCCTTATAAAGGCCCTATAAGAGTATTATACTTAGTTTATAATAATACTTAGTCCTAAGTATAAGTAGATAACCTTAAGGTATATATCTCTTTATAATAAGATTAAAGAGCTTATAAGGAATATAATACCTTTAAGCAGGACTATTAAGTATTATACTAAAGTTAATTTTAATAAAACTATTAAATAAAACCTTATAAAGGTTAATATTAATAAGTAGCTTATAGATGCTTTAATTAGCTATAAGAGATACTTTTAAGTAGACTACCCTATTGCTAAAGGTAACTTACCTATAGAAATAATTAATAACGCTATTAGGGTATAATTCTTTACTATCTTAGCTTAAATTAGCTTATTAATTTATTTAGTAGAGAGTAAGGGAAAGGTCCTAGATTTCTATAGTATTATAAGTAGGATTAGGTACCTAATTAAAGCCTAAGGAAGGTCTTAGGTAAAGGCTAATAATACCTTTAGAGCTAAGCTAACTCTTAACAGCAAAGTAAAGGATAAAGTAGAGAAGTTAGCGAAGAAAGACTATATCTACTATAAGAAGTATAAGGTAAAGAAGTTAAAAGACTTATAGAAGGTCTATAGGGCACTCTACCTAATAAAAGACTAGAAAGTCAACAAAGAACTATTAAAGAAGGCAAAAGAAGTTATAAATTGTTAACCTAATAATATAAAGAAGGCATATAACACGTGGTTAAAGGTGTGAGGCCCCTCACAACATAACCCACGCGCATGCGTGCACCGCAGCGCCAGAGCACCGCGGCGCCTAACACTAGAAGGAAGGGCTAGGTCTATATAATATTAGCAAGCCACTAGCTATAAACCAGTAACTTATATATATATTACACTTAGACCTAGTAAGCTTTAGTTAATATATAAGTACACCCTATATTCTTTTACCTAGCTACCTTTATCCTTATAATTCTAAAGCTTTTATGTTAAGGCTTCTGGGCCGAATATGATGAACAGGGTGATGGTATGATCAAGGTAGCAGCTATAGAGCTAGAAGGTAGGTGTATGTGCTTAAAGGTTTTAATCTCTAGCCTCCTATATTCTATATATACAACCTTTGCCTAAATACCCCCTCTACATGTATGTAACTAGCTTATAGCGACCTTATAGCTAGGGCGCTATAAGCTATAACTAGGCCCTACTATATATAATACTATTACCTTTATAGCCTCTATTACTCTATTACCTCTATAACCCTAATATAGTTCCCCCTCTCCTTTATAATTACCCTTAATTATAATTAGCTACCTAGTTAGTGTAAACTTACTATCTTAATTTTCTATATAAATCTAAATAACTTTTTATATTATAATATAATATATAGGGAGATATAATAGCCCTATTAATATAGGTTATAGATTATTCCCCTCCTTACTTATAAGCTCTTAATTACTATATAATTATAACTATAGAGTTACTTTATAAATACTTATATTATCTTTATTATAGTTTCTATAGAAGTGGATACCCTATATTAAATTTTCTAATTAGGCTAAATAGATAGGGTATTAGATACTATATATCTAAGTAAGTTTAACTATAAGTTCTAGTAAAGTTACTATAAACTCACTAGGTGTATATAACTAGCTATAATTTTTACTATTAGTAGCTATAACGCTAACTCTTTAACCTATAGCTTACTTTCACTACCTATATAGATTACTTAAGGGCTATAGTTAATATAAAAGAGCCTAGATTTCCCCCCCTTTATCTCTTCCTTTCTTCCTTATCTTTCTTAATTAATTTATATAAATTATAAGTTAGCCCTACTAGCCTTATAGTAACGCTCCTACTACTATTACTTAGTAGTTACTAACCTTACCTAGGATTATATTATTCCTAGCTCTTACTTCTAAGCTTCTTTATTATTAGTCTTTTATTACCCTACTTCCTTAGTTACTTATTACTAACTTATAGCTAGTTTACTATATTTACTATCTGCCTAGTAACTCCTAGTTCTTTAGCTCCTACCCTAGAAAAATCTCCTTATAAATAGGTATTCTAAGCTTCTAAGATTACTATATAAGTTTTACCTCTTACTTATAGTATTATAATAACTAACTTACTAAATAGTAGTATTAAGATCCTATATCTATACTATAGTTAGTAAGCTACTATCTAGTAGATTATACCTAAAGATAATAATAGTAAGCTATAATATATTATTAATAAGAAACCTATTCCTAATAAGTACTACTATTCTCCTAGTATAACTAAGCTACTTACTTACTACTTTCTTATTACTAACTCTAGCTAGGAAATTCCTCTAAGTATACTTATTATATAAAAAATAATAAATTATATATTAGTATAAGTACCTTTCTACTAGAAACTACTTCTAAATAGCTAATATACTACTAGTATCCTACCTAAATTATAAAATTATATTATAAGTTATTTAAGATAATAAGAAATATCCTAGAAGGTATTTAATATTATAAGTATCTAGTAAGAATATTAACTCTAATAACTTAGTTATAGCTAACTTATTACTAGGGTTTTATATAGGCTAAATATAAGTTATATAATACCCTCCTAGCTATAAAAAATACTAATTAATATAGATATATTCGCTAGGCTTAATTAACCACTAAGGCTATATATAAGGCTAATACTAATAAGCATGCTATAATATTATAGCTATTTAATACTATAAACCTTAAGGTATAGATTAATATTATAAATAGCTTACGCTTTATTACCTAATATACTCTAATAATAATATCTTATTATTTTAGGTATAGTTTTTAATTTACTAACTTACTACTAGTTTACTAAGTTTACTTCTAATATCTCTACCTATATTAGCCTCTCTAAGCTCCCTAAAGAGCTCTATATATTTATTTATAGGGATAAGAAGGAGTCTTCTAATAATAAGGCTCCTATAGCTACTATAGATAAAAATATAGCTACTAATATAATAATAGAATAGTAGATACTAGATAGCTATAAGGTAGTTTTTGCTTTAAGAAGAATATAACTTATATTATAGGATATTTATATACTAAATTACTAAAGTAATTATATCTTTATAAACTAGCTACTTAATTACTACTTATAATTATTTATAATATCTTTTATAATAAAATCCCTTTTTAATACCTATAAATTTTCTAAACTATTATAGCCTTTCTACTTTACTAGGTATTTATATTATTTTTTATTATAGTAATATAAAATAATTCTCTTAACTTTAAACTCCTTTTTATTATCTTTAATATTATCTTATAGTAAGGATATATCTATATAGCTAGTAAGGTCCCCTTTAAAGGGTTTAAGGCTTATAATATTAAATATATTATAAAGTCTTAAGCTAGCTAGTAATTATAATTAATAGGCTAAGCTATAATTACTAACTACCTTTTTAATCTTATAGGGCCCTAGGTACTTTATAGTAAGCTTTTAGCTTAGGTATCTTAGGTTAATGTTTTTTATTAATAGTAATATATAATCTCTAACCTTAAACTCTATTAGTATTCTCTTATAATTATAGTACTTCTTTTACTATACTTATATATTACTTAGTAGTTACTTAATCTCTAAGTATCTCTATCTTAGTTCTAAGACTTTATTTTCTACCTAGTTATTTACTAAATTAGGTATTAGGATAGCCTAGTGTAGTCCCCTTAGGTTATACCTATATAGCGCCTTTACTAGTATTAAGCTATAATTACTATACTTACTTATATTATAGGTAAACTATACTATTAGTAAATATTCTACCTAGTTATCCTATTTAGTATATATATAGGCTCTTAGATAGTGCTTAAGAACCTAGTTTAATTACTTTATTTATCTATCTATTTAGGGGTAGAATATAGTGCTTAGTTACTACTTTATTATAATTAGGTAGTAGAATATCCTCTAGAATCTACTAGTAAATATTAACCCTTAGTCTATAATAATACCTTCTAGGGTACTATAGTCCTTAAAAATATTTTCTAGGAACACTATAGCTAGCCTATTACTAGATAGGTATATAAACACTAGTATATAAATACTATACTTTAAAAATTAGTCTATAATAACTAGTATTATATTATATATCTAATACTTCTAATCCTTTACTAGTAGTAAGCCTATAATAAAGTCTATTAATAATTCTTAGAAAAGGTAATTAGGCACTAGTAGCATAGCTAACTTACTATAAGGTTTATATAACCTTAGCTTTAAAACTTAATAATTAATATAAGTCTATATATATAACTTAATATCCTTCTTTATTAATAGCTAGTAATATTAGCCTATAATTTAATAGAGGGTTCTACTAACCCTCTAATAACCTACTATAGGATTACTATAGGTTAATAGTAAGACTTCTTTTTATATATCTTATAGAATAAAAACTTAATTATTATATATTAGTAACTTAGAGGGCACCCTAGTCTATATTTATAACCCTTTAGCCTCTAGCTTAGAGGGACTAATTAACTATAGTCCTAATGCACTAGAGTTACTACTTATTAGTAATAACTTCTACTATACTATAAAGGCATCCCCTTATTACGCTTCTAATAATAAGACTAGAATTAGGGCTTCTAATTCCTATACCTTACTTCTAATAGTAGAGTTTAATATTATAGAGGTTCTCTAAACTACTAAGATTCTTACTATAACACTACTATAAGCCTATAGCTCTTTAGTAATACCTATAAACTATCTAATTAGCCTAGTAGAGATTAACTTTATAGAGATTACCTTACTTACTATTAGATTTCTTACTATACTATTAATAGGTAGTAATCTTAGATATAGGGTATTAATAGAGTTACTACTACTTTTACATTACTTATTAATTATAAACCTAATATACTATAGCTTTACTAGACTAGTAGTAGTACTATACTTATTATAGTGCCCCTATAGCCTAATAGTAGTAAACTTAGTAAGGAAGGTTAGTAACTAAGATATAAATACCTTAGCTTTCCTTTCCTTACTAATATAATCTAATCTCTATAATAGAGTATTAGTAGGATTTAGCTTATCTACCTAGTGTTTAATAATAAAGTTAAATAGGCATAGCTTATCTAATATAGTAACCTACTAGCTTATTAGCTTAGGCTTTAAAATAAGGTATTTATAGTTTAAGTAATCTATTATTACTTTTACTAGGTAAGCTAAGTAAGTAAGGTAATATCTCTAAGTTTAAAAGGCCTCCTAAATTACTAGTAACTCTATATCTAGTGTTATATAGTATAATTTAGTGTCCTTTAACTTCCTTAATATAAACACTATAGGGTGCTAGTAACCTAGCACTAATATTATAAGGATAGCTCTAATTATATATCTAGAGGCATTAGTCTTAACTTATAATAGTAGCGCTAGATTAAAATACACTAAAATTAGTGCCTCCTAGACTTACTTTTATAGTTCTCTAAACACTACTAGCTTATAGGGCTCTAGCTTAAACTTTACTAGTTATTTCCCTTATAGATAGTTAGTTAATAGGATAATAATTTTACTATAATTCTTAATAAAGTACCTATAGAAACTAGTAAATCCTAGGAAAGATTAGATATTAAATATATAGATAGGTATTAGCTATATTATAATTACTTTAACTCTACTAGGGTCTATTAAGATTCCTTCTAGGGAGGTTATATAACTAAGGAATTTAACTTCCTTAATAGAGAATTAGCACTTATCTAGGTTAATAAAAAGATTAGCGCTTTAAAGCCTCTTAAGAACCTACTTAATATAATTCTTATACTCTAAGATATTACTACTATATATTAGGATATTATTAAGGTAGATAATATAGATAATATCTATAAGACCTTCTAAAGCTATATTAATATATTCTTAGAAGGTAGTAGGTATATTAATAAGCCTAAATAGCATTATAAGATACTTAAAGTAACTATATCTACACTAAAAGGCTATCTTTTACTTATCTCCCTTACGGATATATAGCTAATAGTATATATCTTTAAGGTCTAACTTTATAAAGATCTTTACACCTCTTAGCTAATCTAAGATTTCTAGAATTAGGGTTAAAGGGGCCTTATTCTTAACTATAATCTTATTTAGGCCCCTATAATCTATATATAGTTATAATTTTCTCCCTTTCTTTAGTATAAATAGGATTAGGGCACCTACTAGACTAATAGATCTTTAGATTTAACCTTATTCCTATACACTTACTAGGTACTTATAGAGCACCTATAGCTCTTTCTTAGCTAGGTTATATATAGGTCCCTAGGGTAGTGTTTTTCCTTCTTCTAATTTAATTATATATATCTACCTACCTAATCTAGGGAGGGTACTAGCCTTATAGCTTAAGAATATATCCTTAAACTCTATATAGACTTCTAGGAGGGCTACCTTATAAATAGTATTAGATAGATTTATTATTATATAGATACTACTTAGTTTCTACTCTTTTAGCGTGTCCCTAATAGAGGCTATATACTTAATTAAACCTATGAACTAGGGGGGAAGCATTACTATAACTAATAAGTATTTCTCCGCACGCTATCTATCCTATAACCCTATTACTAATAAGATATATTCCTTTATTATAGGGTATCTCTAAAGTCTTTTCCCTTATAATATTATAATAGGTTTATATTATCTTACCTAGTTAATACCTAGCACTAGCTTTTTACTACTATTAGTAATATAGTAGCTAACTTAGTATATCTTTATATATCCTATACTATCCCTTACTAATATTATCTTTTTTAAAATTCCTTAATATAGTATAATATTACTAGATATACTCTTAAGCATACTATTACTTAGTTATATATTTACCTAGTTTAGGTCTATTAATATATCTAGATAAATTAAAGAATATATAGCGCTAGGGTTAAATAGTATTAGTACTACTACCTAGTAGTAATCTTACTATAACTTAACTTCTATATAAATTTATAGGTCTAATTACCTATTCTTATTAAGTTATATTATATTAAGAGTATTTTCCTAGGGTTATACTAAGCTAATTAGGGCCTTATTTAGGTTTAACTAGCTCTTAGCTTAGTTACCACTACCTTAGTGCTAGTTAGTAGTATAGCTATCTCTATAGTAAATACTATAGTCTAGCTTAGGGCACTTAGTTAAGAGGTAGCCTAGTTTTTTATACTTAAAATAGGTAATAGGTAAGCCCCCTATTTCTATATAGTATCCTTTCTATAACCTACCTTCTAGTAAAGCTAAGTAATTCTTTCTTTTCTATTAGTTATCTCTTTAGTTACCTTTATAGTAAGGCTTTTTTTCCTCTTTTATTACTACTTTTACCTTCTTTTCTTAGCCTATAAGATAGTTCTAACTTATAGGGTATTCTTAGCTAAATACCTACTTCTTTATAGTGCTATTTAGGTATTATATAAACTAGGTAATTCTTATAGGCTTAGGTATAGGCTTAGGTAATTCTACTTCTACCTTACTCTAAACCTTAATAAATACTTAGAATAACTAGTCCTTACCTTACTAAAGGGTTAGTAGTATTCCTATAGCTTCTAGGTAGTAACTATCTTTATCTATTTCTCTAGTTTTTAATTATTAAATAAACTCTATCTAAGTATAGCTTTAGTAGTCTATATAACTATCTATAGTAGTAAAATATATTTACTATTACTTTACCTTATCTACTAGGTAGCTACTAGTATATATAACCTTTATTATATTATTTATAAATATATTCTAATTTATAGTAAAAACTATATTTAAATCTACTAGGAATATCTATAGATTCTTATAGGTATCCCCCTTATATATAGGAGTCTTAAGCTATATCTTTACTATACTATATCTATATAGCCTTAGTATAGTTAGTACTAACTAGGGAATAAAAATAAGGGCTTAAGTAAGAGAGGTTTATAGGGTAGAAGTAAAGCCTTAGTTAGTATTATCTAATTAAGGAGGGGTATTTACTTCTTATAAATTTTTCTATAGCTACTTAAGTTTATATCTTTTTTAGGTAATTTATAGCTATACCTTTACTTATATAAGGCTATAGTTTAATATAGCTTCTTTATTATTAATAGCTAGCTCTAATATATAGGAATTCTCTAGGGTAGTTAGATAAGAAGACTTATACTCTAGGAGTAGGTATTAATCTATAAATATATCTTTATATAGTATATTTACTCTAGAGTTATTAGTACCTATTAAATAGGTATTTATTCTATATAGTGCTAATATCCTTAACCTACTAATAGCCTATTACCCTAATAGGAAAGAGAGATTAACTTATTAAGGCTTCTAGGCTAAATATAATAAATAGGGTAATAGTATAATTAAGGTAGTAGCTATAGAGCTAGAAGGTAGGTATATATACTTAAAGGTTTTAATCTCTAGCCTCCTATATTCTATATATATAACCTTTACCTAAATACCCCCTCTATATATATATAACTAGCTTATAGCGACCTTATAGCTAGGGCACTGCAAGCTATAACTAGGCCCTACTGTACATAATGCCATCGCCTTCATAGCCTCTGTCGCTCTATTGTCTCTATAACCCTGACATTTTACCACTAGCTACCTAAGAGTAATATAGGGCTAAGAACTACCTAATTAACCTAAGTAATATTAGATAATAACTAAAGTTAATTAAATAAGGGTAGTATTACTACTAAAGATATACTATATTCTATAGGAACTAGGACTAAACCTAGACCCTCTAATATTAGGGCTAATACTATAGTAATAAATAAGTAAATTACTTAGCTTAAGAAACTAAAAGAACTATAAGAATAAGAGTAAGAGCTTATTAACCTTCTATAGCTAAGTAAAGGGAAAGAGAAGATAAAAAGGTAGTAAAGATCTAGTTTCTTCTCTAGTAATAGCTACTAAGAGGTTAAAGTTAGGAATATTACTAACCTCTAATACCCTATAAACCTATAGAAGTATAAAATATAGATAAATAACCTAAACTATACCTTTAATAAAGTAAAGTAAAAGTATTAGTATAATTACTAAAAAATCCTCTTTATACTTAACTATATATATAGTAATTATAGGGTAAGATAGGACTAATATCTTAATAAATAAATAGCTAATAACTAAAGTAATCTTAAAGATAACTAGAATATATTTAAGACCTAGACTCTTATACTACTCTAAGATACTACTAACTATAATACCTAAATAATTATATAGCTAGAGAATATAAAGTAATATAAAGGCTAGAGTCCTATTAAATTTAGTATTTACCTAGATTTACTAAAGAAATACCTAGAAAGAGCTACTAAAAAGTTATAAGCTCTTATATTCTTTATAAAACTACTCCCTAATCTATAAGACTAGATTAACCTATATACCTTTATTATAGGAAAGGTATAAGAGGAGGTTATATAACTTACTTAGTAACTCTAAGAGGCTATACTAAAGAGTAAGTAAAAGTCTAAGTATTTAGAAGATAAGGGCCTAAATAAGGCTCCCTAATATTATAAATATAACTTTTTATAAGGTAGAAGGTCTAATAAAGATTAGAAGGATAAGGACTAAGAGAAGTCTTCTATTACCTACCTAAATAACTATAAACCTAGGTATAAAAGGTAGTATTTTAACTATAATAGTATAGAGTACCTTATAAATAGATATAATAAGCTAAAGAAGGAGTAATAAAACCTAGAAAACTCCCTAAGGTAGAAGTAGATACCCTTATCTCTACCTTAAATACTAAGGTATAAATAGGGTATTAATTTTATATACTAGTTACTATTTATAGGTATATAGATTTTAAAATAGTAGTAGATTTTAATAGTTATACTAAGATTAATATTATTAGTGCTAAATTTATATAAGCCTATAAACTTAACTAAGCTAAGGCTATAGTACCTATTATTAAGGTAGTAAGGGCCCTTATAGTTCCCTAATATAGTATTTATAAGGTCCCTATTATAATTAAAGACTTAAGAGAAGAAGAAAAGGACCTTAAGCTACTATATATAGCTATTAATAAGGACCTAAGAACTAAGGGAAGCCCTATATTAATTAGGATATATATACTTACTAAGGAATATATCTACCTTTACTTATACTTATAAAAGTAGTGGTTTAAGAAAAGAAGAAAGGCTTTTTTACTTATAACTCCCTATAAATTCATAAAGGTTATATATAATAAGACTATTATATATACTATTAATAGGGTTATAGAAGATAAGTTTATTACCCTTAGAGATAAAAAAGAGGTAAAGGTATATAGAACTATTAAAGATATCCCCTAGGAACTATATAAGTTTAAAGATATATTTATATTAGATAAGGTAGGGAGCTTACCTTTAAAAAAGACTACTAATTATATAATTAATCTAATACTAGGGGCTATACCCCTATATAAACTAATTTACCCCCTTTCCTAAGGTAAATTAAAGGAACTTTATAAATATATTAATAAGAACCTATAGAAGGGCTAGATAAGACTATTAAAGACCCCTATAGGCATGCCTATCCTATTTATACTAAAGAAAGATAGTATACTCTAATTATATATAGATTATTAGGGTCTTAATAGGGTAATATAGAAGAATTACTATACTCTCCCCCTAATTTTAGAGATCCTAGACTAGTACTAAGGAGCTTACTTCTTCTTAAAAATTAATATTAAGAATACTTATTATAGAATCTAGATTAAAAGGGGTAATAAGTAGAAGACTATATTCTATATATACTATAGGCACTATAAATATCTTATAATACCTTTTAGGTTAATAAATACCCTAGCTATATTCTAGAACTATATCTATAAAGCGCTTTATAGGCTAGTTAATACTATTTATATAGTATATCTAGATAATATCCTTATCTTTTTAAAAATATAAGAGAAGCACACTATATATATTAAAGAAGTCCTAGGGTATATAAGAGAGGTAGAATTATATATAAAACCCTCTAAATATAAGTTTTACTAAGAGTTAGTAAAGTTCCTAGGGTTTATTCTCTTTATTAATAGGATCTTAATAAATACCTACTAAGTTACTACTATTTAGGATTAGAAGGAACCTATAAGCTTTAAGAATATATAATCCTTCCTAGGGTTCTATAAGTTTTACTAATAGTTTATCTATAGATACTCTAGGATTATAGTATTACTATATATATTAATAAAGGGTAGTTAGAATAGTATCTAGACTAGGAGGTTTATATTTAGGGTAAGATAATAGGTAGTATTTTACTAGCTAAAAGATACCTTTTAGTAGGCTTCTCTTCTCTATTATTATAACCTAAGTTAACTAGTATATATTAAGATAAATACCTTAATCTTTATAATAATAGGAATCTTATTATAATAAGATAATAAGGGCTACTAATACTCTATAGCCTTTTAGTTAAGGAAGTTTACTAATACTAAATATAACTATAGTATACCTAACTAAGAGTTACTTACTATAGTTAAGTTATTTAAATACTAGTAATATTATATTAAAGGTATAAAGACCCTAGTAGAAGTCCTATTAGACTACTATAACCTATAAACCTTTATAAAGTAATAGAAGCTAAATAGAAGATAGGCTAGATAGTATATATTCCTATACTTACTAAACTTTATAATTAAGTATAGACTAAGGAAAAGTAACCCTATAGATATACTATTAAGAAAGTCTAATTATAAGAGTAAACCCCTAATAAATAAGGTACTTTTACTAAAACTTAAGAAAAAGTTAGTAGCTACTAAAGAAGTAGTAAATAAAAAGATACTAATATATTAAAGAAAATATAGTAATATATCTTTAAGGAAGGAAAATACCCTAGTCTTTATAGAGAGGTATAGTAAGATACCTTTAGGGGAGGAAAATACCCTAGTCTCTATAGTAAAGGCTAGAGTAGCTATATTAAGAGGCTAGTTAGCTACTATAGATCTAGTAAAAGGTTAGCTAAATAAAGGTAATTTCTAGGAGAAGGTAATATATATCTAGGATACTAGTATAGTATAAGAGATCTAGGGAGCTATTATATTACTAGATCCTTACTAATCTAGCCTAAATAAACTATTAGTATAGCTACTATAGAAGGCCTAAAGCTAAGATCTAGACTTATAAAAGTAGAGTAAAGAGATTAATTCCTTAGAGAGAGGGAAAGCTAGTCTATAGTTATATAGTATAAGGGGTTTTCTAATATATAAAGACTAGGTAGTTATTCCCTAAGAGCCTACCTTATAATAGGAGCTTCTATAGCTATACTATAATAATCTACTAGTAAATTACTTTAGAACTAAGTAAATACTTAAGCTATTAAAGTATTACTTTTAGTAGCTAGCTATAAATAAGTCTATATTAGACTATATTATAAGCTATAGAATATATTAATAAATAGTTATAAGAAGATATTACCTATATAGGAGTCTTAAATTACTACTAATACTAGAGTAATTATAGGTAGAAATCTTAATAGACTTTATTATAGGATTACCTATTACCTAAGTAGGTAAATAAGAAACTAATATAATCCTAGTAATTATAGACTAATATATTAAGTACTCTATCTTCCTACTTATAATAACTATAATTAATATAGCTAAGTTAGTAAAACTTTTCTATAAGGAAATTAAGCTATAATTTAGGCTACTAAAGGGTATTATATCTAATAAAGGATCTATTTTTATAAGCTAATTCTAGTTAGACCTATATTACCTATTATATATAAAATATAGGCTTTTTATAGTATTTTACCCCTAAACTAATAGGTAGACTAAGAGAACTAACTAGGTATTAAAGCACTACCTATAATACTTTACTTCTAAAAACTAGTAAATATAGCCTAAGCTACTCCTAGTTATATAATTTACCTATAATAATATAGTAAATAGAACTATAGGCTATTTACTAAACTATATACTTATAGGGTACTTACTAGAGTTTTAGCTAGCTTTTAGGGATAAGGTTATAAAAAGGAAGGTACTAGAGGCTTATATTTATATTATAAAGTTATATAAAGCTAGGGAGTAGCTAAAGTAAAACTAGGTAAAAGCTACTAAATTCTAGGTAAAGTACTATAATAAATATTACTAACTACTTACTTTTAAAAAAGGTAACCTAGTATTACTATTAGTAAAGAATATATAGCTTAAGGAAGTAAAATAAAAGCTAACCCCTAGGTTTATTAGACTATTTTAGGTACTTAATATTATTAGTAAGTAAGTATATTAGCTTATATTACTAGAAAAATATAGTAGGTTATATAATATATTCTATATTAGCCTACTAGAGCTATAGACCTATTATAAGAATATAGATAAAGAAAAAATACTAATACCTAATCTTAAGGATAAAGATAATAAATATAAAGTTAAGGAGATTAAGGAATATAGAAAGACCTATAGAGATAATAAATACCTAGTAAAGTAAAAGGGTTAGCTAAGTAAATATAACTAGTAGGTTCCTATTAAAGATATAAAAGAAGCTTAGTATATAATTTAGGTATTCTACTAGAATAAGTTAAGGGAAAAGAATAGTAATATATAAGTAAGTTATAGGTAAAAGAGTATAAAGTTCCTATAAAAAAGGTATAGCCTTACTAGCTACTATAATATACCTAATAAAAGAAAATAACTAAACTATATATAAAAATAAAAGAAAAAATATAAAGGAATAAAATAAAGGAAACTATTTATAGCTTTAGGAGAGTTAATAGAAATCCCTCTATAGTTACCCCCTTATAGCTAAAAACTTAGCCCCTATAGACTATATACTTAGTATTATTCTTATCTACTATAACCACCTCCCTTATTCTATAATAAAAATAATATAATACTATTCCCTAGGTAATAAATCCTAGATTACTTAGCCTTAGCTATAAAACCATTACTATATTCTATATAGTAAGGAGTTATAGATAGTTAGCTTACTAAAATATTAGCAAATAGATAGTAAAATAGGGCTAAGATATAACCTACTATCCCTAGGACTAGAGCTAGGTTTATAGTAACTATAAGGGTTTAATAGGAGACTATATACTACTAGTATATAATTAAAGCATCCTACCTAGATATATTAGTAAAGAACTAGTAAAAAGGGAAGAAATATATAGACCTAGCGGACCTTAGTAGCCCCTATTAACCTAAATATAATATAATATATTATATTAATATAGTTAAAGCCCTATATAAGCTAAAGATAATAGGTAGTAAAATACCACTAAGTTACCTCTAAGAATATAAGGTCTTTAGGATTATTCTTATCCTTATTACTAAGTGCCTCTATTAGGATATCTACCTAATCTAGTACCTTTAATAAGTTAAGGAAGTTACTATATATAGTAGCTATAGACTATATAATTATTAGTAAATAGAAACTAAAGAGTAAAGGAAAAGTAAGATACTTATAGCCTTATAACTATCCCTATATATATAACACTAAATATAGCGCTTTAACTACTTTATCTTTAACTAACCTATATATAGGTTAGTAATAAATTAATAATTAATCTAGGGGAGTTTAGGGGTAGATAGGGGGCTCTTTTTATATTTAGTGTATCTAGTACGTAAATAGTGTATACATAAGTAGTTATAAAGTAGAATTATTAGCACACTTATAGTAATTTATTAGTAATTAATAATAAATAGATAATAGTATTATAGAAAAGTAATAATTTAGCTAATAATATAGAAATAAAAATAGAATAATATAGTAGAGAGGTAGAGGTAAATTTATACTAAAGCGCTAACTATTATTTATTATTATAGATTATTATTTATTATTATTTTAATATAACTACTAGTTAGCAAATAGTTATAAAATATAGGGTAAAAGCCATTTAGGAGCCTAGTAATAAGGGGGGGGATAATTATAAGGCCCCTTATAACATAACCCACGCGTATACGTGCACCGCAGCGCCAGAGCACCGCGGCGCCTAATACTAGAAGGAAGGGCTAGGTCTATATAATATTAGTAAGCTACTAGCTATAAACCAGCAACTTATACACACATTACACTTAGACCTAGCAAGCTTTAGTTAATATATGAGTGCACCCTATATCCTTTTGCCTAGCTACCTTTGTCCTTATAACTTATATATAGTGTGGCGCTAGGTTAGTGTTATCCCTTTGCTTCTTAGGTAATAGTAAGAGTTATATAATTATAATAGGCTATAGGATATACCCTATCCTTAGAGGTAATCTAGCCTAGTCCTACTCCCTCTAGACAAGGGTATCTAGGTATTAGGCTTATATACTAGGTCTATATTATAGGTAAAAGTTAAATAGTATAAGTATATCTACCTACTAAGCCTATCTCTCTAATATTAACTAAGAAGTAGTAAAGTACTTTAGGTTCTTATAATCTATATAGATAGTAAATAGATAGGGTATACCTTAAAGTTTTACTAACTATACCTTAAGGTAAGAGATAATAGTAAGTAACTCCTTATTATAAATTATATAATTCTTCTATAAGGATATAAGGCTAGTAGAAAAGTAAGTAACTAGGTATAGAACACTATTAGGACCTTATTATAAGAGGTACCTACTAATAGCTTTACCTAAATAATTAGCTTCCACTACTATTAGCTAGTCTAGGTCCTATTATACTAGTACTAGATATATAATAAAGGTATCTTTTAACCTCTTAAAGGCCTTCTCTTCCTTAGGTCCCTATTAGAAAGGGATATTCCTCTTAGTGAGTTATATTAGCGGAGCCACTATCTCTAAGAAGTTACTAATAAAATTATAGTAAAAATTCGTAAATCCTAGGAAGCTATAAACCCTATATAGTTTTATAATAGGTACTACCTATTCCCTTATAGCTATAACCTTTATAGGATCTAGGCAGATTAAGTAGCCTACTATAATAATATATCCTAGGTACTAAACCTCTTTTATAGTGAATATAGACTTATTAAGGTTAAGGTATAAACCTATAGCCCTTAAGTAACTAAGGACTAACTAGACCTTGTTTATATAGTCCTTCCTTAACCCCCCTAAATAAACCAGGATATTATTAAGGTAGGCTATAATAAAGTCTCCTAGTGTATTCCCTAAGGATTTATTAATATAATACTAGAAAGTTATAGGTACGCTAGCTAGGCTAAAGGGGTAGACTAGCTATTTAAATAAACTAAATCTTATATAGAATGCTATAAGGTGCTCTTAGCCCTTAGCTATCTATAGTTTATAAAACACTATATAGATATCTACCTTTATAAACTAATATACTTAGGATAGGGAATATAGTATCTTATTAATTAGTAGGAGAGGGTAATAGTCTTATGCTATTATCTTATTAAGAGCGTAGTAGTCTATATAGAAATGCTAACTACTATTTACCTTTTTAATAAGAAGGACAGGGGCTATAGCTACTAAGGAGCTAGCATAGATCTATCCCTTATCTATTAGATCTATAATCTAGCGTTAAACCTCTAAAAGCTAATCCTATAGTATATTATATAAGGGTCCCTATAGGAGTGCTAGTTTAGACCTATCTAGGTTCTTATGTATGCATATATAGTAGTTAAGAGACCCTCTATAAGGGGGTAAGCTATTAGCCTTAGACTTATTAAAGAGGTCTATAAAGTCCGCTAACTCCTTAGGTAGCGCTAATATATTAGGAGTAGCTAGCTCTATCTTAGGCGCTATAATCTATAGTACTATTATTATCTCCTTTAAGCTTATAATAATAAACCTTATAGTAGTGTCCTTATTCTAGTGTGCCCTATAAGCCTTAGCGGTGTATAGGGATCTAATAATTCCCTATATTAGGACCTCTATTACCTAAGTAGAGGACTTAGAAATATAAAGGCCCTCTATAGCTCTAATAACTAGTTATTATTATACTATATAAATTACTACTCTATACTACTCTAACTAAGGTATTCTAAATATTATATCCTAGGTTAGGCTAGGGATAATATATAGGTATATAAATAACTCCTAGCTATCTATATTAATTCTAGTGTGTACTATATAGGTTATAGAAGAGGTATCTTCCTTAACCTGCTTTCCTTTCTATTCTATTTCTACTGTGGTATAAATACGCCTCTATTTTAGTAACTATATAAGCTCTAGGCTAAGCTATCTTACTGCTAATTTGCTTATTATACTATAGTAATTATAACTATAATTAATTTAGATATTAATAAAATAATATATATTAAAAAGTATAGAAATAAGGAATAGTAGTTAGTTTATATATTTTACTATATCCTATTCTATTTCTATATAGTGGTTAAAATTATCCTATAATATAGAAATTAACTAGCCTATTAGCCCCTATATAAGACTCTACTTAGGGGCTACTTATTTTCTATAGGAGGGATATTTACTTCCTTATCTATACTTTCCTTATCTACCCTAGATATATTAATACTAACCTACTAGTGCTAAGGTAGGAGAAGGGTGTATTCTTAAATAAAGTAGTCCTTAGACCTATATTAGAGGTAGTATCTTTCTTAGTGGTGTCTAGCTAGTACTACCTCTAATACCTATTTTACCTATTCTATATTTAGGGTAGCCTTTACTTCCTTACCCTTCTTCTTAGCCTATTTCCCTAGCTAGGTCCTTACTATATAAACTCCTATTATTAGAGTATTACCCTTATAGTTAATTAGGTTTAAGGGTTTAGGGTATAGGACCCTATATTAGGTCTAATACTTATCCTCTAAGGTAAGGGCCTTAATATTAACTACTATCTTATAATACTATATAACCACTATATGCTAATTATAATAGCTTATACCCTACCCTATGCTAATCTCTTAAAGATACTTATTAAGTATATATTAAAGCTTTACTAGCTTTATATTATCTACCTAAAGATCCCCCCTAGCTAATAAGAGCTTATCTATAAAGTAAATAAAGAATATAGAGAATACCTCCCTAGGTCCTTATTCTATTTAGTTAAGCTCTATAAGGGCTATCTCCTATCTATATAGGTTAGTAAATATAGTCTTAAGATACTTTAGGAACTTAAAGGGATTAAAGTTAATATTTTTACCTAACTTAAAGAAGTTAGCTACCTAGGACTATACCTTAGAGGAGAGGTTCTAGTAAATAAATATCTACCTATTCTTATTAGTGCTAATAAAGTCCTTATCTACTAGTAGCTTATACTCTATTAGAAGCCTCTATATAGTAAATATAGCCTTATTACTATTATATAGGTTACCTATAGGGATTAGTTTTTACTTTAATTTAGCTACTATAGCTACCTATAGGGTAGTAAATATAGTAAGGGTTAGAGCTTAGCGCTAGACCCTAGGGTTTAGTTAAGTTAGTTAGGCTAAGGGTCCTATATAATTTACTAAGGGTCCTATATAATTTATATTAACTTACTCCTAGAGTTATATTATTTCTACTATCTACTTATTTAGTATATAGTAAAGCATTTTAAATTATACTTACTAAGCTACTAAGGGCGCTATAGCATTAGATCCTAGGGTAATAGTCCTCTAGTTAGGATAATCCTAAGGTTAAAGTGTGTTTTATATACCTATTAGTGTGTCTATTAGTATATTAAAATCTATTTTATTATCTTTTAGTAGCTATTATAAGACTAAAGGAAGTTTCTTAATTATTATAGACTAGCCCCTAGGTAACTATAATAGGGTATTAATATAGTATTAAGAAATTTAGGGAAAGTGAAGAGAAAGGTAGGAAACCTATTCTTACTAGGGCTCTTATAACCCCCTAACTACCTTATACTTATCCTCTTCCCTATGTCTTTATATATGTAGTATATATATATTCTAGACTTAGGGCCCTTAGGATTTGCCCCTATAGATATGTAATATGTGTGCACTTTAGTAGATACTTAGGACTATCTATCCCTATGCATACGCGACACGTGTGCACTCTGGAGAATGCTTGGGCAAAGCCCAAGCCCTTATAAGGGTATTAGTTATAGATTTAGGTTAGGAGCTATACAAGGATTACCCTATTTAATCGCGTGGTTAATTAGATATAGGCCTAGGTAATATCACGAATCCACAGGATAAAGCCCTTTATTAAGAGGGAAGGTACTATTATAAGAATAAGTTATTAACTAGCTTAATAGATTATTAGAGCCTATATTAAGATTACTTATTTTGCCTTATCTCTAAAGCCTTATACTATAAGCCTTAATTTCTTATATAGCTAGCCTATCTTGCCTTTTACCTTATTAATAATTTGCGAATTAAAGATTTATATACTACTATACTCTCTCTTATTATAGGTAATAAATTTAAATATACCCTAATTAATTAGTATATTAATCTTAGTCTTTATAGAGAGCTTAAATAGTATACTAGGGGTTATAATAATGCCTTCCTTATATAATTAAATTATAAGGTTAAGGTTAGCTTCCTCCTTAGCTAAGATAAATATATTAGTCTTATTAATAATTACTAAGGGGTTCTTTTAGGGTATACCTAGGTATCTCTTTAGTAGGATCTCTAGGGTCTTACTAGGTAGCCTAGTTTAGGCCTCTCCCTTTTCTTTACCCTCCTAAGGTAGGAGGGCTTCTATATTAGGGTCTTTATAATAAGGCCTAATAGAAGTTAAGTAGAAGGCCTTTAGGCCTTATAGGAAATTAAGAGTATAGGTCTCTTTATTAATAGAGAGGAGGTTATATAGGCCTTACTACCCTTTACCTTTACGCTAAACTTAGACTAGTAATCTAAGTAGGAGGTTAAGGGTCTTACTTATATCTAGACTATTCCTTACTATAAGGGCTTTACTAACTTTCTAGATTATATAGAGGTATTTAACTTCCTTTATTACCTTTTATATAGTAATAATATATTATAAGATCTCTAGTAATAATAGAGAGTTACTTAATATATAGGGGTAGGCGCTAAAGATAAGGAGGGTTAGAATAAGGCTATTTAGTCCTATAGTATTATTAAGGGCTTTTATAGCTATCTATAGGGTAATAGGTTCTAGGGTTATTAGACACTCTCTTTAGATAATATTATAGGCTCTTTAGAGCAGCCTATAATATCTCTTAACTTTTCTAATACTATAATATACCTTAATTAGGACCTCTTTAATAGAGATTAATATTAATACTATAAATTAGCGAAATTCTTTACTATAAAAGTTTATACTAGTATTAGTAATAATCTAATTAGGAGGTCCTTAGTATATATTAATCTAGTATATTCTAAGGGCTTCCTAAGTTATTTTAGCTAAGATATTAGGAAGGAATCTTACTATATAGAATGCTATAGCTATATCTACTATATAGAGTATTAGGCAGTTACTATTAAGGTATATAATATTAACTATTACTTTAAAGTTAAAGGTATACTTATCCTTAAGGGTAAATTTAAAGTAATAAAGGCTATTAGTATTTATCTAGCACTAGTGGTATACCTTTAATATTACCTTAATAGCTTTAAAGGTAATCTTATACCCTATATTACTTAGGAGATTATAGAGTTAGCAAACTAAAGGATAACTAAATTAGTAATATAAATACTATAATTTAATCTTAGTTAAGTAATTCCACGCTACTGCCTTCTTATCTTATATTAATAGTATCTATATATAGCCCTATTTATATACTAGGGGTACTTTAATATTCCCTTACTAGAGGATATTCTTAGTAGTAATAAAGTTAATCCTTAATTAGCCTATATTATTAAGGTAAAGTAGGAAGGGAGTATTTATTAGTATTATATAAAATATAATATTACTAAAGGGTATAGGTATATTAATTATTCTAAGTAATATAATTAGCTAGCCTCTACTAAATATAATAACTACTTTACCTACCCTTATAGTATTAAGATAAATCTTTAGTATTATTTTCTATAGTACTATAACTTAAGATTAGCCTACTATTAAGAACTATACTACTCTAGTATCTAGTATAATACCTTAGAAGGCCTTAGATAAGTTATAGTCTTTAAGTAGGAATAGGTAAGGAGGCCTAGTAGTATTCCTATCTTTAAATAGATTCTTCTTACTTAGTCTATGTATTATAGCTTAATTTATAAGGATTTTAACTATTTTCTAACTATTAAGGGTTATACTATAGGTAAAGAAGCTTATAGGCACCCTTTCTTCTTCCTCTCTCTCTAGCTTAGTATTAAACCTAAGGCTTATTATATACTAGGTAACCTTATTAACTTTAGAGGGATAAGGAGTAGGATCTTCTATTAGGGTACCTTTATACTAGGTAAGAAAGGTATTATATAAAGCTAGTAAGGATAATAAGGTATCTACTAAATAATAGTTCTTATATCTCTAGTATACCTTCTTATACTCTTCCTTAGGATACTTTATTAACTAGTATCCCTCTTTACTATATATATAATATTTCTTTATATAGGGAGGGCCTCTTTTACCTTTCTACCTTTATAAAGGGTATTATAACTCTTTACCCTTACTATTATACCTTCTATTAGTCTAGAAGGTATTAGGAGTTTAGGTATTAGTAGGGAATTAATATTAACTACTAGATTCCTCTATAATAAGCTAGATTATTATATATATATGCTTATAGAATTATTAGAGGCTATCTAGAGGGTTAGTAAGGCACTCTCTATACTTAGGAATCCTATTATAAGTAGTTATAATCTAGTTTCTAAGGGCTCTTTCTAATTAACCTATATTAGGAATAGCTTACTATAAGGTTAATAGCCTCTTAATAAGTTTATTAAAGTATTCTATCTTTAATTTATTAGGGTTTTTATTAATAGTTTTCTAAAGTAAAGCATTATACTATTTAAGGAGATACTTCTACCTTATATCTTTAGTCTTAAACCTATTGAAAATGGAAGGGAATCTGTACTAGAGGGATAGGAAGACCTCCCTAGTAGATTCAACGCGGCGGCTTCTAGATTCACTATAATACGACGATTCTTCAAGATATAGGGCGTTGATAGTTGAATATAGTAGATTTCTAGCTAGACGAACGATCTGACGAGTAATAAGAGGATTTTCTGAGTCCCCTCATAGACCTACCGACCGTATCAATGGAAGGGGGTCGCTAGCTAGGCCTTAGGAGCTATTTTTTTTTTCCGCAAAATTCATTTATATGTGAAAAGTAAAAAATCGACTCACGACCATATAATCTAGCCACCCACGTGTACTAACTAAGCAATCTAATAAGCAACCCTATAAATAAAATACATTATTAAATCTAGAAAAAATCAAGGATTCGAACAGTATAAGTCAGCCTTTTATACGACTACTAGTTCCGTAGTTACAGTCAATTTTAGCTTCCCTATAGGGTAGCCTAGTCGGCTTAGTCATATAAGCCTGTGGGTTGGTTATGTGCAGGAGCGCAGGTCACAGCTAAAGCTGGCCACAGCTAATAACGCTACAGGCAACGCCTCGTAACCAACATTGCAACAACGCAACTAGGCAACTAGTGGGCCTATAAAATAGTGCTATAAATAGCATAATTTTAACACTCCCTCTAGAAAAGTATAAGGTAACTAATTCAATACCTGAACTTAGCTCTTTAATAGATATCTAAGTTAACCATAAATTTAATAATAAATCTAATAACTTTTTAACTAAAATCAATAACTTTTCAACGGAATTCCAGTGTTTTTGTTGATTTTAAGATTTTTTGACTTTTTAGTTGGTTTTCTTTAAATTAGGCCTTTGTGTTCGTAAGACCTAATAGTTGAATAAATTATTGAAATTTATCGTTAGGCAGGGGCTTAGTTAAGCCATCTGCAGGCATCTCTTTAGTGTTAATATAGATAACCTTAGCTATACCCTTCTATACCTTTTCTCTAGTATAGTTAAATTTTAGTAGGGTATGCTTTATTCTGCTATGAAGAGCAGGGTTATTAGCGGTTGTAATAGCGCCTTAGCTATCACTAAAAATCAGAACAGGAGGTGCTATAGGTAGCTTAATTTCCTTAAAAAGGCCATAGAGCCACTCTAGCTCCCTAATAGCTTCACATAGAGCATCTGATTCGGCCTCTAATGTCGATAAAGCTATTGTAGTTGCTTTCTTTGATTTCTAGCTAATAGGTCCTTTAGCTAGCTTATAGAGATAAGCATAGGTTGATTTAGAGGACTTATCTCCCGCGAAGTCGCTATCACAGAAGCTAATAAGGGTTGCAGAAGCTTTAGCGTTCTTAGACCTTCTATAGGTTATAGAATAACTCATAGAGCCTAGAAGGTATCTAAGCAGATGTTTAGCAGCATTTAAGTGCTCTATATAAGGCTTAGCTAACGCTGTTGAAAGCCACTGAACCGGAAAAGCAATATCGGGCCTTGTAAGGAGCATTAGGTACATAATAGTCCCTATAATGCTCTGATATAGCTTGTGATCGGAGGGGGAAAGAGGTTTGGTAAGGTGGGCTGCCTGTTTAATAATTCCGGGTTATAGGGGAATTTTAGCAGGCCTAGCATCTTTCATGTTGAATCTCTCTAGGGCCTCAGAAATGTACTGGGATTGGTGAATAGTTAGGGTCCCTTTCTTTTGATTTCTAGTGATTTTGTGAGGCGCCGCTGTGTGCTGTGTGATCACACAGGCCTCATAATCAATTGTAAGGTGCAATGTTAGCGACGGCTAGCATTGGCGGATCTTTTGGTCTATTGGGGATCCTAGCACACCTTCTAGGGTTCTTACAATTATGCTAGCCGTCACGGGTCTTCTGGCTGGGCTAGTCCTAGGTTCGAATCCTGTTAGGGGTGCACAGGATTGAACGCTGCGGGGCTAGACAGCTTACGTCAGGCTCACAGGGCAGCTAGGCGACTAGTGGGCCTTGGGGGTTCGTAATTGGTTAGATTATCTCAGAGGCCACGGAGGACCGGGCCTGATCCCTTAGGAAGGTTGCGTACCGGCAGAGACCCAAAGCGGCTCGGGGCGAGCCTCTAGAAGGGAAGGGATAGTTGTGAGGCGCCGCTGTGTGCTGTGTGATCACACAGGCCTCATAATCAATTGTAAGGTGCAATGTTAGCGACGGCTAGCATTGGCGGATCTTTTGGTCTATTGGGGATCCTAGCACACCTTCTAGGGTTCTTACAGATTTAAACGCCTAGGAAAAATTCGGCTGGCCCACGATCTTCTATAGGGTAAGCTTTGTGTAATAGCTTCTTTAGCTTATTGATATAAGCTAGATCCGGTCCTATTAGAAGACAGTTATCCTTTTATACGACTACTAGTTCCCTAGTTACAGTCGATTTTAGCTTCCCTATAGGGTAGCCTAGTCGGCTTAGTCATACAAGCCTGTGGGTTGGTTATGTGCAGGAGCGCAGGTCACAGCCAAAGCTGGCCACAGCCAACAACGCTGCAGGCAACGCCTCGTAACCAACGTTGCAACAACGCAACTAGGCAACTAGTGGGCCTATAAAATAGTGCTATAAATAGCATAATTTTAACAAAACCTCTTCTTTATTCTCCTTATAAGGGTAGTAAGGTCCTAAGGGTTACTAGGTTTAGAGAGGTAGTCTAAGTAGTACTAATAAGCTTTTCCTTTTAGTATTACTTTAAATATATACCTAGCTTATTCTAGTTTTATATCTAGAAGCTTATACTTTTACCTAAAGATTTAGAGCTTTAGTTTAAGTATATTATAGTTATTAGCACTATATTATTACTTAGATATATATATCTTAATAAGGTTTAAGATCTACTTTACTATTAGTTATAGAGGCTTAAAGGGAGGATTATTAGTAGGTTTATATATTATTCTTTAGTAAATAGGAATAGCTTATAATTAGGGAGTAGGGGTTCTTGACTAAGTAAATATAAGTTCTTAGGGATAATAAGGAAGGGCTTATAGGGCTTAAGGTATTTAAGAAAGGGGCTAAGGGTTTTATTCTTAGGGGAAGGCTACTAATATTACTCTTTATATAGATTATAAAGGTTAGTAGGAGGAATAAGTAGTTCTTATACTCTATTAGTCCTAGATATTATTATTATTATAGAGGTTATTAAGGAAGTTACTATTCTTAATTATATTCTTTTAGAAGTTATTATACTTTTTCTAGGTATTCTTTACTTCTTCTTATAACTAGAAGTAGAATTCCTATTAGTTAAGGACTTCTTAGAGGTTTATTACTATATTTATATTCTAGTTAATTATTATATAGATTCTAGAGTTAATAAGGTAGTCCTATAAGTGCCTTAGGGCCGGAGCGCTCGCGACGCGGGAGACCGAATCTAGAGTCCACGACTACGGCAGACAGCAGAGATAGCGGGAGTAGCGAGAGATAGGGACCGGACTAAATAGTCTAGAGGCGGCGGGGAGTTAGAGGTAGGGCGTAAATATATATATATAGGAGAAGAGCATACACTAGAATAACTCTTTAGATTTAAACTACTAAAACTCTTAAACACTAGGTATCTAATTCCCCCCCCCTAAGCCTCCCTTACCCTACTACTACTACTATATTAATATAAAAATAAAGGAAAAATAACTACTCCTTTTCTAGAATAGGGATTATATTCTCTAGGGCCCTAGCCTAGCTCTTAGCTAGTAGGGTAGTAACCTAGAGCTAGATTAACTCCACTATCTAAGTGTCTAGTCTATATAGCTAGAAGATTATCTCCTTATATTAGTCTCTTATAGACCTACCCTCCCCCTAGACTAGACCTACTACTAATATACTCTTATTGAAAATGGAAGGGGAATCTAGCTAGAGGGATAGGAAGACCTCCCTAGTAGATTCAACGCGGCGGCTTCTAGATTCACTATAATACGACGATTCTTCAAGATATAGGGCGTTGATAGTTAAATATAGTAGATTTCTAGCTAGACAAACGATCTGACGAGCAATGAGAGGATTTTCTGAGTCCCCTTATAGACCTACCGACCGTATCGACGGAAGGGGGTCGCTAGCCAGGTCTTAGGAGCTATTTTTTATTTTCTGTAAAATTCATTTGTATAGGAAAAGTAAAAAATCGACTCACGGCTATATAATCTAGCCACCCACGTGCACTAACTAAGCAATCTAATAAGCAACCCTATAAATAAAATACATTATTAAATCTAGAAAAAATTAAGGATTCAAACAGTATAAGTCAGCCTTTTATACGACTACTAGTTCCCTAGTTACAGTCGATTTTAGCTTCCCTATAGGGTAGCCTAGTTGGCTTAGTCATACAAGCCTGTGGGTTGGTTGTGCGCGGAGCGCAGGTCACAGCCAAAGCTGGCCACAGCCAATAACGCTGCAGGCAACGCCTTGTAACCAACGTTGCAACAACGCAACTAGGCAACTAGTGGGCCTATAAAATAGTGCTATAAATAGCATAATTTTAACACTCCCTCTAGAAAAGTATGAGTTAACTAATTCAATACCTAAACTTAGCTCTTTAATAGATATCTAAGTTAACAATAAATTCAATAATAAATCCAATAATAATCCAATAACTTTTCAACTAATATTAATAACTTTTCAACGGAATTCCAGTGTTTTTGTTGATTTTCGATTTTTTGACTTTTTTAGTTGTTTTTAAAGCTAGGCCTTTGTATTTGTAAGGCCTAATAGTTAAATAAATTGTTGAAATTTATCGTTAGGCAGGGGCTTAGTTAAGCCATCTACAGGCATCTCTTTAGTATTAATGTAGATAACCTTAGCTATACCCTTCTGTACCTTTTCTCTAGTATAGTTAAATTTTAGCAGGGTATGCTTAGTTCTACTGTGAAGAGCAGGGTTATTAGCGGTTATTATAGCGCCCTGGTTATCGCTAAAAATCGGAACAGGAGGTGCTATAGGTAGCTTAATTTCCTTAAAAGGCCATAGAGCCACTCTAGCTCCCTAATAGCTTCACATAGAGCATCTAATTCGGCCTCTAATGTTAATAAAGCTATTGTAGTTGCTTTCTTTGATTTCTAGCTAATAGGTCCTTTAGCTAGCTTATAAAGATAAGCATAGGTTAATTTAGAGGACTTATCTCCCGCGAAGTCGCTATCACAGAAGCCAATAAGGGTTATAGAAGCCTTAATAGCGTTTTTAGACCTTCTATAAGTTATAGAATAACTTATAGAGCCTAGAAGGTATCTAAGCAGATGTTTAGCAGCATTTAAGTGCTCTATATAAGGCTTAGCTAACGCTGTTAAAAGCCACTGAACCGGAAAGGCAATATCAGGCCTTATAAGGAGCATTAAGTACATAATAGTCCCTATAATACTCTGATAAAGCTTGTGATTAGAGGAGGAAAGAGGTTTAGTTAGGTAGGCTTCCTGTTTTATAATTCCGGGTTATAGGGGAATTTTAGCAGGCCTAGCATCTTTTATGTTAAATCTCTCTAGGGCTTCAGAAATGTACTAGGACTGGTGGATAGTTAGGGTCCCTTTCTTTCAATTTCTAGTGATTTAAACGCCTAGGAAAAATTCAGCTGGCCCATAATCTTCTATAGGGTAAGCTTTATATAATAGCTTCTTTAGCTTATTGATATAAGCTAGATCCGGTCCTATTAGAAGACAGTTATCCATATAAGTCGCTATATATATAGATATAGTTAGGTTGAAGAAGACAGCCAGGTTAGATATAAGGGGGTGGAAGCCTAATTTTTAAAGAAGTTCCTTTAGGGCCTGCTGCCACTCTCTAGAGCTCTATTTTAATCTATATAAAGCTTTCTATAGGAAAATAACCTGCTTTTAAGAGGGATTATAGCCGTATTTCTTAAGTAATTTAGCTATTTCAGGCGAAGCAGCTTTGGCAAATTCAACGAATCTATTAGGGATCTGCATATAAATAGCTTCTTTTAATAAGCTATTTAAGAATGCCCCTATAAAATCAACCTATTCAACTTCCCAGTCATTACAAGCCGCTAGGGCTAGTAATATCCGCTAACTAGGGGGAATGCTAGTAGCAGCGTAGGTCTCGATATAATCCTGACCTTCTATCTGCATAAAGCCTTTTGCAACGAGTTAGGCCTTATGTTTTATAGGATTATTTTCTTTATCCTTTTTAAGCTTATAGACAAGCCTATTTTTAAGAACTTTTCGGCCCTTAGGAATCTAGTCTATCCCTATAAATTTAAAAGTTCTGGCAGCTAATAGCTGCTTAAATTCGCTAAAGGTAGCATTAACCTATTTTTGGCTATCCTTGCTTTTTAGTGCTTATTTCCAGGTCTTAGGGGTATCCGGATCGTTGTTGTTAGATAACGATTTAGCCTTTTGTTGCGCCTTAAAGCATATCTCCTTAACGAAAGAAGATAGGTTGAAATTATAAATATCTATAGAATCAGGGTCGATTAAAGAATCCAAATCTAAAAACGGTTTTTTAATAGCACCCTTATTAGGGGCGCTAGAGCTTGGGCTCTCTAGGGGTAGCGCTAGAGGCGTTATAGGCGTTGCAGCGGTCGTCCCAGGCGGTGTTGTTATAGGCGCGGCGGGCGCTGCGGGCGCTGTGGGCGCTAGAGGCTTTGGATAGCTATCCTAAACCTCTAGATTATCTTGTGAGATATTGGCTTCTCCCTCTGAAGGATAGCTCCCTAAAGGCTTAGGGGACCCTACAGAGCCTATATCCTCTATAATCTTAATAAAGCTAGTCTTAACGACTGACCTTTTAGAGGGTATATAAACAAGATAGACGCTGGAACCTAGAGTAGCAAGCAGCCGGCCAGGGATAGTCCTAGGGGCTAGCTTCTGAAGCTTTGATCTCTGCTCCGGAGGTATTAGAACCTTGCAATAAGACCCTATAGCCCTAATTTTCAAGAAATCAGGCTTATAGATAGTCTTAGGCTCTAAGTTAGCTAGAAATAGCTGCTTAGGGGTTAGGGGCTTAGTTGAATTAGCAGTGATGTTAACTAAGTCCACTATGGCTAGAAGGATATAAGACTATAGATATAAAGGCAGCTTAGACCACTGAAGTGTAGCTCTAAGCCGGTCTAGGATAACCCTAATAGCCCTCTTAACTAGCCCATTCTGTTCGTAAATATAGGGGCAAGAGGTGCTAAAGCAAATTCCTTTAGAAGATAACCAGTGCTGAAGTTCGTTGTTGATCTTAGTACCTCCGTTGAAGTGAAGGTGCCTAGGATACGCGTTATATTGGTTTTTTAGGGCCTTAAAGAAGCCCTTAATAGTAGTATAAAGGGTCTGACCTTCTTTATTAGCTAATAAAAAGCACCATTTATACCGGGATTTTCGATCAATAAGTATAAGGACTAGGGCCTTCTTATTATGTGGTATAGGTTCGATTTTAACCGTATCTCCCTCTAGGATATCTAAAACCCTAGGGGGGTCCTGAATAGGTCTTTTGGTAGGTCTTCTAACAGCCTTTGATTGCATACAGGCTATGTAGTTAAAATCCTTTTCTTTAATGGCGGAAAAATCAGGGATCCCTTTAGCTAATTTCGAAGATTTCTTAAGTAAAGGGAGGCCGATGTGGCCTAATTAAATGTGCTAAAGAAGGGCTAAATCTAGTAACTTCTTGTAACTAGAATCTAGCTTTTCAGAGCTATTATCCCCTAGCTCCCTCTGTTGCCAGGCCTCTTGAGAATCACAGGCCTCTGGGGGCAATAGACGGCCACTATCGTCACCTAAGTCATTAGGGTATGGACCTTCTAAACCCCCTATAGAAGATGCCTGACTAGGAGGAGCTTCGGTGGGACATAGGGCTGAATCTTCGTCTTCTTCATCGGAATTTAGTTCTTCGATTCGTTGATATTCCTCGGGATTAAATGCTGGCTGCGGAATTTGAACCTCTATAGGGTAGGAAAACCCTAATTCGTTCTTATAGGCTCTTTGCTGTTGGCCCATAAAGGAGAGGTGGGTTGAATGCTTACAGATCTTAGGAGTAGCTTGCCCCTTAATCTGCAAAAAGAAGCCGTGTTTAGTAGGTTCTAGTAACCCACAGGGGCTTTTATCGGCTAGGAAAAGCTGATCTTTAGCTAGATAACCTCCCTTAAGATAGTGGGATAAACCGCTAACTAGGTTGGTATCTATACCAGGGAAATATAGGGCATCTAGCAGAGCTAAAGGCCTATATTCTGGTGGATTTTTCTTGACCAGAATGTTAAAAACAGCGGTGCCTCTTCCTTTAGGATAGATAGGTCCTCCTGCTGTAATTATAGGGCCGGTTTAACCTTTCTTAAGAGGTTTAAAGTCCCTAAAGAAAGCCCTATTATTACAAATATGACAAGAAGAACCTATATTGTATAGAAGGGAGTTTTTAACCACATCGTTAGAGTAGCTAAAAGTAGGCTTGCTAGTAGTGTCACTAGTAGTAGTACTAGAGGTATCCAAATCAGATTTAGAATCACTACTATCCTCGCTGCTAGATTCGCTAGAATCTAGTTCTTCAACGTATCCTGTGGCTAGGCTATAGCCTAATATAAAAGCAGCTTCTTTTCCTTTATTATCCCCGTTGCCACTCTTCTTCTTCTGCTTTTTCTTCCTAGAGGCTTTAGAGGGGTTTAAATCCTTCTTATCCTGCTCTTTAGTGGCGTTGGTAGAGTCCTTCTTAGTATTAGGATTAGAAGGTGACTTCTTTTCCTCGTCCTTAGAATTTCCCTTATTATTAAAAGCCTTATAGCTAAGAGCTTTAGCTACAGGGGAGGTTTTATCCCTCTGCTCTTCTAATAAATCAGCCATTAGGAACTGTAAATTTAAGGTATTTACAGGCAGCCCTTATGCCCTAGCAGCTCTGATAGTAAATCTTTGTCTCTTAGCCTAACTAGGAAAGGTCTGCTTTAATGCGTTAATATAATGGTTTACTTGATTAATAGGAGCGATCTCTACACTATAAAGTTATAGTCTAGCTAGTAGGTTATTAAAATTAGCATTAAAAGCCTCTAAAGATCCCTTATAATTTGAAAAATTTAGGGAGTGGTAGCTAGCGTATAGCGTACCTCGCTAGATTTCAGCACTCTGCGAATACTGCCTAATAAGGACTTTATAGGCTTCTTTAGGGGATTTTTGCTAATATATAGCTGCCTGTGGCCCAGGTTAGCAGCTATCTCTTAATATCATTAAAAGAATAGCTTGATCACAGTTAGCTAGATGGCCTGCTAAGCTAGGATTATCTATAAATTCAGGCAATCCTAGGGCTCTAAATTGAATGCTCAGGGCTTGCTTCCACTGATCATAGTTTTCAGGGCCTTTTAGCTTAGCTCCCTCAGGAATAGAGTGAACCTTCTTATTTAGTTCCTTAATAGCCCCTATGTTAAAGGTAGCTTGTAAGTTACTAGAAGGTAAACTCACAGAATTAGTAGCAGGCAGGTCTTCTACTGGAGCCTTAGTATTTTCTTCCCTTAGCTTAGTAGAAGAATCCTGAAGACCTTGCATAATAGTCATGGTTTGCGTCAATTTATCTAATAGATCTTTAATACTAGCCTCGTTTTTTAGACGATTTGACTCAGTATGCTTAATAAAATCAGTTAAGGTCTTGCCTTATTGTTCAATTTGGCTTTGCATCTGTTATTGCAGTTGTAAAGCACTGGCTTGAACAGCCGGACCTTCTATTTCCATCCTATCAGGGTCCCTAGGAGGGCTAGAAGGGCCTGCAGCAGGACCCTTACCCTTATAATTCGGTGGTGCCATCTCTTAAAATTCCCTAGGATCTTAAAAGATATCCTGTGCAAGATCTCCAAATTTGTTCCTATTGCAAATAACGCGCGCTAGAAGCTGGTTGTGGTGCAACCTGGCCGCGTACGCAAATTGTGTGGCGGGACTGTTTGAAAGGGTAGCCCTCGAGGTCTAAAAGTGGGTCTGCGGTATGCGCGGGCAGAAAAAAGCCGGAGAAGATTCTCTGCGAAAATTTTCTTAACACCAAAAAATAACGGATAGGAATCGTAGGATATAGATATTACAGAACATGCAACGCAACGCAACGTAATGTATAGTGCGTGCAACGTAGTGCAATAGGTCAAAAAGCCTAGTATAAAGATACTAGATGTTCAATGATTTATAAAGGATGCAGCGTATCTACAGAGTAGATAATATCAAATATAACGGTCGCAGCAGTGAATAGGATCACTGAAAAAGAGGTTGTGGTTGTAACTAGATAGTTACGGTTGCAATGTGGTGGTTGCAGGTGCGGCTGTAAATGAATTTCAACACCAAGGGTCTGATGTTGCGATGCGTGATGCTAGTGAATGAAAGCTTCAAATTCTAGCGGTTCCTTCGTAATCTAAGAGCCCACAGGTCTAGTAGAGAGTAACTAGTACCCAAAATTAAGCACTAATCGCAGTAGAATAACGCAGTAATGTAGTAATCTTATAGGCCTTCCGGGCTTATAACCTATTGAAAATGGAAGGGGAATCTAGCTAGAGGGATAGGAAGACCTCCCTAGTAGATTTAACGCGGCGGCTTCTAGATTCACTATAATACGACGATTCTTCAAGATATAGGGCGTTAATAGTTGAATATAGTAGATTTCTAGCTAGACGAACGATCTGACGAGCAATGAGAGGATTTTCTAAGTCCCCTTATAGACCTACCGACCGTATCGACGGAAGGGGGTCGCTAGCCGGGTCTTAGGAGCTATTTTTTATTTTCCGCAAAATTCATTTGTATAGGAAAAGTAAAAAATCAACTCACGGCCATACAATCTAGCCACCCACGTGCACTAACTAAGCAATCTAATAAGCAACCCTATAAATAAAATACTTCATTAAATCCAGAAAAAATTAAGGATTCGAATAGTATAAGTCAGCCTTTTATACGACTACTAGTTCCCTAGTTACAGTCGATTTTAGCTTCCCTATAGGGTAGCCTAGTCGGCTTAGTCATACAAGCCTGTGGGTTGGTTGTGCGCGGAGCGCAGGTCACAGCCAAAGCTGGCCACAGCCAACAACGCTGCAGGCAACGCCTTGTAACCAACGTTGCAACAACGCAACTAGGCAACTAGTGGGCCTATAAAATAGTGCTATAAATAGCATAATTTTAACAACTCTATTTTTACTTACTTTAATTCTTTATATATAGCTTCTTAATATAAGCACTAAAGTTATCTAGGACCTAGGGAAGAGATAGATTAGCACTAATATAGGACTAGACTAGACTAATTAGAAAAATACTTATATCTATACCTTTAGTAATTTTAGTAGATACCTTAGTTAACTACTAGTGCTCTACTTAGTGCCTAGTAATTTTAACCTAGAGCTAGGTTAGTAGTAGTATTACCCCTAAAAATAAATAAAATATATATTACCTTTTTATACCTATTATTTTAAACCTAGTAATTAAAATATATATTAGTTATAGCCCCTAGAAAGATAGATTAGCCCTACTACTATTATAGTATAGGGGAGAAAAATATACTAACTATATTATAATACTAATACCCTAGGTTCTTTAATAATTATATATAATAAGAGATATACTAGAATATTTATAGCTTACCTAGCTAGACTAAATTAGTAGTAAAATAGGCCTAGCACTAGGGTAGGGGAGTCCTACCTATAGTTTATAATTAAGTACTCTCTAAAGCTACTTTAATATAAGCTACTTTCTTAGGTAGTAAAGAGAAGGTTCCTATATAGATTAGTACTAAAGTTATAGGGAAGTAAGGTTAGACTTATAGATAATATAGAATACTAAGAAGATATAATAATAGGCTATAACTATATTAATATTAGTAACTAAACTAGACCTAGCTAGGGTTAGGGCCTAAGAATATATAAGAAAATAAAGGGGAAGAGAAGGGAAAAAAAAAAAAAGAAAGAGAACCTATAGGAAGTATAATAAAGGAAGAAAAAAAGAGGCCTAGATTTAGAGGTAGAAGGGATTTCTTTTATAATCTCTAGAGGGGGGGGGGTCCTTAAAGTATTACCTAGATTTAAAGATAATATATAGATACTATAGATAGATAAAAAAGCCTAATATAAGAGAGTAGTAGGATTATAGTAGAACTAAGCTAGCTTTACTCTCTTCCCCCCTAGAGTTTTAAAAAACTAGGTACTCTAACTTTATAACTAGACTAAACTAGAGAAGAGATAGAATAAACTAAAAAGTAGGGTATTAGATATATTAATAATAAAGTATAAAAAAAAGTAAGTTAAGAGTAAATTACTATATAGTATTAAATTTTATTTAGTAAGAGGTAGCTAGAAATAGATTAGAGTAGAGCTAGAGAAGAGCCTAGAGCTAGGCTTAAGGCATAAGGTAGAGGTAACTCTACTAATAGGGATAAGTCTAGTGTAAGCTAGTAATAAATAACTATAATAGGTAACTATAATAGTAGCGCTAGCCTACTATAGAGCTAGCGCTAGACTATATAGAGTTATAAGGGGGTTTTTTATCCTCTAGAAGGTTTTCCCCTTTAACTAAACCGCTGGAGTACTAGAGACAGCCAAATCAGGCTGGCTAGTGTATATAAATAAATAAATAAATAAATAAATAAATAAATAAATATAAGTGCCTTAGGACTATAACTAGGGTCTTAAGAAAGTTACTATAGGTTTATAGGTTAAAATCTTAAGTAAATTCTATAAAGAGTAATCTTCTATATGCCTTTTATATTATATAGTCCTTAAACTAAGAGAGGATATAGGTTACTTATATCTTAGGTATATTATTATCCTTAATATTAAATTTATCTACCCTAGTAAGTATTTCTTCTATAATATACTAGTGTAGTTACTATAGGATATATAGGAAGGGGATAGTAAATTCTAGGGCTTCTAAGGGATCTGCTTAAGAGCTATTATAACTTATTAGGTTTTATAGTTATTCCTTCTTATTAACTATTATAACTTATAGTATTAGAGGAGATAGAATAAGGAAAGTAATAATAAAGGGATTAGGGAAAAGAGATATAAAGGATTATAAGCTCTAGTAATTAGCTTTATATATAATAGAACACACTAAGTTAAAGAATAATAAGATAGCTTAGCTACTAGAGTTAAACTCTTCTTCTTAGTTTAGGCTTTAGCTTCTTCTAGCTACTCTTATTACCTTAATAGGCTAGCTAGAGTTAGCTTCTTCCTTAGTATAATTAGGGATCTTAAATAATAAAGCTACTCTTATTACCTTAATAGGCTAGCTAAATTACACTACTTCTATAAAGGTCTCTTCTAGATAGAACCTAGCTAATCTACGGTGTCTTAAAAGATAGTAGGTATTTATAAAAAAAGTGGTTATAAAGTTAACCACTAATTAGTATTAGTATCACCAGGGTGTAATAATAGCTAGTTATCTATTAGGCATACTTATAATAGTATTAATTAAATAATCTATTATAAGCTATATATAGTAAGAAGGAAGGGAAGCTAGAAAAGAGAGAACCCTTATAAGAGGGAAAAGCAGCTATAGCTATGTGGGTCACGTGATGTGGATAGGTCACGTGACCCGGGCCCTGCCCTATCGCAGGCCTGCTTGTGGGCTGGAAGGGAGGCACACGCACGCGTATGCACACGCGCGCGGCGGCCGACCTTCTTCCGGTCGGGCCGACCTTCAGCCGAAGGGAATTGCGGCTGTCAAGCGCGATTGATATCATGCTTGTTCCAACAGCTATATTTACTATATAGAGGCTCCTAATAAAGTATAAGCTACTAGTAGATAAGGACTTTATTAGTACTAATAAGAATAGGTAAATATTTATTTACTAGAACCTCTCCTTTAAGGTATAGTCCTAGGTAGCTAACTTCTTTAAGTTAGCTAAAAATATTAACTTTAATCCCTTTAAATTCCTAGAGTATCTTAAGACTATATTTACTAACCTATATAGATAGGAGATAGCCTTTATAAAGCTTAACTAAATAGAATAAGGACCTAGGGAGGTATTCTCTATATTCTTTATTTACTTTATAGATAAGCTCTTATTAGCTAGGGGGGATCTTTAGGTAGATAATATAAACCTAGTAAAGCTTTAATATATACTTAATAAGTATCTTTAAGAGATTAGTATTAGGTAGGGCATAAGCTATTATAATTAGTATATAGTAGTTATATAGTATTATAAGATAGTAGTTATTTATTTATTTATTTATATACACTAGCCAGCCTGATTTAGCTATCTCTAGTACTCTAGCGGTTTAGTTAAAGGGGAAAACCTTCTAGAGGATAAAAAACCCCCTTATAACTCTATATAGTCTAGCGCTAGCTCTACAGTAGGCTAGCGCCACTATTATAGTTACCTATTATAGTTATTTATTACTAGCTTACACTAGACTTATCCCTATTAGTAGAGTTACCTCTACCTTATACCTTAAGCCTAGCTCTAGGCTCTTCTCTAGCTTTACTCTAATCTATTTCTAGCTACCTTTTACTAGGTAAAATCTAATACTATATAGTAATCTACTCTTAACTTACTTTTTTTATACTTTATTATTAATATATCTAATACCCTACTTTTTAGTTTATTCTATCTCTTCTCTAGTCTAGTCTAGTTATAAAGTTAGAGTACCTAGTTTTTTAAAACTCTAGGGGGGGAGAGGGTAAAGCTAGCTTAGTTCTACTATAATCCTACTACTCTCTTATATTAGGCTTTTTTATTTATCTATAGTATCTATATATTATCTTTAAATCTAGGTAATACTTTAAGGACCCCCCCTTTCTCTAGAGATTATAAAAGAAATCCCTTCTACCTCTAAATCTATATCTCTTTCCTTCTTCCTTTATTATACTTCCTATAGGTTCTCTTTCCCTTCTCTTTTTCCCTTCTTTTCCCCTTTATTTTCTTATATATTCTTAGGCCCTAACCCTAGCTAGGTCTAGTTTAGTTACTAATATTAATATAGTTATAGCCTATTATTATATCTTCTTAGTATTCTATATTACCTATAAGTCTAATCTTACTTCCCTATAACTTTAGTACTAATCTATATAGAAACCTTCTCTTTACTACCTAAGGAAGTAGCTTATATTAAAGTAGCTTTAGAGAGTACTTAATTATAAACTATAGGTAGAACTCCCTTACCCTAGCACTAGGCTTATTTTACTACTAATTTAGTCTAGCTAGGTAAGCTATAAATATTCTAGTATATTTTTTATTATATATAATTATTAAAGAACCTAGGGCACTAGTATTATAATATAGTTAGTATATTTTTCTCCCCTATACTATAATAGTAGTAGGGCTAATCTATCTTTCTAGGGGCTATAACTAATATATATTTTAATTACTAGGTTTAAAATAATAGGTATAAAAAGGTAATATATATTTTATCTATTTTTAGGGGTAGCGCTACTGCTAACCTAGCTCTAGGTTAAAATCGCTAGGCGCTAAGTAGAGCACTAGTGGTTAACTAAGGTATCTACTAAAATCGCTAAAGGTATAGATATAAGTATTCTTCTAATTAGTCTAGTCTAGTCCTATACTAGTGCTAATCTATCTCTTCCCTAGGTCCTGGATAACTTTAGTGCTTATATTAAGAAGCTATATATAGAGAATTAAAGTAAGCGAAAACGGAGTGCGTTAGCGGCGGGTCTGGAGATAGTAGTTAATATTAAGGCCCTTACCTTAGAGAATAAGTATTAAACCTAATATAGGGCCCTATACCCTAAACCCTTAAACCTAACTAATTATAATAGTAATACTCTAATAATAGGGGTTTATATAGTAAGGACCTAGCTAGGGAAATAGGCTAAGAAGAAGGGTAAGGAAGTAAAGGCTACCCTAAATATAGAATAGGTAAAATAGGTATTAAAGGTAGTACTAGCTAGATATTACTAAGAAAGATACTACCTCTAATATAGGTCTAAGGACTACTTTATTTAAGAATATACCCTTCTCCTACCTTAGCGCTAGTAGGTTAGTATTAATATATCTAGGGTAGATAAGGAAAGCGTAAATAAGGAGGTAAATATCTCTCCTATAGAAAATAAGTAGCCCCTAAGTAGAGTCTTATATAGGGGCTAATAGGCTAGTTAACTTCTATATTATAGGATAATTTTAACTACTATATAGAAATAGAATAGGATATAGTAAAATATATAAACTAAGTACTATTCCTTATTTCTATACTTTTTAATATATATTATTTTATTAATATCTAAATTAATTATAGTTATAATTGTTAAAATTATGCTATTTATAGCACTATTTTATAGGCCCACTAGTTGCCTAGTTGCGTTGTTGCAACGTTGGTTACAAGGCGTTGCCTGCAGCGTTATTGGCTGCGGCCAGCTTTGGCTGTGACCTGCGTTCACAACTAACCCACAGGCTTGTATGACTAAGCCGACTAGGCTACCCTATAGGGAAGCTAAAATCAACTGTAACTAGGGAACTAGTAGTCGTATAAAAGGCTGACTTATACTATTCGAATCCTTGATTTTTCTGGATTTAATAATGTATTTTATTTATAGGGTTGCTTATTAGATTACTTAGTTAGTGCACGTGGGTGGCTAGATTATATGGTCGTGAGTTGATTTTTTACTTTTTATATATAAATAAATTTTGCGGAAAATAAAAAATAGCTCCTAAGGCCCAGCTAGCAACCCCCTTCTGTTAATACGGTTAGTAGGTCTATAAGGGGACTTAGAAAATCCTCTTATTGCTTGTTAGATCATTTGTCTAGCTGAAATCTACTATATTTAACTATTAAAGCTCTATATCTTGAAGAATCGTTGTATTATAGTGAATCTAGAAGCCGCCGCGTTGAATCTACTAGGGAGGTCTTCCTATCCCTCTAGTACAGATTCCCTTCCATTTTCAATAATAATTACTATAGTGCTATAAGCAAATTAGCAGTAAGATAGCTTAGCCTAGAGCTTATATAGTCACTAAAATAAAGGCGTGTTTATACTATAATAGAAATAGAATAAAAAGGAAAGTAGGTTAAGGAAGATACCTCTTCTATAACCTATATAGTGCGCACTAGAATTAATATAGATAGCTAGGAGTTATTTATATACTTATATATTATCCCTAGCCTAACCTAGGATATAATATTTAGAATACCTTAGTTAGAGTAGTGTAGAGTAGTAATTTATATAGTATAATAATAACTAGTTATTAAAGCTATAGAGGGCCTTTATGTTTCTAAGTCCTCTACTTAGATAATAGAGGTCCTAATATAGGGAATTATTAGATCCCTATACGCCGCTAAGGCTTATAGGGCATACTAGAATAAGGACACTACTATAAGATTTATTACTATAAGCTTAAAGAAGATAATAATAGTACTATAGATTATAGTGCCTAAGATAGAGCTAGCTACTCCTAATATATTAGCGCTACCTAAGGAGATAGTAGACTTTATAGATCTTTTTAATAAGTCTAAGGCTAATAGCTTACCCCCTTATAGAGGGTCTCTTAACTACTATATATATATATATAAGAACCTAGATAGGTCTAAACTAGTACTCCTATAGGGACCCTTATATAATATACTATAGGATTAGCTTTTAGAGGTTTAGCGCTAGATTATAGATCTAATAGATAAGGGGTAGATTTATACTAGCTCCTTAGTAGCTATAGCCCCTATCCTTCTTATTAAAAAGGTAAATAGTAGTTAGCGTTTCTATATAGACTACTACGCTCTTAATAAGATAATAGTATAAGACTATTACCCTCTCCTACTAATTAAAGAGATACTATATTCCCTATCCTAAGTATATTAGTTTATAAAGGTAGATATCTATATAGTATTTTATAAACTATAGATAGCTAAGGGCTAAAAGTACCTTATAGTATTCTATATAAGATTTAGTTTATTTAAATAGCTAGTCTACCCCTTTAGCTTAGCTAGTATACCTATAACCTTCTAGTATTATATTAATAAATCCTTAGGGAATATACTAGGAGACTTTATTATAGCCTACCTTAATAATATCCTAGTTTATTTAGGGGGGTTAAGGAAGGATTATATAAAGAAGGTCTAGTTAGTTCTTAGTTACTTAAGGGCTATAGGTTTATACCTTAACCTTAATAAGTCTATATTTACTATAAAAGAAGTTTAGTACCTAGGATATATTATTATAGTAGGCTACTTAATCTATCTAAATTCTATAAAGGTTATAGCTATAAGGGAATAGGTAGTACCTATAAAACTATATAGGGTTTATAGCTTCCTAGGATTTATAAATTTTTACTATAATTTTATTAGTAACTTCTTAGAGATAGTAGCTCTACTAATATAACTTACTAAGAGAAATACCCTTTTCTAATAGGGACCTAAGGAAAAGAAGGCTTTTAAGAGGTTAAAAGATACCTTTATTATATATCTAGTACTAGTATAATAGGACCTAGACTAGCTAATAGTAGTGGAAGCTAATTATTTAGGTAAAGCTATTAGTAGGTGCCTCTTATAATAAGGTCCTAATAGTATTCTATACCTAGTTACTTACTTTTTTACTAGCCTTATATTCTTATAGAAGAATTATATAATTTATAATAAGGAGTTACTTACTATTATCTCTTACCTTAAGGTATAGTTAGTAAAACTTTAAGGTATACCCTATCTATTTACTATTTATATAGATTATAAGAACCTAGAGTACTTTACTACTTCTTAGTTAATATTAAAAAGATAGGCTTAGTAGGTAGATATACTTATACTATTTAACTTCTACCTATAATATAGACTTAGTATATAAGCCTAATATCTAGATACCCTTTCCTAGAGAGAGTAGGACTAGACTAGATTACCTCTAAGGATAAGATATATCCTATAGCTTATTATAATTATATAACTCTTATTATTACCTAAGGAGTAGAGGGATAATACTAACCTAGCGCTATACTATATATAAGTATTACTACTACTAGTAAGGAAGGTCCTTTTTACTACTAAGTACCTTTAGTCCCTATAGGATTAGGCTATTATATTAGATCTAATATATAGTATTTAATTAAGGACTATCTAGGAAGGGGGTTAAAGGTTTCCCCTAGAGGTATTAATAAGGAAATAGGTTATAGATTATTCTATAAGTATATATAAAGCGCTTTAGTTTAGGGGCTATATATAGATTCTAGCTTAGGAGCTACTTATAATAACCCTTATATAATAATACTATAATTTACTAGTGGTAGGGCACCTAGGTTATAACACTATATTTTAATTATTATAATAATAATTCTATTAGGATAGGATATTATAGGATATTACTTAGTTTATTTATAACTATTATTACTTTAGTAGTTATAAGAGTTAGTAATAATACTAGGGTTTACTAAAGCCTTTACCTATCCCTAATTAGTTCTAGTCTTAGATATTTATTAACTTTATAATAAACTTACTAATAGTATCCCTAGAGAGGCTATAGTACCTTATAGTTATTATAGATAGACTCTTAAAGTTTATATAGTTAGAAGCTATAACCTCTATTAGGGCTAAGGAGTATATAGAGTGATTTAAAATAATCTAGTAGAGGTTTTAGGGTTTTCCCTAGTCTATTATTATAGATTAAGGGTTAGACTAGCTAGGAAAATTTTAGATAATATTATACTCCCTTATAGGGATAGACTAGTTACTCTCTATATCTTACTACCTATAGACTAATAGTAGTATAGAGTAGGTAAACTAAGAAGTTTAGGTAATATTATATATTATAGTTTCCTTTTTATAGTTTAATTAGCTAGAGCACTTAGCTACTTATTAGCTTATAATTAATAATAGGCCCTTTTCTATAATAGGAGTTAGTCTAAATAAGTTACTTTATAGCTATAATTTAGAACCTATTTAGGTATAACTAGACTAGTTAGTATTTATAATAATACCTAAGGGATAAGCTATATAGTTCCTTAAGTACCTATAAGAGGGTACTTAACTAGTGTAGGCTATAATAGCCTACACTTAATAAAGATAATAGGACACTATATTAGCTTCCTAATAGCTAGTAGAATAGTTCTAGGTTAGGGATAAGGTATAGCTTTTACTAAAGAATATTAAGATAAACCGCCCCTTATAGAAACTTAATTAGGTTATTATAAAGTATATAGTTATAGAAGTGCTAATACTACTAATAGTATAGTTAGATATCCTAAGGGGTATTTATCTAGTTTTCTATATAGACCTTATTAAATAAGCTATAGAGGACCCTCTTCCTAGCTAGAGGCTTTAGGACTCTTACCTAGGGCTAGAATAGGTTCTAATAGAAGATAATAATAAACTTATAGAGAAATACTAGGTAGAATAGATTCTAGTAGTATAGAATACCCTAGGTTAGGGAAGGAGATATAATATACTAGTAAAATAGGTAGGCTATATTTAGCTAATATAGGAATTATTAGAAAGTAAAGTATAGATATAAGCCCTTAATAAGTTTAAGGTAAGGTAGGGAGATATATAATATAATAATAGACTAAGTTAATTATAAGCTATATATACTTTTATAGAGGCTTCTAATAATATATAAGGTATACCTAATTTATATCCTATTAACTTATATCTACTACTAGAATAAACTTAGTACTCTCTAACTATTATAATAGAAGTATTACTTAAGCCCCTAACTAAATTATTATTATAGTTAAGTAGGATAGTAGCTAGCGTTACTATAGGTATAATAGGGGTATAAGTAGTGTTATAATAGGGAGGGTAGATACTTCTATAGTTCTAGATAGTGTAGGTAGAATAATAATTAGTAAGTGTAAAGGTTAGCCTATCTCTAGGTTAGCCTCTAGTAGGGGATAAGTAAGGAATAAAGTTTAGCGCTAGGGGGCGCCTACTAGTTAGGGTATATTAGATATAATTATTAAGAACTGGCCTTATAGCTACTGTATATAAGCGTTCAAAGTATAATTAATATTCTTATAGAAGAAGAAGAAGACTAAGCTTAGGGTCTTATAGCATCCCCCTTAATAAGGGGCTATGCTTAGTTAGTGCGTGACCTGCGCACTAGCTAGTGTTTAGCCACGTGTAACCTATATATAACCCGCCCTCTTTCTAGAGACTCTCTAGAGGCTTCCTTGCTTTACTTATAACCTAAGCTTATAGCTTAAGTCTATAATATACCCCCTTACTTATCCCCTCCTTACCTTCCTAAGTTAAAAGTAAGCGTAGTCCTTACCTACACTACCTATATATAGTATATAAAATTTTTTTATTATAAGTCTACCCTACCCCTAACTATCTTTATTATACTATATCCCTATATATTCTAATTCTACTCCTAAAAACCCCTAGCTAAAAGTAAGTATAGTCCTTACCTACGCTACCTATAGGTAATATATAAAATTTTTCTATTATAGGTCTACCCTACCCCTAACTATCTCTATTATACTATATCTCTATATATTCTAACTCTACTTCTAAAAAAAATACTAGCTTACTCCTTTTCTATCCTATTACTAGCTATTTTCTATACCTTACACTACTACTTACCTTTTACCTTTTACTTATTACCTACTAAATCCTAACTTTACTCTAGCTATCCTATAATTCTAACTACCTTATCCCTATTCTTATAATATTATACCCCTATCTAGATCTAGCCCTCCTCTAGCTACACACTTAGCCTAGCTCTAGTTAGAGCTAGATTTAATTTCTAAACTTAAGCTCTAAGGAATATAAATACTCCCTTTCTTTTCCCCTAATTTCTATTCCTATTCCTCTACTACCTTATTATATCTACTTATATTTATTTATCCTATTAAATCCTATCTTATTATTATTATATCTAATATTAAGTCTAGCTTTAATCTTATCCCTATTAACTCTACCTCTACGCTATCTCCGCTACTACCCCTACCCCCTAGCTAGCTAGGTAAGGGAATATATTTAGGTAAGTATATCCTTAAGGGTAACTCTAATAATAATAAACTCTCTAATAATAAGAAGTATAGTTTTCTATACTTACTATATATTAATAACCTTTACACTAAGGGTATATAAGCCTATATACTAGGCCTAAATACTACCTATAGTGCCTATTATAATACCTACTATATATATATTTAGGAGATATACCTATACTATATAGACCTAAAACTTTAATATAGCCTAAAGTACCTTATTACCCTCTTAGATATAAATTAAGCTATCTAGACTCCTACCTTAAAGAAGACTAAGACTAAGAAAAGGTATTATACTATTCTTACTAAAACCTTTATCTACTACTATAAGTAGTTTAATAGTATACTTATAGCTACCTATATTAATCCCACTAAGGCTAAACCTCTAGCCTCTTCCCCTATAGGCACAGCCTATACCTAGGGCGTAATAGATATATAAGCCCTTATCCTTATATAAACTATACCTAGCTACTATAGCTATAATCCCCTTACCACTAAATTTCTCTATAGGATAACTAATATAGGCAAGACCCTTATATAGTCTATCTAAGCCTAGGAGCAAACTACCACTGCTATATAATAGGCTATAGCTAATACCCATAGCCTAGCTACATCTATTACTAAGCTAGCCCGCGCTATCGCGGAGGACCGTCGCTATAACTAGCCCCCCCCCCTAACTAATTACTATTTAATATAGTAGAAAGGTCGCACTATGCCACATATATACTAGAGGATAGTTATAGTATTAGTTTTTTATAGCTAAATTAAATCACACCCTTTTAGGGCTATTATTTATCTATATATCCCCCTATTATAATTTAAACCTATCTAATACTTCTATTTTAAGTATACTTTCTAATAGCTCCTATATTAGCTATATATAACCTTTCTATTTTACTAAAACATTATAATTTAACCCTTAGCCTTATATATTTTTAGCTATAAGAATCTCCTTAATATAGTACTTAGTAAGGTCTGTATTAGCGTTAGTTATAACTAACTCTAGAGGTAGCTATTTATTAGCTAATATCTAGCTTAGTAATAGATTATCCGCTACTCTCTATACTAAATTAATATAGAATATAGGGTATAGGCCCCTTAGTATATCTAACCTAACTATTAATAGCGTTAGGACTTCTAGCACTTTATATTTCGCTATTACCTAGTCTAGCTTCTTATATAGCTAATTTATCTTAATATTTTAAAGACTTAGCTAAATATAATTACCTACTTAGAAATATTCCACTAGTCTATAACTACTATTTATATTCTCCTATTATTATTACTAGATAAAAGCTATAGTAGCTTATATTAAGTCTATACTATCTTTTAAATACTTTAAGAACACCTAAGCCCTCCCCTTTACTAATATTTTTAAAGTCTATATAAAGGGTGCTTCTTAAATTATAGGCATATTAAATCTATATAGCGCTATATTTACACTTACCCCTATTATAGATAAGTCCCTATTATTTAAGGCTAATTAGTAAGCTAGCAAATAGTCTAGCTAGTTAAACTAGAAGAAGGATAATAATACCTATAAGACCGCTAGCACCTCCTAGTTAGCACATTCTATTCCGCTATTAGTCTATAGGTAATATAATATTAATAGTAGTTATTATATGCTAACCTTCTTATAAAGCTCTATCTAAAAGTTACTTAACTAGTCTAAGCCTTAATCTATAATAATTTAGGCTAGAAAGCCATGAAAACACCACTAATAGTGTTTAAATTATTCTATATATACTTTAGCCCCTATTAATATTATAGCCTCAAGCTATATATATTTAGAAAGCCTATCTATATGTAAGGGCTTGGGCTTTGCCTAAGCATTCTCCAGAGTGCACACGTGTCGCGTATGCGTAGGGATGGATAGTCCTAAGCATCTGCCGAAGTGCACATATGTCACATATATGCAGGGGCAAATCCTAAGGGCCCTAAGTCTAGAATACATACACACTATATATATAAAGGCATAGGGAAGAGGATAAGTATAAGGTAGTTAGGGGGTTATAAGAGCCCTAGTAAGGATAGGTTTCCTACCTTCCTTTTCTCTTTCCCTAAGTTTCTTAATACTATACTAATGCCCTATTATAGTTACCTAGGGGCTAGTCTATAATAATTAAGAAACTTCCTTTAGTCTTATAATAGCTACTAAAAGATAATAATATAGATTTTAATATACTAATAGACACACTAATAGGTACATAAAATATACTTTAACCTTAGGATTATCCTAACTAGGGGACTATTACCCTAGGATCTAATGCTATAGCGCCCCTAGTAGCTTAGTAAGTATAATTTAAAACGCTTTGCTATATACTAAATAAGCAGATAGCAGAAATAGTATAACTCTAGGAGCAAGTTAATGTAAATTATATAGGACCCTTAATAGATTATATAGGACCCTTAGCCTAACTAACTTAACTAAACCCTAGGGTCTGGCGCTAAGCCCTAACCCCTACTATGTTTACTGCCCTATAGGTAGCTATAGTAGCTAAATTAAAGCAAAAACCAATCCCTATAGGTAACCTATATAATAGTAATAAGGCTATATTTACTACTTAGAGGCTCCTAATAGAGCATAAGCTACTAGTAGATAAGGACTTTATTAGCACTAATAAGGATAGGTAGATATTTATTTACTAGAACCTCTTCTCTAAGGTATAGTCTTAAGTGGCTAACTTCTTTAAGTTAGGTAAAAATATTAACTTTAATCCCTTTAAGTTCCTAGAGTATCTTAAGACTATATTTACTAACCTATATAGATAGGAGATAGCCCTTATAGAGCTTAACTAAATAGAATAAGGACCTAGGGAGGTATTCTCTATATTCTTTATTTACTTTATAGATAAGCTCTTATTAGCTAGGGGGGATCTTTAGGTAGATAATATAAAGCTAGTGAAGCTTTAACGCGCGCTTAATAAGTGCCTTTAAGAAATTAGCATAGGGCAGGGCGTAAGCTATTATAATTAGTATATAGTAGTTACATAATATCGCGAGATAGCGGTTAACATTAAGGCCCTTACCTTAGAGAATAAGTATTAGACCTAACATAGGGTCCTACACCCTAAACCCTTAAACCTAACTAACTATAAGGGTAATACTCTAATAATAGGAGTTCACGCGGCAGGGACCTAGCTAGGGAAATAGGCTAAGAAGAAGGGTAAGGAAGTAAAGGCTACCCTAAATATAGAATAGGTAAAATAGGTATTAGAGGCAGTACTAGCTAGACGCCGCTAAGAAAGATACTACCTCTAATATAGGTCTAAGGACTACTTTATTTAAGAATACACCCTTCTCCTACCTTAGTGCTAGTAGGTTAGTGTTAATATATCTAGGGTAGATAAGGAAAGCGTGGATAAGGAGGTAAATATCCCTCCTATAGAAAATAAGTAGCCCCTAAGCAGAGTCTCGCATAGGGGCTAATAGGCTAGTTAACTTCTACATTATAGGATAATTTTAACCGCTATATAGAAATAGAACGGGATATAGCAAAATATATAAACTAACCACTATTCCTTATTTCTATACTTTTTAATATATATTATTTTATTAATGTCTAAATTAATTATAGTTATAATTACTATAGTACTATAAGTAAATCAGCGGCAAGATAGCTTAGCCTAGAGCTTATATAGTTACTAAAACAGAGGCGTGTTTATACCGCGGTGGAAATAGAATAGAAAGGAAAGTAGGTTAAGGAAGACACCTCTTCTATAACCTATATAGTGCGCACTAGAATTAATATAGATAGCTAGGAGTTATTTATGTACCTATATATTATCCCTAGCCTAACCTAGGATATAATATTTAGAATGCCTTAGTTAGAGTAGCGTAGAGTAGTGATTCATGCGGCATAATAATAACTAGTTATTAGAGCTACAGAGGGCCTTTGCGTTTCTAAGTCCTCTACTTAGGTAATAGAGGTCCTAATACAGGGAATTATTAGATCCCTATACGCCGCTAAGGCTTATAGGGCATACTAGAATAAGGACACTACTATAAGGTTTATTGCTATAAGCTTAAAGGAGATAATAATAGTACTATAGATTATAGCGCCTAAGACAGAGCTAGCTACTCCTAATATATTAGCGCTGCCTAAGGAGTTAGCAGACTTTATAGACCTCTTTAATAAGTCTAAGGCTAATAGCTTGCCCCCTTACAGAGGGTCTCTTAACTACTATATACGCATATGTAAGAACCTAGATAGGTCTGAACTAGCACTCCTATAGGGACCCTTATATAACATACTATAGGATTAGCTTTTAGAGGTTCAGCGCTAGATTATAGATCTAATAGATAAGGGATAGATCTATGCTAGCTCCTTAGCGGCTATAGCCCCTATCCTCCTTGTTAAAAAGGCAAATAGTGGCTAGCGTTTCTATATAGACTACTATGCTCTTAATAAGATAATAGTATAAGACTATTACCCTCTCCTGCTAATTAAAGAGACACTCTATTCCCTATCCTAAGCGCATTAGTTTATAAAGGTAGATATCTATATAGTGTTTTATAAACTATAGATAGCTAAGGGCTAAGAGCACCTTATAGCGTTCTATATAAGGTTTAGTTTATTTAAATAGCTAGTCTGCCCCTTTAGCTTAGCTAGCGCACCTATAACCTTCTAGTATTATATTAATAAATCCTTAGGGGATACGCTAGGAGACTTTATTATAGCCTACCTTAATAATATCCTAGTTTATTTAGGGGGGTTAAGGAAGGATTATATAAAGAAGGTCCGGTTAGTCCTTAGTTGCTTAAGGGCTGCGGGTCTATACCTTAACCTTAATAAGTCTATATTTGCTATAAAAGAGGTTTAGTACCTAGGATATATTATTATAGTAGGCCACTTAATCCGTCTAGATCCTGTAAAGGTTATGGCTATAAGGGAATAGGCAGCACCTATAAAACTATATAGGGTTTATAGCTTCCTAGGATTTACGAATTTTTACCGCGATTTTATTAGTAACTTCTTAGAGATAGCGGCTCTACTAATATAACTTACTAAGAGAAATATCCCTTTCTAATAGGGACCTAAGGAAGAGAGGGCCTTTAAGAGGTTAAAAGACGCCTTTATTATATATCTAGTACTAGCGTAATAGGACCTAGACTAGCTAATAGTAGTGGAAGCTAATTATTTAGGTAAAGCTATTAGCGGGTGCCTCTTATAATAAGGTCCTAATAGCATTCTATACCTAGTTACTTACTTTTCTACTAGCCTTATATCCTTATAGAAAAATTATATAATCTATAATAAGGAGTTACTTACTATTATCTCTTGCCTTAAGGTATAGTTAGCAGAACTTTAAGGCATGCCCTATCTATTTACTATCTATATAGATTATAAGAACCTAGAGTACTTTACTACTCCTTAGTTAATATTAGAGAGATAGGCTTAGTAGGCAGACACACTTACGCTATTTAACTTTTACCTATAATATAGACCTAGTACATAAGCCTAATACCTAGACGCCCTTTCCTAGAGGGAGTAGGACTAGACTAGATTACCTCTAAGGATAGGGCGTATCCTATAACCTATTATAATTATATAACTCTTGCTATTACCTAAGGAGCAGAGGGATAACGCTAACCCGGCCCCACACTACATATAAGTATTGCCACTACTAGCAGGAGAGGTCCTTTTTACTACTAAGCACCTTTAGTCCCTATAGGATTAGGCTATTATATTAGACCTAATATATAGTATCTAATTAAGGACTATCTAGGAAGGGGGTTAAAGGTTTCCCCTAGAGGCACTAATAAGGGAATAGGTTATAGATTATTCTATAAGTGTATATAGAGCGCTTTAGTTTAGGGGCTATATATAGATTCTAGCTTAGGAGCTGCTTATAATAACCCTTATATAATAATACCACGATTCGCTAGTAGCAGGGCACCTAGGTTATAACACTATATTTTAATTATTATAATAATAATTCTATTAGGATAGGATATTATAGGATATTACTTAGTTTGTTTATAACTATTATTATTTTAGTAGTTATAAGAGTTAGTAATAGCACTAGGGTTTACTAAAGCCTTTACCTATCCCTAATTAGTTCTAGTCTTAGATCTCTATTAACTTTATAATAAACTTACTAGCGGCATCCCTAGAGAGGCTATAGTATCTTATAGTTATTACAGATAGACTCTTAAAGTTCGTGTAGTTAGAAGCCATAACCTCTATTAGGGCTAAGGAGTGTGTAGAACGGTTTAAAACGGTCTAGTAGAGGTTTTAGGGTTTTCCCTAGTTTATTATCACAGATTAAGGGTTAGACTAGTTAGGAAAATTTTAGATAACATTATACTCCCTTATAGGGATAGACTAGTTACTCTCTATATCTTACTACCTATAGACTAATAGTGGCATAGAGCGGGCAAACTAAGAAGTTTAGGCAATATTACGCATTATAGTTTCCTTTTTGTAGTTTAATTAGCTAGAGCACTTAGCTGCTTATTAGCTTGTAATTAATAACAGGCCCTCTTCTATAATAGGAGTTAGTCTAAATAAGTTACTTTATAGCTATAATTTAGAACCTATTTAGATATAACTAGACTAGTTAGTATCTATAATAATACCTAAGGGACAAGCTATATAGTTCCTTAAGTACCTATAAGAGGGTACTTAACTAGCGTAGGCTATAATAGCCTATACTTAATAAAGATAGCAGGACGCTACATTAGCTTCCTAATAGCTAGCGGAATAGTTCTAGGTAGGGGATAAAGTATAGCTTTTACTAAAGAATATTAAGATAAACCACCCCTTATAGAAACTTAATTAGGTTATAGCAAAATACATAGTCTTAGAAGTGCTAACGCTACTAATAGTATAGTTAGATATCCCTAGGGGCATCTATCTAGTCTTTTACATAGACCTTATTAAATAAGCCACGGAGGACCCTCTTCCTAGCTAGAGACTTTAGGACTCTTGCCTAGGGCTAGAATAGGTCCTAATAGAGGATAATAATAAACTTATTAAGGAGTACTAGGTAGAATAGATTCTAGTAGTATAGAATGCCCTAGGTTAGGGGAGGAGACGTAATATACTAGTGAAATAGGTAGGATATATTTAGCTAATATAGGAGCTATTAGAAAGTATAGTATAGATATAAGCCCTTAATAAGTTTAAGGTAAGGTAGGGAGATATGTAATATAATAATAGACTAAATTAATTATAAACTACTTATACTTCTATAGAAACTTCTAATAACACATAAGGCATACCTAGTCTACATTCTATTAACTCGTAATAACCACTAGAGCAAACTTAGTACTCTCTACCTATAGTAATAGATATATTACTTAAGCCCCTAACTAAATTATTATTATAGTTAAGGGGGATAGTAGCTAGCGTTACTATAGGTATAATAGGGGTATAGGTAGTGTTATAATAGGGGGGATAGATATTTCTATAGTTCTAGATAGTGTAGGTAGAATAATAATTAGTGAGTGTAAAGGTTAACCTATCTCTAGGTTAGCCTCTAGTAGGGGATAAGTAAGGAATAGGGTCTAGCGCTAGGGGGTGCCTACTAGTTAGGGTGCGCTAGATATAATAGTTAATAGGCCCTAGGTTAGGGCTAAGTTAGGAGTATTTATAGTGATAATAAGAAGGCAAGTTATCTTTATACTTAATATATTATTAACTACTATGGTAATAGGGAGAAAGAGCTTTAAGGAGGAGAGCGGATTAATTATAGTATTCCTAATATATAGTATTTAGACTGCCTATAATCTGCTAGTTTTGCTAGAGTAGGATGCCTATAACTTACTATATAGACCCTACTATGCTATAGCTACTTATAGGGCTACTATAGCTAAAAGGAATAATCTTAAGTTTATTTAGGGCTATAGTGGGGGAGGTAAAAGAAGGGGGTGCCCTAAGGGTAGAATAAATAGGAGCTAGGTTAAACTAGGCCTAGTCTAGAAGGGCTTTCTATTAACTTATAAGGGCGCGGAAGCCCTAGGATAGCACTGGCATTTATCTCTTGGTTTCTGCTGTCTTTAGGATACTAGGCTAGATAATATAGTTACCTACCTTAATTATAGCCTTAAGATCCTTTAAGTAATATTAAAGTTAAGGGTCTGCGGATAAATACCTTATTATCTAAACATAGGTTATATAGTTTTACTAATATAGGAGATAGGAGGTACTACTAGGGGGAGGACTATAGTTTAGGATGCCTATAGTAAGGGATTTCTTAATATATAGCCTATAAGGCCACTACACCGCTTATAGAGTAGTATACTTCTTATTATCTAAGTTTCCTTCTATAAGGAACTTGCTAATAGACTAATTTATAGGCGTAGAGGGAATAGCTAGGATATAAGGAGGATGGTAACTAGAGTCACTATAATAGTTGCTGCTATAGTTAGCTATGTTTAATAAGGGTGTAATATAGGGATAATAGGTAAATAAAGTGTTATTTAGAGGGGTATAATAGGAAGGTATAATAGGGTTTATAATGTCTTAGAGAATTTTCTACATAGGGGAAAGTAAAAGTTATAACAAAATAAATAGTAGATAGAAAGTGGGGGTGGGGCTAGGGTTAACATGATAATAATGTGGGACTAAAAACAAAACAATAGGATAGAAGGTTTAAGACGGGGCTAGGGTTAATATAATAATAATGCGGGGCTTAGTAACTGCGTTACACGCCTGGTTTAGTCCTAGGATTAAAATAACAGGCTTATATAACGCGTTAAAGAGGAGGAGTAAGGGCATATGTAAGGGCTTAGGCTTTGCCTAAGTATTCTCTAGAGTGCATATATGTCGCGTATGCGTAGGGATAGATAGTCCTAAGCATCTGCCGAAGTGCACACGTGTCGCATATATGCAGGGGCAAATCCCGAGGGCCCTGAGTCTAGAATATATACACGCTACACATATGAAGGCATAGGGAAGAGGATAAGTGTAAGGTAGTTAGGGGGTTATAAGAGCCCTAGTGAGGATAGGTTTCCTACCTTCCTCTTCTCTTTCCCCAAGTTTCTCAATACTATACCAACGCCCTATCGCAGTCGCCTAGGGGCCAGTCTATAACACTATAATAACTATTAGGAACTATAGAGTGTCCTATGTTTTAGCTAGAAGGTTAGTTATAAAGTTAATTAAAATTTGTAACTAGTATCTATTAGGTAGTGGTATTAGCTTTAATAAGCCTTACCTTAATTATTAACTCTTCTATCCTCTATAATAGTAGTAGTTATATATAACACAAGCCACGTCCTATAATATACTATCCTAATAGAAGTCTCTCTAGAGTGCCTTAAAGGTAGTATTCTATCCTAGATATCCTAATAAGGGGGAATTATATACATACTAGATTAGAGTTATAGTTAAAGGCTCCTACTTTAGAACCTATATCTAGCCCTAAAACTAAAGCACTCCACCTATACTAACCTAGTAATCCACTATCTATTCTCTTATGCTAGCTATATCTAGGAACTTCTAAGCCCTTACCTTTACTACTTATAACTATAATCTATAGGTTTTATTATAGGTAATAGCCTAGTCTTATAATAATTAAAGGTAGTTATCTATAAACATTACTATACCCTTTAGAATATGTATATTAGACCCTAAATTATCCCTAGTCTCCGTGCTTTATATTACCGCTATAGGCTATATATTTATATATAACTTCCCTTTAGTAAAGATATAGTATATTAGGGTTAATACTAAGTATACTATAGGCGTCTTTAGTCTCCCTACTTATAGGTCTTCCTAATAATATCTTAATAATATATCTAGCTATCCTGCCTATATACCTAGTCTATATTACAAGTAGAAATTAAAAAGTGCTAGAGTTTTAGCCTATCTTACCTACTATTAGCCTATCTTACCTACTATTCTAATAAACCTTTGCATACTTTTCCGCACCGACCTAAAGGTCCAGAAACGTCTCTAAAACGCAAGAAAACATAATATTTAAAATCACCTTATTTAATTACCCCCTTCTATAACATCACACGGTAATAGAGCTAGAGGTAGGTATAAGAATAAGGTACTAATAGTAATTAACAAAGGAATAGGGGGTTTAGCGTAGAGCCACTACTACCCTAACGCTAGTATAGGATAATTTACTATCTAAGAGAATAGTAATTATTGAAAATGGAAGGGAATCTGTACTAGAGGGATAGGAAGACCTCCCTAGTAGATTCAACGCGGCGGCTTCTAGATTCACTATAATACAACGATTCTTCAAGATATAGAGCTTTGATAGTTGAATATAGTAGATTTTAGCTAGACAAACGATCTGACGAGCAATGAGAGGATTTTCTAAGTCCCCTTATAGACCTACTAACTATATCGATAGAAGGGGGTCGCTAGCTAGGCCTTAGGAGCTATTTTTTTTTTCCGCAAAATTCATTTATATATGAAAAGTAAAAAATCGACTCACGACTATATAATCTAGCCACCCACGTACACTAACTAAGCAATCTAATAAGCAACCCTATAAATAAAATATACTATAAAATCCGGAAAAAATCAAGGATTCGAACAGTATATATCAGCCTTTTATACAACTACTAGTTCCCTAGTTACAGTCGATTTTAGCTTCCCTATAGGGTAGCCTAGTTGGCTTAGTTATATAAGCCTGTGGGTTGGTTGTGAACGCAGGTCATAGCCAAAGCTGGCCGCAGCTAATAACGCTGTAGGCAACGCCTTGTAACCAACGTTGCAACAACGCAACTAGGCAACTAGTGGACCTATAAAATAGTGCTATAAATAGCATAATTTTAACACTCCCTCTAGAAAAGTATAAGGTAACTAATTCGATACCTAAACTTAGCTCTTTAATAGATATCTAAGTTAACCATAAATTTAATAATAAATCTAATAACTTTTTAACTAAAATCAATAACTTTTCAACGGAATTCCAGTGTTTTTGTTGATTTTAAGATTTTTCGACTTTTTAGTTGTTTTTCTTTAAAACTAGGCCTTTGTGTTCGTAAGACCTAATAGTTGAATAAATTATTAAAATTTATTATTAGGCAGGGGCTTAGTTAAGCTATCTGCAGGTATCTCTTTAGTATTTATATAGATAACCTTAGCTATACCCTTCTGTACCTTTTCTCTGGTATAGTTAAATTTTAGCAGGGTATGCTTTATTCTGCTGTGAAGAGCAGGGTTATTAGCGGTTATTATAGCGCCTTAGTTATTACTAAAAATCGGAACAGGAGGTGCTATAGGTAGCTTAATTTCCTTAAAAAGGCTATAAAGCCACTCTAGCTCCCTAATAGCTTCACATAGAGCATCTAATTCAGCCTCTAATGTTAATAAAGCTATTGTAGTTGCTTTCTTTGATTTCCAGCTAATAGGTCCTTTAGCTAGCTTATAGAGATAAGCATAGGTTAATTTAGAGGACTTATCTCCCGTGAAGTCGCTATTATAGAAGCTAATAAGGGTTGTAGAAGCCTTAGTAGTATGTTTAGACCTTCTATAAGTTATAGAATAACTTATAGAGCCTAGAAGGTATCTAAGTAGATGTTTAGCAGTATTTAAGTGCTCTATATAAGGCTTAGCTAATGCTGTTAAAAGCCACTAAACCAGAAAAGCAATATCGGGCCTTGTAAGGAGCATTAAGTACATAATAGTCCCTATAATACTCTGATAAAGCTTATGATCGGAGGAGGAAAGAGGTTTAGTTAGGTAGGCTACCTGTTTTATAATTCCGGGTTATAGGGGAATTTTAGCAGGCCTAGCATCTTTTATGTTGAATCTCTCTAGGGCTTTAGAAATATACTAGGACTAGTGGATAGTTAGGGTCCCTTTCTTTCGATTTCTAGTGATTTAAACGCCTAGGAAAAATTCGGCTAGCCCACGATCTTCTATAGGGTAAGCTTTGTGTAACAGCTTCTTTAGCTTATTAATATAAGCTAGATCCGGTCCTATAAGAAGACAGTTATCCACATAAGTCGCTATATATGTAGATGTAGTTAGGTTAAAGAAGATAGCCGGGTTAGATATAAGGGGGTAGAAGCCTAATTTTCGAAGAAGTTCCTTTAGGGCCTGCTGCCACTCTCTAGAGCTCTGTTTTAATCTATATAAAGCTTTCTATAGGAAAATAACCTACTTTTAAGAGGGATTATAGCCGTATTTCTTAAGTAATTTAGCTATTTCAGGCGTAGTAGCTTCGGCAAATTCAACGAATCTATCAGGGATCTACATATAAATAGCTTCCTTTAGTAGACTATTTAGAAAGGCCCCTATAAAATCAACCTATTTAACTTCCCAGTTATTACAAGCCGCTAGGGCTAGTAAAATCCACTAACTAGGGGGAATGCTAGTAGCAGCGTAGGTCTTGATATAATCCTAACCTTCTATCTGCATAAAGCCTTTTATAACGAGTTAGGCCTTGTGTTTTATAGGATTATTTTCTTTATCCTTTTTAAGCTTATAGATAAGCCTATTTTTAAGAACTTTTTGGCCCTTAGGAATTTAGTCTATCCCTATAAATTTAAAAGTTCTAGCAGCTAGTAGCTGCTTAAATTCGCTAAAAGTTACATTAACCTATTTTTAGCTATCCTTGCTTTTTAATGCCTGCTTCCAGGTCTTAGGCGTATCTAAATCGTTATTATTGTTATTAGATAATAATTTAGCCTTTTGTTATGCCTTAAAGCATATCTCCTTAACGAAAGAAGATAGGTTAAAATCATTAATATCCATAGAATCAGGGTCGATTAAAGAATCCGAATCTGAAAACGGTTTTTTAATAGCACCCTTATTAGGGGCGCTAGAGCTTGGGCTCTCTAGGGGTAGCGCAGGGGGTACAGCGGTCGTCCCGGGCGTTGTTGTAGGCGCAGCGGGCACTGTGGGCGCTAAGGGCGCTAGAGGCTTTGGATAGTTATCCTAAACCTCTAGATTATCTCGTGAGATATCGGCTTCTCCCTCTAAAGGATAGCTCCCTAAAGGCTTAGGGGACCCTACAGAGCTTATATCCTCTATAATCTTAATAAAGCTAGTCTTAACAACTAACCTTTTAGAGGGTATATAAATAAGATAAACGCTGGAACCTAGAGTAGCAAGCAGCTAGCCAGGGATAGTCCTAGGGGCTAGCTTCTAAAGCTTTAATCTCTGCTCCGGAGGTATTAGAACCTCGCAATAAGACCCTATAGCCCTAATTTTCAAAAAATCAGGCTTATAAGAGGTCTTAGGCTCTAAGTCAGCTAGATATAGCTGCTTAGGGGTTAGGGGCTTAGTTATATTAGCGGTGATGTTAACTAAGTCCACTATAGCTAGAAGGATATAAGACCATAGATATAAAGGTAGCTTAGACCACTAAAGTGTAGCTCTAAGCCGGTCTAGGATAACCCTAATAGCCCTCTTAACTAGCCTATTCTATTCGTAAATATAAGGACAAGAGGTGCTAAAGCAAATTCCTTTAGAAGATAACCAAGACTAAAGTTCGTTATTAATTTCAGTGCCTCCGTCGAAGTGGAGGTGCCTAGGATACGTATTATATCGGTTTTTTAGGGCCTTAAAGAAGCCCTTAATAGTAGTATAAAGGGTCTAACCTTCTTTATTAGCTAATAAAAAGCACTATTTATACCGGGATTTTCGATTAATAAGTATAAGGACTAGGGCCTTCTTATTATGTGGTATAGGTTCGATTTTAACCGTATCTCCCTCTAGGATATCTAAAACCCTAGGGGGGTCCTAAATAGGTCTTTTAGTTGGTCTTCTAATAGCCTTTGATTGCATACAGGCTATACAGTTAAAATCCTTGTCTTTAATAGCGGAAAAATTAGGAATCCCTTTAGCTAATTTCGAAGATTTCTTAAGTAAAGGAAGGCCAATATAGCCTAATTAAATATGCTAAAGAAGGGCTAAATCTAGTAATTTCTTATAACTAGAATCTAGCTTTTCAGAGCTATTATCCCCTAGCTCCCTCTGTTACCAGGCCTCTTGAGAATCACAGGCCTCTGGGGGTAATAGACGGCCACTATCGTCACCTAAGTCATTAGGGTATAGACCTTCTAAACCCCCTATAGAAGATGCCTAACTAGGAGGAGCTTCGGTAGGACATAGGGCTAAATCTTCGTCTTCTTCAGAGTCTAATTCTTTAATTCATTGATATTCCTCAGGATTAAATGCTGGCTGCGGAATTTGAACCTCTATAGGGTAGGAAAACCCTAATTCAGTCTTATAGGCTCTTTGCTATTGGTTGTAATATTGAGAGCCCATAAAGGAGAGGTGGGTTGAATGCTTGCAGATCTTAGGAGTAGCTTGCCCCTTAATCTGCAAAAAGAAGCCATGTTTAGTAGGTTCTAATAACCCACAGGGGCTTTTATCGGCTAGGAAAAGCTGATCTTTAGCTAGATAACCTCCCTTAAGATAGTAGGATAAACCGCTAACTAGGTTAGTATCTATACTAGGGAAATATAGGGCATCTAGCAGAGCTAAAGGCCTGTATTCTGGTGGATTTTTCTTGACTAGAACGTTAAAAACAGCGGTGCCTCTTCCTTTAGGATAGATAGGTCCTCCTGCTGTAATTATAGGGCTAGTTTGACCTTTCTTAAGAGGCTTAAAGTCCCTAAAGAAAGCCCTATTATTATAAATATAACAAGAAGAACCTATATTATATAGAAGGGAGTTTTTAACCACATCATTAGAGTAGCTAAAAGTAGGCTTACTAGTAGTGTCACTAGTAGTAGTGGTACTAGAGGTATCTAAATTAGATTTAGAATCACTACTATCCTCGCTACTAGATTCGCTAGAATCTAGTTCTTTAACGTATCCCATGGCTAGGCTATAGCCTAACGCAAAAGCAGCTTCTTTTCCTTTATCCCTATTACCACTCTTCTTCTTCTGCTTTTTCTTCCTAGAGGCTTTAGAAGGGTTTAAATCCTTCTTATCCTGCTCTTTAGTAGCGTTAGTAGAGTCCTTCTTAGTATTAGGCTTAGATAATGACTTCTTTTCCACATCCTTAGAATTTCCCTTATTATTAGAAGCCTTATAGCTAAGAGCTTTAGCCACAGGAGAGGTTTTATCCCTCTGTTCTTCTAATAAATCCGCCATAAGGAACTATAAATTTAGGGTATTTATAGGCAGCCCTTATGCCCTAGTAGCTCTAATAGTAAATCTTTGTCTCTTAGCCTAACTAGGAAAGGTCTACTTTAATGCATTAATATAATAGTTTACTTAATCTATAGGAGCGATCTCTACACTATAAAGCTATAGTCTAGCTAGTAAGTTATTAAAATTAGCATTAAAAGCCTCTAAAGATCCCTTATAATTTGAAAAATTTAGGGAGTAGTAGCTAGCGTATAGCATACCTCGCTGGATTTTAGCACTCTGTGAATATTGCCTAATAAGGACTTTATAGGCTTCTTTAGGGGATTTTTGCTAATATATAGCTGCCTATGGCCTAGGTTAGCAACTATCTCTTAATATTATCAAAAGAATAGCTTAATCATAGTTAGCTAGATAGCCTGCTAAGCTAGGATTATCTATAAATTCAGGTAATCCTAGGGCTCTAAATTAGATGCTTAGGGCTTGCTTCCACTGATTATAGTTTTTAGGGCCTTTTAGCTTAGCTCCCTCAGGAATAGAGTGAACCTTCTTATTTAGTTCCTTAATAGCCCCTATGTTAAAGGCAGCTTGTAAGTTACTAGAAGGTAAACCCGCAGAATTAGCGGCAGGCAGGTCTTCTACCGGAGCTTTAGTATTTTCTTCCCTTAGCTTAGTAGAAGAATCCTAAAGACCTTGCATAGTAGTCATGGTTTACGTTAATTTATCTAATAGATCTTTAATGCTAGCCTTGTTTTTTAGACAATTTAACTCAGTATGCTTAATAAAATCAGTTAAGGTCTTGCCTTATTGTTTAATTTGGCTTTGCATCTATTGTTAAAAAGCACTAGCTTAAACAGCCAGACCTTCTATTTCTATCCTATTAGGGTCCCTAGGAGGGCTAGAAGGGCCTGTAGCAGGTCCCTTACCCTTATAATTCAGTAGTGCCATCTCTTAAAATTCCCTAGGATCTTAAAAGATATCCTGTGTAAGATCTCTAAATTTCTTCCTGTTATAAATAACGCGCACTAGAAGCTAGGTTATGGTGTAACCGGGCTGCGCACGCAAATTGTGCGGTGGGGCTGTTTAAAAGGGTGCCCCTTAAGGTCTAAAAGTGGGTCTGCGGTATACGCGGGTAGAAACGGACCGGAGAAGATTCTCTGCGAAAATTTTCTTAACACCAAAAATAACAGATAGGAATAATAGCTATTATAGAACGTGCAACGCAACGCAACGTAATATATAGTGCGTGCAACGTAGTGCAATAGGTTAAAAAGCCTAGTATAGATATACTAGATATTTAATAATTTAAGGAATGCAGCGTATCTACAGAGTAGATAATATTAATATATAACAGTCGCGGCAGTGAATAGAATCACTAAAAGAGGTTATAGTTGCAACTAGTAGTTACAGGTGCGGCTGTAGTTAAATTCAACACCAAGGGTCTGATGTTACAATGCGTAATGCTAGCGGATAAAAAGCTTCAAAAGCTAGTGGTTTCCTTTATAATCTAAGAGCCTATAGGTCTAGTAGAGAGTAACTAGTACCTAAAATTAAGCACTAATTGCAGTAGAATAACGCAGTAATGTAGTAATCTTATAGGCCTTCCGGGCTTATAACCTATTAAAAATAGAAGGGAATCTATACTAAAGGGATAGGAAGACCTCCCTAGTAGATTTAACGCGGCGGCTTCTAGATTCACTATAATATAATGATTCTTCAAGATATAGAGCTTTAATAGTTGAATATAGTAGATTTTAGCTAGACAAACGATCTAATAAGCAATAAGAGGATTTCTAAGTCCCCTTATAGACCTACTGACTATATTAACGGAAGGGGGTCGCTAGCCAGGCCTTAGGAGCTATTTTTTATTTTCCGTAAAATTTATTTGTATATGAAAAGTAAAAAATCAACTCATGACTATATAATCTAGCTACCCACGTGCACTAACTAAGCAATCTAATAAGCAACCCTATAAATAAAATATACTATAAAATCCGGAAAAAATCAAGGATTCGAACAGTATACATCAGCCTTTTATACGACTACTAGTTCCCTAGTTACAGTTAATTTTAGCTTCCCTATAGGGTAGCCTAGTCGGCTTAGTCATACAAGCCTGTGGGTTGGTTGTGAACGCAGGTCACAGCCAAAGCTGGCCGCAGCTAACAACGCTGCAGGCAACGCCTTGTAACCAACGTTGCAACAACGCAACTAGGCAACTAGTGGACCTATAAAATAGTGCTATAAATAGCATAATTTTAACAGTAATAGACCTCTAGAGAGTTAGAACTAGTTAAATTATCTAGAAGAGTTAGAATACTATAAAGTAATCACTAGACTTATCCCTAGTAATAAAATAACTAAAGCCTAGTAAGCCTATAAAGCCCTTACCCTCTAGATAGTAAACTATATCTAAACTAAATATAAATATATAAACTATAATAATAATAGTAATATCTACACTATAAAGAAGGCCCTCTTATAGGTCCTTAAAGAAGTAATTAAGGAAGTATCTAACTATAATACCACACTAACCTAGGTAAGTATTACTATAGGCCCTATACTAAAGAGAATAAACACTACACTACTACCCTTATAGGTCCCTAGTAGATAATATAGAGAAGTCCTTATAAAGGGGAACACTATATAGGAGTTACTCTAGTCTAGAATTACTAAAGATATAGTATTAGTAGCTAATAGAGTAATAGGCTAAACTATAGTAGTTATAGCTAGAAGACTCCCTAGTAGGGATATAATTATAATATTTAAAGGAAATACCTCTTAGTATAGAGATAACTAGAAATAGATCCCTACTATATTTAGACTAGAGGCAACCCTCTACTAATATATGCTTAGTATTATAATTAAAGAATTTCCTATAAAATATACCTTAATTAAAAACCTAGTAGCTAAACTAAGTAAAACTAATAAAGTAAATATTATTAAAGTAATAGTAAGGCACCCCTAGCGTAAGGGAGCCCTAAGAACTACCCTTATCCTTAGCCTTAAAGAGGTAGAAGATACTAATAAAATCTATAGAGATAGAATAGTTTATAAGGTAGAGCTATTCTGCTCTAAACCCTATAATAAAACCCTCTAACCTTAATAGTGCTATAATTACTTCTAGACTAGCTATATTATAAAGTACTATAAGTTAGCCCTAAAGTATAGTAGGTATAGAGCTAGCTAGTATAAGGGTAGTAAGGTAACCTACCTGTTAAAATTATGCTATTTATAGCACTATTTTATAGGCCCACTAGTTGCCTAGTTGCGTTGTTGCAACGTTGGTTACAAGGCGTTGCTTGCAGCGTTGCCTGCAGCTTTGGCTGTGATCTACGTTCCCGCACACAACCAACCCACAGGCTTGTATGACTAAGCCGACTAGGCTACCCTATAGGGAAGCTAAAATCAACTGTAACTAGGGAACTAGTAGTCGTACAAAAGGCTGACTTATACTGTTCGAATCCTTGATTTTTTCCGGATTTAATGATGTATTTTATTTATAGGGTTGCTTATTAGATTGCTTAGTTAGTGCACGTGGGTGGCTAGATTGTATGGTCATGAGTCGATTTTTTACTTTTCCTATATAAATAAATTTTGCAGGAAATAAAAAGTAGCTCCTAAGACCCGGCTAGCGACCCCCTTCCGTCGATATGGTCGGTAGGTCTATGAGGGGACTCGGAAAATCCTCTCATTGCTTGTCAGATCGTTCGTCTAGCTAGAAATCTACTATATTCAACTATCAACGCTCTATATCTTGAAGAATTGTCGTATTATAGTGAATCTAGAAGCCGCCGCGTTAAATCTACTAGGGAGGTCTTCCTATCCCTCTAGTATAGATTCCCTTCCATTTTCAATAGGTTATAAGCCCGGAAGGCCTATAAGATTACTATATTACTGCGTTATTCTACTGCGATTAGTGCTTGATTTTGGGTACTAGTTACTCTCTACTAGACCTATGGGCTCTTAGATTACAAAGGAAACCGCCAGTTTTAAAGCTTTTCATCCGCTAGCACCACGCATCGCAACATCAGACCCTTGGTGTTGAATTCAACTACAGCCGCACCTGCAACCACCAAATTGTAACCGTAACTATCTAGTTATAACCACAACCTCTTTTTTAGTGATCTAATTCACTGCCGCGACCGTTATATGTTGATATTATCTACTCTGTAGATACGCTGCATTCCTTAAATCATCGAACATCTAGTATATCTATACTAGGCTTTTTGACCTATTGCACTACGTTGCACGCACTATACGTTGCGTTATGGCTGCTGCAATACCTATTATTCCTATCCGTCATTTTTGGTGTTGAGAAAATTTTCGCAGAGAATCTTCTCCGGCTCGTTTCTGCCCGCGCATACCGCAGACCCACTTTTAGACCTTGAGAGGCACCCTTTCAAACAGCCCCACCGCACAATTTGCGTGCGCAGCCTGGTTGCACCACAACCTAGCTTCCAGCGCGCGTTATTTACAACAGGAAGAAATTTGGAGATCTTACACAGGATATCTTTTGAGATCCTAGGGAATTTTAAGAGATGGCACCACCGAGTTATAAGGGTAAGGGACCTGCTGCAGGCCCTTCTTCTAGCCCTCCTAGGGACCCTGATAGGATGGAAATAGAAGGTCCGGCTGTTCAAGCCAGTGCTTTACAACTGCAACAACAGATGCAGAGCCAAATTGAACAACAAGGCAAGACCTTAACTGATTTTATCAAGCATACTAAGTCAAATCGTCTAAAAAACAAGGCTAGCATTAAAGATCTATTAGATAAATTAACGCAAACCATGACTGCTATATAAGGTCTTTAGGATTCTACTAAGCTAAGGGAAGAGAATACTAAAGCTCTAGTAGAAGACCTGCCTGCTGCTACTACTTCTGCGAGTTTACCTTCTAGTAACTTACAAGCTACCTTTAATATAGGTGCTATTAAGGAACTAAATAAGAAGGTTCACTCTATTCCTAAGGGAGCTAAGCTAAAAGGCCCTAAAAACTATAATCAGTGGAAGCAAGCCCTGAGCATCCAATTTAGAGCCCTAGGATTACCTGAGTTTATAGATAATCCAAGCCTAGCAGGTCATCTAGCTAACTGTGACCAAGCTATTCTTTTAATAATATTAAGAGATAGTTGTCAACCTGGACCACAGGCAGCTATATATTAGCAAAAATCCCCCGAAGAAGCCTATAAAGTCCTTATTAGGCAATATTCGCAGAGTACTGAAATCCAGCGAGGTACGCTATACGCTAGCTACCACTCCCTAAATTTTTTAAATTATAAGGGATCTTTAGAGGCTTTTAATGCTAATTTTAATAACCTACTAACTAGACTATAACTTTATAGTGTAGAGATCGCTCCTATTGATCAAGTAAACCATTATATTAATGCATTAAAGCAGACCTTTCCTAGTTAGGCTGAGAGACAAAGATTTACTATTAGAGCTACTAGGGCACAAGGGCTGCCTATAAATACCTTAAATTTACAGTTCCTTATGGCGGATTTATTAGAAGAATAGAGGGATAAAACCTCTCCTGTGGCTAAAGCTCTTAGCTATAAGGCTTCTAATAATAAGGGAAATTCTAAGGACAAGGAAAAGAAATCATCTTCTAATCCTAACACTAAGAAGGACTCTACTAACGCCACTAAAGAGCAGGATAAGAAGGATTCAAACCCTTCTAAAGCCTCTAGGAAGAAAAAGCAGAAGAAGAAGAGTGGCAACGGGGATAAAGATAAAGGAAAAGAAGCTGCTTTTGCGTTAGGCTATAGCCTAGCCACGGGATACGTTAAAGAACTAGATTCTAGCGAATCTAGCAGCGAGGATAGTAGTGATTCTGAATCTGATTTAGATACTTCTAGTACCACCACTAGTGACACTACTAGCAAGCCTACTTTTAGCTACTCTAACGATATGGTTAAAAACTCCCTTCTATATAATACAGGTTCTTCTTATTATATTTATAATAATAGGGCTTTCTTTAGGGACTTTAAGCCTCTTAAGAAAGGTCAAACCGGCCCTATAATTACAGCAGGAGGACCTATTTATCCTAAAGGAAGAGGCACCGCTATTTTTAACGTTCTAGTCAAGAAAAACCCACCAGAATATAGGCCTTTAGCTCTGTTAGATGCCCTATATTTCCCTGGTATAGATACTAACCTAGTTAGCGATTTATCCCACTATCTTAAGGGAGGTTATCTAGCTAAAGATCAGCTTTTCCTAGCCAATAAAAGCCCCTATGGGTTACTAGAACCTGCTAAACACGGCTTCTTTTTATAGATTAAGGGGCAAGCTACTCCTAAGATCTGCAAGCATTCAACCCACCTCTCCTTTATGGGCTCTTAATTTTGCAACCAACAACAAAACCAACAGTAAAGAGCCTATAAGACTGAATTAGGGTTTTCCTACCCTATAGAGGTTCAAATTCCACAGCCAGCATTTAATCCCAAGGAATATTAACGAATCAAAGAATTAGACTCCGAAGACAAAGATTCAGCCCTATGTCCCACCAAAGCTCCTCCTAGTTAGGCATCTTCTATAGGGGGTTTAGAAGGTCTATACCCTAATGACTTGGGTGACAATAGTGGCCGTCTATTGCCCCCAGAGGCCTGTGATTCTTAAGAGGCCTGGTAATAGAGGGAGCTAGGGGATAATAGCCCTAAAAAGCTAGATTCTAGCTATAAGAAATTGCTAGATTTAGCCCTTCTTTAGCACATTCAATTAGGCTATATCGGCCTCCCTTTACTTAAGAAATCTTTGAAATTAGCTAAAGGGATTCCTAATTTTTCCGCTATTAAAGACAAGGATTTCAACTGCATAGCCTGTATGTAATCGAAGGCTGTTAGAAGACTAACTAAAAGACCTATTCAGGACCCCCCTAGGGTTTTAGATATCCTAGAGGGAGATACGGTTAAAATCAAGCCTATACCGCATAATAAGAAGGCCCTAGTCCTTATACTTATTGATCGAAAATCCCGGTATAAGTGGTGTTTTTTATTAGCTAATAAAGAAGGTTAGACCCTTTATACTGCTATTAAGGGCTTCTTTAAGGCTCTGAAAAACCGATATAACGCGTATCCTAGGTACCTTCACTTCGACGGAGGTACTGAGATTAACAACGAACTTCAGCACTAGTTATCTTCTAAAGGAATTTGCTTTAGCACCTCTTACCCCTATATTCACGAACAGAATAGGCTAGTTAAGAGGGCTATTAGGGTTATCCTAGACCGGCTTAGAGCTACACTTTAGTGGTCTAAGCTGCCTTTATATCTATAGTCTTATATCCTTCTAGCCATAGTGGACTTAGTTAACATCACCGCCAATACAACTAAGCCCCTAACCCCTAAGTAGCTATTTCTAGCTAACTTAGAGCCTAAGACTATCTATAAGCCTGACTTCTTGAAAATTAGGGCTATAGGGTCTTATTATAAGGTTCTAATACCTCCGGAGCAGAGATCAAAGCTTCAGAAGCTAGCCCCTAGGACTATCCCTAGCCGGCTGCTTGCTACTCTAGGTTCCAGCGTTTATCTTGTTTATATACCCTCTAAAAGGTTAGTTATTAAGACTAGCTTTATTAAGATTATAGAGGATATAGGCTCTGTAGGGTCCCCTAAGCCTTTAGGGAGCTATCCTTCAGAGGGAGAAGCTAATATCTCACGAGATAATCTAGAGGTTTAGGATAGCTATCCAAAGCCTCTAGCGCCCCTAGCGCCCACAGCGCCCGCAGCGCCCGCCGCGCCTACAACAACGCCCGGGACGACCGCTATAACGCCTCCAGCGCTACCCCTAGAGAGCCTAAGCTCTAGCGCCCCTAATAAGGGTGCTATCGAAAAACCGTTTTTAGATTCGGATTCTCTAATCAACCCTGATTCTATAGATATCGATGATTTTAACCTATCTTCCTTTGTTAAGGAGATATGCTTTAAGGCGTAATAAAAGGCTAAATCATCAGCTAATAACAATAATTTGGATACGCCTAAGACCTGGAAGCAGGCATTAAAAAGCAAGGATAGCTAAAAATAGGTTAATGCAACCTTTAGCGAATTTAAGCAGCTATTAGCTGCTAGAACTTTTAAATTTATAGGGATAGACTAGATTCCTAAGGGCCGAAAAGTTCTAAAGAATAGGCTTATTTATAAGCTTAAAAAGGATAAAGAAAATAATCCTATAAAACACAAGGCCTGACTCATTGCAAAAGGCTTTATGTAGATAGAAGGTTAGGATTATATTAAGACCTACGCTGCTACTAGCATTCCCCCTAGTTAGCGGATATTACTAGCCCTAGCGGCTTGTAATAACTGGGAAGTTAAACAGGTTAATTTTATAGGGGCCTTTCTAAATAGTCTACTAAAGGAAGCTATTTACATGCAGATCCCTGATGGATTCGTTGAATTTGCCGAAGCTGCTACGCCTGAAATAGCTAAATTACTCAAGAAATACAGCTATAATCCCTCTTAAAAGCAGGTTATTTTCCTTTAAAAAGCTTTATATAGATTAAAACAGAGCTCTAGAGAGTGGCAGCAGGCTCTAAAGGAACTTCTTTGAAAATTAGGCTTCCACCCCCTTATATCTAACCCAGCTGTCTTCTTTAACCCAACTACATCTACATATATAGCGACTTATATAGATGACTGTCTTCTAATAGGACCGGATCTAGCTTATATTAATAAGCTAAAGAAGCTATTACATAAAGCTTACCCTATAGAAGATCGTGGGCCAGCCGAATTTTTCCTAGGCGTTTAAATCACTAGAAATCGAAAGAAAGGGACCCTAACTATTCACCAATCCTAGTACATTTCTAAGGCCCTAGAGAGATTCAACATAAAAGATGCTAGACCTGCTAAAATTCCCCTACAACCCGGAATTATAAAGCAGGTAGCCACCCACCTAACTAAACCTCTTTCCTCCTCCGATCATAAGCTTTATCAGAGTATTATAGGGACTATTATGTACTTAATGCTCCTTACAAGGCCTAATATTGCTTTTCCGGTTCAGTGGCTTTCAACAGCGCTATCTAAGCCTTATATAGAGCACTTAAATGCTGCTAAATATCTGCTTAGATACCTTCTAGGCTCTATAAGTTATTCTATAACTTATAGAAGGTCTAAAAACACTATTAAGGCTTCTGTAACCCTTATTAGCTTCTATAATAGCGACTTCGCGGGAGATAAGTCCTCTAAATTAACCTATGCTTATCTCTATAAGCTAGCTAAAGGACCTATTAGCTAGAAATCAAAAAAAGCAACTACAATAGCTTTATCAACATTAGAGGCTGAATCAGATACTCTATGTGAAGCTATTAGGGAGCTAGAGTGGCTTTATAGCCTTTTTAAGGAAATTAAGCTGCCTATAGCACCTCCTGTTCCGATTTTTAGTAATAACTAAGGCGCTATAATAACCGCTAATAACCCTGCTCTTCATAGCAGAACAAAGCATACCCTGCTAAAATTCAACTATACCAGAGAAAAGGTATAGAAGGGTATAGCTAAGGTTATCTACATTAATACTAAAGAGATGCCTGTAGATAGCTTAACTAAGCCCCTGCCTAACAATAAATTTCAACAATTTATTCAACTATTAGGTCTTACGAACACAAAGGCCTAGTTTTAAAGAAAAATAACTAAAAAGTCGAAAAACCTAAAATTAATAAAAACACTAGAATTCCGTTGAAAAGTTATTGATATTAGTTGAAAAGTTATTGGATTATTATTGGATTTATTATTGAATTTTATTGTTAACTTAGATATCTATTAAAGAGCTAAGTTTAGGTATCAAATTAGTTAACTCATACTTTTCTAGAGGGAGTGTTAAAATTATGCTATTTATAGCACTATTTTATAGGCCCACTAGTTGCCTAGTTGCGTTGTTGCAACGTTAGTTACAAGGCGTTGCTTGCAGCGTTGCCTGCAGCTTTAGCTGTGATCTACGTTCCCGCACATAACCAACCCACAGGCTTGTATAACTAAGCCGACTAGGCTACCCTATAGGGAAGCTAAAATTAACTGTAACTAGGGAACTAGTAGTCGTATAAAAGGCTGACTTATACTGTTCAAATCCTTGATTTTTTCCGGATTTAATAATGTATTTTATTTATAGGGTTGCTTATTAGATTGCTTAGTTAGTGCACGTGGGTGGCTAGATTGTATAGTCGTGAGTCGATTTTTTACTTTTCCTATATAAATGAATTTTACAGAAAATAAAAAGTAGCTCCTAAGACCCGGCTAGCGACCCCCTTCCATCAATACAGTCGGTAGGTCTATAAGGGGACTCGGAAAATCCTCTCATTACTCGTTAGATCGTTCGTCTAGCTAGAAATCTACTATATTCAACTATCAACGCTCTATATCTTGAAGAATCGTCGTATTATAGTGAATCTAGAAGCCGCCGCGTTGAATCTACTAGGGAGGTCTTCCTATCCCTCTAGTATAGATTCCCTTCCATTTTCAATACTACCTAATAACTAATAGCTAGGTATAAGGAAAGTGTATCTTATACTCTAGCCCTTACCTAGCCTAGTCTAGGGACTACCCTATTCTTAAAGAGAAATAGAATATAGTAAAAGCAGGATACCTTAAGTAACTAGCCTTATTTATAACCCGCCCCCTAAGTAAAGGCCCTTTCCTAAGCTAGGAAAGGCCTATAATAATATAGGCACTAGCTAATATAGTAGGAAGAAAAAGAGGTTACCTAATGCTTATAGAGCAAAGGGTAAAGTAACCTAGGGCTAGCAGGTCTAATAGTATTAGAAGATATATAGAGGTAACTAGGGCTAGTATAGAACTAGCATAGGATAGTAGAGAACCCTAACCCCCCTAACTTATATAGTAATATTATAAGTCCTCTTTTAGAATATAAATAAGAAGGATATCCTAGTATATATAGTGCTCTAGCACTAAACTAATATTAATATAATCATAATTTAAGAATAGGAATATATAAGAAACCTATAGCCCCTAGCTCTAGGCCTCTCCTGCTTCTAACTTATATACTATAATAGGCATAACGCTATTTATATAAATAAGAAACACGCTATAGGGTTATAGGTAGCCTAGGGAGGGACTAACTAGTCCCTAGTAGAGATATATAATATAAATATATACTCTCTCTATTTAGAAGAGTATAGTAATAAGTAGAATACCCTAATCTATACTATTAATATAGAAGAGCCCTATAATAGATATATCTTTATAGGGGACTTTAACTAAAAACATCTACTCTAGGATAAACTTAATAGGACTAGTAATAAAGCTAAAGAACTATTAGAGTTTATAGGCTAGTAGAGGCTTAGACTAGTAATACCCTAAGGGGAACCCACTAGGTAGTATAATAGAGATAGGGATAGTACTATAGATCTAGCTTAGGTAACTCTAGATATTAGAGTCTACTATAATAGAGCAGTAGACCTAATAGGATCTAACTATATCCTATAACTAATAAGTATCTTTACTAACCCCTAGGAGACTACCCCCCTAGTCCTTAGACACTACTAGGCTATAATAAATAAATTCTACGTGGAGGCAGAGGTAAATAACTAGCTTCTACTAGATAATACCCTAGAATTATATAATAAGGAAGGGATTAATATATACACTACCTAGCTTATTATAAACCTATAGTAGATAGCTAACTTAGTAGCCCCTTAGAAACCTAGAGGCTTACCTAGGCTAAAGGCTTAGTAGTCTAGAAGGGCTAAAAAGGTAGTTACTAGGGTAAGGTAGGCTAAGAGATAGTAAAGGTATAGAAGAACTAAAGTAAACTAGTAGGTATATACTAATACTAATAAGGAGTAGGAATAAGTTATTAAAGAGAAGAGAAGGAATACCTAGAGAGATATACTAAGATAGGCTAATACTTAGAGTAAGGATAGAGAAGTGTAAAGGCTAGAGAGATAGGTAAGGCTCTAGAGCTAGGCACCCCTAGAGCTCCCTAGGCTCCTAGAACTAGAGAGATCTAAAGATAACCCTAATCTAGCTACTATATATAAGGGTAAGGCAAGATTACTTATATAGAGGTTCTTCCCTAAGCTAGTAGCTAACCTTTCCTATATCCTAGACCTAATATTCCTAGAACTTAATAACACACTAATCTAGGATATAAACTAGTTTAACTCTAAGGAGATTATAGATATCCTCTTAGATATAGTAAACTAGAAGGCCCTAGGGGATAATAAGCTCCCTACTAGATTTATTAAAGCTTATAGCCTAGTAGCCTATTATATAATAACTAGACTACTTAATATAGTACTTAAAGTTAGCTACTTCCTAGCCCAATTCTACACTACTAGGGTTATAGTAATTAGAAAGAATAGAAAGATAATTAAAGAGATAAGAAGGGCTAATACCTAGAGACCTATATTACTGCTTAATATAGTAGGTAAAGTACTAGAAGTAGTAATAGTAAGATAACTTATAGCTATTACTAAGGTAGGGGGCCTCCTCCTAGAACTATAGATAGGAAATAGGGCAAGTAGATTAATAGAAACTATAATATATACCCTACTAGAATATATTAGAGTAGCCTAGGGAAGGGGCGGGATAGCCTCGCTAGTATAGATAGATATATTAGCTATATTTAATAGAGTTAGCTACCTATATCTTATTACCCTCCTTATTAAGATAGGTATCCCCCTATAGCTAGTTATAGTAATCTATAGCTTCCTTATAGGGAGAATAAGCTAACTTAGCTTTAATAGTAGACTCTTAGAACCCTTTAAAATTAAGGCTAGTACCCTATAGGGCTTACTCTTTTCTCCTATTCTCTTCCTCCTATACTCTATAGAGCTATATATCTACCTCTAGGTTATCCTAGGTATAGTTACTATAGGCTTTACTAATAATATAAATATTATAGCTTTTAGGAAAAATATAGCCTAGACCTAAAGGAGACTTAAGGTATTATAGAAAATCTATAAAGACTAGGTAAAGGAAGCAGGAGTTAAGTTTAACCTAGCTAAAATAGAACTTATATACTTTAGTAGAGCCTAATAACCTCCCTAGGAGTAAGTCTAGCTTAGAATAGAGAAGATAGTGCCTATAAAATCCTACTACTTTCTTAGGGTATAGGTTAATTATAAACTTACCTAGAGCGCTTATAAGAATATTATTAAAGGGAAACTAGCCTAGTAGTGGCTTATACTTATATTACTAGTAGCGTTAGTATAGGGCTATAGCTTTAGAGATGCCTACCTCCTATATACTTAGGTAGTCTACCCTATTATTACCTATAGAGTAAGTGTGTACTATATACTAACTAAAAAAGCTAGAAACCCTAGAGGTATTATAAAAAGCTTTATAATAGATTAGTTAGCCTGCCTCTAAGTTATTATAGGGGTATTTAGGGCTACACTAATTATATAACTAAAAGCTAAGACCTTAGTTCCCCCCCTAGACCTTTACCTAAACTATATTAAGAAGAGGTTTAAGGAAAGAATTATAGCTAGTAGAATAGCAAAGATAATCTAAGTAGTAGCTAGCCTAGTAGTAACTATACTATACTAAAGAAGACCCTAAAGATAGAGAAACTAAGTTAAAAATAAGCTAAATATAGAACTATATAAGGAATAGAGAAGATACTAGGAAGCATAGTATAGTAAAGAGAGACTAGCCTAGAGCTAGTGTAGTAGAGAGCTAACTAAAGACTAACCACTAAACTATAACCTAAAAATAATCTAAAGATTCTACACTACACTAGATAAGCATATCTTCTCTATAATTATATAACTATATATAGGTAAGATTAGACTTAATAAATTCCTCTTCCTTAGGGGTATCTCTAGGGTAGCTTTACCCCTATATAGCTATAGATAAGTAGAAGAGGATTAGTACTATATAATTATTAACTACTGTAAATATAGCTATATATAACCCTATTAGCGCTAGCCTATAGATACATAGGAAGCAAGGCTAGCCCTAGATAACCCCTAGAGAGCGAGATACTTAGCTAAATAGTTCTTAGCTATAAAGAGACTATAATATTACACACTAGTATATAGCTTAGCGGCTAAGTTAAGGGCACTAGAACTAGAGATAAAGCGCTTATAATATAGGAGGCTAAACCTAGAGACTATAACTATAGTAGATAGTAGTAATAATAGGAGTAGTAGGAGACTAAGACTAGACTAAATAAGCTAGGGGCAGTAGGGAGCTAGAGGTAGGGTAAGAGTATATATATAGGAGAATAGTATATACTAGAATAACTCTTTAGATTTAAACTATTAAAATACTTAAATACTAGGTATATAATCCCCCCCCCCTAGGCCTCCCCTACCCTACTATTACTACTATATTAATATAAAAATAAATAAAAAATAACTACTCCTTTTCTAGAATAGGGATTATATCCTCTAAGGCCCTAGCCTAGCTCTTAGCTAGTAGGGTAGTAACCTAGAGCTAGATTAACTCTACTATCTAAGCGTCTAGTCTATATAGCTAGAAGATTATCTCCTTATACTAGTCTCTTATAGACCTACCCTCCCCCTAGACTAGACCTACTACTAATATACTCTATTTCTACTTACTTTAATTCTCTATATATAGCTTCTTAATATAAGCACTAAAGTTATCTAGGACCTAGGGAAGAGATAGATTAGCACTAGTATAAGGCTAGACTAGACTAATTAGAAGAATACTTATATTTATATCTTTAGTAATTTTAGTAAATACCTTAGTTAGCCACTAGTACTCTACTTAGTGCCTGGCAATTTTAACCTAGAGCTAGGTTAGTAGTAGTGCTACCCTAAAAATAGATAAAATATATATTACCTTTTTATACCTATTATTTTAAACCTAGTAATTAAAATATATATTAGTTATAGCCCCTAGAAAGTTAAATTAGCCCTACCACTACTATAGTATAGGGGAGAAGAAATATACTAACTATATTATAACACTAGTGCCCTAGGCTTTTTAATAATTATATATAATAAGAGATATACTAGAACATTTATAGCTTACCTAGCTAGACTAAATTAGTAGTAAAATAGGCCTAGCGCTAGGGTAGGGGGGTCTTACCTATAATTTATAATTAAGTGCTCTCTAAAGCTAGTTTAATATAAGTTACTTCCTTAGGTAATAAAGAGAAGGTTCCTATATAGATTAGCACTAAAGTTATAGGGAAGTAGGGTTAGACTTATAGGTAATATAGAATACTAAGAAAATATAATAATAGGCTATAACTATATTAATATTAGTAACTAAACTAGACCTAGCTAGGGTTAGGGCCTAAGAGCATATAAGGAAATAAGGGGGAAGAGAAGGGAAAGAGGGAAGGGGAAGAGAACCTATAGAAAGTGTAATAAAGGAGGAAGAAAAGAGGCCTAGATCTAGAGGTAGAAGGGATTTCTTTTATAATCTCTAGAGAGGGGGGGGGTCCCTAAAGTATTACCTAGATTTAAAGATAATATATAGATACTATAGATTAATAGAAAAAGCCTAATACTAGAGAGCAGTGGGATCGCAGTGGAACTAAGCTAGCTTTGCCCTCTCCCCCCCCTAGAGTTTTAAAAAACCAGGTGCTCTAACTTTATAACTAGACTAGACTAGAGGAGAGGTAGAATAAACTAAAAAGTAGGGCATTAGAGGTATTAATAATAAAGTATAAAAAAAGTAAGTTAAGAGTAGATTACTATATAGCATTAGATTTTACCTAGTAAGAGGTAGATAGAAATAGATTAGAGTAGAGCTAGAGGAGAGCCTAGGGCTAGGCTTAAGGTATAAAGTAGAGGTAACTTAGCTAATAGGGATAAGTCTAGTGTAAGCTAGTAATAAATAACTATAATAGGTAACTATAACAGCGGCGCTAGCCCGCCGTAGGGCTAGCACTAGGCTATATAGAGTTATAAGGGGGTTTTTTATCCTCTAGAAGGTTTTCCCCTTTAACTAAACCGCAGGAGTACTAGAGACAGCCAATTCAGGCTGGCTAGAGTATATAAATAAATAAATAAATAAATACCTACTATTCTAATATCTCCCTTAGTGCTATAAAGTATTCTAGGTTCTTATAATCTATTAGTATTATAAATAGTTTACTAACACCCTATAGCTCTGCTAACTATACCTTAACGTAAGCAATAATTATAAGTAACTCCTTATTATAAATTATATAGTTCCTTTCCACTAGCTATAGGTAAGCTAAATAATAAGCCACTAGATATAGAATGCCTCTATTATTAGCCTAGGAGAGATAACCTCCTAATACTATTCCTAAGTAGTCTACCTCTACTACTATGTCCTTATTAGGATCCTATTATATTAAAATAGGGTATAAAATAAAAGTAAGCTTTAACACTTTAAATGCCTTATTACACTCCTCTAACTAATAGAATAGGACACCCTTCTTTATTAAATCTAGTAGAGGTCCTATAACTTCTAAAAACTATAGTATAAAGTTATAATAGAAGTTAGTAAAACCTAGGAACCTATAAACTCCCTAGATCCTAGTAGGCGCCTCCTAATCCCTAATTACTATAATTTTCTCTAGGTCTAGGCAAATCTCTTTCCCTATATAGATAATAAACCCTAGATATTTAACCTCCTTTATTATAAACATACACTTCTTAATATCTAAGTGTAAGCTAGCCTATTATAGCCTAGCTAGCACCCCCTAAACCTTCTCTATATAGTCCTTTTATAATCCCCCTAAATAAATAAGGATATTATTAAGGTATATAGTAATATAGTCCCTAAGAATACCACTAAGTATACTATTAATATATCTCTAGAAGGTTATAGGAGTGCCTACTAACCTAAATAGGCAAACTAACTATTTAAATAACCTAAATTGCGTTCAGAATGCAGTCTAATATTCCTTACCTTTAGTAATTTATAACTAATAAAACACTACTTATATATCTAGCTTTATAAACCACTTTACTTCTAATAAAGACTATAGTATTTCCTTAACTAATAGTAAGGGGTACTAGTCCTATTCTATAATCTTATTTAATATATAATAGTCCACACAAAACCTCTATCCTCCTCCTAGCTTCTTTACTAATAGCACTAGTGCTATAGCTGCTAATAAGCTAGCCTAAATCTAACCTTTATCTATAAAATCTATAACTTACTTCCTAATCTTAAGTAAATATTAATAAGGTATACTATATAATAGCGCCTATAGTAGGTCTAGCATATTCCCCTCTATATCTTTCTTAAGGCAAATATAGTAATCTAACTTCCCTTAATATAGAGGTAGGGCGTTAGCCTTACTCTCCTAGAAGAGATCCTTAAAATCCTATAGTGCCTCTAGTAAGGATTTTAATAGCTTTTCTTCTAATGCTTCTAGTGTGGTATTAATCTATAAGATAGATATAATTTCCTATAGACTTATAGCTAGAAGCTAGATATACTGCTTCTACCTTTTCACCCTACTGTGAGGCCCCTCATAACATGACCCACGCGCATACGTGCACCGCAGCGCCAGAGCACCGCGGCGCCTAATACTAGAAGGAAGGGCTAGGTCTATATAATATTAGTAAGCTACTAGCTATAAACTAGTAACTTATATATATATTATACTTAGACCTAGTAAGCTTTAGTTAATATATAAGTACACCCTATATCCTTTTACCTAGCTACCTTTATTCTTATAATTCTAAAGCTTCTACTACTAGCTACCTAAGAGTAATATAAGGCTAAGAACTACCTAATTAACCTAAGTAATATTAGATAATAACTAAAGTTAATTAAATAAGGGTAATATTACTACTAAAGATACACTATATTCTATAGGAACTAGGACTAAACCTAGACTCTCTAATATTAAGGCTAATACTATAGTAATAAATAAGTAAATTACTTAGCTTAAGAAACTTAAAGAACTATAGGAATAAGAGTAAAATCTTATTAATCTTCTATAGCTAAGTAGAGAGAAAGAGAAGATAAAAAGATAATAAAGATCTAGTTCCTTCTCTAGTAATAGCTACTAAGAGGTTAAAGTTAGGAATATTACTAACCTTTAATACCCTATAAACCTATAGAAGTATAAAATATAGATAAATAACCTAAACTATACCTTTAATAGGGTAAAATAAAAGTATTAGTATAATTACTAAAAAATCCTCTTTATACTTAACTATATATATAGTAATTATAGGGTAAGATAGGACTAATACCTTAATAAATAAATAGCTAATAACTAAAGTAATCTTAAAGATAACTAGGATATATTTAAGACCTAGACTCTTATATTACTCTAAGATACTACTAACTATAATACCTAAATAGCTATATAGCTAGAGAATATAAAGTAATATAAAGGCTAGAGTCCTATTAAATTTAGTATCTACCTAGATTTACTAGAGAAATACCTAGAAAAAGCTACTAAAAAGTTATAAGCTCTTATATTCTTTATAAAACTACTCCCTAACCTATAAGACTAGATTAACCTATATACCTTTATTATAAAAAAGGTATAAGAGGAGGTTATATAACTTACTTAGTAACTCTAGGAGGCTATACTAAAGAGTAAGTAAAAGTCTAAGTATTTAGAAAATAAGGGCCTAAATAAGGCTCCCTAATATTATAAATATAACTTTCTATAAGGTAAAAGGTCTAATAAAGATTAGAAGGATAAGAACTAAGAGAAGTCTCCTACTACCTACCTAAATAACTATAAACCTAGGTATAAAAGGTAGTATTTTAACTATAATAGTATAGAGTACCTTATAAATAGATATAATAAGGTAAAGAAGGAGTAATAAGACCTAGAAAACTCCCTAAGGTAGAAGTAAATACCCTTACCTCTACCTTAAATACTAAGGTACTAATAGGGTATTAATTTTATATACTAATTACTATTTATAGGTATATAGATATTAAAATAGTAGTAGATCTTAATAGTTATGCTAAGATTAATATTATTAGCGCTAAATTTATATAAGCCTATAAACTTAACTAAGCTAAGGCTATAGTACCTATTATTAAGGTAGTAAGGGCCCTTATAGTCTCCTAATATAGTATCTATAAGGTCCCTGTTATAATTAAAGACTTAAGAGGAGAAGAAAAGGACCTTAAGCTACTATATATAGCTATTAATAAGGACCTAAGAACTAAGGGAAGCCCTATATTAATTAGGATATATATACTTACTAAGGAGTAGGTCTACCTTTACTTATACTTATAAAAATAGTGGTTTAAGAAAAGAAAAAAGGCCTTTTTACTTATAACTCCTTATAAATTTATAAAGGTTATATATAATAAGACTATTATATATACTATTAATTAGGTTATAGAAGATAAGTTTATTACCCTTAGAGATAAAGAAGAGGTAAAGGTATATAAAACTATTAAAGATATCCCCTAGGAACTATATAAGTTTAAAGATATATTTATATTAGATAAGGTAAGGAGCTTGCCTTTAAGAAAGATAACTAATTATATAATTAATCTAATACTAGGGACTACACCCCTATATAGACTGATTTACCCCCTTTCCTAAGGTAAATTAAAGGAACTTTATAAATATATTATTAAGAACCTATAGAAGGGCTAGATAAGACTATTAAAGAGCCCTATAGGTATGCCTATCCTATTTATACTAAAGAAAGATAGTATACTCTAATTATATATAGATTACTAGGGTCTTAATAAGGTAATATAGAAGAATCACTATACTCTCCCCCTAATTTTAGAGATCCTAAACTAGTGCTAAGGAGCCTACTTCTTCTTAAAAATTAATATTAAGGATACTTATTATAGAATCTAGATAAAAGGAGGTAATAAGTAGAAGACTATATTCTATATACACTATAGGCACTATAAATATCTTATAATACCTTTTAGGTTAATAAATACCCTAGCTATATTCTAGAACTATATCTATAAAGCGCTTTATAGGCTAGTTAATACTATTTATATAGTATATCTAGATAATATCCTTATCTTTTTAAAAATATAAGAGGAGTATACTATATATATTAAAGAAGTCCTAGGGTATATAAGAGAGATAGAATTATATATAAAACCCTCTAAATATAAGTTTTACTAAGAGTTAGTGGAGTTCCTAGGGTTTATTCTCTTTATTAATAGGATCTTAATAGATACCTACTAAGTTACTACTATTTAGGATTAGAAGGAACCTATAAGCTTTAAGGATATATAATCCTTCCTAGGGTTCTATAACTTTTACTAATAGTTTATCTATAGATACTCTAGGATTATAGCACTACTATATATATTAATAAAGGGTAGTTAGAATAGTATTTAGACTAGGAGGTTTATATTTAAGGTAAGAGAATAGGTAGTATTTTACTAGCTAAAAGATACCTTTTAGTAGGCTCCTCTTCTCTATTATTATAACCTAAGTTAACTAGTGTATATTAAGATAGATACCTTAATCTTTATAATAGTAGGGATCCTATTATAATAAGATAATAAAGGCTACTAGTACTCTATAGCCTTTTAGTTAAGGAAGTTTACTAATACTAAATAAAACTATAGTATGCCTAACTAAGAGCTACTTACTATAGTTAAGTTATTTAAATACTAGTAATATTATATTAAAGGTATAGAGACCCTAGTAGAAGTCCTATTAGACTACTATAACCTATAGACCTTTATAAAGTAATAGAAGCTAAATAGAAGATAGGCTAGATAGTATATATTCCTATGCCTACTAAACTTTATAATTAAGTATAGACTAGGGAAAAGTAACCCTATAGATATACTATTAAGAAGGTCTAATTATAAGAGTAAACCCCTAATAAATAAGGCACTTCTACTAGAACTTAAGAAAAAGTTAGTAGCTACTAAAGAAGTAGTAGAAGAAGAGATACTAATATATTAAAGAAGATATAGTATAATACCTTTAGGGGAGAAAAATACCCTAGTCTTTATAGAGAGGTATAGTAAGATACCTTTAGGGGAGGAAAATACCCTAGCCCCTATAGTAAAGGCTAGAGTAGCTATATTAAGAGGCTAGTTAGCTACTATAGATCTAGTAAAAGGTTAGCTAAATAAAGGTAATTTCTAGGAGAAGGTAGTGTATATCTAGGATACTAGTATAGTATAAGAGATCTAGGGGGCTATTATATTACTAGATCCCTACTAATCTAGCCTAAATAAACTATTAGTGTAGCTACTATAGAAGGCCTAAAGCTAAGATCTAGACCTATAGAGGTAGAGTAAAGAGATTAATTCCCTAGAGAGAGGGAAAGCTAGTCTATAGTTATATAGTGTAAGAGGTCTCCTAATATATAAAGACTAGGTAGTTATTCCCTAAGAGCCTACCTTATAATAGGAGCTTCTATAGCTATACTATAATAATCTATTAGTAGGTTACTTTAGGACTAAGTAAATACTTAAGCTATTAAAGTATTACTTTTAGTGGCTAGCTATAAATAAGTCTATATTAGACTATATTATAAGCTATAGAATATATTAGTAAATAGTTACTAGAAGGCATTACCTATATAGGAGTTTTAAATTACTACTAATACTAGAGTAACTATAGGTAGAAATCTTAATAGACTTTATTATAGGATTACCTATTATATAAGTAGGTAAATAAGAAACTAATATAATCCTAGTAATTATAGACTAATATACTAAGTACTCTATCTTCCTACCTATAATAACTATAATTAATATAGCTAAGTTAGTAAAACTTTTCTATAAGGAGATTAAGCTATAATTTAGGCTACTAAAGGGTATTATATCTAATAGAGGATCTATTTTTATAAGCTAATTCTAGTTAGACTTATATTACCTATTATATATAAAATATAGGCTTTTTATAGTATTTTACCCCTAAACTAATAGGTAGACTAAGAGGACTAACTAGGTACTAGAGCACTACCTATAATACTTTACTTCTAAAAACCAGTAGATATAGCCTAAGCTACTCCTAGTTATATAATTTACCTATAATAATATAGTAAATAGAACTATAGGTTACTTACCTAACTATATACTTATAGGGTACTTACTAGAGTTTTAACTAGCCTTTAAGAATAAGGTTATAGAAAGGGAGGTACTAAAGGCTTATACTTATATTATAAAGTTATATAAAGTTAGGGAGTAGCTAAAGTAAAACTAGGTAAAAGCTACTAAATCCTAGGTAAAGTACTATAATAAATATTACTAACTACTTACTCTTAAAAGAGATAACCTAGTATTACTATTAGTAAAGAATATATAGCTTAAGGAAGTAAAATAAAAGCTAACCTCTAGGTTTATTAGATTATTTTAGGTACTTAATACTATTAGTAAGTAAGTATATTAGCTTATACTACTAGAAAAATATAGTAGGTTATATAATATATTCTATATTAGCCTACTAAAGCTATAGACCTATTATAAGAATATAGATAAAGAAAAAATACTAATACCTAACCTTAAGGATAAAGATAATAAATATAAAGTTAAGGAGGTTAAGAAATATAGAAAGACTTATAAAGGTAATAAATACCTAGTAAAGTAGAAGGGTTAGCTAAGTAAATATAACTAGTAGGTTCCTATTAAAGATATAGAAGGAGCTTAGTATATAATTTAGGTATTTTACTAGAATAAGTTAAGGGAAAAGGATAGTAATATATAAGTAAGTTATAGGTAAAAGAGTATAAAGTTCCTATAAGAAAGGTATAGCCTTACTAGCTACTATAATATACCTAATAAAAGAAAATAACTAAACTATATATAAAAAATAAAAGAAAAAATATAAAGGAATAAAATAAAGGAAACTATTTATAGCTTTAGGAGAGTTAATAGGAATCCCTCTATAGTTACCCCCTTATAGCTAAAGACTTAGCCCCTATAGACTATATACTTAGCGTTATTCTTATCCACTATAACCGCCTCCCTTATTCTATAATAAAAATAATATAATACTATTCCCTAGGTAATAAATCCTAGATTACTTAGCCTTAGCTATAAAACTATTACTATATTCTATATAGTAAGGAGTTATAGATAGTTAGCCTACTAAAATATTAGTAAATAGATAGCAAAATAGGGCTAAGATATAACCTACTATCCCTAGGACTAGAGCTAGGTTTATAGTAACTATAAGGGTTTAATAGGAGATTATATACTACTAGTATATAATTAAAGCATCCTACCTAGATATATTAGTAAAGAACTAGCAAAAAGGGAAGAAATATATAGACCTAGTGGACCTTAGTGGCCCCTATTAACCTAAATATAATATAATATATTATATTAGTATAGTTAAAGCCCTATATAAGCTAAAGATAATAGGTAGTAAAACGCTACTAAGTTATCTCTAAGAATATAAGGTCTTTAGGATTATCCTTATCCTTATTACTAAGTGCCTCTATTAGGATATCTACCTAATCTAGTACCTTTAATAAGTTAAGAAAGTTACTATATATAGTGGCTATAGACTATATAATTATTAGTAAATAGGAACTAAAGAGTAAAGGAAAAGTAAGATACTTATAGCCTTATAACTATCCCTATATAAATAACACTAAATAGAGTGCTTTAACTGCTTTATCTTTAACTAACCTATATATAGGTTAGTATTAAATTAATAATTAATCTAGGGAAGTTTAGGGGCGGATAGGGGCCTTTTTTTATATTTAGTGTATCTAGTATATAAATAGTGTATATATAAGTAATTATAAAGCAGAATTATAGGCATGCTTATAGTAATATATTAGTGATTAATAATAGATAGATAATAGTGTTATAAAAGAAGTAATAATTTAGCTAATAATATAGAAATAAAAATAGAATAATATAGTAGAGAGTTAGAGGTGAATTTATGCTAAAGCGCTAACTATTATTTATTATTATAGATTATTATTTATTATTATTTTAATATAACTACTAGTTAGTAAATAGTTATAAAATATAGGGCAAAAGCCGTTTAGAAGCCTAGTAATAAGGGAGGGGATAATTATAAGGCCCCTTATAACATAACCCACGCGCATACGTGCATTATAGCGCTAGAGCACTGCGGCGCCTAATACCAGAAGGAAGGGCTAGGTCCACGTAATATTAGCAAGCCACTAGCTATAAACCAGCGACTCGCACACATATTACACTTAGACCTAGCAAGCTTTAGTTAATATATGAGTGCACCCTATATCCTTTTGCCTAGCTACCTTTATCCTTACATATATATAGAGTGGTTTAATACTATTAGTAGTAGTTCTATAGGTTCACTACCTAGATTATTATAGATTATAGTTCAGATTAGTTAAGTAGTTTTTAGATAGCACTCTATAAGAAAGTAGGTATAAAGTAACTACTATTAACCTTATATTACCTATAGATAGATAGAGGTATAGAGAGAGCTAACTAGGAGGTTTAGGTAGTATTATAGGTAATGTTATCCTTTTTATAATTTAAGTAGGCTAATTACCTACTAGCCTACTAGTTAGTGTTAAATAATAGGGATTCTTTAGTAACTAGAGTAAGCATAAATATAGTACTCTATAGCTTTAATATACCTATAATCTAGAAGGCGCTACTAATAGAGATATTAAAAACTTTAGTAAAAGGATAGGTATAAGTATTTCTATAGCACTTAAAAGAGGGTATAGACCTAATATAGGCTATAATAGCCTTTATCTAATAATAATAATAGGAAAGTATAAATAGTAGTTAGAGACTAGTAGAATAGTTTTAGGTTAGGGACTATATATAGCTAAGCCTTTAGAATATTAAGATAAACTAACTATATAAGAAGTTAGATTAGGTTATAGTAAAGTATAAGGTACTAGAGGTGCTAATACTATTAACTATAAAATTAGATATTCCTAGGGGGCTATACCTAATCTTTTATATAGATTTAGTTTAGAGAGTAACAGAGGATTTATTACTAAGCTAGAAGCTAGCTAATAAATAACCCCTACTAGAGCTAATATTAATAAATATAGATAATAACCTTATAGAGTACTAGGTAGAGGAGATCCTTATAGCTAAAAACACCCCTAGTTAGGGAGTAAATTATAATATACTAGTTAAATAGAAAGATTATATTTAGCTAATATAGGAACCCCTAGAGAATATAAAGGATACTAAGGCGCTAGATAGATTTAAGGTAGAATAGGGGGATATATAGATAAGTAATAGTCTAAAGTAAGTGTAGAAATAGGATTAGTTTAATTTACCCCTAGAGAATTAAAGCCTTTAGGATATATATAGAGGGGGGAGGTAAGGATAAGGAGGAGATAGGGTTTAAAAATTTTTCTTATATAGTAAGGGAAAAAAAGGGGTATAAAAAGGGGTATATAATAGACTTAAGCTTAAGGCTTAGGTCCTTCTTAGGTCTAGGAGGGCTCTAGAAAGGGCATAGAGAGTGTATAAGGTAGCGTGTAAAGGTTATATAGACCTAGGGCTTACTGCGCGCACTATACACATAGACTATATATAGAAGGATATATAGCCGCACGCTATGCGATCTCTTGCTTAGCTCTTTCTTTCCTCTTTAAGAATAGTAATCGCACTTTAGACGCTTATTTGCAGTTGCCCTAAGGCCAGTCTATAACACCCATATCCTTTTGCCTAGCTACCTTTATCCTTACACCTACACACTATCCCTGCAAAGGTTAATCCTAGGATTACCACTATAGGTTAGTTAACCTTCCTATATCGTATAGCTTATACTTTTAAGTTATTTACTAACCCTATAGTTAACTAGTAATACTTTATTTCTAGCTTTATATTATAATATCCTATCTATAGCGTCCTAAGGATTAACTCTCTAGTTAAACCTAGGATTATATATACTATAATTAGCGTTTCCTATCTATCTATATCTACCTAAAAACAAATAATATATATTATATATAAATATTTTTTATAACTCTTAGTTCCCCCTTATTTTACACTAACCGATATATAAACTAGCCTCTTAGCTAGTAGGGGGATACATTCTAATTAAAGCTTCTAGATAAGGCATTTACTTATAGTAATATAGTAGTTATAACCTGTATTAACCTAGGTATCTATAAAGGTAGTTTTATTAATTAATACTAGAAGTAAAAAGGGTAATAAATCTATATTATTCTAGATCTATTTGAAATCCTTATTAGTAATAACTATATACTATAACACCTCCCTAGGCTCCTTACTCTTAACCCTATTTAAATAACTTAATAAAGGGATTATTCTTTTCCTAACTATTTATTAGCCTTACTACCTAAATTATTAGGCTTAACCTCTACTAAGTTATAAGTATTAATTAATAACCTCCCCTAAGGAGGGATAGTAGTATATAGTGTATATCCTAAGATAAAATACTTAGCAGAGCCACACTATAGGCACTTACCCTTATCTTATTATATATTAATTACTTCCTAAGAGACCTACTTAGCCTATTTTACACCACTCCTACTAGCTAACTTTAACTAGCCTTATAGCTTTCTAGAGCTCTTTTAGGTATAAGATATACCTATAGATTAGATATCTATTATTAGTGTGTCCTTATCCTACTATTACCTAGCTACTAGTAAGCTATTCCTTTATAACTAATATTTCTTCTCTAATTAATATAACTTAATATCTAAAGTAATATTATAGTAGTAAGCTATAGCTAATAGGTAGTTAGCATAGGGTATATCCTACCCTACACTATAATCTCTTATCTACTTATTAAGTGCTATATATAATTTAGCTAGCTTTATAGCATTATCCTATCCTAGTCCCCTAGTAATTGCTAATTTTTATTTAAATTAAATATAGAAGTTACTAAAACGCTTATTCTATTATTATATAAGCTAGTTAAGTTCTATAATTACTATTTCCTATTAGTAAGGATTATTAAATATCTCCCTAAGGTATTAAAGAAATTGCTTAGGATAATATTATATTATATAGCCCTATTTAAAGAAGGGGGTAATATAGGCCTACACCTTAGGGGATAGGTTCTAGTAGATAAAGAACCACTAGTCCTACTTATCTCTAATAAAGTTATAGTTAGCCACTAACTTATAAGCTATTAGGCCCTTCTATAATATAAATAATCCTTTATCCCTATTAAATAGGGGGCCTATAGGTAAGGGTTTTTGCTTTAGTTAAGTTAGGTTAGTAGCTATATTTAACTATTCTTATAAGAGTTCTAATTACCTAGTTTACTTCTTAACTACTTCCTATAGTCCTGCTGCTTTATCTATTTCTATTTCTAAAGGTAATAGTGTCTACTCTAGATCTTTTAGTCCTATAGTAAAGAATATTAAATATTATAAACTAGCCTTATAGCTACTATATATAAGCGTTTAAAGTGTAATTAATATTCTTATAGAAGAAGAAGAAGACTAAGCTTAGGGTCTTATAGTATCCCCCTTAATAAGGGGCTATGCTTAGTTAGTGCGTGACCTGCGCACTGGCCAGCGTTTAACCGCGTGTAACCCGCGTATAACCCGCTCTCTTTCCGGAGACTCTCCGGAGGCTTCCCTGCTCCGCTTATAACCCGAGCTCATAGCTCGAGTCCATAACACTAATAAGGACTTTATAGGCTTCTTTAGGGGATTTTTGCTAATATATAGCTGCCTGTGATCCTGGTTAATAGCTATCTCTTAATATTATTAAAAGAATAGCTTAATTATAGTTAGCTAGATAGCCTACTAAGCTAGGATTATCTATAAATTTAGGTAATCCTAGGGCTCTAAATTATATACTTAGGGCTTGCTTCCACTGATCATAGTTTTTAGGGCCTTTTAGCTTAGCTCTCTTAGAAATAGAGTGAACCTTCTTATTTAGTTCCTTAATAGCACCTGTATTAAAGGTAGCTTATAAGTTACTAGAAGGTAAACTCGCAGAATTAGCGGCCAGGTCTTCCACCGGAGCTTTAGTATTTTCTTCCCTTAGCTTAGTAGAAGAATCCTAAAGACCTTGCATAGTAGTTATGGTTTGCGTTAATTTATCTAATAGATCTTTAATACTAGCCTTGTTTTTTAGATAATTTAACTTAGTATGCTTAATAAAATCACTTAAGGTCTTGCCTTATTGTTTAATTTGGCTTTATATCTATTATTAAAAAGCACTAGCTTAAACAGCCAGACCTTCTATTTCTATCCTATTAGGGCTAGAGGGGCCTATAGCAGGTCCCTTACCCTTATAACTTAGTGGTGCTATCTCTTAAAGTTCCCTAGGATCTTAAAAGATATCCTATGTAAGATCTCTAAATTTCTTCCTATTGTAAATAACGCGCGCTAGAAGCTTAGTTGTGGTGTAACCGGGCTGCGCACGTAAATTATGTAGCAGGGCTGTTTAAAAGGGTGCCCCTTAAGGTCTAAAAGTAGGTCTACGGTATGCGCGGGCAGAAACGAACCGGAGAAGATTCTCTGCGAAAATTTTCTTAACACTAAAAATAATAGATAGGAATAATAGGTATTGTAATAGCCATAACGCAACGCAACGTGATGTATAGTGCGTGTAACGTATTATAATAGGTTAAAAAGCCTAGTATTAATATACTAGATGTTTAATAATTTAAAGGATGCAGTGTATCTACTATTATAAATAATATTAAATATAATAGTTATAGCAGTGAATAGGATTACTAAAAAAGAGGTTATGGTTATAACTAGATAGTTATGGTTGCAATATAGTGGTTATAGGTGTGGCTATAGTTGAATTCAACACGAAGGGTCTGATGTTGCGATGCGTGGTGCTAGTAAATAAAAGCTTTAAATTCTAGCGGTTTCCTTCGTAATCTAAGAGCCCACAGGTCTAGTAGAGAGTAACTAGTACCTAAAATCAAGCACTAATCGCAGTAGAATAATATAGTAATATAGTAATCTTATAGGCCTTCCAGGCTTATAACCTATTAAAAATAGAAGGGAATCTGTACTAGAGGGATAGGAAGACCTCCCTAGTAGATTTAACGCGGCGGCTTCTAGATTCACTATAATACGACGATTCTTTAAGATATAGAGCATTAATAGTTAAATATAGTAGATTTCTAGCTAGAAAATGATCTAATAAGTAATAAGAGGATTTTCTAAGTCCCCTTATAGACCTACTAACCGTATTAACAGAAGGGGGTCGCTAGCTAGGTCTTAGGAGCTACTTTTTATTTTCTATAAAATTTATTTATATAGGAAAAATAAAAATGACTATATAATCTAGCTGCCTACGTGGCCTAACTAAGCACTTTTATAGGTAACCCTATAAAGAAAATATATCATAAAATCCAGAAAAAATCAAGGATTCGTGTCACGGTCTAGCCCAAAGGGCTAATCGCGGGTGCCTGCGCGACCGTGCGGGTGATGTGCCCGATCCCGTTACGCCATACAATGACAACAAAAGAATACACATTGTACAAGTCTCTGTGGCTTGTGCAATTAACACCTATATTACTAGGATCTAGGCAAAGCCTAGACCATCATATAGGCTCCTTCCCTATGTAACCTCTCTTCTAATCTAACGTCTGACGTCTGTTGACATCACAACCGCTCGCTTAGCTAGTAATACCGCGCATCCCCCAGGGACCAATCTATTCCCTATAAGCCTAGGAAGAACCCTGTTATGGCCTCTGCACGCAGCCGGTTCGAACCTATGACCTTAGGTGACTTGTACAATTGTCACGGTCTAGCCCAAAGGGCTAATCGCGGGTGCCTGCGCGACCGTGCGGGTGATGTGCCCGATCCCGTTGCGCCATACAATGATAACAAAAGAATACGCATTGTACAAGTCTCTGTGGCTTGTGCAATTGACACCTATATTACTAGGATCTAGGCAAAGCCTAGACCATCACAATTCGAACAGTATATATCAGCCTTTTATACAACTACTAGTTCCCTGGTTATAGTCGATTTTAGCTTCCCTATAGGGTAACCTAGTCGGCTTAGTCATACAAGCCTGTGGGTTGGTTGTGAACGCAGGTCACAGCCAAAGCTGGCCGCAGCCAACAACGCTGCAGGCAACGCTGCAAGCAACGCCTCGTAACCAACGTTGCAACAACGCAACTAGGCAACTAGTGGGCCTATAAAATAGTGCTATAAATAGCATAATTTTAACAGCTCCTACCCTAGAAAAATCTCCTTATAAAAGGGCATCCTAAGCTTCTAAGACTACTTTATAAGTTTTACCTCTTACTTATAGTATTACTACTACTAACTTACTAAATAGTAGTATTAAGATTCTATATCTACGCTATAGTTAGTAGGCTACTATTTAGTAAATTATACCTAAAGATAATAGTAGTAAACTATAATATATCCTTAATAGGAAACCTATTCCTAATAAGTACTATTATTCTCCTAGTATAACTAAGCTACTTACTTACTACTTTCTTATTACTAACTTTAGCTAGGGATGTGATGGTCTGGGGCTTTGGCCCCAGATCCTAGTAATATAGGTGTCAATTGCACAAGCCACAGAGACTTGTACAATGCGTATTCTTTTGTGTATGGCGCAATTGGATCGGGCACATCACCCGCACGGTCGCGCAGGCACCCGCGATTAGCCCTTTAGGCTAGACCGTGACAATTGTACAAGTCGCCTAAGGTCATAGGTTTAAACCGGCTGCATACAAAGGGTTATAAGTTATAATAGGGTTCTTCCTAGGCTTACAGGGAGAGGGTCCCTGGGGGATGCGCGGTATTACTAGCTAGCGGTTGTGATGTCAACAAGACGTCAGGTTGGTTAAGAGAGGTCACATAGGGAAGGAGCCTATGTGATGGTCTAGGCTTTGCCTAGATCCTAGTAATATAGGTATTAATTACACAAGTCACAGAGACTTGTACAATACGTATTCTTTTGTTGTTATCTATAGCGCAATTGGATCGGGCACATCACCCGCACGGTCGCGCAGGCACCCGCGATTAGCCCTTTGGGCTAGACCGTGACACCTAGCTATAAAAAATACTAATTAATATAGACGTGTTCGCTGTGCTTAATTAACCACTAAGGCTACGCGCGAGGTAGATGCTAATAAACACGCTATAATATTATAGCTATTTAACACTACAAACCTTAAGGTGTAGATTAATATTACAAACAGCCTACGTTTTATTACCTAGTATATGCCTATAGTAATATCTTATTATTTTAGGCATAGCTTTTAATTTACTAACTTACTACTAGTTTACTAACTTTACTTCTAATATCCCTACTTATATTAGCCTCTCTAAGCTCCCTAAAGAGCTCTATGTATTTATCTATAGGGATAAAGAGGAGTCTTCTAATAATAAGGCTCCTATAGCTACTATAGAAAAAAATACAGCTACTAATATAACTATAGATTAATAGGTATTAGATAGCTATAAGGTGGTTTTTTTTACTTAAGAAAAATATAACTTATATTATAGGATATTTATATGCTAAATTACTAAAGTAATTATATCTCTATAAACTAGCTACTTAATTACTACTTATAATTATTTATAATATCCTTTGTAATAAAATCCCTTTTTAATACCTATAAATTTTCTAAACTATTATTGTTGGTATCACCAGGTATGATAATGGCCAGTTATCAGTTAGGCGCGCTTGTGATAGTATTAATTAAATAATCTATCATAAGCTATTTAGGAAGAAGGAAAGGAAGCTAGAAAAGAGAGGGCCCTTGTAAGAGGGAAAAGGGCAGCTACAGCTATGTGGGTCACGTGATGTGGGTGGGTCACGTGACCCAGGCCCTGCCCTATCGCAGGCCTGCCTGTGGGCAGGAAGGGAGGCACGCTGTGAGGTGTATGTAGGTAAGGTTAATCAATTCATCTGTAGTGCGCCTGTGGCTCGGGCTAATATAGCTATGCTATAGGTCACGTGCTGTGATAGGTGCCGCTAATATATTAACAATGCCCTTATTATGCTTCTTTATCTAGTAATTAGTATTATTTTTCTTCCTTAAGTGTAAGGGCTTGGGCTTTGCCCAAGCATTCTCCAGAGTGCACATGTGTCGCGTATACGTAGGGATAGATAGTCCTAAGTATCTGCTAAAGTGTATATATATTATATATATATAGGGGCAAATCCTAAGGGCCCTAAGTCTAGAATATATATATACTATATATATAAAGGTATAGAGAAGAGAATAAGTATAAGGTAGTTAGGGGGTTATAAGAGCCCTAGTAAGGATAGGTTTCCTACCTTTCTCTTCTCTTTCCCTAAGTTTCTTAATACTATACTAATACCCTATTATAGTTACCTAGGGGCTAGTTTATAATAATTAAGAAACTTTCTTTAGTCTTATAATAGCTACTAAAAGATAATAAAATAGATTTTAATATACTAATAGATATACTAATAGGTATATAAAACACACTTTAACCTTAGGATTATCCTAACTAGGGGACTATTACCTTAGGATCTAATACTATAGTGCCTCTAGTAGCTTAGTAAGTATAATTTAAAATACTTTACTATATACTAAATAAGTAGATAGTAGAAATAGTATAACTCTAGGAGTAAGTTAATATAAATTATATAGGACCCTTAGCCTAACTAACTTAACTAAACCCTAGGGTCTAGCGCTAAGCTCTAACCCCTACTATATTTACTACCCTATAGGTAGCTATAGTAGCTAAATTAAAGTAAAAACTAATCCCTATAGGTAACCTATATAATAGTAATAAGGCTATATTTACTATATAGAGGCTCCTAATAAAGTATAAGCTACTAGTAAATAAGGACTTTATTAGCACTAATAAGGATAGGTAAATATTTATTTACTAGAATCTCTTCTCTAAGGTATAGTCCTAGGTAGCTAACTTCTTTAAGTTAGGTAAAAATATTAACTTTAATCCCTTTAAGTTCCTAGAGTATCTTAAGACTATATTTACTAACCTATATAGATAAGAGATAGCCCTTATAGAGCTTAACTAAATAGAATAAGGACCTAGGGAGGTATTCTCTATATTCTTTATTTACTTTATAGATAAGCTCTTATTAGCTAGGGGGGATCTTTAGGTAGATAATATAAAGCTAGTAAAGCTTTAATATATACTTAATAAGTATCTTTAAGAGATTAGTATAGGATAGGGTATAAGCTATTATAATTAGTATATAGTGGTTATATAGTATTATAAAATAGTAATTAATATTAAGGCCCTTGCCTTAGAGAATAAGTATTAAACCTAATATAGGGTCTTATACCCTAAACCCTTAAACCTAACTAACTATAATAGTAACACTCTAATAATAGGGATTTATATAGTAGGAACCTAGCTAGGGAAATAGGCTAAGAAGAAGGGTAAGAAAGTAAAGGCTACCCTAAATATAGAATAGGCAAAATAGGTATTAGAGGTAGTACTAGCTAGATACCGCTAAGAAAGATACTACCTCTAATATAGGTCTAAGGATTACTTTATTTAAGAATACACCCTTCTCCTACCTTAGCGCTAGTAGGTTAGTATTAATATATCTAGGGTAGATAAGGAAAGCGTGGATAAGGAGGTAAATATCCCTCCTATAGAAAATAAGTAGCCCCTAAGTAGAGTCTTATATAGGGGCTAATAGGCTAGTTAACTTCTATATTATAGGATAATTTTAATTACTATATAGAAATAGAATAGGATATAGTAAAATATATAAACTAACTACTATTCCTTATTTCTATACTTTTTAATATATATTATTTTATTAATATCTAAATTAATTATAGTTATAATTACTATAGTGCTATAAGTAAATTAGCAGTAAGATAGCTTAGTCTAGAGCTTATATAGTTACTAAAATAGAGGTGTGTTTATACTATAGTAGAAATAGAATAAAAAGGAAAGTAGGTTAAGGAAGATACCTCTTCTATAACCTATATAGTGCACACTAGAATTAATATAGATAGCTAGGAGTTATTTATATACCTATATATTATCCCTAGCCTAACCTAGGATATAATATTTAGAATGCCTTAGTTAGAGTAGTATAGAGTGGTAATTTATATAGCATAATAATAACTAGTTATTAGAGCTATAGAGAGCCTTTATATTTCTAAGTCCTCTACTTAGGTAATAGAGGTCCTAATATAGGGAATTATTAGATTCCTATATACTGCTAAGGCTTATAGGGCACACTAGAATAAGGATACTACTATAAGGTTTATTACTATAAGCTTAAAGGAGATAATAATAGTACTATAGATTATAGTGCCTAAGATAGAGCTAGCTACTCCTAATATATTAGCGCTGCCTAAGGAGTTAGCGGACTTTATAGACCTCTTTAATAAGTCTAAGGCTAATAGCTTACCCCCTTATAGCGGGTCTCTTATTTACTATATATATATATATAAGAACCTAGATAGGTCTAAACTAGCACTCCTATAGGGACCCTTATATAATATACTATAGGATTAGCTTTTAGAGGTTTAGCACTAGATTATAGATCTAATAGATAAGGGATAGATCTATATAAGCTCCTTAGTAGCTATAGCCCCTATCCTTCTTATTAAAAAGGCAAATAGTAGCTAGCGTTTCTATATAGACTACTATGCTCTTAATAAGATAATAGTATAAGACTATTACCCTCTCCTACTAATTAAAGAGATACTATATTCCCTATCCTAAGTATATTAGTTTATAAAGGTAGATATCTATGTAGTGTTTTATAAACTATAGATAGCTAAGGGCTAAGAGCACCTTATAGTGTTCTATATAAGGTTTAGTTTATTTAAATAGCTAGTCTACCCCTTTAGCTTAGCTAGTATACCTATAACCTTCTAGTATTATATTAATAAATCCTTAGGGGATACACTAGGAGACTTTATTATAGCCTACCTTAATAATATCCTAGTTTATTTAGGGGGGTTAAGGAAGGATTATATAAAGAAGGTCTAGTTAGTCCTTAGTTACTTAAGGGCTATAGGTCTATACCTTAACCTTAATAAGTCTATATTTACTATAAAAGAGGTTTAGTACCTAGGATATATTATTATAGTAGGCTACTTAATCTACCTAGATCCTATAAAGGTTATAGCTATAAGGGAATAGGTAGTACCTATAAAACTATATAGGGTTTATAGCTTCCTAGGATTTATGAATTTTTACTATAATTTTATTAGTAACTTCTTAGAGATAGTAGCTCTGCTAATATAACTTACTAAGAGGAATATCCCTTTCTAATAAGGACCTAAGGAAGAGAGGGCCTTTAAGAGGTTAAAAGATACCTTTATTATATATCTAGTATTAGTATAATAGGACCTAGACTAGCTAATAGTAGTAGAAGCTAATTATTTAGGTAAAGCTATTAGTAGGTATCTCTTATAATAAGGTCCTAATAATATTCTATACCTAGTTACTTACTTTTCTACTAGCCTTATATCCTTATAGAAGAATTATATAATCTATAATAAGGAGTTACTTACTATTATCTCTTACCTTAAGGTATAGTTAGTAGAACTTTAAGGGGTACCCTATCTATTTACTATCTATATAGATTATAAGAACCTAGAGTACTTTACTACTCCTTAGTTAATATTAGAGAGATAGGCTTAGTAGGTAGATATACTTATACTATTTAACTTTTACCTATAATATAGACCTAGTATATAAGCCTAATACCTAGATACCCTTTCCTAGAGAGAGTAGGACTAGACTAGATTACCTCTAAGGATAGGGTATATCTTATAGCCTATTATAATTATATAACTCTTACTATTACCTAAGGAGTAGAGGGATAATACTTATTGAAAATGGAAGGGAATCTGTACTAGAGGGATAGGAAGACCTCCCTAGTAGATTCCAACGCGGCGGCTTCTAGATTCACTATAATACGACGATTCTTCAAGATATAGAGCTTTGATAGTTGAATATAGTAGATTTCAGCTAGATGAACGATCTGACGAGCAATGAGAGGATTTTCTAAGTTCCCCTTATAGACCTACTGACCATATCGACGGAAGGGGGTCGCTAGCCAGGCCTTAGGAGCTATTTTTTATTTTCCGCAAAATTCATTTGTATGTGAAAAGTAAAAAATCGACTCACGACCATATAATCTAGCCACCCACGTGCACTAACTAAGCAATCTAATAAGCAACCCTATAAATAAAATACATCATTAAATCCAGAAAAGATCAAGGATTCAAACAGTATAAGTCAGCCTTTTATACAACTACTAGTTCCCTAGTTACAGTCGATTTTAGCTTCCCTATAGGGTAGCCTAGTTGGCTTAGTCATACAAGCCTGTGGGTTAGTTGTGTGCAGGAGCGCAGGTCATAGCCAAAGCTGGCCACAGCCAACAACGCTGCAGGCAACGCCTCATAACCAACGTTGCAACAACGCAACTAGGCAACTAGTGGGCCTATAAAATAGTGCTATAAATAGCATAATTTTAACACTCCCTCTAGAAAAGTATAAGTTAACTAATTCGATACCTAAACTTAGCTCTTTAATAGATATCTAAGTTAACAATAAATTCAATAATAAATCTAATAACTTTTCAACTAAAATCAATAACTTTTTAACAGAATTCCAGTGTTTTTGTTGATTTTCGATTTTTCGACTTTTTTAGTTGTTTTTAAAGCTAGGCCTTTGTATTCGTAAGGCCTAATAGTTGAATAAATTGTTGAAATTTATCGTTAGGCAGGGGCTTAGTTAAGCCATCTATAGGCATCTCTTTAGTGTTAATGTAGATAACCTTAGCTATACCCTTCTGTACCTTTTCTCTGGTATAGTTAAATTTTAGCAGGGTATGCTTAGTTCTGCTATGAAGAGCAGGGTTATTAGCGGTTATTATAGCGCCTTAGTTATCGCTAAAAATCAGAACAGGAGGTGCTATAGGTAGCTTAATTTCCTTAAAAAGGCTATAGAGCCACTCTAGCTCCCTAATAGCTTCACATAGAGCATCTGATTCAGCCTCTAATGTTAATAAAGCTATTGTAGTTGCTTTCTTTGATTTCCAGCTAATAGGTCCTTCAGCTAGCTTATAGAGATAAGCATAGGTTGATTTAGAGGACTTATCTCCCGCGAAGTCGCTATCACAGAAGCTAATAAGGGTTGCAGAAGCCTTAATAGCGTTTTTAGACCTTCTATAAGTTATAGAATAACCTATAGAGCCTAGAAGGTATCTAAGCAGATGTTTAGTAGCATTTAAGTGCTCTATATAAGGCTTAGCTAACGCTGTTAAAAGCCACTAAACCGGAAAAGCAATATCGGGCCTTGTAAGGAGCATTAAGTACATAATAGTCCCTATAATACTCTAATAAAGCTTATAATTAGAGGAGGAAAGAGGTTTAGTTAGGTGGTTAGCTGCCTGCTTTATAATTCCGGGTTAAAGAGGAATTTTAATAGGCCTAGCATCTTTTATGTTGAATCTCTCTAGGGCCTCAGAAATGTACTGGGACTGGTGGATAGTTAGGGTCCCTTTCTTTCGATTTCTAGTGATTTAAACGCCTAGGAAAAATTCGGCTAGCCTACGATCTTCTATAGGATAAGCTTTGTGTAATAGCTTCTTTAGCTTGTTAATATAAGCTAGATCCGGTCCTATTAGAAGATAGTTATCCACATAAGTCGCTATATATGTAGATATAGTTAGGTTAAAGAAGACAGCCAGGTTAGATATAAGGGGTTAGAAGCCTAATTTTTAAAGAAGCTCTTTTAAAGCTTGCTGCCACTCTCTAGAGCTCTATTTTAATCTATATAAAGCTTTCTATAGGAAAATAACCTGCTTTTAAGAGGGATTATAGCCATATTTCTTAAGTAATTTAGCTATTTCAGGCGTAGTAGCTTTAGTAAACTTAACAAATCCATTAGGGATCTGTATGTAAATAGCTTCCTTTAGTAGACTATTTAGAAAGGCCCCTATAAAATCAACCTGTTTAACTTCCCAGTCATTACAAGCCGCTAGGGCTAGTAATATCCGCTAACTAGGGGGAATGCTAGTAGTAGCGTAGGTTTTGATATAATCTTAACCTTCTATCTGCATAAAGCCTTTTGCAATAAGTTGGGCCTTGTGTTTTATAGGATTATTTTCTTTATCCTTTTTAAGCTTATAAACAAGCCTATTCTTTAGAACTTTTTAGCCCTTAGGAATTTAGTCTATCCCTATAAATTTAAAAGTTCCGGTAGCTAGTAGCTGCTTAAATTCGCTAAAGGTAGCATTAACCCATTTTTGGCTATCCTTGCTTTTTAATGCTTGTTTCTAGGTCTTAGGGGTATCCGGATCGTTGTTATTAGATGACGATTTAGCCTTTTCTTGTGCCTTAAAGCATATCTCCTTAACGAAGGAAGATAAATTAAAATCATCGATATCCATGGAATCAGGGTCGATTAAAGAATCTGAATCTGAAAACGGTTTTTCGATAGCACCCTTATTAGGGGCGCTAGAGCTTAGGCTCTCTAGGGGTAGCGCTGGAGGCGTTACAGCGGTCGTCCCGGGCGTTGTTGTAGGCGCGGCGGGCGCTGCGGGCGCTGTGGGCGCTAGGGGCACTAGAGGCTTTGGATAGCTATCCTGAACCTCTAGATTATCTCGTGAGATATCGGCTTCTCCCTCTGAAGGATAGCTCCCTAAAGGCTTAGGGGACCCTACAGAGCCTATATCCTCTATAATCTTAACAAAGCTAGTCTTAATGACTAACCTTTTAGAGGGTATATAAATAAGATAGACGCTGGAACCTAGAGTAGCAAGCAGCCGGCCAGGGATAGTCCTAGGGGCTAGCTTCTGAAGCTTTGATCTCTGCTCCGGAGGTATTAGAACCTCACAATAAGACCCTATAGCCCTAATTTTCGAAAAATCAGGCTTATAAGAGGTCTTAGGCTCTAAGTCAGCTAGGAATAGCTGCTTAGGGGTTAGGGGCTTAGTTGTATTGGCGGTGATGTTAACTAAGTCCACTATGGCTAGAAGGATATAAGACCATAGATATAAAGGTAGCTTAGACCACTGAAGTGTAGCCCTAAGCCGGTCTAGGATAACCCTAATAGCCCTCTTAACTAGCCCATTCTGTTCGTGAATATAGGGGTAAGAGGTGCTAAAGCAAATTCCTTTAGAAGATAACCAGTGCTGAAGTTCGTTGTTGATCTTAGTACCTCCGTCGAAGTGAAGGTGCCTAGGATACGCGTTATATCGGTTTTTCAGGGCCTTAAAGAAGCCCTTAATAGCAGTATAAAGGGTCTAACCTTCTTTATTAGCTAATAAAAAGCACCACTTATACCGGGATTTTCGATCAATAAGTATAAGGACTAGGGCCTTCTTATTGTGTGGTATAGGTTCGATTTTAACCATATCTCCCTCTAGAATATCTAAAACCCTAGGGGGGTCCTGAATAGGTCTTTTAGTAGGTCTTCTAACAGCCTTTAATTGCATACAGGCTATGCAGTTGAAATCCTTGTCTTTGATGGCGGAAAAATCAGGGATCCCTTTAGCTAATTTTGAAGATTTCTTAAGTAAAGGGAGGCCAATATGGCCTAATCGAATGTGCCAAAGAAGGGCTAAATCTAGTAATTTCTTATAACTAGAATCTAGCTTTTCAGAGCTATTATCCCCTAGCTCCCTCTGTTGCCAGGCCTCTTAAGAATCACAGGCCTCTGGGGGCAATAGACAGCCACTATCGTCACCCAAGCTATTAGGGTATAGACCTTCTAAACCCCCTATAGAAGATGCCTGACTAGGAGGAGCTTCGGTGGGACATAGGGCTGAATCTTCGTCTTCTTCAGAGTCTAATTCTTCGATTCGATGATATTCCTCGGGATTAAATGCTGGCTGCGGAATTTGAACCTCTATAGGGTAGGAAAACCCTAATTCGGTCTTATAGGCTCTTTGTTGGCTTTGTTGGTTACAAAATTGAGAGCCCATAAAGGAGAGGTAGGTTGAATGCTTGCAGATCTTAGGAGTAGCTTACCCCTTAATCTGCAAAAAGAAGCCGTGTTTAGTAGGTTCTAGTAACCCATAGGGGCTTTTATCGGCTAGGAAAAGCTAATCTTTAGCTAGATAACCTCCCTTAAGATAGTGGGATAACCCGCTAACTAGGTTGGTATCTATACCGGGGAAATATAGGGCATCTAACAGAGCTAGAGGCCTATATTCTGGTGGATTTTTCTTGACCAGAACGTTAAAAACAGCGGTGCCTCTTCCTTTAGGATAGATAGGTCCTCCTGCTGTAATTATAGGGCCAGTTTGACCTTTCTTAAGAGGCTTAAAGTCCCTAAAGAAAGCCCTATTATTACAAATATGACAAGAAGAACCTGTATCGTATAAAAGGGAGTTTTTAACCACATCGTTAGAGTAGCTAAAAGTAGGCTTGCTAGTAGTGTCACTAGTAGTAGTGGTACTAGAAGTATCTAAATTAGATTCGGAATCACTACTATCCTCGCTGCTAGACTCGCTAGAATCTAGTTCTTTAACGTATCCCGTGGCTAGGCTATAGCCTAATGCAAAAGCAGCTTCTTTTCCTTTATTATCCCTATTACCACTCTTCTTCTTCTGCTTTTTCTTCCTAGAGGCTTTAGAATGGTTTAAATCCTTCTTATCCTGCTCTTTAGTGGCGTTGGTAGAGTCCTTCTTAGTATTAGGATTAGAAGGTGACTTCTTTTCCTCGTCCTTAGAATTTCCCTTATTATTAGAAGCCTTGTAGCTAAGAGCTTTAGCTACAGGGGAGGTTTTATCCCTCTGTTCTTCTAATAAATCAGCCATTAGGAACTGTAAATTTAAGGTATTTACAGGCAGCCCTTGTGCCCTAGCAGCTCTGATAGTAAATCTTTGTCTCTCAGCCTAACTAGGAAAGGTCTGCTTTAATGCGTTAATATAATGGTTTACTTAATCTATAGGAGCGATCTCTACACTACAAAGCTATAGTCTAGCTAGTAAGTTATTAAAATTAGCATTAAAAGCCTCTAAAGATCCCTTATAATTTAAAAAATTTAGGGAGTGGTAGCTAGCGTATAGCGTACCTCGCTGGATTTCAGCACTCTGCGAATACTGCCTAATAAGGACTTTATAGGCTTCTTTAGGGGATTTTTGCCAACATATAGCTACCTGCGGTCCTGGTTGACAGCTATCTCTCAATATCATTAAAAGAATAGCTTAATCACAGTTAGCTAGATAGCCTGCTAAGCTAGGATTATCTATAAATTCAGGTAATCCTAGGGCTCTAAATTGGATGCTCAGGGCTTGCTTCCACTGATTATAATTTTCAGGGCCTTTTAGCTTAGCTCCCTCAGGAATAGAGTGAACCTTCTTATTTAGTTCCTTAATAGCCCCTGTATTAAAGGCAGCTTGTAAGTTACTAGAAGGTAAACTCGCAGAATTAGTAGCAGGCAGGTCTTCTACCGGAGCTTTGGTATTTTCTTCCCTTAGCTTAGTAGAAGAATCCTGAAGACCTTGTATAGCAGTCATGGTTTGCGTTAATTTATCTAATAGATCTTTAATGCTAGCCTCGTTTTTTAGACAATTTAACTCAGTATGCTTAATAAAATCAGTTAAGGTCTTGCCTTATTGTTCAATTTGGCTCTGCATCTGTTGTTGCAGTTGTAAAGCACTGGCTTGAACAGCCGGACCTTCTATTTCCATCCTATCAGGGTCCCTAGGAGGGCTAGAAGGGCCTGCAGCAGGTCCCTTACCCTTATAATTCGGTGGTGCCATCTCTTAAAGTTCCTAGGATCTCAAAAGATATCCTGTGCAAGATCTCTAAATTTGTTCCTGTTGCAAATAACGCGCGCTAGAAGCTGGTTGTGGTGCAACCTGGCCGCGTACGCAAATTGTGTGGCGGGACTGTTTGAAAGGGTAGCCCTCGAGGTCTAAAAGTGGGTCTGCGGTATGCGCGGGCAGAAAAAAGCCGGAGAAGATTCTCTGCGAAAATTTTCTCAACACCAAAAATAACGGATAGGAGATAATAGCTATTGCAGTAGCCACAACGCAACGTAACGTGATGTATAGTGCGTGCAACGTAGTGCAATAGGTCAAAAAGCCTAGTATCAAGATACTAGATGTTCGATGATTTATAAAAGGATGCAACGTATCTACAGAGTAGATAATATCAAATATAACGGTCGCAGCAGTGAATAGAATCACTAAAAAGAGGTTGTGGTTGTAACTAGATAGATACGGGTGCGGCTGTAGTTGAATTCAACACCAAGGGTCTGATGTTGCGATGCGTGATGCTAGCGGATGAAAAGCTTCAAAAGCTAGCGGTTTCCTTCGTAATCTAAGAGCCCACAGGTCTAGTAGAGAGTAACTAGTACCCAAAATCAAGCACTAATCGCAGTAGAATAACGCAGTAATGTAGTAATCTTTAGGCCTTCCGGGCTCATAACCTATTAAAAATAGAAGGGAATCTGTACTAGAGGGATAGGAAGACCTCCCTAGTAGATTCTAACGCGGCGGCTTCTAGATTCACTATAATACGACGATTCTTCAAGATATAGAGCTTTAATAGTTGAATATAGTAGATTTCAGCTAGATGAACGATCTAACGAGCAATGAGAGGATTTTCTGAGTTCCCCTTATAGACCTACCAACCGTATCGACGGAAGGGGGTCGCTAGCCAGGCCTTAGGAGCTATTTTTTATTTTCCGTAAAATTCATTTGTATATAAAAAGTAAAAAATCAACTCACGACCATACAATCTAGCCACCCACGTGCACTAACTAAGCAATCTAATAAGTAACCCTATAAATAAAATACATCATTAAATCCAGAAAAAATCAAGGATTCGAACAGTATAAGTCAGCCTTTTATACGACTACTAGTTCCCTAGTTACAGTCGATTTTAGCTTCCCTATAGGGTAGCCTAGTTGGCTTAGTCATACAAGCCTGTGGGTTGGTTGTGTGCAGGAGCGCAGGTCACAGCCAAAGCTGGCCACAGCCAACAACGCTGCAGGCAACGCCTCATAACCAACGTTGCAACAACGCAACTAGGCAACTAGTGGGCCTATAAAATAGTGCTATAAATAGCATAATTTTAACAATACTAACCTAGTACTATACTATATATAAGTATTACTACTACTAGTAGGGGAGGTCCTTTTTACTACTAAGTACCTTTAGTCCCTATAGGATTAGGCTATTATATTAGACCTAATATATAGTATCTAATTAAGGACTATCTAGGAAGGGGGTTAAAGGTTTCCCCTAGAGGCACTAATAAGGGAATAGATTATAGATTATTCTATAAGTATATATAGAGTACTTTAGTTTAGGGGCTATATATAGATTCTAGCTTAGGAGCCACTTATAATAACCCTTATATAATAATACTATAATTCACTAGTAGTAGGGTACCTAGGTTATAATACTATATTTTAATTATTATAATAATAATTCTATTAGAATAGGATATTATAGGATATTACTTAGTTTATTTATAACTATTATTATTTTAGTAGTTATAAGAGTTAGTAATAGCGCTAGGGTTTACTAAAGCCTTTACCTATCCCTAATTAGTTCTAGTCTTAGATCTCTATTAACTTTATAATAAACTTACTAGTAGTATCCCTAGAGAGGCTATAGTATCTTATAGTTATTATAAATAAACTCTTAAAGTTTATATAGTTAGAAGCTATAACCTCTATTAGGGCTAAGGAGTATATAGAGCAGTTTAAAATAGTCTAGTAGAGGTTTTAGGGTTTTCCCTAGTTTATTATTATAGATTAAGGGTTAGACTAGTTAGGAAAATTTTAGATAATATTATACTCCCTTATAGGGATAGACTAGTTACTCTCTATATCTTACTACCTATAGACTAATAGTAGTATAGAGTAGGTAAACTAAGAAGTTTAGGTAATATTATATATTATAGTTTCCTTTTTATAGTTTAATTAGCTAGAGCACTTAGCTACTTATTAGCTTATAATTAATAATAGGCCCTTTTCTATAATAGGAGTTAGTCTAAATAAGTTACTTTATAGCTATAATTTAGAACCTATTTAGATATAACTAGACTAGTTAGTATCTATAATAATACCTAAGGGATAAGCTATATAGTTCCTTAAGCACCTATAAGAGGGTACTTAACTAGTATAGGCTATAATAGCCTATACTTAATAAAGATAGTAGGACACTATATTAGCTTCCTAATAGCTAGTGGAATAGTTCTAGGTAGGGGATAAAGTATAGCTTTTACTAAAGAATATTAAGATAAACTACCCCTTATAGAAACTTAATTAGGTTATAGTAAAATATATAGTCTTAGAAGTGCTAATGCTACTAATAGTATAGTTAGATATCCCTAGGGGTATCTATCTAGTTTTCTATATAAACCTTATTAAATAAGCTATAAAGGACCCTCTTCCTAGCTAGAGGCTTTAGGACTCTTACCTAGGGCTAGAATAGGTCCTAATAAAGAATAATAATAAACTTATTAAGGAGTACTAGGTAGAATAGATTCTAGTAGTATAGAATACCCTAGGTTAGGGGAGGAGATATAATATACTAGTAAAATAGGTAGGATATATTTAGCTAATATAGGAGCTATTAGAAAGTATAGTATAGATATAAGCCCTTAATAAGTTTAAGGTAAGGTAAGGAGATATATAATATAATAATAGACTAAATTAATTATAAACTACTTATACTTCTATAAAGACTTCTAATAATATATAAGGTATACCTAGTCTATATCCTATTAACTTATAATAACCACTAGAGTAAACTTAGTACTCTCTACCTATTATAATAGATATATTACTTAAGCCCCTAACTAAATTATTATTATAATTAAGGGGGATAGTAACTAGTATTACTATAGGTATAATAGGGGTATAGGTAGTATTATAATAAGGGGGATAGATATTTCTATAGTTCTAGATAGTATAGGTAGAATAATAATTAGTAAGTATAAAGGTTAACCTATCTCTAGGTTAGCCTCTAGTAGGGGATAAGTAAAGAATAGGGTCTAGTGCTAGGGGGCGCCTACTAGTTAGGGTATATTAGATATAATAGTTAATAGGCCCTAGGTTAGGGCTAAGTTAGGAGTGTTTATAGTAATAATAAGAAGGTAAGTTATCTTTATACTTAGTATATTATTAATTACTATAGTAATAGGGAGAAAGAGCTTTAAGGAGAAGAGCGGATTAATTATAGTATTCCTAATATATAGTATTTAGACTACCTATAATCTACTAGTTCTACTAGAGTAGAACACCTATAACTTACTATATAGACCCTACTATACTATAGCTACTTATAGGGCTACTATAGCTAAAAGGAATAATCTTAAGTTTATTTAGGGCTATAGTAGGGAAGGTAGAAGAAGGGGGTACCTTAAGGGTAGAATAAATAAGAGCTAGGTTAAACTAGGCCTAGTCTAGAAGGGCTTTCTATTAACTTATAAGGGCGCAGAAGCCCTAGGATAGCACTAGTATCTATCTCTTAGTTTTTACTATCTTTAGGATACTAGGCTAGATAATATAGTTACCTACCTTAATTATAGCCTTAAGATCCTTTAAGTAATATTAAAGTTAAGGGTCTATAGATAAATACCTTATTATCTAAATATAGGTTATATAGTTTTACTAATATAGGAGATAGGAGGTATTACTAGGGGGAGGACTATAGTTTAGGATACCTATAGTAAAGGATTTCTTAATATATAGCCTATAGGGCTACTACACTACTTATAGAGTAGTATACTCCTTATTATCTAAGTTTCCTTCTATAAGGAACTTACTAATAGACTAATTTATAGGTATAGAGAGAATAGCTAGGATATAAGGAGGATAATAACTAGAGTTACTATAATAGTTACTACTATAGTTAGCTATGTTTAATAAGGGTATAATATAGGAATAATAGGTAAATAAAGTATTATTTAAAGGGATATAATAGGAAGGTATAATAGGGTTTAAAATATCTTAGAGAATTTTCTATATAGGGGAAAGTAAAAGTTATAATAAAATAAATAGTAAATAGAAAGTAGGGGCGGGGCTAGGGTTAATATAATAATAATATAGGGCTTAATAACCACATTACATGCCTAGCCTATGCCTAGGACTAAAATAAAATAATAGGATAGAAGGTTTAAGATAGGGCTAGGGTTAATATAATAATAACATAGGGCTTAGTAACTACGTCACACGCCTAGTCTAGTCCTAGGATTAAAATAACAGACTTATATAATATATTAAAGAGAAGGAGTAAGGGTATATATAAGGGCTTAGGCTTTGCCTAAGCATTCTCTAGAGTATATATATATTATATATGCGTAGGGATGGATAGTCCTAAGTATCTACTAAAGTGTATATATATCATATATATACAGGGGCAAATCCTAAGGGCCCTAAGTCTAGAATATATACATGCCACATATATAAAGGCATAGGGAAGAGGATAAGTGTAAGGTAGTTAGGGGGTTATAAGAGCCCTAGTAAGGATAGGTTTCCTACCTTCCTCTTCTCTTTCCCTAAGTTTCTTAATACTATACCGACGCCCTATCGCAGTCGCCTAGGGGCCAGTCCATAACATTAAGTAATTATATTAAGTAAATATTCTAAGCTACTCTCTTTATTCTGTGTAGAAATGCTCTTCCTATTGCATATCCCTCTTAATCTCTAATACTTCCCACAGGTCTATAGCTAGGTAGCCTATCCCTATTATATACTATATTAGTAGCGCTACATTTCTATTAATTATCTCTAACCTCTATAATTAGAATATAAGGTATCTGTTGGAATCACCAGGTGTGATAATGGCCAGTTATCAATTAGGCGCGCTCGTGATAGTATCAATTGAATAATCTATCGTAAGCTGTGTGTGTTCTATTAGAAAGGAAGCTAGGAAAAGAGAGGGCTCTTATAAGAGTAAAAAAGCATCTGCAGCTTGTGTGGGTCACGTGATGTGGGTGGGTCACGTAACCTAGGCCCTGCCCTATTGCAGTCCTGCTTATAGGTAGGAAGGGAGGCACGCGCCCGCGCACGCACACGCGCGCGGCGGCCGACCTTCTTCCGGTCAGGCTGACCTTTAGCTAAAGGGAATTACGGCTACTAAGCGCGATTAATATTATACTTATTCTAACACTAGGAACTCTCTTTTTAATATAATTATTAATACATAATATTAATCGCTAATAAAGTAATAGATAATAATAGGAGGGGTTATAATCCCCTAATAAAGGGGACTAATAAAGGAAAGGAAGGGGAAGCGGTGTATACCCGTGGCAGGTAATAATAAAGGAAAGCAATAATCTATCTTTAACCTCCTACTAAAAGGATAATCAGGCCCCTTCCTAAATCCCTTTTTCCTCCCTAATATTATTAATAATATCCGCGCAGCAACTCCCTTATCCTATTACCTCTTTTTCCTCCCCTTCGCCCCTCTCCTTAACCCTATTATCTCCTATATCCGCCCTTCTATCCCTGCTAAAGTAAAGCATAGGTATCTTATAAATCTAAAGGAGGACCCCCCCCCCTATAGCCCTATACTCTATATAGATTATATAGAGTTATAGAACCACTAGAGGGCCTCCCTAGAGGTTAGAGAAGGAGCTATATAGCTTCTCTTCCCCCTCCTCCTCCTACTCCCCCTAGAGCGTTACTCCTCCTCTAATTTCCTTTACTATCCCTAAGAGGGTAGGATCTATATCCTTCTATAGTATAGGGGTTAATAATCCCCTAATACTAGGGAGGATTATATTTCCCTATAGTATAGGGGTTAATAGTCCCCTAATACTACTACCTATAGGGGCTATCCTTCTTATAGGTTACCCTCTTACTGCTATTTATAGGGGCTATCCTTTACGTAGGTTACCTACCCTTCTATTTAGATTATTATCTAGTTACTAGAGATAAACTACTCTAGGGCCTTATTTAGTAATGCCTTTATAAAGGTATTAGCTAGGTTATCTACTCTATTAATCTAATAGATCTCGCAGAGTTTACGGCGTTTATATAATTATTATAGGGCTATAATATTAATTATTAGGCATTTCTCCTTTATTATACTAAGCTTAATAAGGCACTTATAGAGGGAGTATAAATCTATATACACTATAACTAGTGTAGTAGGAAGATTTAATTAGTCTATAAGTATATAAAGGGTAGTAGCTATTATATATACTATATTAACACTAGTAACTATACTATAGACCTTAGAGGTAAGTATACTTTATATAACTCTCTTACTCTTTATTAAGCTAAAGTGTATAATATTACCTTTAATTATAAACTTACTATCCTTATAGTCTTTATTAGTAAGGATTAGTATATAACTAAGCTATAAGGTAAGGTCCTAATTATTTACAAATAACCTATCTATAAACACATATAGCTTCGCTTTAGTAAGGTTAATTAGAATAAACATTAGGCCTTAATTAGGGTAATCTATCTACTATTAGATCTAGTAATTAAGGGCTTTAATATTCTTAATTATTAGTTCTTAGTGTTAAGCGGTGATAGATAGATTATAGCAGGCTTCTAGTTAGTAGATTAAGGTAATATAGGCACCTTAAGCCCTTTATTTAATATACTTCTGCTTTAAATCTATAAGTAGGATTAAATTAAGCTTACTACTTTAGCCTTTTTATTAAAGTAAAATAGCTATACTAGCCGCTAATTTAATAATTCCCCTATTAAAGGTTAGGGAATTGTTCTTAAGGAGGAATTACTTTAGCTTTACTATAAAAGCCACTATAGTTAATTCTCTCTCTTCCTTCTTAGAGAACTCCTTATCTAATAGCCTAAGAGTATTATTAGTCTATATACCTATATATATAAATTCTAGGCTATCTTCTATAGTTACTAATAGGCATAGATTATACGTAGAAGTCTCTATCTAGAGCTTCTCTCTATAGTGCCTATAGTATATAACCTACTAGTGTGTTCTAGCCTCTATAATGCTATAGAGTAGTTTAATTACCCTTATAATTATTCCTTTAGGGTATTAGTTATAGATTTAGGTTAGGAGCTATATAAGGATTACCCTATTTAATCGCGTGGTTAATTAGATATATGCCTAGGTAATATCGCGAATCTATAGAATAAAGCCTTTTATTAAGAGGGAGGGTGCTATTATAAGAATAAGGTATTAACTAGCTTATTAGATTATTAGAGCCTATATTAAGATCGCTTGCTTTGCCTTATCTCTAAAGCCTTAGACTATAAGCCTTAATTTCTTATATAGCTAGCCTATCTTGCCTTTTACTTTATTAATAATTTGCAAATTAAAGATTCATATGCTACTATACTCTCTCTTATTATAGGTAATAAATTTAAACATGCCCTAATTAATTAGTGTATTAATCTTAGTCTTTATAGAGAGCTTAAATAGTGCGCTAGGGGTTATAATAATACCTTCCTTATATAATTAAATTATAAGGTTAAGGTTAGCTTCCTCCTTAGCTAAGATAAATATATTAGTCTTATTAATAATTACTAGAGGGTTCTTTTAGGGTCTACCTAGGCATCTCTTTAGCGGGATCTCTAGGGTCTTACTAGGTGGCCTAGTTTAGGCCTCTCCCTCTTCTCTGCCCTCCTAAGGTAGGAGGGCTTCTATATTAGGGTCCTTATAATAAGGCCTAATAGAAGTTAAGTAGAAGGCCTTTAGGCCTTATAGGAGGTTAAGGGTATAGGTCTCCCTATTAATAAAGAGGAGGTTATATAGGCCTTGCTAACCTTTACCTTTACGCTAGACTTAGACTAGCGATCTAAGCGGGAGGTTAAGGGTCTTACTTATATCTAGACTGTTCCTTACTATAAGGGCTTTGCTAACTTTCTAGATTATATAGAGGCGCTTAACTTCCTTTATTACCTTTTATATAGTAATAATATATTATAAGATTTCTAGCAATAAAGGAGAGTCACTTAATATATAGGGGTAGGCGCTAAAGATAAGGAGGGTTAGAATAAGGCTATTTAGACCTATAGTATTGTTAAGGGCTTTTATAGCTATCTATAGGGCAATAGGTTCTAGGGTTATTAGGCATTCTCTCTGGATAATATTGTAGGCCCTTTGGAGCGGCCTATAATATCTCTTAACTTTTCTAATACTATAATATGCCTTAATTAGGACCTCTTTAATAGAGATTAATGTTAATGCCGTAAACTAGTGAAATTCTTTACTGCGAAAGTTCGTGCTAGCATTAGTAATTATCTAATTAGGAGGTCCTTAGTACATATTAATCTAGTATATTCTAAGGGCTTCCTAAGTTATTTTAGCTAAGATATTAGGAAGGAATCTCGCTATGTAGAATGCCGTGGCTATATCTACCGCGTGGAGTATTAGGCAGTTACTATTAAGATATATAATATTAACTATTACTTTAAAGTTAAAGGTATACTTATCCTTAAGGGTGAATTTAAAGTAATAGGGGCTATTAGCATTTATCTAGCACTAGTAGCATACCTTTAATATTACCTTAATAGCTTTAAAGGTAATCTTATACCCTACGCTACTTAGGAGATTATAGAGTTAGTATACTAAAGGATAACTAAAGTAGTAATATAAACGCTATAATTTAATCTTAGTTAAGTAGTTCTACGCTACTGCCTTCTTATCTTATATTAATAGTATCTATATATAGCCCTATTTATATACTAGGGGTACCTTAATATTCCCTTACTAGAGGATTTTCTTAGTAATAATAAAGTTAATCCTTAATTAGCCTATATTATTAAGGTAAAGTAGGAAGGGAGTATTTATTAGTATTATATAAAATATAATATTACTAAAGGGTATAGGCATATTAATTATTCTAAGTAATGTGATTAGCTAGCCTCTACTAAATATAATAACTACTTTACCTGCCCTTATAGTATTAAGATAAATCTTTAGTATTATCTTCTATAGTACTATAACTTAAGATTAGCCTACTATTAAGAACTATGCTGCTCTAGTATCTAGTATAATACCTTAGAAGGCCTTAGATAAGTAATAGTCTTTAAGTAGGAATAGGTAAGGAGGCCTAGTGGTATTCCTATTATTAAATAGATTCTTCTTGCTTAGTCTATATATTATAGCTTAATTTACAAGAACTTTAACTATTTTCTAACTATTAAGGGTTATACTATAGGTAAAGAAGCTTATAGGCACCCTTTCTTCTTCCTCTCCCTCTAGCTTAGTATTAAACCTAAGGCTTATTATATACTAGGTAACCTTATTAATATTAGAGGGATAGGGAGTAGGATCTTCTATTAGGGTACCTTTATACTAGGTAAGAAAGGTATTATATAAAGCTAGTAAGGATAATAAGGTATCTACTAGGTAATAGTTCTTATATTACTAGTATACCTTCTTACGCTCTTCCTTAGGATGCTTTATTAACTAGTATCCCTCTTTACTATATATATAATATTTCTTTATATAGGGAGGGCCTCTTCTACCTTTCTACCTTTATAGAGGGTATTATAACTCTTTACCCTTACTATTATACCTTCTATTAGTCTAGAAGGCATTAGGAGTCTAGGTATTAGTAGGGAATTAATATTAACTACTAGATTCCTCTATAATAAGCTAGATTATTATATATATATGCTTATAGAATTATTAGAGGCTATCTAGAGGGTTAGTAAGGCACCCTCTATACTTAGGAATCCTATTATAAGTGGTTATAATCTAGTTCCTAAGGGCTCTTTCTAATTAACCTATATTAGGGATAGCTTACTATAAGGTTAATAGCCTCTTAATAAGCTTATTAAAGTATTCTATCTTTAATTTATTAGGGTTTTTATTAATAGTTTTCTAGAGTAAAGTATTATACTATTTAAGGAGATACTTCTACCTTATATCTTTAGTCTTAAACCTCTCCTTTATTCTCCTTATAAGGGTAGTAAGGTTCTAAGGGTTACTAGGTTTAGAGAGGTAGTCTAAGTAGTACTAATAAGCTTTTCCTTTTAGTATTACCTTAAATATATACCTAGCTTATTCTAGTTTAATATCTAGAAGCTTATACTTTTACCTAAAGATCTAGAGCTTTAGTTTAAGCATATTATAGTTATTAGCGCTATATTACTGCTTAGATATATATATCTTAATAAGGTCTAAGATCTGCTTTACTATTAGTTATAGAGGCTTAAATAGAGGGTTATTAGTAGGTTTATATATTATTCTTTAGTAAATAGGAATAGCTTATTATTAGGGAGTAGGGGTTCTTTACTAGGTAAATATAGGTTCTTAGGGATAATAAGGAAGGGCTTATAGGGCTTAAGGTATTTAAGGAAGGGGCTAAGGGTTCTATTCTTAGGGGAAGGTTACTAATATTACTCTTTATAGAGGTTATAAAGGTTAGTAGGAGGAATAAGTAGTTCTTATACTCTATTAGTCCTAGATATTATTATTATTATAGAGGTTATTAAGGAAGTTACTATTCTTAATTATATTCTTTTAGAAGTTATTATACTTCTTCTAGGTATCCTTTACTTCTTCTTATAACTAGAAGTAGAATTCCTATTAGTTAAGGGCTTCTTAGAGGTTTATTACTATATTTATATTCTAGTTAATTATTATATAGATTCTAGAGTTAATAAGGTAGTCCTATAAGTGCCTTAGAACTATAACTAGGGTCTTAAGAAAGTTACTATAGGTTTATAAGTTAAAATCTTAAGTAAATTCTATAAAAAGTAATCTTCTATATACCTTTTATATTATATAGTCCTTAACCTAAGAGAGGATATAGGTTACTTATATCTTAGGTGTATTATTATTCTTAATATTAAATTTATCTACCCTAGTAAGTATTTTTTCTATAATATACTAGTGTAGTTACTCTAGGATATAGAGGAAGGGGATAGTGAATTCTATAGCTTCTAAGGGATCTGCTTAAGAGCTATTATAACTTATTAGGTTTTATAGTTATTCCTTCTTATTAACTATTATAACTTATAGTATTAGAGGGGATAGAATAAGGGAAGTAGTAATAAAGGGATTAGGAAAAAAGATATAAAGGATTATAAGCTCTAGTGATTAGCTTTATACATAATAGAACACACTAAGTTAAAGAATAATAGGATAGCTTAGCTACTAGAGTTAAACTCTTCTTCTTAGTTTAGGCTTTAGCTTCTTCTAGCTACTCTTATTACCTTAATAGGCTAGCTAGAGTTAGCTTCTTCCTTAGTATAATTAGGGATCTTAAATAATAAAGCTACTCTTATTACCTTAATAGGCTAGCTAAATTACGCTACTTCTATAAAGGTCTTTTCTAGATAGAACCTAGCTAATCTATAGTGTCTTTAAAAGATAGTAGGTATTTATAAACAAAAGTGGTTATAAAGTTAACCACTAATTAGTATTAGAATCACTAGGTATGATAATAGCTAGTTATTAATTAGGCGTGCTTGTAATAGTATTAATTAAATAATCTATTATAAGCTATATATATTCTATTAGAAAGGAAGCTAGGAAAAGAGAGGGCTCTTATAAGAGGGAAAAAGCATCTATAGCTTATATAGGTTCTGTGATATAGGTAGGTCACGTAACCTAGGCCCTGCCCTATTGTAGTCCTGCTTGTAGGCAGGAAGGGAGGCACGCGCCCGCGCACGCACACGCGCGCGGCGGCCGACCTTCTTCCGGTCGGGCCGACCTTCAGCCGAAGGGAATTGCGGCTGCCAAGCGCGATTAATATCATGCTTGTTCCAACAGTATCTTATTTAAGCGTTAATTATGTTTCTATTTATATATATAATTATATTACACTATAGTTATGCTACTATTACTATATTATTCTTAATTACCTATGCTAACTTCTTAAACGCTATTCTACCTTATCCCACTATATTAACTATTTATTTAGCATCCCTAACCTGTTTAGTTATATCCGCGCTTAGTTATGGCCTCTTTGCCTATAGTTTAGGGCTCTTATCCACTATAATGGATATCTCTTATTGCTACTTAACTAGTAATTAACTTAGTCCTAGTGGTTTGCTATTTAGAGTTAATAGTTAACTTAGGGATAGTGGCTTATTACTAACTAGTAATTAGCTTAGTTCTAGCGGCTTATTTAGTAATTAGCTTAATCCTAATAGTTTATTTATTAGCGTAAACGCCGCTATATTTACATCTATTATTATTACTTACGCTAATAGAGTAGGGACTAGTTAGTGTATTTCTATTTTCTTCCTCTTTCTATCCTTTATTAGTATTACTTACTTTTATATTTCCTCCTACTATATCCCTATATATGCCTCTATAGGTAGTTAATTTAATGTTTTAGTATACTTAGCGGAGTTAACTATGTATACTTAATTACCCTTATAGGCCGCTTTTCCCTAGATTAATCTAGCTAGGGCTATTATAGCAAGTGCTCTACCCTACACCACGTAAGCATTACCTAACTTCTTTATTAATCTATGGTTTAATAGTTATAATATTAATTTTATAAATCCTAAAAATTTATTAAGGAAGGTATTATCCTATAATTATGCCTTCGCTTTTAGTATTATAAATATCTAGTATTTACTGCTAAAGTTATGTGCCACTAAATACACGTTAGTGTTAGTAAACATGCCTTGTACCTTGCGTATCTAGTCTATAGCCTCTCTGTTTACTATTATATCTATAATAATTATATCTTAAATAGTTATATGCCTTTATCTTAGTACTCTAGTAATTATGCCTAGCTTAAATATATACTCTAATAACATCTAGAGCGTATTGTGAGGCCCCTCACAACATGACCCACGCGCATGCGTGCACCGCAGCGCCAGAGCACCGCGGCGCCCGACACTAGAAGGAAGGGCTAGGTCTATGTAATATTAGTAAGCCACTAGCTATAAACCAGTAACTTATATATATATTACACTTAGACCTAGTAAGCTTTAGTTAATATATAAGTATACCCTATATCCTTTTACCTAGCTACCTTTATCCTTATAATTCTAAAGCTTCTACTACTAGCTATCTAAGAGTAATATAGGGCTAAGAACTACCTAATTAACCTAAGTAATATTAGATAATAACTAAAGTTAATTAAATAAGGGTAGTATTACTACTAAAGACACATTATATTCTATAGGAACTAGGACTAAACCTAGACCCTCTAATATTAGGGCTAATACTATAGTAATAAATAAGTAAATTACTTAGCTTAAGAAACTTAAAGAACTATAGGAATAAGAGTAAGAGCTTATTAACCTTCTATAGCTAAGTAGAGGGAAAGAGAAGATAAAAAAGTAGTAAAGATTTAGTTCCTTCTCTAGTAATAGCTACTAAGAGGTTAAAGTTAGGAATATTACTAACCTCTAATACCCTATAAACCTATAGAAGTATAAAATATAGATAAATAACCTAAACTATACCTTTAATAGGGTAAAGTAGAAGTATTAGTATAATTACTAAAAAATCCTCTTTATACTTAACTATATATATAGTAATTATAAGGTAAGATAGGACTAATACCTTAATAAATAGATAGCTAATAACTAGAGTAACCTTAAAGATAACTAGGATATATTTAAGACCTAGACTCTTACACTACTTTAAGATACTACTAACTATAATGCCTAAATAGCTATATAGCTAGAGAATATAAAGTAACGTAAGGGCTAGAGTCTTATTAAATTTAGTATCTACTTAGATTTACTAGAGAAACACCTAGAAAAAGCTACTAAAAAGTTATAAGCTTTTATATTCTTTATAAAACTACTCCCTAATCTATAAGACTAGATTAACCTATATGCCTTTATTATAGGAAAAGCATAAGAGGAGGTTATATAACTTGCTTAGTAACTCTAGGAGGCTATACTAAAGAGTAAGCAAAAGTCTAAGTATTTAGAAGATAAGGGCCTAAATAAGGCTCCCTAATATTATAGATATAACTTTCTATAAGGTAGAAGGTCTAATAAAGACTAGAAGGATAAGGACTAGGAGAAGTCTCCTACTACCTATCTAAATAACCGCAAACCTAGGTATAAAAGGTAGTGTTTTAACTATAATAGCATAGAGTATCTTATAAATAGATATAATAAGCTAAAGAAGGAGTAATAAGACCTAGAAAACTCCCTAAGGTAGAAGTAGATACCCTTACCTCTGCCTTAAATACTAAGGTACTAATAGGGTATTAATTCTATATACTAGTTACTATTTATAGGCATATAGATATTAAAATAGCAGTGGATCTTAATAGTTACGCTAAGATTAATATTATTAGCGCCGAATTTATATAAGCCTATAAACTTAACTAAGCTAAGGCTATAGCACCTATTATTAAGGTAGTGGGGGCCCTTATAGTTCCCTAATATAGTGTTTATAAGGTCCCTATTATAATTAAAGACTTAAGAGAAGAAGCAAAGGACCTTAAGTTACTATATATAGCTATTAATAGGGACCTAAGAACTAAGGGAAGCCCTATATTAATTAGGATATATATACTTACTAAGAAATATGTCTACCTTTACTTATACTTATAAGAGTGGTGGTTTAAGAAAAGAAGAAAGGCTTTTTTACTTATAACTCCCTATAAATTCGCGAAGGTTATATATAATAAGACTATTATATATGCTATTAATAGGGTTATAGAAGATAAGTTTATTGCCCTTAGAGATAAAGAAGAGGTAAAGGTATATAGAACTATTAAAGATATCCCCTAGGAACTATATAAGTTTAAAGATATGTTTATATTAGATAAGGTAGGGAGCTTACCTTTAAGAAAGATAACTAATTATATAATTAATCTAATACTAGGGACTACACCCCTGTACAGACTAATTTACCCCCTTTCCTAAGGTAAATTAAAGGAACTTTATAAATATATTAATAAGAACCTATAGAAGGGCTAGATAAGATTATTAAAGAGCCCTATAGGCGTGCCTATCCTATTTATACTAAAGAAAGATAGTATACTCTAATTATACATGGATTACTAGGGTCTTAATAGGGTAACGCAGAAGAATTACTATGCTCTCCCCCTGATTTTAGAGATCCTAGACTAGTGCTAAGGAGCCCGCTTTTTCTTAAAAATTAATATTAAGGATGCTTATTATAGAATCTAGATAAAAGGGGGTAATAAGTAGAAGACTATGTTCTATATGCGCTATAGGCACTATAAATATCTTATAATACCTTTTAGATTAATAAATGCCCTAGCTATGTTCTAGAACTATATCTATAAAGCGCTTTATAGACTAGTTAATACTATTTATATAGTATATCTAGATAATATCCTTATCTTTTTAAAAACATAAGAGAAGCACACTATATATATTAAAGAAGTCCTAGGGTATATAAGAGAGGTAGAATTATATATAAAACCCTCTAAATATAAGTTCTACTAAGAGTTAGTGGAGTTCCTAGGGTTTATTCTCTTTATTAATAGGATCTTAATAGATACCTACTAAGTTACTACTATTTAGGATTAGAAAGAACCTATAAGCTTTAAGGATATATAATCCTTCCTAGGGTTCTATAACTTTTACTAATAGTTTATCTATAGATACTCTAGGATCGTAGCACCGCTATATATATTAATAAAGGGTAGTTAGAATAGTATCTAGACTAGGAGGTTTATATTTAGGGTAAGAGAATAGGTAGTGTTTTACTAGCTAAAAGATGCCTTTTAGTAGGCTCCTCTTCTCTATTATTATAACCTAAGTTAACCAGTGCGTATTAAGATAGATGCCTTAATCTTTGTAATAGTAGGGATCCTATTATAATAAGATAATAAGGGCTACTAATACCCTATAGCCTTTTAGTTAAGGAAGTTTACTAACGCTAAATAAAACTATAGCATGCCTAACTAAGAGCTACTTACTATAGTTAAGTTATTTAAACACTAGTAATATTATATTAAAGGTATAGAGACCCTAGTGGAAGTCTTATTAGACTACTATAACCTATAAACCTTTATAAAGTAATAGAAGCTAAATAGAAGATAGGCTAGATAGGTATATTCCTATGCCTACTAAACTTTATAATTAAGTATAGACTAGGGAAAAGTAACCCTATAGATATACTATTAAGAAGGTCTAATTATAAGAGTAAACCCCTAATAAATAGGGCACTTCTACTAGAACTTAAGAAAAAGTTAGTAGCTACTAAAGAAGTAGTAAAAGAAAAGATACTAATATATTAAAGAAGATATAGTAAGATACCTTTAGGGGAGGAAAATACCCTAGTCTTTATAGAGAGGTATAGTAAGATACCTTTAGGGGAGGAAAATACCCTAGCCCCTATAGTAAAGGCTAGAGTAGCTATATTAAGAGGCTAGTTAGCTACTATAGATCTAGTAAAAGGTTAGCTAAATAAAGGTAATTTCTAGGAGAAGGTAATATATATCTAGGACACTAGTATAGTATAAGAGATCTAGGGGGCTATTATATTACTAGATCCTTACTAATCTAGCCTAAATAAACTATTAGCGTAGCTACTATAGAAGGCCTAAAGCTAAGATCTAGACCTATAGAGGTAAAGTAAAGAGATTAATTCCCTAGAGAGAGGGAAAGCTAGTCTATAGTTATATAGTATAAGGGGTCTCCTAATATATAAAGACTAGGTAGTTATTCCCTAAGAGCCTACCTTATAATAGGAGCTTCTATAGCTATACTATAATAATCCGCTAGTAGGTTACTTTAGGACTAAGTAAATGCTTAAGCTATTAAAGCGCTACTTTTAGTAGCTAGGTATAAATAACTCTATATTAGACTATATTATAAGCTATAGGATATGTTAGTAAATAGTTACTAGAAGGCATTACCTATATAGGAGTCTTAAATTACTACTAATACTAGAGTAACTATAGGTAGAAATCTTAATAGACTTTATTATAGGATTACCTATTATATAAGTAGGTAAATAAGAAACTAATATAATCCTAGTAATTATAGACTAATACACTAAGTACTCTGTCTTCCTACCTATAATAACTATAATTAATATAGCTAAGTTAGTAGAACTTTTCTATAAGGAGATTAAGCTATAATTTAGGCTACTAAAGGGCATTATATCTAATAAAGGATCCGTTTTTATAAGCTAATTCTAGTTAAACCTATATTACCTATTATATATAAAACACAGGCTTTCTATAGTGTTTTACCCCTAAACTAATAGGTAGACTAAGAGAACTAACTAGGTACTAGAGCACTACCTATAATACTTTACTTCTAAAAACTAGTAAATATAGCCTAAGCTACTCCTAGTTATATAATTTACCTATAATAATATAGTAAATAGAACTATAGGCTACTTACCTAACTATATACTTATAGGGTACTTACTAGAGTTTTAGCTAGCTCTTAGGGATAAGGTTATAGAAAGGGAGGTACTAGAGGCTTATACTTATATTATAAAGTTATATAAAGTTAGGGAGTAGCTAAAGTAAAACTAGGTAAAAGCTACTAAATCCTAGGTAAAGTACTATAATAAATATTACTAACTACTTACTCTTAAAAAAGGTAACCTAATACTACTATTAGTAAAGAATATATAGCTTAAGAAAGTAAAATAGAAGCTAATCCCTAGGTTTATTAGACTATTTTAGGTACTTAATACTATTAATAAGTAAGTATATTAGCTTACACTACTAGAAAAATATAGTAGGTTATATAATATATTCTATATTAGCCTACTAGAGCCTTAGACCTATTATAAGAATATAAATAAAGAAAAAATACTAATACCTAACCTTAAGGATAAAGATAATAAATATAAAGTTAAGGAGATTAAGGAATATAGAAAGACCTATAAAGGTAATAAATACCTAGTAAAGTAGAAGGATTAGCTAAGTAAATATAACTAGTAGGTTCCTATTAAAGATATAGAAGGAGCTTAGTATATAATTTAGATATTCCACTAGAATAAGTTAAGGGAAAAGGATAGTAATATATAAGTAAGTTATAGGTAAAAGAGTATAAAGTTCTTATAAGAAAGGCATAGCCTTACTAGCTACTATAATATACCTAATAAAAGAAAATAACTAAACTATATATAAAAATAAAAGAAAAAAATATAAAGGAATAAAATAAAGGAAACTATCTATAGCTTTAGGAGAGTTAATAGAAATCCCTCTATAGTTACCCCCTTATAGCTAAAGACTTAGCCCCTATAGACTATATACTTAGTATTATTCTTATCTACTATAACCGCCTCCCTTATTCTATAATAAAAATAATATAATACTATTCCCTAGGCAATAAATCCTAGATTGCTTAGCCTTAGCTATAAAACCATTACTATATTCTATATAGTAAGGAGTTATAGATAGTTAGCCTACTAAAATATTAGCAAATAGATAGTAAAATAAGGCTAAGATATAACCTACTATCCCTAGGACTAGAGCTAGGTTTATAGTAACTATAAGGGTTTAATAGGAGACTATATACTACTAGTATATAATTAAAGCATCCTACCTAGATATATTAGTAAAGAACTGGCAAAAAGGGAAGAAATATATAGACCTAGCGGACCTTAGTAGCCCCTATTAACCTAAATATAATATAATACATTATATTAGTATAGTTAAAGCCCTATATAAGCTAAAGATAATAGGTAGTAAAACGCTACTAAGTTACCTCTAAGAATATAAGGTCTTTAGGATTATCCTTATTCTTATTACTAAGTGCCTCTATTAGGATATCTACCTAATCTAGTACCTTTAATAAGTTAAGGAAGTTACTATATATAGTGGCTATAGACTATATAATTATTAGTAAATAGAAACTAAAGAGCAAAGGAAAAGTAAGATACTTATAGCCTTATAACTATCCCTACGCGCATAACACTAAATACAGTGCTTTAACTACTTTATCTTTAACTAACCTATGTATAGGTTAGTAATAAATTAATAATTAATTTAGGGGAGTTTAGGGGCGGATAGGGGGCTCTTTTTGTGTTTAGTGTATCTAGTATATAAACAGTGTATACATAAGCAGTTATAAAGTAGAATTATTAGCACACTTATAGTGATTTATTAGCAATTAGTAATTAACAACAAATGGATAATAGTATTGTGGAAAAGTGATGATTTAGCTAATAATATAGAAACAAAAATAGAATAATATAGTAGAGAGTTAGAGGTAAATTTATACTAAAGCGCTAACTATTATTTGTTATTATAGATTATTATTTATTATTATTTTAATATAACTACTAGTTAGCAAATAGTTATAAAATATAGGGCAAAAGCCGTTTAGGAGCCTAGTAATAAGGGGGGGGATAATTATAAGGCCCCTTATAATATAACCCACGCGCATGCGTGCACCGCAGCGCTAGAGCACCGCGGCGCCTAATACTAGAAGGAAGGGCTAGGTCTACGTGATATTAGCAAGCCACTAGCTATAAACCAGCGACTCGCACACACATTACACTTAGACCTAGCAAGCTTTAGTTAATATATAAGTGCACCCTATATCCTTTTGCCTAGCTACCTTTATCCTTACACGTATAGAGTGTGAAAAAGCAAAATTAACATTAAAGTTTAGTGTATAGTATATAAAGTATAAAAGAGCAAATTCTTCGCTAAAATCCAGGGGATATAAGTAATATTCCCCACTTAGCTATCTATAATAGCTAGCGCAGTCTAGCTTTTAAGTGCCTATAAACTGTTCATTAATTTAGTAACTACTATTAGTAGTAACTATTAGTTATATACTACTATTAGATTCTTAAATTTAACTAAATATTTAATAACTCCCTACTCCTTATTCTAAGTAAGAATTACCTTAACTTTGTGATCTACTAGGCAGATTAGCGCTATTACTCTAAATTATCTATTAAATATATCCTTATAGAATTATTCTAGATAGTCCACTAAGATAACCAGGTAAATTCGCTAATTATCTAGTATATCTAGCTTATAAGCTAATCTCCTAATACGCTATAAGACTTAAAATAGTTTAGTAAACTTTAGTCTATACTTTAGACTTATTTACCTTAGGATTATATATACCTAATTATCTAATCTAATTAACACTTAGTCTCTACGCTTAAAAAACTTACTTATATATTTCTAATTATAATATACCTTAGTCTAGATTACTACTAAGGTAATTATATTATACGCTTATAGTTATTCTAATAGCTTATCTAGTATTTCTAGCTCTATTAGGTATAGTAATAAAACTATATTATTAGGGGAGAACCCTATAATAATCTAATTTAGAGATTATCCTATTGCCTTAATTACTATATTATTAAATTTAAATTATAATTATAATAATATTTATTACTATAACTAATTATTATTAAGTTATATAAAATACATTTAGATTACTAACTTAATTATTTAAATAGTTTATTCTATCTACCTATCTATCTATAGATAATATACTATTAAGTGTAATAGTTTTATCCTAACTAACTCCTAGAATATCTTCTATAATACTACTAGAAATCTTTAATTATAATTACTTATAATTACCTTAGGTATTCCCTAATTAGATATTAGTAAGTAATTATATAATTTCCTTATATATATTACCACTATAATATTATTTTAATAAGGTTCTAGTATAGTCTATTTGCTAAACTTATTAATAATCACCAGTATTAAGTTATTACCCTCTATTAATATAGGAAGAGATAGTAGAAAATTAATTAAGATTATATAATATAGTGCTAGTGGTGCTAATAATGGTTATAAATTCCTATACTATAGGTGTCTTCTTGGTTAATAAATCTAATATAATAGATATATTTTTAGGTAATTTCGCAGTCTATATAACCTATAAGATATATAGAATTATTAGACTATCTTGCTTAATTTTAGATATCCTATATAATTACTATTATATATAGTGTTATATAATTCCTTTACCACGGACTTTAGTATATATAGCTATAGCTAGAATCCTAGAGTTATTTTCTATAATAATCCATCCTCCTAGCTAAATAGTAGCTTTACCTAGTTCTCTATAGGCAATTAGGTATTACTATCTAAGACTATCTTAATATATTGCTATATTAGGTCCTGATTATATCCTAATTATATTAATTTCTTAAAATTAGGCGATATTCTAACTAATAACGCTATTAGCCTCTTTACTTTAGGCATAGTGAATTATAGTATTAGTGCTATAACTAGATTATGTTCTGTATGCTATACTACATGTAAATTATAAAGTAACTTCTAATACTCTAGTCTATTATCTAGTATATTATCTAATTATCTAGGAGTATTATTATTATATATCTTCTCTATTATTCTTAACCTACTTAAGGCATCTAGTACTAAGTAGTCCTTTCCTAGCTTATAAATTACCTTAATATTAAACTAGCTAATATATTCCATAGCTTATATTAACTTCTTATTTACTATATATCTACTTATTATATTTATAATATCTAATTACTAACCTATATTAATAATTAAGTAGTAATCTATAAAATATATTACTAGTAGTAATTAAGTTACCTTAATCCACTACCTTAACTTATAAAGTATCTATAAATAACTATAGACCTTAAGCTCTATTAACCAGTACCTCTTCTCTATATCTAAAAGAGTTCTTAAAAGAAATATAATTAGCTAAATTACTATCTATAGAGGGTATTTTATAATTATTCCCTCTATCTTTAGTTTTAGGATTACTTTATCCTTTATATAATATATTATAATACTAATGCCTATTCTAGATATATTAAAATCCATAAATAACTATTAGTTTAGGGAGAATAGTGTTAGAGTAGTATATTTTATTAATACTATCTTTAATATATTAAATACCTTAATTTCCCGCCTAGATAGTAATAGTATATTAATACTCTTTACCTAATTATACCTTACTAGTTTAGATATCTTCTTCTTTAAGGTCTTATTATCCTTATCTATCTTAACTACTTAATATACTTATAGTAAGTTTATTTTATAATCCTATAATAGTTCTATAATTAAAGCATATCCTAGGATATATTATCTTAAAGCTCCTATAAACCCTAATAAGTATTCTAATGCTCTTAATGTTTTTAGAAATTTAAGATACCTTATTACCACTAATTTTTTAGCTAGTATTACTATTCCTAAGGAATTAACTAGCTTTCCTAATACCTTAGCTATTAGGTATGCTATAAATGTTTTCTTTAGGCTAATTAAAATATTATTATCTACTAAACACTAAAAAGTCTATTAAAGGTCTATAATATGCTATTCAAAGCCGATTAACGTAATAACTATATTATCGCAGTACGCTATCGCTCCTATATCTTATAATATGTTATCTATATACCTCTGAACATAGGCGTTTAATCCCTTATATCCTATAATTAGGACGTTAAATATAAATTATCTATTATATATAATAACCAATAGTGCCTATCGCGAGTCTAGGTAAACCATCTATTAGTAATAAAATAATATAGCATTAATAACTATAATATATGTTATGTTTATGATTCCTATAATAACCTCTTCCTGCTATCTTATTAGATACGCGTCTAACATTATTATTATATTTAATCCCTATATATTAACCACTATATATCCTTTTTAATTATCTCCTATTCCTACCTACACTATAAAGACTAGAAATATAAATAGCACCTATAATATTATATAGATAATTTTCCCTACTACTAATAATTCCCTTATAGTCTTCTCTATAATTATTTAATTATTAGGGCCTACTAGATAGATTCTACACTTCTTTAGCACTAAATCCTACTACCCTGGTTTTATTTGTAATTATATCTATTCCCGCTAGGTAACTAAGGCAAATCCCTTATTATAGAATAACTCTATATAATCTTCTAGGAGCTTCTATATCTACTATTATTTACCCTTATCCTAGGGGTTAAAATAGTTTACCTATATAGTTATATAGATTATAGTACGCGATTCTATTATAATCTATTCTATTATTAATAAGCGCTTCTTAGCGTACGCCTCTATTACTATTATAAGGTCTGCTACTAAGGCCTATTCCTTAGGGTTAACTATATATACTCTAGCTACTAGGTTAATAGACTTAAATCTTCCTAGCTCTTATTTTCTACTAATTATTACTAGTTTATTACTTATATTACATACTATAATATGTCTTATAGAGCTATCTATAATTACTATATATACTCCTAGTTTCTATAGTTACCTTAGTTTAAATAATACCCTATTATCCTTACTAAGCTAATAATCTACTAGAACTAATATTATAATTCCTAGTTAAATAACCGCTATATAGGCTACCTTAACTAGTATATTAATTTTTAGTTAATTATACTACGCTACTATTAGAATAGTAATGTTCCTATATATACTAATAATTGCTTTCCCTTTACTTACTATAATATTAATTTACTAGGGTATAATACAGTCTATGCCTAAGAGTATATTTACTCTTAATGTTTTAATAATTAATACCTCTCTAATAAATAAGGTAATTACTAGCTATCTATCTAGTGTGCTACCTAGAAAGTTTATTTATAGTAGTATATATTTATTAGTAGAATAAGTATCTATACTAATTCCCTTTACCTTAATAGGCACTACTCTAGTTTATATTTTAATATCTAGATACTATTTAGCTACCTATATGGTATCTGCTAATATAATTAAGTATCTAGTATTATAATAGATATCTACCTAGCTATCTAGATTATCTAAATCCAGGCAAATCTAGAATTATAGATATATCTATAACTAAAATACATAGCCTATGCCTATATTATGTTATATACTAACTATTAATTAGAAGATTAATATTTAGTTACCTATCTTTATCTTAAGCTTTATTAGGTTTACTAGTTATAGTTCCTCTACTACTAATTCTATTTATATTTATATCTTATCTATTATAATATTTAAATAATTATAATTACTAAGTATATAGGATAAAGGGTAAGAGTCTAAAATTTTATTATAAGCTACCTTACCTCTAATTATACTATTATATAGTAAACTATATATAACACTTAAATAGCTAAAAAGCGTGTTATTAGATATAAACTAAGTAAAGTATATTTAATAGGTATAAACTATATTATTAATTCCTATAAACTAAACCTATTCTATCTAGTTATTAGTCTATAGGACTCCTTTCTAGTTATCTTAAGGATATAGTTCTTACTATTCTATATCTAGGTATAGCATATATATATCTAGATCCTCCTAATTAAGTTATTAATAATTATTCTCCTACTCTATATTATTAGCCTATTCCTCCTACTATAGGCTACTCTATTCTTTACTACCTATCTAATCTAATTTATCTACCTAATATACCGCCTATAGATATTATAGTAATATCGCTAGTTTATTTAGTGGTTTCATAGCATTACTAAATAGGGTGGCTCTATCCGCGACTAGTCTATTGTATTAGGGATTAGGATTCCTATATAGCCTCTATTAGTTATTATAAAATAGCTAATTACTAAACTATTATTCTTAATTATTATAGTAGGGCCTCTATTGCCTATATTGCTGTTATTAAGCAGGGTTATAGTATAGTTAAACACCCTAATAGTTGTTTATATTGCTATTCTAGAAGTTATTTTAATAACCCCTAACTTATAGCCTAGCTATACTATTATATAGTTAGTATCCCCTACATTAGCCTTAAGTATTATATCTACCGCGTATATTTAATCCTTATTATATATCTTAGAACTATTAATTAGCAATCTATTAATATCTATCTTATACCCTACTTATAATTATTAACTCCCTCTCTCTAATTTACATAAGGAATTAATTAATTATTATATCTACTAATAGCAGGGTAATAATTATCTAAATTTCTAAGTTAAAGGCTTAATAGACTGTTTATAACTACGTTATATTATCCTAGTAACACGCCCTTATATCTTAAAGTAGATTATACATAAAGATCATAATATCCTCTCTATTATAGTATTTCTATAACAAGTATCGCATATTCTTAATCCTATTTAATGCTATAGACTATAGTTCTTAGAACCTCTCTATAAGGCATATGTAAATAGTCTTTAATAATGCTTCCTAAAGTAATTCGCGTTCTAATAGTGTTAGTAGATAACTATGCTAATTAAGGGCCTAACCTCTAAGGCATAATATCCACATGTCCTTTACTAACTTCTCTAATTAGCTAGCTACTATATTCTCTAATTATTATATAAATATAAGTACATACTTATAAATAGTTATAGTGGATTTAGTATCTACTATAATCCCTTAACCTTTCTTATTATCCACACCTAGGTTAAAGAACCTAATATCCGCTGCCTATAATAGTAGCTATATAACTAGTATTATTTTAGGCTGCCTACTTAGTAATAACTATCCCTAACCCTATTAGATATACTATAATAAGGCTTAATTAGTTCTAGTATTTTCCTTAAATAAATAGTATATTATCTATATTATTTCTAATTATAAGAGTTATTATTAACCTAATAAAGTATGTTAATCTACTAATAGTGGCTAAGGTAGTTACTATTCCTTATTAGCTAGTGGTATTATATTATAATGCTATAATAATACCTAATTATATAACTTCACTAATAACCTAGAGTCTATAGAACACTAGCTACCTAATACTAAGTGGGATTAGGAATTATTAAGAAGGGAATTATAAAATAGGGAATTGTTAAGTGGGGTAACTAGTGGTAACTTGTGTATTATAGGGCCGTTCCTTCTGTATTTAGGGGATAATATTAATACCTTGCTTATTATAGGTAACTTAACGCGCGGGGTCTTATCTAGCTTAATACCTAGCTTAAAATTATGCTCATAAGCGTGTGATAGCCTAATACCTAGCTTAGAAATAAGCTCACGATTACCTAACCTAAGGTTAAGCTCCCCTAACCGTTCTATAGCCAGCGTGACTAGATAGTCCGTTAGCACTACGTTAATTAAGTCCGCAACCCTCTTGCCTTATGCCCGTTTAAACTATATTAGTCTATATCTAGGGCCCTATAAATTATGTTTCTAATAACTTATCTGCTTACCCGTAGCTTATGACTATTAAGGTTATAACTATTATATGATTTTAATTATTATATTAATCTATAGAGGGGCGAATTATTCGGCCCTCTATAACTATCTACCTAAAAATCAATAGAATCTCAATTTTTACTCTACCTATTTGACTAGGTAGTTAAACATTAGTGTCTTATTAAGCGGGTAAAAATTCGTAGCTAGATATTATACTAGTTACCTCTAATTATTTATGATATCTAGTTCTGCGGCCTTAATGTATTAAAATAATCGCTATGCCTCTGTAATTATCTTCCTATCTAGTGTCTACTTAGATATTTAAAAAGAAAAGGGAATTATAAATATTTCTAGTTCTAGTTCTAGTTATTATAATATATAATTACTACTAACTATGAGGTGTATATAGGTAAGGTTAATTAATTTATCTGTAGTGCGCCTGTGGCTCGGGCTAATATAGCTATGCTATGGGTCACGTGCTGTGACACACGCGCACGCGCACGCACACTGATCGCGCGCGCGGCGGCTGACCTTCTTCCGGTTAGGCTAACCTTTAGCTAAAGGGAATTGCGGCTACTAAGCGCAATTAATATTATACTTATTCTAATACTAGGAACTCTCTTTTTAATATAATTATTAATATATAATATTAATTATAAATCAAGTAATAGATAATAATAGGAGGGGTTATAATCCCTAATAAAGGGGACTAATAAAGAAAGGAAAGGAAGGGAAAGCAGTATATACCTATAGTAGTTAATAATAAAGGAAAGTAATAATCTATCTTTAACCTCCTACTAAAAGGATAAGTAGGCCTCTTCTTAAATCCCCCCCCCCTAATATTATTAATAATATCTATATAGTAACTCCCTTATCTTATTACCTCTTTCCTCCCCCTTATTATTCCCTTCCCCTCCCCTCTCTTTTTAACCCTATTATCTCCCTCTCCCTTTACCTCTCTTTTTAACCTTATTATCCCCTATATCTACCCTTCTATCCCTACTAAAGTAAAGTATAGATATCTTATAAACCTAAAGGAGGACCTCTAATTTAAAGGAGAATCTCCCTGTTGGAACAAGCATGATATCAATCGCGCTTGACAGCCGCAATTCCCTTCGGCTGAAGGTCGGCCCGACCGGAAGAAGGTCGGCCGCCGCGCACGTGTGCGTGCGCGTGCGCGTGCCTCCCTTCCTGCCCACAAGCAGGCCTGCGATAGGGCAGGGCCCGGGTCACATGACCTATCCACATCACGTGACCCACATAGCTATAGCTACTTTTCCCTCTTATAAGGGTCCTCTCTTTTCTAGCTTCCCTTCCTTCTTACTATATATAGCTTATAATAGATTATTTAATTAATACTATTATAAGCATACCTAATAGATAACTAGCTATTATCACACCCTAGTAATACTAACACTAATTAGTAATTAACTTTATAACCACTTTTTTTATAAATACCTGCTATCTTTTAAGATACTATAGATTAGCTAGGTTCTATCTAGAAGAGACCTTTATAGAAGCAGTGTAATTTAGCTAGCCTATTAAGGTAATAAGAGTAGCTTTATTATTTAAGATCCCTAATTATACTAAGGAAGAAGCTAACTCTAGCTAGCCTATTAAGGTAATAAGAGTAGCTAGAAGAAGCTAAAGCCTTAACTAAGAAAAAGAGTTTAACTCTAGTAGCTAAGCTATCCTATTATTCTTTAACTTAGTGCGTTCTATTATATATAAAGCTAATTACTAGAGCTTATAATCCTTTATACCTCTTTTCCCTAATCCCTTTATTATTACTTTCCTTATTCTATCTCCTCTAATACTATAAGTTATAATAGTTAATAAGAAAGTTTACGAGTTAAATAGAACCTTTGCATACTTTTCCGCACCAACCTAAAGGTCCGGGAATGTCTCTAAAACGCAAGAAAACGCAATATTCGAAATTACCTTATTTAATTACCCCCTTCTATAATGTTATATAGTAATAGAGCTAGAGGTAGGTATAAGAATAAGGTACTAATAGTAATTAATAAAGGAATAGAGGGTTTAGCGTAGAGCCGCTACTACCCTAATACTAGCGTAGGATAATTTACTATCTAAGAGAATAGTAATAAACCTCTAGAGAGTTAGAACTAGTTTAATTATCTAGAAGAGTTAGAATACTATAAAGTAATTACTAGACTTATCCCTAGTAATACAATAACTAAAGCCTAGTAAGCCTATAAAGCCCTTACTCTCTAGATAGTAAACTATATCTAAACTAAATATAAATAGATAAACTATAATAATAATAGTAATATTTATACTATAAAGAAGGCCCTCTTATAGGTCCTTAAAGAAGTAATTAAGGAAGTATCTAACTATAATACTATACTAACCTAGGTAAGTATTACTATAGGCCCTATACTAAAGAGAATAAACACTACACTACCTTCCTTATAGGTCCCTAGTAAATAGTATAAGGAAGTCCTTATAAAGGGGAATACTATATAGGAGTTACTTTAGTCTAGAATTACTAAAGATATAGTATTAGTAGTTAATAGAGTAATAGGCTAAACTATAGTAATTATAGCTAGAAAACTCCCTAGTAGGGATATAATTATAATATTTAAAGAAAATACCTCCTAGTATAGAGATAACTAGAAATAGATTCCTACTATATTTAGGCTAGAGGTAACTATTTATTAATATATACTTAGTGTTATAGTTAAAGGATTTCCTATAAAATATACCTTAATTAAAAACCTAGTAGCTAAACTAAGGAAAACTAATAAAGTAAATATTATTAAAGTAATAGTAAGATACCCCTAATATAAGGGAGCCCTAAGAACTACCCTTATTCTTAGCCTTAAAGAGGTAGAAGATACTAATAAAATCTATAGAGATAGAATAGTCTATAAGGTAGAGCTATTTTACTCTAAGCCTTATAATAAAACCCTCTAATCTTAATAATACTATAATTACTTCTAGACTAGGTATATTATAAAGTACTATAAATTAGCCCTAAAGTATAGTAGGTATAGAGCTAGCTAGTATAAAGGTAGTAAGGTAACCTATCTAATAACTAATAGCTAGGTATAAGGGAAGTATATCTTATACTCTAGCCCTTACCTAGCCTAGTCTAGGGACTATTCTATCCTTAAAGAGAAATAGAATATAGTAAAAGTAGGATACCTTAAGTAACTAGCTTTATTTATAACCTATCCCCTAAGTAGAGGCCCTTCCCTAAGCTAGGAAAGGCCTATAATAATATAGACACTAGCTAATATAGTAGGAAGAAAAAGAGATTACCTAATACTTATAGAGTAAAGGGTAAAGTAACCTAGGGCTAGTAGGTCTAATAGTATTAGAAAATATATAGAGGTAACTAGGGCTAGTATAGAACTAGTATAGAATAGTAGAGAACCCTAACCCCCCTAACTTATATAGTAATATTATAAGTTCTCTTTTAGAATATAAATAAGAAGGATAACCTAGTATATATAGCGCTCTAGTACTAAACTAATATTAATATAATTATAATTTAAGAATAGGAATATATAAGAAACCTATAGCCCCTAGCTCTAGGCCTCTCCTACTTCTAACTTATATACTATAATAAATATAATACTATATATATAAATAAGAAACACACTATAGGGTTATAGGTAGCCTAAGGAGGGACTAACTAGTCCCTAGTAGAGATATATAGTATAAATATATACTCTCTTTATTTAGAAGGATATAGTAATAAGTAGAATACCCTAATCTACGCTATTAATATAGAAGAGCTCTATAATAGGTATATCTTTATAGGGGACTTTAACTAAAAATATCTACTTTAGGATAAACTTAATAGGACTAGTAATAGAGTAGAAGAACTACTAGAGTTTATAGGCTAGTAGAGGCTTAGGCTAGTAATACCTTAAGGGGAACCTACTAGGTAGTATAATAAAGATAGGGATAGTACTATAGATCTTACTTAGGTAACTCTAGATATTAGAGTCTACTATAATAGAGTAGTAAACCTAATAGAATCTAACTATATACTATAACTAATAAGTATCTTTACTAACCCTTAGGAGACCGCCCCCCTAGTCCTTAGGTATTACTAGGCTATAATAAATAAATTCTATATAGAGGTAGAGGTAAATAACTAGCTTTTACTAGATAATACCCTAGAACTATATAATAAGGAAGGGATTAATATATACACTACCTAGCTTATTATAAACCTATAGTAGATAGCTAACTTAATAGCCCCTTAGAAACCTAGAGGCTTACCTAGGCTAGAGGCTTAGTAGTCTAGATAGGCTAAAGAGGTAATTACTAGGGTAAGATAGGCTAAGAGATAGTAAAGGTATAGAAGAACTAAGGTAAACTAGTAGGTATATACTAATACTAATAAGGAGTAGGAATAAGTTATTAGAGAGAAGAGAAGAAATACCTAGAGAGATATACTAAGATAGGCTAATACTTAGAGTAAGGATAGAGAAGTGTAGAGGCTAGAGAGATAGGTAAGGCTCTAGAGCTAGGCACCCCTAGAGCTCCCTAGGCTCCTAGAACTAGAGAGATCTAAAGATAACCCTAATTTAGCTACTATATATAAGGGTAAGGTAAGATTACTTATATAGAGGTTCTTCCCTAAGCTAGTAGCTAACCTTTCCTATATTATAGACCTAATATTCCTAGAACTTAATAATATACTAGTCTAGGATATAGACTAGTTTAACTCTAAGGAGATTATAGATATCCTCTTAGATATAGTAAACTAGAAGGCCCTAGGGAATAATAAGCTCCTTACTAGATTTATTAAAGCCTATAGCCTAGTAGCCTATTATATAATAACTAGGCTACTTAATATAGTACTTAAAGTTAGCTACTTTCTAGCCTACTTCTATACTACTAGGGTTATAGTAATTAGAAAGAATAGAAAAATAGTTAAAGAGATAAGGAGGGCTAATGCCTAAAGACCTATATTACTACTTAATATAGTAGAAAAAGTACTAGAAGTAGTAATAGTAAGATAACTTATAGCTATTACTAAGGTAGGGGGCCTTCTCCTAGAACTATAGATAGGAAATAGGGTAAATAGATTAATAGAAACTATAATATATACCCTACTAGAATATATTAGAGCGGCCTAGGGAAGGGGCAGGATAGCCTTACTAGTATAAATAGATATATTAGCTATATTTAATAGAGTTAGCTACCTATATCTTATTGCCCTCCTTATTAAGATAAGCATCCCTCTATAGTTAGTTATAGTAATCTATAGCTTTCTTATAGAGAGAATAAGCTAACTTAGCTTTAATAGTAAACTCTTAGAACCCTTTAAAATTAAGGCTAGTACCCTATAGGGCTTATTCCTTTCTCCTATTCTCTTTCTTCTATATTCTATAGAGCTATATATCTATCTCTAGGTTATCCTAGGTATAGTTACTATAGGCTTTACTAATAATATAAATATTATAGCTTTTAGGAAAAATATAGCCTAGACCTAGAGGAGACTTAAGGTATTATAGAAAATCTATAAAGATTAGGTAAAGGAAGTAGGAGTTAAGTTTAACCTAGCTAAAATAGAACTTATATACTTTAGTAAAGCCTAATAACCTCCCTAGAAGTAAGTCTAGCTTAGAATAGAGGAGATAGTGCCTATAGAATTCTATTACTTTCTTAGGGTATAGGTTAATTATAAACTTACCTAGAGCACTTATAAGAATATTATTAAAAGGAAACTAGCCTAGTAGTAGCTTATACTTATATTACTAGTGGTATTAGTATAGGGCTATAGCTTTAGAAATACCTACCTTCTATATATATAGGTAGTCTGCCCTATTATTACCTATAAGGTAAGTATATACTATATACTAACTAAAAAAGCTAGAAACCCTAGAGATATTATAAAAAGCTTTATAATAGACTAGTTAGCCTACCTCTAAGTTATTATAGGGGTGTTTAAGGCTATACTAATTATATAATTAGAAGCTAAAACCTTAGTTCCCTCCCTAGACCTCTACCTAAACTATATTAAAAAGAGGTTTAAAGAAAGAATTATAGCTAGTAAAATAGTAGAGATAATCTAAGTAGTAGCTAGCCTAGTAGTAACTATACTATATTAAAGAAGACCTTAAAGATAGAGAAACTAAGTTAAAAATAAGCTAAATATAAAACTATATAAGGAATAGAAGAGATATTAGGAAGTATAGTATAATAAAGAGAGACTAGCCTAGAGCTAGTATAGTAAAGAGCTAACTAAGGACTAACTACTAAACTATAACCTAAAGATAATCTAAAGATTCTATACTAGACTAAATAAGTATATCTCCTCTATAATTATATAATTATATATAGGTAAGATTAGTCTTAATAAATTCCTCTTCCTTAAGGGTATCCCTAGGGTAGCTTTACCTTTATATAGCTATAGATAAGTAGAAGAGAATTAGTACTATATAATTATTAACTACTATAAATATAGCTATATATAACCCTATTAGCGCTAGCCTATAGATATATAGGAAGTAAGGCTAGCCCTAAATAACCCCTAAAGGGCAAGATACTTAGCTAAATAGTTCCTAGCTATAAAGAGACTATAATACTATATACTAGTATATAACTTAGTAGCTAAGTTAAGGGCACTAGAATTAGAGCTAGAGCGCTTATAATATAGGAGACTAAATCTAGAGTCTATAACTATAGTAAATAGTAAAGATAGTAGGAGTAGTAAGAGACTAGGACTAGACTAAATAACCTAAAGGTAGTAAGAAGCTAGAGGTAGGGTAAGAATATATATATATAGGAGAAGAGCTTATACTAGAATAACTCTTTAGATTTAAACTTCTAAAACTCTTAAATACTAGGTATTAAATTCCCCCCCCTAGGCCTCCCCTACCCTACTATTACCGCTATATTAATATAAAAATAAAGGAAAAATAACTAGTCCTTTTCTAGAATAAGGATTATATTCTCTAGGGCCCTAGCCTAGCTCTTAGCTAGTAAGGCAGTAACCTAGAGCTAGATTAACTCTACTATCTAAGTATCTAGTCTATATAGCTAGAAGATTATCTCCTTATACTAGTCTTTTATAGACCTACCCTCCCCCTAGACTAGACCTACTACTAATATACTCTATTTTTACTTACTTTAATTCTCTATATATAGCTTCTTAATATAAGCACTAAAGTTATCTAGAACCTAGGGAAGAGATAAATTAGTACTAGTATAGGGCTAGACTAGACTAATTAGAAGAATACTTATATCTATACCTTTAGTAATTTTAGTAAATACCTTAGTTAATTACTAGTGCTCTACTTAGCGCCTAGTAATTTTAACCTAGAGCTAGGTTAGTTATAGCGCTACCCTAAAAATAAATAAAATATATATTATCTTTTTATACCTATTATTTTAAACCTAGTAATTAAAATATATATTAGTTATAGCCCCTAGAAAGATAGATTAGCCCTCCTACTACTCTAGTATAGGGAAGGAGAAATATACTAACTATATTATAATACTAGTGCCCTAGGTTTTTTAATAATTATATATAATAAGAGATATACTAGAATATTTATAGCTTACCTAGCTAGACTAAATTAGTAGTAAAATAGGCCTAGCGCTAGGGTAGGGGAGTCTTACCTATAGTTTATAATTAAGTGCTCTCTAAAGCTACTTTAATATAAGTTACTTCCTTAGGTAGTAAAGAGAAGGTTCCTATATAGATTAGCACTAAAGTTATAGGGAAGTAAGGTTAGACTTATAGGTAATATAGAATACTAAGAAGATATAATAATAGGCTATAACTACACTAATATTAGTAACTAAACTAGACCTAGCTAGGGTTAGGGCCTAAGAGTATATAAGAAAATAAAGGGGAAAAGAAGGGAAAAAAGAGAAGGGAAAGAGAACCTATAGGAAGTATAATAAAGAAGGAAGAAAAAAGGCCTAGATCTAGAGGTAAAAGGGATTTCTTTTATAATCTCTAGAGAGGGGGGGGGTCCTTAAAGCATTACCTAGATTTAAAGATAATATATAGATACTATAAATAGATAGAAAAAACCTAATACTAGAGAGTAGCGGGATTATAGTGGAACTAAGCTAGCTTTCCCCCTAGAGTTTTAAAAAACTAGGTACTCTAACTTTATAACTAGACTAGACTAAAGAAGAGGTAGAATAAACTAAAAAGTAGGGCATTAGAGGTATTAATAATTATTGAAAATGGAAGGGGAATCTAGCTAGAGGGATAGGAAGACCTCCCTAGTAGATTCCAACGCGGCGGCTTCTAGATTTACTATAATACGACGATTCTTCAAGATATAGAGCTTTGATAGTTAAATATAGTAGATTTTAGCTAGACGAATAATCTAACGAGCAATAAGAGGATTTTCTAAGTCCCCTTATAGACCTACTAACTATATTAACAGAAGGGGGTCGCTAGCCAGGCCTTAGGAGCTATTTTTTATTTTCCGCAAAATTCATTTATATATGAAAAGTAAAAAATCAACTCATGACTATATAATCTAGCCACCCACGTGCACTAACTAAGCAATCTAATAAGTAACCCTATAAATAAAATACATTATTAAATCTAGAAAAAATCAAGGATTCGAACAGTATAAGTCAGCCTTTTATACGACTACTAGTTCCCTAGTTACAGTTGATTTTAGCTTCCCTATAGGGTAGCCTAGTTAGCTTAGTCATATAAGCCTGTGGGTTGGTTGTGTGCAGGAACGCAGGTCACAGCCAAAGCTGCTGGCCACGGCCAACAACGCTGCAGGCAACGCCTCGCAACCAACGTTGCAACAACGCAACTAGGCAACTAGTGGGCCTATAAAATAGTGCTATAAATAGCATAATTTTAACAATAATAAAGTGTAAAAAAAGTAAGTTAAGAGTAGATTACTATATAGTATTAGATTTTACCTAGTAAAAGGCAGATAGAAATAGATTAGAGTAGAGCTAGAGGAGAGCCTAGAGCTAGGCTTAAGGCATAACCTATATGTAGGTTAGTTAAAAATAAAGCAGTTAAAGCGCTATATTTAGTGTTGTTCGCGCGGGGATAGTTATAAGGCTATAAGTATCTTACTTTTCCTTTACTCTTTAGTTCCTATTTACTAATAATTATATAGTCTATAGCTACTATATATAGTAACTTCCTTAACTTATTAAAGGTACTAGATTAGGTAGATATCCTAATAGAGGCACTTAGTAATAAGAATAAGAATAATCCTAAAGACCTTATATTCTTAGAGGTAACTTAGTAGTATTTTACTACCTATTATCTTTAGCTTATATAGGGCTTTAACTATACTAATATAATATATTATATTATATTTAGGTTAATAGGGGCTACTAAGGTTCACTAGGTCTATATATTTCTTCCCTTTTTACTAGTTCTTTGCTAATATATCTAGGTAGGATGCTTTAATTATATACTAGTAGTATATAGTCTCCTATTAAACCCTTATAGTTACTATAAACCTAGCTCTAGTCCTAGGGATAGTAGGTTATATCTTAGCCCTATTTTGCTATCTATTTACTAATATTTTAGTAGGCTAACTATCTATAACTCCTTACTATATAGAATATAGTAATAGTTTTATAGCTAAGGCTAAGTAATCTAGGATTTATTACCTAGGGAATAGTATTATATTATTTTTATTATAGAATAAAGGAGGTAGTTATAGCGGATAAGAATAACGCTAAGTATATAGTCTATAGGGGCTAAGTCTTTAGCTATAAGGGGGTAACTATAGAGGAATTCCTATTAACTCTCCTAAAGCTATAGATAGTTTTCTTTATTTTATTCCTTTATATTTTTTTCTTTTATTTTTTATATATAGTTTAGTTATTTTCTTTTATTAGGTATATTATAGTAGCTAGTAAGGCTATACCTTTCTTATAGGAACTTTATACTCTTTTACCTATAACTTACTTATATATTACTATTCTTTCCCCTTAACTTATTCTAGTGGAATACCTAAATTATATACTAAGCTCCTGTTAGAACAAGCATGATATTAATCGCGCTTGGCAGCCGCAATTCCCTTCGGCTGAAGGTCGGCCTGACCGGAATAAGGACAGCCGCCGCGCGCGTATGCGTGCGCGTGCGCGTGCCTCCCTTCCTGCCTATAAGTAGGACTACAATAGGGCAGGGCCCAGGTTACGTGACCTACCTATATTACATGACCTACATAAGCTATAGATACTTTTTCCCTCTTATAAGAGCCCTCTCTTTCCTAGCTTCCTTTTAAATAGAATATATAAAGCTTATAATAGATTATTTAATTAATACTATTATAAGCGTGCCTAATTAATAACTAGCTATTATTATACCTAGTGATTCTAATACTAATTAGTAGTTAACTTTATAACCACTTTTATTTATAAATACCTACTATCTTTTAAAGACACTATAGATTAGCTAGGTTCTATCTAGAAGAGACCTTTATAGAAGCAGTGTAATTTAGCTAGCCTATTAAGGTAATAAGAGTAGCTTTATTATTTAAGATCCCTAATTATACTAAGAAAGAAGCTAACTCTAGCTAGCCTATTAAGGTAATAAGAGTAGCTAGAAGAAGCTAAAGCCTAAACTAAGAAGAAGAGTTTAACTCTAGTAGCTAAGCTATCTTATTATTCTTTAACTTAGTGTATTCTATTATATATAAAGCTAATTACTAAAGCTTATAATCCTTTATATCTCTTTCCCTTAATCCCTTTATTATTACTTTCCTTATTCTATCTCCTCTAATGCTATAAGTTATAATAGTTAATAAGAAGGAATAACTATAAAACCTAATAAGTTATAATAGCTCTTAAGCGGATCCCTTAGAAGCCCTAGAATTCACTATCCCCTTTCTTTATATTCTATAGTAACTATACTAATATATTATAGAAGAAATACTTATTAAGGTAGATAAATTCAATATTAAGAATAATAATATACCTAAGATATAAGTAATCTATATTCTCTCTTAGGTTAAGGACTATATAATATAAAAGGTATATAGAAGATTGCTCTTTATAGAATTTACTTAAGATTTTAACCTATAGACCTATAGTAACTTTCTTAAGACCCTAGTTATAGTCCTAAGGCACTTATAGGACTACCTTATTAACTCTATATTGAAAATGGAAGGGGAATCTAGCTAGAGGGATAGGAAGACCTCCCTAGTAGATTCCAACGCGGCGGCTTCTAGATTCAATATAATACGACGATTCTTCAAGATATAGAGCTTTGATAGTTGAATATAGTAGATTTCAGCTAGACGAACGATCTGACGAGCAATGAGAGGATTTTCTGAGTTCCCCTTATAGACCTACCGACTATATCAATGGAAGGGGGTCGCTAGCCGGGCCTTAGGAGCTATTTTTTATTTTCCGCAAAATTCATTTGTATGTGAAAAGTAAAAAATCAACTCACGACCATACAACCTAGCCACCCACGTGCACTAACTAAGCAATCTAATAAGCAACCCTATAAATAAAATATACCATAAAATCCGGAAAAAATCAAGGATTCGAACAGTATACATCAGCCTTTTATACGACTACTAGTTCCCTAGTTACAGTCAATTTTAGCTTCCCTATAGGGTAGCCTAGTCGGCTTAGTCATACAAGCCTGTGGGTTGGTTGTGTGCAGGAACGCAGGTCACAGCCAACAACGCTGCAGGCAACGCCTTGTAACCAACGTTGCAACAACGCAACCAGGCAACTAGTGGGCCTATAAAATAGTGCTATAAATAGCATAATTTTAACACTCTAGAATCTATATAATAATTAACTAGAATATAAATATAGTAATAAACCTCTAAGAAGTCCTTAACTAATAGGAATTCTACTTCTAGTTATAAGAAGAAGTAAAGAATACCTAGAAGAAGTATAATAACTTCTAAAAGAATATAATTAAGAATAGTAACTTCCTTAATAACCTTTATAATAATAATAATATCTAGGACTAATAGAGTATAAGAACTACTTATTTCTCTTACTAACCTTTATAATCTCTATAAAGAGTAATATTAGTAACCTTCCCCTAAGAATAGAACCCTTAGCCCCTTCCTTAAATACCTTAAGCCTTATAAGCCCTTCCTTATTATCCCTAAGAACCTATATTTACCTAGTAAAGAACCCCTACTCCCTAATAATAAGCTATTCCTATTTACTAAAGAATAATATATAAACCTACTAATAATCCTCTATTTAAGCCTCTATAACTAATAGTAAAGTAGATCTTAGACCTTATTAAGATATATATATCTAAGTAGTAATATAGCGCTAATAACTATAATATACTTAAACTAAAGCTCTAAATCTTTAGGTAAAAGTATAAGCTTCTAGATATTAAACTAGAATAAGCTAGGTATATATTTAAAGTAATACTAAAAGGAAAAGCTTATTAGTATTACTTAGACTACCTCTCTAAACCTAGTAACCCTTAGGACCTTACTACCCTTATAAGGAGAATAAAGGAGAGGTTTAAGACTAAAGATATAAGGTAGAAGTATCTCCTTAAATAGTATAATACTTTGCTCTAGAAGATTATTAATAAAAACCCTAATAAATTAAAGATAGAATACTTTAATAAACTTATTAAGAGGCTATTAACCTTATAGTAAGCTATTCCTAATATAGGTTAATTAGAAAGAGCCCTTAGGAACTAGATTATAACTACTTATAATAGGATTCCTAAGTGTAGAGGGTGCCTTACTAACCCTCCTAATAGCCTCTAATAATTCTATAAGTATGTATATATAATAATCCACCTTATTATAGAGGAATCTAGTAGTTAATATTAATTCCCTACTAATACCTAGACTCCTAATGCCTTCTAGACTAATAGAAGGTATAATAGTAAGGGTAAAGAGTTATAATACCCTTTATAAAGGTAGAAAGGTAGAAGAGGCCCTCCCTATATAAAGAAATATTATATATATAGTAAAGAGGGATACTAGTTAATAAAGCATCCTAAGGAAGAGTATAAGAAGGTATACTAGTAATATAAGAACCATTACCTAGTAGATACCTTATTATCCTTACTAGCTTTATATAATACCTTTCTTACCTAGTATAAAGGTACCCTAATAGAAGATCCCACTCCTTATCCCTCTGATATTAATAAGGTTACCTAGTATATAATAAGCCTTAGATTTAATACTAAGCTAGAGGGAGAGGAAGAAGAAAGGGTACCTATAAGCTTCTTTACCTATAGTGTAACCCTTAATAGTTAGAAAATAGTTAAAGCCCTTATAAATTAAGCTATAATGCATAGACTAAGCAAGAAGAATCCGTTTAATAATAGGAACGCCGCTAGGCCTCCTTACCTATTCCTACTTAAAGACCGTTACTTATCTAAGGCCTTCTAAGGTATTATACTAGATACTAGAGCGGCTGTGAGGCCCCTCACAACATAACCCACGCGCATGCGTGCACCGCAGCGCCAGAGCACCGCGGCGCCCGACACTAGAAGGAAGGGCTAGGTCTATGTAATATTAGCAAGCTACTAGCTATAAACCAGTAACTTATATATATATTACACTTAGACCTAGTAAGCTTTAGTTAATATATAAGTACACCCTATATCCTTTTACCTAGCTACCTTTATTCTTATAATTCTAAAGCTTCTACTACTAGCTACCTAAGAGTAATATAGGGCTAAGAACTACCTAATTAACCTAAGTAATATTAGATAATAACTAAAGTTAATTAAATAAGGGTAGTATTACTACTAAAGATATACTATATTCTATAGGAACTAGGACTAAACCTAGACTCTCTAATATTAGGGCTAATACTATAGTAATAAATAAGTAAATTACTTAGCTTAAGAAACTTAAAGAACTATAGGAATAAGAGTAAGAGCTTATTAATCTCCTATAGCTAAGTAAAGGGAAAAAGAAGATAAAAAGGTAGTAAAGATCTAGTTCCTTCTCTAGTAATAGCTACTAAGAGGTTAAAGTTAGGAATATTACTAACCTCTAATACCCTATAAACCTATAGAAGTATAAAATATAGATAAATAACCTAAACTATACCTTTAATAAGGTAAAATAAAAGTATTAGTATAATTACTAAAAAATCCTCTTTATACTTAACTATATATATAGTAATTATAGGGTAAGATAGGACTAATACCTTAATAAATAAATAGCTAATAACTAAAGTAATCTTAAGGATAACTAGGATATATTTAAGACCTAGACTCTTATACTACTCTAAGATACTACTAACTATAATGCCTAAATAGCTATATAGCTAGAGAATATAAAGTAATATAAGGGCTAGAGTTCTATTAAATTTAGTATTTACCTAGATTTACTAGAGAAACACCTAGAAAGAGCTACTAAAAAGTTATAAGCTCTTATATTCTTTATAAAACTACTCCCTAACCTATAAGACTAGATTAACCTATATACCTTTATTATAGGAAAGGTATAAAAGAAGGTTATATAACTTACTTAGTAACTCTAGGAGGCTATACTAAAGAGCAAGTAAAAGTCTAAGTATTTAGAAGATAAGGGCCTAAATAAGGCTCCCTAATATTATAGATATAACTTTCTATAAGGCAGAAGGTCTAATAAAGATTAGAAAGATAAGGACTAAGAGAAGTCTCCTACTACCTACCTAAATAACTATAAACCTAGGTATAAAAGGTAGTGTTTTAACTATAATAGCATAGAGCACCTTATAAATAGATATAATAAGCTAAAGAAGGAGTAATAAGACCTAGAAAACTCCCTAAGGCAGAAGTAGATGCCCTTACCTCTGCCTTAAACACTAAGGTACTAATAAGGTGTTAATTTTACACACTAGTTACTATTTATAGGCATATAGATATTATTGAAAATGGAAGGGAATCTGTACTAGAGGGATAGGAAGACCTCCCTAGTAGATTCAACGCGGCGGCTTCTAGATTCACTATAATACGACGATTCTTCAAGATATAGAGCTTTGATAGTTGAATATAGTAGATTTCAGCTAGACGAACGATCTGACGAGCAATAAGAGGATTTTCTAAGTCCCCTTATAGACCTACTAACCATATTGACGGAAGGGGGTCGCTAGCCGGGCCTTAGGAGCTATTTTTTATTTTCCGCAAAATTTATTTATATATAAAAAGTAAAAAATCAACTCACGACCATACAATCTAGCCACCCACGTGCACTAACTAAGCAATCTAATAAGCAACCCTATAAATAAGATATATCATTAAATCCAGAAAAAATCAAGGATTCGAACGGTATAAGTCAGCCTTTTATACAACTACTAGTTCCCTAGTTATAGTCAATTTTAGCTTCCCTATAGGGTAGCCTAGTTAGCTTAGTTATACAAGCCTGTGGGTTGGTTGTGTGCAGGAACGCAGGTCACAGCTAAAGCTGCTGGCCACGGCCAACAACGCTGCAGGCAACGCCTCGCAACCAACGTTGCAACAACGCAACTAGGCAACTAGTGGGCCTATAAAATAGTGCTATAAATAGTATAATTTTAACACTCCCTCTAGAAAAGTATGAGGTAACTAATTCGATACCTAAACTTAGCTCTTTAATAGATATCTAAGTCAACAATAAATTCAATAATAAATCCAATAGTAATCCAATAACTTTTTAACTAAAATCAATAACTTTTCAACGGAATTCTAGTGTTTTTGTTAATTTTCGATTTTTCGACTTTTTAGTGGTTTTTTAAAGCTAGGCCTTTGTATTTATAAGGCCTAATAGTTAAATAAATTATTAAAATTTATTATTAGGCAGGGGCTTAGTTAAGCTATCTACAGGTATCTCTTTAGTATTAATGTAGATAACCTTAGCTATACCCTTCTGTACCTTTTCTCTAGTATAGTTGAATTTTAGCAGGGTATACTTTATTCTGCTGTGAAGAGCAGGGTTATTAGCGGTTATTATAGCGCCTTAGTTATTGCTAAAAATCGGAACAGGAGGTGCTATAGGCAGCTTAATTTCCTTAAAAAGGCCATAGAGCTACTCTAGCTCCCTAATAGCTTCACATAGAGCATCTAATTCGGCCTCTAATGTTAATAAAGCTATTGTAGTTACTTTCTTTGATTTCCAGCTAATAGGTCCTTTAGCTAGCTTATAGAGATAAGCATAGGTTAATTTAGAGGACTTATCTCCCACGAAGTCGCTATTACAGAAGCTAATAAGGGTTGCAGAAGCTTTAATAGCGTTTTTAGACCTTCTATAAGTTATAGAATAACTTATAGAGCCTAGAAGGTACCTAAGTAGATATTTAGCAGCATTTAAGTGCTCTATATAAGGCTTAGCTAACGCTATTAAAAGCCACTAAACTAGAAAAGCAATATTAGGCCTTATAAGGAGCATTAAGTACATAATAGTCCCTATAATACTCTAATATAGCTTATGATTAGAGGGGGAAAGAGGTTTAGTAAGGTGGGCTACCTGTTTAATAATTCCGGGTTATAGGGGAATTTTAGCAGGCCTAGCATCTTTTATATTAAATCTCTCTAGGGCTTCAGAAATGTACTAGGACTAGTGGATAGTTAGGGTCCCTTTCTTTTGATTTCTAGTGATTTAAACGCCTAGGAAAAATTCGGCTGGCCTATAATCTTCTATAGGGTAAGCTTTGTGTAACAGCTTCTTTAGCTTATTAATATAAGCTAGATCCGGTCCTATAAGAAGACAGTCATCCACATAAGTCGCTATATATGTAGATGTAGTTAGGTTAAAGAAGACAGCCGGGTTAGATATAAGGGGGTGGAAGCCTAATTTTCAAAGAAGTTCCTTTAGGGCCTGCTGCCACTCTCTAGAGCTCTGTTTTAATCTATATAAAGCTTTCTATAGGAAAATAACCTGCTTTTAAGAGGGATTATAGCCGTATTTCTTAAGTAATTTAGCTATTTCAGGCGTAGCAGCTTTAGCAAATTTAATAAATCCATTAGGGATCTATATATAAATAGCTTCCTTTAGTAGACTATTTAGAAAGGCCCCTATAAAATCAACCTATTTAACTTCCCAGTTATTACAAGCCGCTAGGGCTAGTAAAATCCGCTAACTAGGGGGAATGCTAGTAGCAGCGTAGGTCTTGATATAATCCTAACCTTCTATCTGCATAAAGCCTTTTGCAATAAGTCAGGCCTTGTGTTTTATAGGATTATTTTCTTTATCCTTTTTAAGCTTATAGATAAGCCTATTTTTAAGAACTTTTCGGCCTTTAGGAATTAAGTCTATCCCTATAAATTTAAAAGTTCTAGCAGCTAGTAGCTGCTTAAATTCACTAAAAGTTACATTAACCTATTTTTGGCTATCCTTACTTTTTAATACCTGCTTCCAGGTCTTAGGCGTATCTAAATCGTTATTGTTGTTAGCTAACGATTTAGCCTTTTATTACGCCTTAAAGCATATCTCCTTAATAAAAGAAGATAGGTTGAAATCATTAATATCCATAGAATTAGGGTCAATTAAAGAATCCGAATCTAAAAACGGTTTTTTAATAGCACCCTTATTAGGGGCGCTAGAGCTTAGGCTCTCTAGGGGTAGCGCAGGAGGCGTTACAGCGGTCGTCCCAGGCGATGTTGTAGGCGCGGCGGGCGCTACGGGCGCTAGAGGCTTTGGATAGCTATCCTGAACCTCTAGATTATCTCGTGAGATATCGGCTTCTCCCTCTAAAGGATAGCTCCCTAAAGGCTTAGGGGACCCTACAGAGCCTATATCCTCTATAATCTTAACAAAGCTAGTCTTAATAACTAACCTTTTAGAGGGTATATAAACAAGATAAACGCTAGAACCTAGAGTAGTAAGCAGCCGGCCAGGGATAGTCCTAGGGGCTAGCTTCTAAAGCTTTGATCTCTGCTCCGGAGGTATTAGGACCTCGCAATAAGACCCTATAGCCCTAATCTTTAAAAAATCAGGCTTATAAGAGGTCTTAGGCTCTAAGTCAGCTAGAAATAGCTGCTTAGGGGTTAGGGGCTTAGTTATATTAGCGGTGATATTAACTAAGTCCACTATAGCTGGAAGGATATAAGACCATAGATATAAAGGCAGCTTAGACCACTGAAGTGTAGCTCTAAGCCGGTCTAGGATAACCCTAATAGCCCTCTTAACTAGCCTATTCTATTCGTGAATATAGGGGCAAGAGGTGCTAAAGTAAATTCCTTTAGAAGATAACCAGTGCTAAAGTTCGTTATTAATCTTAGTACCTCCGTTAAAGTGAAGGTGCCTAGGATACGCATTATATTGGTTTTTTAGGGCCTTAAAGAAGCCCTTAATAGCAGTATAAAGGGTCTGACCTTCTTTATTAGCTAATAAAAAGCACTACTTATACCGGGATTTTTGATTAATAAGGATAAGGACTAGGGCCTTCTTATTGTGCGGTATAGGCTTAATTTTAACCGTATCTCCCTCTAGAATATCTAAAACCCTAGGGGGGTCCTGAATAGGTCTTTTGGTTGGTCTTCTAACAGCCTTTAATTGTATACAGGCTATGCAGTTGAAATCCTTGTCTTTGATGGCGGAAAAATCAGGGATCCCTTTAGCTAATTTCGAAGATTTCTTAAGTAAAGGGAGGCTAATGTAGCCTAATTAAATGTGCTAAAGAAGGGCTAAATCTAGTAACTTCTTATAACTAGGATCTAGCTTAGAAGATCTATTAGAGCTATTATCCCCTAGCTCCCTCTGTTGCCAGGCCTCTTGAGAATCACAGGCCTCTGGGGGCAATAGACGGCCACTATTGTCACCCAAGTCATTAGGGTATAGACCTTCTAAACCCCCTATAGAAGATGCCTGACTAGGAGGAGCTTCGGTGGGATATAGGGCTGAATCTTCTTCTTCTTCGGAATCTAATTCTTTAATTCGTTGATATTCCTCGGGATTAAATGCTGGCTGTGGAATTTGAACCTCTATAGGGTAGGAAAACCCTAATTTAGTCTTATAGGCTCTTTGCTGTTAGTTTTGTTGCTGGTTGCAAAATTAAGAGCCTATAAAGGAGAGGTGGGTTGAATGCTTGCAGATCTTAGGAGTAGCTTGCCCCTTAATCTGCAAAAAGAAGCCGTATTTAGCAGGTTCTAGTAACCCACTAGGGCTTTTATTGGCTAGGAAAAGCTGATCTTTGGCTAGATAACCTCCCTTAAGATAGTGGGATAACCCGCTAACTAGGTTAGTATCTATACCTAGGAAATATAGGGTATCTAGTAGGGCTAAAGGCCTATATTCTGGTGGGTTTTTCTTGACTAGAACATTAAAAACAGCGGTGCCTCTTCCTTTAGGATAAATAGGTCCTCCTGCTGTAATTATAGGGCTGGTTTGACCTTTCTTAAGAGGCTTAAAGTCCCTAAAGAAAGCCCTATTATTACAAATATAACAAGAAGAACCTGTATTATATAGAAGGGAGTTTTTAACCACATCATTAGAGTAGCTAAAAGTAGGCTTACTAGTAGTGTTACTAGTAGTAGTAGTACTAGAAGTATCCAAATCAGATTCAGAATCACTACTATCCTCGCTGCTAGACTCACTAGAATCTAGTTCTTCAATGTATCCCGTGGCTAGGCTATAGCCTAACGTAAAAGCAGCTTCTTTTCCTTTATCTTTATCCCTATTGCTACTCTTCTTCTTCTGCTTTTTCTTCCTAGAGGCTTTAGAAGGGTTTAAATCCTTCTTATCCTGCTCTTTAGTGGCATTAGTAGAGTCCTTCTTAGTATTAGGATTAGAAGATTTCTTCTCCTCTTCCTTAGAATTTCCCTTATTATTAGAAGCCTTATAGCTAAGAGCTTTAGCTACAGGAGAGGTTTTATCCCTCTGCTCTTCTAATAAATCCGCTATTAGGAACTATAAATTTAAGGTATTTACAGGCAGCCCTTGTGCCCTAGCAGCTCTAATAGTAAATCTTTGTCTCTCAGCCTAGCTAGGAAAGGTCTGCTTTAATGTATTGATATAATGGTTTACTTAATCTATAGGAGCAATCTCTACACTACAAAGCTGTAGTCTAGCTAGTAAGTTATTAAAATCAGCATTAAAAGCCTCTAAAGATCCCTTATAATTTAAAAAATTTAGGGAGTGATAGCTAGCGTATAGCGTACCTCGCTGGATTTCAGCACTCTGCAAATATTGCCTAATAAGGACTTTATAGGCTTCTTCGGGGGATTTTTGCTAACATATAGCTGCCTATGGCCCAGGTTAGCAACTATCTCTTAATATCATCAAAAGAATAGCTTGATCACAGTCAGCTAGATGGCCTGCTAAGCTAGGATTATCTATAAATTTAGGTAATCCTAGGGCTCTAAATTGTATGCTCAGGGCTTGCTTCCACTGATCATAGTTTTCAGGGCCTTTTAACTTAGCTCCCTCAGGAATAGAGTAAACCTTCTTATTTAGTTCCTTAATAGCCCCTGTATTAAAGGCAGCTTGTAAGTTACTAGAAGGTAAACTCGCAGAAGTAGTTATAGTAGCTGGCAGGTCTTCTACTGGAGCCTTGGTATTTTCTTCCCTTAGCTTAGTAGAATCCTGAAGACCTTGCATAATAGTTATGGTTTGCGTCAATTTATCTAATAGATCTTTAATACTAGCCTCGTTTTTTAGACGATTTGACTCAGTATGCTTGATAAAATTAGTTAAGGTCTTGCCTTGTTGTTTAATTTGGCTTTGCATCTGTTGTTGAAAAGCACTGGCTTGAATAGCCGGACCTTCTATTTCCATCCTATTAGGGTCCCTAGGAGGGCTAGAAGGGCCTGTAGTAGGTCCCTTACCCTTATAACTCGGTGGTGCTATCTCTAAAAGTTCCTGTGCAAGATCTCCAAATTTCTTCCTGTTACAAATAACGCGCGCTAGAAGCTAGTTGTGGTGCAACCGGGCTGCGCACGCAAATTGTGTGGCGGGGCTGTTTGAAAGGGTGCCCCTCAAGGTCTAAAAGTGGGTCTGCGGTATGCGCGGGCAGAAACGGACCGGAGAAGATTCTCTGCGAAAATTTTCTTAACACTAAAAATAACGGATAGGAATAATAGCTATTACAATAGCCACAACGCAACGCAACGTAATGTATAGTGCGTGCAACGTATTACAATAGGTCAAAAAGCCTAGTATAGATATACTAGATTTTTGATGATTTAAGGAATGCAGCGTATCTACAGAGTAGATAATATTAATATATAACGGTCGCGGCAGTGAATAGAATCACTAAAAGAGGTTGTGGTTACAACTAGTAGTTGCAGGTGCGGCTATAGTTGAATTCAACACTAAGGGTCTGATGTTGCGATGCGTGATGCTAGCGGATAAAAAGCTTCAAAAGCTAGCGGTTTCCTTCGTAATCTAAGAGCCCACAGGTCTAGTAGAGAGTAACTAGTACCTAAAATTAAGCACTAATCGCAGTAGAATAACGCAGTAATATAGTAATCTTATAGGCCTTCCGGGCTTATAACCTATTAAAAATAAAAGGGAATCTGTACTAGAGGGATAGGAAGACCTCCCTAGTAGATTTAACGCGGTGGCTTCTAGATTCACTATAATACAACGATTCTTTAAGATATAGAGCTTTGATAGTTAAATATAGTAGATTTCAGCTAGACAAACGATCTAACAAGCAATAAGAGGATTTTCTAAGTCCCCTTATAGACCTACTAACTATATTAACGGAAGGGGGTCGCTAGCCGGGCCTTAGGAGCTATTTTTTATTTTCCACAAAATTCATTTATATATAAAAAGTAAAAAATTAACTCACGACCATATAATCTAGGCACCCACGTGCACTAACTAAGCAATCTAATAAGCAACCCTATAAATAAAATACATCATTAAATCCAGAAAAAATCAAGGATTCGAACAGTATAAGTCAGCCTTTTATACGACTACTAGTTCCCTAGTTACAGTCGATTTTAGCTTCCCTATAGGGTAGCCTAGTCGGCTTAGTCATATAAGCCTGTGGGTTGGTTGTGTGCAGGAACGCAGGTCACAGCCAAAGCTGCTGGCCACGGCCAACAACGCTGCAGGCAACGCCTCGCAACCAACGTTGCAACAACGCAACTAGGCAACTAGTGGGCCTATAAAATAGTGCTATAAATAGCATAATTTTAACAGATATTAAAACGGCGGCGGATCTTAATAGTTACGCTAAGATTAATATTATTAGTACTGAATTTATATAAGCCTATAAACTTAACTAAGCTAAGGCCACGGTACCTATTATTAAGGTAGTAGGGGCCCTTATAGTTCCCTAATATAGTATCTATAAGGTCCCTATTATAATTAAAGACTTAAGAGAAGAAGAAAAGGACCTTAAGCTACTATATATAGCTATTAATAGGGACCTAAGAACTAAGGGAAGCCCTATATTAATTAGGATATATATACTTACTAAGGAACGTATCTACCTTTACTTATACTTATAAGAGTAGTGGTTTAAGAAAAGAAGAAAGGCCTTTTTACTTATAACTCCCTATAAATTCGCAAAGGTTATATATAATAAGACTATTATATACGCTATTAATAGGGTTATAGAAGATAAGTTTATTGCCCTTAGAGATAAAGAAGAGATAAAGGTATATAGAACTATTAAAGATATCCCCTAGGAACTATATAAGTTTAAAGATATATTTATATTAGATAAGGCAGGGAGCTTGCCTTTAAGAAAGACCACTAATTACGTAATTAATCTAATACTAGGGGCTATACCCCTATATAGACTAATTTACCCCCTTTCCTAAGGTAAATTAAAGGAACTTTATAAATATATTAATAAGAACCTATAGAAGGGCTAGATAAGACTATTAAAGAGCCCTATAGGCGCGCCTATCCTATTTATACTAAAGAAAGATAGTACGCTCTAATTATATATAGATTACTAGGGTCTTAATAGGGTAATATAGAAGAATTACTATACTCTCCCCCTAATTTTAGAGATCCTAGACTAGTACTAAGGAGCTTGCTTTTTCTTAAAAATTAATATTAAGGATACTTATTATAGAATCTAGATTAAAGGGGGTAATAAGTAGAAGACCGCGTTCTATATATACTATAGGCACTATAAATATCTTATAATACCTTTTAGGTTAATAAATACCCTAGCTATATTCTAGAACTATATCTATAAAGCACTTTATAGGCTAGTTAATACTATTTATATAGTATATCTAGATAATATCCTTATCTTTTTAAAAATATAAGAGAAGTATACTATATATATTAAAGAAGTCCTAGGGCATATAAGAGAGGTAGAATTATATATAAAACCCTCTAAATATAAATTTTACTAAGAGTTAGTGGAGTTCCTAGGGTTTATTCTCTTTATTAATAGGATCTTAATAGATACCTACTAAGTTACTACTATTTAGGATTAGAAGGAACCTATAAGCTTTAAGGATATATAATCCTTCCTAGGGTTCTATAACTTTTACTAATAGTTTATCTATAGATACTCTAGGATTATAGTACTACTATATATATTAATAAAGGGTAGTTAGAATAGTATCTAGACTAGGAGGTTTATATTTAGGGTAAGAGAATAGGTAGTGTTTCACTAGCTAAAAGACGCCTTTTAGCAGGCTCCTCTACTCTATTATTATAACCTAAGTTAACTAGTATATATTAAGATAGATACCTTAATTTTTATAATAGTAGGGATCTTATTATAATAAGATAATAAGGGCCACTAGCACCCTATAGCCTTTTAGTTAAGGAAGTTTACTAATACTAAATAAAACTATAGTATGCCTAACTAAGAGCTACTTACTATAGTTAAGTTATTTAAATACTAATAATATTATATTAAAGGTATAGAGACCCTAGTAGAAGTCCTATTAGACTACTATAACCTATAGATCTTTATAAAGTAATAAAAGCTAAATAGAAGATAGGCTAGATAGTATATATTCCTATACCTACTAAATTTTATAATTAAGTATAAACTAGGGAAAAGTAACCCTATAGATATACTATTAAGAAGATCTAATTATAAGAGTAAACCCCTAATAAATAAGGCACTTTTACTAAAACTTAAGAAAAAGTTAGTAGCTACTAAAGAAGTAGTAGAAGAAGAGATACTAATATATTAAAGAAGATATAATAAGATACCTTTAGGGAAGGAAAATACCCTAGTCTTTATAAAGAGATATAGTAAGATACCTTTAGGGAAGGAAAATACCCTAGCCCCTATAGTAAAGGCTAGAGTAGCTATATTAAGAGGCTAATTAGCTACTATAGATTTAGTAAAAGGTTAGCTAAATAAAGGTAATTTCTAGGAGAAGGTAGTATATATCTAGGATACTAGTATAGTATAAGAGATCTAGGGGGCTATTATATTACTAGATCCCTACTAATCTAGCCTAAATAAACTATTAGTATAGCTACTATAGAAAGCCTAAAGCTAAGATCTAGACCTATAAAGGTAGAGTAAAGAGATTAATTCCCTAGAGAGAGGGAAAGCTAGTCTATAGTTATATAGTATAAGGGGTCTCCTAATATATAAAGACTAGGTAGTTATTCCCTAAGAGCCTACCTTATAATAAGAGCTTCTATAGCTATACTATAATAATCTACTAATAGGTTACTTTAGGACTAAGTAAATACTTAAGCTATTAAAGTATTACTTTTAGTAGCTAGCTATAAATAAGTCTATATTAAACTATATTATAAGCTATAGGATATATTAGTAAATAGTTATAAGAAGGTATTACCTATATAGGAGTCTTAAATTACTACTAATACTAGAGTAACTATAGGTAGAAATCTTAATAGACTTTATTATAGGATTACCTATTATATAAGTAGGTAAATAAGAAACTAATATAATCCTAGTAATTATAGACTAATATACTAAGTACTCTATCTTCCTACCTATAATAACTATAATTAATATAGCTAAGTTAGTGGAACTTTTCTATAAGGAGATTAAGCTATAATTTAGGCCACTAAAGGGTATTATATCTAATAGAGGATCTATTTTTATAAGCTAATTCTAGTTAAACCTATATTACCTATTATATATAAAATATAGGCTCTTTATAGTATTTTACCCCTAAACTAATAGGTAGACTAAGAGGACTAACTAGGTACTAGAGCACTACCTATAATACTTTACTTCTAAAAACCAGTAGATATAGCCTAAGTTACTCTTAGTTATATAATTTACCTATAATAATATAGTAAATAGAACTATAGATTACTTACTAAACTATATACTTATAGAATACTTACTAGAGTTTTAGCTAGCTCTTAGGGATAAGGTTATAAAAGGGAAGGTACTAAAGGCTTATACTTATATTATAAAGTTATATAAAGCTAGGGAGTAGCTAAAGTAAAACTAGGTAAAAGCTACTAAATTCTAGGTAAAGTACTATAATAAATATTACTAATTACTTACTTTTAAAAAAGGTAACCTAGTATTACTATTAGTAAAGAATATATAGCTTAAGAAAGTAAAATAAAAGCTAACCCCTAGATTTATTAGACTATTTTAGGTACTTAATACTATTAGTAAGTAAGTATATTAGCTTATATTACTAGAAAAATATAGTAGGTTATATAATATATTCTATATTAGCCTACTAAAGCTATAAACCTATTATAAGGATATAGATAAAGAAAAAATACTAATACCTAACCTTAAGGATAAAGATAATAAATATAAAGTTAAGGAGGTTAAGGAATATAAAAAGACCTATAAAGGTAATAAATACCTAGTAAAGTAGAAGGGTTAGCTAAGTAAATATAACTAGTAGGTTCTTATTAAAGATATAGAAGGAGCTTAGTATATAATTTAGGTATTCTACTAAAATAAGTTAAGGGAAAAGAATAGTAATATATAAGTAAGTTATAGGTAAAAAAGTATAAAGTTCTTATAAGAAAGGTATAGCCTTACTAGCTACTATAATATACCTAATAAAAGAAAATAACTAAACTATATATAAAAAATAAAAGAAAAAAAAATAAAGAAATAAAATAAAGGAAACTATTTATAGCTTTAGGAGAGTTAATAGGAATCCCTCTATAGTTACCCCCTTATAGCTAAAGACTTAGCCCCTATAGACTATATACTTAGCGTTATTTTTATCTACTATAACCACCTCCCTTATTCTATAATAAAAATAATATAATACTATTCCCTAGGTAATAAATCCTAGATTACTTAGCCTTAGCTATAAAACTATTACTATATTCTATATAGTAAGGAGTTATAGATAGTTAGCCTACTAAAATATTAGTAAATAGATAGTAAAATAGGGCTAAGATATAACTTACTATCCCTAGGACTAGAGCTAGGTTTATAGTAATTATAAGGGTTTAATAGGAGACTATATACTACTAGTATATAATTAAAGTATCCTACCTAGATATATTAGTAAAGAACTAGTAAAAAGGGAAGAAATATATAGACCTAGTAGACCTTAGTAGCCCCTATTAACCTAAATATAATATAATATATTATATTAGTATAGTTAAAGCCCTATATAAGCTAAAGATAATAGGTAGTAAAATACTACTAAGTTACTTCTAAGAATATAAGGTCTTTAGGATTATCCTTATCCTTATTACTAAGTGCCTCTATTAGGATATCTACCTAATCTAGTACCTTTAATAAGTTAAGAAAGTTACTATATATAGTAGCTATAGACTATATAATTATTAGTAAATAGAAACTAAAGAGTAAAGAAAAAGTAAGATACTTATAGCCTTATAACTATCCCTACGTAAATAACACTAAATGCAGTGCTTTAACTACTTTATCTTTAACTAACCTATATATAGATTAGCGTTAAATTAATAATTAATCTAGGGTAGTTTAGGGGTAGATAGCAGGCTTTTCTTGTGTTTAGTGTATCTAGTACGTAAATAGTGTATATATAAGTAATTATAAAGAAGAATTATAGGAGCACTTATAGTAATATATTAGTAATTAATAATAGATAGATAATAGTATTATAAAAAAGTAATAATTTAGCTAATAATATAGAAATAAAAATAGAATAATATAGTAGAGAGTTAGAGGTAAATTTATGCTAAAGCGCTAACTATTATTTATTATTATAGATTATTATTATTATTATTTTAATATAACTACTAGTTAGCAAATAGTTATAAAATATAGGGTAAAAGCTATTTAGGAGCCTAGCAATAAGGGGGAGGATAATTATAAGGCCCCTTATAATATAACCCACGTGTATACGTGCACCGTAGTGCTAGAGCACCGCGGCGCCTAACACTAGAAGGAAGGGCTAGGTCTACGTAATATTAGTAAGCCACTAGCTATAAACCAGCGACTCGCACACACATTACACTTAGACCTAGCAAGCTTCAGTCAATATACGAGTGCACCCTATATCCTTTTGCCTAGCTACCTTTATCCTTACAGCGGCATAGTTCTTAACGGTAGGCTAATCTTAAGTCATAGCACTATAGAAGATAATGCTAAAGATTTATCTTAATACTATAAGGGCAGGCGAAGTAGTTATTATAATTAGTGGAGGCTAGCTAATTGCATTGCTTAGAATAATTAATATACCTATACCCTTTAGTAATATTACTTTTTATATAATACTAATAAATACTCCCTTCCTACTTTACCTTAATAATATAGGCTAATTAAGAATTAACTTTATTACTACTAAGAATATCCTCTAGTAAGGGAATATTAAGGTGCCCCTAGTATACAAATAGGGCTATATATAGATACTATTAATATAAGATAAGAAGGCAGTAGCGTAGAACTACTTAACTAAGATTAAATTATAGCGTTTATATTGCCGCTTTAGTTATCCTTTAGTATACTAACTCTATAATCTCCTAAGTAATATAGGGTATAAGATTACCTTTAAAGCTATTAAGGTAATATTAAAGGTATACCACTAGTGCTAGATAAATACTAATAATCCCTATTACTTTAAATTCACCCTTAAGGATAAGTATACCTTTAACTTTAAAGTAATAGTTAATATTATATACCTTAATAGTAACTACCTAACACTCTACGCAGTAGATATAGCCACGGCATTCTACGTAGCGAGATTCCTTCCTAATATCTTAGCTAAAATAACTTAGGAAGCCCTTAGAATATGCTAGATTAATATATACTAAGGACCTCCTAATTAGATTATTACTAATACTAGCACGAACTTTTATAGTAAAGAATTTCGCTAATTTATAGTATTAATATTAATCTCTATTAAAAAGGTCCTAATTAAGGTATATTATAGCATTAGAAAAGTTAAGAGATATTATAGGCCGCTCTAAAGAGCCTATAATATTATCTAAAGAGAGTGTCTAATAACCCTAGAACCTATTGCCCTATAGATAGCTATAAAAGCCCTTAATAATACTATAGGTCTAAATAGCCTTATTCTAACCCTTCTTATCTTTAGCGCCTACCCCTATATATTAAGTAACTCTCCTTTATTACTAGAGATCTTATAATATATTATTACTATATAAAAGGCAATAAAGGAAGTTAAGCGCCTCTATATAATCTAGAAAGTTAATAAAGCCCTTATAGTAAGGAATAGTCTAGATATAAGCAAGACCCTTAACCTCCTACTTAGATTACTAGTCTAAGTTTAGCGTAAAGGTAAAGGGTAGTAAGGCCTATATAACCTTCTCTTTATTAATAAAGAGACCTATACCCTTAACCTCCTATAAGGCCTAAAGGCCTTCTACTTAACTTCTATTAGGCCTTATTATAAAGACCCTAATATAGAAGCCCTCCTACCTTAAGAGGGTAGAGAAGAGGAAGAGGCCTAAACTAGGCTACCTAGTAAAACCCTAGAGATCCTGCTAAAGAGATACCTAGGTAGCCCCTAAAAGAACCCTCTAGTAATTATTAATAAGACTAATATATTTATCTTAGCTAAGGAGGAAGCTAACCTTAACCTTATAATTTAATTATATAAGGAAGGTATTATTATAACCCCTAGCGCACTATTTAAGCTCTCTATAAAGACTAAAATTAATATACTAATTAATTAGGGTATGTTTAAATTTATTACCTATAATAAGAGAGAGTATAATAATATATAAATCTTTAATTCGTAAATTATTAATAAAGTAAAAGGCAAGATAGGCTAGCTATATAAGAAATTAAGGCTTATAGTCTAAGGCTTTAGAGATAAGGCAAAGCAAGTAATCTTAATATAGGCTCTAATAATCTAACAAGCTAGTTAATGCCTTATTCTTATAATAGCACCTTCCCTCTTAATAAAAGGCTTTATTCTATAGATTCGTGATATTACCTAGGCCTATATCTAATTAACTACGCGATTAAATAGGGTAATCCTTATATAGCTTCTAACCTAAATCTATAGCTAATACCCTAAAGGAATAATTATAAGGGTAATTAAACCACTCTATAGCATTATAGAGGCTAGAACACACTAGTAGGTTATATACTATTGTTAAAATTATGCTATTTATAGCACTATTTTATAGGCCCACTAGTTGCCTAGTTGCGTTGTTGCAACGTTGGTTATGAGGCGTTGCCTGCAGCGTTGTTAGCTGTGGCCAGCTTTGGCTGTGACCTGCGCTCCTGCACATAACCAACCCACAGGCTTGTATGACTAAGCCGACTAGGCTACCCTATAGGGAAGCTAAAATCGACTGTAACTAGGGAACTAGTAGTCGTATAAAAGGCTGACTTATACTGTTCGAATCCTTGATTTTTTCTGGATTTAATGATGTATTTTATTTATAGGGTTGCTTATTAGATTACTTAGTTAGTGCACGTGGGTGGCTAGATTATATGGTTGTGAGTCGATTTTTTACTTTTCACATACAAATGAATTTTGCGGAAAATAAAAAATAGCTCCTAAGGCCCGGCTAGCGACCCCCTTCCGTCAATACGGTCGGTAGGTCTATAAGGGGACTCAGAAAATCCTCTCATTGCTCGTCAGATCATTCGTCTAGCTAGAAATCTACTATATTCAACTATCAACGCTCTATATCTTAAAGAATCATCGTATTATAGTGAATCTAGAAGCCGCCGCGTTAAATCTACTAGGGAGGTCTTCCTATCCCTCTAGTATAGATTCCCTTCCATTTTCAATAGGTTATAAGCCCGGAAGGCCTATAAGATTACTACATTACTGCGTTATTCTACTGCGATTAGTGCTTGATTTTGGGTACTAGTTACTCTCTACTAGACCTATAGGCTCTTAGATTACAAAGGAAACCGCTAGTTGAAGCTTTTATCTACTAGCTCTACGCATCGCAACATCAGACCCTTGGTGTTGAATTCATTTACAGCCGCACCTGCAACCACCACATTGCAACCATAACTATCTAGTTACAACCACAACCTCTTTTAGTGATTCTATTCACTACCGCGACCGTTATATTTGATATTATCTACTCTATAGATACGCTGCATCCTTTTATAAATTATCGAACATCTAGTATCTTAATACTAGGCTTTTTGACCTATTACACTACGTTGCACGCACTATACATTACGTTGCGTTGCGTTGCGCGTTCTGTAATATCTATTACCTACGATCCTATTTTTGGTGTTAAGAAAATTTTCGCAGAGAATCTTCTCCGGTCCGTTTCTGCCCGCGCATACCGCAGACCCACTTTTAGACCTCGAGGGGCACCCTTTCAAACAGCCTCGCCGCACAATTTGCGTGCGCAGCCCGGTTGCACCACAACCTAGCTTCCAGCGCGCAATATTTGCAATAGGAAGAAATTTGGAGATCTTGCACAGGAACTTTTAGAGATAGCACTACCGAGTTATAAGGGTAAGGGACCTGCTGCAGGCCCTTCTTCTAGCCCTCCTAGGGACCCTGATAGGATAGATATAGAAGGTCCGGCTGTTCAAGCCAGTGCTTTGCAACTACAACAACAGATGCAGAGCCAAATTGAACAATAAGGCAAGACCTTAACTGATTTTATCAAGCATACTGAGTCAAATCGTCTAAAAAACGAGGCTAGCATTAAAGATCTATTAGATAAATTAACGCAAACCATGACTACTATGCAAGGTCTTCAGGATTCTTCTACTAAGCTAAGGGAAGAAAATACTAAAGCTCCGGTAGAAGACCTGCCTGCTACAACTACTTCTACGAGTTTACCTTCTAGTAACTTACAAGCTGCCTTTAATACAGGGGCTATTAAGGAACTAAATAAGAAGGTTCACTCTATTCCTAAGGGAGCTAAGCTAAAAGGCCCTGAAAACTATGATTAGTGGAAGCAAGCCCTGAGCATTCAATTTAGAGCCCTAGGATTGCCTGAATTTATAGATAATCCTAGCTTAGCAGGCCATCTAGCTGACTGTGATTAAGCTATTCTTTTAATAATATTAAGAGATAGCTATCAACCAGGACCGCAGGCAGCTATATGTTGGCAAAAATCCCCTAAAGAAGCCTATAAAGTCCTTATTAGGCAGTATTCGCAGAGTGCTAAAATCCAGCGAGGTACGCTATACGCTAGCTACCACTCCCTAAATTTTTCAAATTATAAGGGATCTTTAGAGGCTTTTAATGCTGATTTTAATAACTTACTAGCTAGACTACAGCTTTGTAGTGTAGAGATCGCTCCTATAGATTAAGTAAACCATTATATTAACGCATTAAAGCAGACCTTTCCTAGTTAGGCTGAGAGACAAAGATTTACTATTAGAGCTGCTAGGGCACAAGGGCTGCCTGTAAATACCTTAAATTTACAGTTCCTAATGGCTGATTTATTAGAAGAACAGAGGGATAAAACCTCCCCTGTAGCTAAAGCTCTTAGCTACAAGGCTTCTAATAATAAGGGAAATTCTAAGGACGAGGAAAAGAAATCATCTAATCCTAATACTAAGAAGGACTCTACCAACGCTACTAAAGAGCAGGATAAGAAGGATTTAAACCCTTCTAAAGCCTCTAGGAAGAAAAAGCAGAAGAAGAAGAGTGGCAACGGGGATAAAGATAAAGGAAAAGAAGCTGCTTTTGCGTTAGGCTATAGCCTAGCCACGGGATACGTTGAAGAACTAGATTCTAGCGAATCTAGCAGCGAGGATAGTAGTGATTCTGAATCTGATTTAGATACCTCTAGTACTACTACTAGTGACACTACTAGCAAGCCTACTTTTAGCTACTCTAACGATGTGGTTAAAAACTCCCTTCTATACAATACAGGTTCTTCTTGTCATATTTGTAATAATAGGGCTTTCTTTAGGGACTTTAAGCCTCTTAAGAAAGGTCAAACCAGCCCTATAATTACAGCAGGAGGACCTATCTATCCTAAAGGAAGAGGCACCGCTGTTTTTAACGTTCTAGTCAAGAAAAATCCACCAGAATATAGGCCTCTAGCTCTGTTAGATGCCCTATATTTCCCAGGTATAGATACTAACCTAGTTAGCGGGTTATCCCACTATCTTAAGGGAGGTTATCTAGCTAAAGATCAGCTTTTCCTAGCCAATAAAAGCCCCTATGGGTTATTAGAACCTACTAAACACGGCTTCTTTTTGCAGATTAAGGGGCAAGCTACTCCTAAGATCTATAAGCATTCAACCCACCTCTCCTTTATAGGCTCTTAATTTTGCAACCAACAACAAAATCAACAACAAAGAGCCTATAAGACCGAATTAGGGTTTTCCTACCCTATAGAGGTTCAAATTCCGCAGCCAGCATTTAATCCCGAGGAATATTAACGAATCGAAGAATTAGACTCTGAAGAAGACGAAGATTCAGCCCTATGTCCCACCAAAGCTCCTCCTAGTCAGGCATCTTCTATAGGGGGTTTAGAAGGTCCATACCCTAATAACTTAGGTGACGATAGTGGCCGTCTATTACCCCCAGAGGCCTGTGATTCTCAAGAGGCCTGGTAACAGAGGGAGCTAGGGGATAATAGCTCTAAAAAGCTAGATTCTAGTTATAAGAAATTACTAGATTTAGCCCTTCTTTGGCACATTCGATTAGGCCATATTGGCCTCCCTTTACTTAAGAAATCTTCGAAATTAGCTAAAGGGATCCCTGATTTTTCCGCTATTAAAGACAAGGATTTTAACTGCATAGCCTGTATGCAATCGAAGGCTGTTAGAAGACCTACTAAAAGACCTATTCAGGACCCCCCTAGGGTTTTAGATATCCTAGAGGGAGATACGGTTAAAATCGAACCTCTACCACATAATAAGAAGGCCCTAGTCCTTATACTTATTAATCGAAAATCCCGGTATAAATGGTGCTTTTCATTAGCTAATAAAGAAGGTTAGACCCTTTATACTGCTATTAAGGGCTTCTTTAAGGCTCTAAAAAACCAATATAACGCGTATCCTAGGCACCTTCACTTCGACGGAGGTACTAAGATCAACAACGAACTTCAGCACTGGTTATCTTCTAAAGGAATTTGCTTTAGCACCTCTTACCCCTATATTCACAAACAGAATAGGCTAGTTAAGAGGGCTATTAGGGTTATCCTAGACCGGCTTAGGGCTACACTTCAGTGGTCTAAGCTGCCTTTATATCTATAGTCTTATATCCTTCCAGCCATAGTGGACTTAGTTAACATCACCGCTAATACAACTAAGCCCCTAACCCCTAAGCAGCTATTTCTAGCTAACTTAGAGCCTAAGACTATCTATAAGCCTGACTTCTCGAAAATTAGGGCTATAGGGTCTTATTGTGAGGTTCTAATACCTCCGGAGCAGAGATCAAAGCTTCAGAAGCTAGCCCCTAGGACTATCCCTGGCCGGCTGCTTGCTACTCTAGGTTCCAGCGTTTATCTTGTTTATATACCCTCTAAAAGGTTAGTCGTTAAGACTAGCTTTGTTAAGATTATAGAGGATATAAGCTCTGTAGGGTCCCCTAAGCCTTTAGGGAGCTATCCTTTAGAGGGAGAAGCCAATATCTCACGAGATCTAGAGGTTCAGGATAGCTATCCAAAGCCTCTAGCGCCCCCAGCGCCCACAGCGCCTACAGCGCCCGCCGCGCCTACAACGCCCGGGACGACCGCTGTAACGCCTCCAGCGCTACCCCTAGAGAGCCTAAGCTCTAGCGCCCCTAATAAGGGTGCTATCGAAAAACCGTTTTCAGATTCGGATTCTTTAATCGACCCCGATTCTATGGATATTGATGATTTCAATTTATCTTCTTTCGTTAAGGAGATATGCTTCAAGGCATAACAAAAGGCTAAATCGTCTAATAACAACGATCCGGATACGCCCAAGACCTGGAAACAAGCTTTAAAAAGCAAGGATAGCCAAAAATGGGTTAATGCTACCTTTAGCGAATTTAAGCAGCTATTAGCTACCGGAACTTTTAAATTTATAGGGATAGACCAGATTCCTAAGGGCCGAAAAGTTCTTAAAAATAGGCTTGTCTATAAGCTTAAAAAGGATAAAGAAAATAATCCTATAAAACACAAGGCCCGACTCGTTGCAAAAGGCTTTATGCAGATAGAAGGTCAAGATTATATCGAAACCTATGCTGCAACTAGCATCCCCCCTAGTTGGCGGATATTACTAGCCCTAGCGGCTTATAATAACTGGGAAGTTAAACAGGTTGATTTTATAGGGGCCTTTCTAAATAGTCTACTAAAGGAAGCTATTTACATGTAGATCCCTAATGGATTTATTAAGTTTGCCGAAGCTACTACGCCTGAAATAGCTAAATTACTTAAGAAATATGGCTATAATCCCTCTTAAAAGCAGGTTATTTTCCTATAGAAAGCTTTATATGGATTAAAACAGAGCTCTAGAGAGTGGCAGCAAGCTTTAAAAGAGCTTCTTCGAAAATTAGGCTTCTACCCCCTTATATCTAACCCGGCTGTCTTCTTCAACCTAACTACATCTACATATATAGCGACTTATGTGGATAACTGTCTTCTAATAGGACCGGATCTAGCTTATATTAACAAGCTAAAGAAGCTATTACACAAAGCTTATCCTATAGAAGATCGTGGGCCAGCCGAATTCTTCCTAGGCGTTTAAATCACTAGAAATCAAAAGAAAGGGACCCTAACTATCCACCAGTCCCAGTACATTTCTAAGGCCCTAGAGAGATTTAATATAAAAGATGCTAGGCCTGCTAAAATTCCCCTACAACCCGGAATTATAAAGCAGGCAGCCTACCTAACTAAACCTCTTTCCCCCTCCGATCACAAGCTTTATTAAAGTATTATAGGGACTATTATGTACTTAATGCTCCTTACAAGACCTGATATTGCCTTTCCGGTTCAGTGGCTTTTAATAGCGTTAGCTAAGCCTTATATAGAGCACTTAAATGCTACTAAATATCTGCTTAGATACCTTCTAGGCTCTATGAGTTACTCTATAACTTATAGAAGGTCTAAGAACGCTAAAGCTTCTGTAACCCTTATTGGCTTCTGTGATAGCGACTTCGCGGGAGATAAGTCCTCTAAATCAACCTATGCTTATCTCTATAAGCTAGCTGAAGGACCTATTAGCTGGAAATTAAAGAAAGCAACTACAATAGCTTTATTGACATTAGAGGCCGAATCAGATGCTCTATGTGAAGCTATTAGGGAGCTAGAGTGGCTCTATGGCCTTTTTAAGGAAATTAAGCTGCCTATAGCACCTCCCGTTCCGATTTTTAGTAATAACTAAGGCGCTATAACGACCGCTAATAACCCTGCTCTTTACAGTAGAATAAAGCATACCCTGCTAAAATTCAACTATACTAGAGAGAAGGTACAGAAGGGTATAGCTAAGGTTATCTACATTAATACTAAAGAGATGCCTACAGATGGCTTAACTAAGCCCCTGCCTAACGATAAATTTCAACAATTTATTCAACTATTAGGCCTTACGAATACAAAGGCCTAGCTTTAAAAACAACTAAAAAAGTTGAAAAATCGAAAATCAACAAAAACACTGGAATTCCGTTGAAAAGTTATTGATTTTAGTTAAAAAGTTATTGGATTTATTATTGAATTTATTGTTAACTTAGATATCTATTAAAGAGCTAAGTTTAGGTATCGAATTAGTTAACTCATACTTTTCTAGAGGGAGTGTTAAAATTATGCTATTTATAGCACTATTTTATAGGCCCACTAGTTGCCTAGTTGCGTTGTTGCAACGTTGGTTATAAGGCGTTGCCTGCAGCGTTGTTGGCTGTGGCCAGCTTTGGCTGTGACCTGCGCTCCTGCACATAACCAACCCACAGGCTTGTATGACTAAGCCGACTAGGCTACCCTATAGGGAAGCTAAAATTGACTGTAACTAGGGAACTAGTAGTTGTATAAAAGGCTGACTTATACTGTTCGAATCCTTGATTTTTTCTGGATTTAATAATGTATTTTATTTATAGGGTTGCTTATTAGATTGCTTAGTTAGTGCACGTGGGTGGCTAGATTGTATAGTTATGAGTCGATTTTTTACTTTTCACATATAAATGAATTTTGCGGAAAATAAAAAATAGCTCCTAAGGCCCGGCTAGCAACCCCCTTCCGTCGATACGGTTAGTAGGTCTATAAGGGGACTCAGAAAATCCTCTCATTACTCGTCAGATCGTTCGTCTAGCTAGAAATCTACTATATTCAACTATCAACGCTCTATATCTTGAAGAATCGTCGTATTGTAGTGAATCTAGAAGCCGCCGCGTTGAATCTACTAGGGAGGTCTTCCTATCCCTCTAGTATAGATTCCCTTCCATTTTCAATAACTATAGGCACTATAGAGAGAAGCTCTAGATAGAGACTTCTATATATAATCCATACCTATTAGTAACTATAGAAGAGAGCCTAGAGTTTATATATATAGGTATATAAACTAATAATACTCTTAGGCTATTAGATAAGGAGTTCTCTAAGAAGGAAGAGAGAGAATTAACTATAGTAGCTTTTATAGTAAAGCTAAAGTAATTCCTCCTTAAGAATAATTCCCTAACCTTTAATAGGGGAATTATTAAATTAGTAGCTAGTGTAGCTATTTTACTTTAATAAAAAGGCTAAAGTAGTAAGCTTAATTTAATCCTACTTATAGATTTAAAGTAGAAGTATATTAAATAAAGGGCTTAAGGCACCTATATTGCCTTAATCTACTAACTAGAAGCCTGCTACAATCTATCTATTACTACTTAATACTAAAAACTAATAATTAAGAATATTAAAGCCCTTAATTACTAGATCTAATAGTAGATAGATTACCCTAATTAAGGCCTAATGTTTATTCTAATTAACCTTACTAAAGTAAAGCTATATATATTTATAGATAGGTTATTTGTAAATAACTAGGACCTTACCTTATAGCTTAGTTATATACTAATCCTTACTAATAAAGACTATAAGAATAGTAAGTTTATAATTAAAGGTAATATTATATACTTTAGCTTAATAAAGAGCAAGAGAGTTATATAAAGTATACTTACCTCTAAGGTCTATAGTATAGTTACTAGTGTTAATATAGTATATATAATAGCTACTACCCTTTATATACTTATAGACTAATTAAATCTCCTTACTACACTAGTTATAGTGTGTATAGACTTATACTCCCTCTATAAGTGCCTTATTAAGCTTAGTATAATAAAGGAGAAGTGCCTAATAATTAATATTATAGCCCTATAATAGTTATATAAACGCTATAAGCTTTATAAGATCTATAAGATTAATAAAGTAGATAATCTAGCTAATACCTTTATAAAGGCATTACTAAATAAGGCCCTAGAGTAGTTTATCTCTAGTAACTAGATAATAATCTAAATAGAAGGGTAGGTAACCTATATAGAGGATAGCCCCTATAAATAGTAGTAGGAGGGTAACCTATAAGAAGGATAGCCCTTATAGGTAGTAGTATTAGGGGACTATTAACCCCTATACTATAGGGAAATATAATCCTCCCTAGTATTAGGGGATTATTAACCCCTATACTATAGGAGAATATAGATCCTACCCTCTTAGGGATAGTAAAGGAAATTAGAGAAGAAGTAATACTCTAGGGAGAGTAAGAGGAGGAGGGGGAAGAGAAGCTATATAGCTTCTTCTCTAATCTCTAGGGAGGCCCTCTAGTAGTTCTATAACTCTATATAATCTATATAGAGTATAGGGCTATAGGGAAGGTCCTCCCTTAGATTTATAAGGTACCTATACTTTACTTTAGTAGGGATAGAAAGGTAGATATAGGGGATAATAGGGTAGAAGAGAGAGGAGGAAAAGAGGTAATAGGATAAGGGAGTTACTATATAGATATTATTAATAATATTAGGGAGGAAAAGGGATTTAGAAAGGGGCCTGCTTATTCTTTTAGTAGTAGGTTAAAGATAGATTATTGCTTTCCTTTATTATTACCCGCTATAGGTATATACTGCTTCCCCTTCCTTTCCTTTATTTATCCCCTTTATTAGGGGATTATAACCCCTTCTATTATTATCTATTACTTTATTAGTAATTAATATTATATATTAATAATTATATTAAAAAGAGAGTTCCTAGTGTTAGAATAAGTATAATATTAATTACGCTTAGTAGCCGTAATTCCCTTTAGCTAAAGGTTAGCCTAACTAGAATAAGGATAGCCGCTGCGCTCGTATGTGTGCGCGTGCGCGTGCCTCCCTTCCTGCCTATAAGTAGGACTATAATAGGGCAGGGCCTAGGTTACATAACCTACCTATATTACATAACCCACATAAGCTATAGATGCTTTTTCCCTCTTATAAGAGCCCTCTCTTTCCTAGCTTCCTTTTGAATAGAACACACAGAGCTTATGATAGATTATTCAATTAATACTATTATGAGCGCGCCTAATTGATAACTGGCCATTATCACACCTGGTGATTCCAACAGCTCCTTCTATATCTTTAATAGGAACCTACTAGTTATATTTACTTAGCTAATCCTTCTACTTTACTAGGTATTTATTACCTTTATAGGTCTTTCTATATTCCTTAACCTCCTTAACTTTATATTTATTATCTTTATCCTTAAGATTAGGTATTAGTATTTTTTCTTTATCTATATTCTTATAATAGGTCTATAGCTTTAGTAGGCTAATATAGAATATATTATATAACCTACTATTCTTTTCTAGTAGTATAAGCTAATATACTTACTTACTAATAGTATTAAGTACCTAAAATAGTCTAATAAACCTAAGGGTTAGCTTTTATTTTACTTCCTTAAGCTATATATTCTTTACTAATAGTAATACTAGGTTACCTTTTTTAAGAGTAAGTAGTTAGTAATATTTATTATAGTACTTTACCTAGGATTTAGTAGCTTTTATCTAGTTTTACTTTAGTTACTCCCTAGCTTTATATAACTTTATAATATAAGTATAAGCCTTTAGTACCTCCCTTTTTATAATCTTATCCCTAAGGGCTAGCTAAAACTCTAGTAAGTACCCTATAAGTATATAGTTTAGTAAGTAACCTATAGTTTTATTTACTATATTATTATAGGTAAATTATATAACTAGGAGTAGCTTAGGCTATATCTACTGGTTTTTAGAAGTAAAGTATTATAGGTAGTGCTCTAGTACCTAGTTAGTCTTCTTAGTCTACCTATTAGTTTAGGGGTAAAATACTATAGAAAGCCTATATTTTATATATAATAGGTAATATAGGTCTAACTAGAATTAGCTTATAAAAATAGATTCTTTATTAGATATAATACCCTTTAGTAGCCTAAATTATAGCTTAATTTCCTTATAGAAAAGTTTCACTAACTTAGCTATATTAATTATAGTTATTATAGGTAGAAAGATAGAGTACTTAGTATATTAGTTTATAATTACTAGGATTATATTAGTTTCTTATTTACCTACTTATATAATAGGTAATCCTATAATAAAGTTTATTAAGATTTCTACTTATAGTTACTCTAGTATTAGTAGTAATTTAAAACTCCTATATAGGTAATACCTTCTTATAACTATTTACTAATATATCCTATAGCTTATAATATAATTTAATATAGACTTATTTATAGCTAGCTACTAAAAGTAATACTTTTATAGCTAGCTACTAAAAGTAATACTTTTATAGCTTAAGTATTTACTTAGTCCTAAAGTAACCTACTAGTAGATTATTATAGTATAGCTATAGAAGCTCCTATTATAAGGTAGGCTCTTAGGGAATAACTACCTAGTCTTTATATATTAGGAAACCCCTTATATTATATAACTATAAACTAGCTTTCCCTCTCTCTAGGGAATTAATCTCTTTACTCTATCTCTATAGGTCTAGATCTTAGCTTTAGGCCTTTTATAGTAGCTATACTAATAGTTTATTTAGGCTAGATTAGTATAGATCTAGTAATATAATAGCCCTCTAGATCTCTTATACTATACTAGTGTCCTAGATATATACTACCTTCTCCTAGAAATTACCTTTATTTAGCTAACCTTTTACTAGATCTATAGTAGCTAACTAGCCTCTTAATATAGCTACTCTAGCCTTTACTATAGGGGCTAGGGTATTTTCCTCCCCTAAAGGTATCTTACTATATCTCTCTATAAAGACTAGGGTATTTTCCTCCCCTTAAGGTATCTTACTATATCTTTTTTAATATATTAGTATCTTTTTTTCTACTACTTCTTTAGTAGTTACTAACTTTTTCTTAAGTTTTAGTAAAAATACCCTATTTATTAGGGGTTTACTCTTATAATTAGACCTTCTTAATAGTATATCTATAGGGTTACTTTTCCCTAGTCTATACTTAATTATAAAATTTAATAGGTATAGGAATATATACTATCTAGCCTATCTTCTATTTAGCTTCTATTACTTTATAAAGGTTTATAGGTTATAGTAGTTTAATAAGACTTCTACTAGGGTCTCTATGCCTTTAATATAATATTACTAGTATTTAAATAACTTAACTATAGTAAGTAGCTTTTAGTTAGGTATACTATAGTTTTATTTAGTATTAGTAAACTTCCTTAACTAAAAGGCTATAGGGTACTAGTAGCCCTTATTATCTTATTATAATAAGATTCCTACTATTATAAAGATTAAGGTATTTATCTTAATATATACTAGTTAACTTAGGTTATAATAATAGAGTAGAGAAGCCTACTAAAAGGCGTTTTTTAGCTAGTAAAATACTACCTATTCTCTTACTCTAAATATAAACCTCCTAGTTTAGATACTATTTTAACTACCCTTTATTAATATATATAGTAGTGCTATAATCCTAGAGTATTTATAGATAAATTATTAGTAAAAGTTATAGAACCCTAGGAAGGATTATATATTCTTAAAGCTTATAGGTTCTTTCTAATCCTAAATAATAGTAACTTAGTAGGTATCTATTAAGATTCTATTAATAAAGAGAATAAACCCTAGGAACTTTACTAACTCTTAGTAGAATTTATATTTAGAGGGTTTTATATATAATTCTACCTTTTTTATATACCCTAGGACTTCTTTAATATATATAGTATACTCCTCTTATATTTTTAAAAAGATAAGGATATTATCTAGATATACTATATAAATAGTATTAACTAGCCTATAAAGCGCTTTATAGATATAGTTCTAGAATATAGCTAGGGTATTTATTAACCTAAAAGGCATTATAAGATATTTATAGTGCCTATAGCGTGTGTAGAACGTGGTCTTCTACTTATTACCCCCTTTAATCTAGATTCTATAATAAGTATCCTTAATATTAATTTTTAAAAAAAAGTAAGCTTCTTAGTACTAGTCTAGGATCTCTAAAATTAGGGAGAGAGTATAGTGATTCTTCTATATTACCCTATTAAGACCCTAGTAATCTATATATAATTAGAGTATACTATCTTTCTTTAGTATAAATAAGATAGGTATACCTATAGGGCTTTTTAATAGTCTTATCTAGCCCTTCTATAGGTTCTTATTAATATATTTATAAAGTTCCTTTAATTTACCTTAGGAAAGAGGGTAAATTAGTCTATATAGAGTTATAGTCCCTAGTATTAGATTAATTATATAATTAGTTATCTTTCTTAAAGGTAAGCTCCCTACCTTATCTAATATAAATATATCTTTAAACTTATATAGTTCCTAGGGGATATCTTTAATAGTTTTATATACCTTTACCTCTTCTTTATCTCTAAGGGTAATAAACTTATCTTCTATAACCTAATTAATAGTATATATAATAGTCTTATTATATATAACCTTTATAAATTTATAGGGAGTTATAAGTAAAAAGGCCTTTCTTCTTTTCTTAAATCACTACTCTTATAAGTATAAGTAAAGGTAGACCCACTCCTAAGTAAGTATATATATCCTAATTAATATAGGGCTTCCCTTAGTTCTTAGGTCCCTATTAATAGCTATATATAGTAGCTTAAGGTCCTTTTCTTCTCCTCTTAAGTCTTTAATTATAATAGGGACCTTATAGATACTATATTAGGGGACTATAAGGGCCCTTACTACCTTAATAATAGGTACTATAGCCTTAGCTTAGTTAAGTTTATAGGCTTATATAAATTTAGCACTAATAATATTAATCTTAGTATAACTATTAAGATCTACCGCTATTTTAATATCTATATGCCTATAAATAGTAACTAGTATATAAAATTAACACCCTATTAGTACCTTAGTATTTAAGGTAGAGATAAGAGTATCTACTTCTACCTTAGGGAGTTTTCTAGGTCTTATTACTCCTTCTTTAGCTTATTATATCTATTTATAAGGTACTCTATACTATTATAGTTAAAATACTACCTTTTATACCTAGGTTTATAGTTATTTAGGTAGGTAGTAGGAGACTTCTCTTAGTCCTTATCCTTCTAATCTTTATTAGACCTTCTATCTTATAGAAAGTTATATTTATAATATTAGGGAGCCTTATTTAGGCCCTTATTTTCTAAATACTTAGACTTTTACTTACTCTTTAGCATAGCCTCCTAGAGTTACTAAGTAAGTTATATAACCTCCTTTTATACCTTTCCTATAATAAAGGTATATAGGTTAATCTAGTCTTATAGGTTAGAGAGTAGTTTTATAAAGAATATAAAAGCTTATAACTTTTTAGTAGCTCTTTCTAGGTATTTCTCTAGTAAATCTAGGTAGATACTAAATTTAATAAGACTCTAGCCCTTATATTACTTTATATTCTCTAGCTATATAGCTATTTAGGTATTATAGTTAGTAGTATCTTAGAGTAGTATAAGAGTTTAGGTCTTAAATATATCCTAGTTATCTTTAAGATTACTTTAGTTATTAGCTATTTATTTATTAAGGTATTAGTCTTATCTTACCTTATAATTACTATATATATAGTTAAGTATAAAGAGGATTTTTTAGTAATTATACTAATACTTTTACTTTACCCTATTAAAGGTATAGTTTAGGTTATTTATCTATATTTTATACTTCTATAGGTTTATAGGGTATTAAAGGTTAGTAATATTCCTAACTTTAACCTCTTAGTAGCTATTACTAGAGAAGGAACTAGATCTTTACTACCTTTTTATCTTCTCTTTCCCTCTACTTAGCTATAAAAGATTAATAAGCTTTTTGTTAGAATCACCAGGTGTGATAATGGCCAGTTATCAATTAGGCGCGCTTGTGATAGTATTAATTAAATAATCTATTATAAGCTCTATATATTCTATTAGACAGGAAGCTAGAAAAAGAGAGGGCTCTTATAAGAGGGAAAAAGCATCTATAGCTTATATAGGTTACGTAATGTGGGTAGGTCACGTAACCTAGGCCCTGCCTTATTATAGTCCTGCTTATAGGTAGGAAGGGAGGCACGCGCCTGCGCACGCACACGCGCGCGGTGGCTAACCTTATTCTGGTCAGGCTAACCTTTAGCTAAAGGGAATTTCGGCTACTAAGCGTAATTAATATTATACTTATTCTAACACTAGGAACTCTCTTTTTAATATAATTATTAATGTATAATATTAATTACTAATAATATAATAGATAATAATAGGAGGGGTTATAATCCCCTAATAAAGGGGACTAATAAAGGAAAGGAAAGGGAAGTAATATATACCTATAGTAGGTAATAATAAAGGAAAGTAATAATCTATCTTTAACCTCCTACTAAAAGAATAAGTAGGCCCCTTCCTAAATCCCTTTTCCTCCCTAATATTATTAATAATATCTATATAGTAACTCCCTTATCCTATTATCTCTTTTCCTCCTCTCTTTTCTACCTTATTATCTCCTATATCTACCCTTCTATCCCTACTAAAGTAAAGTATAGGTACCTTATAAATCTAAAGGAGGACCTCCCCTATAGCCCTATACTCTATATAAATTATATAGAGTTATAAAACTACTAGAGGCCCTCCCTAGAGATTAGAGAAGGAGCTATATAGCTTCTCTTCCCCCTCCTTCTCTTACTCTCCCTAGAGTATTACTCCTTCTCTAATTTCCTCTACTATCCCTAAGAGGGTAGGATCTATATCCTCCTATAGTATAGGGATTAATAATTCCCTAATACTAGGGAGAATTATATCTCCCTATAGTATAGGGATTAATAGTTCCCTAATACTACTACCTATAGGGGCTATTCTCCTTATAGGTTACCCTCCTACTACTATTTATAGGGGCTATCCTCTATATAGGTTACCTACCCTTCTATTTAGATTATTATCTAGTTACTAGAGATAAACTACTCTAGGGCCTTATTTAGTAATGCCTTTATAAAGGTATTAGCTAGGTTATTTACTCTATTAATCTAATAAATCTTATAGAGTTTATAGTATTTATATAATTATTATAGGGCTATAATATTAATTATTAGGCATTTCTCCTTTTTATACTAAGCTTAATAAGGCACTTATAAAGGGAGTATAAATCTATATATACTATAACTAGTGTAGTAGGAAGATTTAATTAGTCTATAAGTATATAAAGGGTAGTAGCTATTATATATACTATATTAATGCTAGTAACTATACTATAGACCTTAAAGGTAAGTATACTTTATATAACTCTCTTACTCTTTATTAAGCTAAAGTATATAATATTACCTTTAATTATAAACTTACTATCCTTATAGTCTTTATTAGTAAGGATTAGTATATAACTAAGCTATAAGGTAAGGTCCTAATTATTTATAAATAACCTATCTATAAATATATATAGCTTTACTTTAGTAAGGTTAATTAGAATAAATATTAGGCCTTAATTAGGGTAATCTATTTACTATTAGATCTAGTAATTAAGGGCTTTAATATTCTTAATTATTAGTTCTTAGTATTAAGCAGTAATAGATAGATTATAGTAGGCTTCTAGTTAGTAAATTAAGGTAATATAGGCGCCTTAAGCCCTTTATTTAATATACTTCTACTTTAAATCTATAAGTAGGATTAAATTAAGCTTACTACTTTAGCCTTTTTATTATAGTAAAATAGCTACGCTAGCTACTAATTTAATAATTCCCCTATTAAAGGTTAGGGAATTATTCTTAAGGAGGAATTACTTTAGCTTTACTATAAAAGCCACTATAGTTAATTCTCTCTCTTCCTTCTTAGAGAACTCCTTATCTAATAGCCTAAGAGTATTATTAGTCTATATACCTATATATATAAACTCTAGGCTCTCTTCTATAGTTACTAATAGGCATAGATTATATATAGAAGTCTCTATCTAGAGCTTCTCTCTATAGTGCCTATAGTATATAACCCACTAGTGTATTCTAGCCTTTATAATACTATAGAGTGGTTTAATTACCCTTATAATTATTCCTTTAGGGTATTAGTTAGAGATTTAGGTTAGGAGCTATATAAGGATTACCCTATTTAATTACATAGTTAATTAGATATATGCCTAGGTAATATTATAAATCTATAGAATAAAGCCTTTTATTAAGAGGGAAGGTATTATTACAAGAATAAGGCGTTAACTAGCTTATTAGATTATTAGAGCCTATATTAAGATTACTTACTTTACCTTATCTCTAAAGCCTTAGACTATAAGCCTTAATTTCTTATATAGCTAGCCTATCTTACCTTTTACTTTATTAATAATTCGCGAATTAAAGATTTATATACTACTATACTCTCTCTTATTATAGGCAATAAATTTAAATATACCCTAATTAATTAGTGTATTAATCTTAGTCTTTATAAAGAGCTTAAATAGTATACTAGGGGTTATAATAATGCCTTCCTTATATAATTAAATTATAAGGTTAAGGTTAGCTTCCTCCTTAGCTAAGATAAATATATTAGTCTTATTAATAATTACTAGAGGGTTCTTTTAGGGTCTACCTAGGCATCTCTTTAGTAGGATCTCTAGGGTCTTACTAGGTAGCCTAGTCTAGGCCTCTCCCTCTTCTTTACCCTCCTAAGGTAGGAGAGCTTCTATATTAGGGTCCTTATAATAAGGCCTAATAGAAGTTAAGTAGAAGGCCTTTAGGCCTTATAGGAGGTTAAGGGTATAGGTCTCTTTATTAATAAAGAGGAGGTTATATAGGCCTTACTAACCTTTACCTTTACACTAGACTTAGACTAGTAATCTAAGTAGGAGGTTAAGGGTCTTACTTATATCTAGACTATTCCTTACTATAAGGGCTTTACTAACTTTCTAGATTATATAGAGGCGCTTAACTTCCTTTATTACCTTTTATATAGTAATAATATATTATAAGATCTCTAGTAATAAAGGAGAGTTACTTAATATATAGGGGTAGGCACTAAAGATAAGGAGGGTTAGAATAAGGCTATTTAGACCTATAGTATTATTAAGGGCTTTTATAGCTATCTATAGGGTAATAGGTTCTAGGGTTATTAGATACTCTCTTTAGATAATATTATAGGCTCTTTAGAGTGGCCTATAATATCTCTTAACTTTTCTAATACTATAATATACCTTAATTAGAACCTCTTTAATAGAGATTAATATTAATACTATAAATTAGTAAAATTCTTCGCCACAAAAGTTTATACTAGTATTAGTAATAATCTAATTAGGAGGTCCTTAGTATATATTAATCTAGTATATTCTAAGGGCTTCTTAAGTTATTTTAGCTAAGATATTAGGAAGGAATCTTACTATATAGAATACTATAGCTATATTTACTATATAGAGCATTAGGCAGTTACTATTAAGGTATATAATATTAACTATTACTTTAAAGTTAAAGGTATACTTATTATTAAGGGTAAATTTAAAGTAATAGAGATTATTAGTATTTATCTAGTACTAGTGGTATACCTTTAATATTTGTAAGGATAAAGGTAGCTAGGCAAAAGGATATGGGGTGCACTTATATATTGACTGAAGCTTGCTAGGTCTAAGTGTAATGTGTGTGTGAGTTACTAGTTTATAGCTAGTAGCTCGCTAATATCACGTGGACCTAGCCCTTCCTTCTAGTGTTAGGCGCCGCGGTGCTCTAGCGCTGCGGTGCACGTATACGCGTGGGTTATATTGTGAGGGGCCTTATAAGTATCCCCCCCCTTATTACTAGGCTCCTAAATAGCTTTTACCCTATATTTTATAACTATTTACTAACTAGTAGTTATATTAAAATAATAATAAATAATAATCTATAATAATAAATAATAGTTAGCGCTTTAGCACAAATTTACCTCTAACTCTCTACCATATTGTTCTATTTTTGTTTCTATATTATCAGCTAAATCATCACTTTTTTATAATACTATTATCTATCTATTATTAATCGCTAATATATTACTATAAGTGCTCCTATAATTCTTCTTTACGATTACTTATATATGCACTACTTACATACTAGATACACTAAATATAAAAAGAGCCCCCTATCCGCCCCTAAACTCCCCTAGATTAATTATTAATTTATTGCTAACCTATACATAGGTTAGTTAAAGATAAAGTAGTTAAAGCGCTATATTTAGTGTTATACGCGTGGGGATAGTTATAAGGCTATAAGTAGCTTGCTTTTCCTTTACTCTTTAGTTTCTATTTACTAATAATTATATAGTCTATAGCTACTATATATAGTAACTTCCTTAACTTATTAAAGGTACTAGATTAGGTAGATATCCTAATAGAGGCACTTAGTAATAAGGATAAGGATAATCCTAAAGACCTTATATTCTTAGAGGTAACTTAGTGGTGTTTTACTACCTATTATCTTTAGCTTATATAGGGCTTTAACTATACTAATATAATATATTACGTTGTGTTTAGGTTAATAGGGGCCGCTAAGGTCCGCTAGGTCTATATATTTCTTCCCTTTTTACTAGTTCTTTACTAATATATCTAGGTAGGATGCTTTAATTATATACTAGTAGTATATAGTCTCCTATTAAACCCTTATAGTTACTATAAACCTAGCTCTAGTCCTAGGGATAGTAGGTTATATCTTAGCCCTATTTTGCTGTCTATTTACTAATATTTTAGTAGGCTAACTATCTATAACTCCTTGCTATATAGAATATAGCAATGGTTTTATAGCTAAGGCTAAGCGATCTAGGATTTATTACCTAGGGAATAGTATTATATTATTTTTATTATAGAATAAGGGAGGCGGTTATAGTAGATAAGAATAATACTAAGTATATAGTCTATAGGGGCTAAGTCTTTAGCTATAAGGGGGTAACTATAGAGGGATTTCTATTAACTCTCCTAAAGCTATAGATAGTTTTCTTTATTTTATTTCTTTATATTTTTTTTCTTTTATTTTTATATATAGTTTAGTTATTTTCTTTTATTAGGCATATTATAGCGGCTAGTAAGGCTATGCCTTTTTTATAGGAACTTTATACTCTTTTACCTATAACTTACTTATATATTACTATCCTTTTCCCTTAACTTATTCTAGTAGAATACCTAAATTATATACTAAGCTCCTTCTATATCTTTAATAGGAACCTACTAGTTATATTTACTTAGCTAACCCTTCTACTTTACTAGGTATTTATTACCTTTATAGGTCTTTTTATATTCCTTAACCTCCTTAACTTTATATTTATTATCTTTATCCTTAAGGTTAGGTATTAGTATTTTTTCTTTATCTATATTCTTATAATAGGTCTAAGGCTCTAGCAGGCTAATATAGAATATATTATATAACCTACTATATTTTTCTAGTAGTGTAAGCTAATATACTTACTTACTAATAGTGTTAAGTACCTAAAATAGTCTAATAAACCTAGGGGTTAGCTTCTATTTTACTTCCTTAAGCTATATATTCTTTACTAATAGCAGTACTAGGTTACCTTTTTTAAGAGTAAGCGGTTAGTAATATTTATTATAGTACTTTACCTAGGATTTAATAGCTTTTACCTAGTTTTACTTTAGCTACTCCCTAGCTTTATATAACTTTATAATATAAGTATAAGCCTCTAGTACCTCCCTTTCTATAACCTTATCCCTAAGGGCTAGCTAAAACTCTAGTAAGTACCCTATAAGCATATAGTTTAGTAAATAGCCTATAGTTCTATTTACTATATTATTATAGGCAAATTATATAACTAGGAGTAGCTTAGGCTATATCTACTGGTTTTTAGAAGTAAAGCATTGTAGGTAGTGCTCTAGTACCTAGTTAGTCCTCTTAGTCTGCCTATTAGTTTAGGGGTAAAACGCTATAAAAAGCCTGTGTTTTATGTATAATAGGTAACATAGGTCTAACTAGAATTAGCTTATAAAAACGGATCCTCTATTAGATATAATGCCCTTTAGTGGCCTAAATTATAGCTTAATTTCCTTATAGAAAAGTTCCGCTAACTTAGCTATATTAATTATAGTTATTATAGGTAGGAAGATAGAGTACTTAGTATATTAGTCTATAATCACTAGGATTATATTAGTTTCTTATTTACCTACTTATATAATAGGTAATCCTATAATAAAGTCTATTAAGATTTCTACCTATAGTTACTCTAGTATTAGTAGTAATTTAAGGCTCCTATATAGGCAATGCCTTCTTATAACTATTTACTAATATATCCTATAGCTTATAACATAGTCTAACATAGACTTATTTATAGCTAGCTACTAAAAGTAGTGCTTTAATAGCTTAAGCATTTGCTTAGTCCTAAAGTGACCTGCTAGTGGATTATTATAGTATAGCTATAGAAGCTCTTATTATAAGGTAGGCTCTTAGGGAATAACTACCTAGTCTTTATATATTAGGAGACCCCTTACGCTATATAACTATAGACTAGCTTTCCCTCTCTCTAGGGAATTAATCTCTTTACTCTGCCTTTATAGGTCTAGATCTTAGCTTTAGGCCTTCTATAGTAGCTACGCTAATAGTTTATTTAGGCTAGATTAGTAGGGATCTAGTGATATAATAGCCCCCTAGATCTCTTATGCTATACTAGCGTCCTAGATATACACTACCTTCTCCTAGAAATTACCTTTATTTAGCTAACCTTTTACTAGATCTATAGTGGCTAACTAGCCTCTTAATATAGCTACTCTAGCCTTTACTATAGGGGCTAGGGCATTTTCCTCCCCTAAAGGTATCTTACTATACCTCTCTATAAAGACTAGGGTATTTTCCTCCCCTAAAGATATCTTACTATATTTTCTTTAATATATTAGTATCTCTTCTTCTACTACTTCTTTAGTAGCTACTAACTTTTTCTTAAGTTCTAGTAAAAGTACCCTATTTATTAGGGGTTTACTCTTATAATTAGACCTTCTTAATAGCGTATCTATAGGGTTACTTTTCCCTAGTCTATACTTAATTATAAAATTTAGTAGGTATAGGAATATACACTATCTAGCCTATCTTCTATTTAGCTTCTATTGCTTTATAAAGGTCTATAGGTTATAGTAGTCTAATAGGACTTCCACTAGGGTCTCCACGCCTTTAATATAATATTACTAGTGTTTAAATAACTTAACTATAGCAAGTAGCTCTTAGTTAGGTATACTATAGTTTTATTTAGTGTTAGTAAACTTCCTTAACTAAAAGGCTATAGGGTACTAGCAGCCCTTATTATCTTATTATAATAAGATTCCTACTATTATAAAGATTAAGGCATCTATCTTAATGCGTACTGGTTAACTTAGGTTATAATAATAGAGCAGAGGAGCCTACTAAAAGGCATCTTTTAGCTAGTAAAACACTACCTATTCTTTTGCCCTAAATATAAACCTCCTAGTCTAGATACTATTCTAACTACCCTTTATTAACGCGTGTAGTAGTGCTATAATCCTAGAGTATCTATAGATAAACTATTAGTAAAAGTTATAGAACCCTAGGAAGGATTATATATTCTTAAAGCTTATAGGTTCCTTCTAATCCTAGATAGTAGTAACTTAGTAGGTATCTATTAAGATCCTATTAATAGAGAGGATAAACCCTAGGAACTCTACTAACTCCTAGTAGAATTTATATTTAGAGGGTTTTATATATAATTCTACCTCTCTTATATGCCCTAGGACTACTTTAATATATATAGTATGCTTCTCTTATATTTTTAAAAAGATAAGGATATTATCTAGATATACTATATAAATAGTATTAACTAGCCTGTGAAGCGCTTTGTGGATGTAGTTCTAGAATATAGCTAGAGTATTTATTAACCTAAAAGGCATTATAAGATATTTATAGTGCCTATAATACATATAGAACGTAGTCTTCTATTTATTACCCCCTTTAATCTAGATTCTATAATAAGTATCCTTAATATTAATTTTTAAGAAGAAGTAAGCTCCTTAGCACTAGTCTAGGATCTCTAAAATTAGGGGGAGAGTATAGCGATTCTTCTGCGTTACCCTATTAAGACCCTAGTAATCCACATATAATTAGAGCGTACTATCTTTCTTTAGTATAAATAGGATAGGCATACCTATAGAGCTCTTTAATAGTCTTATCTAGCCCTTCTATAGGTTCTTATTAATATATTTATAAAGTTCCTTTAATTTACCTTAGGAAAGGGGGTAAATTAGTCTATATAGGGATATAGCCCCTAGTATTAGATTAATTACGTAATTAGTGGTCTTTCTTAAAGGCAAGCTTCCTGCCTTATCTAATATAAATATGTCTTTAAACTTATATAGTTTCTAGGGGATATCTTTAATAGTTCTATATACCTTTACCTCTTCTTTATCTCTAAGGGTAATAAACTTATCTTCTATAACCCTATTAATAATATATATAATAGTCTTATTATATATAACCTTTACGAATTTACAGGGAGTTATAAGTAAAAAGGCCTTTCTTCTTTTCTTAAACCACTACTCTTATAAGTATAAGTAAAGGTAGACATATTCCTTAGTAAGTGTATATATCCTAATTAATATAGGGCTTCCCTTAGTTCTTAGGTCCCTATTAATAGCTATATATAGTAGCTTAAGGTCCTTTTCTTCTCCTCTTAAGTCTTTAATTATAATAGGGACCTTATAGACACTATATTAGGGAACTATAAGGGCCCCTACTACCTTAATAATAGGTGCCATAGCCTTAGCTTAGTTAAGTTTATAGGCTTATATAAATTTAGCGCTAATAATATTAATCTTAGCGTAACTATTAAGATCCGCTGCTATTTTAATATCTATATGCCTATAAATAGTAACTAGTGTGTGAAATTAACACCCTATTAGTACCTTAGTATTTAAGGTAGAGGTAAGGGCATCTACTTCTACCTTAGGGAGTTTTCTAGGTCTTATTACTCCTTCTTTAGCTTATTATATCTATTTATAAGGTACTCTATGCTATTATAGTTAAAACACTACCTTTTATACCTAGGTTTATAGTTATTTAGGTAGGTAGTAGGAGACTTCTCTTAGTCCTTATCCTTCTAATCTTTATTAGACCTTCTACCTTATAGAAAGTTATATCTATAATATTAGGGAGCCTTATTTAGGCCCTTATCTTCTAAATGCCTAGACTTTTACTTGCTCTTTAGCATAGCCTCCTAGAGTCACTAAGTAAGTTATATAACCTTCTCTTATGCCTTTCCTATAATAGAGGCATATAGATTAATCTAGTCTTATAGGTTAGGGAGTAGTTTTATAAAGAACATAAGAGCTTATAACTTTTTAGTAGCTCTTTCTAGGTATTTCTCTAGTAAATCTAGGTAGATACTAAATTTAATAGGACTCTAGCCCTTATATTACTTAATATTCTCTAGCTACATAGCTATTTAGGCATTATAGTTAGTAGTATCTTAGAGTAGTATAAGAGTCTAGGTCTTAAATACATCCTAGTTATCTTTAAGATTACTTTAGTTATTAGCTATCTATTTATTAAGGTATTAGTCCTATCTTACCCTATAATTACTATATATATAGTTAAGTATAAAGAGGATTTTTTAGTAATTATACTAATACTTCTACTTTACCCTATTAAAGGTATAGTTTAGATTATTTATCTATATTTTATACTTCTATAGGTTTATAGGGTATTAGAGGTTAGTAATATTCCTAACTTTAATCTCTTAGTAGCTATTACTAGAGGAGGAACTAGATCTTTACTACCTTTTTATCTTCTCTTTCCCTCTACCTAGCTATAGAAGATTAATAAGCTCTTACTCTTATTCCTATAATTCTTTAAGTTTCTTAAGCTAAGTAATTCACTTATTTATTACTATAGTATTAGCCCTAATATTAGAGGGTCTAGGTTTAGTCCTAGTTCCTATAGAATATAATATATCTTTAGTAGTAATACTACCCTTATTTAATTAACTTTAGTTATTATCTAATATTACTTAGGTTAATTAGGTAGTTCTTAGCCCTATATTACTCTTAGGTAGCTAGTGGTAGAAGCTTTAGAATTATAAGGATAAAGGTAGCTAGGTAAAAGAATATAGGGTATACTTATATATTAACTAAAGCTTACTAGGTCTAAGTGTAATATATATATAAGTTACTGGTTTATAGCTAGTGGCTTACTAATATTACATGGACCTAGCCCTTCCTTCTAGTGTTAGGCGCCGCGGTGCTCTGGCGCTGCGGTGCACGCATGCGCGTGGGTCATGTTGTGAGGGGCCTCACAATATTACCTTAATAGCTTTAAAGGTAATCTTATACCCTATATTACTTAGGAGATTATAGAGTTAGTATACTAAAGAATAACTAAAGTAGTAATATAAATACTATAATTTAATCTTAGTTAAGTGGTTCTATACTACTACCTTCTTATCTTATATTAATAGTATCTATATATAGCCCTATTTATATACTAGGGGTACCTTAATATTCCCTTACTAGAGGATATTCTTAGTAGTAATAAAGTTAATCCTTAATTAGCCTATATTATTAAGGTAAAGTAGGAAGGGAGTATTTATTAGTATTATATAAAATATAATATTACTAAAGGGTATAGGTATATTAATTATTCTAAGTAATATAATTAGCTAGCCTTTACTAAATATAATAATTACTTTACCTACCCTTATAGTATTAAGATAAATCTTTAGTATTATTTTCTATAGTACTATAACTTAAGATTAGCTTACTATTAAGAACTATACTACTCTAGTATCTAGTATAATACCTTAGAAGGCCTTAGATAAGTAATAGTCTTTAAGTAGGAATAGATAAGAAGGCCTAGTAGTATTCCTATTATTAAATAGATTCTTCTTACTTAGTCTATATATTATAGCTTAATTTATAAGGACTTTAATTATTTTCTAACTATTAAGGGTTATACTATAGGTAAAGAAGCTTATAAATACCCTTTCTTCTTCCTCTCCCTCTAGCTTAGTATTAAATCTAAGGCTTATTATATACTAGGTAACCTTATTAACTTTAGAGGGATAAGGAGTAGGATCTTCTATTAGGGTACTTTTATACTAGGTAAAAAAGGTATTATATAAAGCTAGTAAGGATAATAAGGTATCTACTAGGTAATAGTTATTATATTACTAGTATACCTTCTTATACTCTTCCTTAGGATACTTTATTAACTAGTATTCTTCTTTACTATATATATAATATTTCTTTATATAGGGAGGGCCTTTTCTACCTTTCTACCTTTATAGAGGGTATTATAACTCTTTGCCCTTACTATTATACCTTTTATTAGTCTAGAAGGTATTAGGAGTTTAGGTATTAGTAGGGAATTAATATTAACTACTAGATTCCTCTATAATAAGCTAGATTATTATATATATATACTTATAGAATTATTAGAGGCTATCTAGAGGGTTAGTAAGGTACTCTCTATACTTAGGAATCCTATTATAAGTAGTTATAATCTAGTTCCTAAGGGCTCTTTCTAATTAACCTATATTAGGGATAGCTTACTATAAGGTTAATAGCCTCTTAATAAGCTTATTAAAGTATTTTATCTTTAATTTATTAGGGTTTTTATTAATAGTTTTCTAGAGTAAAGTGTTATACTATTTAAGAAGATACTTCTACCTTATATCTTTAGTCTTAAACCTCTCCTTTATTCTCCTTATAAGGGTAGTAAGGTCCTAAGGGTTACTAGGTTTAGAGAGGTAGTCTAAGTAGTACTAATAAGCTTTTCCTTTTAATATTACCTTAAATATATACCTAGCTTATTCTAGTTTAATATCTAGAAGTTTATACTTTTACCTAAAGATCTAGAGCTTTAGTTTAAGTATATTATAGTTATTAGTACTATATTACTACTTAGATATATATATTTTAATAAGGTCTAAGATTTACTTTACTATTAGTTATAAAGGCTTAAAGGGAGGATTATTAGTAGGTTTATATATTATTCTTTAGTAAATAGGAATAGCTTATTATTAGGGAGTAGGGATTCTTTACTAGGTAAATATAGGTTCTTAGGGATAATAAGGAAGGGCTTATAAGGCTTAAGGTATTTAAGGAAAGGGCTAAGGGTTTTATTCTTAGGGGAAGGCTACTAATATTACTCTTTATAGAGATTATAAAGGTTAGTAGGAGGAATAAGTAGTTCTTATACTCTATTAGTCCTAGATATTATTATTATTATAAAGGTTATTAAGGAAGTTACTATTCTTAATTATATTCTTTTAGAAGTTATTATACTTCTTCTAGGTATCCTTTACTTCTTCTTATAATTAGAAGTAGAATTCCTATTAGTTAAGGACTTCTTAGAGGTTTATTACTATATTTATATTCTAGTTAATTATTATATAGATTCTAGAGTTAATAAGGTAGTCCTATAAGTGCCTTAGGACTATAACTAGGGTCTTAAGAAAGTTACTATAGGTTTATAAGTTAAAGTCTTAAGTAAATTCTATAAAGAGTAATCTTCTATATACCTTTTATATTATATAGTCCTTAACCTAAGAGAGAATATAGGTTACTTATATCTTAGGTATATTATTATCCTTAATATTAAATTTATCTATCCTAGTAAGTGTTTCTTCTATAATATACTAGTATAGTTACTATAGGATATAGAGGAAGGGGATAGTAAATTCTAGGGCTTCTAAGGGATCTGCTTAAGAGCTATTATAACTTATTAGGTTTTATAGTTATTCCTTCTTATTAACTATTATAACTTATAGTATTAGAGAAGATAGAATAAGGGAAGTAATAAAGGGATTAGGGAAAAAGATATAAAGGATTATAAGCTCTAGCGATTAGCTTTGTGTGTAATAGAACGCACTAAGTTAAAGAATAATAGGATAGCTTAGCTACTAGAGTTAAACTCTTCTTCTTAGTTTAGGCTTTAGCTTCTTCTAGCTACTCTTATTACCTTAATAGGCTAGCTAGAGTTAGCTTCTTCCTTAGTATAATTAGGGATCTTAAATAATAAAGCTACTCTTATTACCTTAATAGGCTAGCTAAATTACGCTACTTCTATAAAGGTCTCTTCTAGATAGAACCTAGCTAATCTATAGTGTCTTTAAAAGATAGTAGGTATTTATAAATAAAAGTGGTTATAAAGTTAACCACTAATTAGTGTTAGAATCACTAGGTGTGATAATAGCTAGTTATTAATTAGGCGCGCTTATGATAGTATTAATTAAATAATCTATTATAAGCTCTGTGTATTCTATTAGAAAGGAAGCTAGGAAAAGAGAGGGCTCTTATAAGAGGGAAAAAGCATCTACAGCTTATGTGGGTTACGTGATGTGGGTAGGTCACGTGACCTGGGCCCTGCCCTATTGCAGTCCTGCTTATGGGCAGGAAGGGAGGCACGCGCCGCCGCGCACGCACACGCGCGCGGCGGCCGACCTTCTTCCGGTCGGGCCGACCTTCAGCCGAAGGGAATTTCGGCTGCCAAGCGCGATTGATATCATGCTTGTTCCAACACTTTTACTTTTATTTCTATAGTTCTTTAAGTTTCTTAAGCTAAGTAATTTACTTATTTATTACTATAGTATTAGCCCTAATATTAGAGGGTCTAGGTTTAGTCCTAGTTCCTATAGAATATAGTGTATCTTTAGTAATAATACTACCCTTATTTAATTAACTTTAGTTATTATCTAATATTACTTAGGTTAATTAGGTAGTTCTTAGCCTTATATTACTCTTAGGTAGCTAGTAGTAGAAGCTTTAGAATTATAAGAATAAAGGTAGCTAGGTAAAAGAATATAGGGTATACTTATATATTAACTAAAGCTTACTAGGTCTAAGTATAATATATATATAAGTTACTGGTTTATAGCTAGTGGCTTACTAATATTACATAGACCTAGCCCTTCCTTCTAGTATTAGGCGCTGCGGTGCTCTGGCGCTGCGGTGCACGCATGCGCGTGGGTCATGTTATGAGGGGCCTCACAGCATCATTCTTATCCGCCGCAACTGCCTCCCTTATTCTATAATAAAAATAATGTAATACTATTCCCTAGGCAATAAATCCTAGATTGCTTAGCCTTAGCTATAAAACCATTACTATATTCTATATAGTAAGGAGTTATAGATAGTTAGCCTACTAAAATATTAGTAAATAGATAGCGAAATAGGGCTAAGATATAACCTACTATCCCTAGGACTAGAGCTAGGTTTATAGTAACTATAAGGGTTTAATAGGAGACTATATACTACTAGTATATAATTAAAGTATCCTACCTAGATATATTAGTAAAGAACTAGTAAAATAGGAAGAAATATATAGACCTAGTAGACCTTAGCGGCCCCTATTAACCTAAATATAATATAATATATTATATTAGTATAGTTAAAGCCCTATATAAGCTAAAGATAATAAGTAGTAAAACACTACTAAGTTACCTCTAAGAATATAAGGTCTTTAGGATTATCCTTATCCTTATTACTAAGTGCCTTTATTAGGATATCTACCTAATCTAGTACCTTTAATAAGTTAAGGAAGTTATTATATATAGTAGCTATAGACTATATAATTATTAGTAAATAGAAACTAAAGAGTAAAGGAAAAGTAAGATACTTATAGCCTTATAACTATCCCTATATAAATAATACTAAATATAGTGCTTTAACTACTTTATCTTTAACTAACCTATATATAGGTTAGCGTTAAATTAATAATTAATCTAGGGAAGTTTAGGGGTAAATAGGGGGCTCTTTTTATATTTAGTATATCTAGTATATAAATAGTGTATATATAAAGAGTTATAGAGTAGAATTATAGGCGCGCTTATAGTAATATGTTAGTGATTAATAATAGATAGATAATAGTATTATAAAAAAAAAAGTAATAATTTAGCTAATAATATAGAAATAAAAATAGAATAATATAGTGGAGAGTTAGAGGTAAATTTATACCTAAGCGCTAACTATTATTTATTATTATAGATTATTATTTATTATTATTTTAATATAACTACTAGTTAGTAAATAGTTATAAAATATAGGGTAAAAGCTATTTAGGAGCCTAGTAATAAGGGGGGGGATAATTATAAGGCCCCTTATAATATAACCTATGTGTATATATACACTATAGCGCTAGAGTACCGCGGCGCCTAATACTAGAAGGAAGGGCTAGGTCTATGTAATATTAGCAAGCTACTAGCTATAAACCAGCGACTTGTATATATATTACACTTAGACCTAGCAAGCTTTAGTTAATATACGAGTGCACCCTATATCCTTTTGCCTAGCTACCTTTATCCTTATAGGGAGGCACGCGCACGCGCACGCACACGCGCGCGGCGGCCGACCTTCAGCCGAAGGGAATTACGGCTGCCAAGCGCGATTGATATTATGCTTATTCTAACAATTATAGCCTTTCTATTTTACTAGGTATTTACGCTATTTTCTATTATAATAATATAAAATAATTCTCTTAACTTTAAACTCCTCTTTATTATCTTTAATATTATCTTATAGTAAGGATATATCTATATAGCTAGTTAGGCTCCCTTTAAATAGTTTAAGGCTTATAATATTAAATATATTATAAAGTCTTAAGCTAGCTAGTAATTATAATTAATAAGCTAAGCTATAATTACTAATTACCTTTTTAATCTTATAGGGTCCTAGGTACTTTATAGTAAGCTTTTAGCTTAGGTATCTTAGGTTAATATTTTTTATTAATAATAATATATAGTCTCTAGCCTTAAACTCTATTAGTATTCTCTTATAATTATAGTACTTCTTTTACTATACTTATATATTACTTAGTAGCTACTTAATCTCTAAGTATCTCTATCTTAGTTCTAAGACTCTATTTTCTACCTAGTTATTTACTAAATTAGGCATTAGAATAGCCTAGTATAGTCCCCTTAGGTTATACCCTTATTGAAAATGGAAGGGGAATCTCGCTAGAGGGATAGGAAGACCTCCCTAGTAGATTCCAACGCGGCGGCTTCTAGATTCACTATAATACAACGATTCTTTAAGATATAGAGCGTTAATAGTTAAATATAGTAGATTTCTAGCTAGATAAATAATCTAATAAGTAATAAGAAGATTTTCTAAGTCCCCTTATAGACCTACTAACTATATTAACGGAAGGCGGTTGCTAGCTAGGCCTTAGGAGCTACTTTTTATTTTCCATAAAATTCATTTATATAGGAAAAGTAAAAAATTAACTTATAACCATATAATCTAGCCACCTACGTGCACTAACTAAGCACTTTTATAAGCAACCCTATAAATAAAATACATTATTAAATCCAGAAAAAATCAAGGATTTAAATAGTATAAATCAGCCTTTTATATAACTACTAGTTCCCTAGTTACAGTCGATTTTAGCTTCCCTATAGGGTAGCCTAGTCGGCTTAGTTATACAAGCCTGTGGGTTGGTTGTGTGCAGGAACGCAGGTCACAGCCAAAGCTGGCCGCAGCTAACAACGCTGCAAGCAACGCCTTGTAACCAACGTTGCAACAACGTAACTAGGCAACTAGTGGGCCTATAAAATAGTGCTATAAATAGCATAATTTTAACAAGAGAGACTAAAAGAGAGGGCACTCTTATAAGATAAATAGGGCAGCTATATATATGCGGATCATGTGGTGTGGGTGGGTCACGTGACTTGAGCCCTGCCCTATCATAGGGGCCTAACCGTGAATCAGTAGGTGGGATCATGCGTGCGCATGCGCGCGCGCGCCAGCCGACCTTCTTCCGGTCGGGCCGATCTTCTTCCAGTCGGGCCGACCTTCTTCCAGCCGGGCCGATCTTCTTCCGGTCGGGCCGACCTTCTTCTGAAAGGAATTGCGGCTGCCAAGCGCGATTGATATCATGCTTGTTCCAACAGTTTTATCCTAGTTAATGCGCGGTGCCCTTATACAACCTATGCTCTAAGGAGCTCTCCCTGACACGTACATACATGTATGTACTTATCACAGGAAGATTCCGCCTTGGCACCAAATGCGGCGGATTGCACTCTGGCCAGCTATCAACCGACCAGTGAGTGAAGACTTTGGCAAATTTCGTCGAGCTGGCCGAGGCGAGCTCCCTCTTCGGAAGGGAAGGCCCAATTATGCTCTCCTCTTTCCCATTCACCCAGTTAAATCCTGGCCTATAACCGCCTGAACTAGGAGGTGTGTACATGTTTCATCTGCATTAATGGCGTTATTTAAACGCTCGCTTGTCTTGTTCCGAAAAAAATATCCACAGAGCTTCAGCTTTAGACCGCGAAGCTCCTCCTGGCTTGGGTTGTTCCTACTTGACGACCCATTCAGGTTCATTGTAGACCCTGGTATGCAGGTTCATTGTAGACCCTGGTATGCAGGTTCATTCTGGATCCTGATATGCAGGAAGTATCGAAAATGTGTTTAGCTCCATATTCTTCTTCTCGGAGGAATTATTCATAGGAAAAGAAAAAAAAAGGTCGGTTCGTGATCATAACACCTACTTATAGAGGCGTGCCCATCTACGCTCGAGGAAAAGTTGGCCATTCTACAACCCAGTTAGACATGTCAACTTTTTCATCCGTCCACACAGCGTCGTGACGACCTGATTCCCGTTAGTCTCTCCCCCCCTTTGGGCTCTTTACCATCTCTCCCAACGCGGCCCTCTGACATGATTCAACAGGTTGAGCACGCCCCAATCACCTATTGTGAGCGTTGTTGAGCATGCACTACTCTCTGACCGCGGTTTTGGCCGCTGCTGCAGCAGTCCCTGGCCTAGGTTCGATCGCTGCTGCAGCAGTCCCTGGCCTAGGTTCGATACTTGACCTTAAGACGCTAAACGTCACGTTGGAAAACCACTCTGCAAAAGATATATACCATCCTGTGCTCCGGTACGAAGCCAGGGTAGAGGAAAGACGCTACGTCAAGACTTACATTGATTGGGCACCAAATTTAGCAGGTCAGACTTCGGAAAGGAAACCAATTCATTACCTTCATAGACGATATAACCCCAAGGTGCCAAGCCGTAGAGCGGATCTGAAAGACACATGGTCCATCCAGTTTGATTTACCTAATGGGAAGTCTTGTTCTTCGAGTGGAAACGACGGGTTCTCTACGAAATCTTGGATTCCGCATGCTACCGCAGCCAAAGACGTGGGAGAAATGAAAATTCAGTTCTATTGTGCCACTGAGGATACATTCGGGTTCAAAGTCATCACGACCGGACACACGTTGGAGGGACAGATCAGTTGCACTGAAAAATTAGACAAGACAAAATCAGGATGCTAGGCCAGCAATTGTGTACTTGATTCCTTACTCCCCAAGCTTCCTAGCTTCCCGGCCGCTTGATTCTTGGATAGATGAGCCCCTTGGAATGAGACACCTTTTTATTTATTTAGAAAATCCATTCTTGACCTTTTCGGCCTTTGCCAGTTGTTGTTGAATGGTTGGGCTGTTGTTTTGGGCTAACCCACTACCAAAGTTGCAGGACCCCAGGAAATAAAGGAGAGTTGGGAACGCGAGTCAGCCTACTACTACTACTATCGGGCGCTTGAAGGGCGACTTGGCGGCGATGTCGTGTCTTTGTGGAGAAGCGGACGGAGTAGAGCTGTAGACACAGATTGCAAACCCTGACCTTTTCGAGATGGTCATCATTCCACGGCGACCTCGACTTGTTTCAGTTTAGTGAATAGCATTGGTGTCATCTATTATTACGTGCGCTCAACTGCTGGAATCAAGTCGTCCATCACTCGGGCTGGGTTGCTGGCTACAATACAACAACCTGCTCATCGCCACTGATGAGCCGTCATCGATTGATTGAGGATTTCCCCGCGGGATCCAGCTCCTTTAGATATGCGCGCGGCGCTTGCGCGTCCTCGTGGGCGAGCCGTTACTTCCTCACGCTACGCTGCGTTACGCGCTCGTTGATGCCAAGGCCGTAACACGGCAAAGTCCATCGTGGTTTACATAATGGAATCATGGGAAACCCCACCGCCGCGTCCAATCTTCCATCTCAGGGGCCATGGGTTCTGACCGCGATGGGTCTCAAGTTTCGCGCTGTGCTCTGGTTGCCGGGGGGCGCCTTGAATTCTGGACATGAAGCTTTGGCTGTGCTGTGCTGACTTGCATCCGAGCGGTGATGTGCAAGTCTGTGAGTCAGAAAGTGCCTGGCTTTTGGGGGCGCCTTAGCACCGACCCGTCGGTATTTTGATGGCGAGAATGACGGTTTAAAACACGGAGGGGTCGGTCTTCGAATCGAACATACGTTTACGGCGTTAGCGCGAGTTGCAAGGCCGGGGTGGCTGGGATCGGGGATAATCGCTTGGTTATCGACGGCCCGCTTTGCCCAGCAGTTGTCCAATCGAACAACTTCCCGGCTGGATGGTGACTGGCAGTCCCGGGGGGGGGGAGGGGTATTATTGCATGGAGATTAAAAAAGGACGAGGCGTCCCCTTGGAACGGGATTCGATTTCCCGTCACTTTGCCAAGGAGAGTTCATTTTTTATACTTGTTTTTATTTTATTTTTATCCCACTCGGACGTGTGCGCCTTATCAAAAGGGCAAAGGGGCAAAGCAAAGGGCGGCAGAAGAACAAGGCAAAGAGGGGGAGACATTCCGAGGTGAGGTGTCATGGGCTTCCCGGGCTTTGGAATCACAGCCCTCTCGCTGACGGCATGCATCTATCTCATCTTCGCGGCGGGGGTGCAATCACGACTGGTACTCGCCGAGGCATTCGCGGGCGCGTGGGCGGTCGCCGCATTTGCATGGGCCATCTGGTCTGTGTTGATCTATCCGCGTTGCGTGTCGCCGCTGAGGAAGCTTCCGACTGCTGGGGGCGCACATTGGTTGTTTGGGCATGGACAGAGGTTTATGACGCCCGAGGGGGAACCTACGAGGGAGTGGTACGAACATGTCCCGCCATGTTTTCTTGCTTTCTTGCTTTCTTGTTCTATGTTGGTTTATATCCAGACTGGTGGGGTGCTAACACAGACATGTTGCGATGCTCCACATAGGATCACCACGATTCCACATGATGGCCTGCTTCGGTACTTTTGGTTCTTCAACATGGAGCGCGTCCTGGTGTCGTCCGACAAGGGCCTCGCCGAGGTCCTGGTCACCAAGAGCTACCAGTTCAAGCGGCCGGATATTGTGCGCAAGCTGCTTGCACCTGTGCTGGGCGTGGGCATCCTCCTTACCGAGGGCGACGTCCACAAGGCCCAGCGACGGGATCTCATGCCGGCATTCGCGTTCCGCCATGTCAAGGACCTGTACCCGGTGTTCTGGAACAAGGCGCGGGAGGTGGTCCAGGCCATGACGTCCAAGACGGACAGCGACGGCGTAGCGCAGCTCGACGCACTGGATTGGGCGAACAGATGCACGCTGGACATCATCGGCGTGGCGGGGCTGGGCGTCGATTTCGGGAGCATCCAGGATCCGAGCAACTCCTTGGCCGTGACGTACAAGTCCATCATGGCGGAGCAAGGGGGTTCGAGAATCCTGGGCCTCCTGCATCTGCTGTTCCCGACGTGGCTGGTGAAAATGTTGCCCGTGAGGAGGAACCGTGTGGTTGACAACGCAAACCGCGTCATCAGAGGCACATGCCGGCATCTCATACGCGACAAGAAGCGCAAGATGGCCGACGACAAGGAGCGCACGGATGTGGACATCCTCTCCGTCGCCCTGGAGAGCGGCCGCTTCAGCGACGACAACCTCGTCGACCAGCTCATGACGTTCCTGGCGGCCGGTCACGAAACCACCGCCTCGGCGTTGACGTGGGCCACGTACCTCCTGTCGTGCCACCCTGCCGTGCAGACTCGCTTGCGCAACGAGATCCGCGACAACCTCCCGCCCCTAGACGACGATGCCGACATGACGAGCGCCGACATCGACAGCTTGCCCTACCTCAACGCCGTGTGCAACGAGGTGCTCCGCGTCTTCTCCCCCGTGCCCCGAACCTCGCGCGAGGCCATCGAGGATACCACCATTCAGGGCCAGCACATCCCCAAGGGGACCGTCATCATGCTCTCCCCCTGGGGCACAAACGTCGACCCGAACCTCTGGGGCACCGACGCCATGGAGTTCAAGCCAGAGCGGTGGCTGGTGGATGCGGAGACGGATGCGAAGAGGGCGGCGGGCGGTGGTGGCGCGAGCAGCAATTATGCCTTCTTGACCTTCTTGCACGGGCCGAGGAGCTGCATTGGCGCGAGCTTCGCCAAGTCGGAGTTTGCGTGTCTGTTGGCGGCGTGGGCGGGCAGGTTTGAGTTTGAGCTGAGAGATCGGGACATGATGGACAGGAACAAGTTGGTTGTTCGGTATGGGGTGACGGCTAGGCCAAAGGGGGGTTTGCATGTTAGAGCGAGGGCTGTTCCTGGTTTTTGAGGGAATGAGTCTTTTTTCCTTTTCTTCTTCTTCTTCTTCTTCTTTTTTTTTTTTTTTTTTTTTGGGGGTTACGAATTGATGACTTATGATTGCGTTGCCTTTTCGTGGTGATGATGATGGACTCGGGTGATCTGATGTGAATGCAGTGGTGATAATTGGCCCACGCGGCAAGAACCTCAACAAGCGTCTGCAGACAAGTTCAGTCAAAGCGTGTACATATTGGTAGTAGGTGAAAGGATCACCCCACATTTGGCAGCTGGCCCGGGCTCGGGTGGTTGTCTCAGGCCACTTGGTCGAGTCGAGGTTCTAATATCAGTTACCAGTTGACGCTTGTTGTCCCAGCCACCGCCATTCTGCACTCGATGCCACTCGTGGACACGGCCCGGGGCCAACCAAGAGGGGCCTGAGCTTCAGCCCAAAATCAAAACATTGCCGTCCAACCAGGCTGCAACAAGGCTGCTACGGCTGCTACCAGGGTGGCATGCCTTTTCTCCTTTCCCCTTCTCTTCTAGTGATCTGCTACTCCGTGCATTGTCTTGTCTCGACCTGCCTTGCCGTTTAAACCACCTGCATCATCTATAAATCTAATACCCAAAGCAAAACAAGGCAGCAGGCAGATGCATCGCCGCCCTCACCGGCCGACTGAGCGGCAGCCATGATGATGCGAGATTCCCGCCGCCGGAGCCCTGAGGGCTCTAGGAGGCGGAAGCGGGATCAGAGGCGAAACTCGCGCGAGGACCTCTCCTTTATCCCGCCTCAACCTATCAACACCGTTTCAAACATGAACATGAACACGATGACGAATCCGAACATCCACTCATCTACAAACTACCCGGAATACTACCCTTCGCATCCGACACCGATACCGATAGCGACTGCAACCACAAGAACTCGTGGTGGTGAAGCTTCAGACAGAGACAGAGAAAGAGATATAGGCACATCTCGAGACCAAGATCGCATTCGGGACCGGGATCGAGGTCAAGAATGGCAGCGATATCAGGAACGCGATCGCTCCGTTAGACAAAGAGCTGCATCGGATAGCTCAGACTCATTCTCCTCGAGCTCGGTCGCATCCTCACTTCTCGACATTTCCCGGCATTACCCTGCCAAGACTCGATTTGGAGGCCTGCTTGGTACATTTTGGCGAGCACCTTCAGAGCGTCGGGTCCGTCGCCGAAGAAGTGGCAGGGCCAAAAACCGCCGTGTGCTATACTTTGGCAACTCGTCATCCTCGTCAGTCAACTCCGACCTGGCCTATGGAAATGGCTATATTCCTCGCAAGAAAAGCCGAGAGTTTAACAACAAGAGTCGCGCCACTTCTGGAAGCTACCCAGTGCAAGAGACCGGAGTCAAAGACCGGAGAAACACAAAGGACTATGATGAGAAGGGCAATGGAGCTGGCTCTAGTCGACCCAGTGGTCCCACCAAACGGGACAAGACCGATGAAGAGATTCTTGCCATTGGTCGTCAACTCTCTGGCATTGCAAGGAAACAGAACGATCACCATGTGCGAACTTCAGGCAGAATCAAAGCATCCGGCTTGGCAGTGGCTGCCGCGGCCGTGAATGAAGTTCGAAAAAAGAGACGAGACAAAGGGACGCGCGGCAATGGCAGCTCTAGGCCCTATCATGGCGCCTCTTCGGACTCCAGTGATGATTCAGACTGGGAAGATACCTCTGACGAAGAGGGCGGTTTCAGCGACGCCGAATCGGCTCTAGCCTATGGCTCAGTAGTGTCACATGCCATCAAACCTACTCGACCTTCATTCGACCCTGCCATGTCTGCAGCCGCAGGTGTCGCAGGTGCCGCTGTGGGAGCTGGTGTGCCATCAATGGCTGGCCGATCTGGCATGTCCTCCCGACCAGCAGAGAGTCTCCCTGCTAGAAGTAGCCGAAAGAGTTCTGTCGTAGATCCCCGGCTCTTTGGCCCCCAGAATTCTCTTCGAGGAATGATCAATACGCCCTGCGGTTTCGGCGAGGGCCAACCAGTGGCTGATCACCAACAATTCAAGAAGCTGCGCCGCGTCGAGACCGAACCCATGTACAAAGGCCCTGTACGAGATGTGCACCCTTTTTCCTCCTCCGAACCGAACCCATTCGATGTGGATATAGTGTCTACTATGACTGCTGCTCAACGGGATCTTCCCTATCGATCCCGGCCGGCTCCTATTCCTCTCCAGCAACCAAGCCCGAAGGCACCGGTCTCCTCAAAGGTGTACCAAACAGAGAAGTTGGAGGAGGAGAGCAAGCTTGAAGCAGCCAGACACACACACGCGCGCTCTGACGAGACCGGCCTAGGTACCGGAACCAAGCTGACGGGGCTTGCAGCAGCCGCTGCGGCTGCCGTAGCTCTTGCTTCAGACCGCAAATCAAAGAGGGAGTCACGCCGCGAAGAGCGCAGAGCGGAGCGCAAGGATGGTCTTCCCGAGACCAAGGATCTTCTCTCGCGGGATGTTGAGCGTAGAGAAAAGGAAAGCAAACGCAGCGGCATTGAACACTACGAGACTCGAGACCGCGAGCGAGACTCCAGGCGTCGCGACAAAGAGGCCGATTCAGAACTGAGTCGCAAGTCCAAGAAAGACTCGCATTCCTCTAAACACCCAGATGAACGAGACCATAAACGTCACTCTCGTCACGAAGAAGACGAGACCCCGCGAAAGCGCCGTGAGAAAACAGCAGATCATTATGCTGAAGGGGAGTCCTCTCGCAAGTCCAAGCGCAGCGATGGCGACCGAGACCGAGACCGAGACCGAGACCGTGATCGTGATCGCGACTCGAAGAGCGAGGTTTCAAGATCCTCCAGACGAGAGAGTCGAAAGTATGGGGATCGCGTTGAAAGACGCAAAGACGAGCAGGTGGCTGACAAGTCTCTTGAAAAATACCGACCTAGTACCAAAGAACATGGCGTTGACCCTTTCCAATTCCAAGTTGCTCCAAGTGCCTTGGGCTCTTCGCTTGTTTCTGCTGCAACGGCTCCGGCACGTCCCCTAACTCCGGCCGTTGTCACGGTTGATCGGGAGCCAGATTTCGATGATGAGCCACCGCGCTTAGAACACTCTGAAACCAGATTAAGCCGCAGGGACTCGTTTGAAATGGAGCGCATGGTGGAGGACTACAAGAAAACTACTCGTGACGCACCGCAGGACTCTGATACACGACGGCATGATTACTACGAAGAACGGGGTCATGACACAAGAAACATTTTCGAGAAAGCAAAACATTCGACAGCCCCTATTGCCGCGGCGACGGTGGCGTCCGCAGTGGCCATCGAGATGGGCAGATCACGAGAGTGTCGTCGACACGAGGACCACTCCACGCCAGCTAGAGACCCAATTCAGGAGGAGGCAGACCGATACTACCGCCAGATTATAACGGCCCAGAAGATAGCAGCCGACGAACAACGATCTCGCAGTGCAGCTCCTGACAAGTCCATCATCAATAAATACGACAGTGCCTCTCCGCCAACGTCCTTCACCATCGTCACGCCCCCTGAGATGGAAGAAGCCAAGTCGAAGGAGACTTTGTTCGCTGTCCCTGACGCAGACGTCAAGATCGACAACAAGATTTACCCTCAGGAGCTTCACAAATTCCAGACAACAGGCCGATCACCGAACTTGTTCACCTCGCGCGATCCATCCTGTGAGCGTGAACGTCCAGTTTTGAACCTCGTTTATCCTACTCCCGTACCCAGTCGTCAGCCAACACCGAGTTTGTCGCGAGTGGCAAATGAAGTTGGCAATAAATCAGAGGTGGGGGCCAGAAATCGGGATCGAGACCGAGACAGAGATAGGGATCGAGACGATGGCAATGATAAAGGTAAAGACAAGGATAAGAAAAAGAAGAAAAAGAAGAAGTCCACCTTTAAAGACGACTCCATCGACGACCACGCCATTGGGTCAAAAAGTGATCTTATGAAATCCGCCGCTACTTCTATAGTGTCTTCCACTGCAAAGTCCGTCACATGGGGCGAGAATTCGACAAAGAGATTCGAAGTCGAGAGGCCCGAATCTGGAGGCGACTCAGAACCTGCAAGCGGCAAAGCTAATTCTGCCGATAAGCCCCGGCCTCACCTCGACCAAGCCAGCCAGTGGGGAATGATTGCAGCCGCCATCGAGGATAGTAGATCTGAGCCCGCAACCGAACCCGAGGTCAAGGGATCACGATCGAAGAAGAAACAAGCCAGTTCTGATGTCGGCGTCGGCTTTCGCGATAGACCCGGAAGAGATAGAGACGATTTCAACGATGATGCCAAGTCCGAGCCACCTATACCTGGCCCAAAGCCTGTTAGCCCGACTTCTGAGAAGATGCCCGGTGGCTTCGCTGATGACATTGAGTTTGCGGCTACCCTTGCCGCTGGCCTCAAAGACACCGGCTTTGACCCCAATATCGTAATCAATGATCCTGCCTACCGTCGTCGAGATTCTCCTCCCCACTGTAGTGAACCTAACGGTGATGGATGGAATCATTCGTCCTTTTCCGATGCAGTGACGGATCTTACGTCTAAGCAGAAGGCTGTTTCCGAGCCTGGCTTCTTTTCCGAACCTATCGATATGACAAGGGAAGAGCCGACAGCTGCCACAGATGATTTGGAAGATGCGTCCAAAAAGTTGAGCAAAAAGGAGAAGAGGAAAATTGAAAAGGAAGGGAAACGCCGGTCTATGGACGCCAATGAGCCTCTCGTTTCACAGCCATCATCCCAAGTACCAACCTTTGGTGATTTTGGAGAGAGCCAACTGAGCAAGAAGGAAAAAAAGAAGCTTGAGAAAGCCAAGCGTCAGTCAATCGAACTTACCGACCCTTCGCCTGTTAAGTCATCCCAGACTCCCGAGTTTGAAGATGCTCCCGAGAGCCAGCTAAGTAAAAAGGAGCATCACAAGCGTGACAAGGAAGACCGAGCTGAAGAGAGGGCTCTGGACAATGTCACAGATTACGAGGACCCACCTCGTGATGATGATTCAAAGCCGCGCGAGGCTGACGATGCCGGCCTGGAAGAGGTTGGCAAGAAGAAGTCCAAGAAGAACCGAAAGAGCCGGGACTTCGACGTCGACACATCTTCGCGTGTGTCCGCTCGTACGGATTATGCCGACGATAAGTCGACGATCCGTACGGTGGAGCCGGAGGAGTGGGACGCTCTCAGGAAATCCAAGTCCAAGTCCAAGAGAGACTCTGTTGGTTCTGAGATCATTTCCCAGTCGGCGCCGGGGTCTGAGGTTGGCGAAAGGGACAGCTCTAGCAAACGTAGCAGCAAGTCGAAGCGTCGAAGCGGTACTGACTTTGACGATTATGGGGATGGCCCGCCCGATCGGAAAAGGGAACCCTGGGAAGATCGAGAGGTAGGCTCAGTGGTTTCCGAGTCCCGTGGCGACGAGCGCCACCGGGAGAGACGAAGCAAACGATCATCGTTATACGACGATGACGACGCCAAGTCGGTTGCTTCTGCTCCCGGCTCGTCTCGTAAGATCAAGCGATCCTCTCTATACGGGAACGAAGAGCTCGCCAAATCTTCTGCGTCTGTTGCAGGGTCCACTCGGCGTGGCAAGGACAAAGAGGTCGACAAGAGCGAGAAAAGATCTAGCGGTCTGTTTGCAACACTGTTCAAAGGCAGCAGCAAAGAAGATTCCAAGAGATTGGATAAGGAGTCTTTTTTAGATAATGCCGGCACCCTTGGCGCGGGTGTCGGCTTGGCGACAGCTGCTATTGTTGCTAGCAACTCTCGCCCCAATGCCGGCCATGCCTCCGAAAAGGAGGAGTCTGAAGCTCGCGATATAGCCAACTCCGTCCTATCGCGAAACTTTGATGATTTTGACCCAGAGATTGCTCCTCGCGCAATCAAACCCGCCATCGATCCCCAGTATGGCGATTTGCTACCACTGCCTCCAAGCGAACCCGGCAGCCCAGTGACAACAGCTGAAGACACGCCAGACATGCCAGCCTTGCCGGACAGCCGACCGGATACACCTCCCGAGGAGCGAAGCCTCAAGCGTGACGTCTTCTCCCATCGTCGAAGGAAGAGCGCACAAGAAACGCCAACCAAATCTCCCAGCAACACCGCTATCCCGATCTCTCTGCGCCTTGGACAAAGACACAGCGCTGCTCCCAGCTCGCCCGGTAACTATCGGTCACCCCCCAGCGGATCGCCAGTTGCGACACCCGAAGCCACTCGTCGGGCAGCTCGCATCTCTTGGGACAGCAGTAGAGAAATCAAACCTCTCTATCTTCTCGAACACTCCCGACAGGGCTCTGCTGAGACGGTTTCTCAAGTGGATCTGCCAGCCCTTCCCCCTAGCGAGCCCAGCGAGCCCCCGTCTAAAGAGTCGCCCGGGCATAGTTTCGCAGAATTGGACTCATCTGGTGACGTGGTCAATAAAGGGCTTAATCTTGACGATCTTGCTGATGTTGGTCTCCGCATCAACACAGATTTGGCTGCTGCCGTGTCATCCCAAGACATTACTGGCTCACAAGAGACTACGCCCAAGGCCACCGTCAAGCCAGAATTGCCCTCATTGCCAGCAGCTCAGGAGACTTCCGAGGTTTGGACAAGCGCCGAGGGAGATCCGGTACCAGTTGACTCCATGTCCAAAGACAGAGGCTCATACTTGTTGAACTCTGCCCCTTCGTCGATAAAATCAGTCAAAAGTGTGGCCAGTGTGGGCACCTGGGAAAGCCCCCCCAGCTCTACTACAACCAAGAATCTCGCCGTGGAGAGCTCGGTTCCAGACATTACGGAAGACTCGACTTCTGCGGATGAGCACTTCTCCGACGCACTGGAAGGAACACAATCTGACACATTTGAGGAGGCTCATGACTGGTTCGACAATCCCAAGTCCCCCGAACAAACTGTCGAGCCTGTCCAGAATGTTGAGGCTACTGGACCGCCAGCACCAGAGCCTACCGTGCCCATTCACAAAGAAGCAATCGAGCCCAAAGAATGGAAGAGTATGTCTGCCAAGGAAAAGAAGAAGGCGAAGAAGGCAGGTAAAGTTAGAGACTTGTCTCTTGCGGGCGCTGCTGCTGCTACTGCAGTTATCACTCCTATGATGACAGAAGAGCCGGCAGCTCAGCCTGAAGAGTCTGCTGTATCTGTACAAGCTCCAGACGAATTCGAGCTCCCAAAGAAAGAAAAGAAAGGCAAAAAGGGGAAGAAGTCTCTATTACGTGAAGACGATGTTGCGGATACGTCCAGAGCCGAGCCAAACGCTGATCAAAATCTTCCACCCACTGCTGATGATGCAGCCGAAACTCCGAAGCCAGGCAAGGATCTTGCGAATGCCGAAACCGAGGCTGCCAAGTCGACGCCAGAAGTGGATGCTCCTATGACCCCGATCGCCGATGATGAGGAAGGGGAGACAAAGGACAAGGATTTACAACAAGACCTCGCAGACCAGGCCACCGAGAAAGCAGCCAAAGAGCCCCCACCAGAGCCTGTGGCAATTGCCCAAAGCGACGTTGTGAAAAATGTCTCAACCGAGCTGAACACAGACGTATGGGAGACAACGGACAAGAAGAGTAAGAAAAATGAAAAGAAGTCCAAGGATACCTCCTACTTGATCGCCCAAGAATCCCCTACAGTTGGAGCTGGCATGGACCCCGCGATTGACGCAGTCGAGCAACTGCAAAATTTAGACGAAAAAATTGCTCCAGATGCTTCAGTTGAAGGACCAACAACGGCTGACTTGGATGCTACCCAAGAAACACATGACACTGTGATACCTCCCGCTGACCCGACCGCTTCTGCCGATCCTGAGGAGACGTGGTCTGCACCTCTATCAAAGAAGGAGAAGAAGAAGAAGAAGAAGAAGAAGAGTCTTCAAGCGGATGAGCTTTTACCCATAAGCAAGGAGCCAGAGACTGCGGCATTGCCCGAGAAAGGCGAAGCTAAAGAAACAACAACCGATCTCGTTGCAGTACCTGATGTGGACATGGCTCCAGCAAGGGGAGTTCCCGAGCCGGTGCAGGTTGCTGAGTCTGTCAAAGCTGACTGCGCCCCAACCACTTCAAAGGGCAAGAAAAAAACGAAGAAGAATTCGCAGGTCGAAGAACCTCTTCCCACAGAGGAGTCAAGGTCAATCACACAAGAGCATCATCCAGAATCAGCGATTGAGACCAGCAAGCCAGCTACTGGGGGACTTGCAACCACAGACGTCCCCCCATCCAGTTCTGAGGAGCCCACACCCAGCGCAGATACCGTTTTGCCCACCGCTGAGCCCGCAGAAGCAGCCGGAACGGAGTTTTCGAGCGTGTCCAAGAACAAGAAGAAAAAGAAAAAGGGCAAGCAGCTTGAGGAACCAGAAATGACTGGGCAAGAGCCTGAGATCTCTGTGGTGGCCGAACCTCCACATCCTGTGCCTGAATCATCTACTCCACGTTCTCAAGAAGCTCAAGAAACCATTGAAGCTGGCGACGCCGATTTCTCACCAGTGTCTAAGGGTAATGAGAAGAAGCAAAAGCAAAAGAGTACTCAGCTTGACGATGCCTTTCCAGGAGAGAAAGAATTGGAAGCGCCTGCCGTCATTGAAGTTGATGATAAGCAACCTGTCGCAGAAACAACTGTTGTCGATGAACCATCTGCGTCCCCACAGGAAGCTGTCGAGGAAGATATTGCCCCAGTCTCGAGGGGCAAGAAAAAGAAGAGGAGGCAGGACGCTCAATTAGAGGACCCTTTACAGCAGAACTCCGAGAAGGAGACCGACACTTCTGTAGCTGCAGATGATCAGCTTGTCGCGATCCCTTCATCAGATCAGGCTGCTGAGAATGAGCTTCCTTTCGCCGAAGAGCCGAGCGCTATCACCCAAAAGCCTGTGGAAGCCGCCGAGTCTGGCATTACACCAGTGACCTCAAAGGGCAAGAAGAAAAAGAAGAAGAGCCTTGAACTCAACGAGGGTAGCCCGATCGATGCGACACAGGCCGCTGCTAAGTCCGAGAACCAGTCCGAGACTCGAAACACCGAGACTGATCTACTACCCGATGCAGCGCCAGTCGTGATAGCTGAAGAAACTCCTGCCCTCGACCAATCCATTCAACCTACCGAGGCTGATTTTGCCCCTGTTACCAAGAGCAAGAAAAAGAAGAAGGACAGGAGAAAGTCTGTGCAGTGGGAAGACTCGGTGCCAGATCCTAATTCTGAGACAACTGGTGCTCCTGCTCCGGTCGTCGACGCGTCAGATGAAGTGAAGCCTACAGAGCCAGCGACAAGTGATCAACCCGACAAAGAACAGCCCGAAAATCAACCACGATCTCTCGAGCCTGAGGTCTCTGAGCCTCTCTTTTCTCAAGGCGAGGCCCCACTTGAACCAACAGAAGACGAGACAACAAGCGTGGAGCCAACGCAGATTGAGGTCAAGACCATCGATGAAGCACCTGCAGCCGATTCTTGGACCGAACCTGCCTTGTCTAACAAAAAGGGCAAGAAGAACAAAAAGAAGAGTAGTCAGGCCAATGTGCGGGATCTTTTGGAAGAAAAGCCAATTGACGATCTGGCAGCCAAACCTGCAAATGCTCAGCTTGCAAAAGAAGCCACCACCGCAGAAATGCAGGGAGACCCAGCTCCCGAGGCTGTTCCTGATGTCAACCTGAATGATTCCCTTCAAACTCCGGCGATGGCCTCTACCGAAAAGTCTCTGGAGGCTCCAGCCGAGGACAAATGGAGCATCCGTCCGACAAACAAGAAATCGAAGAAAAAGAAGAAGGGTAGCCAGTCAACCTCAATTCCGGAGCTGGAGCCAACTGGGTTTACTGAAAAAGAGACAACTGAACCAGTTTTATTAACTGAAGAGCCTACTATGATCGAAGATCCCCAACGTTCTATGGAAGCAGACGCTTCTGTCGCGATTGAAATACCTGTCGAAGAAGAGTTGCCACAGGCTTCTGGACAAAAGAACAAGAAAAAGAAGTGTCAGAGTCTGACAACTGCGCCGATGGAGGAGGGGCAGACGACTACAGAACCTCCTACTGAAACTTCTACCCCAGCTGAGCCTGCTGCAGATGCACCTATTGAGATGGATCTGGAGAGTCAGGATACGGAGCAGTCAAAGCTGGCAGACGGCACGATCGAGAATGAGCATAATCAAAGTGATCACAACGACTCACCTGTTGCAGTCAATGATCCCACTGTGTCTGCCGACCCCGATGATCAGGACAAGTTGGAAGAAAATGATCCAGCCCCATCAAAGGTCACAGACATTCGACCGTCAAAAACTCAGATTTCATCTGACGCTCCTCAGGACTCGGCTGTCAAAGAAGCGATGGCTCCTGCGGATGACGCAGACCCCTTCCCATCTGTGAAACTCTCGAAAAAGGACAAGAAGAAGAAGAAGACACAAGCAGCCCCAGATGAGTCCCGGCCAGACACGATTCCAGAGCCTACTACTTCAGAGGTACAAACAAAGGACTTTGATGCTTCTGGCGAGGCCGCACCTCCTCTGGGAGATTCAAAAGAGCTCTCGACCACAATTGAAACTACAACCGGGCAGTCCGAGATTCCGGAAGGGGGTACAGAAGATGGGCGCGGTGAGCTCAGCCCGAAGAAGTCTAAGAAGAGCAAGAATAAGAATCATGCTAAAGACAAGAAATTAGATACCTCCGGACCCATCCCCGCAGATCGAACCGCTGTCGATTTGTCCCACGAGATCGTGCCGAAGCATGGCGCTGCAAGTGACGATGCGATTTCCAAAGCGCACGAAGCCCGCGATCCGAAAGCTGTCAAGGAAGAGACACTGGCCCAGGAGAAAGAGACGGATTCTGGTAGGATTGTAGCCAATAACGACGAACGGGAGACTAGGCTTTCCAAGAAGGACAAGAAGAAGAAAACAAAGGCAAAGGCTTTAGAAACGGAGGCTGATGTGAGCTCGAAGCCTGCTGAAGGGATGCCAGAGCCTCAGCAGCCTGAGACTACGAATGTGGAGGATTTTACTGGGGGTTCATGGTCCGAAACAGTGTCAAAGAAGGACAAGAAGAAGAAGAACAAGAAGGCCAAGCAGGGCTCCCAGTACGATGACTTCCCAGAGCAACCCATACTCGTTCAGGACGCCAATGACCCCCACCACGCTGATGCTCGACCAGAGGACGAAAAAGCCGACCCCCTGGACCTTGCAACAACAGCGCAGAATATTGGGCACACTGAAGTGAGTGATGCGGCACAACGTGATGTTACTTCCAAACTCCCAGAAACAATTACTCCAGACGTGGTGTCCGACAAGGCCGCCATGGCAGAAAAGCAAGCACCCACGGACCAGCCTGATCTTGCAGAGAGTTCTTTGCCGTCCGCTATAGAAGACTTCAAAATCGTCCAAGACTCATCTGTCCAGCCAAGCGGCGATGCTGACGTGCCAGTGGCGAGGGATCAGCTAGCAGATGATGTACCATCAGCCCCAGCTACCGGCAAAAAAGACAAGAAGGGCAAGAAGAACCGCAAGAGCCAAGTTGACTCCTTGTCCCGGGATGAGCCCGTCTCTACAACTCCCGAGCAGCCCCCAGAGGATCAGAATGTCCAAGCCAACAACTCAATTTCATCGGTAGCTCCAGCAGCAACAGCGGTCGTCGATGAAGAAACCGGTGCAAATGACAAAGAATCAGGAGTGTCTACTGGTGCCCGCGCAGATCTTCCAGAAGCCCAGAAGTCGCCCCAGACGCAAAACCTCGAGATTCAAGACGCACCGGCAGCGATCGCCACCTCCTCGCTTGAATCAGAGACCATAGCTGGTGAGCAGCCTGCTACTCAGCAGGCCCGAAATGATCTAGCGGATGACGCATGGGAGGGCGCTCCAAAGAGGACATTGCACAAGGACAAGAAAAAAAAGAAGCAACAGTCTAGTGTAACGGAAGAGCAAACGGAAGAACCCAAGGAAGTAACCACAGAAGAGCATGTCCCTGCTGCCCTTGTAGTCGAGTCCAGCGAGAAGCCAATAGTCTCGGATGACACATCCGCTGAGCCTGAGGAGTGGCTGCCCACCAAGAAGGACAAGAAGGACAAGAAGGACAAGAAGGACAAGAAAAAGGCTGCCAAACCCGCCTTGGCCGCTACAGCTCTGGCAACCACTGCAGCCACTGTATCTGTGATGGACACCATTGCCCCCTCTAATGAGGAGAAGCATCAATTTGAGGGTGCGGATGAACCTGCCGAGCCTACAGTCAGCAGCTCTTGGGCCGACGAAATGGGGGATGTAGACCCTGTAGCCCGCGCGGGACCAGACTCTACGACGACAAAGGATCTACAGCGAGACGAAGATCCTAGTATCACAGTTTCAAGGGAGTCTGAAAGGGGGGAGAAGAGTAAGTCTATAGAGTCGCTTGCCGACGAAACCCTAGCACCAGAAACAGCACCTTCTGTCGAACCCTTGCCAGTTGAAGCGGCACGAGAGATGCCCGCAGAAACCGCTCAGACGATTGAAGCCACACAAGAGACCATCGCAGAAGCCACTCGGACAATTGAATCTGGAGCCGAACGCATGCCTATGGATGCTGTGATTACAACGCCTGCTGAGGTTTCACCACCAGTTGAGGCAGACGACGCATGGGCTTTACCCGCGAAGAAGAAGGGTAAAGAAGGGAAGAGGGACAAGCAAAGTAATGGAATGACTATGCCGGCAGAACAAACTCCTGCAAACGAAGCCTCGACGCTTGAGCCCACGCAGGAGACAGAGAAGACCTTGGAAACAAGTCTCGCACAAACGGAGACGGACTTTCCGCCCGTGGAGGCTGACATCTCCAAAGCAATCGATGTCGATGATGAGTGGGCCATGCCTGTCAAGACAAAAGGGAAAAGGGAAAAGAAAGCCAAGCCAAGCAGTGGTTGGACTACACCTGCTGAACCCTCACCTGCCGCTGAACCAGAAGCATTGCCTAATTTGACACAAGAGCCCGTGTCCGAGCTCACTGAGTCAGCGGAAGCTGCACCCACGTCTACTGATGCAAATGTGGTAGAGCAGGCCGAAGTTGAAGATGACGGGGCTTTACCGACGGAAATGAAAAGTAAAAAGGACAAAGAAAGCAAGTCGAGTCCTGGAGTAATGACTTCAACGGAATCAATCCTTCCTGCATCGGAAACAGAAGCCACGTTGATACAGGAAGCAAACGATTCTGTCAATGAGTCAGCCTCTGCATCCACCGAAAAGTCTGTTGCCCCCGAAGAGGATGCTTCTGTGACTTTATCACAGACGCAGGGTGCTTCCGCCGAGACCGTTGGAGTATCTTCCGAGTCAACAGCGGCCGAGCCAGTGCCAAAGGAGGCTGAAAATTTAACCCTCGCCAATGTTGACGATGAATGGGCTCTCCCCTACAAGAAGAAAGGCAAAAAAGGCAAGAAAAGTAAAAAAGGTAGCGGTGTCATGACTCCTGTTGACGAAACTACCATACCCGGGGAGCACGAGCCCAAGTCATTCGGGAATCTAAACACGCTCGAGAATACGGATCCCGTATCGAGTGCTCCAGAGCCAATTGACGATCCTGCTCGGCCCACAGAAGCACAGGAACAAGAAGAAATGGCAGAATCTTCTCCAATTGTCGAAGTCAAGAACGATGATGAAGGCCGGGGCCTCTCCGTCAAGACGAAGGGCAAAAGGGGAAAGAAGAACAAGGCTGGCAGCAGTGCAATGACGCCAACGACCCCACTTGAATCGCAGACTGAGATAGCTCACGAAGTGCCGCCATCGACAACTACCGAGCTAGGTGAAGCCCAAGAAACAGCCGAAGCAGCTTCAACTCCCCCCGTGGAGGCAGTGGCATCTACAGAACCAATCAATGAAGATGACGAGTGGGCGCTTCCGGCCAAGAAAAGGAAAGGCAAGGGGAAGTCCCAAGCTTTGCCACTTTCGGCTTTTGATGATCCAGCGATTCCGGCATCAACGACAGGAGTTGAGCCGAGTAAGGATGGAGACATTTCCGGCATGGACATGGGCTCTGCCACAACAGAAGCGGATACATCATCGGTCAAAGAACAGGAGACTGAAGCGAAACCGGACGATACTTGTGCTAACCCGGCAAGCAAAAAGCTCAAGAAGGAGAAGAAACGAAAGTCAAGCCAGCAGGTCCTTGTCCTAGACTCGCCGCGTGAAGAGTCGGTCGCGCAGAATGAGCCAGAGCCACATCTTCCTGACACTCGACTTGAAGAAGCTGCCAATGACGAGTGGGGTGATGACTTTTCTTTACCAAAAGCCAAGAAGGCAGCTGAAGCTCAGGCAGAGCCTATTACTGAGACGAACGTCATTGAAACCCCAAGTAAAGCAAACATGGACAAGAACATCACATCCACGGATGACGTTTGGGGTGATGATGTGGGCTCTGGTTGCAGAGACCCCTTGTTCCAAGACAATTCCTCTCCCCAAGATACGGCAGATTCACCACATGAAGACAAGAACAAGCGTACACTGACGGCTTCTAACTCAGCAGCCGCAGCCGGTGCTATTTCTGGAGGTGTTGCCCTTTTAGCGGAGAAGTTTGGTGGCGGTAAGAAGAAGAAGGGGAAGGGGAAGCAAAAGAAAATCATAGACAAGAGGCAGCCGCAAGAGGCTGATCTCTTTGACGATCCCGCCCTTTGGGAGGGAGCAGATAAGAAGGGCTTAGATGAAGGGAAAGATGCGGATCTTCATGAAGGTTTACGGGGAGGATCAGGTGAGGCAGAGAAAGGGGGAGACAAGGAAGAGGAGAAACGAGAAGACAAGCATGATGTGAACTCGGAAGCAACAGATTTTCGGGAGGCCAGGGATGCTCTGCCCACTCCCGCGAGTGGAAGTCTTACAGAGTCTGACGGGGGATGGAAAGAAACAGCAACACAAGGGGTGCTCCTCGAGGATGAACTTGCAGAGAGCCCCGTCTTGGGTCGTGGAGAGTGCACGCCTACGATAGCTCAAGAGCCGGCAGGGCTTCTACGTCGATGGACTGGAATGGGAGAGCCCGTGGGAGGACTGCTCAAGGAGAGGCAAGATACAGAGCCAATTTTGCGAAGCAAGAGCTCTGATTCAGACTTGAGGCGATCACCGGCAAGAAGCCTGCCTGCTGTTCCAGAAGTTCCCGAAGCCGAAGCAGTTGCAGCGCAATGCAACTGGCCTACACCTAGCATGAACCGAGATAGCGGCTTTGCGCCGGAATCGCCAAATCCGCAAGCGCGTCGCAGCCTCATACTTGAAGATGGGCAGCAAAGAGATAGCGGCGTCCATACGGATGACTATGGAGAAGGCAGGATGCAAACACCGGATGTGGCGGCCGAGAAGAGACTACAGCGGTCTCCATTCACAACTCCTGTCTTGCGGGAACCAGCAGCCGCAGTTGTCACACCGGAACCAGAAAAGAAGGCCAAACCGCGGCCAAAGGGCTACGGGGAAGTGGCATCACTGGGAGGCGCTGCAGCGGCGGCGGGACTTGCGAGCAAAGCAGCAGACAAAGGGGCGAAGAGTCGAGATGCTGCAGAGACAGCTGGACGCCGCAGCGTGAGCGACAGCCCCTTCGACTACGGACACGAGCAACGGGCAGCAGCGGCACCCGAGTTGTCAGGAACGGCGTCCGGAGTGGCATCAGGACTGTCCGCCCGGTCCGCCCGGTCCGACCCGGTCGCGCGCCGGTCCGTGTCCAACAGCAGCCTCAGCCTCAGCAGCCTCAGCCGCCAGCGCACGCCAGAGCCGCTCAAGCTGCGGCCTGAGAGCCCAGGCATCACTGGCGTGCAAGGCATCCACACCACCCACCGGTCCACCCCGACCCCCCCACTTAGGCGCATCGACAAGCGCATGAGCGGCGACCTGCGAGCTCTTCGTCAACAACGCAGCTCCAGCTCCATCTCCATCTCGACGCCAACGCCGACACAGCCGACGCAGCCGACGCAGCCGACGCAGGCCCTGCCACCGCCCGTCGCCAACGAGAGTCGTGTCCGCGCCAAGGGCGCCAAGGGCGACGACAAAGACATGGCCGACATCTACGATGGCTACGGTGAGGGCCGCATTGGCTCTCCGCGCTCGCCCACCCGCCCTCACAGCATGCGCCGTCGCCAGAGCATGCAAGTCCTCGAGCTCGAATCCAAAGTCGAGCAGCTCGTGGCCGAGAATTGTCTGCTGACCGAGGCACGCTTGCATGCCGAGCAAAACGTCAGCCAAAAGGCGGCAAGTGTCCTGTCCGATCGCGATGCCGAAATTGACTCTCTCAGACAATCGCTGCAGTTTCTGCAAAACGAGGTCACCCGCCTGACAGAGGTCAACGAGGGCCTTGCCAGCGCCAATGCAGAGCTGGCCAGCAAAGACAGCGGCCGCCACGCCGACCTGACCCGCGAGCTGGACGAGGCCCGCGGCGCTCACACTACCTTTACGCAATCTCTGCAAGACAAGGACGCCGAGATTGCGCATCTGCGCGCACAGCTCGAGGAGGCCAAGGAGCAAATTCGCCAGATGCAGCGCAAAATCCTCGATTCCAAGGCTGGTGACTCCGGCTTCCTCAGCCTCAAAGACGAGGACTACTTTGACCACCGTTGTCAACAACTCTGCTCGCATGTGCAGCAGTGGGTGTTGCGCTTCTCCAAATTCTCCGACATGCGTGCGTGTCGCCTCAGTAGTGAGATTAATGACGAGAAGACGGTTGACCGTCTAGACAACTCCGTTCTGGATGGATCCGACGTCGACACGTATCTGAGGGACCGTGTCAAGCGTCGGGACATTTTCATGTCCATGACGATGAACATGATTTGGGAATTCGTCTTCACCAGATACCTGTTCGGAATGGACCGAGAGCAGCGCCAGAAGCTCAAGTCGCTGGAGAAGTTGCTGACGGATGTTGGCCCTGCCCAAGCTGTCCGCCAGTGGCGAGCCGTGACGTTGACTCTGCTTTCCAAGAGAGCCAGCTTCAGGGATCAGCGCGATCTGGACGCCGAAGCTGTCGTCCAGGCCATCTTCCAGACGTTGTGCAAGATCTTGCCCCCGCCATCGAATCTGGAAAGCCAAGTGCAATCACAGCTGCGCAGAGTCGTGCGCGAGGCAGTGGATTTGTCCATTGAGATGCGCACGCAACGCGCTGAGTACATGATGCTCCCGCCTCTGCAGCCCGAATATGACGCAGAAGGCGAATTGGCGGCGAAAGTAACATTCGATGCCGCCATGATGAATGAGCGAAGCGGCCATGTCAGCCTGACCAACGAGGAGCTCGAGGCTCAGAAGGCCGTCGTTCGAATCGTGCTCTTCCCCCTGGTCGTCAAGAGGGGCGATGACGAGGGCGTCGGCGATGACAAGGTTGTCGTCTGTCCCGCACAAGTTCTCATTGTTCGCGATGACAGAAACAGACGGCACCTCACTCCGTCTAGTGAAGCGGGCGGCGCCTCCCTCGGCGCACCCAGTCGCATCAGTCTTGTCACAGAATCCATGGTTCAGCCCGAGGCTCATCATCTAGAGGGCGGCATGTAATGAGGGATTTACACGATACACAAGACAACGGCCACGGGGCGATTTTACTTTTTAACAATGCTTCGATGACTTGCATAAATGGCAAAAGCGTGGGATTCAGTTATACATATTGTTTTTATTTTCAAGCGTCAGGAAATGAACCGGTTTCTCTCCGTATTTGATACTGGATCAGGCGACATTTGGGACGTGTTATAAAAGGCGACGGACACAAGGGATAGGCCGCTCTGGATTAATGATGCTTTCCGTTATTTCTCACTTTTTTTACTCTGCACGTCTTTGGACACGATATCCTGCGAATACTTGGTTCGTACAAATTTTTTTTTCTTTCTCTTGTCACATTTTTGGATGCATCTTCTATAGTGTGTTGCTTTTATGTGTTCAAATCTTTTTTTTTTGGATTTTGGATTTTGGATTTTGAAGTTCTCAGCCATGGACGATATATATGCCTTGCGAGACAGGCGTTTGTATTTAATCTGTATTTCAGCACTGCTACGAGTCTATATCCCTTGGTCATCAGCGTAAAAATAACGAATGCACGCTCTACCTTTTAAAATGGGGGTTTTTTTTTTTTTTTTTCCTCGATCCCGCGCGCAGTGCCTGCCTGCCTGCCTGGCTTTGCCAACGGAGTCGAGAACGAATTCACGTAGCAGTATTGTCGGCAAATTACCTCGTGGATGTAGCAAATGCGACGGATGGACAAGTATGCAGTCGAGCCGATACAACCTTCTTTGGATACATATACTTGGCACCGTCGATGAGAGAAAGAGAGCCCTTGGTAGCTTGAACGTAAACCAAGTCATTCTTCCCTTCCCGTCCTTTGTCCGTATTTACAACCATCGGTTTTGCGTCCCGTCAATAGTCCATCGCCAACCCGTCCACGCCAAAGCCGCCTTCTTGGCTTCCCGCGCACCTTGCTTCTCGGAAACCATGTTCAAAAGCCACTGCATGCGGGAAGTCCGTCCGCGTTGACCCCTCTCCAGGTCACGACTGATAACCTCGACTACGTGAGCGAGCATCTGGGACGACACGTCGCCCTTGGTCAGCGCACGCTGCATGTTCACGCATCTTTGTACGCTGCGCAGGACTTGACGGTCGTTGAGGTGCTGCGCTTCGATGAACCATTTGCCAATTTGATTGAGGAGTTGGGACTTGGCTTCGTTGTCCTCGGCTAGGAGCTTCTTGTTCGAGGAGATGCCTCGCGGCGTGTATGTGAGCTTGAGGACTTGCCAGATCCGCGCTGGGTCAATATCTGGGTCTTTGATGATGGCTTCCACGTACTTGGTCCATGTGAGCCATGACCATACGGGTTGGTCTCGGTGGCGTCGAGGCTTCATGTCGATGGAATCGTGTAGCAGGAGAGCTTGTTTGTGGTTGGCGCATGCCATGGCAATAGCTTCCATCATGTCACGACGCAGTTCATGAAGAGGTGGGAAGGTCAGTGCCCGAGCTGTCGATGGGAACTCTCCGATTCCGGTTAGAACGGCCAATAGTTCTTGCAGTGCACTGTCTTTGATGCTGGACAGCATGATGTGGGCTATCAGAGTCGACCATCGCTCATTGCTGGACGTGTACGCTCCTTGCATGAGCTGCTTGCGCGATTCTGCGTCAAATGTCTGCAGGGCACTTAGTCGCGCAAACACGACGTGCCATCGCTGCATGCCATTGAGTCTAATTTCTGGACCCAGACAGTTGCGATATACGTCTATGAAGTTCTGGGTACTCGTACTTGCGTCGTACGCCTTGATGACAAGCCATGCGTAACGCAACCGCTTAGCGTTATCCGAGACGCAGTCTTGTTGCGAAAGAAAGGTAGTCATGTCATGGTCTAGCTCCCGTTGTTGTTGAGCGGGTAATTGTTGAAGCGCTTGACTGAATCTTGCTGCCAACGCTAACCAATGGCCGAACAAGTTATGTCGATGGGCTTGTGCTGTGACGACTCTGCATGTCAGATTGCGGATTTGCTCAGGAGAGAACTGGTCCTTGAGCGATGCTGGCACAATGTCCATTAGTCTCCGGAACAGCTGTATATCGTGATGATCGCCGTTCGTCGCACACAGTTTGTCAACAAACGTTAACCAGAGTTCGTGAGTCATGGCCGCTGGGTTGTGGCTGTGGACATCAGCCATGGCATATAGAATTCCACGGCGAATCATGGCAGATATCTTGTTCGCCATTTTGGCGGTGGGAATACGGCTCTTGGACGCCGAGTCTAGCGGTTCCAATGCGGCCAAGAGGGTCTCGACAGATAGGTGACCGCGCTCAATTCTGCGACGGAGCGATCGTCTGCAGATTTTTGCTTTGTTGCACAGCTCGCTGAAGAGCTTATCGTCGCCGACCGTGTTCATGTCGAGAATGCTGGACCTCAGCAGCATTATTTCCTCGGGAAGATTTGCGGAAGAGATCGGTTCTTGGAGTTTCTGTTCGGGTATCGTTACGAACACAGGTGTGGAATCGGCTGCTAGAGCTTCGGAACGGACAAGGCCAGAGTCCGCTTCTGACGGCGGAGCGGGAGTGGGAATGAAGGTTTTATCGGTCGAGCCCTGGTTCTCAAGCCAGCCAACAATGGTGTTGAAGAGCCCGGAAACACTCACTTGATCTCTCTTCTGTCTCCTGTGTTCTAGACTTGTTGGAGCTTCCCATTGTAACGAGCTGGGACCAACATCGAACTGCCAGATGGGCGGGAAGGTATGCGAGGTTGGCATCAGCCCCGTCATGTGTCGTTTCGAGGCCCTTCGACGACTCTCCAGAGGCCCTGCGTGCGAGTTGATTCGGCGACATGTCGCTGCAATGGCTATCTGATACTGTTCAGCGGCGTGCATCAGCATGGCATCGGTCATCCATATGCCAATGTTGGAGACATGAACAGCGGCTTGCTTCGGCGTGGTTCGCCGGCGCAGGGCCGGCGACCGTGGAGGCATTGGTACGACCTGGGGTGCGAAAGGGCCTGATGAAAAGGTCGTAAATGCATCGGGAACGAGTGATCCTGTCTGTCACGTTGCAGAGTAACGTGGAGGCGTCTGGTGTAGTCGTCGGCCGAACCAGCTGGCTGGATCGGATTATTTTCTTGCTCTGGTCTGCCCTGCCTTGGAAATAAGTGGTGAAACGGGCCTCCCCCACTCATTGGCCGGTGGACGGCAAAGGTATAGTCCGCAACGCCAATTGAAGGCAACCGACAACGGCCGCTGACAACCGTCCGCACAACCAATCAGAGCTATAAGAACAAGGCTTGCGTCACAGGAATCATTTGATCTTGCCTGTTTCTTCCATCGTCACATTGTTCTTTGGCCTTGAGGATCTTCACTTTTGCAATTCCATACCTCTCTCCTGCTACATCGGCTCAAGTCTGAGCAAAAGGAACTAAATGCGGTCTGGTAAAAGTGTTACCTCCCCTAGCTAGTTAATAATAGGTAGTATGTCTTGTTTTTTTTGACGTTGCTTAACTGTTATATAAGGTAGTTAGACTTGGATCTCATGTGGAAGCCTTCGGGGCGGAAGCTCAACACCCCGACCGAATTCCCAGTCCTTTGCAAAGCTCGTTGAGAAGCTCGTTACCCGGCCCTTTCAAAGGACTGAATTCGGTCAGGCTGACGAATTGGCTGCTGACGAATTTGCAACGGGCCGGGTTGGCTGCTTACCTACCTGGGCACGGTGAGCATCTACAATAGGTACACTGTACGGAGCAGGTACTCCGTAATAGGCTCAATATCTTGATTTTGCCCCATATGCGTTGCCTATGCGTGCCTATTCGTGCCTATGCGTTGCCTCATCGGAGGATCATGTCCGCCATGAAGAGAAACTGCGCTCATCCCTACGTCAGCCGTGGGATTTGTCACTTTCCGGTGTTACACGGTAGGCATTTGAACAAGGTTCTTTTTCTTCTGGTCGATTTCTAGCATACTCCGTCAAGTGTGACATCATGATGGAGCTGGCTGCCTTCATCCAAACGGTACGGATTACGGAATACTCTTAAACCCCCATATCATATCATATCGCACTCATCATGCTTCCCTACCTACCAATCCTCCGCATCCAAGACTTTGCAACAAGTATCCAGGGCGGTTTTCGATTTTATATGTGGTATGGTAAGTTGCTCATGAAAGGCCCCGTCTTCCATACAACGCCTACCTTGCCTAACTGTTGATTCAACGCAGGAGCCGCCAACACCAAATGAGACTCACTTGCCTCCCCATGAGCGCAAATCGGTCACCAGGGTCCCGGTCACCCCGGGCGTGGCTCTGGGAACGTATGACTGTGACTATTTTGGCGGTGCCGCACAAGAGACGTCCGGATCACAACCACATGGAGGTGCCGACAGACTGCCAACTCTGACGGGCAATGTGATTTCAGCAACATTTGCCACACCTCATACCGTGCAATACCACCAAGGATCTGAATGGGTAAGAAGGAAAGATCCTGAACAGTCGTTTGTTCTCGCTGTTGAGTCGGAACTGGCTGACAATCTTTTAGCAACTGAGCCAGCGTAGCCACCGGTCTGCGTTATTGGACTCATTGCACTACTTGTCTGATACTGGCCCCTGGGATCACACCATAGTCGCGTGGACGGGCGAAATCCAACAGCCTTCAGAGACGGAAGAAGAGCATTCAGAACCAGACACTGAATTGGCAGCACTGTCACATGCTGCACCAAATCCCAAGTTCAAAGATCTCTGCATATCCAACGAGGACCAGAGGCGTCTTGAGCAACAGCTGGCTGATGAAAGCCTGAAGACTGTTCCGGTGTGGCTGGCAGATGAAGGCGATATTTCAGAAACCGGTATCAAGCTACGAAACCAACATAGATGGAGGCGCTACGCAGAACATGATTTATGTGCTGTGCTCCATTACAGGCAGCATCCACCCACGGGCGGGTTCTCGGAAGGCCAACGATGGGCGGACTACTGCCGGATGAACCAAATGTTCGCCGACAGGATAAGTGAAGTGTATCATCCCGGAGATGTCATACTGGTGCATGACTACCACCTGATGCTTTTACCGGCGTTGTTGCGCCAGCGACATGCCGATATTCGCATCAGCTTCTTCCTGCATACGCCGTTCCCTTCCAGCGAAATGGTTCGCTGCCTGGTCCGCCGCAACGAGATTCTTTCGGGCCTCCTCGGATCCGATGTTGTTGCTTTCCAATCCTTCCACTATGCTCAACATTTTGCCAATTCTTGCTCAAGGATACTCGACTTGAAAGCGAACCACAAAGGCGTCTGCACACCCTCGAGGCGAGTTCGCATTGCGATTCTTCCCGCAGGAATCAATGTCTCCAACATTCATTCCTTGGCGTGGTCAGTGCCGGTCACTGAAAAGTGTCTAGGCCTCAGAAAGCTCCATGCCGACAAGAAGATTATCGTGGCGTGTGACCCTCTAGACCGACTGGGAGGTGTTGACAAAAAGCTGCAGGCCTTTGACCGGTTTCTTGAAATGTACCCAGAGTGGCAAGAGCGAGTTATTCTCCTGCAACTAGTGGGCCAGGCTACGATTGAAGACGATGTCGGCGAAAAATCCCACTATGCCAGTAACGTCAGCGCACTGGTCAACTCAATCAATTGCAAGTACGGGTCACTTGGCTACATGCCCATTCAGCTACAACCTCAAAGGCTTTCTACGGATGACTATTTTGCACTTCTGCGATCAGGAGATGTTGCTTTCTTCTCAAGCATCCGTGATGGAATGAGCACGACGAGTTTGGAATACGTGGTGTGCCAGCAGAACACCTATGGCTGCACCATCATTTCCGAATTCAGCGGAACGGTTAGCAGTCTCGAGGAAGCTATGCACATTAACCCGTGGGACACGGTTGGCGTTGCTAAGAGGATCCACGAGGCGCTTAGCATGACGTCTGACAAACGACAAGCAATGCACATGGCTCTCTACAAGAGAATTACGCAAAACAATGTGAAATACTGGGTCAACACAAATCTTCATTGCTTGATGGACGCTTCCCAAAGTCGACAGGTGACTAGGAGCACTGGTCCTGCTGGAGGTGCCATCTCCTCGATTGCCAATGATCTGAAACGCAGGCTAACGGTAACGTCTTGAGTTTTGATCTTGAAAGTTGGTGGGAGGATGGCGAGATGATGAATGGTTGTAGGGAAGGAAGGAAAGGCACAGAATTAGTGGTTACACCAGACTAGTTTAGACCAAGACAGAAGCATTGTCCCGGAGCCAACGCTGATGAATGCGTCGCGACACCACGGTTGATGTGAAGCCATGGAGGGCCCACAGGACGAATGAGGGAGGCGGGCGTGTCTCCGATGCCCAAGTATGTTTGGTACCCAAATGTGTGATGGAGATGCAGACATGTTCATGGAAATGCACCCGGCGCGCTAAGTTTGCGCCTCGCGTCAGAGAGCCACGCTGCTATGAGACAGGAAACAGAAACCAATGACCGACGACTCTGGACTAGCTCCACCAGTAATAGACGCACTAGACGTTTCTCCGGATTGTCCGACCCACATTAATCCGCAAAACCCCCAAGTTGATCTGTGTACATACGTAGTACACCTATTATATGTATGTACTCGGCACAAAGTGGTTTTATACAGCACATCATTCCTGGGCGCCATGTTTTGCTGTTGTTTTGTTTTGGACCGGGCGGGTTGGTGCACTGTAATGGCAGAGCACGGTCCGAGGCACAATGGATGGACGGTACCGAGTACTGACACATGCATCAGCTTCAGCTTGTTCCTGATGGAATTATCGAGGTCGATGGCTTGTACACCCACGTACACCCGCTGTACATAGGAACTTGTAGCTCCCCAGGGCCCCACCCAAACGCTCCGCTGGCCGCTGCGGACTTATTACACCAGACCAACTCCCGCAGCGGCGGCCTGAGAAAGAAGCCAGCGGTGCATGATTATGATTATCCGCTCAACGTCCCCTGAGCGTTACATTGTTACATTGCCGAGCAATCAGACCATCAGACCCATCGCATCGTCTTCGCCGTCCGCCGACACCACGCTGCAGGTCATAGTCATATGCGTCCAGTCCAGTCCCTCTCTTCTTTTTCTTTGCTTCTACTGCTCCGTACATACTCGCCGCTTTGTTTTGTTGGCTTTTCTTTCTTTAGCCGTATTTCCCCACAGCACCACCTCCTGCACACGTCGCATGCCCCATGGCTCTGAATGTCACCATCTCCCGCGACGTCGTACATCACACAAAAGTCGCTACATGGAGCCCATTGTGTATGAGGAGTCGCCTCTAGCCGACTATCTCAAAGGTGAGCACCCTATTGTCTACTTCTAGACGACCTCGATCGCGCCGGCTGTGCTAACATGTTGCTCAAGATGGCGGTGGAGGCTCCGAAGCAGACTGGGCACCCGTCGACAGCTCACCAGCTCGACCACCATCGTCACAGTCGTCACATTCCGACCCCTCATTGCCTCCAAGTCCTTCGCCGTTTGCTCCCACCGGCCGCCCAATGGTAAAAAATAGGTTTCGGACGAAAGCTCCGGCCAGGTTGCAAACAGATGAACCTGGGGCGACCGCGACCCTACAAGCCATCAGGAGGAATTGCTCGGTATGGTTGTTTGCTGCATTGGCCGTGTTTTGTTTCAAGAACAACAAGTGCTGATCTTTTGGCGAGGGCCAACAGGCCGCCGTTGTTGCGAGCATCGACCGCGCTGATAACTCCAAATTTCTCGAGCGATTCCGATACACAATCATCGCATCTCAGCTATTGAGCGGGACTTCGATTTTGGGCCACCGCCCGGCTGCCCCCAACATTCCTCACGCAGCGCAAAACATCGCAAAGCACCAATCATTTTTATCTACGGAAGGGATGCTCGCTTCTATACTCGGCGCGCTTGCCATTGCGGTCATATTGAGCTGGAGTCTGGGTAACGGTCCTGCTTCTCATGTTACGCGGAAACGATTCGCCTTCATCGTGGCGCTGATGGCCGCCGCCTCGTTCTTGGGCCAAATATACATGCGTCGACAGTGGCTTCGACGCAGACGAGAACAATCCCTAGCCGAGATAACTACCTTTGTTTCCAACTCAAACGACTTTGACCGCGCCTCTGAAGCTACCTTGTCCCTTGTGCAGGAAGTAGAGCTCGTCTCGCGTGGGTACCGAATGTAAGTGCCATCTTCATTCAAGACGTAGCAAGCTGCTCTTCTGTGTTCCGTGTTCTCTGATGAAATCTAATGCGAACTGTAGTAGCGCTCCATTGCCCCCCATCAGTAGATTAGAAGATCGTAACCAGGCTCGCAAATGTGTCCGCTTACGGAAGGCATTGAAGAACTCCTTTGCCAATGTTCTAGACGCATACAAGCAAATGTCCAATCTAATCAAAGGTTTTGCGGAACAGACAGAGCTGGAGAAGTACTACGATATGTACGACATCAATGACTTGGACATTTCCGATGCTCTGCAAGGGTTCAGCGAGAACGAGTTTGAGGATTCTGAGTCGCTTCGAACACTGAAAATCCTGGCAGCGAGATTTCACACTACAAGAAAAATGCTCCTCTGTGCCTTTCTAGCCTTGGACGCGAACGGAGAGGGGCCTGATTTGCTCAGGTGGACTACGGCCGTGGAAGCGCTCCGAGGCCTCAACGAATCCACCAAGGGGGCGTACAACAAGCTTCGGGCCATTTTGAGCGAAGCCGAGTGTAAGTCCGCCGACAGTGTGCTGCTGGTGTCTCCAGCACCTGGTTCCATGTCACTTTTCGTCCATCGCTGACCATCACGCATCTTCAGCTTTCCCAGCACCGCCCACCCCTAAAATTCCTCTAACCCCCGGCAGAGAACGCTGGCGCTCGCAGTTACGGAAGCTCAATTCACTGTCCACCGGTATTCGAGGCTTGCAGGCCAAGCTTCATCTATTAAGAGAAGAATCCGATCGAGCACTCGATGACTCGAACGACATTTCTGAACTGGGACCTGGTCTCATGTCACAATACGAATCCATTGGAGCGGACCTCAAAGGGCTCATGATTGCATGGGAGGAAGGCAAGGCGGCTCTCGCTCTCGGAATCGATAGAAACGAAAAGAGATTGTCTTCTATGAGCACGCTTTTGTCGCCACGGAGCTCACTTAGCGGTCTGACGACCGTTGACGACGGCAACGCCGCAGATGCTCTCAAGGCCCTGACGGGAGAGTCACCTCCCGGCTCAGATGTGAACGAAGCCGTCGAGCCCGCCGAGCCCGACAGTCCCGAGGTTTTCGAGGCTGTGGCGCAACCACGACAACGGCCAAAGAGCACGCTGACGAGGGACGAGAGAATCATCAAGATGAAGGAAGATAGGGAACAGAAAGCGCAGGCGCGCAAGCAGATGGATGCCACCAAGGGCATGTTGCGCGAGCTCGAGACAGTCATCAATCTACGACCCAGGGTACGTCAGAGTGCTCCTCCGCCCGGGCGAATTGCGTCGTTGTGAACTGGACCACCACACCGACCGGCGGTGGCTTCATGCCCAGCCCGTCTTTCTATTTTGTTTCCTACAATTGCATCGCTTTGCTGCACATTTTTGACACAAAGCACAACCAGGCGCAGTACGGCAATCTGGGTTCTCCGGGCGAGCTTGGTCTCGTTTCACATGATTTTGGATGGCGAATTTGGCGCAGGGTTACATTGCCTTCACCTCTAATATTTTCATTCATGTTTGTAGACGGTAGGCCAGTGGCACATTACGGCGTGGCCATCATTTATTCTCTTTTGTGTTGGAGTGGCCATTGGATTGCATTGTACGGATCAGGGGACTAGGAAGGACCCCGTTGATCTAGGCTTTCTCAGGAGCCTGGGCTTTTATAATCCGTGTACATAACTGCTCGTCAATTGCATAAGTTGCCATAGTTTCTCGTAACCCCAAGACCAAGATCAGGTAAGCCAACTGGACCCCCATGGGCCATGAATCAAGTAATGGAACACGTGCAGGTTGACGAGGTTGACGAGCAGCGGCCATGCGCGTAAAGTTGGCGTCAATGGCCGAGCGTCGAGGGGGGCGGTAAGGGCGGTCCCAACCCCACCGAGACGCGTCTCGACCTTGCCCTCAGCTTCGCGCCCGCGTGTAAAGTGCTTTTCTGCCACTCTCACACACCTCACACCTTCACCTCGTTTTGCTCCCCTACCACTCTTCTCCCGACTTTTCTCTTCAAACTCGTCTATTTGTGTTCTTGAAGTCATTTGTGTGCCACGGTGATATCGCAAGTTCCATCGCCTTCGCCTCTCTCTGTACTACGTTCAAACGTCTTCATTTTTCACCGCTAGCTTCATCCCACCCTTCCCCCGCTTTCACAGAACCAAGAAAAACGAAAAACTTCCGCCAGTGCGTCTTGTCAAACTGGTGATTCATCCTACATGGACCAAGATTTCAGTTACTGACGCTGGCAGCAGAGATGTTGGAAGCACGACTTGAGCAGGCGAACATCCTCAAGAAGGTACGTCCCCCGCGACTTTGCAATTCAACGCACAGTGGCAATTTCCAATCTAACCACAGTTCTGCTTTCAAAAATAAAGGTTGTCGATGCTATCAAGGATCTGGTCCAAGACTGCAACTTTGATTGCAATGACTCCGGTATTGCTCTCCAGGCCATGGACAACTCTCACGTCGCTCTCGTGTCCATGATGCTCAAGGCCGAAGGCTTCTCCCCCTATCGATGCGATCGCAATATCGCTCTAGGAGTCAACTTGACATCCCTGACAAAAGTTTTGCGCGCCGCTCAAAACGAGGACATAGTCACTCTCAAGGCCGAGGATGCTCCTGATGTCCTGAACCTGTTGTTTGAGAGCAGCGAGAATGACAGAGTCAGCGAATACGACCTGAAACTTATGGATATTGACCAAGAGCATCTGGGTATTCCTGATACCGAGTATGCTGCCACCATTGCTATGCCCGCTGTCGAATTCCGAAGAATCTGCACCGATTTGGCTGCCATGTCTGAATCAGGTATGATCCACACCCAAGCTTTTCTCAACATGAAGCGCACGTGCTCATCAGTATATCTTGTCCCTCTTGTAAAGTCAATATCGAGGCATCCAAGGATGGCGTCAAGTTTTCATGCAACGGCGATATTGGAAACGGTTCCGTCACCCTCCGCAGCCACACCAATGTTGACAAGCCCGAGCTGAACGTGGACATTGAGCTTACTGAACCCGTGTCTTTGACTTTCTCGCTCAAGTACCTGGTCAACTTCTGCAAGGCTGCAGCCCTATCGACGCAGGTCAAGATATGCTTGTCAAGCGAGGTTCCTCTACTGGTTGAGTACAACTTGTCCGGTAGCAGTTACTTGCGCTTCTACCTGGCCCCCAAGGTATGTCATCACATGGCTTTAGTATCTGGGATTGGCAAGCGCCATTTCCCGTGGCATTGAACGTTTTGACTGACTTGGAGTGACTAGATCGGTGACGAGGAGTAATAATGAAGAAGAAAAGGATAATTTGACGCCAGACGAAGTCGTCCACGGCATCATAAAATCACAATCAAGCGAAGTCTTACATGACGCTGTGAGCAGGTCGTTTTACAGAGAAGCACGCAGTGTCGAGTCGAGGCATGCAGCGCTGTTGGATGGACTTGCTGAGGGACGGGCGGGGGTGGAAATAAGAGGATGGATACTGAATTTATATGAATGATCAGGCTGGACATGAACATTGCTTTCAGGATGTTGCGTACGGCGTGCGTGGTCACTGTATACCTTGGGGCCCTGGCCGGGAGACCTAGACGGAGGAAGGAATGCACCTTGGCGATAATGAATTTACAAAAAAAAAATCATATGCCAAAAAGCTCTCGACTCATCCGCAATCCCTTGGGGCGGCATCTAATTGTGATGATGGCTACGACGATTATGAGCCGGTGTTCGTAAGATCTCGACTCCACCCCCGTCCACCAGTCACCCCAGTCACCCCTTCGTGGAACACCGCCTGCCTCTGGGAGAGGGAGGGGTGGGGGACATTTCCGCGCCTTTTGGCAGATTTAGCTTACTTTCTGTTCCATCATTTACTTTCTTGTCTTTTCGCATACGCCTCAGAAGGAGCCTACCCATTATTGTATTCACGTTGAGGGATCTCCTGGGCATCGCAAAGCTTGTCTGCCCGCGCGGGACAGCAAACGAGGTTGCCTTCGGAGCAGCGCACGAGCACCGCACGAGCACCGCATTTCTGTACGTTTGATAGAGACGAACTCGTAGTCATGGAGGCGGACAGGGCCACGAGGGTGCTCGCTGTGGCTAGCCATGTATGAAATATCCCGGCTTCTTCAAAAACTAAGCTCTGTCGAGTTTCACTAATGCACCGACAGGTTGTTTCTGGGTGCGCAGACTGAGTGATTTATCAAAAACACCAAGTTGTCATGCTGACGGTGTGGGGGAAAAAAAAAATACAGCTACGTTGGCAATAAAATCGCAGTATTTGCACTACAATCCCTGGGGTATGACGTCGCTGCTCTAAACACCGTGCAGTTCAGTAAGGTTTCCTTTTTTTTTTTTTTCCTAATTATCTTTTCGATAAACACGAGGCAAGGTCTTCTGACAAGGCCAAAAGGCAATCACACGGGGTACGGGCAATGGACGGGCACAAAGGTCTCGGCCCAGGAAATCACAGACCTGTACAACGGCCTGTGCCACTCGTATCTCGATGACTTCGACATGATGCTCTCGGGGTACATTCCCAGCGCGGAGGCCGTCGTGGCGGTGGGCAACATGGCGAGGGAGCTCAAGGAGAAGAACAAGGGGGCGCCGAGCGATTTCTTTTGGGTTCTGGATCCCGTCATGGGAGACAATGGCAAGATTTACGTGGCGGAGGATGTGGTGCCTGCGTACAAGGGCCTGATTGAGTATGCTGATCTGATTCTGCCGAACCAGTTTGAGGCCGAGTGAGAATGCCCCGACTCCCCCTTTTCCGTTTTGCCATACAGGACGACTTGTTTCTTGTTGTCCATGTATGAGATGTTACCGCGCTAATTCGGATCCCAGGCTCCTCTCAGAAGTCAAGATCGTCGACATGGAAAGCTTGAAATCAGCCATCCAGGCCCTCCATGACAAATATCGCATCCCCCACGTCATCATCACATCCGTCAACTTCTCACAGCCCGGCCAATCGCCCTCGCACCTATCCGTTGTTGGATCCAGCATGGCCTCCGCTGGCAAGGCGCGTCTCTTCCAAATCACTTTTCCGTCCATCGACTGTTACTTCTGCGGCACAGGAGACATGTTTGGCGCGTTGGTCACGGCCCGCATGCGAGAGGCGGTGCGGGCGGTGGCCGGGCTGATCGACCGCCCCAGCTGGCTGAGTGATGATTCCGTGACTGCGGCCCATCTACCCTTGGCGCGAGCTACGGAGAAAGTCCTCGCGAGCATGCACGAGGTGCTGGCCAAGACAAGAGACGGCATGCAGAGCGTCGTGGAGCGGACAAGGGCGGATTTGACGGGGGAGCAGCGGGCGAGCGGCACGGGCGAGCAACAGATTAAATCAAAGGCCTCGGAGCTGAGGCTCGTGCAGAACTTGGAGAGCTTGCGAAGTCCATCTGTCAAGTTTGAGGCACGGCCAATATGAAATGAAGCTCAGGTCGCGTATCATCAGAAGAGGGGGAACTACAGGGCTCGTTAGACGGTAGACTCGTTGCATTTGCTGCGAAGGAAGGAAAACTTGAGCATAATCGTATCGTCAATTTTTTTTTTTTTTTTTTTTGCAACGCATTTTCTTTCAACAAGATTCTCATTTCACAATTGGGTCATCTATTGTCGTTGTCATCTCGTGAAGCTCGTCATTAAGTGTGGCCTCTCCATCTATTCAACGTTGCCAACCCGGGCAGGTTCATCCTGTCACGCTCAATCCAAGCCTGAAAGTCATATCAGGATAGAACAATCTTTTCCCCCCACTGAATATCCCATGCGAGGGCTTTTTCAAGCACTATTTGTAGCAAACCCACCCGTGCTCCCGAACCCACCTGCTCCTCGCACACTCTCCTCCAGCTCCTGTACCTCCACCACCTCGGGCGTATAGATACGCTCAATGATCAATTGCGCCACTCTGTCGCCCTCCTTGATCTCAAAGTCGGTCTCGGCATGGTTGAAAAGCAGGACCTTGACTTGGCCGCGGTAATCGGCGTCAATGACTCCCGCGCCAGTATCGATGAAATGTTTGCTTGCGAGACCAGAGCGGGGAGCAATGCGGCCGTCTTGTAGGGGAGAGGGCATCATGTCAGTTTCTCGGGGGGTTTTTTTTTTCTCGATTCCGTCTTGTGGACAGTTTTGGCGAATGCAACGTTACCCGGGAAATCTCTTGGGGGGCTATGGGTCAACGTACATGTTCCAGCGGGCACGGCAATGCTAATGTCCGTGTCGACGAGGACTTTGCCTCTTGCCGGCACGACGGTTTCCTTGGCGGCGTAGACATCGTAGCCGGCGGCGAAGGCGCTGCCGCGAGTGGGCAGACGAGCTTTGTCAGAGAGCTTCTTGACTTGTAGGGCGGGAGGGGCTTCCATGGTGGAAAGATCGGTTTTGACGCGCTTGGCCGGTGGGGAGGTTGCTTCGGTGGGGGGAGCTGTGGACGTGGCCTCGGACATGGTCTTGCACGGAAGAGGGTAACGTGGAACGACCCAAGAATGGAGAGGTCGCAACGGTGGTTACGATGTGAAAGATAGGTTGAGTGGTTAGGGGCCGAAAGGTAAAGAAGGGAGAGAAGAACCCGTCTTGGTGATATCAGTTCGATGTGGTTGTTTCAAGCTTGCATATGTAGGGTTGGCACACGCGGGATGGCGGGGCGACTGAATGTCCCGGCTTTGGAATTGGCCAATGGGCGGCGGCCTTGGAGCTGAAGGGCCTGTGATTGGATGGGACCCCTGGACGGGGCAGTATCTTGGCCAACTTGCCAAGCGTTCATTATTCATCAGGCGGAGGAAAGGAAAAAAAAAAAAAAAACTCAGACCTACGGATAATTACAAGGCGAACTTCTATATCGGAAATCCGCGGCAGCATCCTTGGACATTTCCGGGCGTGGCTGACGACTTACACACAAAACGCGCATTGAAAGTTCCATTGGAGGTTGATTTTTTTTTTTTTTTGTGTAACCAACCCATCCAGACTCGTGCTGCCCAACCGCGGCTGCGTCGTCAATCATGGGCCTTGCCATCCCGACCCCCGAGGGGCCTTACGAGTCCATCGCCTTCCTCGGCGACCGCATGGACTGGCAAGCATGGTACGATGATGTGAGCGCCATTGCCCAGGCCCTCAATGTCTGGGAATACGTCGATCCAGATGCCCAAAATGACGTCTCCGAGCCCGTCAAGCCCTCCATGCCAAGGCGGCCGGTCCTGAAGTCTGTCGTCAAACGAGAGCAGTTCGAGGCCGACAAGACCTTCGACCTGCGCGTGGAACAGGAAAGGCATGCTCACGCTCTCTCTGTGCGCGAGTACGATATCCTCTGCGAGCAGTACCGCATCGACGCCGCTGAATATCTCGCCCAGCTAGCAGAGTACACCTCGTCCAAAGATCAGCTCCAGAAGCTCTACCGAATCATTTACAGAAGTATCCCGGACAGATACCGAGCCTATCTCAAGCTCGACGAGGCCAAAACTCCCCGAGCTATGATCTTATCGCTGCGCGACAGGATCATCCCTCCTTCCGACAAAGACCTAGCCTCAGCAGCTTTGCGAACATATAACAGCAAGGTCAATGTGCAGCCAGAAGATGACAAGGAGGCGTTCATCGAGGCGATTGCTCTGGCGACCGTGGAGCTGCACCGTTTCAAAAAGGGCAATTTCGATGAAGGCACTGCGGTCAAGGACCTGTTGAGGTCGCTACAAGTTCTTGATGAGGGCTTCGCCGAGATGTGGACGAGAAAGGGGGGCAAGCAGACCGTATTAGACATCGTAGAAGATTTCAAGTACAGGCTGAGGCGGCAAGGCGACGGGGGCTTCGCCTGCGAGGAGCAGAGGGACAATAGCGTGACTGGCGTGACTATACGTCGGGAGCAGCAGTCCGTCGAAGAGCCCGTGTTGAAGTCGAGTAGTGTAAACGGCAATCACAGCGGCCACGCAACCGTTTCTGAAAGTGGTTCCAATGCGCCGTCAAAGCCCAGCGGCAAGAAGAGCAAGAAAGGATCTGGTCACGATGGTGCTGGGGTAGTACTGGAGCGATTAGGCAGAGCGAACAACACAGGAGACGACGACTTGCCGCCTGTCGAAAAGTCCAACAAACCCAAGAAGAGAGACGTCATGGACGCACCCTCATCAGCAGTCGATGTCGCCTCGTCCAGGAAGGAAATCAGTCCACCCCGCAACGAAACCGTTGGCCACTCGAAAAAGGATGCTGATGCTCCTCGGGCCGACAGGTTCAAGAAGGGCGGCACAAACGGCGCCCCAGCATCGGCATTGCCGGGCGACAAGCATTCCTCCAAAGCCAAGAAAAGTTTTGAACCCGCCAAGCCGGTCATGGGACATTGCCCAGGCTGCGAAACGAGGCATCTCATTCGCGACGATGCCTGGTGGGAAAACTGTTACGTATACTGGGAGCTCAGTGGACTGGGCAACATCCCGGACAACTTTCACGCCCAGGAAAGGAGATTGGACTTGGCCTTTTCTCGTCTGCAGGATTGCCCTGACGAGATGAGGCGATCGGAGGAGTGGGCGAGCAGCAAGAATGGTAGGGCAAAAAGGAGGAACAGTACCAGCGGCAGTGACAATAATCACAGTCCGGTCATTGGTACCAGTAAGAGCGAGAGTAAGAGCGAGAAGAAGAGCGAGATCAAGAGCAAAAGCAAAAGCAAGGGCGCTAGTTCCGCAACCGAGTTTCAGGCTCAGAGCCAGAGTCAGACCGAGGAGTTTAATTTGTGGTGAGGCGTGGTGGAAGGACCGGTGGTGGTCTGCGATATTGTGAGAAGTATATGAAGCAAAAAACAGGGCTGGTAATATTCTTGGATTTGTTCGGGGACGCATTGGCATTGGTATCGTACATGCCAGCACGCGTACACGTTGTATACTTATTGGTTTTAAATTGAATGATAGACCAGGGACTTGCCGATGCAGGCACGGCTGCCAGATAGAGAGAGGATTCCATGGCTTTACATTAAGCGTCTTTTTTTTGGACAAGGACATTTTGTCAATTTTCCAAGTCCCGCCCGAAATCAATCAGCCGCAACCTATTTGCATCCTTGGGATGGAACTGAGCAACTTTTGACCGAACCAAAAACCTCGCTGCCGCCGACTCCCTCTCCAACACGACATACGACGCCGAGTTGTCTCCCTTTGCCTGCATCAACCTGTTCAGCAATTCTTCCATGAGGTCGCGCATCTCCCTCCCCGCTGTAGCTATTTCCTCGTCTCCATCCGTCCTGTCCTGTTGGCGGGTGTTTCGCGTGCCCCAGATCTCGTCTATCCTTCTCTGACTCTTGTCTCCATCGGCGCCTTTCGACTTGATAGGCTTGCCCTGGTCGTTGAACCCTGCGGCCAGTTCGTCCGGATCAACCTCTATTATTTCTCCCACCACGGGGCCGCCTAACTCCTCTGCCGCAAGCATGGGCGCGAGCTGGTTGTCAGTGAAGTCAAGCAATGCCTTCATTAGACTCTTCGTTTCCTCAACGTAACCCTTCCTTCTTGCCTTCAGCTCGTCTATTTTCTCACGAGCACTGTCCTCGGGTCTCATTTCCGCTTTAGACCGTAGCTCTTCCTGGAGGGTGGATATCCTGGAGCTGAGTGCCTCGGTGAGCAGGTAGTGGTCTTTCAGGTTAACACGGTCTGATTCAAGTTGCTTCCTCTCATAGTCGGCCGAGTCAGCTTGAGATTCCAAATAAGCTTTGGATTCGGAGATGGTTTGGTGAGCACGCCGGAGGGCTAGTATGGCGGGCAGAACGGAGCCAGCAAAGGGTAGAAATGGCTCAGACGCGTTGATGTCAGTAAGGGCATCCTTGATGACGATTGCCTGGTCTTCGGCCGTGAGGAGCGGCAGGTCATGATGAGCAGAGCGTAGCTGGAACAATGGTGAGTCATGTGGAATAAGAGCGCGACGCGACGGGAAAAAACTTACTCTTTCCAGCTCAGCCTGGTGATCGCGCACTTTGCTCTGTAGCTCCTTCAGAGTAAAGTCTAGGTTGGCTGAATAGACTTCTGCCTCGGAATTGCGCGACCGGTCGTCCATTGTGTGTGGTGAAGTTCAAAGACTGGGCGGTTCCTTGTCGTGGCTCATGCGTGAGCCGAACATGAATGAGAGCGCGAGGGCCGTCTGGGCATGAAATATTGTTGTTGTTGGGAACAGCCTTTGGTTTCTTCAATGGGTGCTACAAAGTGAGCGCGTTTTTTCCAAGTCAAGTCGTTGAGGACGCAGTGCTGAGTGGATGGAAGGGGTTCTGAAGATGGTGACGGCCAAAATAGCATGTAAATTAAAAAATTAATAATAGATAACAACTCAAAGGTTTGGACAAGTTGACACTATGTATACACCAGCATCGCGACCCGTTCTCCACAAGGTTCCTCCCAATATTTAAAAGCCAAATTCACGGATCCGTTGAAGGTCTGTGTTCAGACAATGTGCAGGAGCAGAGATTTATCCGTCGACTTGCTTCTTTTTCTGCACGTGACTTATGCACAGCAAAGCTGCAGCTGCCATCCAAAAGTGGATTCTGTCGAAACCTCCCTCCATCGACTCTTCGCTCTTCGCTCCGACCAATCCTCCTCATGCGACGCGACTCCTGACGAAGCGACCCATCAATTCCTGGTACGAAACAGAGGCTCATCATCGCAACGGCCTGATTTCCATATCGGACCATCATTGCAAGACCCTCGAGGTTTTTTTCCTGAGCCTCACACTGTTGCGATCTACACAGTACTAGGCACCAGCTCCCCGCACTGCCACGTTTCGGACCCTCCTACTAGTTGACTCAAATTGCGCCCTTGGCGATTACTGGATCTCTTTTTTTTTTCTCGGTCTCCATTCGCACACTCTTCATCTGGCCTCGAACGGCGACGATTTGTCGACTTGCACTTTTCAGATTACCTTTTAAAAAGAAGAAGAAGAAAAGTGTCGTTACCGAAGGTTTGGTTTGAGCTTGAAGCTTGCCTCTTCCTTGTTCTCCTCCCGAGAATCTCCATCCCAGTATTCGATCGCTTCACCTCCTCTCCATTTGTCAGCCAAGCAATCTTATCATCGCACTTCCTTCCTCTTCTTCCATTGCTTGACACACCATCACGGAGAAGTTGTTCTACCGCGGACAGCCCTGGCGTTTCGGCACCCTCCTATTCTCCAATCGTTCAATTGCCTGCAGGACGAAAGGACTCGAACCTCGTTTGAGACTTGGTTCTGTGAACTTCTTGACCCTGCCTTTCCACCTTTGGTCTGCGCCCTCGCTCCTCGTCCTCGCGACACAAAATCAAATCATTCAGTCACATCACGAGCACTGCAAATATCCATCACTCGATCCCAGCGAACTCGTCACTACACCAGCACGTTTTCCTTTGAAAACCCCTGAGTGTAGATTAAAAGACGTTCAATATACAAAGAGAGATTCTGGTCATCTCCAAAAAATTATAACTTTTTGCCAATTGAAAAAGCCAAAGCACCGCTCGAATCCTCAGTGCTTGTGATTGCCATCTTACTTCAAGCATATTAAAGAGAAGCAACCAAGGCATCAAAAATGTCTGCCTCACCACCGCAGTCGACCTCGACCAAGCGTCCTCTTGAGGAGGCTTCGTCGCCTTCACGTGCGACGGACCAACCCGACGCGAAGCGACCAGCTCTCGACAAAATTCTCAAGCTCGAAGAGGAGACGGAAGCTAGCGAGTCCACCCTCGATGCTGTCGACAAGAATGGAGACGAGGATGCGCCCGGCGCCAAGTCGGACGCTCCGGATGCCACTGTAACAGATGCCGCTGGCGAAGTCAAGACTGCTGGTATGTCGGCAGCGCAGGCAGCAGCAAGTGAAGAGGCCGTGAACTCTGCCGCTGCCCACGATGAGACGTCCTGGATTCACATTCGTGCTGTTATTTCCAGCCCTGAAGCCGCCACCATCATTGGCAAGGGTGGCGAGAACGTTTCTAACATTAGGAAAATGTCCAACGCTAAATGCACCGTCAGCGATTATCAAAAGGGTGCCGTCGAGCGCATCTTGACAGTCAGCGGTATAGTGGATGCTGTTGCCAAGGTCGGACTACTCTCCTACTACGCAAATTGACCCTCGTCGTGTTCTTTTTGTGGCTAACATGATCTGATAGGCTTTTGGATTGATTATCCGCACCTTGAACAACGAACCTCTTGGCGAGGCCTCCACTGCTTCATCCAAGACATACCCTCTTCGTCTCCTCATTCCTCATATCCTCATCGGCTCCATCATTGGTAAGGGTGGTGCCAGAATCAGGGAAATCCAGGAGGCTTCAGGCGCTCGTCTCAACGCGTCTGATTCTTGCCTTCCCATGTCTAGCGAGCGATCTCTTGTCGTCATGGGTGTTGCTGATGCTGTTCATATCGCCACGTATTACGTCGGAAGCACACTTCTTGAGCAGCTGAACGAACGATTTGGCGGTCCGGCTGCTTCGGCATACGCTACTCGCAGCGGCGCGCCGGCTGGTTCGATTCCTGGCGGTATGCAGGTCGTCCCCTACTCTCCTCAGCCAGCGTCTGGCAACTATGGCCGACCTGAAAATTATGGTCGTCACCAAGAACGTCGTGCTCACCACATGCCTCCCGCCGCGTATCCGCCTCACTACCCGCACGGGGCAGCTCCCCCCAACCCAGCCGTACCTATGCAGTACGGCGGGCAGCAGCAACCCGCGTACGGGGGAGCTCCCCACGCCCAGCAGCACATGCCTCCTCACGTTGGTCCTCAGTCCCACGGAGGTCCCCAAGGACAGCCCATGCACACGGGAATGCCTGGCGGTCCTTTGACTCAGCAAATCTTCATCCCCAATGACATGGTTGGCGCTATAATTGGCAAGGGCGGTCAAAAGATCAACGAAATCCGACAGATGAGCGGGAGCGTCATCAAGATCAATGAGCCCCAAGATAATAGTAACGAGCGATTGGTCACCATCACCGGTACCGAGGAGTGCAACCGGATGGCTTTATACATGCTCTACTCCAGACTTGGTAAGGACACTTGTTGTTGCCATACTCTTTTTCCCCCATCCGCTTCTCATCAATTACTTTGCCGAGATGAAAGGAGGAGGAAGAGAAAGAAGAAGAAGAAGAAGAAGAAGAAGCTAACAGGATATTCTTGACAGAATCGGAGAAGCACCGAGTTTGAATCATGGATTGTAACACGTCATATGAAAAACATGACAGGGTAATTGCTTGTCTTTGTTACACGGATGAGGAGGGCTGGTAGGTTGGAACGAGGAGGCTTCTTATGTTTCTGGCCGTGGTCAAAGTGAACCCTGCAACGAATCGATGGCGTATTCACGGTCTACTCTAGTTATGTGGATCATACCGCGTGAGTATGGTAGGTAGGGCGACGACGGAAGAAAATTGTTCTCGAGGGGCCAGGTAATGTTGTCGTCGTTGTTGTTGTTGTTGTTGTTGTTGTTGTTGTTGTTGATGATGAGGGATTGGGAATTGGGGGTTATTGAAAGAAAAGATTGGAGTTATGGGCAGTATCATGGGCTGCACAAAACGAGTTCGTTATTAGTGAGCGCATTTCTAATCGGGTTTGCATCCATCATGACGTGTCATTGCATTTGTTGCGGCATATCTACGGGCGAGGACAAGACGTGGCATGGCAAGGTGGATGCTGTCGTAGTTGGGGTGGAAAGTGAAAAGTGAAAAGCGAAGACGATGGGAGCGACCTAATATGGCCGTCCCGAAAAAAAAAAAGTATATTATAAGTGAATCTTCTCTTCTTCTTTTTTTCCCTTTAAAGCCGAGTGGTAACGGCGCAGCACAGCACATCCAATCCACGGGAGGAGCTGTCTACCTACATGCGTACATGGTTCATGCCCAGCCCTCTTGGTGATCCGTTCAATTTCAACGCTAAAATCCAGTGATGCTCCCGTCCAACAAGGTAACAAAGTTGGAGCAAAAGAGCGGTGCTCGTAATCATAAGGGACATGATGGGGTGGATATGGTGGTTGTCGTATTCAATCAAAGTCTTTTCAGGTTGACGTGGTACTAGAGGAGTGGCAAACGGGTGTCAGTGCCACTCACTTTCCTCGGTCTTTTTTCCTTGCATGCAGCAGAGAATGGGAGCAGGGGAAGGGGAAGGAAACGAACCATGTCTGTTGATTTTCGCTCCTCTCGAACATGTCGGATGTTGTTGTCGATTTCTATGACATGCAGAAGAGTGTTAGTCGCTTGCCAGTTGTGGTGGTGGTGGTGGTGCTGCTGCTGCTGCTGCTGCTGCTGTGAAACGTCTCGACACGTGAAAAGCCGACTGACTGACTCACCTTTGCCCTCGCCTCTCTCGGCCAGATGGGCTTCTTTGCTGTCCCAGCCGAGAATCATACTGACGGTGTTGCCCTCGGGTGGGTTGGGCGAATCATGCATGAGGACGTCATACTGGCCGTAGAAGGAGCCGTGGTAGCCCGGGAGGTTCGCGGCGTCGACGTTTGTAGCAAAGGGCTTCATGCGCATCTCGAGCCAGTTGTCGGCCGTGCCGTAGGCTGAGAAGACCTCGGTGCAGGGGGCGTTGAGGGCAGCACTCAGACTGCCGCGGACGTGGGCCTTCCAGAAGATGTACGTCTCCACAACGGCCCGGAAGGAGGCAATCCAGTTTGTGAAGCTGGGGGATGCGAGGAAGGCATCGTGGGCGGCGGCAGAGGCCCAGCGGATGACCCAGGTCCATTTGCCGGGGCGCTCGAGTTGCTCGCCCAGGTAGCTCGAGGCCACACCGGGCATGGCCTGGAGCTGGCGGCAGACATCGCGGAATGAGAGCGGCAGCTCGCTTCCCTGCTGCAGCGACGGCTTGAATTTGAAAATGGCGATTTGGATGAGCTCCTGCGACATTGTTTTTTGTTTGAGAATATGATTCATCTTGTATTCAAACGTCGGTCGTTCGTCTCCTTTCCGAGAGGGCCCCTTTTCCCCCGTATAACAGCAATATTGCGGATTTCACCGAGGAGAGTCGGAGCCGGAGCCGGAATCGGAGTCGGAGTCGGAGTCGGAGTCGGAGTAGGCAGGTAGGTTGACGGACGGACGGGCGGGCGGACGGACGGGGCGGACGGACAGATGCAACAACCCAACGATAGGAGAGGAGGTGAAATATGGAAGAAGACACGGCTGGTACAAGCACAAGCGAGAAGAATTGGAAACAAAGAAAGAGGAAAGTCTGCCATCTAGTACGCCGTACCAAGTAGCTTCAACTTTAACCACACGGAAACACGGGTGGACGGGTACACAGGACACACGAACACTAACAAAAGGAACAAGCGCGAAGCCAAAGGGACCCGTGCTGCACGGTGCACGGTGCACGGTGCAGACCACCACCAGCACCGCCCCGGATATCGGAGGAAAGCACCCAGGTAGGTTGTAGAATCCCAGATCTGGAGGAGAGAGATATGGAGACATGACGGCACCGCGTGGAGGCTCTCGGCGGGGCTTGTTACGCAAAAGTTGCAAAAAGGCCCGTCCTCATTTACCCACCATGTCTGCTGTGAGTGGCGAGCAGGACTTGGTGAGGAGACTTGGTGAGGAGACTGATGAGGAGACTTGGTGAGGAGACTGGTGAGGAGACTGGTGAGAGCGGTTCCCCAAGGCAAAAGAAAGGCGTTTCGATTTTTGTTTCTCATTTGCTCAGAGTACCCGAGGACCGAGGAGAGGACCGCGCTTTTCCGTTCCAATAACTGTCAACGATGGATGATGCGTCTACAATGGTCCAAGGCCGGAAACCAGGATCCCGGCCACTGCCGTGGCTGGATGTTGAATGGCTTGGCCGCCGCGCTGGCGTGATTTCTGTTACATCTAGTATCAGCGTGCGTTGACAGTGAGAGGGAAGACTCTTTGCATCTGCATCGACAAGCAAGCAAGAGCCGAGGGAGAGATGGAGCCGACGGCCGCTGACAAACAGGCACCAAGTAAGATTCTATATCGCAATGTGTCGATCTGGCCAGCCACAGACTGTACGCACGGAGTACGGAGCACTATGTATGTAACCTCCGAGCCCGGTGCCATGCCAGGTGGTCGGTCCGGCAACGGAGCGGGTGGACGCGCTGCGGGATCAGCAAAACAGGATCTTTGGTGTATTATTATCAGTGGTTGATAATACGGAGTGCAGACCCTGACTGACAACACCATGAGGCCGCGGCACGAGTCTCCATTCTCACGGCCATGTTCCTAGGCAATCTGAAGACACGGCCTGCAGACCCTGCACAGTGCAGACCGTGCAGACCGTGTAGACCGTGTAGACCCTGTCGACAGCTTCCGGAGGAGGCCAGAGAAGAGCTTATTTGACCAAAATGCGAGGGCAATGATGCAATGCAATGCAGAGGGGGCTCGGGCTCGGGCTCGGACTCGGGCTCCCGCTCCCTGCCTTGCTCCCGCTCCCTGCCTTGCTCCCCCTCCCGATATCGCTGAGTGCTTTCATGACATTGCAGTGGGCTTTCTTTCCCATGTCTGTCCTTCAATGTCGTGCAGGGCAAGTGGCATGAACTCAATCGAGAACTGACAGACTGACTGCTGCCATGCCATGCCATGCCATACCATACCGATCAAATGAGCTGCCGGCGGCGCATGTTGTCATGTTTCAGACGGGGCACCGAGTACGGAGTACGGAGTAGTCAAGTTGGTACAAGCTTTTATCCAAGCCAGGACAGGATGGAGCAAAGCTTCCGTCAGAGAGCTGGGATTTGTCAATGAAGAACGTCGTTACATGGAGCATCGTGAATCTTCAATTGAGTTTCGCTTTCTCGGAAAAACCAGAACTGTAGATGAAAGCAGCCTTGCAATTGACCCCGTCGCGCCTGCCATTTGTGTAGGAGCTCGTTTCGCTTCATCACGTGTCAAATGTCAAATGGGCCAGCCAGCCAGCTCAACTCTCTCCCGGGAGAACACGCACGCATGCATTCATTCATCAGGAAGACAGACAAATCGCCAACCGAGTGCCGCTCCAATGGCCAGCCATGAACGCCATGCATCTCCGTCCCCCCCTCACTGACAGCAACACGCCTCCCTCGGAGATCACCCTCCTGACCCTCAACTGCTGGGGTCTCCTGTACATCTCTGCCCTCCGCACCCCCCGTCTTCTCGAGATTGGCAAGCAAATCGCCCTCCTCGATCCAACCCCCCATATCGTATGTCTCCAAGAATGCTGGGTTCAGGATGACTACCTCGCCATCCGCGAAGCCACGGAGGCTATCTTGCCCTACGGGAAATTCTACCACGCCGGCTCTTTCGGCGGCGGCTTGGCCATCTTGAGTCGCTGGCCCATCGAAGAGAGCTCCATGTTTCAGTACGCGCTGAACGGACGGCCGACTGCGTTCTGGAGAGGCGATTGGTATGTTGGCAAAGGCGTTGCGACGGCGAGGTTGAGATTCGGCCCTGGACAGCGGGACGTTGTTGACGTCCTCAACACTCATGTAAGTCATGTTCAAGTCTGGGTTTGAAAGCAAGCAGGCAAGCAAGCAAGCAAGCAGGTGCAAGCAGGTGCAAGCAGGTCTAACCAACTCCCGCTGGAAAAGACACATGCGCCGTATGAGAGCGGTCCTGATGATTCATATCTCTGTCATCGCACAGCCCAAGCATGGGACATTGCCAAGCACATCCGCAGCGCCACGGCCAAAGGCCACCTCGTCGTTGCCCTGGGTGACTTCAACATGATCCCCCTATCACTCCCCCACCGCATCATAACATCTCTCTCACCCATACGCGACACATGGCGTATCTTGCATCCGGATAGCTCCATCGGCGCATCGGACCAAGCTGAAGAGCAAGCGCGAGGTCTTCCTGTGCCCACCGCCGAGTTTAATCTTACCGCCAACGGAGCCGCCAGTGACACCGTCTACAATACGTGGCGATGGTCAAAAGAGGAGCAGAAGATGTCAAAGGCTCATTCTCGTCCTGTTGACCCCAAGGCCAAGGATCCCAAGGGCAAGCGCATTGACTATGTATTTGCTTCCACCGGCGACGTCTCCTCTGGGTCTGGCTGGGTCGTCAAGTCTGCATCCGTGGAAATGACGGGTCGTCATCCAGAGTTGAATTGCTCTCTCTCCGATCATTTTGGTGTGAGAGCTACTCTCCAACGACACACTCTTTCCCCTGGTGCAGAGGCGCAGCCCACGGCATTTGACAAGCAATTGCGCTATAATCAGGAGCACACCAACGCCCTCACTTTATCCGACTATGACGAAATGCTTGCCATGACTCGCAAATACACCGCTCGAGAGAGGAGACAGCGATACTGGCGGGGCATTCACTTCTATGCATCAGTCATCATCTGGCTCGGTTGTTTGGTCGCCGTGTGGTTCAGCCCTCGCAATTTTGTGGCTTTCCTTCTCATGCTCTTGGCCAGCTTGGTGCTGACTGCCGGCGTCATAGATGGACTCCTTGCTTTGCTTTTCTTCTCGGGAGAAATACGCAGTCTCAAGGAGTTCGAGTGGGAAATTCAAAACGCTAGGGCAGCAGCGGTCTCAAACGGGGGTATCTAGCTTTCGCAGCTGCACAAGTCTTGGATTTCTTGTTGGAATTTCTTCCACACACACACACAAAAAAAAAAAAAGGAAGGGTCATCCACAATTTGTATAATATGAATATTACTAATGCTGCTTTGCTTTACTGGCTAAAATACAGCCATCTTGATAGTCTTGCTCGTTTGTTTTGTTCCGATGGCCGGACTTGTACGCCCCGTATTCGTCCCCTTTTCAACTCTTCAGTCTGGTCATCAAGCCTATTCTTTCAAAGCTGGGTGACTTCATAGGGAGCTACCCTCGGCGCAAGATACCCCCCCGGACGCATTCGGCGCCAGGTATAGCCCGTAAACGCTGTCCTCTTTCGTACGTTCATGGCAGTCGTTTTCGTGCTCAGGTCTCGCAATAATATGTCCCTCGGGCGCTTTTGCTCCTTTCTTTTATGCATGCGAAGAAAGGCCTTCAAAGTCTTCCTTTCCTCCGAAGTTATGTGAAAAGTTCTGTCGATTCTTCGATCCGCGCTTCGCAGCCTGGCCGAGTCGTAAGGTGTGGCGAGTAGCTCAATGGCCAAGTTCTGTACGACTGGTCTACAATCCCGAAGCACCCAGCGGATGTCTTCCGGTTTGGGATCCGCTGGTTCGGTTTCCGACGACGCCATGAGCTCCGTGAAGTGATCAGACTCGTCAAAGTAATGGGTATCGTCGAGGCTGGTGATACGTGGTATGAATGGTGGGCTTATGGCATGTATGCGATCCCATGGAAAGTTCTTGAACCAGCGATGAGCTTTGATATCTTCTGCGTCGTCGGGAAACACGTGTCTCTCGAAAATGTCAGTGTATCTTCTGTCATAGGCCGGACGGCGATCTTTCATGCGGTATCGTCTCGAGCACAGCCGAATGTCCTTGTCCTGAACTAATTTGAAGATCAGGTCTTTGCACTTGTCGCTTACCATAGGTCGGTGCGGAAATGAGAAAACCTGTTTGTGGTCCTTTTTGTTATGGTCAATGTCATGATTTTTTTTTTTTCCCTAGGGACCAGGTTTCATTAGAGTGGCGTACTCACCAAGATATTGCTCTTGGTCTGTTGTCGACCATCATCGGCAAAGAATGGGGTATGGCCGTAGAGACATTCATACAGGATGATGCCAATGCTCTACCAGTCGCATCTTCCGTCGTATTCTGAACCTCTACACGCCTTTATCACCTCTGGCGCCATGTACTGACTTGTTCCGACAACCGAATTTGCAGACACGCGGTTGCCACATCTGTTCCTCTAACCCAGCAGGCTAGGTAAATCATCCTCTTCGCCCACGCTTTTCCTTTCATGTCGACTCAAAACCTTCTTCATGGCCTGCAACCAAGGGATCTGTGAGCTGATGTTGGTGCTTTCCTTTTGGTCTTGCTCGTCTCCATCCACGCGGACACCAAGCTTTCCAAGAAGCAAGTATCGTTGACATTTGTAGTAAGATACATCATGACACCAGTGTCCGTCAAAAGCAAGGCCGAAATCTGATATTTTCAAGTGTCCGGAGGCTGAAACAAGAAAGTTATCAGGCTTGATATCCCTGTGGATGAACTTGAGGCGATGGACTTCTTCGACAGCCAAGATCATCTCAGCAACGTAGAAACGTGCGACTGATTCGTGTAGAATATTTTCTCGAATCAAGAGACCGAGGAAGTCCCCACCTGGCATGTACTCCATGACCAGATATAAACTTGTCAAGTCTTGGAAGCTGGCCACCAGGGGGACGACCCTGTACAAGAAACAGTTAGCTAGATGAAAAAGAATAGTAATCGACTGCTATTCTTGTCTCGTTACCAATTGGAGCCTTCAGACGCCACCAGAAAGTCTCTCTCGGCCCGTAAATGCCCTTCTTGACAGCTGCGAATCATTTCTGATTTTCTTATGACTTTCATTGCAAAAACTTGCTGCGGGAATGCGTGGGATTTGTCCGGCCTTTCGCGCACCAGCTTGACGACTCCAAAACTTCCACGGCCAAGAATCTTTAGCGGTTCATAGCTATCTGCTTGTGAGCAGTTCTCCTGCATCAGCGACATTAATGACTTTGTTTTGATCGCACGAGCCTCTCTCAGATGGCAAGTCTCTTGGTAGTAGAATGATTGCCTAATGGCATTTTTTTCTTCCGCGTCTAAATGTGGACTGTAGTAGAGCTGCGACTCCAGATACTGCAAGCGAGCGATCCGCGGATTGGGTTTGTTGAGAAGGTTATTGAAGCACGTTTCCATGAAGATCTTGGCTGCTGCTGCTTTCTCAACAGTGTCAATCGTCGGCTTTGGCTGATGGAATCCTTCCACGATGGTTTGCAAATTGCCTCCTCCACCAGGGCTGGACTTGGACCATGGGTGCCTCCGGCTGCGTCGTCGTTTGGAATTCACTTTTGCGAGGGTATATTCCGAGAATCGCGAATCCACTGATGTCTTTCCCGTCGACTTATTGCCGATGACCGACGATTTATCCGTGCCCAGAGAAGATATCGAACTGACAGCATCACTAAGCGGAAAGGATGAGGGGGAACTGGGTAGGACTTGCAGCGACGTCCGCCTTCGCAGCAAAGAGCCACGAAGAACTACCGTGGCATTTGAAGAAGGCCCAAGGTTGTCCAGTCCAAGCTTTTTCACGAGAGCTTTTGGCGACATGCCTTTGTGTCTGCGCAGCGGAACTGGGTCCGGCCCGGCAGGCAAGTCTTGACCGAACTGCTGTCTCTCCAGATTTGCCGATGATGAGCGTCTGCGAGTCCCTTCAAAGACAGTCGAGCCATCGGAGCCTGGTATTTTTACTTCATCAGTCAATGTCAATCGATCATATCCTTGGGAGATGGAGATATCGGTACAAACAGTTATATTGAGTACGTTTGATGGCGCGAATGGCACCTCGTATCTCGGAAAGGACCTTGACACTACCTGGCCGAGGCCTGCTCGTGCTGGGCGGAGCTTGTTCATCGTCTCGCCTCTCATCTGTCTTTGACTGTGAAACGGCGGGTTGTCTGGGAATCGGATCCAACACCGGGCAGCTGCTTCGCTTGTTGAGCAGCTTTGGTGCCATGTTTCCCCCAATACAACTATTCGCTAATCAGACCGCGTCGGGCGCAGCCCACCTTGTAGACACTGATGCCCTAAAAATATCGCAAAGGCATCAACAAGGCATTAGCTGTCTTCAGCGGCCCCTATACCGGGCAAATGTAAATTCTGCTTGTCAGAGCAGAAACATGACACTGATACTGATGCTGATGGGGATGCTGGTGCTGGTGCTCACTGCTTGCTGGTGCTGGGGTGGCAGAACCACGTCGCGCACTTGGAGATGGCGGCTGGTTTCGGCACCTGCCTTGGTTGAGAAAAGTTACAACACGCCAGGTTGCAACTCACCATGGTTTTGGATGCAGGTTCGTTCGCTCTTTCTGCCACGGCGTTACATTTCCCAATATTCCGACAATACACAGTGTCGCTCAAAAGCACAGCACCTCATGTGAACAACAAAGCTTTTATTTATAGACGCCCAGATTTCTACAAACAAGGCCTGATTGACCTCCCATCAGCGGCGGTCTATCCTGGAGATTGCGCAATGGCTCTTGTACACGCCATTACAGGCAAATGCGGATCTTCGTCTTGTCCTCCCCGATATGACAAAAATGCTTCCAACACAAGAGGATATTGGGTCCAAGACTCCTCAGCATCGCACTGGGATTCAGAAGGAAGCTCGAATCATGACAAAACGCCGTTGCCCAGGTCTTGCCAGCCCTACATCAGACTGGCCGCCGGGATATTCTTTCACAAATGAAAAGGGCACACAACAAAAGAGAAGAAAAGTAGACACTACATCAAGGCATGAACGCCCAGAGTTAGCTTACTTGATCTCAAGCAGCTTGACATCAAAGGTCAATTGGCTGTTGGCGGGGATGCCAGGCATGCCGCGGGAGCCATATCCGAGGTGGGCAGGAATGGTCAGGCGTCGCTCACCACCAATGGCCATGCCAATGATGCCGATATCCCAGCCCTTGATGACCTGTCCCTTACCGGCCTTGAAGGAGAAAGGCTTGCCCTTCTTGTTGGCTGTAAAGTGAATGAGCTGGTAGGTCCAAGTATATCGGAGTTACGTCAGTAGAGATAATCAATCACTCACCATCGAACTGTTGGCCATTGGCCAGCTTGCCAATGTATCGAACACCAACGGTATCACCGCTCTTGACAGTTCGGCCCTTTCCAATGGTTCTGTCATCAATGGTGACTCCTTGGACGATTTTGACGCCAGTAGTAGCAGCCTTGCCAGCAGCCTGCTTGCCAGAGCCGGTAGGGCCCTGCTCGAGGTTCTTGGCAAATTGAACCTTCTTGTCCTTCTTGGCCTCCTCAGCGGCGACAGCTTCGCCCTTGTTGTTCTTGAGCTTCTTCTGCTGCTTCTTAGAGTCGGAGGCCTTGGTGATCAAATCGTCAAGACCCTCGGCCTCGGCTGCGGCGCGCTTGTTCTTGCCTTTTTTTGTATCGACCAGCTTGGGGGCTTCCTCCTCATCAGAGTCGACCTCAGTGACGCGGGGATCCGCAGTGTCGTCGAGCTCATCGCTCTCATCATCACTGGCATCCTCGCCAATGGCATAGTCGAGCTCCTCGGGGTCGAAATCGTAATCATCCTCATCGTCCTCGCTGTCCATCTCATCATCGTCCATGATGTAGTTTCCGGTCAGATAGACAGTATGCGTGCCACTGACAGTAAAGAAAACCTTCTCGCCGTGGTTTACCGTGATGTCGAGAGGCTGCTGATAGTTCTGTATCGAATCGTTAATCACTGGGGAAGGAAGGAGGTGGTGTTTGTTGATATGTGCGGCCAGCTGCTTACTCTCTCAGTGTCAACGGTGCAAACGACAAAGTTCTCGAGATCGTCACCTTCGCTGCTCTCGTCGTCATCATCCTCATTATCTTCATCCTCATCAGATTCTTCGTCCTCATCTTTATCAACCTCTTGGACGGCCTTGCCCTTACCCTTGCCTTTTCCCTTGACGCCGTTGGGCTTGGCATCGGCCATGTCCTCATCTTCGTCCTGGGCGGTGGCCTCCATGAGGGCCTTGATAGCAGCGGCCTGTTTCTGTTTCTTGACCTTGGCAGGGTCGCTAGGGCCACCATTGGCCTCCTCGTCGGATTCTTCATTCTCGTCGTCGTCGGAGCCAGCAAGCAATGCCTTCATGTACTCGTCGTCAATCTCGTCATCCTCATCGTCGCCAAGAGCTGGGAAGACACGCTTGACCAGACGCAGAGTAGAGCGAGGATGGGCGGGAATATCGCCGTTGTAGTCAGGCTCGGGTTTGTCAGTTGGGTCCAAGGCAGCCATGGTGATGCGAAACTAGGAGGTGGTATATGTTAGCGTACCAGCGAATCGTGAGGCAAACAAGAGCCAATTGCCGTTTGCAATTCACGCCAAATCAACATGGGGTTCTAGTCGCGCAAAGGGGAAGTATTGGTACTAACGGAGGCAGGAAAATCCATGGAGGCCGGGATCAAGACATCGCCAGGCGGGATCTCGAGGCCATAAACGGGACCTGGAATAGCAGACATTTTGTTTTAACTAGTGATGTGGTCGGCGGGGAGGAGACGGGATAGAAAATCTGGTTGAAGTTGCCTAACAGAAGTCTTCGCTTTGGGTATGTGCAGAAGAACAGGCAGCGGTGGGAAGAGGGAACGATGAGAGAAAGTCGACAGGTCCAGAAAATTATGCCTGTCTCGCGCTGGAGGTGAAGGCAGACTGGGCCGAAGAGCTTTTCGAATTTTTTTCTTTACCGTCAGTTAATTCTGGGTCCAAAAAGGCCGTCAGGACTCCGCTTTGGACGGCTGACCAATGAACCAGCGCGATAAGCCCCCTTATCGCGGCGTGGGACTCGTTGCTGAGGCAGCACCGGCAGTTGTTCGTACGTAAGGATTATGGGACCCCGCTGCCTGGTTGGACGTTGACGGCTGGTTGACGAAAACAAAGGGTCCAGCTAGCTACAGGGTATTTATTTACTTTACTCCTTCCTTCCCGTTCAACAACAACTCTATGCGCACACATATTGACTTTGACCATGTTTTTGAACCTCAATTGCTCAGCTAGTTCATCACTGGAACTCACGACGTGCGACACGGCATGCCGAGAAGCTTCTATTTCCACGTTTTCATTTGTGGCCAATGTATAAATAAAGCTTCTCTAGAAATGACATCTGTGAATCCAGATATTATACAATGTTCCCACAATATCGGCTAGAGCACTTATTTCCGAATCCCATTACGCTATGCCTAGCTCCGGTCCGCCCGTCCGAGCCTCAAACAACCGATGAGTGAGGGAGAAGATGTGCTCCCAGTGAGGTTCAGGCGAGGTACCTTGATACAAGTCGGAGAAGATGCAGTTTTCATCGGGCGTGTCTTTGGTGGCGTTGGTGAAGTAACCGGACGAAAGATGACCGTCAGCTACACGACTTTGGTTAGCCGGCGAGACATCAGATGGCTTTATATGAGATAAGTAATCCTACCATCAATGCCCGTCACTACGACATCGTGACGCACGCCCAAGGAGTACTTCGCGCTGAGCTTTCTCGCCGCGCATGCCAAATTGCTACCTTTGCCAACTGCTTCCCCAGGTATAACAGCTGGGCGCATGGCAAAGTCAATGGAACGGATCTTCTTGACGATTGCTTGAACAAGCCTGAGAGCCTTTTGATCCTGATTCAGCTTCACGTTGTTCCATACCGAGGTAGATCTGTTGCGGGAGGGAAAGATCCAGGTATGCTCTTCTGTCGCCATCATCCAAGGCATTTGCTTCCTGCGTCATTCTGCAGTGAAATGCTAACTTAACTCGTACGTGTAGCGGGCCTGCGCGTGAGGGGCTAGAACCTCTAGAGTCTCCTTCAAAGTGTCCATTTCCTCTTTGTAATTAGGAATCATAAACGTGGCACGAGACATGTCGAATTTTCATCCTAAACCTCAGAACCCACGGGAGCACTGCCACGAGGCTGGACCTGGGCTTTCGTAAGTGACCCTACCAGGCTGCCCACTTCTCCAGTTTACAAGCTGAGGGGCATGACAGCCGTTTCTTCTTTGCGCAAGCTTAAAATCCAATATGTTTTTGACCGCAGGGAATCAGTTGAGCCAACCGTCGGCAATGGTCCAATACTGAGACCAAGGGTTGCTCTAGGAAGTGTTCAAGCCCCGTTTGCCGAGTCGCCATTCCGATAATCAGGCCGGCAACGTTTACATTTTAACAACTGTCAGTGGTCGCGTCGACCTGTCCTCACTTCCCCTCGGGCTGGAGTGGGCCATCTTGTGCTCGGATTGACGGTGAACAATTCGGACCCTTAACAGCGATAGTTCGTGGCCCCACCAGGTTTCCCTTAAAAAAACATTGCTCGACTGCCGCATGGTGTTCTCGCTATATATTTTGCAGTTCCAGGCTTGATTCACCATGTTTGTATAGTGATTCGCCTGACGTGTCGGACACTCATAATTATGATTGCCCGCCGTTCTCACTGAGTATTGGTTCCAGCTCCAGCTCAGACAAGTCTGTAGACTACGCGTTTGCTATGAGGTAGTGGCTGGTACGTACTTGTACATGTACGTCTTCGTGAAAGGCGGCTTCATTTCACTGCGAAAGATATTATTTAGCTCGGGGCTCTGACGTAGTATATTTGCGAGTGTCTGTGGAGAGTGATAACGAAGGCGGAGGCAGAGCATTCCTTTGTTGGTTTTGAGCCCGACTGTGATTTCATCCTGATGGTCCATTTTTTGAGGGTACTTGACGCCTCTATGATAAATGAAGTAGGCCCTGTGCTCGGGAGTAATCAAGGAGCCTTTTCAAAAAGCTCCAAAATGGGCTTCGCAGCCTGTGCGTGTATTTGGTCAGTACAATCATGTCCTACCCACGATAGCAGGAGCGTTGAAAGGTAATCTCACATCGATGAATTTTTCGAGGTCTTGGTCAAGATTTGCCAAGTCGTCCTTCCGTCTTTTGTTTTCAGCAATGAGTTTCTGTTTCCGCTTCAAAAGTTCCTGACGTTGCTGCTCTAAACCCTCTCTCTCAGTGCGTTCGTAATCAATTCTTGCAATCATAAGCTCGTTGTCGTCATCCCCGGTATGATCGGAGTGCTGAGCGAGAAATTCATCGACGGGAATGAGTGGCAGCTGCTGGTATTTGTGACTAGTGTGATGATTAGATTCTATTTTGTGCAAAGTTCTCGCCGTTAGGGCTCGATGGCACATACTCGTAGGATTCACAGGCAACAATTTCGCCTTGAAGATGGCGCTGCTCGTAGTAGAGGTTTTGCAGCTGGAGATGCAGCCGGTCAACTTCTTGACGTGCCTCTGCGGTCTGAGTTTTGGTCTCGCGAGCTGAGATACAGGCATTCCGATGCAAGCCACGGAGATGTGATATGCTTGTTAACAGATGCTTCTGCTGCTTAGCGATTTCCGCTAGCATCTCAGCAGACGGAGAAACATCGCTCGCCTCGTCAGTTAGGCGCAGGAGGGCGTGCGCCTGGTCGCGCGCTTGGTCGGAAATGTGCATAACTGCTACGAGGCTGGGCTCCGAAACAATTTCGTCGACGGTCATTGCGGCGGCCGCAGATCGAACCGTGTGGAAAATCGACGACCTTTGAGAGATATTACTGCAATTATTCGAAAGTGTGATGCAGGGGCAAGTTCGATTTGCGGTGGCGGCTTCAGAATCGTTGAGAGCTTGGTGCTTATGTTGTACGAGAACAAAGTCGTGGCGAGGTTAGAGGAAGTGGATCCCTCCTGCACTGCATGTTTACGTGTTGGGGAAGATGATGATTGCCTTCCTAAATGTATACTCCCGTCACGTGCTGTGACAGTCATGTACATAATATATGTACTCTAAAAATGGAGAGACCTAAGTGAATCACTGACTCACCCTAAAAGAGTCAATTCTGTTGTCCGTACCCACTGTGCTCGAAGCAGAAGCTGTTTGGAATGCATGTGTAAAGTTTATAGCAAAAGGATGGCGGTAATGCACCGACTTGAATCCGAAGTTGATATTAATTGCCTGCGAAGGCACTCCGTAGTGACTGCAATCCTGCTGGATAGAGAATGCACGTGCTGACATGTGTGCGTGACATTGGCTCGTTGAACATTCTCAAGCACAGTAACCTTGAGAGGATTGCCTGGCGTAGACGGTGCAAGCCGCCTGCATCTCCCGGAGGTTGAGACTAGCGGCCACATCCAGGCCAACCCATCCAGGCCAACCAATAGTGCGACGGCCGAGGCGCCATCAGCGTCATTCAAACAGCTGCTCCTGTGCCCACTGCTAATATTGCGGACTGCGACCTCTCCAATCCCAAGCGCATCAGCCGACCCCCTCTGTCCCCGTATGTACTCCGAATGTAGTTGTTGGGGAACAATGAAGGAGCCGCATTAGCCATGTCCATGTCTGTGTCAGGTTATTAACCAACAATTCTGGTGAAACCCACCAGGTCCCTAGATCCAGTGCGTCCGTCTTGGGCTGCTCTCCGCCTTGGGCCAATCAAGTCCCCAACAGCGCCCAGCGCCCATCGCCCCTCCAATCCGAAAAGTCCCGTTTCGTTTCCAGTCGGTTGGTTGCGCCTGCCTGCCTGCCTGCCCTTGGCTCAACCAATTGCTCGCCCTCACTCGCCCTCACTCGCCCTCACCCTCACACTCACCCTCACACTCACCCTCACCCTCACCCGTGCCTCCTCTAAACGACATCCCGACGTCCTCTCTTCTTCTCTCGCACATCGGGACATCAGTGGCGTGGTGTACATAACCGGCCTTCCTCCACCTCCACCTAGGCTTTGCGATTTGGTTAGAATTGCTTTCCACCATGAGCGACGTGACCACTGCGCTCACCTCTGCCTGTGGCTACAAGATTCGCGACGATGATAATACAACAAATATAGCCGCAGCATCTGGCTCCGAACCGAAGCACAACGAGCGTCCTACCAATCGACGGCGGCGACGGCATTCCTTCTCACTGCCTCGGAGAAGATCAATTGTGGAAACAATCATGGAAGGCGAAGAGGGCTTGTTGCTCAAAGTCGACCTATTCCTCTCTGAACTGGAGCGCCGCCTCGATTCCCTCGAAAGTTATTACGGCGACCTAGGCAAGGACTACAGCTTTTCTCGCGCTTTTAGCACGCTTCAGGCCGTCAGAACAAGATGCTCGCATGCCTCCGAGGAGGTCATTGGCGCCGGCAGACGCCGCCTGCAGATCATGGTCGAGACACTCGAGATGCGCTACCAGGAAACTCTTGCGGCTACTGAGTCGCTGCACGAGAAGGCTCGCGTGGGGGTTGATCTTCTCGAGGGCATGCTCTCCGAGTTTGAGGCACGCACATACAAGCTACGGGAGCAAGGTCTTGCCAATGCGGCCAATGCCGCGGAGGCCTTCATGGGTGAAGGTCGCCGCGTTGCCAACGAAAGTATTGAGAGGGCCAGGGGTGTCATGGACGAAGGTCTGGAGAGGGCAAGACGAGCAGCGATATCACTAGAGGAACACATACAACAAGCAGTGGCAAAGGCCAGAGAGACACGCCTGATTCATTACCACGAACTGCCTACCCCCTGGCGAAACAATCCTCACATAAAGAGAGGCTACCGCTTCACCGAGACCAAGATTGAGTGCGTGCAATCGGCCTTCAACATGTCCAACGAATTCATCAACATCTGGTCTCATGTCATTGGATTATTTCTCGTCCTGGCAGTTGCCTTTTATTTCTATCCCGCCAGCACCAATTTCTCACTCAGCTCCAAGAGTGATGTGTTTGTGGCTGCCGTTTTCTTCGTCATGGCTTGTCTCACACTGGTCTGCTCGACCATATGGCACACCATGAATGCCGTTGCCGACATTGATGCAATTTCCATCTTCGCATGCGTCGACTACACCGGCATTTCCCTGCTAATTGCCGCCTCCATCGTGACCACAGAATATACCGCATTCTACTGCGATCCCGTGAGCCGCTGGATCTACACATGTCTTACCGCCTCTCTGGGATTCGGCGGTGTCATTCTGCCTTGGCATCCCAGGTTTAATGGAGCGGATATGGCCTGGGTGAGAGTGGCATTCTTTGTGGGTCTTGCCCTGACGGGATTCATGCCCATGCTGCAGTTGTCTCTGACCCATGGCCCCGACTTCGTCATCACATTCTACTCCCCCATCCTGAAATCCATCTTGGTCTACTTTGGCGGCGCAATCGTGTACGCAAGCAAGATTCCTGAACGCTGGTGGCCTGGCATGTTTGACTACATCGGTGGTAGCCACAACCTGTGGCATGCCGCTGTACTGGGAGGCATTCTATTCCACTACACGGCCATGCAGACATTCTTTTCCAATGCCTTCCACCGCGCGGAGGGAGGCTGTCCTGCGTACTAGTCGTCATGTCTTGCCACGGTGAGTCACGGAATGGTATCGCAATATCATTACCATGACCTTGAAGTTGGAGGATGATGATGAGGATGAGAGACGTGTGTAATGGAGAAACGAGCATGCTGTCAAGACGAGAAAACATGATTTGTGCTTCTAGCACAGTATTCACTATCTGTCGAGTTGGAGCGAAAGTTGGCTATTATTCACTTTTTTTTACACCCAGGGGCATCTACCGGCGTTTTCTTTTTCCCTCGCTTTTCGGCAAGGCAGCTGCAGACACGCTTTTTGTGCATCAATGAAATATGTAGAAGAGTCCTAGACTAGACTATATTCATATACATGGCATTCGGCCATGATCAAGCCATGAGCATATTTGCAGCGACAATGTAAAGTAAACCCGTGAGTGATTCAGACTGTCTCTCCCCACCACACTTGGTCCGTTATTCGTGCAGGAGTCTGAGGCGCCATCGTAGACCGTACAAAAGAGGAAGAAAGAAATACATGACACCGCGCAACACATTCTACATCCTGATACGAGAAGCACAAGTAACGCCCTTTTGTATCCTTTCCTGATCGTTTGCTCCATTTCCCCGTACCCCAAACCGTGGCCGTTTCTGTTCCCGCCGTTCATAAACTTCATTATCATAGCTAGTAGGATGTATCGCCGGTATAGCCCGCGTCCAATTCTTCCGCGGATGCTCATCTCCAACTGACGCACCGTCAGGACACTTAATATTGTAGTTCAACCACCTGATTACATGGCGTGCGTGACAATCTCAGCGTACACATCATCGGGAATCTTCTTGATGATCCCGATGGTGACGCTCTTGATCAAGTCGGCGTTCAAGGGGGGGAAAGAACGAAGGACCTTGTTTGGACTTTTGTAGAAAAAGGGTCAAGTTAGTTACAGGAGATGCGAGGGGCTTTGTCGACATGGGGGGAATGGGTACCTTGGGGATTGCAGTATCTGCGACCTCATGATGGTGAGTTGGGCCACGATACACAGAATGTTTAGGTGCGGGCCGTAGGCAAATAGAAAGTCCCAGAGGCGAAGGACCTCGGGTAGCGGGGGGGTGCACGCACAGAGGGTCAAGACGGAGGGGAAAGCGTAGATTTCGGCGGAAAGACCCTTTGCGGTGAGGTACAAGCTCAGTTTCGGGTCGACGATGGCGAGGACCTTGTCGACCAGGGCGAGGCCGCGATGGACGCCGTCCATGGCTCCGCGGATGTAGGCGGGGCATTCCTTGGTGAGGAGAGAATGGAATGCGACGAAGGCTTCGGCCTCGCTACGAGCCGCGTATAAGAAGGGGGCTGCGAGGACGTTCATGCCTTGTACGTAGGTGCCTGGTTCTGGGCCGGTGCCGGACTCTATTTTCTTTGGTGTTAGCACTGGGGTTTTATAGAGATGGGGGGTCCATGACCGGGAGTGTTAATGCGTGTTCTTTCTGTTGGCGAATTTGATGAAGGCGGATTCATGTGGACAAACAAACGTACTGGCTTGGGAGTGGCCGGAAACGCTGCCTCCTAGACTCTGCCTCGGCGCATTGGAATGACTACTGCTCGGCCGACTGGCATTTTGTCGCTGCTCCTCCTTGGCATCGTGCAACCTCCAAGCGGTGGCGTTCAGCAACCGAATGAGGCTGGCCTCACTGACGCGCCGCCGGAAGAGAGGGTCGGTGGTGAGAGTTCTGAATGTGTCATTGCGGATCTTGGAGTAGGCCGGTGAGGCGCCGCGATGAATGAAGGAGAGGTATTCGTCCGTGGACATGATCGGTGCGTCTAGCAGGACAAGCCAGACGTATATCCTCAAGGGTGACTAGCCGGAAAACCCCTTCCAATGTCAGTAAAAGACGACTGCTTTTTTTCGAACTGAACTCGGCCCCGCTCAATAATCTATCAAGAGGCTAACAGAACGTGAAGAGGTGCCATACCATTCCATCGTCAGCGCTCTTGATACCCTCATCAATCACCTTCCACCTTGCGCTTTCCAACGCGCCCAAGTAGTCTCCGTCACTCGGTCCGTCGCGAAAGATCTGCTGTAGCGACAAGTGACCATGCGAAAAGACGGGCTTCTTCAAACCGGTGCGCTTTGTCCCCGCGACAGCGCTCATCTGCATCAAGGCCGACACGGCATCACTATTGGCGCGACCTCGCTGCGGGGAGCGAGTGGGTGATGCATTGCGCTGAAAGTCTCGTCGCTGTTGGGAAATCAGGGACGGTTGGTTCGCGGATCGAGCGGCGCCTAGCGTGTGAGCGGATTGAAGACGACGGAGAGCTCGATGTGTCCGCGGCGATGGAGGTACTTGGAGGTCGATATGGGCGATGGTGGGGTGTGACGAGGTGGTGGAAGAAGGAGGAGGAAGAGAGGGGGCAGGATTTGCTTCCTGAGTCTGAAGGGGACTAGCCATGGCTGCGAGGCTTCAAGACGGACTTGTGCATGGCATTTGGACAAGGAGCTTGGCTGGCGATGTCAAGATTTGGCTCTGTCAGTACGAAAGAGGCACGCGATGCGGCGCGTCACCGGTGGGTGGATGGCGGGCTGGATGCGGACCGCGTTGCACGCAGCACGATTTGTTGCTAGTGGAGATGGAGGACTGGCAGCGGCAATTATTAGGCCATTGCGTCTGCAACTACCTCCTCTCAGCTGCGCTACGCTAGGTGCGGCAATCCGACTTGGTGGGGCAAGCCCATCACCTCATCGCTCTTTCCGTCTTGGTGCCTTGTGATGGTGCCTTGTGATGTTCAACCGCTCCGAGACGATGCTGCACGAAAGATTCATGGACTTTCTGTCCGCGGATAGCGACAGGAAAGATGCCTTCTTCGGTCCTTCTTTGCTACTCTCCTCGTCGTGGCCCTTTAATGCTCCCGCCGTCCCATCATCGTCAAGTTGACGAGAGGTTTGTTTCATCATACCCTTTACGTTGACCCGTTGCACATCTCACCTCTCACCTCTCACCTCTTTCTCAAGCGGCTCATGCCACTAGGATTGGCTGATCGCGCGGGAAATTCGGTCGGTCGCCATTCGGGCACGAAGAAACAACAAGGCCTCTGCTACTGTTGGGTGTCGTCGACTTTCGTGTCTCGACCGGCATGTCGGTCCCGTTTCCTTAGTGTCGCATCTCAGTGAGATCTTTTTATTCAGCGCTCCCGCGCCTCTCCTCCCCTGATCCACAAAGTTACGTCTATCCTCCACAATTCATGTCTCCTCTTATTCTCATATCTGCGTTCTTGATCTCCTCTCTCGAAAATTTGCTTCCTCTTGTATTCTTCAGTGCTGTGCTTGGACCATCTGCGTTACTCGGCCTTGTTCAATCACACAGTATCAGCGCCACACTTCGGACTCGCAGCTTGAGAAAACGACGTCAGAATTCCATGTGCTGGCCGTGGTAGAAACACCATGGATGAGTAAAAAGGCCGATTCAACGGCGGCGTTTTTCTTTGCTATTATTTGTTGGGTTTTCAGTTCTGCAGTGTACGCGAGGCGGAATCTTGTCAACAAGTTGCCGCAAGCATGCCATCCTTTGCTGCCAGGACGGGTCATGGCTTGGCCAAGGCTCTTGGCATCAAACTACAAGACCCAAATCCGGATACCGCGGTTGCGGTCACACGAGGAGAGTCAATTCTCTCCATGCAGACAAACGGCAGTTTTGTCGAAGGGCCACCTACAACCTCGGAGTGGCTCCATGATCAAATTCCCACGCAACAAGAGGCCGGCGCATACGTCAAGTCTTTGTTTCCTTTTCTCTCGTGGATGGGACATTACAATCTCCAATGGCTCGCTGGTGATATAGTTGCAGGCGTCACCATCGGCGCCGTTGTTGTGCCTCAAGGCATGGCGTATGCCTCATTGGCCAAGCTCGAGCCTCAGTTTGGTTTATACTCCTCATTCATGGGTGTCATCATGTACTGGATATTTGGTACTTCGAAGGATATTTCGATCGGCCCTGTTGCTGTCCTATCTACAGTTGTAGGTACGGTTGTCGAAGATGTGGCATCGTCTCCGGATACAAAAGACGTTCCAGCGCACGTCATTGCCTCAGCCTTGTCCATCATTGCGGGATGCATCGTCCTAGCCATTGGGCTACTTCGTTATGGATGGATCGTCGACTTGATCTCTATTACTTCTCTGTCAGCTTTTATGACTGGCTCGGCCATCACCATCGCAGCTAGCCAATTACCGTCTCTTATGGGCTTGACTGGCTTCTCCAATAGAGACCCAGCATACAGGGTCGTCATAAACACTCTGAAACACCTTCCGGAGACTAAGCTCGACGCGGCTATGGGACTGACGGCCCTTTTCTTCCTTTATTTGATTCGATATGTTCTCACTTCGGCCGCGGAACGATATCCTACCCACAAGCGCATTATATTCTTCATGAACACAATGCGAACGGTCTTTGTCATCATACTTTATACCGTGGTCAGCTGGCTAGCCAATATGCATAGAAGAGATGATCCCATGTTCCATGTTCTTGGAACTGTACCCAAGGGTGAGTGCGCATGGAACAATCATGTCGACGTCATTCTCTTACCCTGACGCAGGACTTCGCAATGCGGCTGTTCCCGAGCTCTCGAGCAGCGTAGTTGCACATTTCGGATCACATCTGCCAGCCACCGTTGTTGTGATGCTAGTTGAGCATGTCGCTATTTCGAAATCATTTGGTCGAGTCAACAACTACACTATTGATCCATCTCAAGAGATGGTAGCTATTGGAATGTCGAACATCTTGGGGCCGTTTCTCGGCGGATATCCTTCCACCGGATCTTTCAGCCGAACAGCCATTCAATCCAAAGCGGGCGTCCGAACACCAGCAGCGGGGATAATCACAGGCCTCGTCGTGCTTCTGGCAACATATTTGTTGACTGCCGTGTTCTTCTACATCCCCAGCGCCACTCTAGCGGCGGTCATTATTCATGCGGTTGGGGATCTCATGACTCCTCCCGACACTGTTTACCAATTCTGGCTCGTATCGCCAATAGAATTATTTGTCTTCTTTATCGGTGTATTCGTCAGTGTATTCGCGCAGATTGAAGACGGTCTGTACGCGACGGTTGCCATTTCGGCAGCCATCTTACTGTACCGCATCTTGAAAGCCCGCGGCCATTTTCTTGGTAAAGTGCGAGTCCACTCGGTGCTCGGAGATCATGTGATTGGTGAAGACCCCAAGCAAGTGCTTGGCGAATACGGAACTTTTAAGGAGTCGGATGGAAATGCAGCCAGAAACATCTATCTTCCTCTGGACCACGGAGACGGCACCAATCCCGAGGTCGATCTAGAGAGTCCGTACCCTGGTATTTTCATTTACCGCTTCTCCGAAGGGTTCCATTATCCAAACGCCAACTCTTCTCTGGACTATCTCACCAACTTCATTGTCTCGCAAACAAGACGCGCGAGCCCCGAGACATTTGAGCGAGCAGGCGACCGGCCATGGAGCAACCCCGGCCCCCGAAAATCGGCGAAGTCTAGAGAGAACCCAGAAGTGAATATACTCCCTGTGCTCAGGGCTATAATCCTTGATTTCAGCTCGGTGAACAACGTGGACATCACGTCTGTTCAGCGTCTCATCGACGTTCGAAATCAACTGGACCTGTACACTGCACCTGACGTCGTTGACTGGCACGTTGCATGCATCAACAATCGCTGGACAAAACAGGCGCTTGTCGCTGGTGGATTTGGCATACCGACAAAAACATCTGATGGCTTGCACCGCAGATGGAAATCCATCTTCAGTGTTGCTGAAATAGGCGGGAAAGACTCAGCTGCTGCGGTAGCTGAAGTGAAGGCGAATGAAACGGGGCTGCAGGCCAGTCAGTCTCGAATGAGCAATCTCGACGAGGAAATGGGACAAGCCTCGAACTCAGATGACGTGTTCAATCAGCCAAACGATGGCGACGAGAAATCAGAGGAAGCTGGAATGGCAACACAGAGACGCAGAGGAGCGGTGATTCATGGGTTAAACAGGCCCCTGTTCCACGTCGACTTGACGAGTGCGGTGCAGAGTGCGATTGCGAATGTGGTAGCAAAGGAGGAATTCAAGGCTGGTACTTCTGGTCTGCCCTCGTGATGACATGCATAGGATGCCAAAGAATTGGACTCGACATGGTTGATATTTAGCGATAATAGCATATAACGATGAATTTGGGTGAACACGTTTTGGATATTTTGAGAAGGAACTTCAAACACAGCTAACCATTCACATTTTCCTGCGTTGTGCTTTTCTGGTCGCAATGTTTTACTTGTCTTTTGTCGTGGCGAATGGCAAGTTGTAGTTTTCCCGCGAAAACTGAGAAACTTGTAAGGAACGGCCAGTCACCAACGTTTTTCTAAGTGATGACCCGTGATGCAATTCAACGATGATAACAGCTTGTGTTGATTATAATTTCATCCCGGGGCTACAACAACTTGGAAACTATGGTTGCCAGTTTCAGCAGCGTCAACAGAGATGGAGTGGGTCACCTGATTCACTTGCTTTTACCAAGTTTGCCACCGATGCCCTTTGACGCATTCTCCATTCTCACTTGAACGTAACGAACTCGACAAGACGCACCCGCCACCATCTCGGCCAAGGAAAGCCATTGTGCAAACCCTGTTGTTTTTGCCAGTCACAATGCCCATCGGCATTCAGAGACTCAACGCCAGGAGATCACAGCCGAATCCAAACATTGTCTTCATCAAGCCGCTCCCGGGGCCTCATGAGAATATTGCACGGAAGTTTCTGGAAAGGATTGCTGCACAATGTCGTAAGTTTCCGTTACTTCATTTATGTTTCGGAATACAAGTTTTTTTTTTTTGAAACAGAAAAGAGATGTTGCAATGCTCAATTCACGCTTGGATAGCCAATATTCTTCTGACTTTATAATTATTCAGTGCCCGTCATGCGCAAAAACCACATCTCAGTCATGACACTCGAAGAATATGAGCCCAACCGAGAATTTGTCGGCCGCAACTTCAACGCCGGCGAGGTGGTGCAGCTTGTGCTGCGGTCGCCGCGGACGGGACGCTGGCTCCCCTTCAAGTACGTCCAGATGGTCATGATGCACGAGCTGGCGCATTGCAAGCAGATGAACCATTCGAGGGCGTTCTGGGCGGTGCGCAACCAGTACGCCGCGCAGATGTACGAGCTGTGGGGGGAAGGGTACACGGGCGATGGGATCTGGGGTCGCGGCGCGAATCTGGCCACGGGTGAGTGGGAGGGCAACACGGTGCAGTCAGATGAGGTGCTTCCGGAGCATCTGTGCGGGGGGACGTACCGCTCGCAGCGGAGAAAACGCAGGACGAAACCTCCGTTGACATACCAGGAGCGAAAGCAGCGCAGGATCTTGAAGAAGTTTGGAGAAAACGGCGTGGCGCTGGGGGCAGACGAAGAAGCGAAGGTGAAGTTGGAGAAGGGGAAGAAAGTCAAGGCGAAGCCTCGGGTTGCAGGGAGCGCGAGAGGGCGGGAGCTACGTGCGGCGGCGGCACTGGCGAGATTCGAACAGCAGAAGGTGGACGTGGAGGAGGACGTGGAGGAGGACGATGAAAGTATCAAGGACGAGGACGATACGGATTTGGGAAGCGCGTCTGGAGGCGAATATGAGGAGAGCCCCCCGGATGCCGTTGACGCAGACGGTACAAGATTGGTGGATGGCAAAGGGAGAGGAATGGTCAAGGTGTGCGAGGACGAAGACGCAGATGATCCGGATGCGAGAAACGAAGTCACCCAGCTTCAGGACATGTTCAAAGGCCATGTGAAGCGAGAAGCGCCCCATCGCGGGCCGACTTTGCAACATGGCGTCCGCATCAAAGACGAGCCGACAGAGGGCTATGATAAGCCCACGACGTCAATACGTGTCAAGCGTGAGCCGGACGAAGACTTGGCACAAATTCACCTCGCACCTCCTGAGCGATGGAAGCCCGTGTCCGTCAAAGAGGAGGATGAGCCCACGTCAAACTCTGCCCTGATGGAGCGAACGATGCCCCCTTCGACGTCAACTTGTTCCGTGTGCTCGTTTAAAAATGACACAGTCGCGGCTACATGCAGCATGTGCGCCAATGTTCTGAACCCGGCCATCACACCGGACATATGGCGCTGCGCACACTCGTCTTGTAAGAATAATGGATATGTGAATTCTGGCGACTGCGGCTTTTGCAGTCTCTGCGGGCAGAGGCGAGACGTGTAGATTGGCCGTAGTTGTGCGGGAAAGCTTGCACGGGGAATGAATGGGTCTTTGGAATTACATGTCGTAACTGGTCATCAAAAGTGTATATATTAAGCTGCATCTGCACGAGTAATCATGACTAGCCACCTACCTGTGATGAAGTGGCTTCATGTGCAATTTGCTTCGACCGAGATACAAGGTCACTCGACAATCTCACTTTTGCGAGCCCTCGCAAAGCTGTCCCAACGTGGCCATTGTTGTGATAAGGGTTACACAAGGGGTTTTTTTTTTTTTTTTTTAAATGTTGCGACCAGCATACTCAAGATGGAGGAGTTATCGGTGGGGTGAGGGATCCCAGACGAGCCAAGCGTTTTTGGCGTAACGTGACTTATTACCAAGACTCTCTGGACATCACATTCCAAGCATGATGCAAAAACCTGGTTCAGTACTATGCCGTTTCACCAATTTTTTTTTCTCAGACTTCCTCCCAGCTAGTTAGTCGCACCGAAAAGCTTCATCTGATGTGAAACATAAATCTTTTTTTTCTGTCTTGCGGGGTTCCTGCTGGCTCAAGTCGCTCTTGTCTTGGGCAGGGATGCTACCCCGCAAAGTGGTGTCATTGGGCAAGAAGTGCCGGAATGTCAGGGTAGTGGTTAGCAGGCAGAGTACGGATTAACGCAGAAGGCACAGAATTATGAAAGCCAACGCATTCTGTGACTGCGCCAAATCCAGCCCATCTGCTGGCCGCACTCATGGCACCACCATACATATGCATGCCCATGCCCATGCCCATGCCCATGCCCATGCCACCACTCCTGGCTACACTTGCACACTTTGGTCCAGTACAACAAAGTCGACTTGCCAGGGCCCGGCGGCTTGCCGGCTGCCCGCCAGCTGTCCAGTCCCCGCCCCACCAGACCGATCGCGGCAAAACGGAATCTCACCCACCCTGGGTACTTGCACTCGACGTCACCGTTTCGCCGCCAGAAGGGACTTTGATTCAACTTTTTGCATACCGGGGCGAAGCTTGTTGTGTGGCCTTGAAACAAACCAGCAGCCCAATCCCGCGTCTCAACAAGGGCCCAGGCCCCCTGGCCAAGTCTGCCGATCGCTTCGTCACAGTGCCATGTTTTCTTTCCCCCTCATGCCATTGCCATCCACATCTCATGGGTGGGTGGTTCGTTTTGTAGCCCAACACGAATGCCTGCCCCCCCATCCCCCCTCCGCTCTCGGTGCCCCCGGGGGTTGCAGTCGTCGCCAAGTCCAATCAGCCCATCGCCCATCAAGCCCATCAGCCCATCCTCATCATCATCGTCTTATGTATGAGCGCGCTCTTCTCTGCCCATCCCACATTGAGAATGATTGACTCGTGACATTGCGTTTCCCCATCGGTCGCCTCCCCCTCTTTTTCGTCTTCAACTTGACTTTCCCTCACCGTTGTCATTACCTCTTAAATTCCAAGTTTCATTGCATGGGTTGAGGCGAGCCACCTCGTCCTCTCCTCCGCTCCGCGCCCCACACAGCAACGTAATAATACTCCGTGTAACGGACACACCACCATCCCCGTACCTCCTTTCCCTCTGCCTCTGCCTCTGCATGCACCTCGCTCTTTCCCTTTTGTAGTGCTCCTTTCTCCTTCCCAATTATTAGTCCTGAAGTGGCGCACACCTCGACGCCCAGAACTATATATCCCACCTGTCGTCCGTCACGTCTTTTCTACCACTTACTCAACCTTCGTCTTGACATTCGCTCCCTCCTCTCACAATCTCTCGACGAACCTCGCCCGCCTTTGCAAAACAACAACATCCGATCCCGACGATTTTGTCCCAACAAACTCTTCTCGCAACAAAATCACATCTTATCGCTAAACCTGGACGCCTGGTTATCAAGTTCAGTAACGTCGCCTTTTCTCTCTGGGACCCGGGGGCCGACTGTATTGGCGATTGGACGCAGCAGCATATTAGCAGCCAGTACCTTCGCAGCTTTTCAACCCGCCCAACATGTCTTCTGAGGGGTCTCCCAACGGCACGAGCCACCGCCGCAGCTCCGTCACACAAGCAGCTCTATCACAACTCTTCCAACGTGGCTCAAGCACCATCGCGAACGGCGGCAACGGGCAGGCGAATGGCGCCTTCGATCCCCAGCGGAGGCGACTGTCGGTCACCACGATTGGCCTCTCCGGCACATCACCCACCAACCCACCCAGCTTTAATATTCGCCGCGGCAGCATGTCCACCAACTCGGATTCCATTGACGAGAGCGCCATCGAGGATGAGGAAATGTCTGGCATGTCCAAGACCCTTCCCAACACACCGTTTGTCCGTCGTATGAGCTTCGGCGGCTCTACTATTAGAGGCTACCGCCCCGGCGGCAACAGTCCTGGCAATGGTAATAACCCAACTTCTCCCCCATCGTCTCTTGGACGCAAAGCCTCGCTGAGCCAAGGCTCTGCTCTTTCTGCTGCTCTTTCTGCAGCCGGCCGTCGAGCTAGCACTGCGGTGGCTTCATCCGCAGGTTCACAGGCAAGCGACACCATGCCTTCAAGAGCCCCTTCTGACAATGCCAATTCTCGTGCAGACCAACAGGGCTTCAACTGGTCGGAGCAACTTCGGTCTCGAGCCGAGAGCTCCGTCACCGGCGCCCGCCCCTCATTATCACTAGCCTCTTCACCTCCAAGAGCTGAGCCCAACCACGACCGGGCCAGATCCATCTCTGATATGATGCAACCGCCTGTTCAGACGCCCACAGTGCTGCAACCCAAGCAAGAGCCACGCAAGCCAGACGCCTTTCAGGAAAGGATCCTCAAAGGTGATTTTTACATGGACTGATGGTCTTTGTCTAAATTCTTGTCCTCCTATACCTTGCCATTTTCTTGTCAGCTGGCACTCTGGATGAGTATCCAGGACCATGCTTGAGATCCTTGCCTGTGTACCCCATGGTGTTGTCGTATTGACAGCACGCAGGGAATTGGTCAATTTCTGTTGGTGGCAAACCTTTGTGCCTCGGTTTGTACCACTGGGCCCCTTTTCTCTCTCTTTCACTTTCCTTGTGTCTTTTTTTTTTTGGCTTGAACGGAACTCGACACCTTTGGCGTCTTTTATATGGAAATAATGCATATATTCGGGAAAGCATCTTGACAAAAAAATGGTCATTGCAACAAGCATTGCGAATAGCATGAATTCTTGATTGATGGGATTTTTTTTTTGGGTCATGTTTGAGACCTCAGAGCGATGCTATGAGAGGGCATAGCTGGCTGAAGGATGGCTCCGTGGTTGTACAATTCGGCAGCAACGCTACGAATTACCTCTGGCGTGGAAATCGGTAGATGGAATTGGTCCATTGGTGAAATATGCTTTTCTCACTCCGAAACTGAAATGGAGGAGGGTTCTCTTGATGCAAACGGGGATAAAAACGGCGCGAACGGTTTGGCATACATGCACTATCTAGTGTGTGTGAGATGTGGGAATACCTAGGCTGTTGAGCAGATGGAAGCATGTCGATGGCTTTCACAAGGAGGAAAGACTACCAAGGTGAAGAGGATATACAAGATGGAAAGCAACCACTTTTCTTTTGGGTTTTCGCGTTTTGCAGGATGTACACACAACACACAGGCTGCTAGGCAAATGACACTGACGGGGCACGCCCAGCTGAATGAGTCTTCAGCATGGCTGCATGTTTCGCACGCGGTTGTGTGTGGCGCACTTTTGTTTTCCTGTATCAGTTGCTCTCGACTACACAGGCTTGGCCATGGGGATTGGAGCCTCGTGGTAGTTGTGAGCTCATGTACAGTTTTGAGTCAGATTGAATCAGGTACTTGCACAGGAACAGAAGGCCCACTGTGTTGCGAATCCCAAGATGGAAAACATGGTGTTGCTTGCTCCGAACAGTTGTTTCAATCATGGCACGGCACGGCACAGTATTGTATTCCATATTCGAACAAGTTAGGCAAATTGCTCTGCTCGTAAATTCCCTGGCTCCAACATCAGGCCCCGATTATAGTTATTTACACGTTTCTTCACACACGGATGTCGATTGTCATACTGGCTGGGTGGATATAGCCAGCGTTACTGAGGGGGGGAAATTTCATCAGTAGAAATCCGACGCGTTGGCCACACCTTATTGATGAGGAAGGAGAAAAGAAGCATCAGTAGTGGTTACGACCCATAGTGAAAATATATACGCCATATGGGACAAGAAATGCACAAAATGCAGCAGCGACGTATCCAATGAATCACACGGTCAACGAACGCCCCCCATCATCTCTTCCAGGATTCGCTCAACGCGAAAAAAAGTCTGGGTCCGGCAACCCGTGAAACATGGCACTGAACAAGGGATCGTTGAGGACCATCTTTGCGCCCCCGCCGTACATTTCGCCGCTGCCGTCGAGCGGAACGCCCAGGGCCTCGAAGTCGAAGCCGGCGGGGAACCCGATCGTCATGTCCGGGGCGGGAGGCTGGCTCATCCACTGCTGGGGAGGGTCGGCGGCCATGGAGGATTGGTCATGGTAATAGGGTTGCTGCTGGGGGGCTCCCGGGAGGGGGTTGTACAAGGCACGGGGGGTGGGTTCCCGGCCCATGGCTACTTCGGAGAGGACCTGGAGGGGGGTATTTGCCGAGGAGGAGGACGGGGGACGCTGTGAGGGCATTTCGGGCCCGGGATGCTCGACTCTGGACTCGGACTTGCCGTGTTTGAGAAACCACGTTCGCAGCATGACGAGAACGAGGAGGAACTTGGAGGCGGGGCGGCACGTCTCATCGGCGGCGGCGGCGCTGAACTTGTCGAGCAGGGCCTCGAGGTAGTACGCTACGCGCATGTGGTCCTTGTTGATGACCTTGCCGAGCTCCGAGGAGGGGTTTGACGCGGAAAAGTGCATCTTTATGAGGATGACGACGGCGTAGGCTACGCGGACAAAGTTGAAGACGGGGAGGCACCGGATTGCGGGGATGTCCATGGCCAGAAAGGTCTGCAATGTCTCGTCTATGGCGCCGAGACAGTGTGATAGGGCGTTGATGTGTGCTGCGCCGAGGGGCTCGCTGATTCTGTTGCCGTTGCCGTTGCCGTTGCCGTTGCCGTTGCCGTTGCCGTTGCCGTTGCCGTTTTCGTTCATCATGCCGTCTTGGAAAACGTCGGTGGGAAACGAGTAGCGGGATGAGCACGTGCTGCTTTTGGAATGGACAGCCAGCTCGTGCATGTATAAGTTCAGGATGCAAAATCCCATCTTGAGCGTGGCTGGGGTGGAATAAGACATGTTAGAAATGAAACAGCAAAGGGGGCGGAGTGGTGGTGTTGTACGTACGCTGCATCATCTCCTCGGGCACCGTCGCAATATACTGATGTAGGTCCCTTTCCAATCCTCTAAGCGTGTACTGCGTCCTCGCGTCCATGATGTTCACCGCCGCATCGGCATCATCCATCGACAGCTGAACGCCAATGTTTTCCGCCATGCGATGCGTCCAGATCAAATGGCAAAAGTACTCGTCCGTGGGGAGCGCATCTGGTGAAGACCGCAGCATGTCGAGGCTCTCCGTCATAAACGGCGACCATCGAATCAGGTACGGCCTGTGCAGGGACATGGCCGTGTTGGCAGCCAGGAAATGGCACGTCAGCCATGCTCGCCTGCTCTCCAGACTCGTCGGGTCCGGCAGGGGCCGGCTCCTGAAGGGATGATGCTGCTCTCGCCAGCTGAAGCCTGCCATGCCCCCTTTTGCTACAGACTTCTTGCCGAGCCCGATATCCAGGGCCATGATGGCCGCCATGTGGATGAGCTGGTAGAACTTGAGCTCCTCGAAGTGCTCGGGAGGCCAGTACCAGATGACGGCCACTTGCAGTGCTTGGACGAGCTCGAGGTTCTTCTCGCCGACAATGACAATCTTCTCGGCGAAGAGCTCCATCAGCTCCTTCTGCAGGACGCGCTGGACTCCCGGGGTCTCCGAGGACGCGGCCGCCATGACGGCCAGGAACAGGTAGGGCTTCGACCTGCGCAGCTCCATCAGGGGCATGCTCGGTGGGAACACGACGGCCGGTAAATGTCGCAGCATATGCTCCTTGTATCTCCGAAACAGCTCCATCGCTCGTTCCTCGCTGATGATGCTTCGATCAATGATATCGGACCGCTGTCCTTGACCTGCCGTGCCGTCGGTCGCCGCCTCAAACACAACAGACGGACGATGGGGCCTTGGATTTTGGCCCTGTTGCCTACTAGGACTTGCTGTCATTCTCGCCGAATCATTGTTGGTCCAGAGGCCAGGGAGCCCTTCCCACGAAGCCATCCTCTGTTGCCCATGGCCGGCGGGAGTAGCAGCAGACCCCGTTCCTGTCCCCGTTCCTGTTCCTGTTCCTGTTCCTGTTGCTGTTCCTATCGCTGTCCCCGTTGTCGGCACAGCCGCCCGCGCCCGCAAGCTCGCCGTCAACGCATCAATCTTCTTCTCCAATTCCGACACCCGACTGTCAGTCTTCTTCTGCCTCTTCCTCGTGGGCATCGTCACCACGCAGCTCCTCCCAGCCTTCCCACATCGTTTGCACGGCGCGTTCTCATCGTTGGGGTCCGGCTCGCAGCGTACCTTCAAGCTCCGACAAGCCTCGCAGGCTCTCGACTTTTTGGCATCGGCAGCCAAGGCATCGTGGTCGGCGCCCCGCTGCTGCTGCCTCCGAGGTGAGTCGAGGCTTGTCGACGGACTGTCGGGGCCATCGGCGCCGTAGTGGGGAGCAGCTCGAGGTCGAGTCGTTTCTAGCCGGTTTGACGGCGAAGAGGTTGATGACGTATCGACATGCCGTGCACCCGCGGAAGATGGACCTTGACCAGCATGGTTTGTCCGCAAGCGTGGATCCAAGTCCATATATGTTGGTTCTCCTTCTTCATTCAACCCGGTCGGTCGGGGGGGGTGGGTGGTTGCAGATGCAAAGAGCGGCAATTTGTTGTCGCCGAACCGCCGATGTGGACTTTTCACGGGCCCGCTCTTGCTTTGCCGTGCGCTTGTTGGCTCTCTCTCTGCCTTTGCCGAAAGTGGGGTTGGGGGTTGAGGGGGCGGCGCTGACATCATCAAGCAAAGAGCGGATGACGTCACTGTGGTGCCAGAAGTCAAGGAAGCTCAATTATCCAGAAACTTATAGTGTGTTCTTAATGCTGCGTTATTTGCGTTATTAAGATTAAGATGGTATCATTCTCATTCTCATTCAATCGCCGTGTCCGTTGCCCATTTCGCTTTCTCGCCGTCAAAACCACAAACAGCAAACAACAAGAAGCAGAAGCAGAAGCTCGTTCCAAAGTCCTCCCTGGAAAATCGAAGAAACTTAAATTTACGCCAGATACAAGCGCAAACAGCTGCCGAATTATGCCCCCCTCCCCCTCCACCCCCATTGAAAGAAATTAAAAAACGACTGCAAAGCCAAAATAGAGAAGCAGAAACGCCCAGAAAAGCACCTCGTCATGTGCTGTTTTCATCAATGAGGGATCCATTACCACGCAAATCGACCCCGCCTTGACCTGTGATGATAGGATGATGGCTAAAGTCTATTGCATTATCAAAGCAAAAGGAGCCGTCAATTAAAGCAATTGTGGTCGCTAGCTGAATTCGCTGTATCAAGGGCCGCCGCCCCTCGTCCAATACCAATATCGGCATCACTTATTGAAGAAATAAATAGCCGAGGTATCGTGGTGCTCTGCTCTGCTCTGCTCTGCCAACGTATGTGTGTAAGATGCCGAAAAAAATTTAGAAAGGAAAAGGAAGCGGAAATACGATCAAAATGTGCTGTGTCTGGTATCCTCATCCAGTCGAAAAAAAAAATCTAGGATCGAGGTGATTCGCGGAGGCGACTCTTCGGTCCTTGTTGCTGCAAGCTCATCGTTCCTCCCATGTATATTGAACTCTCGCGTCGCTTGGCTTGAACACTCATCTGCGATTCCGCAGCTCCGTGGTCTTCATTGGATGATTGATAGATGGGCCGATCATAAGCAGGTGCAGTCCTCTGCGCCGGGTGGTAGCTATGGCCATCGTGACTGGTGGGTATACCATAGCAATTCTCGTATGCGGGACGGGCCCCCAGGGGAGGCGTCGGAGTACTTCGACTACCTTGGATGGTCGATAGCAAAGGCGGCGTTGGCGATGATCTCGAGTGTTGCCTCATATGTTCCACCCGCGGCGGGCGATGCGGCGAATCACCACCTGACGATGTTGACGGTCGCGGCGGCGGCTCAGATCGTTGTGATGGTGGTGGTGGTGGTGGTAGTGGTGGTGGTGGTGGTGGTGGCGCATCAGCGTGCCCATGGAAGTTGGACTCACTGGTCGGGGAGGGCAGCTCGTACTCGTCAGGGTCAATTCCAAAGATGCCTTCGTAGTTCTGCAAGAACATGGCAAACACCTGCGCAGGGATGTTGAGGGTCGGCGAGAACACAATGCCCACATTGCGAACATTCATCTTGTTAACATCCGAGTTGTTGATGATCCGGATCAGAAAAGCGATCAAATATCTCAACAAGGTTGCGTTGGCTTGAGGCAACCTCTGGGCAAGTTCAGCCAATTTGGCAACCTTCTCCGGACGGTCTTGAATTTCAGTCGTCGACAGGAATTCTAGCTGGAGGTCTCTCGTCAATATAGTAGTGGGCAGTTCCCGAAGATACAACTTCAGAAGCGACGCAACTGCATGTATGTCGTAGTATTGCTCGTCAGTGACGAGGTTTATATCACTTTCCACATTGAAACGCTCACGAAGTTGCTTGATGACCACGTTCGATCCACTAAGTCGGAAGATGCCCTCCTCGATGATGGCATTCTTGTGGTCAAGGTACTGAATGCAACGAAAGACGACTGATGGCAAAGGCACATCCACATCCACAGGTGCATTGTAGCGAACAGCCTCCGCCAAAGGGGCCCCAAACACCTGCCGAACAGGTCCCGAGTGGCCTTGGGGATGAGACGGTCCAGACGGTCCAGACGGTCCATTGGCTGAGCCATTGTCACTGCCGCCAAACAATGAATCTTGCCCATCTGAAGATGAGCGCGTCTTGGGGCCGAAGCCGAAAAAGCTCCGCTTCCGTTGCTTCTTCTCATCAAGCGACGGAATGCTGATGCCCGTCTTGTTCCCCCAGGCCGACGAGTCTGAGATGATCTGAGGGTCCTTTGGTCCGGAAATGAGTTTGTTTGCCTGCGAGCTCATCGTCTCATTCGCAATGTTCTGTGAGCTGGGATGCTCCGATAAAGTCGTGGCCCCCTTGTGTGGTGCCTCGCCGGCGTGCGTGGAATCATATCGAACCCCAATCAACGCATCGGAATCCGTGTGCTGGTAGAGCAATCTACTTTGACTGCTCCTCTTCTTTGGTCTATTGCCGCTCGGAGTGTCTGCCCCAGAGGTCCGTCTTTCGTGAGCAGGCCTGGCACTCTGAGATGGTTCGACCTCATCTGCGTCTCGATAGTCTATCCACTGCAACAGAGCATCCACCCAGAGATCGCGCTCTTTGTCGCTCTCGGCACACAGGACATGCTTCACATGAGCGTTGGAGTCTTTCTTTTTGGGCTCCAAAACGAGGAATGCATGGCGGTATTGGTTATCCAGATCATCCCCAGTGCTCTGCCGTGCGGGTGATTGGTTTTCGTTGCTCTGGTTTTGGGATTGCTTGCCTATTTGGGCATGCTGCAGCTTGATGGTACCGAGATGGGCTCCGCCGGGGGTCTCGTAGTACTTGAGCTGCGGTCCGTCCAAGACGAAGAATCTGGCTTTCCAGCCGCCAAAGTTCTTCCCCTTCTTGGTCAGGTATCCGGTTCGAAGGTGACGGCCATCGGCGCCGACCTTGAGTCCGCTATTTTCAGGTGTCGGCCTGAAATAGGAGCCCGTCTCATCGGCGTTTGGTGGGAGTGTATGTGTCGAGAGGTATCTGCAAAGCTCGACAGCCGTAGCTGTGTCCAAAGGCGTGTCCAGCAGCTCTTCCATGTACTGCTCCAAGGCTACTCGTCGTGCATCAAGCTTCGCTGGCGCATGGCCACTGAATAAAGACCGCTCTGGTGTCTTGGCAGTAAAGGCGGCGCAGTTTTTCAGCCGAGCGTCCAATTTGCCCAGAGACGCAATATCCTTCTCTACCCGCCAGAGTTCTCTGTCATCTGCTCGCGAGAAAATAGCCAGCGTGAAAACTGGGTCCTCTTCCAGTTGTGTGAAAGACATGAGGCTTGCGCGTGAGGGTTTCATCCGGGAGGAGGCGACCTTGATTTCGATCGATGGAAGTGCGTTTGGAGGTAAGAGAAGATCGGGATATTCGTCTGTCGCTAAGCCTTTGTAGATTTTTATGCGGTCCGTCGGTGACTGTTGGCCTTCTTCAACACCACGGTGTTTCGAGACTTTCAATGGTGCCATGGCCAAAGAGTTGAGTGATTCTGTTGGCGTAGAGGATACCACGGGCCTGTCGGGGGGGAGTACGATCGGCTGGCGAGGTGGGCGTGGAGACAAGGGAGCGGCAGAGCCAAATCGAGAAGATAGAGGAGCGGAGGCCGAGTGTTGAATAATGCCGAGAGGACGGGGTGAGCTCGGTAACCCTGGGCTGAGCAGAGGTGGTACAACAGCAACAACAACATGATCTCGCTCCTCCTCGACCAGAAGCAAGGCATCATCCACGGATGCGTTTTTGTCCTCTTCGGGTTTTGTTGGCAAGGATGAAGCAGGGGCGTGCTGATGAAGAGGTTGTCGAGTCGGGGTTTCTGATCGGACCTGGGCAGGGTTACGCCCGTGGACTTCTCTAAATGCAATGACCTCACGTTCCCTATCGTCATCGTCTCTAGTTTTGCGGCGACCTCGACTTTCGTTCGCAACGTCACCGACTTCGAGGATATCATCGTAGTCTGAGTCACTGTCATCTGCCTCGGCAGAGACAGCCAAGTGGTGCCGACTTTGTTGCTTCAACCGCAGAGGCGCTGGAGGCGCTTTTCTGGGAGGAGACGGAAATTGACCAAGACCCTTCTCTACTTGTGGGGATGGCTCAGCAGCCAAAGACGGAGGAACAGTCGGTAGCTTTGGTGGTGGTAGTTTCGGCGGGTCACTCGGGAGGCTTCGCGAGGGCGGCAGTGATAGGTTGTAGGGGATCTCCCTCAGGTTTTGCTCACTCTCTTCTTTTCGCGCTCCATCACCCGCTTTGTCATGCGCCTCGTGATCAAAGTTGCCCATGGCATCATGTTCTTGTGGTTTGGGCATAACATGCTCGGGATCCGGCATCTCGCTGACAGGGTCTGGTGACACATGTTGCCTATCCGCCGGAGGAGTGATCGGGTAAGGAGCCGTTGAGATATCGATGGGGGAGTTTTTCTGGCTATCCGAGTCAAGTGAAGGGGAATCTGGCCCACGAGGAGAAGCCAGAGCGCTCGACTCTGGTACTTCGATTCGCGGTGACCTGGCGCCTCGTTTAGCGATCTCCTTTGTCAGTCCTCCTTGTTTTCCGGATGCTGCTCTCATAATTGTAGGATTTGACATTATTTCTTTAAGCTTTCTCCTGTACTTCTCCTTGTCTTTGAGTGCTGCCTCGAGATCCTTGTTCAATCCTAAGATCATGGCTCTCTGCTTATCGACTAATCTCCACAATTGACTATTTTGCTGTGACTGAGAGTGCTTCTCTTTCAGTAGATGCTGTATTACGGCTTCTGGACTGCCAGCGGCTTTGATGATACTCGCCGTGTCAGTTGAAGCCTGGGCCTCTTGCAAAGCAGCTTTGTTTGGGCCATTTTTTGATGACGCCGTGGACAGAGATGTGTCATCTATGGAAGGGCTCGGGGGCAGCTTCTGAGGAATGCCGTTTGTGCTCGACGAGGACGCCGTTGTGGTTGCCATGATCGTCGATTCGGTAGTTTTGGAATGGCTGCAGGCAGCCTTCGATCCTAAAGGGTCGGGGACGCTTCGGGCGTCATTCGGTGACTTGGAAGAATGAATCTACGAATGATGGTATGTCAGAGCTGATCTTGATACGAGAGAACACAGGGGGAGCAAGTGAGAGAAAACACACCTTGGGATCTTCTCCTCCTTGGGACTGGATGAACTGGGGGAGTCGCTATAGAAGGTCGCCTGCCCAACAGGTGCCCTTATTGACAAGTTGTCGGTCGTTTTGTAGCCAATAGGCTGAGATGCCTGCTGTGTGGCAGAAGCAGCAGGCTGTAAAGGATTCGTGCTCGATGGAGACGTCGCCACGTTGCTCGCGGTAGATGATGGACTGGGTACGGAGGGTCGAGGGAATCTGAAAAGTTGGGGAAAATGGCAAATGGCATGTCAGTGTCGATTCAAGAAATAAAAAAAAATGGACGTTTGGCTTCAAGTGTTGCCACAGGGTCGTGATCTGAAACTGGGCAATGAAATGGGAGAAACGCAAGTTAGAGAGAGAAGAGAAGGTTGGGGAGAATTATAACGGGCCAACAACCAGCAGCACATGGACCTCGGTGGGGGGGTTTTCTCAAAACTCGTTATTTAGGGACATGTAATCTCCCCGATGCCTATGAAGTCACAAACTTTGGTGTAACACGGCAGAGAAAGGGAAGCAGTGGGGGTGAAGGAGACGGCGTTGATTGAACAGCCAGCCATGAAATGAGGCTCGCGACAGACTCACCTTTGTCCTGGATGTGGCAAAGAGCCGACGGACGACAGCGAAGGCACGTTGGTCAAGCGTCCGGCAGTTGGATTTGCAGGCTAACTACCGGCACCAGCAGAGGGTTGAGATTGGGATTTGAGATTGAAGAGACGAGGACGAAGACGCATATGCAAATGCAAATGCAAATGCAAATGCAAATGCAAGTGACCGGGCCGAGTCCCAGCGAATGCCGGATACAGCGTCAGCGTCAGCATCAGCATCAGCATCAGCATCAGCGTCGCGTCAGCGTCGCGTCAGCGTCAGAAGCGTCAGAGGCGTCAGAGGCGTCAGCGTCAGAGGCGTCAACGTCTGGGTTCGAGGTCTGGGTTCGAGTACGGAGTACGCCGGGGCGCATTGCCGCCCGTTCCCACAAGCCCGTTTATGCAGAGCGCGCAGCGATGGGCAGCAAGTCTCTCCGCAAATCTTGGGGTTTGGCGTGGACGACGGGTCCAAGGGTCAACGGGTGTCGGAACCCCTTGGGACAAGCAAGTCAGGGAACAAGAGCCGGGGCGGGGACCGAAAGGTTCAAAGGACAGGCAGGGCAGATATTACGCAGAGACAAGGCGAGCCCGCGAGCGTCAAGGCGTGTTGTCGTCAGTGACTCAGTGAGGGAAGGGAGGAGGATGTGGGTGGGTGTGGTGACCAGAAGGGCGAGCCGGGTGGGGTCAATGCTCTGCCAGCTCGCTCAAGCCAGCCAGTCAAGTCAGTCAGTGGCCCTGCCCCTCCCTGGTCGAGCAGCGGGAGGGGGAGGGACGTCCACGGATGAATCGATGAATCCACTCGAGAAGAAGTCGAGCGGTCAAGAATCCGTAACCGTGTTCATGATCATGTTCATGTGATAAAGACCATATCTCTGAGGCTCATCCTCCTCCGTTCAGGAACATCAAAACCCTGGCGCCTTGTCTCGGCCCCCCTTGATTTGGCCCTGGGCTCCGCATGTTCTCCTCGTCTATTCTCCTCGTCTCATTCTGTTCTGGCCGCATCATCGTTTCTGGGCCCGTTCGGCCATTGGTCATCATGACAAGACAAGACAGGGAGATAGATCTCTGAGTCGTAAGAACCCGGCGCCTACATACATGTGCGGAAAATTGGTCCCTGACTACATGTACATAGAGTTGCTACCCAGGAAATAAGGCAAACTTTGATTGCCCACTCGCGTTGCTTGAAATTAGAGTACATACTCCGTACATACATAAAACATAGCAACTTCACGCTATTAATAAGCGGTGCACGGGGCCAAACCAACTTGGTCCTGAGCGTCTCAGCCCCGTCCGATCAAAGGGCATTTATTTGCCATATTTAGCAACTTGATGCGCTTCATGGCGGATAGCAGGTACTCCGTACCCCGGCATGGATAAAAATAGTGGACACATGCATAATCTGTACAATAAAGCGTCAAGCTTGTTGGTCACTCACCTTCCCTTGCAGCCCGGCCCACGAGCCGGACGGTTCTCACGTTTGCATGACGATTCCGACATATCCGAAGCCGTGCATGACATGCCCAGTTGAAAAAAAATGCAGGGGGCTGGGCTGCCATACTCCGCATACATACATACATACATGTAATCCGTACCGAGTACATGCACCCATGCATCACCAGATGGGGTTTTTGGGCATGGCGCTTACTAAACGGAGTACAACGTGCTGGGAAAAAAGAGACTCTGCGTTGGACTAAAATGGGAATCAAGGGCATGCTAGCAGCGCCACGCCATGCCATGCCATCAAAGATGAGAGAGACATGGGACTGACTCCTTATCTGGGTACCCCCCCCCGTCTCAGACTTTTTAGTGACGGCGATTCCTAACTTTTCCAGACATGCATACGGGGACGACTCGGGCAAAGTCATCCCGTATCCCGTATCCAATGCAAGTGTATTATTAATCAGCCGAGGAAACCCCGGGGGGAAAGCAGCCCCCCCTTGTTTCAAGTTTACTGTTTGAATGCTGGTCTGTCATCTGTCCGAGGTGAGAATCGCAAAGTCGTGACAAGCATCAATCAATGTCCGGCTGTCGCCAGCCAAATGTCCGATACCGAGCAATGCATGCTCGGATGGATGAGCGTGGACTGATGTAGAAAGCTGCACGACTTCTGGTCTTCCTGGTTCCCGGGTCTGTTGCTCTTGTTGGTGCCATCCAGTATGTATGTATGTATGTATGTATGTATGTATGTAGCTGCCCGCACAGCACCGCCCCCAAGCCCAACGTCATACGCAGGACCAGGACCAGGACCATCAGCCATGTACGGATGGCACGGGGCGTTACCAGAGCTGAGACCACACACAATAACACCACGCTCCTCCATTCCCGTCTTCGCCATCCTCACTTCATCCCATCATCCACGTTTCATCCTGCGCCCTCCGTCGGAGAGCAGAGCAGAGCAGAGCAGAGCAGAGCAGAGCATAAAGCACCCCATGGGTAAGCAAGACGCAAGCCACTTCTCACCAACGACTCACCCAACTACATAGAACTGACACCAGAACCCATCGCCACCCGTCCAGCCCGACACGGCACCAAAAAGCGCCTGTACCTCTCCCGCCCGGAGCCCGACCTCCTCACCACCCGCCGCCAAATCACGCGCTTCATCCCTCGTGCGCCCTCCCCGCCGCCGTGTCCCCTTCCCCCGCCCATCGAGGAGCCCTGCCCCGTGGTAGAAGACCCGGCGCCGGAGCCGTGTCCGTCGCCGCCATGCCCGGAGCCGGAGCCGGAACCCCAGATCGAGGTCATCGCCGTTGACGTCGAACCCTCCATCAAGTCGTCCAAGTCGTCCAAGTCGAGCCGCAGCCGGAGCAGGGGCCATTCCCACTCGCGCCGCGAAAAGGAAATATACATTGAGAGGGACCGCTTCATCCCCGTGCCTGTTCCTGTCCCCGTCGAGCCCGAGCACGACACGTTTCGGTACGTCGAGGCTCCGAGGAGGTACATCGAGCCGCCGTGTCCACCGCCTAGAAGGATCGAGGACAGGAACGGGACGACTCATGTGCATATCCGAACCGAAGACAGGGAGCGGTCCGGGGGGTATTGTAGGGACTATAGAGAGAGGGATAGAGAGAGGGATATATATGACTGTTATCGGCGATGAGGCACGTCTTTTTTTTTTTGGACAAAATTTTATGATAATGACAATGATTCAGGGTTTTACTGCCCTTCACTTGATGCTGGGCACGGTAGTCCGGCTTTTGGGGGTTTCCAAGGTTTCTATTTACTTTATTTTTTTCCTTAGCTTTTTGAGAACGCTATAGTTCTTATATTTTGGAAAAGAAACGTTCTTGGCAGACCCAATCTAGGGTATCAACGACTCTGGATGACACTCCGACTTGAATGGAGTTGGCGTGGAAATACTGGGCATGAATGTGCCTTGTCTGATGTGACGAATGGTCCTCTTAGTATTGAATTACCGAGCGAGGGCGCTTACGTGACCTCCGCGTGATGCTCCGCTCGGGAACGTATGCTATCGGACGCGGCGATGCCCCTTCCAACACCCGTGCTTCTGGATGCTCCGCGTCAGGTTTGGCTTCTACAACATATGTCCTGCTTTTCGTGCCTTTCGTGCTTTTCGGCGCTTTCGGTGCCACCCCGGGCACGTAGCCGGCATTGGTGATGCGGTTCGTATGTCTGCCCGAAACCCATTTCACCACGTTTCCCAATTCTCCCATCCACCATAGACCGAGGAAGATAATGAGTGCTGTCACTGGCAAGGCAACAGCCCAGTAGAGCCACTGGCCATATGCCATGTCTCGCACATCGCTCGAGTTCATGCCAAATATACTGGAGATGGCACTGAGTGGTAGAAATACCACCGTCACAATGGTGAAGGCATAAACAGCATTCTCTTGTCTGTCCCTCGTCCAATCTATGCTGTACTCCACCGCTCGTTCCAAATCGTCTGCAAAGTCAGTATGCCGTCGGAGGTCAAACTCCCGCTGTTCGACCAGCTGTATACAGTCGGTCAGAAACAGGCCGCGAAACCCGAGCTCATCAATGGGCGACAGCTTGGATGCTGCCTCGAGATTTGTGGGTTCTTGGTTATCCATTCCTAGATACTCATCGTCATGTCTTTTGAGGGCTGATTCGTAAGGCTGGCCATAGTGAGGACGTGGTCCAGAGTCTAGATATGTTGGGTCGTCACGCCTAAAAGCGCCTTCTTTTTGGCGTCGTTGTCTCCATGGTCCATCGTCGGTGGCTCCCGTGAAGAGACTGGTGACTTCCCTGACGGATATGTTGGCTCTGACACTTGCCAAGATTGTTCTCTGCTTTGCCAATGTCCGCTTGATTACCGTCATTTCTTGTTGAACCAGGTCGAGGCGGTGCTGATATGTTCGGTCAGAGGGCTGACTCGTGATTTCTGCGTCCTACTCGAATCAGCCAACGTACACTCGTGCCTTTTGCTCATTCACGTATTCTTACAAGTAAGGCCAGGTATTGAGCATAAGTTTCCATTATATCATCCGACTTGCCCACCTGATCGTGTAGCAGGTTCAGGGAGAACAACGAAACAATTTCCAACGGCAATACAACTGAGTCGTCAAGAAGATTTCGACTCGAGATTCCCTGCATAATGCGACTCATACCATCTAATACCAGCGTCTTGGCTTTCAACATGTGTGCTAGCCACATATCTCCATGCTCAAAGGTACTAATTAAGCCAGAGACAACGTGTAGCCAGGCTATTACAAATTGACGTGGAGGATCAATACTGTCTCGGTCCTGGTCATTCGCATATGACATGGTTTTTTGAAAAAGTTGGATATATTGGGAAATATCGTTCAAGATCAACTTGACCTCTGTCGTAACATGTTGGCTGGTTGAGTCTGTGTTTAGAGCAGAGTCCTCGTCGAGTTGGGGAATCTGTTGTACCACCATCAGTGAAACTTCTCGTCCATTCTTCGGTCTGTTTCTCAATCCTACCTGAACTAACAACTTAATGGCACCCCAGAACTTTCTGGTGGTTGGCCCATCGAAGTCGGAAGGGAAGAACAGACTGAACGTATTTGTTGCAGCATTGAAGATTTCGAGCCGGTCCTCATGCATGATCCGAATACTGTCGCTTGCTTTCTCTTGTACTTGAGAGGCTTGCTTGACAAGATAATGGAATACGCCTTCTCTAGTAGCATCTCCGCAACTCCTGTATGCGCGCTGATCGGCGTACGACGCTTGATTAGTCAAGAATTTTTCAGCCAAGACCAGCTGTTCTTTCAATCTTTCTAGAGAAGCACCGTTTTTGTCCCCTGTTTTGAGGCGTATTTCGATCGGCTGACGCGTCAGTACATGCAGGTATTCTTGATGCCTTGGACATTCTTTCCGCGCCTTGTGCTCCAGGACTTCTGGTTCTATGATCTCCAATACTGCACGAAGAGGGGAAGGTCGCGGTCTTATGATGTGTCAGCTTTGGAAGAGGGCGGTTTAAGCCGTTGTATTCACTGGAACTCACACAATCTGCATGCTCAGCATAACACTACCCTGAGGGCGGGAAGCAAACTGTAGAATCTTGGGCCAATGTTTCGCCGCCAAGACTTGTGAGCTGTATCTGAATTCCAAATTTCTTGGCCAAAACGCGTTGAAGTTGGACAAAAATTTCTACCCGTGGTCAACAGGTCCGGCCGTACGGATATCATAGGCAAGTGAATAGAATAGACTTACAAACCATGTGGGACAGGCAGCTGCAGGAAGGTTCCAAGTCACCGCGTTGCCGTACTTGACGATGATTCGACCAAACAGCCTGGATGCGGCTGCTTCAGGAGCTGGCTGAGACTTGAGGTCGATAGAATCTCTGCAAAGGTCGGCCTCTGATATCGCACCACATGTGATTATAAGTGCTAGTTCACAGTCAGACCCAGAGTCACAAGTGGCAGGGCTTACATCATCTTACAGTTGTCCAGAATGAGACACCATAGCTGGGCAATGTGGAAGCACTTATTTTCTCTCGTCGTGTTGAGTCGACAAACAGCCTGTTGCATGTCTCTTCGCTCGGTAGTTCGGGAATATTGTGCTTGAAGAAGTGTCTGTGCCGGGAAGTCGTTCACTGTAGAACCAGAAAGAAAGCCCGAGTACTTTTGTAGTGAGAAATACGGAAGACAGATCCATCGAGCAGAGCCTGTTGGCTTCTCTTGACCTGATGTCTTATTGGACACAGTCATAAACGGTACCTCGAAACAGCGCGGTTCCATATAGCCAACTTTGGCTCCTTCAGGGTTTTGACGAGTCTTAATACAGTGTTTCTGTATGTCTGCTCTTAGCTTCGTAATGGCTGTCCTTTCTAATTCCGAAAAATGAAACTGTCGTGATGCTTCTAACTAAGAAATGTCAGCGAATCGTCTGAAATGTGATGGAGTGTGAATCCCATTACCCAAAATTCATTAAACCTCATGACTTCTTGTTGTATATGACTGAATGGAGGTTAACGAAGATTGTCTGATTTCAACAAGAATTTCCAACTCACAGCCACTTGAATAATGAACGCTTCTTTCCTTTCGGGTCAACAAGATCTGTCAATTTGACAGTATGGTTGCCACCAGGTTCCGCATTGCCGGTATATTGCGACACGTATAGTCTCTTGGCAGTAGATGTCCCTGGGGTATCACGATCTTCAGGGTGCGCTGAGTCCGTATCCACTGTAATAGAGTCTAGCTCAGATAGCTCTCCGTCTTTGGTATTCGGTTGATGGAATATAATATCGAATTCATCATATGCATCCAAATCCGGCCCGATGGGACTCGGTGGTCGTAGGTACATATCGTCCTGGCCATCATCCACGACGATTTCTTCTACGCCATATCGTCCCGAGAAAGACGCACTGCTAGCTTTATCAGAACCGCGGTCCGTGTTTTCTCTTCCAGGCTGCTGATGCGATGGAAACTCATCATCGTGATTGCTTTTCAGACCAGAAGGTAACTGCGAATAATGCAATGTTATTGGCTGTACAATCTCTCTCGAAGTGTTAGGCACTGTCGTCAGGTTCCTTGTCTCATAAGTTCTAGTCGTCACGACAGGCTCTATGGGAATATGATTCCTACTCCGCCTTACTGGCTGAGGCGGCGGAACGATCTCAGTTTCCTGTTGGCGGTCTTCGTAAATCAGGGGCGCACGGCGGCGTTCCAAGTGCTCCAGGCGAGGCAACGAGGGAAGTTGGCCCGACTCCGATTCCGAGACATAGAAATCATTGTTACAAGAGCGATATCGACGACGTCTGGACGAGAACTGGGGTGCGTTGTTCCAGGATGCTTGGGCACGACCAGGCTGTCAACGAGCGAACAGTCAGCCTCCATCGGTAACTTTCCTTTACAAGCGAAACATACATGATAATACTCCTCGTCTGTTTCGGCGAAGTGCACACGGGGTCGCCGAGACCTGCCTTCAAATATTACATAGCTCGTCATTTTGACGACGATCAGACTCTAGTGACTCGTGAGTCAGCAGAACAGGGCATTGCGCCAAAAAGTGCATCGACATTCAGGAACTTCGTGTTGGGACAATTTAGGCACAAAAAAGAAAGGGTTGAGAGATCCGGTGAGTGAGCTAGACCACGAAGCCAATAACGGAATACGAAGTATTGCTAAACGGAACACAATTATATCGTCAGCCCTTGCCAGGGGATGCTGCAGCTAGCATGCGGCTGAAAGGGCCATTTCGGGTGGTTGGGGTTAGCTCAAGCTCCTCAGCCAATTCACAAGTAATACGCTCTAGACGTCTACGGGGACAGCTCCTTCCTTGAACCAGTTTGACAATTGATTAACATTCCCGTCAAATGAGAGGACCCCCCGTACGGATTACTCGTACTGAACCGGGAAACTCCCACAATCGTGCCTTCCCACTCGCCTACCCCTCTTCCGACCCAACTCGAGTCCAACACTTAATATATCTTCCCATCTGCGCACTCCGAAATTACAAGCAGGTTTGTGTGAAGTCATTTGATCCACGTCATTTTCGATTTCTCCATGCGCGTCAACGATGGCGGCCGTTGGCGAACTCGTGACGGCTACTTCAGATAGGTCCGACACCACAAATTAGGAAGCATTGCTCTTGATACAAGAAGACAGTGCTTTCTTATGGCTCGGTCCCTCGTCTCTGGGATAGCCACCGCCCATTTCTAGATTACGCGCAGGCTGTTGCTCTGGGTTGCGGGCCGCTAGTAAGTCCGTCGAGATGGCATCTGCATGCTTCTTCCAGACACTGGAAGAAAACAAATCAATCACTACAGGGTGTCGAATGAGAAAGGGAAGCAGAGTGTCCAGCAATTGGCATAAAGCAAGACGCAACGGCAGCATATCTGTAAGGTACTCAGATGAATATGCGACTTCCAGCGCATTGCGGAGATGTATCACTCCCTCCACCACTTCCTGTGGACTCATGGCTTGAACAAATTTCCTGGCTTGTAAATACGCGGCTAGATCTTTCGCCGTCTGCTGGAGGATCTGCAGTATCTTGGTCTTCATCGCATCAACGCCGAGGTCTATGGCCCCGATGTACAGCAGCACACTTCGAGGTATATGGATCAAGTCGCGTGGACTTTCTCGATCGTACTCGCAAATCTCGAGTGCTAACAAGGTTCTTGTTAGCCTCGAGGTAACGTGGGTAAGTACATCGAGACCAACTTTGGGTATACATGAATCGGAGCGTGTTGCCGACAGCTTTTGGACAAAGTTCCAGTTGGACGTCAATCGGAATGTATTCCTGACGCCAGTCAGTACTTGTTCAATGCTCGGATTACACCTCACCCGTGGTTCATGCCCATACCTTCAAATCCTTTTGTGGTGGAAGGTGTTGTCGAAAAAGGGTTGATTGTGGCTCTACAATACTACGATGTACTTCATATATCTCTGGTCCAACTCGAACGAAAACATCGGCGCCAAATGGCCGGAGCCATAGACTATTGAATCGTTTAGCCGCTTGCTACGATTCGTACCTCTTCAGCGTCCACTCGTACACGCACCTCTTGCCAGTTCGGGGGGCAGCCGCCTGCAGTGCTTTTCTTGATGGCGGAGAGGTTTCTGGTGCTTTGCCGTCAGTTGAACAAGAGCCAGTTGTATCGTGCTTAGTTGATGCTCCTCTTTTGGCGGTACTGGCATCGCTTCTGTCGCTTTGGCTATTGATGCTGGCGAAGTCCGGGGTAATGCTTGGCCAATCTGGAGAAAGAGTAGTCGCTGGCCGCTTAGTTGTCCACGGATTCGTTTTCGGTGGCGACGCAGGCTTCAAATTCTCGATTGATGGTATCATGTGTTTTCTCACGGGGCAGTTTTTGTCGTGTGAAGTTTCTCTTGGCAGCTTCTCTCTGCTCCTTCCGCCCGATGATGATCTCGCCATTACTGTCGAAGAAAAAGTATGGAAGGCGATAACAAAGCTTGATGAACTGCAGGTATACTCAAATTCTTGTCCAAACGGCGAGTCTAAAGCTGGGTCGCTCTGTGCGTCCTCGGCTTATCAATGCTACTTCTGGGACGTGAACACGAACCCGTGAATGCAAGTGTACATTGTCTTCGTGCCCATGAATCAACATTGGTAGTTTGTGCCTGGAAACAAAAGAGCAGGTCCTTTGTAAGGGAAGAATGCCTGGTTATCAGTTGACAGAAATTCTGACTCTCGGGGTGTATGCATGACGTTGAAGTGATGAAGTGAACGGGAAGTGAGATGAAAGCAGGTTTACAAGGGAGAAAGAAGGGTGCGTTTGTTCTTGTTTGCCCTGGGAGCCATAGCATAGTCTTCTGTCCAACCAAATGGACTTTGTTGGAATACTTTAAACACGTGGAGGTGGGCTAATTGGGTCATCTCGGGATTCGCCCTCTATGAGTCTATTGTACTCTTTGATCTTGTTCTCTCCTACATCGATTCATGATGGGCGTGCTTCAAGATATGGACATCATCTGGCAGAGCATGAGTACATTAGATTGGTGGTAACAGAAGTATGACCACTGGCTGGAGAACAAAATGGGGAAACTTTTGTTTTCATTGCGACTCTTGAAATCAATTACTACATACTCGGTAAATGCTCCGTTTTTCCAACTTGCATGGATGGCCAAGTCACGTCACCAAGAATCATACTGCGCCTAGGATGGCTTGATACAATTCCTGTCCTGTCAATGGGCTGACGCTGCGGTGGCAGCACCCTCCTCCACTTGTCCAGACGCCATCCATATTCACTCACTTGCTCAGGTAGGTTCGAGCCAGCACCAAGCACCAAGCACCGCCACATGCCCCTGCCCCTCCCTCTTCGACCCTGGATCAACGGCGCGTCTCTTCTCTGGCTGCCTGCAGGTAGGAAACTCGCAACAACAGCAAGCTTGTCTACCGAGTCGACAGTACAATTTCAAGCCACGAGGCTTCCACAAACAACAATGTCGCAGTCACTCGTCACCATAGGCTCCAAGGAGCAGTTCGACGCCCTTCTCAAAGCCTCAAAGATTGTTGTCGCAGACTGTGAGTGCTTACCGTCCCTCATAATCCTGCAAGTTTGTCAGCGCGACCCCGCCGATGGTGCTCAATGCTCATAGGTATTCACCGGTCACTGTGCCCATGTCCGGTTCTCTACAGTTCCGCATCTAGTGCGGAGTAGAGCCGTGTTCCTGCTAGACTTATTGCTCACCTGCTCTGATTGATTGTAGTCTTTGCAACCTGGTGCGGTCCTTGCCAGCAAATCGCGCCAGTCTACGAAGCACTCGCCCAAACACTTGGACGAGCCAACGTCCTCACGTTCGTCAAGGTCGACACCGAAAACAACAAGGCCTTGGCGGAGGAATACCAAGTCACCGCTCTTCCTACATTCATATTGTTCCAGGATGGAAAGGCCACACAAACGGTGAAGGGCGCCAACCCGGTCGAGCTCCGCAGAATCATCAAAAAGCTGGTTACCGAGGTCGATTCGCTCGGCGAAGGATCCGGCTCTGGAAGTAGTGGCGATGATCCTTGGGTCGGCGCCGAGATTCCACGGGGCTACAGCGATATCACACATCAAGTCGAAATCAGAAACTGCGAGCTTCTGAATGCAGAAGAGGATGCGGGTCCCGTCAAGGTGCTTTTCGAGAGCAGCAAGCCAGAATCTTTGACCAAAGCGAAGGTTCCAGCAAAGGACTTTGTGCAGAGCGGAGCTGATGACCAGCTCCTGCTGTTTGTCCCTTTCGAGGGATCCGTCAAACTACACTCATTGCAGGTCAGTTGGATCGTTGCTTTATGCTTATATGCTATTCTGGGCGTCAAAAAGAGCTCCCACTCACTGCAGAGCAGATTACATCCATTCCCGAAGAAGGCCAAGACAAGATTTCAAGGCCCGAGGTCATTTATTTGTACATCAACAGGCCCCAAAACATGGATTTCAGCGAAGCAGACGATACCGAGCCGACCCAGGTTATCGCTTTCGAGCCGGGGGACTGGAATTCTCAAGGGACGGCGAGCACCAATCTTCGCCTCGTCAAGTTTCAAAAGACTACCAGTATCATCCTGTATGTCCTGGAAGGCACTCATGGAGCTGACGCGGTTCGGCTGGACAGGATTAGGTTCATCGGCGAGGCGGGTACGAAACGGGAGATGGGTAAGCTACAGAAGATTGGAAATGAGGGATGAATCCACAATGACGGAGTATTGGGTTCGGGACAGTAGAACAGACATGGAGTGGCTTGTCCGAATAATGTAGAGATTTATAGCATAAGAACCAAGCCACGGAGTAGGGGTCCTTCCTACCGAGTAGAACAGAAAAAGAGCACGTCACATTTGCAACATTGTATTAAGAAATTGTCCATTCTTGACTCGCAAGACCTGACTTTCAACATGTTGGCAACTACGCATTACCAATTTTACGACAACCCAGCGGACTTCTTGCAGTGGCGACAGTTGACCTACTGAGCTAAGTAAGATCCGAAGCAAGGACGCAAGTTTACGACGATCTGTCCAGCCTCTATGTCGGCGATCCAGTGAGCAAAACACATGGACCAGATAACAAAGTGGCCGGCCTGCAATTATGATTTATCTGGGGCATAACTGACGCTTCGATTGAGATCCATTGACGAAGGGATTCGAGCAACACGGGTGAAAATTTCATGTTATGCCAGCCGCACGAAGAAGAAAAGAGCAGAAACGAGACGAGAGACTGGCGCGGCGGGCGAAATTTTTATGGGTGGTCCATGGGAGAAGTTGCTGAGTCAGCTTTTTTTTTCTCCCTCTCTTCTTTGTGCATGTGGGGCTGAATGAGCTACAATGTAATATTACTTGCATAATGTTTCCAAGGGACCGCACAGTTTGCCTTCGATTGCAAGCAATGGCCAGTGCGGGGATTATCGCGTGCTAGATTTACGAGACTTGTCAGTGGATTGTCAGTGTAAACTTTATTATAGCGTGCTCATGACGTCCCCAGGAACGTACGTCCTCTGTTTTTGAGAGTCCAATCCGCGGCACACACTTGGGGAGCAGAAAGTGGTCAACATTGAGCGCCGTCATTGGGCAGTCTCACAGCAAATCTCTTTGGAGGCCGTGAGGCTACAATTTCGTACCCTGAACCCACGTCCCCTGGGTCAGAGGCGTGGCGTGACTTTGCGTGGCGTGATTTTACGTGACCTCTTAAATGGGTGAGCGCATAAAAAGTGGACTCCCAAGCAATTCACACTAGCGTCGACGCTAGGACACCCCATCGTGGTTATTGCATCTCCCGCAGGGCTATGTTAAATAGCCGCTTCATTAAAGACGACGAGCCAACCAGTTCTTCAGCTTCTCCCCCTCTCATCACCACGAGGCCCATCGTCACTTCTTCGAGAATCCGGAATCAGGAATCACTGGTGTGCGTGGCGGCCCACTTATCAAGTATCATCATGAATATCAAATCTTGCCAGCGTCGCCCCAGGTCTGATTCTCCCACGACGTAAATCGGCCAAGGGGTAGCCACCGATCACTCACTCCTCTTACGTGATAAAAAGCACCCCTCTTGAGCTCACTACAACAATCATGTCGCCTTTACCGTTATTAGCTCCGAAGCCTGCCCGCAAACAGTCGGTGGCGTCACTTGTAACGGTCAACAAGGAGCACACAGAGGAGGATTGGGAGTCCTACCGGGATGTCATTGAGCACCTCTACATCAATGAGAATCGGAGGTTGGTTGACACAATGGCCATCATGGCGGCAAAGCATGGGTTTGGCGCAACGTAAGTCTGCTGGTGACCGGGCATGGACAAAGGCTAGGGCCCAGGAGAAACAGCAACTGATTCCGGTACTAGGGAGCAAATGTACAAGAAGAGATTGAAGAAATGGAACATCCGCAAAAGATCATACCGCAAGAGTTCGGAGAGTCCGGCGGTTTCAACGCCACCGCAGGACATCTGGTCCGGCAGTCTCGACGAGCCAGTGGTGGAAACCGTTTGCGATGAGGTGGACAGGGAGCAGGCGTCGGTGGTTGTCGCTCCAACCATGGTGAGACTGGCCCCGTACGCAGGTCTTGAGCTGGTGCTCGACAGTGTTCGCTCCTGGAGTCTCTGTAAATTAGAGGCTCCAGATGTGGTAGCAGATGCCATGACCAGATATCTCGCGAACCCCGGACAACCACCCATCCAGGATAGCCGCACGATGTACCGCACGTTCGAGTTGGTGTTCGACCTCTGGCACTATGGGAAGGGCGAATTAGCTGGTATGGCTGCGAGGAAAGCCTTCTACATTCTCGAGTTCGTCCTCACGGAAGATCATCCAGACCTAATCTGGCACATACTGGATACCATCTACGACATGGTCGACCGGGGCCATATCCAACTTCTGGGAATGTTTCTGAAGCATGCTGGTGCATTGGCGACGGCGCGGCTACCACTTGAGCACCCTTTGGTGGCAATACTTCAAGAGCTGTTCAAGTGCGATTATCGAACCCAGCTGGGGAGAGAGTACGTCTGCCATCTGCTACGATCAGCTTGGCTGCGCAACGTGGACATTCTCAGCGATCAGGTCGGCTCGCTAGCATCCAAACACCTCTGGCTCTACGAGCAGCTGATCTGGGATGGCCGCACACGCTTACGCAAGGGGTGCGAATTGGCAAGAAAACAGGGAACGATGACGGCAGCGTTGTACAATATGCATTTACAGCAAGCCATGGATTCCACCGTGTCTGACTTGGACAGATTACGCATCATGGCACTCATGCTCGAATATACGCAGATGGATCTCGAGAATAGAGAGAAAGCAGAAGGCTTGGCTCTAGAATTGCTCAAGCACACACAACATGGGACGGGAGAAAGTCGCTCGGACGCTAGATTCCACGCTTATGGCTGCAAGATGCTCGCTCGACTGCAGGAGCACCGCCACGACTGGGCGCAAGCGGAGGGCAATCTGAAGCACGCGATTGAGAAGAGAGAGGCTGCTCATGGGACTGGCTCCGATTTGCGAGTCATTCGAGACATGTGGGTGCTCGCAGGGCATTACCAGAGGGCTGGAAGAGATAGTGTTGCGAATCAGATCGTGCAAGATGCCATCTCCAGAGCCGAGACGTTGTTAAGTAACTGTATAGAGTAAATGGAATCATGAAATCGCAAGGGGTCGAATAATCCTAGTTCAAAGTGTTCTCATCACCATTCCAGCATGATATCGAGTGTTGATCACGAGACAGCTCATATGTATTCAACTCTATTGATACAGATGTACACATCCCGTACATGCCACTCTTCAGCTCGACTATGTACATGGGTAGGTACCGTGGTTACCCCTACCCGGTGCAGGGTTCGCAGCAACTTGGCGTGGTGGGGGAAAGGGCCATGGCCCATCACAGATCCGCCACAAATGACGTTGTACTTTTGAGATAAATTAGCGTGCAGACAAGACCAGACACCACCAAGACAACAGCATCGCTCGCCACCCCGCCAGGATGCGAGCCGCGCAAATCAGTAGCAAGACACACCTTCTCTTCAAAGCCCTTCTCCCGAGACTGTGAGAGCGCATTTGACGAGGTTTTTTTTTTTCAAACCCAACTCGCAATCATGGCGACAGGTTCTCCACCAAACTACTGTAGGTCACGCCCTCCCCAAAGTTAGAATCCAACGTCACTTCCACATGAAGTCGCTCAACCAACGATGCCCACCACCAGATGCCATTCTCGAAATCTCCGAGGCGGCGACAACGGCGCAGATCCGAGATGCATACAAACGGTACGCAAAAGACTGCCTGGGCTCAACTCTGCGCATGACTACACCGGCCGGTGTTGTGCGAAAAACAAGCTGACGCCTTCTTTCCTTCCCTTCCCTTCCCTTCATCAGCGCCGCTCTGAAAACCCACCCGGACCGCGTGCCAGCCGACTCTTCTTCAGAACGAGCTTCCCGGACGCGCAAGTTCCAGCTCGTCAACGACGCATACTACACTCTTTCCGACGCTACTCGTCGACGGGACTACGACGCCCAGCGCAAGTTGTTCACGCCCCCGGCTCCCGAGGCAGATCCCTTTGCGGAAGCGGATGAGGAGATCCCCCGCCAGCCTGGAGGGGGTCCCTTCTCGTGGGCATGGAACTTCTTTAATAACCAGAGCGGTGGGAATGCTGGAAACCGTGAACAGACGGAGAATGCGCAGTTCAGCGATGTGTTTGAGGAGATGATGCGGGAGGAGGGCATGGCAGAGGACGGGACGAATCGACCGACCACCAAATTCTGGAGCATGGTTGGCGGCGTGAGCGGCGGCGCGCTGGGCTTCATTGTTGCGAATGTTCCGGGCTTGGTTGCTGGTGCGGTGGCGGGCAATAGGCTTGGTGCCGTGAGAGATGCCAAGGGCAAGAGTGTATACGCGGTATTTCAGGTATGGTTTCTTTTTTTCCTCCTGGTGGTGAAACATGTCGATTCGAGATTCGAGAAGTCTGGGCTAATCAGAGCTCCGCCATGTTTTATTCAGGAACTGCCACAAGGCGATCGTGCGAGGTTGCTGAGCCAGCTTGCCTCAAGGGTGTTTAGTCATGTCACGGGGATTTAGAGACTGTGCTTCTTGAGGTTTGAGAAGACGGGAGGCTCTGGCTTGTTGTGAAGGGTTTTGGTCCATGATCCTTGTATTCGTATATTATATCGGGCTCGTGGAAGAGCCTTTTCAGCTATATTTAGGTAGTGTAATGACATCGTTACAAATCAGAAAGCTCACGCGGGCAACACCAACCCGTTGGAGTGACAAGCACCGATTACGAGATTGCTGCTAGCAAATTGCAATACAGTGCCTGTGAGGGCAGGGTCTGAGGATTTCTTGGGTGGTCTCGTATGAGCTGGGCATCGGCCCTTTTTTATGAGCTGGACGTATCACTGTGCCCAGTGATTGCATCCGGCTGACCGTGTAGCCGTTGTTGGCTCATAAAGCTGCCATCTCATTATTCTGCCCTCTCGACCCCGGTGTCAACACAGCCGTCAAGCAATGAATCGATGCCATGAGAGATCACATACATTTTGTCAGACGAGCGGGTCTCAGTTCATAAGAACTCATTCCCCATTAGCGGAGGTATTTTCTGATCTACAGCATATCCATAAACTCGCCAGATCCGAGTGTGTCGTAAAGTGTGTCAAACATCGGAGAAATCCCAAACCATCAAGCGCCATGAATGTCCTTCTATCTTCGTGGAGGGGGGTTAAAACCGGGGGGGCCGCCGCCGGGGGGGTTGAAGCCAGGAGGAGGGAATTGTGCGTTTCCAGGAAATCCTCCAGGGGGAGGAGGAAAGCCGCCAGGAAATCCAGGGGGGGGGCCTTGAAGCCTATTAGATTGTTGTAGGAACTTTCCGGGGAAAAGGTTGAACTTACCGCCACGTCCAGCACCTGGGAATCCAGGAGCGCCGGGGAATCCAGGGAAACCCGGAGGAGGGGCGCCAGTACCAACTCCGGCAGCAGGTCCCTATATATCATCAGAAAAGCAAACCCTATATCGAGCAGAAACGACAAAACTTACAGCCAAGGAGGGAGGGGGGGCCCCACGACCAGCAGGTTTGGCAACACCAGGACCAGCAGCAAGCGTAGATGGTATGCCGCCAGGAGCACTCTTTCCAAGTCTAGCACTAGGATCGGCCGGAGGGGGGGATTCGACGGAGAGGGAAATGATGTGAGCACCGCGGACGATGGTCAGACCAAGAGTTCTCTTCTCTTCGGTCTCGACGAGCTGGGCCGACGAGCCAGGGGCGGACGGCTTGTTGGCCTTTCGTTTCACTCGTCGGAATTCCTCGGTGTCGGCGAGCACTAAATTCATATGCTATAACGATGGTCAATGCTGTATTCGGAAAGGCAACGACATTTGAATCCAACAAACCTTGTCGAAAGCAAGCATCTGACCAGTCATCGCGCGTCCGTCATTGAGGGTCACGCGCATGCGCCAGTTAATCTATCGAGAGCAAAGTTAGTCCTTGCCTCTCTAGGATAGGATGCTGGATTGTGCATTGAAAGGGCCCAGCACGGGAGGAGGAAACATACGTAACCGGCCTAGGGAGATATCAAAGGTTAGCCTCGCGAGAACTGAGGACGCAGAATTGTAGATATACAGCACGAGTAGGGTGAGCATACCATCTTTCCTTGTTTGTTCGACATCTTAGCGGTTAATTTGAGATTTTGCTGATGCAGCGTCTCGGGATTTGAAAAAAAATTGGAAGGTGTCCGCGGATCTTCTGCGACCGCACGACTTGTCACTCACTGCTCAGCGCGCAAGAGTGAGGATGGCTATTTCACCTCCAGATTTTGCGGAGCCTCACAGAGAAGACTGAAGCGAGGTACAACCGCGATGTACCCAGCGTACACTAAGCCACTTACGGTGATCTCCAACCCCACTTTTGCGTCCGCTTCGCTTGAGGGCACTCAAACCCTTGAATTTTCCAGCGCTCACAAAATTCTTTACCCGCTCTTCTGACTTATCTCGATCTCGGACGAAGCATCACATCCGTCCACGACAACAGCAGCCATGGCGTCCGACAAGGCTAACAACCCCATGCGGGAGCTCAAGATTCAGAAGCTCGTTCTGAATATCTCCGTCGGCGAGTCTGGTGACAGACTGACCCGTGCCGCCAAGGTGCTCGAGCAGCTGTCTGGTCAGACTCCTGTCTACAGTATGCGAAAAAAAAAATTCCAACAAGATCGGTACTCGATATGAGCCGCAACTAATTCGATTTCAACAGGCAAGGCCCGTTATACTGTTCGTACCTTTGGTATCCGACGTAACGAAAAGATTGCTGTCCACGTCACCGTCCGTGGTCCCAAGGTGAGCAATACTGGTTATATTCTTTTTTCGGAGTGGGGTTTTGCGCCAGACGGGCATGCTAATTGCGGTCCCCAGGCCGAGGAAATTCTTGAGCGTGGTCTCAAGGTCAAGGAGTACGAACTGCGCAAGAAAAACTTCTCCGAGACTGGCAACTTTGGCTTCGGTATCAGCGAACACATCGATCTTGGTATCAAGTACGACCCTTCCATTGGTATCTACGGCATGGACTTCTACTGCTGCATGACCCGACCTGGTGAGCGTGTCAGCCGCCGCCGTCGCATGAAAAGCAAAATTGGTGCCAGCCACCGCATCAAGCGCGAGGAGACTGTCAAGTGGTTCAAGCAGAGATTCGATGGCATTGTCCGATAGATCGGAACGCTAGGAGAATAGGGTGTTCTTTGTCTTTTACGGATGGTGATGGCGAACATATTCAAAAGGGAGGCGAAGGATTATTCGGTCATGTATTTGCTCTGCCTTTTATTGCATCCGCCGACTGAAATTAGAGTCGAGCAACGGCCTCAGAGACCGACCGGCGCCTATGCCGGCTTCCGTAATGACTGCCTCCAAATGTGACGTCCCTATCTCCGAAAAGGAAAGAACAGTTCCCTGCCCCATCTTGTCATCGTATCGCGTAGCAGAGGATGCAATGCCTCTGCCTACAAAATATTGTAGTTCTCACCAACTCCGTCTACATTACTGACAGTTGCACGTCCGTGGAGTCCCTCCCACAGCGTCGGCTTGTACAACGAAGTATTGCGCTGGGTGGACCAAGGGGTTGTGCTAAATCTGCAAGTAGTTAGGCCCGAAGACATGATGTGGCGCAAGGCACAAGATGACTTCTTGTCTGTCCCTGGTTAACCACAGCGTACTCCGTAAAGACTCCATCCATTCACACTCAAGGGTATTTGCGATAATCGCCCTGCATCTGAACGGTACCTTCATTATCGTTTCAACAACATTGGTCCCACTACCTCGCTTTCGAATCTATCCGGTTGAGATGGGCTCAGCGGAATCCAAACAGATTGATACCCGATTGCAAGCTTCGTCTTTAACCAAGGCACGGTTTCCGACGTCTTTCAATCTTTATTATAAGTCCATGAAGACTGGACTGAAATTCGTCATCGGCGAACACAAGGATCAACCGTCTCATCTTGTATCTTGTCCAGGAGGATGGTCCGGGGACGCGATACTCTACAGTGGCGCGGCAATGAACTCAGACCCGCTAGCGGCGGTTAGATATGGAAACATGATGGGCACATATGATACGGTCCGTCTACCGCCTAAAGCGCTCGGTGGAGAGATACGAAAGGAGGAGATACGCAGGCGTATGAACAAGATGAACGTTGCCTATTCTTTTGCCGTTGCAGTGGGCCAGACTGGGTACCCCGAGAAGTTCGAGTGGCGCAGTAGCAAGACGGATGAACTGAAGGAGCTGAATCAGATGTCTCGAGGTTGGAAACTAGTCCGTCTGAACAATGGCGAGGAGATCGTTGCGGTTTGGACATATGCTACATGGAGTATGACCAAGGTAGCAGCTTTTCGGTTCACAGGGAGCGGTGCCTCTGGGGAGTTGGGGGCGGTGTTCACGACCATGGCGGTGATGTCTTTTATCAGGCATTGTCAGAGAGAAATGGAGCGTCGCCGTTCCTCAGTCGAGTAGGAGGGAGTCGTGGTTAGAAGGGGGACCGGAGCCTGCATGATTTATCCATATCTCACAGAGCCATTGTGTAGAGTCACCTGTCTCCGATGCTATCGTCGTGAAAAGTGTCCATCACCATGAACGGAGTGGTTAGTAAAATATGCCAATCGACCTTCACTCGACAGTCACCAAGGCAAAATAGAGCATAAAAGAATACAACTTAGTGGGAAGTTGGCCCTGTATCTGGCTTTAAATAGCGAAATGATGGATGTATGATGTAATATGGTCGTGCGTCACACGCTCTGGCGTGGCATAGGGTAAGTGGTAAGCGTGGGTGTGACGGAATTGCGGCGAAGAGGAAGAAGCCGGGTGGCTCGTTGCCGTGGCACTTTTGGCCCAGGTACGGATTAGGAGCAATTCCTTTGGCGCAAGGCGTCGCAGCTGTGCCGACAAGAAAATTATAGGTTTAAAAAAAATTGATGCATTCCTGTATGTTATTGTATGCATGGAATACTTTTACATGGATTTTCTTTGTGCGCAAAGTACGGAGTATGTTTTCATGTATAGATAATACTTATGTAATACTTCGTCGAGTAGTCCGTAGGTCACATTTGCCCTTCAACAAGGGGCTGTGAGATTGGAACCGCTCAGGCCAACCAGGCCAGGCACCCGCAACTCCATGGCGGGCTCAATCCTGAGGCTCAAACATGGAAGGGGGGAAATTGTTAAAGAAGCCTCGGAATTTGTAGGCAGAACCTCGCACTCAGACTTGATTGGGTGGTTGGGCAGCTCCGCTCCACCCACCTTCTCACAGACTCTGTTCCCATCACAGTCCTCCCGAAAATCTCCATTTGCTCCTCTGCAAAGGCAGCACCGCAACCCCAATCTCCCCTCTCGCCAATTGCACTTTGCTGCAATTGCTCCTTTCCCATTTACGTCCTCATATACCTCCCTCAATATGTTCCGGAACGCTCTCCGACAGTCCACGCGTGCCGTGGGCGCCGTCTCTGTAGCCGGTAGAGTCGCAGTGGTGAGTCGTCCTCCTCTGACCCGATCCGACCGCCAATACCATCGAAAACCGCCCGCATCCATCGAAAAAAAAATCACTAGTAGCTCAATTGGGCAGCTGGCTGAATTTTGCCGGCATGATTGGGTCTCGCAACGCATCGGCGGCGATGTTGGGTCGTTCTGAGCTATTTGCTCGGGCTTCGGCTAACTGATGTTATCTTCACCCATAGGCCCGAAATGCCACACCTGTCGCCATCAACGGTCTCCAGGCTCGATCCTACGCCGACAAAGCCTCACCAACTGAGGTCTCTTCGATTCTCGAGCAGCGCATCCGTGGCGTCCAGGAGGAGTCTGGCCTTGCTGAGACCGGTCGTGTCCTTTCCGTCGGGTATGTGGAGCTTCAAGCTACAAAATGGTCATCTCCGGAGCATCGGATATATCATGATGTTGCAAGGATGGAACCATAATCCTGACGGTAGCGTACTATCGTACTGGGCCTGCACGGAAGTGCTAATAGGAAATTTCTAGTGACGGTATCGCCCGTGTTCACGGTCTCGCCAATGTTCAGTCCGAAGAGCTGGTCGAGTATGTCTTCTACCCCTAATTGGCCAATTCTTGGTCAGATGTTTGCTTCAACTCGCCCCTAACATGGATGATTCAGGTTCGCCTCTGGCGTCAAGGGCATGTGCATGAACCTGGAAGCCGGCCAGGTCGGTGTCGTGCTGTTCGGTTCTGATCGTCTAGTCAAGGAGGGTGAAACTGTCAAGCGTACTGGTGCTATTGTAAGTCGAGCCACATCATGAGACCCTCTCAAGACAATATAACAGCGAATAATGACTGATTTGGAACGTCAGGTCGACGTTCCTGTCGGCCCCGAGCTGCTTGGCCGTGTTGTTGACGCTCTTGGTAACCCCATTGACGGCAAGGGCCCCATCAACACCAAGGAGCGTCGTCGTGCTCAGCTCAAGGCTCCTGGTATCTTGCCCCGCAAGTCTGTCAACGAACCCGTCCAGACTGGCTTCAAGTCTGTCGATGCCATGGTTCCCATTGGCCGTGGCCAGCGTGAACTGATCATCGGCGATCGTCAAACTGGCAAGACTGCCGTTTGTCTTGACACCATTCTCAACCAGAAACGATGGAACAACGGCAGCGACGAATCCAAGAAGCTGTACTGTGTCTACGTTGCTATTGGTCAGAAGCGTTCTACGGTTGCCCAGCTCGTCAAGACTCTTGAGGAGAACGACGCCATGAAGTACTCCATCATCGTTGCCGCTACTGCCTCCGAGGCCGCTCCTCTCCAGTATCTCGCCCCATTCACCGGTGAGTATCTGTCACCTTTCCTTTCATTCAGTAGCTCGTGCACTTGTCCCCCTTTGATGTCACGATGTGGCTTGTTCAGTGGACGCACCTTCCCGGGATAGCTTCAAGGAGGCATGAGTGCCAAACTCGCGATATCGCTTTGCAATTCGTCACGGCTCTGACCATTTGTTTCAACACATCTCGCATATATATCGTACTTACCATTCGTTTTACAACAACAGGTGCCGCTGCCGGAGAATGGTTTCGTGACAATGGCCGCCACTCCCTGATCGTCTTCGACGATCTGTCGAAGCAGGCCGTCGCTTACCGTCAGATGTCTTTGCTGCTTCGTCGTCCCCCTGGTCGTGAGGCCTACCCTGGTGACGTTTTCTACCTGCACTCTCGTCTGCTCGAGCGTGCTGCCAAGCTTAACAAAGACCACGGCGCTGGTTCCATGACTGCCCTGCCCATCATCGAGACCCAGGGTGGTGACGTCTCTGCCTATATTCCTACCAACGTCATCTCCATTACCGACGGTCAGATTTTCTTGGAATCTGAGCTTTTCTTCAAGGGTATCCGTCCTGCCATCAACGTCGGTCTTTCCGTCTCTCGTGTCGGTTCCGCTGCCCAGCTCAAGGCTATGAAGCAGGTCGCTGGTTCCTTGAAGCTTTTCTTGGCCCAGTACCGTGAGGTGGCTGCTTTCGCCCAGTTCGGTTCCGATTTGGATGCCTCCACCAAGCAGACTCTCGCCCGCGGTGAGCGTGTAAGTTGACTCTCGAGACCTATCCTATGCATGATATTAATCAAGATCACTAATCTAACCCTTTCTAGTTGACCGAGCTCCTCAAGCAGAAGCAATACTCTCCCATGGCTGTCAACGAGATGGTTCCCCTAATCTTCGCTGGCGTCAACGGTTATCTTGACAAGGTCCCTGTCGACAAGGTTCTCCAGTGGGAGTCTGACTACCTCGCTCACCTCAGGTCAAACGAGTCTGAATTGCTGGCCACTATTGAGAAGGAGGGTGCTATCAGCAAGGAGACGGAGACCAAGCTGAAGGATGTTACTCAGTCCTTCATCCAGAGCTTCCTCGGCTAAGCATTTAATTTGATATCTCCTCAAGCGACATACACAGAAGTGCTGTTGCCGTCGGGGTGGTTGCTGTCTATACCGAATTTTATAGTTGTTATTCCTCTCTAGATGTGTGAGGGAAAAAGCCTAGGTAGGGGGTTGTATTTGATGGAGTGATGGGTGACACAGGGAGATTCGCCGATCGTACCACCACATGTAAAAATAGAGCTTATTACTCAATGAACGCCCTCATTCCTTTTGTTCTTGATTACACTAAACTTCTAAACCTCCTGTACACGCGCGTGCAAGTGACATGTGCAAATGTATGAATGAAGGAACTCTTTAAGAAGGTCTGGTTCTATATAATTCTACACATAAATAAAGCGTACTATCAAGCAATTCTCGATCTCGTAGAACCATGGTACGTGACTTGACCGATTCTCTCAATTCGCCCGTTGCCCGAGACACAGGCTTTTGCTGCAACCGTCTCTGCACAGCCTTCAGGCACAAGAACGACTCCCAGCGATGCTGCCGGATCGGTCGTCAAAAACTCTTCTGGGGCAGGGTCCCCGCCTGCAGATAACGTCGCGATATTCCTGATAAGAAGTCCCATGTTCGCCAGGGCGAGACTTTTTGCTTCTAGCGTCAAGGCTGTCGATCCCTCAGCGAAAACGGCTCGTATCGCGCCTGAAAAGGAGGCTGAAAAGGATGAACTGGAATCACCTAGTCAGATGGCTCGGAGCAAGGACCGAAAAGGCAAGTCCTGCTCGGTTGAACGGAATCCGGTTGCTTTCGAGCTTGGGATACGGGGCGGGGGTACTTGGAACGTTGCTGTGACGTCATGGCAGGTGACAAAGCGAGCTTCTTCTTCAACCAACAACCTACCTCAGTCCGTAAGGATTACTCTCCCATTCGGTTGATTGGCTAGTTGAAAGCATCGGGCCATCTCGTCATGGCCACCGACTATCAGAGACCGGGCATGTCTGTCGCAACGAGAACAGTACTGGGTAAGGTGAGGCAGATGATCCCGCCTATGCTGGACAAGTTTCACAAGGGTATGTATGTATGCCCCAGCTTCCACGACTTTACGACTTCACCCAATGACGAAAAAAAAAAAAAGTCACAATTTCTCTTGTCTCTGTTGTCTCTGTCTGTAAAGGCTAACGAACGAGCGTGCAGGGCAACTGGGACGAGTGGCGGTCATAGGCGGCAGCCAGGACTATACTGGCGCGCCGTACTTTTCTGCCATGGCAAGTGCCAGGCTAGGATGTGACATGGTAAGATGAACGAAGAGCAACGGGTGTTTTTGGGAAGCAGCAGACAGCTCACATGAACTGCTAGTCGCACGTCATTTGCACTCCAGCCGCAGCAGCCGTCATAAAGACATACTCTCCAAACCTCATGGTCCACCCGTTGATGCGACAGTCGCCGTCCGGCGACGAGAAAAGCCCCAATGCCGACGACGTGTCGGCGAGTATCATGGAAATGCTTCCTCGTCTTCACGTCCTCGTGGTCGGACCGGGCTTGGGGCGCGATCCGCTCATGCAAGAGACAGTCTCGCGAGTGATTCAGGCAGCAAGAGAGGAGAAGATGCCCATCGTGTTGGACGCTGATGCTTTACAGGTCGTCCAAAAGGACCCCGATTCGGTCAAGGGGTACAAGGAGGCCATTTTAACGCCCAACGTGGTGGAATTCGGTAGGATCTGGGACGCACTTGACCTGAAAGACTCGGAGACCAAGAATGAGACGGATCGAGTCGAGATTCTGGCAAGAGCCTTGGGTGGTGTGACGATAGTCCAGAAGGGGGCCAAGGACTTTGTCAGTAACGGAGAGACGACTTTGGTCAGCGATCTCGAGGGAGGGAAGAAACGGAGTGGTGGGCAGGGAGATACGTTGACGGGCTCGATAGCTACATTTCTGGCATGGAGGAAGGCGTATCTGGACAAATTATGGCATGTTGATGGGGAGAGCTTGGACGAGTATGAGCTGATTGGGCTGGCTGCATTTGGAGGAAGTGCCATTACGCGGGTAAGTCGTCGAGAGAGATTTCCTAGTATCTTCAACAAACAGCCCCAACACCAAAGAGCTCTCAGTCAGCTCTAAGACCACTTTTCAATATTTGAGATTGTTCGAAAAAGAATGGAGCCAGCACTTACATGACGGAATAGGAGTGTTCTCGACTCGCGTTCCTCAAAAAAGGTCGAAGCCTTCAAGCAAGCGATCTAACCGACGAGGTTCACGGTGCCTTTGTGGGCCTGTTTGGCCAAGTTGATGACGAATGAAGCAAGTCGAGCTTTAAAGAATGAGGATGTAGCTTCTGAGGTTTCCTGGGAGGTATTGCAATTTATAGTAGAGTGTATGCTGATGTGACGGTGCTTCTGAATGAGCTGATGTTGTGGAAAAGGGAAATTGACAAATGTTCAAAAATATTGAGTGAAGATAGCCGATTTATCGATGAAGTGGATGTAAGGTTTGGCTTGTGAGAGTGAACTCTATTAGTAAATGCTAAGAGAAGAAAAAGGATAGCAGAAGGAGGTGAGAGCAGGAGGTGAAACACAGAAGGGCGAGCAGGGTGTGAATATGAAGGTGTCAGGTTCACTGCACGGTCAACTTTTCATTCCGTCCCTAAGACTTTGTAAAAACAAGGATGGTTAGTACCTGTTACTAATAGAACTAATCTATGTATGTGTGTATGTGTGTATGTGTGTATGTTTATATATATGTTTATGTATTTAATAACAAGGAAGCCCGCCTATGCACACATAACATAGGGAGAGGGGGTCACGAGCACAAGCTTTCTAGGATGTATATCTCAAAGTAAATTGTTCAAGAAAAGGGAGTGATGCTGTGGATAAGTAAGAGGGTTGATTACATGCATGAGATTCGCAGATTTAAACAAGAGGGATTGTTTCACCACATGGGCGATTCTTTATCATTATATCATCATGTATCCTCGTATGCAGGGCGGGCATGCATTGGGGGTCTAAATGGCCACCGAACGTGGAGGACTTGTCCAAACGTTTGAAAAAAAAAAAAAAAGGGTGAGGCTCATGAGCAACATACAGGGCCACTAATCCGTATGAAGTCGACGCATCTCAGCGGTACACAAATCTGCAAGCAAACCTCTTGTTTCAAGAGACCAACTCGAGCAGGGACGGGGATCCCACCATCGAGTTGCTACAGTGTATAACTAACTAACTCATGATCCGAGTACCACACGCAGGTATTGAATAACACCTGAGATGAAAAGGACGTTGCGACAGGGGGTTCTCGCGAAGCCCGTGGTTCGTAAAAGTCTCTGTATGAGAAAACGTCGTGGGCCTATAGGCGAGTTGAGTCCGGCTCGTGCAACTCACTTACTACGGCGGTTCGGGCGAAGAATCCTGACCATGCTGTACGACGGGAAGTGAGTGGTGTGGAGAGACGGGATTCGTGAGAGCTGAATTGGTTGCGTTCAGGCGTCGTCAAAGAGAGGAGGAGCATCTTTCTCGCCGAAACAGTCCGTCAATTTCCTCATCGGAACTTGCTCGGTATAAACCTCTTTGCCGTGCCAGTACGGACGAAATATAACTGCAAAAAGAGCCAATCGAGAAGAGGATCCTCTCGGCACACAAGGATCTTGACCCGAATCGCAGGGAGAGATGGAGTTTCAACCGAGAAGCCATCATCAATCACCTCGCTTCGCATCTAGACAGTGAGCACATTCACACCGATAGAACGTCGTCACAACCAGCTTTGGTCTGCTGGAGAGTCACGTCAATTCAATTGGCCTGGCCACAAGGCCTGGAACAAGGCATGCTGGTCGGGACTACCGTGATTTGTCAAATAGCCCTCCCTCGCTGGGTCGAGAGCGAGAGAGCATTGGGAGGGAGGCCAAAGACGAGGACAAGGAACGGCGCCTGGGACTAGCGACGCTACTGACGCGGGCTGCCGATAACAGCAGCACAATGAGCTCAACTTGCAAGGGAGGCTAAACCCCCCGGCCTTTTTCTGCGCGTGGCTGGGGAAGCCGGACCCTGATAGTAATTAGTAAAGACCCTGAAGGAGAGCAAAGGCCATATTTTCGAGCAACATGATGGCAAATTGTGTCTGTCATTAGCCTCCCTCGCCTCCCTTGCATGGTACCTCTTCTTTCTTTTTGGCCCCGGTGTAATCCGCACGGAGTACCTACGGAGTAAGCCTCGCCTCGCCTTGCGTAGAGATGAGGGATATCCCATTCCCACCTGGATGCTCTGCCATGGCGCCATGGCCTCTTAGCCGCCATTGACCCTGGCCGGGACGTGGTAGTTCTTCGGGGTTTGCAGTCCATATATGCCAATGCCAATGCCAATGCCAGGGCCCGGCATGTAGTTCCTGCGGCCTTTTGATGCTAAAGAGAGATCGACCAATCCTTACCAGTGTTTCGGGACTCATTGATGGTTCCATGACATCTGCGTTTGTTTCCATTGACGAGATGAGCAGCTGAAGTGCCCTCTGCCCCTCTGCCCCCCTTCCCCCTCCCCGGAGAAAGGTCTTTGCGGCGCATGTGCTCGCCCTGGCAACCAGTCCATGCAGTGCGTTGAGAATTGGCATCGTCGGGTAGTGAGTGAGTGGGGAGAAAGAACATGCTCATGCTTTATCCAGCAGCGTGATGGCGTGTGTGACGGGTTTCGTGTCGTCATGTGATGTTTTGTGGTATTCCACCGTGTCAGTCACATTGATCCAATGGGTTGGGCGGGGCTCATGCATGACAAGACGAAAGAAGAAATATACGGAGTAGTCCGTAATACCACCTCTTCTGATATACCCTTCTCCGGACAGCCAAAGCAGTTCCATGCTCATGGGAAGAACCGAGCTTGAGCTTGCTGTCCCGTCGTCGGGTACCTTTGGAGCTTGGTCAATGGCCCAACTTGCAAGCAAGCAACGCGCTAACTCGCTACCTTGTTCCCACATATTCGCATCATTATAGCTGTTCGTTTTGCGCAGCAGTGGGGTGGGTGGTGGGCGCAAGCAGAAGCAAGAGACGGCAAAAAGGTTTCTCTCCGCGTGCTGCGTATCACCACCCTGCCAGTCTTCTCGATCCCTCTCTCAGCCAGCCAGCCAGCCAGCCTGCCCGCCCGCTTGTCGGGAGGTGCAAAGCCTGTACTCCGTAAATAGCGCGCTCTCTACTTTATCCGGTCCTTGCTGCTGTTGTAATGCGAAGAGGCCAGGAGCATTGTGGGGGTGCCGAAGGGCAAGGAAAAAAAAAAAAGCAAAACTCCCTGCGGGCGAGCTGTCACTTCGTGCCGCTGACAACAGAGCTGACAGGATCAAATGCCCATGTCAAGGCATGGAAAAAAGTGACATGCTAGACCTGGCAGCAAGCAGCCTTGGTTTTGCCGCAAGCCAGCGACTGATGGCAAAAGACAAGGACATGTCCCCGTGGCCGGCCGCCCGTTGCTCGATTCGCACCACCTTGATGATTTCGCATCTACCCCAGGATCTTTGATCTTTGATCTTGTTTCTTTTCTTTCGCAATAAGCTTGCCACCCTGTCTTATTTGTTGTGTCACTTATCGGTTATCAGCTTTTCAAAATGCCCTAGATTGGACCGGTCCTTTGCTTGATTGAAGATAAGGAGAATTTGCTTCCATATAGCGTGCCCTGGTTCGTTAGACTCTGGCTGAGATGTCAAGTGTCTCGCTTTTCGTGACCATGTCTGTTTGATGTGGTTGTACAGTGACATCGGTGAAACGAGCTTAACAGGACGATGGTCGTGTCTTTGCAAGACAATGTGAAAGGGTCATGTATGACAGAGATCCTCCACGATGAGCCAGCCCAGCACGACGCACCGTGGCACGCACCAACATACGCTTTTCTTTTGGACGAGCTGCTGAGAGCTCGTTATAGGCCGACTGTTCTGCAACCATCTTGTTCCTGCCAACAGGCACTAAGAAGAAAGAAGTAGGGTGAAGGCATTTCAAACGAGTCAGCCTGCGTTGAGCTGCTGGAGGGGTGGAAACCCAAAAAAAGCGTGAGAGTGAGCGCCGCCTAGATCGCTGGAATGGATGATGTGGGTGGTTCAGGGTCTGGTCAATGCTGAGCCTGCCTTCGTCATTCGTGGTTTTCCTCGCGAGGGGAAAAGCACACAAAATCAATGTATGACACAATCGACGACATCTTGTTGCCAACGCGCGGCATGCAGGTGCGAAGATGTAGCAAGCCAAAAAGTTGAGCAGCAGCGTTGCTATCACGAACCCAACATGATGACCAGATGCCCGCTGCGCGATCCAGCACTCCCTCCGTACGGACGTAGATCCGAGCGGAAACCCGTTTTACTAGGGTACCCAGTACGGACTACTACGGGCAATGCTCGATCTTCCGTGAGCAAAAACCGCTGGGTCTTTCCGCCGGCTCTGGCAAGAGCACCCAACCATCGCCCAGCACCCCAGGTCGGGGGCACCAGACCAGACGGTTATTATTAGCATGATGATGGCATGGTGGCAGTGATTGTTTCTCGACGCCAACCATCTGATGGGCAGGCGGTAACTCCGTAGTCGGGTATTACGGAGTGCGTACGGAGTACACGTCGCCCAGCTGTCATGGACTCGATTGTGTCTGAGGTCTACTCCGTAGGCAGGTTTGAGAAAATTTTATCTCCTTGATACAGCAGACACAGTGTCTCGGCTGTGTGTGTATTCCGAAGGAGGGAGGGCACAACAAACAGTCCCTTTGCTGCCGGCCCTGATTACATAGCCAAGCTCCTGTGGAATGATTGCGAAGGAGAGCTGCGAGAGGCTGCGAGAGCTGCGAGACGAGACCATTGACAGAGACAGTGGGGTGGAACAAAGATGGTGGAGCGAAACGAGGGAGCCAGGGATGGCTGCGAGAGCGCCGCATCGTCCTCCCCGGCCACCGCCCCCCGCTGTTTTATTTTGTTTTTTTTTACCACACTCGTCCGAGAGTGCGACATCCCTGGCGTGGTGCTTGTCTAAAAGTTGTCTCTCTCTCTGGGTGGTGCGAAGTGTGTGGGCACTGGGTTGTCGGTTCTTGTTTTTGCTGGTAGGTTTTATGCTTCTGCTGGCCGGCCTTGGCTTGGGAGGGATGACCTGGCTGGCTGTGGCTCTGGCGTAGTGAAAACCCTTGCCGATGACAGTCGGGAAACGTGGTTGCTAGGCGTTGCTTTTTGCTCAAGTTGTGTGTGCGCAGCTGGCGCCGATACGCAACGCTGGTTCATGGTCGTCCCGAAGAAGCCTTCTGTTTAAAATCGCCGGCACCCCCAACTTGCCACGGCGATTGCTGGTTTCGGGGATGCAAACTCGATCAGCATCGTGAGCCTTGGATCCGAGTGAGTGTGCGACCTGAGGTTGGTTCCTGCCCTCGATCTGTCAACACCGGATAGCTCCTTCCTCAACTCGCATCGCGACCTCGCACACCACTTACACGCCTCGTCCCCGTCCCCTTCGCCCTTGCGAACCACAACTCCGCTTCCATCCACATCGCCCTGCATCCGATTCATTTCGATAAACTGGTCCACAGCGTGGGTATACAAAGATCGCTTCTTTCTGCCTCTCTGCTCGGCAGATACGTCTCGGCTTTCGACATCGTCTACCCTCCAACGGCTTCTCTCTTGACGCACTTGAGGAACTGCAATCATACTCTAGTTTCTTCTCGGACTTAACAACCAACCGTCTCCTGACCTTTGTTCCTGTACTTGCACCACACAAACTCTTGGGAAAATAATGAGATTGGGAACGAAACACAAATTTCATCTGAAGTAAATTACTTCGTCACACGGCGACGGAACTCGTCGTGGGCCCCAGTTCGCGAACCTCGAATTCAACTTCGGTTCACTTTGAAGTCACCTGGGCTTGACACCACAGATTCATTCACGACTGGACTTTCCAGCCACACACTTCTGTTTCAGCGCTCCGCGCGCATTTGGGCGGCTTTTTTCTGTTTGTAGTTTTTCCTTTTTTTCTTCTTTTTTTTTTAAAAAAAATCTTGAATTTTCTATTCTCTCCCGCTTATACACCACCGGAACTATCTTTGCCTGTCAACGAAACAAAACGAAACGAAACAAAAAAAAAACATAGTTCTATTTATTCAGTAATTTAACCGTCAACTCTCCGAACATCACATAAGTCACCATGGCCAACGGCTTGGACCGCCTCGAGAGGCTATTTGCCTACAAGCGCAAAGCCTCTCCTTCGCCCAATGGACGACGCACTGCATCTACAGCCCCGTCTCTTGATCAGCAATTCCCTTCACCATCTTTTATTCGCCCCAAGACGAGCCGAATGACTGCTCGTCAAGAGGTCCGCCTTGGGCAAGCGACAGAACGATCACCATCCGTTCCAGACATTTACTCAGCTCAGCGTGCTGGCCACAGCCATACATTTGGCTCCGTCTCCACTGACAGCAATTATCAACTCAAGCCCAGACTAGGGCGATCACCATCGTTTGGTCATCGCCAGACAGAGACCTTTGGACTCCACGAATTTCAATTTCCCAAGCCTCCAAGCCGCAACGGCGATGCATCGCCTCTATCGCTGACTTTTAGCTTGGAAGATTTGGTCGAGGCTCCCCGGCTACCCAGTCCCCGCCGTCGGTCTCCCCTCGAGATCTCGATTCCTTCAGCTTACCGATTGGACACACCTCCTTCTTCAGAGCCAGAGGACAACGGACTCGATGCACCGAGTCCAACTGCCAAGGGACCTCAGTTTTCGCTTTCCACTTGCCTCCCGACACCTGACCTGAGTCCCGAGGTTGGGCCTGTTCACGACACACAATTGAGAAGCATAAAGTCGGCAGATTGCCTGGACAGGGCATTCTTCCACGCCATCGAAGATCAGCTAGGAGAGCCATTCGATCATGCTTCATTGGGTAGAACGTGCAGCCAGTCAAGTATTGCTCATTCGGCCCGCTCCTTCTGCAGCTCTACATTAAGAGAACCAGACGTCAATGAGTTCCTCAGTCTTAGTGATGACGACATTGCTGAGGATACTCCCGACAGCCCGGCTCCCGAACCACTGGAAGAGGCTGACCCAAGCACATCTCCCTTGGATCTCTGGATCTCATCGTCTGACCCGCCCACTCCACGTCTTCTGACCCTTACGCCCCCTCGTGCAAGCCGCCCTGCTGCAGCCGCTGCTTTTGAAGCTGCCAGAATCGCCAGACGTTATGATTTCGATTTCGTCTATGTAGTCAATCTCTGGCCTGATACTTCCTGCCCTGGCATATCTACCCAAAAACCAATGATTGGAAGACTTCTCGCTGCTCATGGCTTGCACCATGTGCCTTCTCCTCTGCAGATCGCGGCAGATGTCCACACCACTGTTCTTCGATCTGATGGTTGGATTGAATACCGAAATGAAGAGGCTTTCCCTCAGGATATAGCCCGTGGTTATGCTTGTGCCTTCTACACAGGCCAATACGCAACAAGCACATCGTCGTGCTGTACTAGTCCTGTGTCTGGCGTCCGACTATCTGAACGGATTGACCGGGGAATCGTCTTCGCCGCCTACCGTAAGCCTCGCGATGACGATGGCAAGCTTGGCCGGACCTTTGGCGATGCAGAGCTGGGAAAACTCCACGAGGATGCCGAGGTGCTGGTTGAGATGGTCATTGATATTCACGTTGCCAACAGAAACCGTCAACCCCCCTCTCGTATCTGTTTAACGGACGACATTGGGCCTATTCCAATGCAACAGACCGAAATGGTCTGATTGATTCTTGCCGTCCATCGAGTCCCCCAGTCAGCCAGAGGTCCCTTTTGCAAGGAATTTTCTTGCCACAAGAAATATTTCCCTCCCTTTACACATACACAAACTCAATCACTCACAATCTCACATGCAAAGTAGTATTCTTTTTTGCGTTTGTTGACGTTTCATCTCCTTTGTCCGTATTTCCATAGCATATGGTGGCTTGCTTGTCCTTTTCATTTACAAGATACCTTAGGGTGGCTTATCTCGATTTCGGAACAATATAACGTGGACGATTATATGATTATGAACAGGCGTTGGGAACCAAGTTTTTTGGTTTGCCTTGTTTCTCTCTTCTCTTCTATTTGACACTGTTTGAGCCAATTCGCGCTCGCTCTTTTGGTGCTCCCTGGTGCTTGGAGAAGAAGCTGTTGTTGGACTTTGCTGAGAAATCAAAAGGCCAGTGGACCGGTCCAAGGACCCCATGGAAGGAATATGGGGCCTGTTGGCTTTTTGTCGTTTTATCATTCAGGTTACGGGGTGCATCTCGCATACCTGGTGTGTACCACGGCTGGAGGCCTATTGTCGCGGTCCAAAGCATTAGACAGCACCAGTCATCCAATCATGAGGCTAAAACAATGTGTTGTTGATAGTCGTCTTTTATGAAGCTGAAATTTTGCTCTTGTGTTGCTGCAGCTTATAGACGATGTCTGCCCGTTGGGTACGAGCCCTTTATTTGATATTTTCCGTCGTTGTTGACTATCATCTTTCCCCATTGATAAAATAATCATTTCACGACTATTGACTTCAGCCGAGCTTCAACATCTTCCGCAATCGCATTCCTCGCCTCTCCCGTCCGTCCTGGTCGTGAAGGGCAGGGCCTTGTTCGTTTGGATGTATGTACATCAGCTGCCTGCCTCGGCAAGTATGAGCCAAGGCTACATTCTTTAGGTATTTGCATCATTGCCCGCTTCATTCGGTCATCTGCGATTACACCCGACACCCGACACCCTTGTTCTTCTCTTTCTCTTCTCTTTCCTGCATCCTTGCTTGCAAGGATGAGCGTTAGCTGATCACCCACCAGGGTTTCTTCCTCAACAACCAACAACAAACAATCAACGGCAGTGCTTTCTTTACAATCGCAGTTTGGTAAGGCTGTACCACCTCACCGGTGATCACCAGCATCGCATTTACTCGCGTAATCACCACGTCCGCCCACACACGGGGATACTGCCAAACGCTGTCGCGCGAAAGAGGAAGCTAAAAGTAATAGCTCGGAATTTTGCAAACATGGCAGAGTGAACTGATGTGCTCAGCCTCGATGACATCCTCATCCCGTCTTCTCTGGAAGGGTAAGTCGGAGTAGCCCACTTCCTCAATCGAATGGAATCCGTCGCAGACCATCTCCTTTGGCACCCTTTTTGATTTCCTGGGCGGCTGCGATACTGCTAGGGACCTTTATACCACAACAGTCTCCCCAACCGGTACCATTATGAGCATGACCAGTGTGCTGGCCAGACTCAGACGTGACACCGCCATCGTGTTCGTCGCCACTGGCGGCAACTCCATCATCTTCGCTCATCCCCTCGACAGCTGGCACTAGAGTCCCAAAAAGGAAGTGCTGCATGACTGGCAACTTGCCCAGTACCTCGGCCACAAACATGCGACGCATCCCACCGTCGATCTTGGACCAAGACTTGGCGGATGAAATGTCGTCAAGCATGGGGCTATGCCATCGCAGACCTTTGACCGTCTTGGTATCGTTGACAAAGGCAACTTGCCCCAGATAAAGGTAGTCGTTGCCAAATTCCTCAATCGTCAGCTGCTGATGGATAGAGCGAGGGGTAATGTAGGGATGGTGCAACAGCTGGGAAGCCCCGAAGAGAAATGGCAGGAACTGGTAGTCGTCCAACCCCCATACGCCATGTGAACCAGCAGGCTCAAGATAATACGTCATCTGGACAGTCCGCATCAGGACTAGGTATCGCGAGAACACGGTGAGGGCAACGGCTTTGAAGTCGGACCGCTGTAAGAGACCCAGTTGATAAAGACAAAGAAGCCATATCATAAAGTTGAGCTCGTGACCCGAGCCATAGTCGATGCGATTTCGATTTCCAAACGACTGCTCAAGATATGTGGCCGCTTCCGCAGCAGCCTCTTGGTTTTCAAGACCCAAAGTCTTATGCCAACTTGCTGCCTTCTCTGAAACGAGGTCAAGAAACCCTCTGAAGGCCTTGTTTCCAAAACGCGAGCTCCCTTGCTCATCGGGCGGTGATGCGGCCACGAGGCTTTCTGCTTCATTCAATATGTCTAGAATGGCTTTGACCGTGCCACCAAGATCATCGCTATGCACAGCAGAGCAGGGGGTATCCACGACACTCTCCGCAAGGCCAAAAACCCAAGCTTTGATTAAATCATTTGTAGGTGAGGCGAGGAACATTTCATGATCCTTCTTGGACAGAATCCTTCTTTTCGGCGTGGCATATGCCCAGTTCGATGCGTCGGGTGGTGGGAGAAGCGCGGGCGTTTCGGGAACGGGGGTTGCATTCTTCGCAGCTTCTCGTCGGCGCCGCGGCTCGAGCTTTGGTATCTTGTCCTTGAGATTCGGTATTGTGGTTACACCTTCGCGGGTCAGCGGCGCTGGAGCCGCGGGCTGTCCTGAGGCCATGGCTCCGAGTTTCGAGATTCTTGAGTCGAGCAGCTGAAAGCTTCTGTGATGAATGCGTAACGTCGGTGACATGCAGCAAGTTAAGTTGAGAGTCGGTGATGAGCCCCGCCACCATTTGGAGGTTCCGAACCACCCACCACCAACAACCCCCACTGTAGGAGGAGGCTTCAGGACCAGCAAGCAGCCTGGCATTCTGCACGTGCAGCCAGCTACTTGCTACTGGAAGTGAAAGGGCCTGGACCCGCTATACCAAGTTACTCCGTACGGAAACTTCAATGCATCCATCTATTTCCACATTGTCGTGAAAACTCATCCTTTCTCCGTCACAGTTGTCACATTCACATTCACACTTACACTTGAACAGGCTTAATCGACATGAATGCATCATCTGATCCTCAGGCTCAACTGGCCCCTTTGCCCAGGGCAGACGGATCCGCCTCTTTCTCATATTGCGGATATGCCGTGACAGCGGCCGTCAATGGACCAGTTGAGGCGCCACGACGTGATGAGAATCCCTTTGAGGCGTTGGTCGATGTCGTTGTGAGACCAGCAGCGGGCGTTGGGGGTATGCATGGACTCGTTTACTCTCCTAGAACTTGTCTTCTTGTTGATGCAATGTACCCACGGCTAATGCCATGATGCAGGCACCGCAGAAAGACAGCTTGAAACCATCTTACAAGCCGCCCTCCGGCAGCTGATTCCTGTGCGAAACTTCGCCCGGTGCATGATCCAAGTCACACTCCAAGTGCTGGAGACGCCGGGAAATGCCTACCAAAACGAGAAGCTGGTCCAGGCTCAACTGGTGAGATGAATTTCTCAATGTCCTAGCTTGATTGTCGAGGCATGTGCTCTGACCAGGTCTCTCATTAGAATATTGCCATCATACCAGCGTTATTGCACGCGGCAGTTTTGGGCCTCCTAACTGCTGCTGTTCCTCTCAAAACTATAGCAGTAGCGACGACACTTGCCATTGCAGCAGACAACAGCAGTCTTATTGTTGAGCCCAGCACAGAGGAGGCCGTCAAAGCCAAGTCCATTCATGCCTTGGCATTCACACCTGGCGATGAACTCCTGCTGGTAGAGAGCTCCGGGTCCTTCTCGGTGGGGGATTGGGACAGGATACTTGAGACGGGACAACGTATATGCTGCCAGGATCAAGGTTCAGGACTCGACGCTTCTATGTCGGGGGCTAATGTCGAGTCGTCAATCAGCATAAAGTCATTCATCCGATCAGTCATGGAAACGAAAACCGCTGCAGATCTTCATTGGAAATGGTGCTCGAAGACCAATAGGTGAAACTTCCGTCCAACCATAAAGGTGCAGGCCAGATAAGATGCATAGATGCAGTGCATGTGCATACGCTGCTCTGTTATACTGGGAGATACCTTTTATCGCCCGCGCAAGACTGGATGAAGAAGGTCCATCAAGATGTGACAAGGTGTCAGCTTTCATGAAAGCAAAACTTGCCGCTCGGTTATGATAGCGTTGGCGTGGGGTTGATCACAGACGAGGGTTTACTCTACCAGTGAAAGGTGCCCAGCGCGAGTAATATTGGCTTGGGACCCTGGCCTGGTGTTTGCCGTGGAGGCAGTCGCTTGTATCATCATGGCCCTCAGGTCATCATCCTAGGACTTGTTTAGGAATGACCGCGGGCGCACCAGGCAAGGGACAACTCTTGACTCGTTGGCCCCAGCAAGGAGGAAGCCAGCATGTGGGAATGTGCATCATATGTAGGTAGGCCTGATAAAATTTCCATTGAAACAATGCAATGCAGACCTGTCGTGTCGCTTACCGCTTACACAGACAGAAACCTGCAAAGTTGTGCAATAACAGTCTCATCCTTGTGGCTGGGCAGAAGCATCGTGAGAAGAGGAATCCCGGGACGAGGAGGAGCTCCTACGGTACGGGGGCGGCCGGGCCCTGAAACCCGTTTGACCAGCATTCATTGAACCCCCCCTTAGTCCACAACAGGCCCACTCCAAGGCGGCGAGCAGGACTAAGAGCAGCAAGCTGATACAGCGGACAAGTACAGCGGCCTTGTCCGCTGCGGGCTCGAAAACAAAAAGAAAGAGGATTATATGTTCCGGCCACCTTCACTTATGAATACGCTTCCTTCCCTACGGGAGTAGATGGGACGACTTGTGTCATTGGCCGCCGCGCGTCGTTGATCATTGTTCTTGCAAGTCGCCGTTTGTGGCACATGTGCATGCAGTCCGGGTCGTTCCTGCCTTCATTAGTCGCTGCCATCTTCTTCTGCTTCATCACTCTGTTCTTGAACCTGTCATAAGGAGAGATCCCTCTCCTCTTTTCTTCCCTGCATCTTTGCCTTCGAGAAACTGTCACCTTTCGACACCTGGCGAGGAGGTGGTGCAGCTAACCATCACTTTTGACGCCACGGTCAGCCTTGTTCTGCGGCCTGCGATACTTATAGCACAGTACGTCATGAATGAATTCCTCTATCCAAGAATGAAAGAGGCGACATGGTCAGCTTGACATGCGCCAGGCATATTTTGCCGAGTTGCCAAACTTCTGCCCCCAAGTCAATACATTCCCTGCCATGCCGTGCTACCCAATTCCGACGTGATGCTGACCGTGATCCGACAAAGCAGGCGGCGGTCCGGCGGTCTAGATCTCGGCGGCGGAGATAAATCTGAGAAGTCTGGCCCAGCCCGCAAGCCCCTGGGCTTGTCCCCTTTCCCGTTCAGCGCGGCTACAGACTTGCACGTCATTGCCAAAATTCCGTGGACTGTTTTTTGTTTGCGAAACCCTATTGCCGGCACCCAGTACCAGTTTTCGAAAACCCCCCCACCCCCTCGCTGTCCCAGGCCACCACGCCATCAGACCCGACCCGTCCACGCATTCCTATCGCTATGACCTCCGAGGCACTCTCGTCACCTACGGCGCTCCACCCAGCCATCGGTGGAAGCGACAGCCAATTTGCCGTCAATAATAATAAGGTTGTCGACCTCGACCGCCCGAAAACTTTCAGCGCTGCACACAGTCTATCAATCAACACATCCAAGGCTACCCGTTCTGCAGACGACCCGTGTACACCATCTACTGCTGTGCCGGCTCTGGGTGGCGGATCTTCCAATTCACTCACCTCGGAATCGTATCGCGGCTGGCCTTGGGTGCCTCAGTCTGCATCATCTCGGGCACCGTATCTCGGTCATCGACGCAGTGCCCCCTCCTGCGACTCCATTCCTCACCAGACCATCATCAAGGCACTGGCATCCTTTGCGCGGAAAGGACGGCCTGAGGCTCTTCCACTCGGCAACATGTTATCGAAACAAAACAGCGACGCTCCCGGCTCCGCCGCTTCCTCACAGATGCTGGCGGATGCGCTGCAAGACTTGGCCCGAAAACAAGCCACACCAACATCGGCCTTTACGGCAATACAATCGCCATGCTTCTATCACCAAAGATTTGACGACGCCGTTAATATTGATAAGATTCTTGATGAGATAAAAAACGACCAGTCCATGTCGCATTCGAGATTGGTTCAAACAGCCACTGGTGTCCGTGAGGTTTCTAAACAACTACAGCGACGCCCTATCAAGCGAGCCGTGAGAAATGTCATGATAGTCACCAAAGCCCGAGATCACCAGCTTGTGTACTTGACTCGTGAGCTTGCCACGTGGCTACTGCGCACTCCTCGATATGGCTCTGACCTGGGAGTCAACGTATATGTCGACGCCAAATTGCGCAGCTCAAAGCGCTTCGACGCACACGCCATCGTTGCTGAAAATCCTCGTTTCGAGCATATGCTGAAATATTGGACACCAGATTTATGCTGGAATCAGCCGGAGAAATTCGATCTCGTCCTCACCCTGGGTGGGGATGGCACTGTCCTCTTCACATCTTGGCTATTCCAACGCATTGTCCCTCCAGTACTCTCTTTCAGTCTTGGAAGCCTAGGCTTCATGACCACCTTTGAGTTTGACAAGTACAGGTCGCATCTCGGTCGTGTCATGGGCGATGATGGCATGAAGATCAATTTGCGCATGCGCTTCACATGCACCGTCTGGAGACATGACGCCCAAACCGGGCATGGGGATGAAGGAGAGCAATTCGAGGTACTCAATGAGCTTGTGATTGACCGAGGGCCGTCGCCTTATGTATCCAATCTGGAACTGTACGGCGATGGTGAGCTCCTCACGGTTGTTCAGGCTGATGGATGCATCTTTTCCACGCCAACCGGCTCAACGGCATATTCGCTATCAGCTGGAGGATCGCTTGTCCATCCCGATATTCCCGCCATCTTATTGACACCCATCTGCCCACATACGCTGTCCTTTCGACCTATGGTTCTGTCGGACACTATGGCCTTGAGGGTTGCGGTACCTCGAAATTCCAGAGCGACAGCTTATTGCGCCTTTGACGGCAAAGGCCGTATTGAACTTCGACAGGGCGACTATGTCACCATTACTGCATCGCAGTATCCCTTTCCCACGGTGACACGAACAGATACAGAGTGGTTTGACAGCGTCAGCCGGACGCTGAGATGGAATGTCCGTGCTGCCGCGCAGAAGCCATTTGACCCCGATGCGGCATCAGATGGTATGGTCTCGCAAGCCGGAGACGACGCCGTAAGCTGGGATATTGACACAGATAGCGCTTACTATCCCAGCGAAGAGGGAAGTGTCAGTGCAAGTCCTGTTAGACGACAAATGAGCCTGCTGGGTTTGTAAAATACACAGCGGATACGAATCTGCTTGACGAGTGAAACACTGATCAAGTTAGAAGGCTGATCAAAAGCCACTTTTTGTACAAAGCTTTTGGGGACAATATGAGGGGAGGCGATGGATAATGACGTATTTATGAGGGCTTTTCAGGGCTACATATTAGACATGTCACGCATCAAACTCGAGCGTTTTCCTTTTTTTCGTCCTTTTTTTTTTCCCCCTACAACTCAATCACGGCGGAATTGATGAATAACATGGGGTTTTTCTTTTTTTTTTTTGAGATGAAAAATCTTCCAAGAGTTCGCATCACATATTACAGACAATAAAGTCACTTGTGGTTTCTTCGGCAAGCAGACGCCCCAACTATCAGCATCAGCAGCGGGAACATGGAGCAGATGGACAGTCACAAGAAATAAAACTCCTGCAGTTCCGAAAGAGATTTGTGTAAACAGAGGCTCATGAACAATGTACTATTGACATTTCAGATTTTTTTTTGGAAAAAAAAAAAAGAAGAAGAAGGAAACACGGCCGGAGGTGCCATCCCGCGCCATCGCCACTGATTTTCACGAGCTCCTTCCCAGACGTTGCATCGCACCTCCCCACCCACGACTTGACCGGACATGGAATAGAGATGGAATAAAACATGAACACTGCAACTCCTGTTGGATCTATCCATTGCGAGCATGGTAAAATACAGCCATTGGTTGACTTGACTGCCCAGGTATCAGATTCTGTACATTATAGCATAAGAACAAGACTTTTGAAAGAATTTTCATCATTGAGAGATTTCGTCAGGTTCCGTCTTCTTCCCATTAACGCCAGGCTCCTTGGCTGAGGGACAGGAGGCCAGCTACGCAGTCCATGTCTGGTTTTTTACTGGGACTGACTTCGCCGCGCATGAATTTCTCGACGTCGTCCTCTCGGGACTTGTCCTTCTTGGGACTGCTGTCTTCGAAGATGTCAATGGTGGAGTTGGCCTTGGAAGAGCCGAGGGGGCGGGAAGGTGCAGTGTGAGAGCGGCTTGCTAGCATGGACGAGACGTTGTGGTCGCGTAGGGCTCGTCCGAGGCGTCGCGGGTTGATGGGAGAGGGCTTGATGGGAGCTGAGCCGGCAGGGAGGGGACGGCGACGATGGCCTTCTTGCTGAGGGTGGCCGGCCTCGTCGGGACTCCAGTTCTCCTTGTCCGAGTCTGTGGGGGAAACGAGCATGGATACTTTGACTTTGCCGTCTGGGTTGGCGTTTGGTTTCGCTAGGTCTGTATCGAGGACAGTGGTGGTGGTGGTGGTGGTGGTGGGGGTTTCCAGACGGGCAAATGTCGAACTGGTTCGGCTGAGTTTGGCCTTTTTCGCTTGATGCGGTTGCTGAGGTCGAGAGAGGGACGCGTTGCGCTTTGTCGAACTAGGCTGGAGAATGCCGCTGGATGATCGAAGTAGACTGATGGCGGCAATGGCGGAGCCGTTGGATTCGTGCTCAGCCTGGGCTGTCAGCTCGTCGCGTCTCTCGGAATCGGCACACGATTCCCATGCTTGGACGTCTCTAGAGCGGCCGCGGGCAAGCCGCGGTGGTAGTGAGCTTGTTAGAGCAGAGATGGGCGGGAGGGTGATGCTTGGTAAAGCACTGTGACTACGTGATAGACTTCCTCGTGGCCGAGGTGGCACGCGAGATGAAGCTGTAGATGGTGTCCTTGACGGCGGAGGCCGTGAAGGAGAGGCTTGGCCAGAAACCAGTTCAGCCTTGCCTTCAAGTGATAGTGAGAGTCGTACTTGGGACTGTGATTTGCTCTGGGCATTGTACGTCTTGTCCGACGAGCAAGATGATGGCGGGAAAGGCTCCAGTCTACGAGACAAACCAGAGTTAGTACCGATGGGAATTCCCAAAGAATAGAGTCCATGGGTTGGGGGGGGGCGGATCACGATTGAAAGCAAACCAACCTCAGAGAATCATCGCCGCCGCGACCCAAGGTCGACGGTGTTGAAAAAGAACTGCCCAAGTTCCAGCGATTGGCGAGATATCCAACCGAATTAGAAAACGAGTGAGACAGGGAGTCGGAGCTCTTCTCTGATTTCTGCGAAGACGGTAATTCTTGGCTTTGACTCAGTGACGGCGACGTGCCGTGGTGTCTGGGCGTGACAATGGCAGCATCCGAGTACGAGTACGAGCGACCAAGCTCGGGTCTCGTGTGAGTAAACAGAGGCGAAACGGGCCCTTGGTCGACGGGGCGTGCGGCAGGATCCGAAGACGGGAACGACCGGTCGGCAGGCTCAATATTGACCATGGTGCTGCGGGAAGAGACTGGGTCAGAGGATATATGGTGCATGCCACCAAAGCGAAGAGCAGCAAGTTCCTCGGGGGATAAAGGACGTGATTTCCTGCGGTCATTTTGTCGGCGGTTCTGGAACCAGATCTGCCCGTTTTGCGAAAAGATGTTTTAGTCTTGCTTGATTCTCCAACATTGGAAACATCTCAATAACACATACGCGTGTTTGAGCCCGTTTCACCGTACGCATGGTAGCTTACCTGGACTTCCTTGTCATTAAGCGAGACGCGATCCACGACCTCTTGACGCGCCTGCTTATCCGGCTTCGGGTTACTGCGGTACGCGTCTTCCAGAACCATTTTGTCCTTGGCACTACATTGATGTGGGAAAACAAGTCTGTCAGCCACGGGGCTCCAAATCACTCTGTTCAAGTATAGGAAAATATTGACAAAAAGAAGAAGAAAATAGAGGAGCAAGGGTAAGTCCAAAAGCCTGAGCTTTCTAGCGACGGGTGGGTATCAAACATACGCAGTTCGCTTCCTCTTGCCCTTGGGATGCTTCTCCATGTCTGCACCGAGGGTCGACACGTCATCCCCGAGGGACTGAAGTGATATTATCGAGGAACCATGTTGGCTCGGCGGGCTAGCCTGCGGTAGCTGCTCGCGAGGCGTCGTCGGCGAAGGAATTGTCGACATTTGGAGACGCGGGCGGCGAGGAGGAAAGAGGAATCGAGTCGGGGTGTTGGTGTTACGACGTGGGATGCATTACTGTCCGGGAGTGTTTGGGGTTTTTTTCTCAATGGCCTTGGGAGAGACAGGAAAACAAAAATAAAAGAGGATGATAGATACTAGGGGTAAAGGCAAAAGAGGCGGAGGAGCATTGAAGAAAAGGAAAGCCGTGTTGTCGCGCAGAAGCGTCGTGCGTGCAGTCGTGTGCAGTCGTGTGCAGTCGTGTGTAGTCGTGGACCGCGGACGTGGAGTTTGGGACGGGGACTACTAGGAATGAGCAAGGAATACGGATACAAGGGCCGGATGTATGTGCATGGCTGGGATGATAATGTAGAGCAGAGTCGTGGCCCAAAGACGAAACCATTTGTTAGGAAGCGGGCCTCGGCTGGGGGGGGTGTGGGGAGGGGGTGCGCGCATCGCGACGAGCCCAGGTTCTTTTTTTGCCTACATGTCTAGACCACTTAGGAAACCCGAATTCGAATTCTGCCGTTGGCAGGGCAGAGAAGAATCTTTCTTGTAACTTGGCGGCCTAGATGATTATTCCACGGAAGTGAACTTGTCCTGTCCCCCGTCGTTTGGGATTTGTAGAGTCGCCCCCATCCACAGACTCCTCGCGCCTATGGAGCTGGTGTTGCCGCTAGCGGCAAATCAAGTCGCGCCCTTGAACGATGCCATGTCCCAAAGAGGAAACATGTCAACACGCGTTGCACGTCCAGAACCCGTCAGAAGTGAGACTTTGTGCCAAACACCACGAAAAATCCCATTCAAACTCGACGTGCTCCATGAAAAGCAAATCGCAGTGCATTGCGGGCCCGTCCACCAAGTTTCTGTTTCTATTTACCCACCCTGTTTGTCTCTGGTGCCACGCGCGTTGGGTCGGGATCCCGGAGACCAAGCAGGCTGCCTATCGCGGGTTTTTTTTTTTTTTGCACACGGCGGCTGGGGAATCGGACTGGGAAATATTGGTGACTTTCAAATTTGCGGTGAGATCGATTTCGTACGTTTAGTTACGCTCCCAGCCTCTTCCGTCCAGCGCGTCCTAGACTCACCACTTTGCCGCCTGGTGTCTTCCATTCCGACACGCCTCATATCCGGCAATCCATGTTCTATTCCTTCCAGATCCCGCTCCACCCCATCTGCCGCTATTCAAACGCATGAGCATGCGGCTTGGATAAGAGATGCTCTATCCTGTATTCTTTTATTTTATTTCATTTCATTTTACTTATCCCTTATTTTTTTTTCCCACATGTCTGCCTTGCAGTTCTGGGCCCCGCCTTGGTCTTGATGGACGCGACGCGGCCCAACTCACACGCCCCCTCCCATTCTTTTCCATTTCCATTTCCATTTCCATCTCCATCTCCATCTCCATATCTCCATCGCCATCTCCATCTCCATCTCCATCCAACCAAGGGCCCAAACCTCAACCCCCCATTTATTCGGTTCAAGACCGGCTGCAAGTGCAAGTGCAGAAGCCGATTTCCAACATCCTCACATCTACGTGATTGCCAGAAAGCGTCCCGTCGTTTGTTCCAAGCAGCGTACCTCCTGCTTCCTAATAATAAGATCCTGATCGAACCCGCATTTCGCAGCAAAGATAGCATCAACGAGTTGCCATTAAACGTCATTCCCTAGTAGTCGCTCACGACAGCCCATCAAACATAGCAAGTCAGTCTCAGACCACTGGCCAAGCTTATTTCGAGTGTCTCTGTCCGTCCTACTCCGATTGCCTGGGCTTCTTCGCCTCGGTGCTGCTGCTGAGCTTATCCTCCCTCTTTGGGCAAGATGAAAAACATGCGGCGCAGGTACGGAGTAAATACGGCATTTGTGGGCATTGCCATAATTCGAAATGAGCATGATACCCTTCGTACCAGCTCGGAGGTTCAATTTGAATGGCATCCTTGGCGAAACGTCTCGGAATCCGCGTCTTGATGTGGAGGCAACCTATTTGAATATTTGAAAGTGTCACTGCAGCTCCTAGCTTGTTGTTGTTGTTATTGCCCGCGTCAACCCGTCCTTTTTGTTTACAAACAATGAATGGCCCCACATACACCAAGTATCTGACATTGAACAACCCAAATGTCATCGATGATCAAAGGTTCATTTCGCCACATGCGAGGCCTTCTTCTTCATGCACGAAATCAATTGATTTCAGGCCGAATTCCACTGCAGCGTGGATGGACACTGCAACACAGTGACGAGAAGACCATGATTCATTCAATTTAATACGCGCACAACTGCATCGCATCGAGTACCCGGCAAAACGCTGCCGTGTCTCCAGGGTAAGCATCGCTGGTTGACATTTCATTAACACAATCCTCTTCACTGGGCGGTGCAAAGCCGTGACGTCACATTCCTCACCCATCATCTGATGCTTCGCCACGCAGCATGCACACTTCACAAGAGCCCGCATGTTCCTGGCCTGGCGAGAGTTATTTTGAAAGTTGTAGTCTAACTAATGTATTGCTGCTCTTGTTCAGCAGTGATGCCGCGATGCCGCGATGTTTGCCCTTACCGAGGCATTATGGGCAAGAGTCTGCCCTCTCCAATCACGCTCTTTAAAACTTAAGAATTCCCGTTCCTTTATTCATAAATAGTCATCTCGGCCGCTCAAGGGCCAACCTCAGTAGACGACGACAGCTGATCTTAGCTGGGCCACATCGTCATTCCTCCGACAACGTCATTATCCCACAGAGGACGAGCCAATTTACAAGTCATCGTCGGAAAGCTCACCAGGAAGAGGTTGAGCAGCGGCAGTCTCCATCTCCTTGCGATACTCAGCCATGAGGGCCTCGTCGACCTGAGCAGTAGGGGGAGCCAGAGCGGGAGCAGCAACGAACTCCTAAATGTTTGTCAGTAATTGCGGTAAAATCTTGAGCTAGAGGGACTCGAGTCATCCAGTGGGGCAATTCGTACCAGAGCAGGGTTGCCAACCAGCTTACGGGCCAACCAGAGGAAGGGCTTCTCGAAGTTGTAGTTGGACTTGGCAGAAATGTCGTAGTATTGAAGATTCTTCTTGCGGTGGAAGGTAATAGTCTTTGCCTTGACCTTGCGCTCCTTCACGTCGACCTTGTTGCCGCAGAGGACGATGGGAATGTTCTCGCAAACACGGACCAAGTCACCTGTCGATTGTTAGAACTCATTTTGCGGTCGAGATTGCCCTCTCTACTTAGTAGGGTGGGGTGAAACGTACGGTGCCAGGCGGGAATATTTTTGTAGGTGATACGAGAAGTGACGTCGAACATGATGATACCGCACTGGCCGTTGATGTAGTATCCATCACGGAGACCACCGAACTTCTCCTGACCAGCGGTATCCCAAACATCGAACTGAATCTGACCGAAGTTCTGAAGCGAGGGTTAGTGACATCGTCGATGAACAAGGAATGGTGGACGGATCGTGTCACTCACGGTGGTGAAGCCGAGAGGGTGAACGTCGACTCCAAGAGTGGCAATGTACTTCTTCTCGAATTCGCCAGTCAAGTGGCGCTTGACAAAGGTGGTCTATGGCGAATTGATCGTTAGTATAACTTCATTTTTGGTTTCCCCTCACGGCGTTCGTTGATGGGTAGGCGGGGGTAGACAACATCGCATCTCCCGACAGTGGCCGCCGAGCGAAGAGACGAATGACACGGGCCATCGTAATGTCAAACCAACCTTTCCGGTACCACCATCACCGACAAGCACGAGCTTGAAAGTGGGAGTGGTCTGCTCAGCCATACTTGTGATTCGAATTCGTCCCGAGTGAGAAAAAGTGATGTAAACAAGCGGGGTGCTAAAAGAACGGGGTTAGTCAACTGACGGCGGCGGCAGCAGTTTGCGAGACAGAAGAGGAAAACAAAATAAAACAGAGTTATAGTCGGAATGCGAAGAGCGTAATCCCGACCTCGAGATTGATGGCAATGGATGTGAATCGAGCGGGTTGACAGTACCTTTCTGTGGTCTCACTGACGTGGGATGTGGTTCAAGTGATAAACTTGCACAAGGTCGGTCAGTATGATTGAAGGGCGGCGGGGAACTTCTTGGGCCAGGACAGACCAAAAAGCGAAAAATTCAATCTGCTGGGGGGTGGGCCCATGCACGTGATGTATTTGCATGGGTCCATTCCAATCAGGAGCCGCAAACTTCGCACAATTCGGATACGTCAACGGGTCACCGCTTCCAAATACACGGCGATGGTAAATTCAATAAATTTGTTCCATACCTCAGCTAGTCGACTTTCTTACTTCAATAGCGACTGAAGGACAAAAACCTGCGTGTCGAGTTGCCAGTGAAGCCCGGGTGCTGTGAGCACTATTTATACTGCACTTGGGCACGGGCAGATAAGATGCGTCAGAGCAATGTCATGCAACCCAGACCGGACTTGTTAGGCGCAGACAGCCAGGTGCCCAGCTTTCCATTGCTCTGGCGCGCGCTATCCAAGGCTTATTATCGCTGGTAGCGCCGCAACAAGCTCGACTTCAAAATTGCCTGCAAAAGCACCAAGAAGCACCCACTGAGTCGCCACCTCATGCCACCTCATGCGATGCCTGGAACCGGGACAAGGTGCATCCAAAAAGGCAAGGAAGGACATGATGATGTCGGGCGCCACGCTGTGCCCAATCTAGCTGCTCCTGTCTTGATGACAAATCCGCAAGGCTACCTACCTACCTGCCTGCCAGCTGCATCGGCTGCCTAAAACGAGCCACATGGTATTTTCAGTAAACCTCCCTTCCCCCGGTCTCTGATTTTTGCTATTGCATCTGCTTCTATTGCAGCGTTGCAGGAGAATTCCAACTTGCAAAGTCTCGACTTGTAGCAAAGTTGAAAGTAAGTCACAATACATGACTTTTCTTACAGCGGCAGAATGTGGCATCCAAGCAAGCCGCGGCCACCCCAATCTCGAGCTGGCGTGAGAGTCAGGCGTAACTCGTGGCGTTGAGCAACACCCGATGCTCTCGAAACTTTTATGAATATGTTGCGCTGGGAGTATGTCAGCAAACCTAAGACCTGACGTTGGGTGTGACACATACCCCTTCGTTTCCCTGAACGCACTCAGCTACTTTCTTGAGGTTGTCATGATTGGTCTCGTTCACGTATCCGAAATTGCGAATTTCATCTCCTTGCTTCAGTCCGGCACGATCGGCTGGGCTGCCAGCAGCAACAGAATTGACCTTTGCAAAAGGTTTGTCCAAACCATCGGCCTCAGAATCTGGCAACACTGGCGGAACGGTGCTCCCCGAGGGCAAATTGCTCTCATTGCCTTCATCTAAGCTTGCGAAATGTTCATGAAGATGTTTCTCGACATTGGCCATCAAGTCTTTATAGTCATTCTTCAGTCGGATGATCCGCGCTCTGGTTGTGCGAACTGTTCAACAATTAGCATGAAATATGTCACGTGCATAAACGCGATGAGCCAATATTAGGGACAGGCGCACTCTGAGCAACGTCAATGTCAGATCGTGGAAAGCCGTCCCTGGTGATAAGAGGTGTTTCCATATTCACTCCATGCTAGTACTTTTGTTAGAATTGATAGACGCTCGAAAATGTGATGTAAAGCAAGACACACTGATTCAAGAACGCCGCCGAGAGCTGTGAGCTCTTCTTCCAAGTCTGCCTTCTTTCGCTGAAGCTCGCCAAAGCTCAAATGCCCCGCGTTGCCGTTTGTAACGGCGCTGCTGGTCGGGCCTGATGGCACGGTCGGCGCATGCAGGTTGTTCATCATCGTGGGGGCAATCCTTGTTTGATAGAGATGGCAAGATGCGATGAAATCCAGGGTGCCGATTGCGATGAAGAGTCTGGCTGTGTCAGGCAGGGTATTGCGGGGCTTTACTCCGTACGGATTACAGCTGACCCAGCCATCTTTCAATGTTCTGAAGGTGCCTGCAGCGCTCGAGCTAGGCTGCTGTTCCAGGGACGATGAAGCTGTATTATGAGCCTACAACGTGCCGTCCCGACTGGATGGGGGGCGGTATTGGTGAATCAAATTACTGCACAGATTTGCATGTATGGCGTGTCATAGTACTGAAAATCCCGTGATCTTTACTATTTGAATCATGTACCATGCACTTGATCTGACGCAGAATCTAGAAGCGCTGCAATTAGTCTGCTATTGAGGATGACTCTGCGGCCCGTGGCGAGGATCGATGAGAGCTTGCCTGCATGGTCTGTGCGCCTCCAAACTTGACAGCTTTCTGCCGCTATTCAAGACCAAACGTCACTTTTCTATTCACGAAACTTCTTTTTTCGATCTTCGTTCACAGCATAATTAGGTGCCATCACTACTCACAATGGCGTCAAAGGTAGACGCACGACTTCTCAAGTCGACCAAGTTTCCCACGGAATTCAGCAAAAAGGTGGATATGCAGAAAGTCAACCTGCAAGTAATGAAAAAGTTGGCTCTGCTCTCTCTGGTAACGCTTCGCAGATCGACCATGGCTGACCGAACTTCTCAGGTGGATTGCGAACGGAATATCCGACATTCTAGGCAACGAAGACGATGTGGTAATTGAACTCTGCTTCAATCTCATCGAGGGGTCTCGTCACGTATGTCTTCCCATCAATACTCAACTCGGCTATTGAGCTTCCTGTACTCTGGACACTGACAGCAATTTCCGAAGCCCGATATCAAATCCCTTCAGATTCAGCTCACTGGATTTCTGGACAAAGACACGGCGCCTTTTTGTAAAAAGCTATGGAATCTTCTACTGAGCGCCCAAGGTAGCCCTCAAGGTGTACCCAAAGAGCTGCTCGAGGCTAAAAAACTAGAACTGATGCAAGAAAAGGTGCGCATAATCAGCCATAACTTCACTCAATCGATTCCCGTGCATATAGGACTAATATTCAACCAGAGGGACGCTGATCGGGCTGTTGACGATGCTCGCAGACGGCGCCAAGATCTCGATCGTGGGGATCGCGAAATTTCAGACATCAAGCAACGAGATCGGCATGACCGAGCAAACAACCATGCTGATACTTGGCAGGGCCGACGTGGCAACGATACCTTTGACAACCGTTCCAGACGAGGGGATCAGGATCGCGCAGGAAGATCTAGTCGGCCGTCGGAACCCCAATCTCGAGGTTCCCGGGAATCGTATGGCCGGGATAGTTACGTACCGAATGCTCGGCGTGGTCGTGATCACGAACGAAGACGGCGACGCGATCGCTCTTCTTCCGAAGACGAATCCTCTCGATCGAGGTCGCGGAATCGCACTCCACCTGGCAAAAGCGAGGTATCCGATAGCCCTGCACGTCGAAGATCCTCCCCACCAAGGCATCGTGGTTCTCGAAAGAGGTCGAGGTCACCTCGTGGAGATGCCTACCGCCCGCGACATGAACGACGTGATAACCGAGACCACCGCTCTGGGCCTGCTCGTCGTTCCCGATCTATATCTTCCGGCCGCAGCTCGTCAAAGCATAAAAAAAGAAGGAGGCCAGAGTCACGCAGCCGATCACCTCCCCGCCACAGACGGCAGTCACCATCATCCTCCGCAAGCTCTTGCAGTCGATCAAGGTCACGTAGTCGTGGCAGAAGGTCACCCGCAAGAAGAGAGAACAAACGTCGCCGCAGTGATGAGTCTTGTAGTCCCGACCGGTCACGAGATCGGGGAAGCAGAAATCGCAGAAGGCCTGGTGATAAGAGTGAACGGCCCACAGGACGAAGACGAAATAGCTCTTCTGAATCATCTACCCAATCTAGGCGTCGTGAATCAGCTGAAGCCATGGAAAACGAACGTCCCTCCCCGTAGAAGGATTCTTTGTGGGAATCCAAAAGTGAACACCTGCTTGGGTAGGGTACCATGGCCTCGACTTCGAATGTCTTGGCGTGAACTATTATGTGAAATCCTCGTTGCGGATTACTCAGCCATCACACGGACGAGACAGTTTGAGAAATGGGGATGCATCATGAATGATATACAGCTATCATTGCAGACCATCGATGTGGGATGTTTTGCTTATTATGACATTGAATAGTACGGCCAGTTTCTTGATAGTTTGAACACTCGACCAGATTCTTGGGGCTTGTTGAGTTGGTTGAACTAGCGATTTTCATAGGCATGTCTTTGGTCGTTTCATCGTCTCGAACGCGGAGAAGAGACTATGAGTACAAAACATATGGACAGGACTATAGCATTGGGAAATATTAGGATGCAACGGTCGATGTATGATGCATTTTCTCCATCCAGAAGATAGCCTACTCTGCAAAGGCGAACTCGGCTCTGGGATGGAAATGAATTTGTTTACAACGACCGACATTATGGCCATCTTTAATTGGCTAAAGTCGATTGAGCCTTTTTTACATTTATGTGCACACCAGCAAGCCGTTGGTCAAGAGAAACTCCGACCCGCGATCCAGTGACCCGAATTCAGAAGGCGTCTAGAGAATGTTTTAAGAGATGGCTGGTAATAGAATTTTCGACGACATGGGATTGCTGATTGCTTGAAATCTAAGCTCTCAACGGCTTCCTGGTGAACGCTCTTGGTCACGTGGCAGCCGCATCTTCCTCTGTAGAGATTGCTGTGCGACGGCAACATCAACCCAAGCCTGTTGTCTACGTAATCGAGCGCGCCTCCTTTTGACTCTCTCTCTCTCAAAAAAAAAGCCCCGCCTGACCTGAGATCCTTCTAACGTATCATCAGCGGTTGCGCAGTGCGCATGGCGGATAACAAGAATGGCGGCGCCGCAGGGCCATTGCCAACACTGGCAGAATACAAGAAGTCCCAGGCACGAGTGCGCGAACTCGTCGAGAAGCGCAGAGCACTTGACAAGCGACTGGTGAGTGATGACAGGCCTTGATGGTTTCTCGTGGCAGCTCCAGATTTGATAGAAAACAAGTCAAGGGGAACATTTCGCTGATGGCCGTGAACCAGAACCAAGTGGAGGAAAGCATCATGACCAAGGAAGCGTCCTATCTTGAAAGTACACCAAGCGGCAACATCATCACGGGATTCGACAATTACATGAAAGGAACGAGCAGCGCTGCCGCGCAGAGACGCAAGGCAGGGCCGGCAGATCAGAATCGAGTGTTTTCAAAGTCTTCGATATCGTACAGGCCAAATAATGGGGTATGTTGAGATGCCTGGATCCCTCTTCCCCCTTTTCAGCCAATTTTTTTCTTCTTGGGTCATTGGTCATTGACGGATGGAAATTCTTTGTGTTCTTTAGGATTCAACGCCCGGATCAACACCCGCGTCTCATGCAGCACCCACGCCCGTTTCGGCTTCATTCCGAGACAATGGCACTCCTTCGTCAGGAACAGGCAATAAGAGCAAGTCGAAGAAGAAGGCGGCGGCAGTAGCGGATAAAGAGGTTGAGGATAGTGAAAACGATGGGGCAACGGGCAAGAAGAGGACGAATTTTGGGGCGTCGAGGAAGTGAGTTTTTGTTGTCGGCGATTGATTTGGCGGCTTTGATGGTTCAGGAGTTTTGGATCTAGCGGAAATGTGTATGGTACAATGAGGCACTGGTTTGGCCGGGATGCTTTTGGAAATTGGCGTTTTGCGGTCTACGATGGAGATACTGATGTGGGTTATGCTGCATCAGCTCTGAAGGATAGATAGTCCTACGACTTGGAGGCGAAGGAGCTGGGCTAGAAAATCTCGATGTGGAAGGCAGCTATTCGATGCGAAGGCGCTACGATATGCTGCGAGTCAGGTGGGCGTCCACGAAGAGTATTTGCCTTCTGTGTCGTACACTCCCACTTACCCCTCCATCACCGCCGCCCATCCGGGTGCTCTTTGGTGGCTATCTGGTGCTTGGTGCGGGGTTCAGTCAGTCAGTCAATCTGATGCATTTGCGGGGTGGTCCATTAGGACGCTCGTTGATTTGGGAACGTCTTTGATCTACCCGGTGACTTGTCTGGTCAGTGTTAATCAACCGCGTGTGTAGAGGTTTCAATTTTTTTCTTCAAAAATTTTCAAAAATTTTCTACATATAACACCGTCTTTCTGATCCCCTTTCACCCTCTTATCCTCAAAATCAAATCTTGGTCTCCCCATTCTGCCCTGGGCCGTGGTGCAAATCGATTTCATCCGATCCTCAATTGTCCATCATGACCGTCCATGCTGCTCGATTTACTCCCGAGGTGCTCCTCTCGGCACCTCGCCGCTCATCAGGTGTTCCCAATTCGACTGGCGAGCTGGTGCTCTACACGGTATGCCTCGATGGAATTTGCCAATTGGGCCTACGCTGTGAAAATTGAGCCAAGCGGCGTGCTCACGAAGCATATCGTGCTCAGTACAGGTGTTGCTAACTACAAGGCTCGTGCAACTAGGTGTCTGTCTACTCTTTCGAGACACACTCCAAGTCCTCTCAGATTCGCGTTCTGAATATCAAGGAAGGAACTTCTCATCTCGTGTCTGAAGACTCCGGAGCCAGTGACCCTGTTTGGATTGGTGAGAAAGAGGTTCTGTATCTCAAGGGTGGCGATAATGGATGTACCATGATTATGACGCGGCGTGTGCTTGACAAGTCCGAGTACGACTGAGCCATGTCCTGTCCCGAAATCTTTCAAGCTCAAACAAGCCAAAACTAGAGGAGCTAACTTATTATCGTCATTTTGGCAGACCCCAGATGATTCACTATCTGGCTGGAAGCGTCTCAAGCCCCAAGACCAAAGTCCTCTCGAATGGCAAGGTGGCCATCTGCTTTGCCGGCCTGACCACCCCCAAGGGGGACCTTTACTGGCCGCCAGGCGACCAGAAATCACACGACTCGGCCAAAATTTACACTTCGCTCTTCGTTCGCCACTGGGATACTTGGAAAACTGCCAATGAGAACTCGTTGTGGTATGGCCAGCTGACCAAGATTGACGGCAAGTGGACTCTTGAAAGCCCTGGCTTGACGAACCTTCTCGCCGGTACAGATCTGAAGTCTCCAGTCCCACCCTTTGGCGGCGCTGGAGACTTTGACATCTCTACGCAAGGCATCTGCTTTGTCGCCAAGGACCCCAAGATCAACCCTGCACGGTATACCAAGACAGATCTCTACTACGTTCCCATCAAGTCCTTTGTCGAGAAGCCTGCGGCTGCTCAGATTGTCGAAACAGGCAACCTGCAGGGCTACAGCGTTGCCCCAACTTTCAACAAGGATGGCAAAAAGATTGCGTTTACCAGGATGAAGAATATTCAGTACGAAGCAGACAAAGCTCGGCTGCTCCTCATCCCCGACGTCAACGACCTGAGTAAAGTCCACGAGTTTTACGAGACCAGCGATGGTGAGGGCGGCTGGGATCTGAAACCCGACTGGATCGTCTGGAGCCACGATGAAAGGGAGCTGTACGTTGGTGCAGAGAAGCATGGGCGAGTCGCGCTTTGGAAACTTCCCTCTTCCCCCGCCGAAGCAAAGGAATTACCAACACTTGTTCATGAACGAGGGTCCATTAGCGATGCCAAACTTCTAGGTGCTGGCCCTGCTCTGCTCGTCAGCTCCAAGTCCCGCGTAGAGAGCTCGTTGTACACGGTGCTCGATCCCACGTCAAAGTCTGTCATTGACCTGTCGTCGAGCTCCAAGAATGGCAAATCTTTTGGCCTCAACGATTCGATGAAAGACGACATCTGGTACCGGGGCTCCATGGGCTATGACGTCCACGCTCTTGTGACGAAGCCGTCCAATTTCGACCCTTCAAAGAAATATCCGCTGGCTTTCTTCATTCACGGAGGGCCGCAAAGTGCCTGGACGGATGACTGGAGCACGCGATGGAACCCAGCCATTTTTGCTGAACAGGGCTACGTCGTCGTTGCTCCCAACCCGGCAGGCAGCACTGGGTACGGCCAGAAGCATACCGACGCTATTGCATGTAACTGGGGAGGAAACCCATACGAGGATCTTGTCTTGTGTTTCGAGCATCTGGAGAAGAATGTGGATTTCGTCGACACTTCGCGGGCTGTGGCATTGGGGGCATCATATGGAGGCTATATGATCAGTACGTGTGACCTTGACAACCCCGGCGTGTCGTTTGCGGATGACAGGTCACAGCACTGACGGTTGGCAGACTGGGTCCAAGGGCACCCTCTTGGCCGAAAGTTCAAGGCACTCGTGTGCCACGATGGTGTCTTCTCGACTCAGAACCAATGGTCAACAGAGGAGCTCTTCTTCCCCGAGCACGATTTCGGTGGCCCGCTGTGGGAGAGCCGAGATATCTACGCCAAATGGGATCCATCGTTGCATTGCCACAACTGGGAAACCCCAATGCTGGTGCGTGACCTTGATCACCGAAAAGTCGCTTTAGTTCACTGACCAGGCTCCCGTATTAGGTTTTGCACAACGAGCTGGACTACCGGCTGCCCATTTCTGAAGGTCTTGCCATGTTCAACGTCCTGCAGGCGCGCAAGATTCCAAGCAAGCTCGTCGTGTTCCCTGACGAGAACCACGTAAGTTGACACATTTCGAGGCTGATTCGTGAAATGCAAGCCTTACTGATGTGCACAGTGGACCATCAAGCCTGAAAACTCCCTCGTCTGGCACAGGGAGGTGTTGGGCTTCATTAACAAGTACAGCGGGATTTCAGATTCGAAAGGGGCCGGCGTAAGGCAGGCAGCTTCTTGATGTAAAGCACGGGATTCGTCTTAACGCTATCATATGCATCCAAAGTGGTGATAATTCGGAAATAAAAATAAAAACCCCAGACAGAAAACAGCATATGTACGGAGTCAAAGACGCACGGAGTGGTAAATTCGCAGTAGAGTCGGAAAAATTGAGATTAGATGACGACGTACCGTGCGAAAAATACGGAATTACCCTCCCCTGACACTGCCCTCCTCTGCCTGTCCCGCCAGCTGAGGTTACCGACAGCGCCCCCAACCACACCACCCACCCAACAACCCCCAACAACACCCCCCAACAACACCCACTCCAGTAAACCATGCGCCGCGCGATCAAATCGCAAACCAGCCGATGAGGTCTTCACGACAGCGACACCATCGGTATGAGCGAGGTTGCGCGCCACATTCAAACCCCCCCTTGGATCCGCACACCAACAGGACGCAAGAAACACGAGCTCCATTCCCAGCTCCATCCCCAGCTCCTTCACGATGGCGACGCAACCAGCCTTCTTCCACGCTTTGCTACGACCCTCGATCTTGCAGATCCTCCGAGCTACGGGCTACCACTCCGCCAGGCCGTCGGTCGTGGATTCCCTGACCGACATCGCAGCCCGGTATCTGTATACCCTGTGCCAGTCCGCGGCCTCCCACTCGATACACAACCACGGCGACGCGGGGGACTACACCGTCGTCGATGTCAGAATGGCTCTGCGAGACGCCGGCGCGCTGCAACCCGAGAAAATTGCCACGGAGCAGGCGTGGCTCGGCGAGGAGGACGTGCGGGGCGTAGAAGAATTCATCGAATGGTTCTCGGGGCAAAGAATGCGTGAGCTCATGGAGATGGGGGTCGGTGATGGCGAGATTGACGCCACGGATTATTTAAACGGTATCCTATATGAGCCCTCCAGCCCTCTTCTCATATTTCCTTCATCGCTAACCACATATCGGCAGCTCTTAAAAAGAAGCACTCCAAAACAGTTGAAGAAGGTAAATATACCGGGACCGTAATCGGAAAACCCCTCGACGCCGTCGCAGAGATACAAGTGGAAGGCGGGCCCGTCAAGACCATCAGCGAATGGATCCAGCAGCGAAGCTCGCTCCCGGGGGGGGAGTCCAAGCAGACGAATGGCACGGGGAGACATGACCGAGGAGGCTCACCCACGCCCAGCTCAGGCCTCAGTTCGGTGGGCAGTAGACTTGGCGAGGACGACGTCGAGATGCATCTTTCTTCGTAGGGTAAGTGGACGTCTTGGCAGGCGGTTCGGAGCATGGCGGCCGAAAGCGGGAGAGAAGACGAAGACGGAGATGATGGCACGGTCGGGCAAACGGGCGGGCATGATGCCGCTCGGTAGGATGACGAGATCATGCCGTCGGTGAGGGGAGATGGTCCCGACGCTGCGTCGCCCAGGAGATCTGGGCGGAAGAGGAAGCGCAGGATCTTTTTCGATGAGCTGTCGACTTACTGAAGCGGGAGAGAATTCGGGACGACGACTTTTTTTGCGTGAATTTTCAGTCACGGCATAGCATAGCGCTGGAGTTTTTTGGGAAGACGGAAAACCAGCTTCATTCATATTCGAGTCGTGCCAAGTTCTTAAATGAGACGAGGAAAGATGAAGAAGGCACTTTTTGCTCCGCTTGGTTGGGCCCAAATATGGACAGCATGGTGCCGAGTACGATGGTACCATGTCGCTTTATCGGAAACTTCTTGGATTGCGCATCACAAGTCTGATGGGGGCTCAAGATTAAACAGCATAGTCTTTAGCAGATTGAGAATCGTTGTTGTACAGTACAGGATTGTGCTTTCTATGATGCATCGTAGACCATCCAAGGTATTGATTGGTATTGGGTATTGATTGGTGTTGTTGTGCAAAATCAAAAATGCACCCTCTCACACCCTACTCTTGTTCGTCTTCTTTTTCGACATCAACAATTCATACACGCCCATCTGCCTCATCACCTCCATTGTCTCTTCGCCATCCCCACCCGGCCAATACTTCTTCTGGATATACTCATACAGCGCGTCCTGCCTCTTCTGGCCCTCCAACTTCTCCATGTCGCCGTCTGCCCACGCCAGCAGCTCCTGATCCATGGCGCGCTTTGCCAAAATCAAGCGCCTTCTCTGGGGCGGACTATCCCATGATAGTTTTGTCGTTCCCAGAATAAGTTCCAAGACGAGGGTTTCCGAAGGCGAGAATCGAAAGACGTGTTTGAGCGTGGTGAGGGCGACGAGAAAGCCGGCGTTGTCCTTCAGACGACGGAAGGTGTGGAGCGTCTTGCGCGCAAGTTGTCCGTCGATGCCTTCTGGCTCAAAGACGGACCTGTGCTTGACTGTTTCGGAGAAGAGCGTTCTTGTGGTGTCGATTTCGTCGGGGAGGCACTCGGGAGACACGAGGTGCAGACGGTTGATGGCGAGCGTCTTCCAGAGAGCGCTGAAGGTGTATGGGTCGGGGGCTATGCCTCGATCTTCTGTCACGAGGGAGTGGTAGAGGCGAAGCGCTTCTTTGGGCTGACCTGCTTGGAGGTGTGATTCGAGGAGTTGATTCATCATGAAGGCATCGGGGCTGATTTCCGCATCGCGGAACGCATCCCACAAGGCTGCCATGCGTGTATGAAGTTCCCGGAGCCGGTAGTTCTCTGCCAAGAGAGAGAATGTTTCCAGTGTTGCTCTCGGCCATGGTGGCGACGCAGAGTCTGCCTGGGCAGGGACAGGGACAGCGCCTTGCGCAGACGCTCTCCATCTGACGAAGCGAATCCGAGATTCAATCATGTCCCAGCCTAGCTTGTCCGCGCATTCCAGGTTGCTGGCACCTCCCGATCTCTGCCACGCGCCAATGAGCCCATTTAGATGGATTGGGGACGCGTCCACGCCTCTTTGCCGCATGAAGTTGACAACATTGAATGCGCCATTCAAGTCACCAGCGCCGATGAGTCGCTTGAGCCACTTGCCCAGGAAAAACTTGTTTGCCACGACCGACGGCATGTACTTTTGTTTCTTCAAGTCGATTTCTCCATCGCTCATCATATCGACGAATGCATAAAGCGCGTTTTCCGTTTGGTTTGTAGCCAAAAAGTACGAGACGACTTGGTCATAGTCTGCAAGCTTCATTTCCTTCCCGAGGAGGTCTCTCATCTTGCGATATGCGTCCCATGCACGTCCTCGACTTTCCGGTGTTGCTTGCTCGGAATATGTGCGGATAAGGGGCATCAAGATACGCGGATCACCGTGCTTCTCAAAGAGCCGGTCCACCGCTCTCTCGGCTTGATCCATGTCGCCGACTCGGCAGAAAATCCGTACGCCGAGCTCCCAATAACTCTGGAATGTCTCAGCCTTATCTTCCCCTAAGGTGCTAACGCATCGCTTCCAGTTTTCTATAGCTTTGGACTCCCATCCATCCACAAAAACAGCCTCAATGGCGAGGAGCTGCTGGGAGGGGCTTAGTGTCACTCTGGCCTCGCTCATGTCTCTTGACAACATGGCGACATGGGCTAAGCGATGGATGTTGATGGATTCTTCGGCGGAAAGCACTGTCCACAGGAAGTCCCACACATCGGTTGGAACGTTGCTCCAACTGCGGGCCAGAGTAATTCTGGCCGCATGGTAGGCTTTGTAGACCGCTGATACAGTACTCTTGGTCAAACCAGATTCGCGGCGGGACTTCTTGAAGGCTCTTGCCAGGATCAGATTCAGTCTGCTGATTTTCTTTTGCTGGTTCGGCGTCCATGGCTTCTCGCAAATATGTGGAACGGTGATTCGTGGTCTCAAGGTTTCGTCGAACAAGGGTAGATCGCGCAAGTCCCTTTGCAGCTCATCTAGAACATGCCGGGGCAAGTTTGAGCCGGCGGTCTCGATTTCGGCGTCTATCGATTTAGTATAGGTCTCCATTCTTTCCATCATCTTCTCAAGGCCAGTTGCAGACCCGACGTGGTTCATATCACCACCACCCACTTCTCGCAAGACTGCTTGAAAAGCATCTCGTTCTTCTTTGGAGCCCAAGCTCGATTGTATATCACGGAGGACCTCCTTGAATTCAGATACATCGAGCTTGCCCATGGAATCCCCAAAAGCGGCGTCATTCGGCAGCTCGCTTCGCTTGTGTTCGTCTTGCTCAAAGAATCGTACTGAGAAGCCTTTTGTCTGTTCCTCCAATTTCGACGCCTGCTGCAGCTCTTTCAGCCCCTGTAGGTATTTCTCCATTTCTGACTTGCTCGGCGGTCTTGATATGGAGGTATTGTCCCGGGCTCGCGCTTTTGTTCTTGCCCTCGACGACACGGCGTGCGAGCTGTACGCAGCTATTCTCGGCTGCATTGTCTTCTGCCGAATGGCGAGCACACATGACCGACAGATTGGGCCATTTCGGCTTCGCAAATCGAACAGGAATGGCCGACAAGGCATGCTTCTTTGGGCGTGCCTTGCCCGTTCCCCGTCGCCCGTTGCCTAGTGATGAGATAAATGGTGGAAAACGTACCAAACGTACCAAACGTACCAAACGTACCAAAGCGTCTGATGCTTTTTTTCTCCACGAAGCCCCCAAGCATTTGGTTGTGACGAGCAGCACAAGCTCCCCTACGTAAAGTTTCAGCGGTCCTTTATCGATAAGTACGGATTACATGTAAGAGCGACAAAGCGCGCTATTATAGTGGATCACCCCTTGGCGGACTCCGTCTTGGATCCACCGCCTGCCTTTCTCAAGTGGCGACCGAGACCCGCCGCTCACGGCAGAAATATTCTTTTTTGTCCACCTCCTCGTGCGCCAACGCTGGGGATATCAACGACGAACGACGGAAGGCGACATGTCCAATTCTCAAGAATATCTGAGGTTCACGGGCCACCGCTCGTTTACCAGACGGCTCACAATCTCAACCCTCACCGGCCGACCCGTGCACATATCCAAGATTCGGAGCACATCACCCACGAATCCAGGTCTGGCTCCCCATGAGATCTCGTTCCTCCGACTCCTCGAGGCCGTTACCAATGGCAGCTCGATGCAAATTTCATACACCGGTACGACCATGACCTTTCACCCAGGCCTGATCACCGGCGCCATTGCAGGGCAGGGCGCAGTTGATGGAGATGTCATCCAGCACAACATTCCCGACACTTGCACAAGGGGCATCACATATTTCCTTCTCCCCCTCTGTCTCCTGGCGCCATTCTCGAAAGCACACATGAACGTGCGCTTCTCTGGGTCCGGCGTCATTACGTCTGCCACGGAAACCGGCGACGTGTCTGTCGATACTTTCCGAACCGCCATCCTCCCCATCTTTGCGCTCTTCGGCATCCCGTCAGTCAGAATCGAGCTGAGGGTGTTGCAAAGATCGTGCGCCGGCCCAGGCGGCAAAGGTGGTGGTGGGTGTGTCGAGCTCCGGTTCGCAAGTCAGGTTCGGCTGCCGAAGACGCTGCATCTGAACCGCAGCTCAGGTAGAATAAAGAGAGTACGAGGCGTCGCATACAGCACAGGTGTGTCGGCTTCCAATAACGGCCGCATGATCCATTCCGCGCGCGGAATCCTCAACCCGCTCGTTTCGGATATTCACATTGCTGCTCAATATGATCAAGCGCCGTTGGTGCCAACCGGGGACAAGGCAGGAAGTAAACGGCGTCTCGGAATCGGCTTTGGACTGAGTCTCGTCGCCGAATCCACTGCCGTTGGGGTCTTCTATTCCGCGGACGTGGTGGTGCCTGCGTCGGGAGGCATGGTTCCCGAGGATATCGGGACACGATGCGCGTACCAGTTGTTGGAGACAATCGCGAAAGGCGGGTGCGTCACTCAGGTCTCGGCGGGCGCGGTTCTCGTTCTCATGGCAATGGGCTCAGAGGATGTCGGTCGGTTACGGATAGGCAAGGACCTACTGGCCACAGAGGACATGGTTTCATTAGCAAGAGACTTGAAGACATTTGGCGCAAGTAGCTGGGGGTTGAGAGACGTTGGAGACGACACGGGTGATATCATTGTTTCGGTCAAGGGCACTGGCGTCGGCAATGTGGGAAGAAAGATAGCATAAACGGACAAAAGGGAATGGCAATGCATGTTTGCACTTTGTACGGAACAATCATGTTAGAAGCGAACCAAAATCAAAGTCGTTATCAGGCTCATGTCCAGATCTATCTGTTGGGTCTCATCGTGGCAGATTGTGCGAGTGCCGCCCGCCTTCTAGCTTGCAAGGTCGCCAATGTCGCCCCGTAGCTTATTGTTCGTAAGGAATGGGCCGCCGTGCGCTCAAGATCGCCAGCCGCTGACATGAGGGACTAAATGATGTAGTAGTTTCCCAGTACAGCATTGCCCGAGTTCATTACATCCGACAACTGGGCCCTCGGAGAATCTTCGCTCGTGGTCCGCTGCAGCAATGATGCTGCTTCACCGTTCTGCTCGCTTCCTTCAGCCGTTCCAAGCGAACCGTTAAACAGGTCCCTCATCTCAATGCCACCACTTTCATCTACAGCGGCAGCGTTCGTGGCAGAAGCCGGGACATGTTGAGCATGCAGCGAAACCCCTCTTTCTTCGGCATCCAAGTCCTGCGCTGAGCGAGCAGCGGCCTCCATCTCGTCCGACAGGTCAGGCAGGATCGGCCGGAACGTCTTCAACAAGACGCGAAGTTGCTCTCGCTGAGTATGTACCGTGAGCATCAGGCACTGGATGAGCAATATGGCAAAATCGGCTAGTAGGTAGTACATTGGGTATGTTGCCGGGCGCTGCCCAACAAAATCGATGATGAGCCCCCCGTGCTGGTAGCCGCGATGGAAGTCGGGTCCGCGCGGTATGGAGGTGAAGAGGTGGAGGAACATGCAGACGAGGTTCGGGATGACGACGAGGAGGACGTGAACTCGGCCAGCGGGCATGAGGAAGGGAAAAGTTTCGTCTTTCGGGGTGAGGTACATATATTGCCCAACAGCGCGGAGGAGGAACCGGAACATGGAACATCTACAAACGTCTGTTAGATGATGATTTGGAAGGGGTGGATGGAGCGTCCAGGCGGATATCAATGAAGAGAGAGAGAAAAGACATACTCCATATAATACAGGCCGCTCAGCTCGGCAAAGACCAGCAAATCAAGGGTCTTGAGCAAGTGAGTGACAAAGGATAGCTTTTTGACGAGGCCGGGGTTACGGTCCTTCTTGCTCTTCTTCTTGCGTCGTCTCCGCGACCGAGAGTGTGAGCGGGGTTGGGACTCTCCATTGTCGTCTGCATCTACACCCGCGGTCGTGGGGTCGTTGGGAGTTGGTGTCGGACTCGGAATCGGACTCGGACTCGGATTCAGACTTGGACTCGGAGTCGTATCGTTGTCGTCTGCCTGTCGCGTAGATGAGCTGTCGCGGGCTAAGGCGGGCGACCTAGGCGCACGATCATGGTTCATAGTCGTCTGTCGTACGTCATCTGCAACGGATGAGCAAGCCCTGCATTGAAGCAGCTCGAGCTCAAAATCTGCTAGTCATGAAGAGAGCAAGAGCGAGGGCAGGATGAATACGGTGGTGAGGGTGAGGACGTGCCGTTTGGGAGCTTGCGGCTAGTCGACATGTGATGAGATGTGAGGTTGCCGTTGACGTAGCCTCAGCTTCAAATGTTCTAGCTTGGCGCAGCATCTTGTTGGTGTCCCGCCGGCGGCTGACTGGCCAGGCCCCCTCAGCATTTATTATCATTGGGCCGCGCTCGGGGGCAGCCGCCTCGGGAACAACACTAAACCCGGCCGCCAGAAGCTTCGTGAACCATGAATCCTTTCAGAAGTTTTAACCATCTCCATCCATGAAAACACCATCTCGAAATATGTGCGGACTCTACAGGACCAAATCATACTCATCCATTCATCCATTCATTCAGCTAGACAAACTACTGAACGGGACCTCCCCAACAGCCGTCCGGCACAATTTAGTCGCACGAATCGCAATCGTTGCACTGCAGGAACTTTTCACCAATCTCCTGGCATTTTTTTATGAATCCTCCGATTTCACTCTCATTGAGACAGCATCCTTTAAAGCCACATGAATTGCTGCTGTATGTGTGACCGCCTAGAGAACATGCTGCCCGACTCTTGGGCGGTCCGCCGGTGCAAGCACACTTGTCGGCTTCAACGGTAACGAACAGCATGACAGCTGCGGCTGTCAGTCGAGCAACGGAAACCATTTTCTGATCTTGTCAGTCAAGTACAAACAGAGATGAGAAAGCAACGAGTAGAAGAGGCTTACGAGATGCACGTAAGTGGAAAGTCTGTTCAAGTGAAAGAGAAGAATCAGGGAGGCGTGTGGCACGAAAGACTGTTCCCACGGGCTCTGTACAACCGGTGATGCCTCGCCTATTTATACTTGACAGTTCTCAGCCCTCCTCCGCTCTTACGAGAATTAGGCCTGCCAACCAATCGTGCACCCAATAAAGGCTTTATTGGCTTGAATGGATACGGGTCATTCCATGCATGATTATTATGATATAGACGGCAAGTTGCGCGGGGTCGCTTGCATTGCCGGCGGGATTCATACATGGTCCAGATTGAAGAGAATAGGACGGACCAGGACCCGGCGGCTGCCCTTTTCCCTGCCACTCGCAGTCATATGATTTACAACACTTGTGCGGGCTGTAGATGATGGCAAGTTCAAACAACAAACCTTGTGCATCAAGGACGTGAACAAGTTTGTTGGTATACAAGACGCTACTCCGTACAAGACGCCATACGGAAACCGTTCCCAGACGCTCAAATAACTTGGTCAACTCATCAGCCCAGCCTCGCAGCAGGTCCTTTGGTCCATTTCCTCAAACATGATCCCTCGTCGCCGGAAATAGTTGCCCTTCCACCAGGGATGAAGAGCATTTTCTTGACATGCTCGACGACTTATTCAGGTCTCGTGTCGGGGTATTCAGCACGATTGTCCAGACGATGACCGTGGTCGAACGGCGCGGGACCCCGGACGGCAACAGCCAGGCCGATGAAGGAAAGGGCGGCAAAAACAGCGGCGAGTTGCATTGTGCTGGTTGACGACGCGTGGAGATGCGATGGATGCGACGGATTCGGGGGGGGAGACGTAGATGGACTGCTCAAGCAATTTTGAAGCACAGATTGGACAGAGGTCCCCTGGAAAAGAAGAGGTGCGACACAAGTCCGCCCCTTTATAGTATTTCCTTCGCATCTGCGGCCTCCCTTGCGTCGCGATGACGCCGCGGGTGAGACACTAAGTCCCCCCATTCCAGGTCCTTCAGAATAGTTTCCGGAGTAGTAGCTTGATTTTTCTCATCCTCGAAGCAAGCTGACCCTACGGACAACATACCTCCCTATGGTATGTTATACCTGATTACTAAGGATTCAGGGAGGCACAAGATGGGAAGCAGAGTGGGGGATGGAATGTGATTGGTCACCCAGAAAAATACTCTTCGGCTTATCTTATCACCTGCTGTCGCACAATAAGGGGATGATGACGGCACAAAATTCCTCCCGAGCAACGAGGTAAAACTGCTAAAGCAATGAACGCACAAAATTCAAGGCCAATCAGCTGCGCCTTTTTTTTTTTTTTCGTGCCACAGTTGCCATCAACGGGGGCTCTTTCACAGGCTTTTCTACTCCGTACTACTCCGTACTACTCCGTACTACTGCGTACGATGCCGGGTCATTCAGGCAAGACAAGCAATGAGTGACGGTCCATGATATTCTCTGCACAGCCAGCGAGTCCCTGCCAGGCCAAAAGCGAATTGGCACTTTGGACTGCTCCATCAATTTGCTTTTGTCTTGAAACAATAATACTCGGTACATACATGTATGTATGCGCACTGCGCCACAAAGACCCACAGTGTACAGATTGTTGCACGAAAAAAAAGAGGCGCAGCCGACTGGCCACTAATTTGTGCGTTGAATCATTCCCTATATGCCTTGCGATACATATTACCCAGGTCGGGTGGAGACGCAATACATACATACATAATGAAAGGGTCCGCGCGGCCCGGCCTACATGTACGGTCGCACCTTGGAGAGGTTCGGCATTCTTGATTTACACGTCTGCTTACTACTTTTACGTATGCTATAATAACGACGTATCTATAGAATAATATATACAACTTCCAAGAGTAGATTGGATCCCTTTATAACTAACTGTCTAACTGCTTGACTTGCGTGATATCCTGATTTTTTTTTTTCCATTTCTCAATGAGGCAGCATTTTGCCAAACCTCTCCAAGGTGTGACCGTACCAGCCTCATGTTGCTTGCGAATTCATTTGATCAGGAAAAAGGACATGGTGCTCAATTTGGATAACGAGCAAGGATCGAGTCGGCTCTCCCGGTCGCCCAGCTCCCCCGGGAATCCCGCATGCATGCAAGGATACGTAATGACCAGAGGCCAGATGCTCTCTCGCATGATTCCTGACCCAGCAGTCGTAGTCCGTACTGTGAATGTGATTGATGGACCCGACCTCGGCAAGGTCGGCACGTTTGGAAACGAAAGTGCAGGCTGCTGTGATGCTGCGCCTTTTTTTTTTTGTTGCGAATTTGCCGAGCAAGGACGAGGCGTGGAATCCTATTTGAGCCCTCGCCATGGACATTGACCAAGTGCTCCACGGAGTAATATGTAGGAAGAAGTCGACCAGCAACAAAGTTGTTCTCGGCAACTCGCAGCATTCGACCTTTTTTTGAAATCCAACATTTGCATGTGGAAGAAGCTATTAAGACGGTGTCAGATTCCACTCATGAGACCGTTGACCTTTATTACAAGCCTCTGGGCGAGCCTGAGCTGCTTCGGCTCCGGCTCCCGGGCACACGCAGCAGACACCCCGACCGAGGTCGACGTCGCCATCATCGGAGGAGGTGCCAGCGGTGCGTACGCGGCCGTACGCCTTCGGGAAGACTACAAGAAGAGTATCTTGCTCATTGATACAGCCAAAAGACTCGTAAGTTGGTTGTGCGGCGGCCCCCTCAGCTCGGGGCAGAAAACGGGCATGAACAACAACTAATATGCAAAATAACCTGAGCAAGGGCGGCCATGCTCACGCCTACCAGCCACCGGGCGGGGGACGTCCCGTCAACTTCGGCGTGCAGGCGTATCTGAACCGGCCGACGACAAAAGCCTTCTTCAAGCGCTTCAACGTAGGTCTGGTAGATCCAGACCTGACCGACTACATCAAGTTGCTCGCCCTGACGAAGAACGTCGACTTCAAAACCGGCAAGAGCGTCAACGTCAAGTACGGCACCCTCGACGCCGCAGAGGTTCCAATCGGCCTGATTCGATACATGAGACTCGCCGAGAAGTACCAGTCTTGGTTCGAGAATGGATACTTCAAGAAGGGGGACGTCCCGGAGGATCTTCTCCTCCCCTTTGGCCAGTTTCTCAAGAAGCACGATCTCGCGGACGCTTTGGGAATCCTGCGCAATCTGCTGTGGTTGTCGGACGCCCTGGACACGCCGACGTGGACAGTCATGGCTGTGGCGGGACAGCCTCAGATCGCAGCCTTCGGGCTCGGCCTGACTGGGCCCTCGTTCAAGTGGCCCGAGACGCACTCCTCCGAGACGCTTTATGATCGCGTGCTGGATCTGATCAGGGACCATGTCCTGCTCGAAAGCACTGTCGTTCGTAGCCAACGGTCCGACAGCGGCGTGGTCCTGACTGTCAAGACGCCGTCGGGCCTCAAGACGGTCAAGGCGAAGAAGCTACTCATCGCGGCGCCCCCTTCTCCGGACAACGTGGTCCCGTGGGACTTGAGCGACGACGAGAAGGACGTCTTCTCCAAGTTCTCCTGGGAAACCTTGTATGTCGGCGTCGTCAACAACACGGGACTCCCCTCGGATGTGCCGGGGATCCGCAACGCCCCGAACGCACCAGAGCGTTACTTCCTTCCCCGAGGCAACTTCACCGACGCGTACGTCCGATCCAACTCGGGCAAGAACCATGACCTGTGGACAAGTCGCGTCATCGGCGCGGCCGAGCTCGGCGCCCACGAGGCGCAGGCCCTCATCACGGAGCCTCTCGCCAAGATGAAGGAAGCTGGCACGTACAAGATTGCGGCGCCGTCAGTCGTGGCATTCGCCTCTCACGGCCAAGTTGTACCCAAGGTGTCGGCAGAGGAATTGAAGGCCGGCTTCTACAACAAGCTCTACGCTCTCCAGAACCAGCGGAGCACGTATTGGACCGGCTACGCCTTTGCACCCGACTACACGTCCGTCCTGTGGGATTTCAACGAGAAGCTGCTCCCGCAGATCGTTAATGGGTTGTGATAGCTCGTGACTCGTGACTCGTGACTCGTGAGCTTGTGAGGCGGCGGTGGAGTGGAGCATTTCTATCGCATATGCAACTTCTAGGAGAGATGACAATAAGTCTTTAGTTTCCCGCATCTTTGAAATATAATACTAGTGGATTTTAGAGCATGCCTGCCTGCCTGCCTGCCTGCCCGCCCGCCCGACACCGTCCTTGACTGACACGAAGAGACCAAGTAACCCAAAAGCTACACCTGCCAGGAATGGAAAACCACGGAATTCCCAAGATATTGCCAAAGCACCGAGTGAAATTGGGCTGTGACGGCGGGAGATGTTCCGGTTCATGATGGTGAGGTGCGCGAGGGAGAAACAATTCCCAACGGTCAAACCAACTGCGACGGTTCGCAACTCACCAAGAGGCCTTTGGTACGGTATTGAGAACACGGATTTTCTCGGCGGTCTTGATGACAGGCAAAACCCAAGGTGTATTGTGGATAAGATTTGCCGGGCGTAGCTGGATCAATGAAGTAGACCGCTGAGGAGCTCTGTAGTTCTCCCACACGGATTGCATCAAGTGAATCTGGCCCAGTGTGAATTCCGTCATGCACTCGCTATGAAGTGTCAGTCCACTTGTCAGCAAGATGTTGTACCCAAGAAACCCAAGAAAAGGAAAGGAGCAAAAAGAGGAGGAGGAGGAGGAGGAGGGACACACTTGTCGCTTTCGGACATGTAATTATGAACAGGATCAAGACCAGGTTGATCAGGACAGGTGTCGAGCGTCACATCACAGCCTCCTCGTGTCTTCAATGCGGCTGGAGTATCGCCGACGTAGTCGCCATGATCGGTACAATTATCGGAAGACGTGTGCAGCAGGCCATTCCAGTGGCCGACGACATGAACGAGGGCCTTGCCCAATTCCCAGCCAGGAAGGGGGCTGCCAACGGCGAGTTCGCACGGTAGCACGACGCCGTCATAAAACCAGTAATCACGCGGCAACCCCTCCCTCCAGGCGGAAGTGGGATACGAGCCGAGGGCGCGGCCTGTCTCGACCCAGTACACGTTGAGGGTGCCGTAATCACCCTTGCGAAGAATATCATGCATGCCTCCTGGCGCTAGCTGAGCCGTCGCGTTCGTAGCCCAGTCGGGGACTTGGTTGTACGCCCTGGCCTCTTCTTTCTGTTCGAACTGGAACCCGGTCGGCTTGAAGGCATCATTCAGGACTTGCATCTGCGTCTTCAAATTCTTGGGCTACATCAATCAAACCAGAGAGAGTTGGGAGTTGGGAGTCATTAGCCGCCGTCTGCATAGTACTCCACGGAGTAGTTTGGACAGATTGCCAAGTGGTTTTGCCCCGGCTTACGGAGGAGTACCTACGGCCACTAAGCGGTTGACTCTTTTCGAGTACAAGACATGGTGGTAGACGGGCACGGTCACGGGCTTCCATTTCGATTTCTGGATCATGTAGTCGTTCATGTAGTCGTCGTCGTCCTCATAATACGGGGCTCGATGCTGCAGGCTTCTTCGGTTTTGGTCGAGGTTGAGCTGGCGATGAAATTGGACGAGATCCTGGGAAGGCTCGCCGTTCCCGCAAAAGAAATTCTCCGACTGGTCAGGGGCGCCGATGGGGGCGCCGATGGAGGCGGCTGCAGATGCGAAACCAGCGAGGACACAAGCGAGGATCGGGAACCCCATGTCGTCGTTGTTGTCGTCGTCGTCGTCGTCGTCGTCGTCGTTGTTGTTGTTGTTGTTTGTGTGCGGCCAAAGACAGATCAAGACGGTGTGAATTTGAAGAAACCTCTCGAGGCCTGGGCACCTTCTTGGCGTTATGCATTGTATATGTATGTACATATGCCCCGACTCCCGAGCTGTGGTGGAGTGAACAGTGAAAGAAAGAGGAACATCCTCCTCATTCCCATTCTTCAACAACTTGGCACGATTGACATGGCACATATACCTTGTCTGTGCCTTGCTGCTATCGCGAACGAAGCATGAAGCACGGAATACTCCGTAACACGAGAATTCGATTGTAGTCTGCCAAGACTCAAGTCCCTGGTACGCCGACTCTTCGCTTCCGGAATCCTGAGGAATCCTGACAAATCAAAATGCAGCGACGCACGACGGCACGAGAAGTTCGCACAAGGGTTCCCCCATCAAAAGACCTGACCCATCCCATGATTATAATGCTTCTTACTACTTATGGCTATTTCATCCTGGTTAGGTCAGGTATTTGGCATGGCCGGGTCAGGTCAGGTTCAAGTATGGACAAGGTAATCCGTACTCCGCATGTTGTAATCCGTATACACACAGTGATTGTACACAGTCCAAGCTTTTCGGGCTTGATCCAAGCAGCTGGCTGATGCATGTTTGCGTACGCAGTACGGGGAACGGAGCACGTACCATGGACATGGAGTGAGTACAAGAGCGACCGATGCGGGCCATCAATCACCATACGTAATCGTAGAGTGCGGATCGAGACCAGAGGGGCCGGCCAGGAGCCGTCGGCGGTTGAGTACATAAGCACGGGCGTCATGGGCGTCATGGGCGTCATGGGGAGAAGGAGGCGTCAACGTTCAATCGGATCGTGGCGTGACGTGACGTGTTGGTTCGATGCCACAACCCCCCGCCTGCCTCGCTCGTTTGCGTACAAACATACGGAGTACATGATGCGTACATGGCACCACGGGTTCTTGGGACATTTAAATACGGAACCATCATCCCTCTTGAAACTGCATGACCCATCCTCGTCAAACCAACAAACCAACAAACCAATAAACCACCACAACACAACACACAACACAGTGCACACTAACTCCCAGTCACCCGTCCATCCATCATCCATCATCCATCATCCATCATCCATCATGAGCGGGCCCACCCAGAACATTCCCCCCACCAGCAACACTGACACTACCGCTCGTCGACGAGTAAGTCGACGTCGAATGAGGAAAAGTGCCTTCCGGCAACTAACATGCAGACAGAGCTCCAGCTGGATGCCCGGCTTCGACGCGCTCCAGTCGCAGAAGAGAACAAACTCGGACAGTCTTCGCCGCCAGAGTATATCTGACCAGCACGCCAAGGGCGGCATGTTTAGCCAGTTCTTCCATAAGTGAGTCTCAGCGTCAGCGCCAGCGTCAGCGTCAGCGCCAGCGACAAGCGCCTCGACACTAGATTGAAGATTTTAAATGCTCACAATGTATGCACAGCAATTTTGGACGAAATGCGAAGTAGGGGGCTCGCAACTGTAAACAGAATGAGTTGGTCATTTGTCTGCCAAGTTATCGTGACGGGTCCTACGTTGGCAGGCGGCGTTTGGGAGTTTCTTGTAGCAAAACTGTAGCAAAAAAAAACCTGGTCGGAAATTAAACTCGGCGTTACTATCCAAAGACGTTGCCAATGTTACCAAGATAAAGGTCTTCAATTTTTTTTGTAATGGCCGTTGATTATTAATCTTTTTTCTTGACGGAAGTCTGCGAATGTTTCTAGTCAACGCGCCTTTCAAATGAACTGGTAGTAATTCCCGAAAATTCCCCAAGTGAACGCCTTTGTATTTCAAGAAAACTCCATATGCAAATGTTCCGCTTGTAAAATGCCCTCACGTCTTGACCATGAAAATCTGTGCCATTCCTCCATAAAAGAGGTAATCATTAGCGCCTGCATCAGTGCAGCCCCAATCTTGGAATATTGAGATGGATCACATACCTGAGCCAGAGCCTTCGTGTCCAGCACCGCCTGCCTCTTCTGCGCGATAAACCGTGATCGAACAAAATTTCGACTCCCCGGTACCAAACCCCCCGTCTTCGTGGGCGTCGAGGTACCCGTTACAGCAGCCGAACTCGATACCGTCGTCGTAGTACTTTCCGCATCCGCCGCGTCCTCCTTCTTTCGCCTCCTCTTCTTCTCCTTCTTGTCCCCTTTCGACTTCTTCGCGTCTATCTGCTCGCCCTCAGCTTCAGAACTCGTACCCGTCCTTGACTTGGCCTTGTCCTTTTTAGATTTCCTCTTGGTCCGAGTGTCGTCCTCTTCGGGGGCCTCGAGTTCGCTACTGACAGCGAGTTTCTTAGCCCTGCGTTCCTCCCTTCTCCGTCTCTTCTCCTGCTTTTTGGCGTCTTCACTTGGTTCAGTTTCGCTGTCCTCCAGATCGGCTGCCTTGCGTTTCTTGCTCTTCTTATCCTTTTTAGACTTTTTGGGCTTCTCGTCCGCGGCCGTGTCTGCATCCTGTACTTCCGCGTCTGAAGCGGGTGTTGAATCTGTCGACTGGGGCTCTTCCTTCATCTCGTCACCGATGAGTAACCCGCCTCTGACGAACCTCATAGGACCCCATTTGGCCTCCACGTACCGATGTGTCTTGAACACCATTCGAGCTTGTTGATCTCCTTGGATGGAATCTTCTGATTTGCCGTTGAGGCGACTTAATAGATCGGAGAAGACGTCGAGACCAGTCACTTCGTTCTCTTTGGCTTTGTTGAACCCCAACCCCTTCATGTCGTCCTTGAGGACTACTCGAATGTAGGATGCATTGGCCGCCGTGTGCAACTCGGAGTGAGCCGCATCTTGCACACCCAGGAACTGACCTGGTTGCCATCCCTGAGCCCGCAGCATCTTCTGCCCGAACGTCGTCGTATCTCGAGTCCATTTCGTATTGTTGGGATCTTTGTTGATCTTGGATCGACTGTGGGTCGCGCGGGCTCCTGGTTAGCATTCTTGGCTGGTGAAAGTGATGACACATTCGATAAGTCGAAAATATTCACCTCTTGTTCTCAGCAAGCAAGCCCATTTCGGTGGTGGATACTGACTGCGAACAATCAGATTGCTTGACACTGTTTGAGATACGGAAATTATGGGGGTGAGCTCTGGCTGGTTGATGGTTGGAGAAAAAAAAAAAAAATACCATTCATCAAGTGAGTGGGGCTGGGTTTCATCGCGATGCTTGATTGGCTTAGTCAACGCCGCATGACCCCACTATTCTCTTGTGATATCGCACTCTGTAATCCGTATAATACGTATGTATGTATGTATGTACACGGCATTTTGATATTGAACGTAATGGATCGCAGTGAAGATCCCCTTTGTTTTATTTTTACATCCGTTGGCTAAGCTAGCGCCTATTCAGAACATGGTCAAAGAACCCTTGAAACGATGAATTTCAGAACCCCTCTGCGAAAAGATGACGTAGACGCAACTGTAGACATGGTCAACATTTAGCTTACTCCTGTTGGCCAAATCGACATTTCGCCGTCCACAAGTCGATTGTATGAGCACCGATTTCCTCCATCTTTTCCGGTAAACCGTTCGATCCGGCTCCTCGTAGATCTAAATCGAACATGACTCAATAGACATGACTCAATAGTTGAGTTCTCCGCCACCACCACCACCACCACCGCCAGAGACCTGGTCCAGGTCCTCGTAACTCTTTAAGCTACGGCCCTGCACGGCTTCACGAGGCCCGCTAGCCGCGCCGCCGGCGCCGTCTCCCCAACGAGACCCGCCTGCACGGTTACGGCCGCCGTCGAAGCGGTTGCCGCGGCGGTCGTAGGGCCCAGTGCGGTATTGTCCACGGTTGCCCATGCCACCTCGTCGGATGGGACCTCCGCCGCCGGAGCGGTCATCGGTTATTGGATTCCAACCACCTGCTTGCATGCCAGCGAACATCGGCGGGAAACTGCCGCCAGCCATTGGGAATCCCGGCATGCCCATTATGCCGTTCATCGAGAAGTTCTGCAAGTTAAATCCGCGAGGAGTTCCGGTAGCTGATTGACCATTCGCGGGTGGGAAGTGGCCATTCGAGTTGGCATCCGTTCTGGAAGGTGCAATATGTGCGGGGTCCATGACATAAGCGTTGATGAGCTCAAACTGCAACACTCTGGTTAGTTTGCAACTTCAAATAAGTCGTCAATCAGTCATCTTGGGATATCGACAAACCTCCTGCTTGATGGCCTCAAGGAAATCGCCATGCCTTTTTTCCACGTGCTTCTTCCAGAAATGCTCCTCTTTGAAAAGTTTTGTGCACTCGGGTGCCTTGCACCGCCACTTGTGCTCGTCCTCTTGCTTCACAAATTTGGCCAGTTCTTCTTCAACAGCTTCTTCAACAGGACGACCACCGAGCTTGCGGATGTCGACTGTTTGCGGCTCTAAAATTTGCATGATCTTGTCCTCAAATGTTTTGACCCAGTTGTACGCTCGAAGCAACTGCTGCTCTGTCTTGGTTGACGAATTCCGGAATTTCTTGTCTCCTTCTGCCGCCTCGCCATCTTCTTCTGGCTCCGTCTTCTTCTTTTCTGGAAATGGCTCCCCAGTCGCGCTTGCACGCGCGACAGCCTTTGCTGACGATGTTAGAGTACTTCTGGGTCGTCGAAGGTGGCCTCCTGGGCATTTTCGTGTCAACTCGTGAACAGAGTCACTCTCGAATACACAGAAGAAGCAGAAATTGAATACTCGGCGTAGATACTCGATGAGAAGATCAAGTTGCTTCTTCTTGATGAGCATATCCTCATCATCCGTCTCATCTTCGATGGCACCGTCCTCCTCCTCCTCCTCCTCCTCCCCTTCCTCCGCCATGCCGTCTTCATCATCCATTGCTTCGTCGAGGGCAACTTCACGCTGCTTCCTCACCTTCTTTGCTGGCGCTGATACCGTCGCTGGCTGCAATTGACCAGCATTGCGAAGATCATCCACCTTCTCTTCCACTTTCAAAATCGCCTGGAAGTCCGAGCCGAAGTCTTCTTCAAACTTGTTCACCAATCGTTGTGCCAACAAGAGATCCCGCTCGATACGCTCGGGGGCAGAGAAGAGATCCCACAAGGCCTTCTTCCGAGGGTTGTTTGGAGGGTTGTGGACTCCTACATGGCAGACAAAATCGCCACGAACCTCATCTTTGACAGTCTTTCCGTTGACTGCCTCTAGAGCCTTGTCTGCTGTCGAAATCGGCTGTGGATCCCTTACATCCACATCACCATCCTCATCCTTCGGATCAAATCGATCAGCTGGAAGAGCTGTTTCAGAGGAAGGATGCAGCATCACCCAGCCAATACGGTGGTAACGTTTGCTCGGATTTGGGTCAGAAAGGGACAACCACTTGAAGCCACCCTCTTCCTCGCCCAAGTTCTCCTTGCAAAAAGTCTCCAAGTTTTGCCGACTAACGTGTGGCGCGATGGTTTTGATAAGAAGAGTTGGTTGAAATTGGTTTTCGTCGCGGATGTCGGATCCATTGACGGGCAGAAGATCTCCAACGCCCATAATTTCATTGCTTGCCGTGGCCTCTCCTTCTTCCTTCTCGACAACACCGCCAGAGCCGTTGCTTTCGGCTTTGAGGATTCCTTCCAGTGAGAACTCATCAAACGTTCCCGTCTCCAGGTCTTGTTCCCATTGATTGTAGCAACTGCGGCGGATTTCGTTTAGCTTAGCCCGAAGCTCGTCACGAATCTCTGGCACATATTTCTCCTTGAACCATTGCTCCTTCTTATGCTCCGAGACAAAGGCTCGCGCCATTTTGGCCTGCAGCTCTTCTTTGTAAGCGTCATATGCGGCTTGAATCTTATTCTTCTCCTTTTCACGCTCCTCTGGACCACGTGGTCGCTCTGGTTCCCGTCTACGGCCAGTCTTGGCACGTTCTTTATCGTCTTTGATTTTTTCGTTCATTCTCCACCATTCACCAAAGTATGAGAAACCTACTTGGTACGGGAGTCGAGAAGGATCTGCAAGTGGGTTAACAGCCAACCCGGCAGCAGGCGCACTCTCTTGTCCTGGAACGTAGCGATCGATGTTTGCTGGCGGCGAAATGATCCTTCGTCGATCGTCTCGATCTCGATCATCCCGGCGAGACCGAGGTTCATATCTGTCCACTGGGCCCGGGGAGCGGGATCGTCTGCGTTCTCTTCTGTCAATTTCTGCAAATTCCGTTAGCTCGATTGAACGTTGAGTATCAGCACCGCCTGGCCATAATCGTAAAAGCTGTTGATCAAGACAATGGCGTCGACAAGAATTATTACCAGGGGACCTTGTGCGGTAAAACGCGCCAGAGCGCTCATCCCGTGTCCTCGATTCATCCCGGCCACCCCAGGTCCGGTCTGAAGGTGACCGTCCTGAAGAGTCGCGACGCGAGCTGTAGGAATCCATCGTGTAAACGCAATGCGCGGCAGGAAAAGGCCAAATTCAGCTCGAATCGATGACAAAGTCACTTCGCTCGATTCATCAGTCTATGAAAAGTTTGTTTGTTGATCGAGCGACCGAACTGGTTGTCTGTAAATTGCCGATACGATGACGGTTAGAGAACACATTTTAAAGAGAACGAATCGAGAATAAAAGCAAAAATGTAAGAGGCGAGTATGAATGCCAAAGACGGGCACAAAAAAAAAAAAAGACGAGGGCAAAAGAAAGTTCCTCAGGGCAGGACGTGTAGTAAGGAGGGAAAATATTATCAATGATGAGGGCAACGGGAAGAGAAAAAAAAGGATGGTTTGGTGACGGGAGGCCGGGAGGTCGGGATTCAAGGGACAGATTGACAATTGGGACGATCGGGGAATAAAGGTCTAAACCGTAGGAAGAAGGGGATAACGAACTGAATTCAATGAGCGTGCAAATCTAAAGATAGCGATGCTGCGCAGATACGTGGCGGCTTGGATGCGGTTGTGACGAACAGCAAGCAAGCACCGTGAAGGTGGTTGGAAGAGGCTCAATCGGAGAAACGTGGGTGGAGCTGCCAGCTGTTGCTGCAGTCGGCGCTTGGTTGCGCCTTCCTGTTGGCGTTGGCCACTGCGGCGCAGTAGTGCGACGACGATGTGGAAGACGACGGATGAATGCGGAGAGGTGCGAGTTACCCTCGAAGCACTGTAGGGCAAGCATCATCAACCAATGAAAATCTCCGGTCCCTTTCCGTCTTTCCGAGGGGAGGTGGCGACCTCCGAATCTGCGGCGACAAACCGACACCATCCATTGCCCCCCACAACGAACAACGCCTCTGGTAAAGGTCGGGTCGACACCACATCCTCGAATTATTCTTCCCGGAACAAAGAGGAATGTCTGCTCTGCTTAGATTGGCCATGTGCATAATGTGTGCATGAAGGGCCTTGTCCCAGGAAGACATCAACCACGCGAACCCTGAGTCTCATCGCTCTTCCAAAACTCTTAATCATTACACTTTACCGCTCGGGAACTTGGGCCTCTAGATCAACGGCCGTACATAAAGCTATCGAAGTCGGTCTGCTTAACAAAGCAGCCCAAGAGCTTTGCCTCAGTTCTCAATGGCGATGGCCACCCATCAACAAAATGGGTACAATGCGGCAGTGGAAGAATTCAGAGACCGGGAATATCCCATGCTCCAAGGTATTATGCCAAATGCGCCCTCATCTACTGCTTATGTTCAATACTGACAGAGATGGGACAAGACTCCATATATCTAGACCATGCAGGGTCAACACTTTGCGCCAAGTCCTTGATGGACGCATTTGCTCAGGAAATGACATGTACACTCTACGGTAACCCGCATTCCGGATCGTTATCTTCGCAGCTTTCCACATCGCGCATAGACGACGTCCGACTACGACTACTCGGTTTTTTCAATGCAGACCCGGAAAAATATGACTTGGTCTTCGTCGCCAATGCCACTGCAGGCATCAAGCTCGTCGTGGAGGCTATGAGGGAGCTTCCGCAAGGATACTCGTACGTATATCACCAGTCCTGTCATACCAGCTTAGTGGGAGCCAGAGAAGATGCAAAGCAAAGAATATGTGTAGATGAATCAGATATGGATTTGTACCTGAGCGGCAACGAACCGTCACCGTCTGCTGGTCAAGCCGCCTCAGCTACTTTATTTGCCTACTCTGCTCAGTCTCACATGGACGGTAGACGATACCCCCTGTCGTGGCCCAAAGATCTTAAAGAACACTCAAATGGGAGACGAGAACCGTTGTATACACTTCTCGATGCTGCATCCTTGAGCGCATCATCGCAACTGGATCTCAGCTCGGCAGATTTCGCCGCCGACTTCGTCGTTCTCAGCCTGTACAAGATATTTGGGTTTCCAGATCTCGGTGCCCTAATTGTTCGGCGGTCAGCAGAGTGTGTTTTCGATAGCCGGCGCTACTTTGGTGGCGGCACAGTCGAATTAGTGACCTGCAGCAGGAAAGAACAGTGGCACGCTCGAAAGTCTCAATTCCTTCATCAACGGCTGGAAGACGGCACGTTGCCATTTCATAACATCATGGCTCTCGACTCGGCCATGACAGTGCACCTGAAGCTATTTGGTTCCATGGATCGCGTGAGCCAACATACGACATACTTGGCGCGAAAACTATTCCATGGGTTGCAGGAATTGCAGCATGGTAATTCACTCCCCGTGTGCGTCCTGTATACGCAGAAACCGGACTCGGCGGGCCCTCTGGGAACTGGACCTGTCGTGTCTTTCAATCTCAAAAATAGTGCTGGTGGCTGGGTAAGTCTAGGAGAGGTGGAGAAGCTGGCTGGACTTCAGAACATCCATATTCGAACAGGAGGACTGTGCAGTCCCGGAAATATGGCTGCTGCTTTGAGATTGGAGCCGTGGGAATTAAAGAGGAACCTGTCTGCCGGCTTCCGATGCGGCGTCGACAGCGAGATTATGGGAGGCAAGCCGACCGGAGTAATTCGAGCGAGCTTGGGTGCCATGAGTACAGAATCCGACGTGGATCGGTTTTTGGCCTTTTTGAGAGAGTTTTTCGTGGAAGACTGCCCAGCAGCACCAATTTCCCAACACACTGACACACACAGCTCGGTATGCCCCCCCGCTGGTGTGCGCGTCAAGACCATCACGGTGTACCCCATCAAGAGCTGCGGTGGGTTCGTCGTACCGCCCGGAGTACGCTGGGATGTCAGACCCGAGGGCCTGGCCTGGGATCGTGAATGGTGTCTAGTTCATCCGGGATCAGGCCAAGCTCTGAGTCAGAAGCGGTACCCGAGGATGACACTCCTACGGCCAGCACTCGACTTTGACAGCGGCGTGTTGCGAGTATCTTACCACGGGCCCATCAATGACCCGATTTACCCCTTGGAGATACAAATCCCCCTATCTGCCAACCCAGTCCTCCTCGACCAAGAATCCAAAGGAATGTCCTCTCGGGTGTGCGGAGAAGCAATATCCGCCCGCGCATATGTGTCTTCGGAGATTAACGACTTCTTCTCGAAAACACTAGGCGTGCCTTGTGTTCTGGCGAGGTTTCCCGCCGGCGGCATCGGGTTGTCCAGTCGAACAGCCAAAGTCCACGTTCAGAAACACCAACACGTCGGCAAGTACCGCACACTGCCTGGCTCATTCCCTGACGCTCCGTCTCCGCCGGACTCGGACTCTGAACAAGCAGGGGAGAAGGGAATCCTGTTATCGAACGAAAGCCCGATCTTATTGGTGAACAGTAGTAGTGTAGATGCCCTAAACGAGGAAATTGTTCGTCGGGGTGGCGAAGGCGTCCCGGACGATTCATACAGAGCCAACATCGTGATTGAAGCTGACTCTCTGAAAGGGGGCGACCATGCGGCTTATCCTGAGGATAGATGGAGCAGGATCCGCATAGGACATGATGACTTTCAACTACTTGGTGCTTGTCGGCGGTGCCAAATGGTCTGTGTGGACCAGGCGACGGGCAACATAAGGCGGGAGCCGTTTTCGACGCTCGCCAAGACAAGGAGGTTCGATGGGAAGGTGTATTTTGGGGCACATATGCGACATGTGCCAAGGTCGGGAGATTTCAGCTTATCCAAACAACCGGCTGCTATTCGAGTTGGCGATGCTGTCACGGTGGAGAGCTGGCTGTCATGATGTGATATCGTTGGGGGGCGAACTCGGAAGCAAAACCCAGCAGCTGTTTGTGTAGGCGCCATTGCTTGGGAGTTCAAGGCACGCCTTTCCCCGGATCGCGGGACGAATGGGTGGTTGAGGAGTCAAGACAAGCCGTGTCTGCTGCAAGTCGCGAACGAATGCCGGCAGCGCAGGATGAATCGTGACGGGGCAAAGAACAAGGCGTAGACAGCAAGAGATTGACCAAGAGACGGACAGTTTGAAAAAGAAAAAAAAGAAAAAAAAGCGAAATGCCCATACATTGGGCATATTGGATTCCTCGGCAGTGGTGGCAGTGGGTACTCTATGGGAATAAGTCTCCCTTGACTTACACAATGTCCAGTGCTCGGACATTCAATATTCATGAAGGCCATTCGCAGGCCCGCGTGGCTGCACCGCAGAAACCACAACGAATCGAAGCTATGGATTCCCAGATATGGACTTCCCTTTCTATTGTCTCGATTGTCTCGTGCCCGGAAATCCCCTGGTTGAAGCCTTGAAGCCGCCGGAGCCCCGATCCGGCTGGAGATGCGGCCAGCGTGCGCTGCAAAGAAGGCATTTCTCCGCGTCGTTGGAATCCGGTAAGCAATAGTACTGCCATCCAAAGGGGCAAACAGCAAGTCGCCGGCCCGTCGATGATGTCGTCTCTATCTGGTGTTCCTCCCAGGTTACAATAAATATCGCCCTTGCCCCGTCCGTTTATTGAGTCGGATCAAACCCCCTCGAGTCCTTGACTACCACAGAAACAGAACCCAGTCTCCCTTCTCCCCAACTCAACACACACGATGCACAGAGCGCTCATCTCGGCGCTCCCCTTGCTGGCCGGAGTGGCGAATGCTGCACCGGCGCGGCACCAAGAGCGAGAGCAGGCGCAGGCGCAGGCGCTAGAGGCAGACAGGCGCGATCTGATCTGCATCCAGGTCGAGCCTTCGACCGTTTTCCTGCCCACCACAATCTACGTCACGGCAACGGCGAGCCCCAGCCACAGTGCCGAGCCGCTCTTCACTTCCGCCGTCACGGTCGCGGTCGCGCCGGCGCTCACCACGGCCTCGGCGGCGGCGGCGGCGCTCCGTGTCCCGCTGCCGGTGTCATCTTCAGGGATGCTGAGATGGGGCAATGTGACCCAACAATGGACCAACACCACGACCGACTGTGCCGAGTCGCATGTCCCCAACAGGCAAGACGCGCCAGCGGCCGGCAACGGTGTTCCCAAACAGACTCCCGTGAAGCCCAACAAGAGTGTGGCGGCACGGAATGTGCTCTATTTCACAAATTGGTACGTCGACTAAGCTGCCTCTTTTTCCTGCTTCCCTCCTTCCCTCCTTCCCTCCTTCCCTCCTTCCCTCCTTCCCTCCTTCCCTCCTTCCCTCCTTCCCTCCTTCCCTCCTTCCCTCCTTCCCTCCTTCCCTCCTTCCCTCCTTCCCTCCTTCCCTCCTTCCCTCCTTCCCTCCTTCCCTCCTTCCCTCCTTCCCTCCTTCCCTCCTTCCCTCCTTCCCTCCTTCCCTCCTTCCCTCCTTCCCTCCTTCCCTCCTTCCCTCCTTCCCTTCTTCCCTTCTTCCCTTCTTTCCCTGGCACTTTTTTGCCCTCCTCTAGCAGCTAAGAATCAAAACCCAGGGGAATCTACGACGCCGACTGTCAGCCCCAAAATCTCCCAGCAGACAAAGTCACCCATCTGCTCTACGCATTCGGCGACCTCTCACCCGATGGAACAGTGTAAGTTTCTCTGGCGTTGACCCAACAGTGGGAAAAGAAAAAGAGAAAAAGAAAAAAAGAAGATTAAAATTTAAAACCTACAGCATCTCCTCCGACACCTACGCCGACGTGGAAAAGCGCTTCGCCGGAGATGCCCTGTCCAAGCGCGGCAACAACGCCTACGGCGTGGTGAATCAGCTCTTCGCCCTGAAAATGAAGAACCGCGGCCTCAAGACGCTCTTCTCCATCGGCGGGTCCGCCCACTCGCGGCAAGGCAAGTTCTCCAAATTCGCCGCCTCGGAGCAGGGGCGCAAGAAGTTTGCCGCCAGCGCCGTCGAGTTCATGGCGGACTGGGGCATGGACGGCGTCGACATCGACTGGGAGCACCCGCGGGATGCGGCCGAGGCGAGGTCCTTTGTCGAACTGCTCCGGGAGACGCGGCTGGCCATGGACAGGTACGCCGCCGACAACAGGCAGCGGTATCGCTACCTGCTCACCGTGGCGGCGCCGGCGGGGCCGGAGCACTACCGCGTGCTGGACCTCGAGGCCATGGATCGGTACGTCGACGCCTGGCATCTGATGGGGTACGACTACGCCGGCCCGTGGGACAAGACGGCCGGGCACCAGTCCAACATCAGGCCGGATGGCTCGGGAGCCGCGAGCACAAAGTTCGACACGGACCGGGCGGTCGCCGATTACACGCGGGCCGGCGTGCCGGGCAACAAGATCGTCCTGGGCCTGCCCCTGTACGGCCGCTCGTTCGGGGACACGGATGGCCTCGGGAAGCCCTTCAAGGGCGCCGGCGGGGATGACGCAACAACGCAGGAGGGCGTCATCCCCTACCGCCAGCTCCCTCGCCCGGGTGCCGTCGTCAGGTTCGACCAGCGGACCGGCGCGACGTGGAGCTACGACGCCAGCTCTCGCCAGCTCGTTTCCTACGACGACGTCGAGAGCGCCAGGCTCAAGGCGAGCTATGTGAAGAGCAAGCGGCTGGGAGGTGCCGTCTTCTGGGAAGCGTCGGGCGACAAAAAGGGCGACGAGAGTCTTGTTCGCGCCATGGCCGGCTCCCTCGGTAAGCTGGACGACTCCGAGAACATGCTCCATTACCCCAACAGTCGGTACGATAACATCCGGAACGGGCTTTACTCATGAGATGGATTGCCTTGCCCATCTATCGCAGGACGAATAGCACGGCTCGCTGGATCGAGTTTCGTATCCTACCTCTGCTGTGTTTGCTGGCCGAACCGTGTCGTTGTCTTTTTTTTTTTTAATCTTTTATAGGAGGAAAGCAATTTTTGAAAATGTCAATGGGGGAAGGGAAATGGCGTCATGATACATGGATGGTTGGACTTTTGAGAAGCGCTTCGTTCATGGTACGAAGACATGGGGCTACATTCAGGGAAACCACGGCGGCGTCGGACTGACTGACTGACTGTACAGTAAAGCAGTGTTTTTATCACTCAAACAATAGCCAACCAACTACCTATATATGCTGTGCACCGCCAGCCCAGCAGTGACGTGACCAATGGCATTACCGAATGATGCTCCAAGCTCTGACTAGACCAGGAAAGCAACAACACCAATGGCCAATCCAAGCGTCGTCACGTACACGCCTGGTCCGTATCGGGATGCCCCCCCTTGCGCATCCTTGCTTGACGTTTCGTTTTCCCGACTAATACTGCCGCTCTCTCCGTGGTCAAGAGCTGTTGCTGCGGCTTCGGGCCCCGATCCCGCGCGCGTGGGGTTGATGGCTGTCGTGATGGTGACGTCTGACCCCGGTGGGGGGGAGATGAGAAACTCGTCGTCCCCTGGTCTTTCCCTGCCTGGTCTTTCTCTGTCGGGTCTCTCCCTGCCTGGTCTCTCTCTGTCGTCGGGTCTTTCCCCGCCTGGTCTCTCCCTATCGGGTCTCTCCCTGCCTGGTCTCTCCCTGCCCAGTCTTTCCCTGTCCAGTCTTTCCCTGTCTAGTCTTTCCCTCTCTAGTCTTTCTCTTGCTCTGTCCAGCCGGTCTCTGTCCCGTCTGTCCCTTTCCTCTCTTTCCCTCTCGATTCTTTCTCTGATCCTGTCCAGCCTGTCCAGCCTGTCCCTTTCCCTGTCCAGCCTGTCCCTCTCCCTGCCCAGTCGGCCCCTGTGGCGCCCGAAACGCTCATCACTAAAGGTCTGTTCCGGCCCGCCCGCAGGTCCGTCCGACGGAGACGGAGCAGCAGGCGCGGGGGTGATTCGCTCGCCGGGAGCCGCAGACGTCTCTACCTGCAACGCTGACGTCCTGGAGGGAGTCGTGAACTGTGCGGTGGCGGTGGCCAGACTGGCCAGCAGGATGATGAGAGGATGCTGTGTCTTCATGGTGTAAAAAAGCCGGGCGGGGCAAAATCAAGGATTCCAGCGGATATAGAAATCGGGCAAGGAAATAAAAATGGATTTGATAGATGGCTCGGTCAGAGCAGACAGAGCCCACGGAATGTTGTGAGAAATTGAAGCTGAAGAATGAAAGAAAACAAAGAGGGGGAGGAAGAAGAAGAAGGATAAATAAATAAGACATGACGAGGACCCTTGAGTCAAGAAAGCAGCGCCATCAGGTAGGCGTTTTGAACATGCCTCGCACGAGTAAGTCCAAAGAGAGAAGAGAGAGCAAATACTATTGCTTGACTAATCGCCTGGATGCAGTCAGATATCCGCGACATGGCTGTCATGCAGATGGGATGGCGAGCTCCTGGGTCCGCCGGCCTCGAGTCTTGCGAAGAAGTCTTGCGAAGAGTCTTGCGAAGAGTCTTGAGATGAAGAAAGGGTTTGGACGTCGTCTGGAAGGTGGCCAGGCATGGAACGCCAGGGGTCGTCGTGGTGAAACCGTCGCGGGGGCTGCATCGATGCATCGGGATCCGCTCCCGGCAATGCATGGCAAATCGATGGCAATCTAGTCCGATGGATACTTGATTGGGCAGTTTTGGGCTCCGGGTTCCTGAATCGTGTGAATCGTGTCAGGCCCTCCGAGATGTTGTCAATTGCGGCCGTCCCATTGCGCGTGACTACTACGGGCGGGCGGCGGCTTCTGAAACCAGGGTGAGACGGGTGAGACGGGTGAGACTGACGAGACAAGAGAAATACGAAATGCGAGATACGACCGACATACTAGCCATGTCTCTTGTGAAATTTAGTTCCCGCACACACCGAGCACCGGATCTACCTAGAGAGATGGAATACAAACAACACGCCGTTCTCCGTTTTGTGACAAACCCTTTGACCATCATTCTCGCAACATCAAGCAAGCAAGCAAGCAAGCTAGCACACACATGCTACAAATCATCGTGATGAGCATCGCCATCGCCCGGTGTCCCGGACGAGTCCACTCCGTGAAATGCATCACCAAATGCCGAGTCTTCCATGTCCATTTGCAAATCAAGCCCATCTCCGAGGCCGCCGGCGGAGCCATCCAGGTCGGGGGCGTCGTAGCCGGCCATGGCATCTCCTGCCGTGTCCAAGTCACCCAATGAGCTGAAATCGTTCTGGTCAAAGCTGGCAGAGCCGCCTCCGTCCGTGGCCGCGGGAGTAGCTGCTGACGAAGTGGGTTTTGTAGGAGCCGCTGCCGACCGTTGCTGCTCGGCATCTCCGCCTGCCCCTTCGGCATCTCCGCCTGCCCCTTCGGCCATGCGACTGGGCACCGTCGAGGCTGCAGGCTCCGTAGGCCCGCATCGTTTTGCATCATCGTCGTCGGGAGATGCTCCGCCTTTGGGCACCACGACCCAGTCGCCGGTCCCTTGGTCTGGCGGCGCTGGGCCTCCTTGCTCTTTGGCTGTGGTGCCATGTGTTCCCGTCATGTCGACGTCGCCTGCCGCCGATGCAGCCGTCATCGCAGACGGGGTCATCGCAGGCTGGGTCATCGCAGACTGGGTGGCCATGGCATTCGACGGTGTCGGAGCATTCGACTGCGCGGCTGATGCTTGGGCCTGGGGCGTGGGAAAGTTGTTCACGGGGGTTGACATGGAAGAAAATCCCGTATGCATCTGATCCAATAAGCCTGCCGCCGTGCCTCCCATGTCCACGTCGGAATCCCCCATCATGAGGCCGCTGTGCTGTGAGCCCGACTGTGATGGTTGGCGGGACATTTGTGTCGTCGTCGGCGCAGGCGTGGGCGTCGGCGTGGGCAGTTTAGGTGCTGGCGCTTGATATCCGCCGTCCTGAAAACGACCAACGCGGGCGTGTACTTGGATCTTGAGACCGGTAGTTGCCTCGACGTTCTTCACTATATCATCAAAAGGCGTTTTCGCGGGAGGAGGTGCTGCCGACTTGCGCTCCTCATCTCCGCTTTCCATTTGATCGTCTGTTTTGAAGATTTCGGGAGCGGGGGGGTCTGGTATTGACCGGATCTCCTTCTCCTTGACCTTGAGGGCAGAGCTGGTCTTGAAGCTGGCTATGAGCTCGGCGTGCTCTTGTTCCAGCTTCTTGATTTCAGCCTGGGTCGACTCGACGTGCTTGTCTACTCGCTTGCGAAACTCGTCTGCCAAGCCCGAGTCGAGGCGACCAACATAGGGCTTGTCAGGGGATTGCGTGAACACATCACCACCCTGCGCGGTGAATATCCCCTCGGTCAAGGAGGCCAGCTGGCCCTTGAGACCAAGGTTGAGATCTGAAGGTTGAATCTGGCCAATTCTGTATGCTGAGGAGAGAATTTCCTCCATCCACTCATGATTTTGTTGATATCGGCCAAGGGAAATCTCCCGAGGCGTCAAGTGATCAAACATGTCGCCCCTCGAGATGTCTTCGTCGTCATCGAAAGCAGCGTCCAGTGGCGGCGCTCCTGACGTTGCGGCAGCAGCAGCAGCAGCAGCAGCGGCAGCAGCGGCAGCGGCAGCAGCTTGCTGGCCCTGGCTGGCGTGTCTTGCACGTTTTGCAGGAGGACCAGCTGTTGGTTGAGGAGGGTATGCCATCTGCTGAGGAACCCCTCTCGGAGTCATTTGAGGACCCATTTGCTGTCTGGTCAGTTCTGGGAGTGAGGGCCAATTGACGCGATCGGAAAGCATAAACTCTTTTCGGCGGATCTGCCCGCCGCGGAGGAGGAAGTGTCGCTGCTGCATGATGGAGTTCACTCGGTCATCGTATGGAACCATGGCTGCAGGCACGCGATCGTTCTGCTCTGAAGGGCCGTGATGGACGATGAACAGGCTCAGATCAAGTGGCGGAGGGTTGGGATGGCCGGGAGCTGGAACAAGTCGGAACCGTCGTCGGGCGTGCATCGCATACTGCTCCCCGGGGATATAGCCAGCCTTGAGGTAGTAGATTTCCAGCATCTTATCGTCACATCAGCATTGACTTGTCTCGACCATGATGACAATGTCGTCTTCCTTGACCATGTCGCACTCACCAGTCCATTTCCCAAGTCATGCTTGTAGACCTGCTCGGGTGGTGCCCAGACGAAGCCATCCGTGGCGAAGTTGGTTCCCAATCTTTGCAGAGGCTGCCACGTGAGAAGAATGGTGCCATCGGCGGGTTTGTCAAGGTATGTCCAGAAGAAGGGAGCTCGGTCTCTGGCGATCTGGGGAGCCGTCATGAGCCACTTGGCAACCTCAGTGAGGTCCAAACGAGGCATTGTTGGGTAACGATAGGATGATACCAGGTGCACATGGGGCATCTGCTTCGCGGTTAGTGGTAGCCCATGAAGAATTATGAAGCCGACGGATAGGAATGGCTGACCAGGTCCTGGGGGACGCTGTGGCTAGGATCTGGTTGCGCCATCTTGACGGGAAGCGCAGTATCCCGCGAGTTGTCGATGAAAAAAAAAGTTGCCCGCTTCCTGCAGTCAAGCGCGATCAATTAGGCCGGCGCAAAACAAGGTGCGGGGGGTCGCTTTCAAGAAATGGATGCTGGCGGTCGGCCTTGTTTAACAATTGGGGATGGGCCTGGCTCGGCGGCGCAATCGCTCGTGACGAATGGTTGATGGGATGGAGTTGTCAACAGTTTGTCCTTGCGCGCGCCGTGGACCCAAATTTCCTCGCGACGAGGCTGCTGGAACGCTGCTGGAACGCTTGCCAGCCAATCAGAAGCCGAATCTCGCGAGCTAGAAAACTGGATCTCTTTCCGTTCTCAGTGGTGGTACCTTTTCTCATCAAAAAAAAGCTCGAGTCAAACGCAGAACGTAGCTACGAGAGACGGAAATGCTCTTCCATGTTTAGATTCTATACTTGAGAAGGCTTCAACTGTTCATAGCATGGCCCAACTTTCGGTTGAGAGTTAACTGCTCGCTTGACTGCAAGCCACTTTTGAGCGGTACTAGAGCACGTCTCACGCCGCAAACGCGCCCTTTTTTGTTTACTACAACGTCTTTCAATTTTTCTTATCATTATTTGATTATTATAACCCATTTTGGTTCATTCCAACAGATCCCAAGCTCCCCATCCATTGATCGTCTATGCCTGGTAGGTGGAAGCAGAGACGTTACCGCCGCGGCCAGTCCAGTTGACGTGAATGTCCTGACCCTCGGGATATTTGTCGTTGGCGAATTCGGGCTTGATGCGGAAAGTGTGAGCGCCAAAGTAGTCTCGCTGGGCCTGGAGCAGGTTGGCGGGCAGGTCCTTGGTGCGGTAACCGTCGAACCAAGACAGCGCAGTAGAGAAGGCAGGAGTAGGGATTCCTAGCTCAGCGGCCTTGGCAACGACGTCTCTCCAGCCAGGCTGGGCAGTGTGAATGGCCTTGTTGAAGAAATCGTCGAAGAGCAAGTTGGGCAGATCGGGCGACTTGCGGTAGGCAGCGGTGATGTCCTTCAAGAAAACGGATCGAATGATGCAACCGCCACGCCACATGAGGGCGATGGAAGGCTTGTTCAGCTTCCAGCCAAACTCCTTGGCGGCCTAGATGAAGAGTTTCTTGTCAGAGACTGGGCTCCAAAACCAATTAGTACAGTTGGCGGAGGAAAAAACTTACCTCCTGCATCAACATGAAGCCCTGGGCGTAGGAAATAATCTTGGAGGCATACAGGGCTTGCTCAAGGTCATCAAGAAACTGCTCCTTGTTACCCTCAAACTTGCCGCTGCCACGAGAAACGTACTGAAGCTTGGAGGAAGCCTGAACACGCTCGGGCTTGATGCCGGACAAGCATCGGGCCAAGACGGCCTCAGCAATCAGAGTGACGGGCATACCCAAGTCCAGGGCATTGACAGCAGTCCACTTGCCAGTACCCTTCTGGCCAGCCTGGTCAAGGATCTTCTCGACGAGGGGCTTGCCGTCCTCATCGTTGAAGTACATGATATCGCGAGTGATCTCGATCAGGAAGGAGTCCAGGACACCCTTGTTCCACTTGGTGAGGACATCGCCAATCTCCTTGTTGGAGAGGCCAAGGGCACGCTTCATAATATCGTAGGCCTAATCAAGGTCCTCGTTAGTGCCATGAAACTCCACAGGGAGAGCCAGAATCACTCTGGACTTTGCGCAGCGCTGTGCAGTCATCGTACCTCGCAAATGAGCTGCATATCACCATACTCGATACCGTTGTGAACCATCTTGACGTAGTGACCAGCACCTTCGTCACCAACCCACTCACAGCAAGCCTCGCCGTCGCTCTTGGCGGAGATGCTTTGGAAGATGTCCTTGATATGAGGCCACGCGTCCTCGCTGCCACCGGGCATGATAGAAGGGCCATAGCGAGCACCTTCCTCGCCTCCAGAAACACCGGAGCCGACGAATCGAAGTCCCTTGCTGGAAAGGTACTGGGTGCGGCGATTAGAGTCGGGGAAGTGAGAGTTGCCACCGTCAATGATGATATCGCCCTTCTGCAAGAGGGGCAGAAGCTTCTCGATCCAGTCATCAACAGCCTGGCCAGCCTGGACAAGCAGCATGACGCGGCGAGGGGTCTTGAGCTTGCTAACAAACTCCTCGACAGAGTGAGCGCCGACAATGGACTTGCCTTTTGCCTCATTTTCCAAGAACCGGTCGACCTTGGAAACAGTTCGATTGAAGGCGCAGATGGTGAAGCCGTGGTCAGCCATGTTCAGGATGAGGTTCTGTCCCCTTTTTGAATTGTTAGCACCGCGCTCGCATCCGCGGGGTGGGCTTGGGCTCCGAAGTGGAAGAGGAAGACGAGGCCGGACATGCGAACTTACATGACAGCGAGGCCGATAAGGCCCAGATCCGCGCTTGGGGCATTGTCAGCATTTCTTGAAGCTTGGTCGAGAGTGGAACTTGACGTGCGTGAAGGAGATTGGCGGGGTTGTTGGGCGCCGCCAAGCTTGAGATTCGCAAGGCGAGCGCTGTCTCGAGATCATGAGCAGGGTGTCAACAAGAAAGTCACACCGCGCAGGAGCATGGCTCGCCAAAGGAAACCGTTCCCTTTCACAAGACGCCCCGAAGCACCGTGCAGCAATCCACAGCGCGAAAACACCAGCACCCACCGGTGATGGTAGACGTCGAGGTGCGCGAATTGAGGTCACAACGCACGGCAGACTTTGGGGCGGGGTGGTGGGGTAGAGCAGCAAAAGCTGATCTCATGTTGATGGAGGGGATGGAGGGGATGGAGGGGATGGAGGGGCAGACGACGAGGAAAGGCACTTACACGGGGCCAGACATGATGGTGTTGTGATGTGATGTAAAAGTGGCACGAGAAGGACGAGATGGGGACGGGATGGTTTGAAGAGAAGGGAAGGAAGAGCGAGGTTCAAAGCCGACGGAGGAAATGTGGCAGGTGCGAGAAATATAGCGGGTAATAAGTCGACAGCGCCAGAAGAATGGCGAGGCTTGTTGTAAAGAGAAACCGACGCTCAGTAGTCTCAGAAGTTTTGGCGGGGCTTAGAAAAGCGGGTAGAAGCCATTGATTGATTGGCGCTTCGGCCAAATCATCGTCATCGTGCCTTCTCAAAATAGTTGTTTTCTGGTCCTACTCGCCGAACTCTGGCGGGAACGGGCAACGGAATACGCCCACAAATCCTGTGACAGACCTGGTTGGCGTTTCGCTGAGGTCGGACTAATAGGTACTCCGTACTATTCACTGAGAGTCAGTGCCGCACGCCCCATCGCTTTTCCCAAACGCGAGGGGTTTGCCCATGGGACTAACGGTCATATACTAGCTCACGGCATGTTGGGAGTTCGACAAGTCACCCGGACCACACCACCCCGAGAGATACTAGAAGTCCGGTTGCAGCTAATCACGCCGTGTTCATCATCAGGTTCCGGGCCCGGTGGGTTGCATTCCGGCGCTGCTCCGTGGGGGTTCGCGGCGCTAGAGCTGTCGACGAAGCAGAAAGGCCGGGAATTTTTTTCAAGACGTAGATGCGCGACAACGCCCTTCCGAGCTGCAGAGAAGCTCCGCGACAGGCGAAAGACTTACACACGGCCACTAGAGTTCATTCGTAGATTCTGTGTTCTGTGAGTGAAAAGAGGTAAACCCATACTTCAGTGAGTCCTTTTCGTATTGTGAAAGGCTAGACCCTCCGAGCCAAGGCTGCAGGATGGGATTTAGTTGCGCCAGGCAGAGCAAAGATCTGTCACGTGATGTCGCAGGTGACACCTTTTTTTTACTTGAGCGTAAAGGCGTCTTTCCAGAAAGATCAACCGCGGCCCTGCAAACGAACGTATCGGAGAAGAGTGAATGAATTCCCTTCGTTAGCATACCGCCAGCATCCAAACGCGCCTACGAGCAGCATCAACAAGGCATCAACTCCCGCTTCCACGTCTCTGGCCAGACTCGCGCAGAAGGAAAAGATAGATCTCTTTGAGCGGACAGACAGCTCAAAGGTACGTCAGATAAGGCAAAAGTCTCTTTCACAAAGATTACACTCTGTTCATCATGGCATACCAGCCTCCTCCAGGCACAAGCTCTCTTCCACCTCGACCTCCCATCAGCGCCAGCAGCGGACATAACGGTCGACCAGGAGGATTCAAGCCTACCTTTTCGTCCACCTCGAAAGCCCCGGGGCAATCATACGCGAGCGCTGCTCCATCGTACAACGCCGGCGCGCCGGGCTATCCTCCCGGTGCCTCAACCGCCACCGGCGCCGCGCATTATGGCCAATCTGCATACCCAAGCTATCCCGGCGCCCCAGGCGCCCCAGGCGCCGCCGGCATGAGCTCAGCAGGAAGAGGATACCGATACCAAGCAGCATCACAACAACAAAGCTACGGACCTCAGAGCTACAGCCAAGCGCCGACCTCGTACTCCTCGGCGCCGCAGATCAGAAACCCTTTCCCAAATCCCGTCCAAGCACCCTCCGCCAACAGCCTCGCCGTCTCCAACCCAAGCGACTATGACCCCGACATGGCCGCCCAAATCGCCCAGTGGCAAAGCGCCTATTCCCGAGACTCGGCCTCGACCGTCGCCGCGGCCGTTCCCGCCCTCGACAGGTACGGCAAGCCCATTCCCGTCGAGACGCCCAAGCCGGATCTCCCCCCCACCACGGCCGTCCCGGGCAACCCCGACAAGAAGAAGACGGTTGTCCGCCAGGGCGGCGGCAAGAAATGGACCGACGACTCCCTCCTCGAATGGGACCCAGCCCACCTGCGTCTCTTCGTGGGCAATCTCGCCGGCGAAACGACCGACGATTCCCTTCTCAAGGCATTCGCGCCGTGGAAGTCCGTGCAAAAAGCAAAAGTAGTCCGTGACAAGCGCACCAACAAATCAAAGGGCTACGGCTTCGTCAGCTTCAGCGACGCAGACGACTTCTTCAACGCTGCCAAGACCATGAACGGGCAGTACATCCAGAGCCACCCCGTCATCGTGAAGAAGGCCAATACCGAAATCAAAGCCGTCAATGTCAAGGACAAGAAGGGCGGGAAGAACAGCAGGAATAATCATCACAAAAAGTCGGCCAGCCAGCAGAATGGTGGGCGGCACGGGGGTTCCGGAAATGGGTACGAGCCATCTCTTGGCCCCGTTGCCCCTACTGGCGTTATTAAACCTGGGCAGAAGACGAAGAACGGCTTGCGGCTGCTGGGATAGATTCGTAGCCATCGTGGCGGGGGCTTGGCGTTGAAAATACGGCGTGTTCCTTCAATAAAGGAGGGGTTCATTTCATATCTACTGTTTATCGCGGCACACAGCTCGGCGTTTATATTTTTTTTTTTTTCCTCGAAGTGGGTTTGTTTGCGGACTCGTAGAGTGCGTGACTGCAGTACGAGGGAACTCATGATCAAGGAGACATGACGGATGGCAGGCACTTTAGGACATGTCAAGTAGTTCTTGTCCTGTCGGATGACCGACCAACTGCACATGACTTACTTCAGTTGGCAGTCCTATCGATGAGTGACTAATGGAATGGGTATCGTACTGCCTTGTCGTGTACAATGCGTACATGCCGACTCCTATGCGAAATTGTGTGACTAGATCCTCCCTAGCCCAATGATCTATGCTCCTTTTCTCGGACAAATCTTTCATAGATTCCCCCTCCATGTCAGTTGGTATCGCCTCCTTTTCGCAAATGGCCATTTCAGCACCACGTACTCCCACGTGGCCCGTTTGTTCTTTCTCCTCCCCCTCCTAACGTACATGGATAGGAAATGCCAACTCATTGGTTCAAGATCGGATGACTGACGTCATTATGCAAAAGACAATTTGAAGCAAGAAAAAAAGAATTGGAAATGAAATCAACGCTTGTGCCCAGTGTCATGTTGTACTTGTTGCCGTGTTGGCTCTCCCCTCTTTGATATAATAAAGCGCTTCATTTGAGCGAGGTACAGCTCCTCACTGTGAATTCGCGGACCGCGCCGAGCTGGGCTGCAGACCCCCATCAGCCGTAACCAGTCGTCCCTGGTCTTGCTCCATGTCTTGTTGCAGGAGCCCTGCCGTTTCTTCGGTAGATTCGTCAATCTCGGCGTCGCTGCCACTTCCGCTTGGACTGACGGGGGTGACTGGCACGGCGCCGCCGTGACGCTCATGCACATCGTCTTGCGCTTCTTGACGCATCTTGGTGATTTTGACGTAGTTGTAGGCACCAATGGCTGCAATTGTAATGAGAAGACCGATGAGGTTGATAGGTGTAAGCTTGTCGTCGAATACGATCGAGGCGGCCGAGATGGTGACCACTTCCTTGAATATACCCGCAATCGATAATGTGACGACTGACGTACGTTGCAAGAGCGCAAACTCCGAGGCTATCATGAGGAATGCAATGCAGCCAGGAAATAGTAGAAACAATGGAGTCCAGATGGCTCCCCACTGTTCAGTCAAAACCTTGACTCCTTCCCACAATGGCCCGAAGCCCTCCACGGGAATCGCCAAGGCCAGGAGAACCACAAACATGACGGGGGAGAGGAAAAAGATGCTAGAAAACGGATTGGATGTGGCCGGATTGCGAAGCAGGAGAATCTGCGTGAGAGACCAGCGCAGACCAGAGAAAAAGGCGGCAGAAATGACGAGAACGAACCCCCCGAGCTTGAATTCGACCTCGCCGAATACCATCAGAATGACTCCGAATGTCATGAGTGCGATGATGGCAACCAGACGCCAGGTAGGCGTTTCCAGTCGGAAAATGAAAGCGAAGAGCAGGACAAAGGCAAGTGACGATGATTTGACCATGGCTAGAATTCAGTGTTAGGACAAAGTCTGCTGTGTCGAGGCATAGGGCGGGCAGTTCAAACATACTGTAGAATGTAAGGCTAATGACTTTCAGCGAGGTATTGCCTAGGCCAACGTCAAGACTCGTAGCGATACCACATGGGCCAATGCGAGTAAGATAAAACATTTTGGACATGATGGAACCATTGGGCTCGGACTCATGCCTTGATCGCCCCCCGTCCGAGTTGTGCGCGGCCTTGGGCCGTAAGGATGGTACAAACGTTAGGACCAAGGCTGACAAGAAAAATTGCACCAGCATGTGCGTCGAAGTGGTGAAGAGGGGAAATGCAAAGTTGAGGCGGTCCTTGTCAAACATCCATTTGTTATACTATCGTGTCAATTCCAAAGTCAGTAAGCAGGTCGCAAAGGGAAAAGCCCGCGTCGCCTTCGTCGCCCAGAAGGGGGAAGCAGATTGCTCACCACAGAGATGGACAGAGAAAAAAGGTACCACAACAGTATCAAGGAGCCATTGACTACTAAGTTCCTGACAACATTGCGATTTGCTTCCTTCTTCTCTTCGGCCGATAGAATCTTTTCGCGGTCGATTCTGTTGTTCAGCAAGGTGCTTCTTCTGCGCTTCTTTTGCTTCCGGGCTCGATCTTTCCCCGTCAGGCCCATCTCTTCGTCGTCCCGCAAGTCCTCGTCACTTAGACTGTCTCTCCCTGAATCCTCTCTGCTCGAACCAGAGTCTCCCAATCGACCAGACGAACCTCGGTGCTCCTGGGGTTTCTCTAACAAACTCGAAGAAGCTTGGGTCCGGGCATTGTGCATGATTGGTCTACCCGGAGAAGGAATTCCGGCATGGCTATGGCCTCCTATCGGGTTCATCAGACTGCTCTTCCGCCGCCGATGACCCGGAATGGGTTCCATCTCGATATCGTTGGCCGCGGTTCGAGGCGAGGTAGAAGAAGTGGCCGAGGCCGCGGCGGCTGACGGTGAGGGATCGGTTCGAAATTCCGCACTGGGGAAGACAGATGGTGCTGAGGTATCGACGGGTACGGGAGACGGGGGAGAGGGAGAGGGAGAGGGAGAGGCCGAGGCCGAGGGAGCATGAACGGAAGAAGATGAGAGGGCGGTGGGCATGATGGATATTTCACAGGGCCGACGCTTCCCAGGCCCGGCCAAGTGGACTGGACGATTCACCTGAGCATGGGGCGCTTGGGCTTAGGGACTTTGGAATAGGAGCACTATCACTCCGTAGACAGATCGAATGGGTTCTGTCTGGGGTTCGGGAAGGTACCCAACCCGGGCTGAGGAGACAACGGAGGAGTCGGGAGGACTGGAGACCTGGAGATTGCGGACCAAGATCAGGACGTAGCGGAATCCAGCGGGACGTAGCCAATTGGAGGTTCAATCAAGCCAGAATCAAGCCAGCGGCGCTGGGTCATGGAGTCCTCTGACCACGCGATGCCCCAAGAAGACTAGCTCCAGTCGATGCTGAGCGCGACGACTTTGTTTCTTTGCTTAACTCCGTACTTGCTTATTACCAGACTGCAACAGCCGGGCTGGCTGGCTGGGCTGGGCTGGTCTTGGCGGTGGACATGGGGGCTCGAGTTGTGCATGCCCAACCAACCAGCTTATCACAAATCATCTGCCAGTTAACTAGTCTTTTGCCTTTTGCCTCTGAACAGTTAGATGGAATGTGGGGACCTTGCTTGACTCACGGACTTTTTGGAGCAGCCCTGGTTGCCCCTGGTTGGCAGCCGGTAAATGCCCAAGTTGGCCAGCTACAGATTCAGGCTGGCAGCTGGCTGCAGACTGGCCGTTCAATGTCCTAGGGCCGCCTCCTCACCTGCCCACCTGCCAACCTGCCAATGCCGATTGTGAATGCTATTGTCCGAATACACAATCATGTTGCCATCGCAGTCCAGACCGTAGCACATGCACGCCAGTTCTAGGGTTTTTGCTTGACGCAATAGCAAAGACATGTCCTGGAATCCTGAGTCGCGGCCGGTTGCAGCCGGTTGCAGACGCGCCGGCATCTCTCAGCTTTCAGTGTCGCGTGTCCTGCTGCCGGCTTCAATTGTTGCTCACGCGGCACACAGTCTTTTTAGTCGACAGCTAATTTTTTTGCTTCAGCATACCTTGCACTTTGGCAAGCGCACTACATCGGAAAGACGTGGCATTGTACTCGTACTACACTACTAATCAACCTAACATTGGAGGACTATACATATCTACATGTCCATTCTGACGTCTCGTGATTGCGATAGGCACCTTGGCACCGTCAATCCATCCGTCTTGCTAGGCCGTGAAAGGCTAGAGAAGCGTGTTCAGCCACCTTGGCCGACTTACTAATTACTCAGAGGTTCGTCAAGTCTATCCAGACACAGGGTTTCGCTCTGAAAGGGCACTTTTCCTTCACTTCATGCGATGACCCGCAAATGCCAGATCTACCTCGGCACGTTTGGGGCCAGTTATTGATTGGCTTGGTAGTGCCTACTGTAAAGTTTCATGCACCGGCAGCGCAGCATTGGCATGCGACGCACCATCGGGGCCGGCCCACTCGAGGCAGGTCTTCACACGAGCCTTCGTACATGTAGGCATGACATCATCAGATCTGGGGCATGAGCAATTTTTGCTCGCACTCCTGGATATTTGATATTTCGAAACGTTACGCCGAAACCCAAGGGCGGCTTAGGGCGGCTTAGGGCGGCTTGCCTAATTCATGGGGAACGAGTTGCATCAGAAAGAATCCGGTCCATCATACATCGAGTTATGGCTGCGCAAGGTTCAACTTCGCACCATGGTCAATCCCGACGGGACCAGACAGGCGGCTACCTGCCCATCGAGGACTACGGAATGATCGGCAACATGCACACTTGTGCGTTGGTCGGTATTGATGGCAGCGTAGACTTCATGTGTTGGTAAGCATTCGCTGTTCCATTCTCGTGCGGTACATGATGCCAGATGTGGCTGATCAGTGAGGCATAGGCCCGACTTTGACTCGCCATCCGTGTTTTGTCGCTTGTTGGATAAAGACAAAGGCGGCTACTTTAGTATAGCTCCCCTAGAAGACTATGGGTGCACGAGGAAGCAGCAGTACTTGCCGTCTTCGTGTATCCTGCAAACTCGACATATTCACGAGGATGGCGTGGTAGACGTTGTCGACTTTTTCCCACGTCCCAAGGATGCACAGGTCATGACCAAGGATTTCAAGCAGAGCGGCTACCGTGAGGCGACAAAAGTGCAAGAGGAGCTTAAGCAATGGCTAGTCAGAAGGGTAGAATGCATCAGGGGCTCGCTGACGCTCGGTCAGTTCAAGAACAATCCATTTCACTCCGTAAGACAAACATGAAACTGATTCCTACATTACATTACAGACGTCGAGATCTTCCCAGCATTTGGCTATGGACTCGAACCGCATGTCACCACGCTTTGCCAGCCTTCCGATACGGAAAGCAAGGTTGCTACCTTTCACAGCAAACATGTGAAGCTCCAAGTAGACGTGGCGGTGCAGGAGGGTGACGAGGGGGAAGGGTGTCCGCAGGTGTCCTTCCAGAAGAAGACAAAGGATGGCATGGCTGGTGAGGGCCTTGTTGCCCGTATCAAAATCCATGAAGGGGAGACTATCTCGTTTGTTGTGAGAAATGACTTGCACAACCACATAACGGGATATATCTCAACCTTGGAACTCGACAGAAAACAGCATGACACCCAGATGTTTTGGCACAATTTCATTCGACAATCGAAATACAAGGGTCGATGGAGAGAGGTTGTTTCACGAAGCTTGATGATCCTCAAGTTGATGACCTACGGTATGTTTCTCTATTCTGAAACCTTGTTGGGCCAGTGTTTTTTTTTTTGTTGTTGTTGTTGTTGTTGTTGTTGTTGTTGTTGTCAGTTGTCTAATGTCCAACAGAGCCAACCGGCGCCATAGTTGCGTCTCCAACCTTCTCCATCCCTGAAGATATCGGGGGTGTAAGAAACTGGGACTATCGGTACTCCTGGGTCCGGGACTCAAGCTTCACGGTATACATCCTCCTCCGACTGGGCTTCAAAGCAGAGGCAGATGCGTACATGGACTTCATCATGGAGCGCTTCGTCAAATCTCGCGGCCCTGATGGTGGTCTACCCATCATGTTCACCATACGCGGTGAGACCGATATCCCCGAGTATACTCTAGATCATCTGGACGGCTACAGGGGCAGCAGACCCGTTCGGGTCGGTAATGGCGCGGCGTTCCACCAGCAGTTTGACATCTACGGCGAACTCATGGATGCCATCTACTTGTACAACAAGTATGGCAAGCCTGTGCCCTGGGATGTCTGGCGAGCAGTCAGGGAGCTTTTAGGTCAGCATAGAATCGCCAAATTCCCGTCATTCAAGTTTCATCCGCTTACTTGTCCCAGACTACGTCCTGACCATAATCGACAGTATGACCGCCCCCCCTTGACCCCATCTTGCGGGTTCAAGCAACAACACAAACTAACGTATAGTAGAACCAGACATGTCTATTTGGGAAGTGCGCGGACAGAAGCAAAATTTCACGTACTCCAAAATCATGCTATGGGTCGCTTTCGACCGCGGCATACGTCTTGCTGAGAAACGCTGCTTTCCCTGCCCTAATCGAGCCACCTGGCTAGCGGCACGAGACAAACTTTATGAAGAGATCATGGAGAAAGGTATACAGCTTAAATGTCCTCTCAAAACCATCACTTCAAAGTATTAATCCCACACCAAATAGGCTACAACACGGAAATGAGGGCCTTCATCCAGAGTTACGAGAACAACACGATCCTAGATTCGTCCATCCTCATCGCCCCCCTCGTGTTCTTCATTGCCCCCTGCGACCCTCGATTTGTCAACACGCTCGAAAAGATCCTCTTACCTCCGGAAAAGGGCGGTCTCACCAGCACCGGCCTCGTCTTTCGCTACGATACCGATCAATCCGATGATGGTCTGTCCCATCCCACCCTCTAGACTCTAATGCCGCGAACTCCAACCGCATGCTAACGGTGTTGACGGCCCAGGCGTCGGAGGACGAGACGGCGCTTTCAGCATGTGCACGTTCTGGCTCGTCGAGGCCATGACCCGCGCTGGCGTATACGAGCCCAAGTATCTCGTGCGTGCGGTCAGCTTGTTTGAAAACATGCTGGGCTTTTCCAATCATTTGTCCATATTTTCGGAGGAAATCGCAAGAAGCGGCGAGCAATTGGGTAACACGCCCCAAGCATTCAGCCACCTTGCTCTTATAAGTGCGGCTTTCAACCTAGATAGGGCTACGGAAGGGTGGTCTCAGTCTGGGCCGCGATGAGCGATTTGTAGGAGATCAGTTGGCTGGTGAGTCTGAAATTAGGTCTGAGATCAGGATAACTAGGGTATCTGCCAGACGCTGTTGATTTCGATCTAGAATGAAGGTTTTCCCTCCAGTCTCATAACCAATATTGATTGGCCTTGTCAATATTGTGTTCAGCCTTCCAAGTCATGTTCACCATCTGCCTTGTTTCGACGCCAATATTTGCGAATATTGGGTGTACAACCTCAGATCTGCAGCTTTTTTTAGCTCTTCAGCTTTTCAACTTTATGGTCCCAAGGGATAACTTGGGCCATCTTGTGCGAAAATCACATTTACACCGTCCCAGATGCAGTGCTGATAAGCGAACAGTGTGCGGTCGTAAATGCACAATCGTCGTCGGTGTGGTTGGCGAATCATTTGACGCTGGTGTTCGGATCGATCTGGACAAGCTATGAGGGAGCACGTAGTTGCTGAACATGGAACATGGTGTGAGAGGAAATCCCCTCTCATGCATATAAGAACAGAGAAGATATCATCGCTCCTTGTTTGTATACTGTAGTTTCTCGTGGAAATCGGGAGCTCGTGCCACAGAAGGCAAACCTTGTGACCGGCCTTGGAACAAATGGTATAATACCCATCGTCGGGTGATGGACCCGAGAGGAAACACAATACATGCTGTGCTACTCAACTCCAGTGTGTCAACGTGGAATGAGATTTTTTTTTTTTTTTGGCCGGCCTCATCTCACATTCACCTCGTACAATCTCACGTCGTCGCACCCAGAACACCACTCTGCATCACCTCTCGGAAGTTCCGCGCCCAAAACAGCCTCTTGTTCGTGTGGTCCTGCGCACTACCGACATGTGGAACATCAGTACCAATCCTGGAAAGTGTTTTCAGCAGAGAAGAGCTCTCTTTGTCTCTGGCCAGGACGATGCCCCGACATAGCAGGAGGCAGGTTAGGTCGGTGGCGGAGTCCCCGAAGTAAACGGCCTGTTGATCCTCGCCCACGATTCGGCGGAATGCGCGCGCCTTGTCCGGCGCGGTCGTGATTCTGGGCATGCAGGAGGACGGGCCATTTATGCTTCCGTCTTGGGACATCTCGTTGGCCACGACGTTGACACCAGCGTGTTTGTGCAGAACGCCCTCGATGAACGACTTTGACCAGTTCACGGATAGAACGTCCACTTTTGCGCCGCCACGCTGGGCTTCTTCCAGTAAATCTTGGTAGCCCTCGGTTATGCTGACGCGGCCCGTTGACACGGCCTCCATGCCCATCTGGATCAAGTCGCTTTTCTCGAGGCCAGCGAAGAGGCCACTGTGTGAGACTCTTGTCAGCGAAGCCTCTTCGATCGGGCGCAGCCCTGCCAAGAATCTCTCTTCCTCCTCCACAGTCCTTCTTTCTGATTCCGGAGGCGTGAAGTTTGCGGTGTACGACTGATGGTCCTGCAGATACTTCCGCACGGCATCGTCCCACGCCGGTTGCAAATCGCGCTGGGTCTGGTGCTTCTTTCGTCGGATGGCTGATTGCGCTAGCTCCCCTATTGTGTCGTGCTGAGTGATGGTGCCATCAAAGTCGAAAACCAGACGCATTTGGGACAAGGCTCTTCTCATGTGTAGTGCCATTGTGTGAATGTCAAGAGTTGAGACACGGACCGATTATCCTTTAAATTTATTGTTTGAGCCGTCGTCGCGCTGGGTGGGTCAGTCCATCCTCTCCAATCAACATCTCCGTGACCAGAAATTAAACCACGACAACTTCTGCCACGGTGATTCACTGACACGTTCGTAATACAAGCCGAGTATATTATATAGTCTAGACCTCTTTTGGCCTGTTCTAATCAGGGTATGTTTTCCCTTTACATGGCACCCCCTCTGGGGCCTTTTCTTACACATAAAACGCCAGAAACGCCAGAAACTGCACGCCGCTTCATCACCCATCGCAGTCCCAAGAAAATTACACTCTAGAATGGGGAATGAAATATGCGTTGCTTCCTCTCTCCACGCCTATAAGACGTCCTCCATTTCCTCGTTCTCGTCGTCATCGCCATCATCTGCAGCTTCCGCAGCTTCCTCCTTGGCCTCGTTGCCAGCCTTGTCCTTGTAGGCGTCATTCAACCCATAGTGATTTGCGAAGCGGCCACTCTTGTGTAAGACAGCAACTTCTTCGAGTACCTGGCGGAGATAGGAATCGGGCTGCTGCAGCTTCTGTCGCAAGGCCTTCATAGACCAGTACTGATACTGACGGAAACAATCGAAAATGAGGTCCAGCAGTTGGTTCTTTGGGATACGGGCCGCCTTGAAAATCTCTCCCTTTTTCGCTTTGACCGTGGGTGCCGCGTTTTTCTACGTCCTTGTTTAGTATGTGCAGCTGAAAACTGGCCATGGAGAGAGGGCAAGACGGCAGGAGCCGAACTCACGATGAAGTTCCCGCCCCAAGTGACCGAGCCAGTAGCACCAGGATTGACGATTGATGATGCGCTGTTCCGACTAATGATCTGCAGCTTCGTCTTGGAGTTCTCGGCATCAAACATCTGCTTGGCGAGCAGACGCTCTTCCTCTTGAATGTTTCGGGGCTCCACGCGCACATCGTAGTGAATTTCGCCAAAAATCTTTGTTCGCTCTGCCCATTGTTCCCTCGTTAGCACAACCAGCTACATGAGCCTTGACGAGGTCCGGTTCATGGGAAGCCCAACTAACTCGGAATCGCTTTGCGATAATATGGCTGAAATCTGCTCCTCCTGTCAAATGTTCGCGGAGTCCTCTCTGCTCCCTGATTTTGCCTCTGTCGCAACAATGATTGGGGGATTCCAGAGGCAGCGGCCTCGGCGCGCGCCTTGTTCTTGGCCTTGTAGCTGGGCAAGTCCTCCTCGCTGAAGATGAAGTGGTTCTTGACATCCCTGTCCAGAATCTCGAGGTCGTACTCACGGGGGAGCGCCTGATGCTCCGGGCAATTCGAGTTCAAGAGCATGCGAAGTTTGGTCACATCTCTGGTGCCTCCCTCGACGGTCGCATCAGGCTGCGGCTCGTTCCAAGTTCGCAGCGTGCCGATCTGAACCTCTTCATCGTCTCCCAACCGCTCCACGAGCTTCAGCCAAGAATCCCACATGTATTTTGGGACGCGCGCGAGGTAGAGCGTTTCGAGACTGTTGCCGGGGGCCGTTCTGTCGTAGAACTCGAGATCGCCGGCATCCTCGAACAAATCGTCTTCGTCCATGGGCATGGCTGGCGGCATGATCTTTTCCTCCTCCGGATCGGCCTTGATAGACCCTGGGTCGGCCATGATTGGATTTGCGCGCTGCGAGGGAGCACAAGTCGGGGCCGATGAGGTTGGCGGCGGCAGGCAGAGATGGACGTTGACGGCGAGGCGCGACGAAGCCCTCGCCTGCGAGCTCCAGCAAGTGAAGTCAATCTGGTGGAGTCTGGTGGAGTCTGGTGGAGTCTGGTAGGTCCGCCAGCAAACTTGTCATGTGTTAGTGTCAGGGTGAAGGCTCTGACAGCGCTGGAACGTCTCAGCATGGAAGGTCAGACCCTCCTTAAGACATTAGTAGAGACGATGTATTAGATGTACCGCATTTAGCTAGATAGAATCGTAGCGCACTATATACCTTTTAGGTATATAAGTTAGGTGCTATCTATACCTCTAATTAAATAAATTAAATACTTTTATATATATCTTATAATCCCTACCTTCTAATAGTTATAAGCCTAGGAGGATTCTACTATCTTTTTATTATCTAAGATTATATACTCTAATTAAATATATTAATTATTTATTTAATATAATTAATACTTACCTTTATCTTTAGATAAACCTATTTATTCTTTAATATACTATTTAATTACTAGTATCTATTCCCCTTTATAATATTGTCAAGGCTTCTGGGCCGAATATAATAAAACAGGGTGATGGTATAATCAAGGTAGCAGCTATATAACTAGAAGGTAGGTGTGTGTGCTTAAAGGTTTTAATCTCTAGCCTCCTATATTCTATATATATAACCTTTGCCTAAATACCCCCTTTGCGTGTATATAACTAGCTTATAGTAACCTTATAGCTAGGGCGCTATAAGCTATAACTAGGCCCTACTATATATAATACTATTACCTTTATAGCCTCTATTACTTTATTACCTCTATAACCCTAATATAGTTCCCTCTCTTCTTTATAATTACCCTTAATTATAACTAGCTACCTAGTTAGTATAAACTTACTATCTTAATTTCCTATATAAATCTAAATAACTTTTTATATTATAATATAATATATAAGGAGATATAATAGCCCTATTAATATAGATTATAGATTATTCCCTACCTTACTTATAAGCTCTTAATTATAATAGGATTATAGCTATAGAGTTACTTTATAAATACTTATATCCTCTTCCTTACTAGTTCTATAGAAGTAGATACCCTATATTAAATTTTTTAATTAGGCTAAAGGAATAGGGTATTAGACACTATATATCTAAGTAAGTTTAACTATAAGTTTTAGTAAAGTTACTATAAACTTACTAGGTATATATAGCTAGCTATAATTTTTATTATTAGTAGCTATAATACTAACTCTTTAACCTATAGCTTACTTTTACTACCTATATAAATTACTTAAGGGGCTATAGTTAATATAAAAAAGCCTAGATTTCCCCCCTTTTATCTCTTTCTTTCTTTCTTATCCTTCTTAATTAATCTATATAAATTATAAGTTAGCCCTACTAGCCTTATAGTAGCGCTCCTACTACTATTACTTAGTAGTTACTAACCTTACCTAGAATTATATTATTCCTAGCTTTTATTTCTAAGCTTCTTTATTATTAGTTTTTTATTATCTTACTTCCTTACTTACTTACTACTAACTTATAGCTAGTTTACTATATTTACTATCTACCTAGTAACTCCTAGTTCTTTAGCTCCTACCCTAGAAAAATCTCCTTATAAATAAGTATTCTAAGCTTCTAAGACTACTATATAAGTTTTACCTCTTACTTATAGTATTATAGCTACTAACTTACTAAATAGTAGTATTAAGATCCTATATCTATACTATAGTTAGTAAGCTATTATCTAGTAAATTATACCTAAAGATAATAATAGTAAGCTATAATATATTATTAATAAGAAACCTATTTCTAATAAGTATTATTATTCTTCTAGTATAATAAAGCTACTTACTTACTACTTTCTTATTATTAACTTTAGCTAGGAAATTCCTCTAAGTATACTTACTATATAAAAAATAATAAATTATATATTAGTATAAGTACCTTTCTAATAGACACTACTTCTAGATAGCTAATACACTACTAGTATCCTACCTAAATTATAAAATTATACTATAAGTTATTTAAGATAATAAGAAATATCCTAAAAGGTATTTAATATTATAAGTATTTAGTAAGAATATTAACTCTAACTAACTTAGTTATAGCTAACTTATTACTAGGGTTTTATATAGGCTAAATATAAGTTATATAATACCCTCCTAGCTATAAAAAATACTAATTAATATAGATATATTTGCTAGGCTTAATTAACCACTAAGGCTATGTGTAAGGCTAATACTAATAAGCGCGCTATAATATTATAGCTATTTAACACTATAAACCTTAAGGTATAGATTAATATTATAAATAGCTTATACTTTATTACCTAGTATACTCTAATAATAATATCTTATTATTTTAGATATAGTTTTTAATTTACTAACTTACTACTAGTTTACTAAGTTTACTTCTAATATCCCTACCTATATTAGCCCCTCTAAGCTCCCTAAAGAGCTCTATATATTTATTTATAAAGATAAAAAGGAGTCTTCTAATAATAAGGCTCCTATAGCTACTATAAATAAAAATATAGCTACTAATATAATAATAGAATAATAGGTACTAAATAGCTATAAGGTAGTTTTTTTACTTTAAGAAAAATATAACTTATATTATAGGATATTTATATACTAAATTACTAAAGTAATTATATCTCTATAAACTAGCTACTTAATTACTACTTATAATTTTTTATAATATCCTTTATAATAAAATCCCTTTTTAATACCTATAAATTTTCTAAACTATTATAGCCTTTCTACTTTACTAGGTATTTATATTATTTTCTATTATAGTAATATAAAATAATTCTCTTAACTTTAAACTCCTCTTTATTATCTTTAATATTATCTTATAGTAAGGATATATCTATATAGCTAGTAAGGTCCCCTTTAAAGGGTTTAAGGCTTATAATATTAAATATATTATAAAGTCTTAAGCTAGCTAGTAATTATAATTAATAGGCTAAGCTATAATTACTAACTACCTTTTTAATCTTATAGGGCCCTAGGTACTTTATAGTAAGCTTTTAGCTTAGGTATCTTAGGTTAATATTTTTTATTAATAGTAATATATAATCTCTAACCTTAAACTTTATTAGTATTCTCTTATAATTATAGTACTTCTTTTACTATACTTATATATTACTTAGTAACTACTTAATCTCTAAGTATTTTATTAGGGCAAAACCAACACCCTAAAACAATAAATCTGATAATAACGATAACAATGCTAACGGATTTGACGATGTTAGCAATGGCCTAATACTGATATCAGGGCCCGCGAGGTTTGCGATCCATCGCGAGGATTAAAGCGATAGATAGAGGGATAACCTTAAAAACCTTAAATTATCTTAATAATCTTAAAATCTTAAATAAGCTTAAAAAGGTTGATTAAATAATCCTAGCCAAAGGCCACAAAGGGAGAGTTGAATTTCTTCTATCTAAGGGAGGAAATCTAGGATATTTATCCTAGGGATCTAATATAGCCGGATTGATCCATTGACCCGATAGACCGAAGGGTCTATCTAAGGGATCAAATGTGGCTAATTTCGATCCGACGAAGCCGATAGACTAGCAAGGTCTCGAGGGATCTTTGACTAGGGATCTAATACAGCCAATTTTAATCTAATAAGAGCTGAAAATGTGGCTGATTTTAATCCAACGAAAAAAAGGTCTCGAGGGGGTCTGTGACTAGGGATCCGATGTAGCCAGATTGCTCTGTTAAGCCGAGAGACCGAAGGTCTTAAGATTGGTCTTAAGGGGTCTTAATTCTAGCCACATAGTATCTCTATCTTAGTTCTAAGACTTTATTTTCTACCTAGTTATTTACTAAATTAGGCATTAGGATAGCCTAGTGTAGTCCCCTTAGGTTATACCTATATAGCGCCTCCGCTAGTATTAGGCTATAATTACTATACTTACTTATATTATAGGCAAACTATACTATTAGTAGATATTCTACCTAGTTATCCTATTTAGTGTATATATAGGCTCTTAGATAGTGCTTAAGAACCTAGTTTAATTACTCTATCTATTTATCTATTTAGGGATAGAATATAGTGCTTAGTTACTACTTTATTATAATTAGGTAGTAAAATATCCTCTAGAATCCGCTAGTAAATATTAACCCTTAGTCTATAATAATACCTTCTAGGGCGCTATAGTCCTTAAAAACATTTTCTAGGAACACTATAGCTAGCCTATTACTAAATAGGTATGTAGATACTAGTATATAAATACTATACTTTAAAAATTAGTCTATAATAACTAGTATTATATTATATATCTAATGCTTCTAATCCTTTACTAGCGGTAAGCCTATAATAAAGTCTATTAATAATTCTTAGAAAGGGCAATTAGGCACTAGTAGTATAGCTAACTTACTATAAGGTTTATATAACCTTAGCTTTAAAACTTAATAATTAATATAAGTCTATATATATAACTTAATATCCTTCTTTATTAATAGCTAGTAATATTAGCCTATAATTTAATAGAGGGTTCTACTAACCCCCTAATAACCTACTATAGGATTATTATAGGTTAATAGTAAGACTTCTTTTTATATACCTTATAGAATAAAAACTTAATTATTATATATTAGTAACTTAGAGGGTACCCTAGTTTATATCTATAACCCTTTAGCCTCTAGCTTAGAGGGACTAATTAACTATAGTCCTAATACACTAGAGTTACTACTTATTAGTAATAACTTTTACTACACTATAAAGGTATCCCCTTATTATACTTCTAATAATAAGACTAGAATTAGGGCTTCTAATTCCTATACCTTACTCCTAATAATAGAGTTTAATATTATAGAGGTTCTCTAAACTACTAAGATTCTTACTATAACACTACTATAAGCCTATAGCTTTTTAGTAATGCCTATAAACTATCTAATTAGCCTAATAGAGATTAACTTTATAGAGATTCTCCTACCTACTATTAGACTTCTTACTATACTATTAATAGGTAGTAATCTTAGATATAGGGTACTAATAGAGTTACTACTACTATTATATTACTTATTAATTATAAACCTAATATACTATAGCTTTACTAGACTAGTAGTAGTATTATACTTATTATAGTGCCTCTATAGCCTAATAATAGTAAACTTAGTAAGGAAGGTTAGTAACTAAGATATAAATACCTTAGCTTTCCTTTCCTTACTAATATAATCTAATCTCTATAATAGAGTATTAGTAGGATTTAGCTTACCTACCTAGTGTTTAATAATAAAGTTAAATAGGTATAGCTTATCTAATATAGTAACCTATTAGCTTATTAGCTTAGGCTTTAAAATAAGGTATTTATAGTTTAAGTAATCTATAATTACTTTTACTAGGTAAGCTAAGTAAGTAAGGTAATACCTCTAAGTTTAAAAGGCCTCCTAAATCACTAGTAACTCTATATCTAGCATTATATAGCGTAATTTAGTGTCCTTTAACTTCCTTAATATAAACACTATAGGGTGCTAGTAACCTAGCACTAATATTATAAGGATAGCTCTAATTATATATCTAGAGGTATTAGTCTTAACTTATAATAGTAGCATTAGATTAAAATACACTAAAATTAGTACCTCCTAGAATTACTTTTATAGTTCTCTAAACATTACTAGCTTATAAGGCTCTAGCTTAAACTTTACTAGTTACTTCCCTTATAGATAGTTAGTTAATAGAATAACTATTTTACTATAGGCCTTAATAAAGTATCTATAGAATCTAGTAAATCTAAGGAAAGATTAGATATTAAATATATAGATAGGTATTAGCTATATTATAATTACTTTAACTCTACTAGGGTCTATTAAGATTCCTTCTAGGGAGATTATATAACTAAGGAATTTAACTTCCTTAATAAAGAATTAGCACTTATCTAAGTTAATAAAAAGATTAGTACTTTAAAGCCTCTTAAGAACCTACTTAATATAATTCTTATTATTGAAAATGGAAGGGAATCTGTACTAGAGGGATAGGAAGACCTCCCTAGTAGATTCAACGCGGCGGCTTCTAGATTCACTATAATACGACGATTCTTCAAGATATAGGGCGTTAATAGTTGAATATAGTAGATTTCTAGCTAGACAAACGATCTAACGAGCAATAAGAGGATTTTCTGAGTCCCCTCATAGACCTACTGACTATATCGACAGAAGGGGGTCGCTAGCCGGGTATTAGGAGCTATTTTTTATTTTCTATAAAATTCATTTGTATAGGAAAAGTAAAAAATCAACTCATGGCCATATAATCTAGCCACCCACGTGCACTAACTAAGCAATCTAATAAGCAACCCTATAAATAAAATACATTATTAAATCCAGAAAAAATCAAGGATTTGAACAGTATAAGTCAGCCTTTTATACAACTACTAGTTCCCTAGTTACAGTTGATTTTAGCTTCCCTATAGGGTAGCCTAGTTGGCTTAGTCATACAAGCCTGTGGGTTAGTTATGCGCGGAGCGCAGGTCACAGCCAAAGCTGGCCACAGCCAACAACGCTGCAGGCAACGCCTTGTAACCAACGTTGCAACAACGCAACTAGGCAACTAGTGGGCCTATAAAATAGTGCTATAAATAGCATAATTTTAACACTCCCTCTAGAAAAGTATAAGTTAACTAATTCAATACCTAAACTTAGCTCTTTAATAGATATCTAAGTTAACAATAAATTCAATAATAAATCCAATAATAATCCAATAACTTTTCAACTAATATCAATAACTTTTCAACGGAATTCCAGTGTTTTTGTTAATTTTAGGTTTTTCGACTTTTTAGTTGTTTTTCTTTAAAACTAGGCCTTTGTGTTCGTAAGACCTAATAGTTGAATAAATTATTGAAATTTATCATTAGGCAGGGGCTTAGTTAAGCCATCTATAGGCATCTCTTTAGTATTAATATAGATAACCTTAGCTATACCCTTCTATACCTTTTCTCTAGTATAGTTAAATTTTAGCAGGGTATGCTTTATTCTGCTGTAAAGAGCAGGGTTATTAGCGGTCGTTATAGTGCCTTAGTTATCACTAAAAATCAGAACAGGAGGTGCTATAGGTAGCTTAATTTCCTTAAAAAGGCTATAAAGCCACTCTAGCTCCCTAATAGCTTCACATAGAGTATCTAATTTAGCCTCTAATGTTAATAAAGCTATTGTAGTTGCTTTCTTTGATTTCTAGCTAATAGGTCCTTTAGCTAGCTTATAGAGATAAGCATAGGTTGATTTAGAGGACTTATCACCCGCGAAGTCGCTATCACAGAAGCCAATAAGGGTTATAGAAGCCTTAATAGCGTTTTTAGACCTTCTATAAGTTATAGAATAACTCATAGAGCCTAGAAGGTATCTAAGCAGATGTTTAGCAGCATTTAAGTGCTCTATATAAGGCTTAGATAGCGCTATTGAAAGCCACTAAACCGGAAAAGCAATATCAGGCCTTGTAAGGAGCATTAAGTATATAATAGTCCCTATAATACTCTGATAAAGCTTGTGATCGGAGGGGGAAAGAGGTTTAGTAAGGTAGGCTGCCTGTTTAATAATTCTAGGTTGTAGGGGAATTTTAGTAGGCCTAGTATCTTTTATGTTAAATCTCTCTAGGGCTTTAGAAATGTACTAGGACTGGTGAATAGTTAGGGTCCCTTTCTTTTGATTTCTAGTGATTTAAATGCCTAGGAAAAATTCGGCTGGCCCACGATCTTCTATAGGGTAAGCTTTGTGTAATAGCTTCTTTAGCTTGTTAATATAAGCTAGATCTAGTCCTATAAGAAGACAGTTATCCACATAAGTCGCTATATATATAGATATAGTTAGATTAAAGAAGACAGCAGGGTTAGATATAAGGGAATAGAAGCCTAATTTTCGAAGAAGCTCTTTTAAAGCTTGCTACCACTCTCTAGAGCTCTGTTTTAATCTATATAAAGCTTTTTATAGGAAAATAACCTGCTTTTAAGAGGGATTATAGCCGTATTTTTTAAGTAATTTAGCTATTTCAGGCGTAGCAGCTTTAGCAAATTCAACGAATCCATTAGGGATCTGTATATAAATAGCTTCCTTTAGTAGACTATTTAGAAAGGCCCCTATAAAGTTAACCTGTTTAACTTCCTAGTTATTATAAGCCGCTAGGGCTAGTAATATCCGCTAACTAGGGGGAATGCTAGTAGCAGCGTAGGTCTTGATATAATCCTGACCTTCTATCTACATAAAGCCTTTTGCAACGAGTTAGGCCTTGTGTTTTATAGGATTATTTTCTTTATCCTTTTTAAGCTTATAAATAAGCCTATTCTTTAGAACTTTTTAGCCCTTAGGAATCTAGTCTATCCCTATAAATTTAAAAGTTCTAGCAGCTAATAGCTGTTTAAATTCACTAAAGGTTGTATTAACCTATTTTTAGCTATCCTTGCTTTTTAAAGCTTGCTTCCATGTCTTAGGTGTATCCGAATCGTTATTATTGTTAGCTAACGATTTAGCCTTTTGTTATGCCTTAAAGCATATCTCCTTAACGAAGGAAGATAGGTTGCAATTATCAATATCCATAGAATCAGGGTTAATTAGAGAATCCGAATCTAAAAACGGTTTTTCGATAGCACCCTTATTAGGGGCGCTAGAGCTTAGGCTCTCTAGGGGTAGCGCTAGAGGCGTTACAGCGGTCGTCCCGGGCGTTGTAGGCGCGGCGGGCGCTATAGGCGCTATGGGCGCTGGGGGCGCTAGAGGCTTTAGATAGCTATCCTAAACCTCTAGATCTCGTGAGATATTGGCTTCTCCCTCTAAAGGATAGCTCCCTAAAGGCTTAGGGGACCCTATAGAGCCTATATCCTCTATAATCTTAACAAAGCTAGTCTTAATAACTAACCTTTTAGAGGGTATATAAACAAGATAAACACTAGAACCTAGAGTAGCAAGCAGCCGGCCAGGGATAGTCCTAGGGGCTAGCTTCTAAAGCTTTAATCTCTACTCCGGAGGTATTAGAACCTTGTAATAAGACCCTATAGCCCTAATCTTTAAAAAATCAGGCTTATAAGAGGTCTTAGGCTCTAAGTTAGCTAGAAATAGCTGCTTAGGGGTTAGGGGCTTAGTTATATTAGCGGTGATGTTAACTAAGTCCACTATGGCTGGAAGGATATAAGACTATAGATATAAAGGCAGCTTAGACCACTGAAGTGTAGCCCTAAGCCGGTCTAGGATAACCCTAATAGCCCTCTTAACTAGCCTATTCTGTTTATGAATATAGGGGCAAGAGGTGCTAAAGTAAATTCCCTTAGAAGATAACCAGTGCTGAAGTTCGTTGTTAATCTCAGTACCTCCGTCGAAGTGAAGGTGCCTAGGATACGCGTTATATCGGTTTTTTAGGGCCTTAAAGAAGCCCTTAATAGCAGTATAAAGGGTCTAACCTTCTTTATTAGCTAATAAAAAGCACCACTTATACCGGGATTTTCGATTAATAAGGATAAGGACTAGGGCCTTCTTATTATGCGGTATAGGTTTAATTTTAACCGTATCTCCCTCTAGGATATCTAAAACCCTAGGGGGGTCCTGAATAGGTCTTTTGGTTAGTCTTCTAACAGCCTTTGATTGCATACAGGCTATGCAGTTAAAATCCTTATCTTTAATAGCGGAAAAATCAGGGATCCCTTTAGCTAATTTTGAAGATTTCTTAAGTAACAGGAGGCCGATATAGCCTAATTAAATATGCCAAAGAAGGGCTAAATCTAGTAACTTCTTGTAACTAGGATCTAGCTTACAAGATCTATCAGAGCTATTATCCCCTAGCTCCCTCTGTTGCCAGGCCTCTTAAGAATCACAGGCCTCTAGGGGCAGTAGACGGCCACTATCGTCACCTAAGTCATTAGGGTATAGACCTTCTAAACCCCCTATAGAAGATGCCTGACTAGGAGGAGCTTCGGTGGGACATAGGGCTGAATCTTCTTCTTCTTCGGAATCTAATTCTTCAATTCGTTAATATTCCTCGGGATTGAATGCTGGCTGCGGAATTTGAACCTCTATAGGGTAGGAAAACCCTAATTCGGTCTTATAGGCTCTTTGCTATTGGTTTTGTTGTTGGTTGCAAAATTAAGAGCCTATAAAGGAGAGGTAGGTTAAATGCTTGTAGATCTTAGGAGTAGCTTGCCCCTTAATCTGCAAAAAGAAGCCATGTTTAGCAGGTTCTAGTAACCCACAGGGGCTTTTATTAGCTAGGAAAAGCTGATCTTTAGCTAGATAACCTCCCTTAAGATAGTGGGATAACCCGCTAACTAGGTTAGTATCTATACCGGGGAAATATAGGGCATCTAGCAGAGCTAAAGGCCTATATTCTGGTGGATTTTTCTTAACCAGAACGTTAAAAACAGCGGTGCCTCTTCCTTTAGGATAAATAGGTCCTCCTGCTGTAATTATAGGGCTGGTTTAACCTTTCTTAAGAGGCTTAAAGTCCCTAAAGAAAGCCCTATTATTACAAATGTGATAAGAGGAGCCTATATTATATAGAAGGGAGTTTTTAACCATATCATTAGAGTAGCTAAAAGTAGGCTTGCTAGTAGTGTCACTAGTGGTGCTAGAAGTATCCAAATCAGATTTAGAATCACTACTATCCTCGCTGCTAGACTCGCTAGAATCTAGTTCTTTAACGTATCCCGTGGCTAGGCTATAGCCTAACGCAAAAGCAGCTTCTTTTCCTTTATCTTTATCCCTATTACCACTCTTCTTCTTCTGCTTTTTCTTCCTAGAGGCTTTAGAAGGGTTTAAATCCTTCTTATCCTGCTCTTTAGTGGCGTTAGTAAAGTCCTTCTTAGTATTAGGATTAGAAGATTTCTTCTCCTTGTCCTTAGAATTTCCCTTATTATTAGAAGCCTTATAGCTAAGAGCTTTAGCTATAGGGGAGGTTTTATCCCTCTGCTTTTCTAATAAATCCGCCATAAGGAACTGTAAATTCAAGGTATTTATAGGCAGCCCTTATGCCCTAGTAGCTCTAATAGTAAATCTTTGTCTCTCAGCCTAACTAGGAAAGGTCTGCTTTAATGCGTTAATATAATGGTTTACTTAATCAATAGGAGCGATCTCTACACTATAAAGTTATAGTCTAGCTAGTAGGTTATTAAAATTAGTATTAAAAGCCTCTAAAGATCCCTTATAATTTAAAAAATTTAGGGAGTGGTAGCTAGTGTATAGCGTACCTCGCTGGATTTCAGCACTCTGCGAATACTGCCTAATAAGGACTTTATAGGCTTCTTTAGGGGATTTTTGCCAACATATAGCTGCCTATAGCCCAGGTTAGTAACTATCTCTTAATATCATTAAAAGAATAGCTTAATTACAGTTAGCTAGATGGCCTACTAAGCTAGGATTATCTATAAATTCAGGTAATCCTAGGGCTCTAAATTGGATGCTCAGGGCTTGCTTCCACTGATCATAGTTTTCAGGGCCTTTTAACTTAGCTCCCTTAGGAATAGAGTAAACCTTCTTATTTAGTTCCTTAATAGCCCCTATATTAAAGGTAGCTTGTAAGTTACTAGAAGGTAAACTCGCAGAAGTAGTTATAGCAGGTAGGTCTTCTACTGGAGCTTTAGTATTTTCTTCCCTTAGCTTAGTAGAATCCTAAAGACCTTACATAATAGTTATGGTTTGCGTTAATTTATCTAATAGATCTTTAATGCTAGCCTTGTTTTTTAGACAATTTGACTTAGTATGCTTAATAAAATCAGTTAAGGTCTTGCCTTGTTGTTTAATTTAGCTTTGCATCTGTTGTTAAAAAGCACTAGCTTAAACAGCCAGACCTTCTATATCCATCCTATTAGGGTCCCTAGGAGGGCTAGAAGGGCCTACAGCAGGTCCCTTACCCTTATTATAACTTGGTGGTGCCATCTCTAAAAATTCCCTAGGATCTCAAAAGATATCCTATGTAAGATCTCTAAATTTGTTCCTGTTGCAAATAACGCGCGCTAGAAGCTAGTTATAGCGTAACCTAGCCGCGTACGCAAATTGTGTGGCGGGACTGTTTGAAAGGGTAGCCCTCAAGGTCTAAAAGTGGGTCTGCGGTATGCGCGGGCAGAAACGGACCGGAGAAGATTCTCTGCGAAAATTTTCTCAACACTAAAAATAACGGATAGGAATCGTAGGATATAGGTATTGCAGTAGCCACAACGCAACGTAACGTAATGTATAGTGCGTGCAACGTATTGCAATAGGTTAAAAAGCCTAGTATGAAGATACTAGATGTTCAATGATTTATAAAGGATATAGCGTATCTACAGAGTAGATAATATCAAATATAACGGTCGCGGCAGTGAATAGAATCACTAAAAAGAGGTTGTGGTTATAACTAGATAGTTACAGTTGCAATGTGGTGGTTGCAGGTGCGGCTATAAATGAACTTCAACACCAAGGGTCTGGCGTTGCGATGCGTGATGCTAGCGGATAAAAAGCTTCGAAAGCTAGCGGTTTCCTTCGTAATCTAAGAGCCCACAGGTCTAGTAGAGAGTAACTAGTACCTAAAATCAAGCACTAATCGCAGTAGAATAACGTAGTAATGTAGTAATCTTATAGGCCTTCCGGGCTCATAACCTATTAAAAATAGAAGGGAATCTGTACTAGAGGGATAGGAAGACCTCCCTAGTAGATTTAACGCGGCGGCTTCTAGATTTACTATAATACAACGATTCTTCAAGATATAGGGCGTTAATAGTTGAATATAGTAGATTTCTAGCTAGACGAACGATCTGACGAGCAATAAGAGGATTTTCTAAGTCCCCTTATAGACCTACTAACCATATTAACGGAAGGGGGTCGCTAGCCAGGTCTTAGGAGCTATTTTTTATTTTCCGTAAAATTCATTTATATAGGAAAAATAAAAAATCGACTTACGGCCATATAATCTAGCCACCCACGTGCACCAACTAAGCAATCTAATAAGCAACCCTATAAATAAAATACATTATTAAATCTAGAAAAAATCAAGGATTCGAACAGTATAAGTCAGCCTTTTATATGACTACTAGTTCCCTAGTTACAGTCGATTTTAGCTTCCCTATAGGGTAGCCTAGTCGGCTTAGTCATACAAGCCTGTGGGTTAGTTGTGCGCGGAGCGCAGGTCACAGCCAAAGCTGGCCACAGCCAACAACGCTGCAGGCAACGCCTTGTAACCAACGTTGCAACAACGCAACTAGGCAACTAGTGGGCCTATAAAATAGTGCTATAAATAGCATAATTTTAACACTTATACTCTAAGATATTACTACTATATATTAGGATATTATTAAGGTAGATAATATAGATAATATCTATAAGACCTTCTAAAGCTATATTAATATATTCTTAGAAAGTTACTAGCGCGTTAATAAGCCTAAATAGTGTTAAAATTATGCTATTTATAGCACTATTTTATAGGCCCACTAGTTGCCTAGTTGCGTTGTTGCAACGTTGGTTACAAGGCGTTGCCTGCAGCGTTGTTGGCTGCGGCCAGCTTTGGCTGTGACCTGCGTTCACAACCAACCCACAGGCTTGTATGACTAAGCCGACTAGGCTACCCTATAGGGAAGCTAAAATCAACTGTAACTAGGGAACTAGTAGTCGTATAAAAGGCTGACTTATACTATTCGAATCCTTGATTTTTTCTGGATTTAATGATGTATTTTATTTATAGGGTTGCTTATTAGATTGCTTAGTTAGTGCACGTGGGTGGCTAGAATGTATGGTCGTGAGTTGATTTTTTACTTTTCACATATAAATGAATTTTGCGGAAAATAAAAAATAGCTCCTAAGGCCCGGCTAGCGACCCCCTTCCGTCGATACGGTCGGTAGGTCTATGAGGGGACTCAGAAAATCCTCTCATTGCTTGTCAGATCGTTCGTCTAGCTGAAATCTACTATATTCAACTATCAACGCCCTATATCTTGAAGAATCGTCGTATTATAGTGAATCTAGAAGCTGCCGCGTTAGAATCTACTAGGGAGGTCTTCCTATCCCTCTAGCTAGATTCCCCTTCCATTTTCAATAGGTTATGAGCCCGGAAGGCCTATAAGATTACTACATTACTACGTTATTCTACTGCGATTAGTGCTTGATTTTGGGTACTAGTTACTCTCTACTAGACCTGTGGGCTCTTAGATTACGAAGGAACCGCTAGAATTTGAAGCTTTCATTCACTAGCATCACGCATCGCAACATCAGACCCTTGGTGTTGAAATTCATTTACAGCCGCACCTGCAACCACCACATTGCAACTGTAACTATCTAGTTACAACCATAACCTCTTTTTTAGTGATCCTATTCACTGCTGCGACCGTTATATTTAATATTATCTACTCTGTAGATACGCTGCATCCTTTATAAATCATTGAACATCTAGTATCTTTATACTAGGCTTTTTAACCTATTGCACTACGTTGCACGCACTATATATTACGTTGCGTTGCGTTGCATGTTCTGTAATATCTATTACCTACGATCCTATTTTTGGTGTTGAGAAAATTTTCGCAGAGAATCTTCTCCGGTCCGTTTCTGCCCGCGCATACCGCAGACCCACTTTTAGACCTCAAGGGGCACCCTTTCAAACAGCCCCGCCACATAATTTGCGTGCGCAGCCCGGTTGCATCACAACCTAGCTTCTAGCGCGCCATATTTACAACAGGAAGAAATTTGGAGATCTTACACAGGATATCTTTTGAGATCCTAGGGAATTTTGAGAGATGGCACCACCGAATTATAAGGGTAAGGGACCTGCTACAGGCCCTTCTTCTAGCCCTCCTAGGGACCCTGATAGGATGGAAATAGAAGGTCCGGCTGTTCAAGCCAGTGCTTTACAACTGCAACAACAGATGCAGAGCCAAATTGAACAACAAGGCAAGACCTTAACTAATTTTATTAAGCATACTGAGTTAAATCGTCTAAAAAACGAGGCTAGCATTAAAGATCTATTAGATAAATTAACGCAAACCATGACTGCTATACAAGGTCTTCAGGATTCTACTAAGCTAAGGGAAGAAAATACTAAGGCTCCAGTAGAAGACCTGCCTGCTACTAATTCTGCGAGTTTACCTTCTAGTAACTTACAAGCTGCCTTTAATACAGGGGCTATTAAGGAACTAAATAAGAAGGTTCACTCTATTCCTAAGGGAGCTAAGCTAAAAGGCCCTGAAAACTATGATCAGTGGAAGCAAGCCCTAAGCATTTAATTTAGAGCCCTAGGATTACCTGAATTTATAGATAATCCTAGCTTAGCAGGCCATCTAGCTAACTGTGATCAAGCTATTCTTTTGATGATATTAAGAGATAGCTGTTAACCAGGACCGCAGGCAGCTATATGTTGGCAAAAATCCCCCAAAGAAGCCTATAAAGTCCTTATTAGGCAATATTCGCAGAGTGCTGAAATCTAGCGAGGTACGCTATACACTAGCTACCACTCCCTAAATTTTTTAAATTATAAGGGATCTTTAGAGGCTTTTAATACTGATTTTAATAACTTACTAGCTAGACTACAACTCTGTAGTGTAGAGATCGCTCCTATCGATCAAGTAAACCATTATATCAACGCATTAAAGCAGACCTTTCCTAGTTAGGCTGAAAGACAAAGATTTACTATTAGAGCTGCTAGGGCACAAGGGCTGCCTGTAAATACCTTGAATTTACAGTTCCTTATGGCGGATTTATTAGAAGAACAGAGGGATAAAACCTCTCCTATGGCTAAAGCTCTTAGCTATAAGGCTTCTAATAATAAGGGAAATTCTAAGGATAAGGAAAAGAAATCTTCTAATCCTAATACTAAGAAGGACTCTACTAACGCCACTAAAGAGCAGGATAAGAAGGATTTAAACCCTTCTAAAGCCTCTAGGAAGAAAAAGCAGAAGAAGAAGAGTGGTAACGGGGATAAAGATAAAGGAAAAGAAGCTGCTTTTGCGTTAGGCTATAGCCTAGCCACGGGATACGTTAAAGAACTAGATTCTAGCGAATCTAGCAGCGAGGATAGTAGTGATTCTGAATCTGATTTAGATACCTCTAGTACCACTACTAGTGACACTACTAGCAAGCCTACTTTTAGCTACTCTAACGATGTGGTTAAAAACTCCCTTCTATACGATATAGGTTCTTCTTGTCACATTTGTAATAATAGGGCTTTCTTTAGGGACTTTAAGCCTCTTAAGAAAGGTCAAACCGGCCCTATAATTACAGTAGGAGGACCTATTTATCCTAAAGGAAGAGGCACCGCTGTTTTTAACGTTCTGGTCAAGAAAAACCCACCAGAATATAGGCCTTTAGCTCTGTTAGATGCCCTATATTTCCCCGGTATAGATACTAACCTAGTTAGCGGGTTATCCCACTATCTTAAGGGAGGTTATCTAGCTAAAGATCAGCTTTTCCTAGCCAATAAAAGCCCCTGTGGGTTACTAGAACCTGCTAAACACGGCTTCTTTTTGCAGATTAAGGGGCAAGCTACTCCTAAGATCTGCAAGCATTCAACCCACCTCTCCTTTATGGGCTCTTAATATTGTAACTAACAACAAAGAAACCAACAGCAAAGAGCCTATAAGACCGAATTAGGGTTTTCCTACCCTATAGAGGTTCAAATTCCGCAGCCAGCATTCAATCCCGAGGAATATCAACGAATCGAAGAATTAAATTCCGATGAAGAAGACGAAGATTCAGCCCTATGTCCCACCGAAGCTCCTCCTAGTCAGGCATCTTCTATAGGGGGTTTAGAAGGTCCATACCCTAATGACTTGGGTGACGATAGTGGCCGTCTATTGCCCCCAGAGGCCTGTGATTCTCAAGAGGCCTGGCAACAGAGGGAGCTAGGGGATAATAGCCCTGAAAAGCTAGATTCTAGCTATAAGAAATTGCTAGATTTAGCCCTTCTTTGGCACATTTGATTAGGCCACATCGGCCTCCCTTTACTTAAGAAATCTTCGAAATTAGCTAAAGGGATTCCTGATTTTTCCGCCATTAAAGACAAGGATTTCAACTGCATAGCCTGTATGCAATCGAAAGCTATTAGAAGACCAACCAAAAGACCTATTCAGGACCCCCCTAGGGTTTTAGATATCCTAGAGGGAGATACGGTTAAAATCGAGCCTATACCGCATAATAAGAAGGCCCTAGTCCTTATACTTATTGATCGAAAATCCCGGTATAAGTGGTGCTTTTCATTAGCTAATAAAGAAGGTTAGACCCTTTATACTACTATTAAGGGCTTCTTTAAGGCCCTGAAAAACCGATATAATGCGTATCCTAGGCACCTCCACTTTGACAGAGGCACTAAAATTAATAACGAACTTTAGTCCTGGTTATCTTCTAAGGGAATTTGTTTTAGCACCTCTTGCCCCTATATTCATGAACAGAATAGGCTAGTTAAGAGGGCTATTAGGGTTATCCTAGACCGGCTTAGAGCTACACTTCAGTGGTCTAAGCTGCCTTTATATCTATGGTCTTATATCCTCCTAGCCATAGTGGACTTAGTTAACATCACCGCCAATATAACTAAGCCCCTAACCCCTAAGCAGCTATTTCTAGCTAACTTAGAGCCTAAGACTATTTATAAGCCTAACTTCTCGAAAATTAGGGCTATAGGGTCTTATTGCGAGGTTCTAATACCTCCGGAGCAGAGATTAAAGCTTTAGAAGCTAGCCCCTAGGACTATCCCTAGCCGGCTGCTTACTACTCTAGGTTCCAGCGTCTATCTTGTTTATATACCCTCTAAAAGGTTAGTCATTAAGACTAGCTTTATTAAGATTATAGAGGATATAGGCTCTATAGGGTCCCCTAAGCCTTTAGGGAGCTATCCTTCAGAGGGAGAAGCCAATATCTCACGAGATCTAGAGGTTTAGGATAGCTATCCAAAGCCTCTATCGCCCCTAGCGCCCACAGCGCCTATAGCGCCCGCCGCGCCTATAACGCCCGGGACAACCGCTATAACGCCTCTAGCGCTACCCCTAGAGAGCCCAAGCTCTAGCGCCCCTAATAAGGGTGCTATCAAAAAACCGTTTTCAGATTCAGATTCTTCAATTGACCCTGATTCCATGGATATTGATGATTTTAATTTATCTTCCTTTGTTAAGGAGATATGCTTTAAGGCATAAGAAAAGGCTAAATCATCATCTAACAACAACAATCCGGATACCCCCAAGACCTAGAAATAAGCATTAAAAAGCAAGGATAGCTAAAAATGGGTTAATGCTACCTTTAGCGAATTTAAGCAGCTACTAGCTGCCAGAACTTTTAAATTTATAGGGATAGACCAGATTCCTAAGGGCCGAAAAGTTCTTAAAAATAGGCTTGTCTATAAGCTTAAAAAGGATAAAGAAAATAATCCTATAAAACACAAGGCCCGACTCGTTACAAAAGGCTTTATACAGATAGAAGGTCAAGATTATATCGAAACCTACGCTGCTACTAGCATTCCCCCTAGTTGGCGGATATTACTAGCCCTAGCGGCTTGTAATGACTGGGAAGTTGAACAGGTTAACTTTATAGGGGCCTTCCTAAATAGCTTACTAAAAGAAGCTATCTACATGCAGATCCCTGATGGATTCGTTGAATTTGCCGAAGCTGCTACGCCTAAGATAGCTAAATTACTTAAAAAATACGGCTATAATCCCTCTTAAAAGCAGGTTATTTTCCTACAGAAAGCTTTATATAGATTAAAACAGAGCTCTAGAGAGTGGCAGTAGGCCCTAAAGAAACTTCTTCGAAAATTAGGCTTCCACCCCCTTATATCTAACCCTGCTGTCTTCTTCAACCTAACTACATCTACATATATAGCGACTTATGTAGATGACTGTCTTCTAATAGGACCGGATCTAGCTTATATTAATAAGCTAAAGAAGCTATTACATAAAGCTTACCCTATAGAAGATTGTGGGCTAGCTGAATTTTTCCTAGGCGTTTAAATCACTAGAAATCGAAAGAAAGGGACCCTAACTATCCACCAGTCCTAATACATTTCTGAGGCCCTAGAGAGATTCAACATAAAAGATGCTAGACCTGCTAAAATTCCCCTATAACCCGGAATTATAAAGCAGGTGGCCACCTACCTAACTAAACCTCTTTCCTCCTCTGATCATAAGCTTTATTAGAGTATTATAGGGACTATTATGTACTTAATGCTCCTTACAAGGCCTGATATTGCTTTTCCAGTTCAGTGGCTTTTAACAGCGCTATCTAAGCCTTACATAGAGCACTTAAATACTGCTAAACATCTGCTTAGATACCTTCTAGGCTTTATGAGTTATTCTATAACTTATAGAAGGTCTAAAAACGCTATTAAGGCTTCTGCAACCCTTATTGGCTTCTGTGATAGCGACTTCGCGGGAGATAAGTCCTCTAAATTAACCTATGCTTATCTCTATAAGCTAGCTAAAGGACCTATTAGCTAGAAATTAAAGAAAGCAACTACGATAGCTTTATTAATATTAGAGGCCGAATTAGATACTCTATGTGAAGCTATTAGGGAGCTAGAGTAGCTTTATAGCCTTTTTAAGGAAATTAAGCTACCTATAGCACCTCCTGTTCCGATTTTTAGTGATAACTAAGGCGCTATAATAACCGCTAATAACCCTGCTCTTTATAGCAGAACTAAGCATACCCTGCTAAAATTTAACTATACCAGAGAAAAGGTACAGAAGGGTATAGCTAAGGTTATCTACATTAACACTAAAGAGATGCCTACAGATGGCTTAACTAAGCCCCTGCCTAACGATAAATTTCAACAATTTATTTAACTATTAGGCCTTATGAATACAAAGGCCTAGCTTTAAAACAACTAAAAAGTCGAAAAACCTTAAAATCAACAAAAACACTGGAATTCCGCTGAAAAGTTATTGGTATTGATTTTCGTTGAAAAGTTATTAGATTTATTATTGAATTTATGGTTGACTTAGATATCTATTAAAGAGCTAAGTTCAGGTATTGAATTAGTTACCTCATACTTTTCTAGAGGGAGTGTTAAAATTATGCTATTTATAGCACTATTTTATAGGCCCACTAGTTGCCTAGTTGCGTTGTTGCAACGTTGGTTACAAGGCGTTGCCTGCAGCGTTGTTGGCTGCGGCCAGCTTTGGCTGTGACCTGCGTTCACAACTAACCCACAGGCTTGTATGACTAAGCTAACTAGGCTACCCTATAGGGAAGCTAAAATCGACTGTAACTAGGGAACTAGTAGTTGTATAAAAGGCTGACTTATACTATTCGAATCCTTGATTTTTTCTGGATTTAATGATGTATTTTATTTATAGGGTTGCTTATTAGATTGCTTAGTTGGTGCACGTGGGTGGCTAGAATGTATGGTCGTGAGTCGATTTTTTACTTTTCATATATAAATGAATTTTGCGGAAAATAAAAAATAGCTCCTAAGGCCCGGCTAGCGACCCCCTTCCGTCGATATAGTCAGTAGGTCTATGAGGGGACTCAGAAAATCCTCTCATTGCTTGTCAGATCGTTTGTCTAGCTGAAATCTACTATATTCAACTATCAATGCCCTATATCTTGAAGAATCGTTGTATTATAGTGAATCTAGAAGCCGCCGCGTTGGAATCTACTAGGGAGGTCTTCCTATCCCTCTAGCTAGATTCCCCTTCCATTTTCAATAAGTAGATTTCAGCTAGATGAACGATCTGACGAGCAATGAGAGGATTTTCTGAGTTCCCCTTATAGACCTACTGACTGTATTAACGGAAGGGGGTCGCTAGCCGGGCCTTAGGAGCTATTTTTTATTTTCCGCAAAATTCATTTGTATATAAAAAGTAAAAAATCGACTCACGACCATATAATCTAGCCACCCACGTGCACTAACTAAGCAATCTAATAAGCAACCCTATAAATAAAATACATCATTAAATCTAGAAAAAATCAAGGATTCGAATAGTATAAGTCAGCCTTTTATACGACTACTAGTTCCCTAGTTACAGTTGATTTTAGCTTCCCTATAGGGTAGCCTAGTCGGCTTAGTCATATAAGCCTGTGGGTTGGTTGTGCGCGGAGCGCAGGTCACAGCCAAAAACGCTGCAGGCAACGCCTTGTAACCAACGTTCGACAACGCAACTAGGCAACTAGTGGGCCTATAAAATAGTGCTATAAATAGCATAATTTTAACACTCCCTCTAGAAAAGTATGAGGTAACTAATTCGATACCTGAACTTAGCTCTTTAATAGATATCTAAGTTAACCATAAATTTAATAATAAATCCAATAACTTTTCAACTAAAATCAATAACTTTTCAACGGAATTCCAGTGTTTTTGTTGATTTTAAGATTTTTTGACTTTTTAGTTGTTTTTTCTTTAAAACTAGGCCTTTGTGTTCGTAAGACCTAATAGTTGAATAAATTGTTGAAATTTATCGTTAGGCAGGGGCTTAGTTAAGCCATCTGCAGGCATCTCTTTAGTATTAATGTAGATAACCTTAGCTATACCCTTCTGTACCTTCTCTCTAGTATAGTTAAATTTTAGTAGGGTATGCTTTGTTCTGCTATAAAGAGCAGGGTTATTAGCGGTCGTTATAGCGCCTTAGTTATCACTAAAAATCAGAACAGGAGGTGCTATAGGCAGCTTAATTTCCTTAAAAAGGCCATAGAGCCACTCTAGCTCCCTAATAGCTTCACATAGAGCATCTAATTCGGCCTCTAATGTCAATAAAGCTATTGTAGTTGCTTTCTTTGATTTCCAGCTAATAGGTCCTTCAGCTAGCTTATAGAGATAAGCATAGGTTGATTTAGAGGACTTATTATTGAAAATGGAAGGGAATCTGTACTAGAGGGATAGGAAGACCTCCCTAGTAGATTCAACGCGGCGGCTTCTAGATTCACTATAATACGACGATTCTTCAGAGATATAGGGCGTTGATAGTTGAATATAGTAGATTTCTAGCTAGACGAACGATCTGACGAGCAATGAGAGGATTTTCTGAGTTCCCCTTATAGACCTACCGACTATATCGACGGAAGGGGGTCGCTAGCCGGGCCTTAGGAGCTATTTTTTATTTTCCGTAAAATTTATTTGTATGTGAAAAGTAAAAAATCGACTCACGACCATACAATCTAGCCACCCACGTGCACCAACTAAGCAATCTAATAAGCAACCCTATAAATAAAATATACCATAAAATCCGGAAAAAATCAAGGATTCGAACAGTATACATCAGCCTTTTATACGACTACTAGTTCCCTAGTTACAGTCGATTTTAGCTTCCCTATAGGGTAGCCTAGTCGGCTTAGTCATACAAGCCTGTGGGTTGGTTGTGTGCAGGAACGCAGGTCATAGCCAACAACGCTGCAGGCAACGCCTTGTAACCAACGTTGCAACAACGCAACTAGGCAACTAGTAGGCCTATAAAATAGTGCTATAAATAGTATAATTTTAACACTCCCTCTAGAAAAGTATGAGGTAACTAATTCAATACCTGAACTTAGCTCTTTAATAGATATCTAAGTCAACCATAAATTTAATAATAAATCTAATAACTTTTCAACAAAAATCAATACTAATAACTTTTCAGCGGAATTCCAGTGTTTTTGTTGATTTTAAGGTTTTTCGACTTTTTAGTTATTTTAAAGCTAGGCCTTTGTATTTGTAAGGCCTAATAGTTGAATAAATTGTTGAAATTTATTATTAGGCAGGGGCTTAGTTAAGCTATCTGCAGGCATCTCTTTAGTGTTAATATAGATAACCTTAGCTATACCCTTCTGTACCTTTTCTCTGGTATAGTTGAATTTTAGCAGGGTATGCTTTATTCTGCTGTGAAGAGCAGGGTTATTAGCGGTCGTAATAGCGCCTTAGTTATCACTAAAAATCAGAACAGGAGGTGCTATAGGTAGCTTAATTTCCTTAAAAAGGCCATAAAGCCACTCTAGCTCCCTAATAGCTTCACATAGAGCATCTAATTCGGCCTCTAATGTTAATAAAGCTATTATAGTTGCTTTCTTTGATTTCCAGCTAATAGGTCCTTTAGCTAGCTTATAGAGATAAGCATAGGTTGATTTAGAGGACTTATCTCCTGCGAAGTCGCTATTATAGAAGCTAATAAGGGTTGTAGAAGCCTTAATAGCGTTTTTAGACCTTCTATAAGTTATAGAATAACTTATAGAGCCTAGAAGGTATCTAAGCAGATGTTTAGCAGCATTTAAGTGCTCTATATAAGGCTTAGCTAACGCTATTAAAAGCCACTGAACCAGAAAGGCAATATCAGGTCTTATAAGGAGCATCAAATATATAATAGTCCCTATAATACTCTAATACAGCTTATAATCGGAGGAGGAAAGAGGTTTAGTTAGGTGGTTAGCTACCTGCTTTATAATTCCGGGTTGTAGGGGAATTTTAATAGGCCTAGCATCTTTTATATTAAATCTCTCTAGGGCCTTAGAAATGTACTGGGACTAGTGGATAGTTAGGGTCCCTTTCTTTTAATTTCTAGTGATTTAAACGCCTAGGAAGAATTCGGCTAGCCCACAATCTTCTATAGGATAAGCTTTATGTAATAGCTTCTTTAGCCTATTAATATAAGCTAGATCCAGTCCTATTAGAAGACAGTTATCTACATAAGTCGCTATATATGTAGATGTAGTTGGATTAAAGAAGACAGTAGGGTCAGATATAAGGGGATAGAAGCCTAATTTTCAAAGAAGCTCTTTTAAAGCTTACTACCACTCTCTAGAGCTCTGTTTTAATCCATATAAAGCTTTTTGTAGGAAAATAACCTGCTTTTAAGAGGGATTATAGCCGTATTTTTTAAGTAATTTAGCTATTTCAGGCGAAGCAGCTTTGGCAAATTCAACGAATCCATTAGGGATCTGCATATAAATAGCTTCTTTTAGTAAGCTGTTTAAGAAGGCCCCTATAAAATCAACCTATTTAACTTCCCAGTTATTACAAGCTGCTAGGGCTAGTAATATCCGCTAACTAGGGGGGATGCTAGTTGCAGCATAGGTCTTGATATAATCCTGACCTTCTATCTATATAAAGCCTTTTGCAATGAGTCGGGCCTTGTGTTTTATAGGATTATTTTCTTTATCCTTTTTAAGCTTATAGACAAGCCTATTTTTTAGAACTTTCTGGCCCTTAGGAATTTAGTCTATCCCTATAAATTTGAAAGTTCCGGTAGCTAATAGCTACTTAAATTCGCTAAAGGTAGCATTAATCTATTTTTGACTATCCTTGCTTTTTAAAGCTTGTTTCCAGGTCTTGGGCGTATCCGGATCGTTGTTATTAGATGATTTAGCCTTTTGTTGTGCCTTGAAGCATATCTCCTTAATGAAAGAAGATAAATTAAAATCATTGATATCCATAGAATCGGGGTTAATTAAAGAATCCGAATCTGAAAACGGTTTTTCGATAGCACCCTTATTAGGGGCGCTAGAGCTTAGGCTCTCTAGGGGTAGCGCTGGAGGCGTTACAGCGGTCGTCCCGGGCGTTGTAGGCGTGGCGGGCGCTGTAGGCGCTGTGGGCGCTGGGGGCGCTAGAGGCTTTAGATAGCTATCCTGAACCTCTAGATCTCGTGAGATATTGGCTTCTCCCTCTGAAGGATAGCTCCCTAAAGGCTTAGGGGACCCTACAGAGCCTATATTCTCTATAATCTTAATAAAGCTAGTCTTAATGACTGACCTTTTAGAGGGTATATAAATAAGATAGACGCTGGAACCTAGAGTAGTAAGTAGCTGGCTAGGGATAGTCCTAGGGGCTAGCTTCTAAAGCTTTGATCTCTGCTCTGGAGGTATTAGAACCTTACAATAAGACCCTATAGCCCTAATTTTTAAGAAGTTAGGCTTATAGATAGTCTTAGGCTCTAAGTTAGCTAGAAATAGCTACTTAGGGGTTAGGAGCTTAGTTGTATTGGCGGTAATGTTAACTAAGTCCACTATGGCTGGAAGGATATAAGACTATAGATATAAAGGTAGCTTAGACCACTGAAGTGTAGCTCTAAGCTAGTCTAGGATAACCCTAATAGCCCTCTTAACTAGCCTATTCTATTTGTGAATATAGGGGCAAGAGGTGCTAAAGCAAATTCCTTTAGAAGATAACTAGTGCTGAAGTTCGTTGTTGATCTTAGTACCTCTGTTAAAGTGAAGGTGCCTAGGATACGCGTTATATTGGTTTTTTAGGGCCTTAAAGAAGCCCTTAATAGCAGTATAAAGGGTCTAACCTTCTTTATTAGCTAATAAAAAGCACTATTTATACTGGGATTTTTGATTAATAAGTATAAGGACTAAGGCCTTCTTATTATGTGGTATAGGTTTGATTTTAACTGTATCTCCCTCTAGGATATCTAAAACCCTAGGGGGGTCCTGAATAGGTCTTTTAGTTGGTCTTCTAACAGCCTTTGATTGTATACAGGCTATGCAGTTGAAATCCTTGTCTTTAATGGCGGAAAAATCAGGAATCCCTTTAGCTAATTTCGAAGATTTCTTAAGTAAAGGGAGGCTAATATGGCCTAATCGAATATGCCAAAGAAGGGCTAAATCTAGTAACTTCTTATAACTAGGATCTAGCTTAGAAGATCTATTAGAGCTATTATCCCCTAGCTCCCTCTGTTGCTAGGCCTCTTGAGAATCACAGGCCTCTGGGGGCAATAGACGGCCACTATCGTCACCCAAGTCATTAGGGTATGGACCTTCTAAACCCCCTATAGAAGATGCCTGACTAGGAGGAGCTTTGGTGGGACATAGGGCTGAATCTTCGTCTTTGGAGTCTAATTCTTTGATTCGTTGATATTCCTTGGGATTAAATGCTGGCTATGGAATTTGAACCTCTATAGGGTAGGAAAACCCTAATAATTCGGTCTTATAGGCTCTTTGCTGTTGGTTTTGTTGTTGGTTGCAAAATTGAGAGCCTATAAAGGAGAGGTGGGTTGAATGCTTGCAGATCTTAGGAGTAGCTTGCCCCTTAATCTGCAAAAAGAAGCCGTGTTTAGCAGGTTCTAGTAACCTACAGGGGCTTTTATTGGCTAGGAAAAGCTGATCTTTAGCTAGATAACCTCCCTTAAGATAGTGGGATAAACCGCTAACTAGGTTAGTATCTATACCGGGGAAATATAGGGCATCTAGCAGAGCTAAAGGCCTATATTCTGGTGGATTTTTCTTGACCAGAACGTTAAAAACAGCGGTGCCTCTTCCTTTAGGATAAATAGGTCCTCCTGCTGTAATTATAGGGCTAGTTTGACCTTTCTTAAGAGGCTTAAAGTCCCTAAAGAAAGCCCTATTATTATAAATATAATAAGAAGAACCTGTATCGTATAAAAGGGAGTTTTTAACCATATCGTTAGAGTAGCTAAAAGTAGGCTTGCTAGTAGTGTCACTAGTAGTAGTGGTACTAGAAGTATCTAAATCAGATTTAGAATCACTACTATCCTCGCTGCTAGACTCGCTAGAATCTAGTTCTTTAATATATCCCGTGGCTAGGCTATAGCCTAACGTAAAAGCAGCTTCTTTTCCTTTATTATCCCCGTTGCTACTCTTCTTCTTCTACTTTTTCTTCCTAGAGGCTTTAGAAGGGTTTGAATCCTTCTTATCCTGCTCTTTAGTGGCGTTGGTAGAGTCCTTCTTAGTATTAGGATTAGAAGATTTCTTTTCCTTATCCTTAGAATTTCCCTTATTATTAGAAGCCTTATAGCTAAGAGCTTTAGCTATAGGAGAGGTTTTATCCCTCTGTTCTTCTAATAAATCCGCTATAAGGAACTGTAAATTTAAGGTATTTATAGGTAGCCCTTGTGCCCTAGCAGCTCTGATAGTAAATCTTTATCTCTTAGCCCAGCTAGGAAAGGTCTACTTTAATGCGTTAATATAATGATTTACTTGATCTATAGGAGCGATCTCTATACTATAAAGCTGTAGTCTAGCTAGTAAATTATTAAAATTAGCATTAAAAGCCTCTAAAGATCCCTTATAATTTGAAAAATTTAGGGAGTGGTAGCTAGCGTATAGCGTACCTCGCTGGATTTTAGCACTCTACGAATATTGCCTAATAAGGACTTTATAGGCTTCTTTAGGGGATTTTTGCTAATATATAGCTGCCTGTGGCCTAGGTTGGTAACTATCTCTTAATATCATTAAAAGAATAGCTTAATTACAGTTAGCTAGATAGCCTGCTAAGCTAGGATTATCTATAAATTCAGGCAATCCTAGGGCTCTAAATTAAATGCTTAGGGCTTGCTTCCACTGATTATAGTTTTCAGGGCCTTTTAGCTTAGCTCCCTTAGGAATAGAGTGAACCTTCTTATTTAGTTCCTTAATAGCCCCTATATTAAAGGCAGCTTATAAGTTACTAGAAGGTAAACTCGCAGAATTAGTAGCAGGTAGGTCTTCTACTAGAGCCTTAGTATTTTCTTCCCTTAGCTTAGTAGAATCCTGAAGACCTTGTATAGCAGTTATGGTTTGCGTTAATTTATCTAATAGATCTTTAATACTAGCCTTATTTTTTAGATAATTTAACTTAGTATGCTTGATAAAATTAGTTAAGGTCTTGCCTTGTTGTTTAATTTGGCTCTGTATCTGTTGTTATAGTTGTAAAGCACTGGCTTAAACAGCCGGACCTTCTATTTCTATCCTATTAGGGTCCCTAGGAGGGCTAGAAGAAGGGCCTATAGCAGGTCCCTTACCCTTATAACTTAGTAGTGCTATCTCTAAAAGTTCCTATGTAAGATCTCCAAATTTCTTCCTATTGCAAATATCGCGCGCTAGAAGCTAGGTTGTGGTGCAACCGGGCTGCGCACGCAAATTGTGCGGCGGGGCTGTTTGAAAGGGTGCCCCTCGAGGTCTAAAAGTGGGTCTGCGGTATGCGCGGGCAGAAACGGACTGGAGAAGATTCTCTGCGAAAATTTTCTTAACACTAAAAATAATAGATAGGAGATAGTAGCTATTGCAGCAGCCACAACGCAACGTAACGTGATGTATAGTGCGTGCAACGTGGTGTAATAGGTCAAAAAGCCTAGTATTAAGATACTAGATATTCGATGATTTAAAGGATGCAGCGTATCTACTAAGTAGATAATATCAAATATAACGGTCGCGGTAGTGAATAGAATCACTAAAGAGGTTGTGGTTGTAACTAGATAGTTACGGTTGCAATGTGGTGGTTGTAGGTGCGGCTGTAAATGAATTTAACACTAAGGGTCTAATGTTGCGATGCGTAGAGCTAGTGGATGAAAAGCTTCAAATTCTAGCGGATTTCCTTCGTAATCTAAGAGCCCACAGGTCTAGTAGAGAGTAACTAGTACCCAAAATCAAGCACTAATCGCAGTAGAATAACGTAGTAATGTAGTAATCTTATAGGCCTTCTGGGCTTATAACCTATTGAAAATGGAAGGGAATCTGTACTAGAGGGATAGGAAGACCTCCCTAGTAGATTTAACGCGGCGGCTTCTAGATTCACTATAATACGACGATTCTTTAGAGATATAGGGCGTTGATAGTTGAATATAGTAGATTTCTAGCTAGACGAACGATCTGACGAGTAATAAGAGGATTTTCTGAGTTCCCCTTATAGACCTACCAACTATATTGACGGAAGGGGGTCGCTAGCCGGGCCTTAGGAGCTATTTTTTATTTTCCGCAAAATTCATTTGTATGTGAAAAGTAAAAAATCGACTCACGACTATACAATCTAGCCACCCACGTGCACCAACTAAGCAATCTAATAAGCAACCCTATAAATAAAATATACCATAAAATCCGGAAAAAATCAAGGATTCGAACAGTATACATCAGCCTTTTATACGACTACTAGTTCCCTAGTTACAGTTGATTTTAGCTTCCCTATAGGGTAGCCTAGTCGGCTTAGTCATACAAGCCTGTGGGTTGGCTGTGTGCAGGAACGCAGGTCACAGCCAAAGCTGCTGGCCACGGCCAACAACGCTGCAGGCAACGCCTCGCAACCAACGTTGCAACAACGCAACTAGGCAACTAGTGGGCCTATAAAATAGTGCTATAAATAGCATAATTTTAACACTAACTTACTAAATAGTAGCATTAAGATCCTATATCTATACTATAGTTAGTAAGCTACTATCTAGTAGATTATGCCTAAAGATAATAGTAGTAAGCTATAATATATTATTAATAGGAAACCTATTCCTAATAAGTGTTATTATTCTCCTAGTATAACTAAGCTACTTACTTACTACTTTCTTATTACTAACTTTAGCTAGGAAATTCCTCTAAGTGCGCTTATTATATAAAAAATAATAAATTATATATTAGTATAAGTACCTTTCTAATAAAAACTACTTCTAAATAACTAATATACTACTAGTATCCCACCTAAATTATAAAATTATATTATAAGTTATTTAAGATAATAAGAAATATCCTAGAAGGCATTTAATATTATAAGTATCTAGTAAGAATATTAACTCTAATAACTTAGTTATAGCTAACTTATTACTAGGGTCTTATATAGGCTAAACATAAGTTATATAATGCCCTCCTAGCTATAAAAAATACTAATTAATATAGACATGTTCACCAGGCTTAATTAACCGCTAAGGCTGCGCGTAAGGCTAATGCTAATAAGCGCGCTATAATATTATAGCTATTTAATACTATAAACCTTAAGGTATAGATTAATATTACAAATAGCCTATGCTTTATTACCTAGTATACTCTAATAGTAATATCTTATTATTTTAGGTATAGCTTTTAATTTACTAACTTACTACTAGTTTACTAAGTTTACTTCTAATATCCCTACCTATATTAGCCTCTCTAAGCTCCCTAAAGAGCTTTATATATTTATTTATAGGGATAAGGAGAAGTCTTCTAATAATAAGGCTCCTATAGCTACTATAGATAAAAATATAGCCGCTAATATAATAATAGAATAGTAGATACTAGATAGCTATAAGGTAATTTTTTACTTTAAGAAGAATATAACTTATATTATAGGATATTTATATACTAAATTGCTAAAGTAATTATATCTCTATAAACTAGCTACTTAATTACTACTTATAATTATTTATAATATCCTTTATAATAAAATCCCTTTTTAATACCTATGAATTTTCTAAACTATTATAGCCTTTCCACTTTACTAGGTATTTATATTATTTTCTATTATAGTAATATAAAATAATTCTCTTAACTTTAAACTCTTCTTTATTATCTTTAATATTATCTTATAGTAAGGATATATCTATATAGCTAGTAAGGTCCCCTTTAAAGGGTTTAAGGCTTATAATATTAAATATATTATAAAGTCTTAAGCTAGCTAGTAATTATAATTAATAGGCTAAGCTATAATTACTAATCACCTTTTTAATCTTATAGGGCCCTAGGTACTTTATAGTAAGCTTTTAGCTTAGGTATCTTAGGTTAATGTTTTTTATTAATAGTAATATATAATCTCTAACCTTAAACTCTATTAGTATTCTCTTATAATTATAGTACTTCTTTTACTATACTTATATATTACTTAGTAGCTACTTAATCTCTAAGTATCTCTATCTTAGTTCTAAGACTTTATTTTCTACCTAGTTATTTACTAAATTAGGTATTAGGATAGCCTAGTGTAGTCCCCTTAGGTTATACCTATATAGCGCCTCTGCTAGTATTAGGCTATAACTACTATACTTACTTATATTATAGGTAAACTATACTATTAGTAAATATTCTACCTAGTTATCCTATTTAGCGTATATATAGGCTCTTAGATAGTGCTTAAGAACCTAGTTTAATCGCTCTATCTATCTATCTATTTAGGGGTAGAATGCAGTGCTTAGTTACTGCTTTATTATAATTAGGTAGTAGAATATCCTCTAGAAGCCACTAGTAAATATTAACCCTTAGTCTATAATAATACCTTCTAGGGTGCTATAGTCCTTAAAAACATTTTCTAGGAATACTATAGCTAGCCTATTACTAGATAGGCGTGTGGATACTAGTATATAAATACTATACTTTAAAAATTAGTCTATAATAACTAGTATTATATTATATATCTAATGCTTCTAATCCTTTACTAGCGGTAAGCCTATAATAAAGTCTATTAATAATTCTTAGAAAGGGTAATCAGGCACTAGCAGCGTAGCTAACTTACTATAAGGTTTATATAACCTTAGCTTTAAAACTTAATAATTAATATAAGTCTATATATATAACTTAATATCCTTCTTTATTAATAGCTAGTAATATTAGCCTATAATTTAATAAAGGGTTCTACTAACCCCCTAATAACCTACTATAGGATTATTATAGGTTAATAGTAAGACTTCTTTTTATATACCTTATAGAATAAAAACTTAATTATTATATATTAGTAACTTAGAGGGCACCCTAGTCTATATCTATAACCCTTTAGCCTCTAGCTTAGAGGGACTAATTAACTATAGTCCTAATACACTAGAGTTACTACTTATTAGTAATAACTTCTACTACGCTATAAAGGCATCCTCTTATTACGCTTCTAATAATAAGACTAGAATTAGGGCTTCTAATTCCTATGCCTTACTCCTAATAGTAGAGTTTAATATTATAGAGGTTCTCTAAACCACTAAGATTCTTACTATAACACTACTATAAGCCTATAGCTCTTTAGTAGTGCCTATAAACTACCTAATTAGCCTAGTGGAGATTAACTTTATAGAGGTTCTCCTACCTACTATTAGACTTCTTACTATATTATTAATAGGTAGTAATCTTAAATATAGGGTATTAATAGAGTTACTACTACTCTTATACTACTTATTAATTATAAACCTAATATACTATAGCTTTACTAGACTAGTAGTAGTACTACGCTTATTATAGCGCCCCTATAGCCTAATAGTAGTAAACTTAGTAAGGAAGGTTAGTAACTAAGATATAAATGCCTTAGCTTTCCTTTCCTTACTAATATAATCTAATCTCTATAATAGAGTATTAGTAGGATTTAGCTTACCTACCTAGTGTTTAATAATAAAGTTAAATAGGTATAGCTTATCTAATATAGTAACCTACTAGCTTATTAGCTTAGGCTTTAAAACAAGGTATTTATAGTTTAAGTAATTTATTATTACTTTTACTAGGTAAGCTAAGTAAGTAAGGTAATGCCTCTAAGTTTAAAAGGCCTCCTAAATTACTAGTAACTCTATGTCTAGTGTTATATAGTGTAATTTAGCGTCCTTTAACTTCCTTAATATAAACACTATAGGGTGCTAGTAACCTAGCACTAATATTATAAGGATAGCTCTAATTACGTGTCTAGAGGCATTAGTCTTAACTTATAATAGTAGTGCTAGATTAAAATACACTAAAATTAGTGCCTCCTAGAATTACTTTTATAGTTCTCTAAATACTACTAGCTTATAGGGCTCTAGCTTAAACTTTACTAGTTATTTCCCTTATAGATAGTTAGTTAATAGGATAATAATTTTACTATAATTCTTAATAAAGTACCTATAGAAACTAGTAAATCCTAGGAAAGATTAGATATTAAACATATAGATAGGTATTAGCTATATTATAATTGCTTTAACTCTACTAGGGTCTATTAAGATTCCTTCTAGGGAGATTATATAACTAAGGAATTTAACTTCCTTAACGGAGAATTAGCACTTATCTAGGTTAATAAAAAGATTAGCGCTTTAAAGCCTCTTAAGAACCTACTTAATATAATTCTTATACTCTAAGATATCGCTGCTATATATTAGGATATTATTAAGGTAGATAATATAGATAACATCTATAAGACCTTCTAAAGCTATATTAATATATTCTTAGAAGGTAGCAGGCGCATTAATAAGCCTAAATAGTATTATAAGATACTTAAAGTAACCATATCTACACTAAAAGGCCATCTTCTACTTATCTCCCTTGCGGATATATAGCTAATAGTATATATCTTTAAGGTCTAACTTCATGAAGATCTTTATACCTCTTAGCTAATCTAAGATTTCTAGAATTAGGGGCAAAGGGGCCTTATCCTTAACTATAATCTTATTTAGGCCCCTATAATCTATATATAATTATAATTTTCCCCCTTTCTTTAGCATAAATAGGATTAGGGCACCTACTAGACTAATAGATCTTTAGATCTAACCTTATTCCTACGCACTTACTAGGTACTTACAGAGCACCTATAGCTCTTTCTTAGCTAGGTTATATATAGGTCCCTAGGGTAGTGTTTTTCCTTCTTCTAATTTAATTATATATATCCGCCTACCTAATCTAGGGAGGGTGCTAGCCTTATAGCTTAAGAATATATCCTTAAACTCTATATAGACTTCTAGGAGGGCTACCTTATAAATAGTATTAGATAGATCTATTATTATATAGATACTACTTAGTTTCTACTCTTTTAGCGTATCCCTAATAGAGGCTACGCGCTTAATTAGACCTATTAACTAGGGAGGAAGTATTACTATAACTAATAAGCATTTCTCTATATACTATCTATCCTATAACCCTATTACTAATAAGATATATTCCTTTATTATAGGGTATCTCTAAAGTCTTTTCCCCTATAATATTATAATAGGTTTATATTATCTTACCTAGTTAATACCTAGCATTAGCTTTTTACTATTATTAGTAATATAGTAGCTAACTTAGTATATCTTTATATATCCTATACTATCCCTTACTAATATTACCTTTTTTAAAATTCCTTAATATAGTATAATATTACTAGATATACTCTTAAGTGTGCTATTACTTAGTTATATATTTGCCTAGTCTAGGTTTATTAATATATCTAGATAAATTAAAGAATATATAGCGCTAGGGTTAAATAGTATTAGTACTACTACCTAGTAGTAATCTTACTATAACTTAACTTCTATATAAATTTATAGGTCTAATTACCTATTCTTATTAAGTTATATTATATTAAAAGCGTTTTCCTAGGGTTACACTAAGCTAATTAGGGCCTTATTTAGGTTTAACTAGCCCTTAGCTTAGTTACCACTACCTTAGTGCTAGTTAGTAGTATAGCTACCTCTATAGTAAATACTATAGTCTAGCTTAAGGCACTTAGTTAAGAGGTAGCCTGGTTTTTTATACTTAAAATAGGTAATAGGTAAGCCCCCTATTTCTATATAGTATCCTTCCTATAACCTACCTTCTAGTAAAGCTAAGTAATTCCTCCTCTTCTATTAGTTACCTTATTAGTTACCTTTATAGTAAGGCCCTTTTTCCTCTTTTATTACTACTTTTACCTTCTTTCCTTAGCCTATAAGATAGTTCTAATTTATAGGGTATTCTTAGCTAAATACCTACTTCTTTATAGTGCTATTTAGGTACTATATAAACTAGGTAATTCTTATAGGCTTAGGTATAGGCTTAGGTAATTCTACTTCTACCTTACCCTAAACCTTAATAAATACTTAGAATAACTAGTCCTTACCTTACTAGAGGGTTAGTAGTATTCCTATAGCTTCTAGGTAGTAACTATCTTTATCTATTCCTCTAGTTTTTAACTATTATATAAACTCTATCTAAGTATAGCTCTAGTAGTCTATATAACTATCTATAGTAGTAAAATATATCTACTATTACTTTACCTTATCTACTAGGTAGCTACTAGTATATATAACCTTTATTATATTATTTATAAATATATTCTAATCTATAGTAAAAACTATATTTAAATCTACTAGGAATATCTATAGATTCTTATAGGTATCCCCCTTATATATAGGAGTCTTAAGCTATATCTTTACTATACTATATCTATATAGCCCTAGTATAGTTAGTGCTAACTAGGGAATAGGAATAGGGGCTTAAGTAGGAGGGGTTTATAGGGTAGAAGTAAAGCCTTAGTTAGTATTATCTAATTAGGGAGGGGTATTTACTTCCTATAAATTTTTCTATAGCTACTTAAGTTTATATCTTTTTTAGGTAATTTATAGCTATACCTCTACTTATATAAGGCTATAGTTTAATATAGCTTCTTTATTATTAATAGCTAGCTCTAATATATAGGAATTCTCTAGGGTAGTTAGATAAGAAGACTTACACTCTAGGAGTAGGTATTAATCTATAAATATATCTTTATATAGTATATTTACTCTAGAGTTATTAGTACCTATTAAATAGGTGTTTATTCTATATAGTGCTAATATCCTTAACCTACTAATAGCCTATTACCCTAATAGGAAAGAGAGATTAACTTATTAAGGCTTCTAGGCTAAATATAATAAATAGGGTAATAGTATAATTAAGGTAGTAGCTATAAAGCTAGAAGGTAGGTGTATATACTTAAAGGTTTTAATCTCTAGCCTCCTATATTCTATATATATAACCTTTGCCTAAATACCCCCTCTGCGTGTATATAACTAGCTTACGGCAACCTTGTAGCTAGGGCGCTGCAAGCTATGACTAGGCCCTACTATACATAATGCCATCGCCTTTATAGCCTCTGTCGCTCTATTGCCTCTGTGACCCTGACATTATTATAGAATCTAGATTAAAGGGGGTAATAAGTAGAAAACTATATTCTATATATACTATAGGCACTATAAATATCTTATAATACCTTTTAGGTTAATAAATACCCTAGCTATATTCTAGAACTATATTTATAAAGCACTTTATAGGCTAGTTAATACTATTTATATAGTATATCTAGATAATATCCTTATTTTTTTAAAAATATAAGAGAAGTATACTATATATATTAAAGAAGTCCTAGGGTATATAAGAGAGGTAGAATTATATATAAAACCCTCTAAATATAAGTTTTACTAAGAGTTAGTAGAGTTCCTAGGGTTTATTCTCTCTATTAATAGGATCTTAATAGATACCTACTAAGTTACTACTATTTAGGATTAGAAGGAACCTATAAGCTTTAAGAATATATAATCCTTCCTAGGGTTCTATAACTTTTACTAATAGTTTATCTATAGATACTCTAGGATTATAGTATTACTATATATATTAATAAAGGGTAGTTAGAATAGTATCTAGACTAGGAGGTTTATATTTAGAGTAAGAGAATAGGTAGCGTTTTACTAGCTAAAAGATACCTTTTAGCAGGCTCCTCTACTCTATTATTATAACCTAAGTTAACTAGTATATATTAAGATAGATACCTTAATCTTTATAATAGTAGGGATCTTATTATAATAAGATAATAAGGGCTACTAGTACCCTATAGCCTTTTAGTTAAGGAAGTTTACTAACGCTAAATATAACTATAATATGCCTAACTAAGAGTTACTTACTATAGTTAAGTTATTTAAATACTAGTAATATTATATTTGTAAGGGCTTGGGCTTTGCCCAAGCATTCTCCAGGGTGCACACGTGTCGCGTATGCGTAGGGATGGATAGTCCTAAGTATCTGCTGAAGTGCACATGTATTATATATATATAGGGGCAAATCCTAAGGGCCCTAAGTCTAGAATACATATATACTATATATATAAAGGCATAGGGAAGAGGATAAGTATAAGGTAGTTAGGGGGTTATAAGAGCCCTAGTAAGGATAGGTTTCCTACCTTCCTCTTCTCTTTCCCTAAGTTTCTTAATATTATACTAATGCCCTATTATAGTTACCTAGGGGCTAGTCTATAATAATTAAGAAACTTCCTTTAGTCTTATAATAGCTACTAAAAGATAATAAAATAGATTTTAATATACTAATAGACACACTAATAGGTGCATAAAACACACTTTAACCTTAGGATTATCCTAACTAGGGGACTATTACCCTAGGATCTAATGCTATAGCGCCCCTAGTAGCTTAGCAAGTATAATTTAAAACGCTTTGCTATATGCTAAATAAGCAGATAGTAGAAATAGCATAACTCTAGGAGTAAGTTAATGTAAATTATATAGGACCCTTAATAGATTATATAGGACCCTTAGCCTAACTAACTTAACTAAACCCTAGGGTCTAGCGCTAAGCCCTAATCCCTACTATGTTTACTACCCTATAGGTAGCTATAGTAGCTAAATTAAAGCAAAAACCAATCCCTATAGGTAACCTATATAATAGTAATAAGGCTATATTTACTATATAGAGGCTCCTAATAGAGTATAAGCTACTAGTAGATAAGGACTTTATTAGTACTAATAAGGATAGGTAGATATTTATTTACTAGAACCTCTTCTCTAAGGTATAGTTCTAAGTAGCTAACTTCTTTAAGTTAGGTAAAAGTATTAACTTTAATCCCTTTAAGTTCCTAGAGTATCTTAAGACTATATTTACTAACCTATATAGATAGGAGATAGCCCTTATGGAGCTTAACTAAATAAAATAAGGACCTAGGGAGGCGTTCTCTGTATTCTTTATTTGCTTTATAGATAAGCTCTTATTAGCTAGGGGGGATCTTTAGGTAGATAATATAAAGCTAGCGAAGCTTTAATACACGCTTAATAAGCGCCTTTAAGAAATTAGTATAGGGCAGGGCGTAAGCTATTATAATTAGTATACGGCGGTTATATAATATCGTGAGATAGCGGTTAATATTAAGGCCCTTGCCTTAGAGGATAAGTATTAGACCTAACGCAGGGCCCCACACCCTAAACCCTTAAACCTAACTAACTATAAGGGTAACACTCTAATAATAGGAGTTTATATGGTAGGGACCTAGCTAGGGAAATAGGCTAAGAAGAAGGGTAAGGAAGTAAAGGCTACCCTAAATATAGAATAGGTAAAATAGGTATTAGAGGTAGTACTAGCTAGACACCGCTAAGAAAGATACTACCTCTAATATAGGTCTAAGGACCACTTTATTTAAGAATACACCCTTCTCCTACCCTAGCGCTAGTAGGTTAGCATTAATATATCTAGGGTAGATAAGGAAAGCGCGGATAAGGAGGTAAATATCCCTCCTATAGAAAATAAGTAGCCCCTAAGCAGAGTCTTATATAGGGGCTAATAGGCTAGTTAACTTCTATATTATAGGATAATTTTAACCACTATATAGAAATAGAATAGGACATAGTAAAATATATAAACTAACTACTATTCCTTATTTCTATACTTTTTAATATATATTATTTTATTAATATCTAAATTAATTATAGTTATGATTACTATAGTGCTATAAGTAAATCAGCGGTAAGACAGCTTAGCCTAGAGCTTATATAGTTACTAAAATAGAGGCGTGTTTATACCGCAGTAGAAATAAAATAGAAAGGAAAGTAGGTTAAGGAAGATACCTCTTCTATAACCTATATAGTGCGCACTAGAATTAACATAGATAGCTAGGAGTTATTTATATACCTATATATTATCCCTAGCCTAACCTAGGATGTAATATTTAGAATGCCTTAGTTAGAGTAGCATGGAGTGGTAATTTATGTGGTATAATAATAACTAGTTATTAGAGCTATAGAGGGCCTTTATATTTCTAAGTCCTTTACTTAGGCAATAGAGGTCCTAATACAGGGAATTATTAGATCCCTATACGCCGCTAAAGCTTATAGGGCACACCAGAATAAGGACACCACTATAAGGTTTATTACTACAAGCTTAAAGGAGATAATAATAGTACTATAGATCACGGCGCCTAAGACAGAGCTAGCTACCCCTAATATATTAGCGCTACCTAAGGAGTTAGCGGACTTTATAGACCTCTTTAATAAGTCTAAGGCTAATAGCTTGCCCCCTTATAGAGAGTCTCTTAACTACTATATATATATACGTAAGAACCCGGATAGGTCTAAACTAGTACTCCTATAGGGACCCTTATATAATATACTATAGGATCAGCTTTTAGAGGTTTAGCGCCAGATTATAGATCTAATAGATAAGGGATAGATCTATGCTAGCTCCTTAGTAGCTATAGCCCCTATCTTTCTTATTAAAAAGGCGAATAGTGGCTAGCATTTCTATATAGACTACCACGCTCTTAATAAGATAATAGCATAAGACTATTACCCTCTCCTACTAATTAAAGAGACACTATATTCCCTATCCTAAGCGTATTAGTTTATAAAGGTAGATATCTACATAGTATTTTATAAACTATAGATAGCTAAGGGCTAAGAGCACCTTATAGCGTTCTATATAAGGTTTAGTTTATTTAAATAGCTAGTCTACCCCTTTAGCTTAGCTAGCGCACCTATAACCTTCTAGTGTTATATTAATAAATCCTTAGGGGATACACTAGAAGACTTTATTATAGCCTACCTTAATAATATCCTGGTTTATTTAGGGGGGTTAAGGAAGGATTATATAAAGAAGGTCTGGTTAGTCCTTAGTCGCTTAAGGGCTATAGGTCTATACCTTAACCTTAATAAGTCTATGTTCGCTATAAAAGAGGTTTAGTACCTAGGATACATTATCACGGCAGGCCACTTAATCCGCCTAGATCCTATAAAGGTCGTGGCTATAAGGGAATAGGCAGCACCTATAAAACTACATAGGGTTTATAGCTTCCTAGGATTTGCGAATTTTTACCATGATTTTGTTAGTAACTTCTTAGAGATAGCGGCTCCGCTAATATAACTTACTAAGAGAAATATCCCTTTCTAATAGGGACCTAAGGAAAAGAGGGCCTTTAAGAGGTTAAAAGATACCTTTATTATATATCTAGTACTAGCGTAATAGGACCTAGACTAGCTAATAGTAGTGGAAGCTAATTATTTAGGTAAAGCTATTAGCGGGTGCCTCTTATAATAAGGTCCTAATAGCGTTCTATACCTAGTTACTTACTTTTTTACTAGCCTTATATCCTTATAGAAGAATTATATAATCTATAATAAGGAGTTACTTACTATTATCTCTTACCTTAAGGTATAGTTAGTAGAACTTTAAGGCATGCCCTATCCGTTTACTATCTATATAGATTATAAGAACCTAGAGTACTTTACTACTCCTTAGTTAATATTAGAGAGATAGGCTTAGTAGGCAGATATACTTACACTATTTAACTTTTACCTATAATATAGACCTAGTATATAAGCCTAATGCCTAGATGCCCTTTCCTAGAGGGAGTAGGACTAGACTAGATTGCCTCTAAGGATAGGGCATATCCTATAACCTATTATAATTATATAACTCTTACTATTACCTAAGGAGCAGAGGGATAATGCTAACCTAGCCCCACACTATATATAAGTATTACTATTACTAGTAAGGGAGGTCCTTTTTGCTACTAAGTACCTTTAGTCCCTATAGGATTAGGCTATTATATTAGACTTAATATATAGTATTTAATTAAGGACTATCTAGGAAGGGGGTTAAAGGTTTCCCCTAGAGGTACTAATAAGGGAATAGGTTATAGATTATTCTATAAGTGTATATAGAGCGCTTTAGTTTAGGGGCTATATATAGATTCTGGCTTAGGAGCCGCTTATAATAACCCTTATATAATAATACCATAATTTGCTAGTGGCAGGGCACCTAGGTTATAATACTATATTTTAATTATTATAATGGCAATTCTATTAGGATAGGATATTATAGGACATTACTTAGTTTATTTATAACTATTATTATTTTAGTAGTTATAAGAGTTAGTAATAGCACTAGGGTTTATTAAAGCCTTTGCCTATCCCTAATTAGTTCTAGTCTTAAATCTCTATTAACTTTATAATAAACTTACTAGCAGCGTCCCTAGAGAGGCTATAGTACCTTATAGTTATTATAAATAGACTCTTAAAGTTTATATAGTTAGAAGCTATAACCTCTATTAGGGCTAAGGAGTGTATAGAGCGGTTTAAAACAGTCTAGTGGAGGTTTTAGGGTTTTCCCTAGTTTATTATTATAGATTAAGGGTTAGACTAGTTAGGAAAATTTTAGATAATATTATACTCCCTTATAGGGATAGACTAGTTACTCTCTATATCTTACTACCCGCAGACTAATAGTAGCATAGAGCGGGTAAACTAAGAAGTTTAGGTAATATTATATATTATGGTTTCCTTTTTATAGTTTAATTAGCTAGAGCACTTAGCTACTTATTAGCTTATAATTAATAATAGGCCCTTTACTATAATAGGAGTTAGTCTAAATAAGTTACTTTATAGCTATAATTTAGAACCTATTTAGACATAACTAGACTAGTTAGTATCTATAATAACACCTAAGGGACAAGCTATATGGTTCCTTAAGCACCTATAAGAGGGTACTTAACTAGCGTAGGCTATAATAGCCTACACTTAATAAAGACAGCAGGACACTATATTAGCTTCCTAATAGCTAGCGGAATAGTTCTAGGTAGGGGATAAAGTATAGCTTTTACTAAAGAATATTAAGATAAATCGCCCCTTATAGAAACTTAATTAGGTTATAGTAAAATACATAGTCTTAGAAGTGCTAACGCTACTAATAGTATAGTTAGATATCCCTAGGGGTATCTATCTAGTCTTCTACATAGACCTTATTAAATAAGCTATAGAGGACCCTCTTCCTAGCTAGAGGCTTTAGGACTCTTACCTAGGGCTAGAATAGGTCCTAATAGAGGATAATAATAAACTTATTAAGGAGTACTAGGTAGAATAGATTCTAGTAGTATAGAATACCCTAGGTTAGGGGAGGAGATATAATATACTAGTAAAATAGGTAGGATATATTTAGCTAATATAAGAGCTATTAGAAAGTATAGTATAGATATAAGCCCTTAATAAGTTTAAGGTAAGGTAGGGAGATATATAATATAATAATAGACTAAATTAATTATAAACTACTTATACTTCTATAGAGACTTCTAATAATATATAAGGCATACCTAGTCTACGTCCTATTAACTTATAATAACCACTAGAGTAAACTTAGTACTCTCTACCTATTATAATAGATATATTACTTAAGCCCCTAACTAAATTATTATTATAGTTAAGGGGGATAGTAGCTAGCGTCACTATAGGTGTAATAGGGGTATAGGTAGTGTTATAATAGGGGGGATAGATATTTCTATAGTTCTAGATAGTGTAGGTAGAATAATAATTAGTAAGTGTGAAGGTTAACCTATCTCTAGGTTAGCCTCTAGTAGGGGATAAGTAAAGAATAGGGTCTAGTGCTAGGGGGCGCCTACTAGTTAGGGTATATTAGATATAATAGTTAATAGGCCCTAGGTTAGGGCTAAGTTAGGAGCGTTTATAGCAATAATAAGAAGGTAAGTTATCTTTATACTTAATATATTATTAACCACTATAGTAATAGGGTAAAAGAGCTTTAAGGAGGAGAGCAGATTAATTATAGTATTCCTAATATATAGTATTTAGACTACCTATAATCTACTAGTTCTACTAGAGTAGAACGCCTATGACTTACTATATAGACCCTACTATACTATAGCTACTTGCGGGGCTACTATAGCTAAAAGGAATAATCTTAAGTTTATTTAGGGCTATAGTAGGGAAGGTAGAAGAAGGGGGTGCCCTAAGGGTGGAATAAATAGGAGCTAGGTTAAACTAGGCCTAGTCTAGAAGGGCTTTCTATTAACTTATAAGGGCGCGGAAGCCTTAGGATAGCACTAGTATCTATCGCTTAGTCTCTACTATCTTTAGGATACTAGGCTAGATAATATAGTTACCTACCTTAATTATAGCCTTAAGATCCTTTAAGTAACGTTAAAGTTAAGGGTCTATAGATAAATACCTTATTATCTAAACATAGGTTATATAGTTTCGCTAATATAGAAGATAGGAGGTGCTACTAAGGGGAGGACTATAGTTTAGGATACCTATAATAAGGGATTTCTTAATATATAGCCTATAGGGCTACTACACTACTTATAGAGTAATATGCTCCTTATTATCTAAGTTTCCTTCTATAAGGAACTTACTAATAGACTAATTTATAGGTATAGAGGGAATAGCTAGGATATAAGGAGGATAGTGACTAGAGTTACTATAATAGTTACTACTATAGTTAGCTATGTTTAATAAGGGTATAATATAGGGATAATAGGTAAATAAAGTATTATTTAGAGGGGTGTAATAGGAAGGTATAATAGGGTTTATAATATCTTAGAGAATTTTCTATATAGGGGAAAGTAAAAGTTATAATAAAATAAATAGTAGATAGAAAGTAGGGGCAGGGCTAGGGTTAATATAATAATAATATAGGGCTTAATAACCGCGTTACGCGCCCAGCCTATGCCTAGGACTAAAACAAAATAACAGGATAGAAGGTTTAAGATAGGGCTAGGGTTAATATAATAATAACACAAGGCTTAGTGACCATATCACGCGCCTGGTCTAGTCCTGGGATTAAAACAATAGGCTTATATAACGCATTAAAGAGGAGAAGTAAGGGTATATGTAAGGGCTTGGGCTTTGCCTAAGCATTCTCTAGGGTACACATGTGTTATATATATGTAGGGATAGATAGTCCTAAGCATCTGCCGAAGTGCACATATATTACATATATGCAGGGGCAAATCCTAAGGGCCCTAAGTCTAGAATACATATATACTACACATATAAAGGCATAGGGAAGAGGACAAGTATAAGGTAGTTAGTTAAGTATAAACTAAGGAAAAGTAACCCTATAGATACACTATTAAGAAGGTCTAATTATAAAAGCAAACTACTAAACCCTAATAAATAGGGCACTTCTACTAGAACTTAAGAAGGAAAAGTTAGTAACTACTAAAGAAGTAGTAGAAGAAGAGATACTAATATATTAAAGAAAATATAGTAAGATACCTTTAGGGAAGGAAAATACCCTAGTTTTTATAAAGAGATATAGTAAGATACCTTTAGGGAAGAAAAATACCCTAGCCCCTATAGTAAAGGCTAGAGTAGCTATATTAAGAGGCTAGTTAGCTACTATAGATCTAGTAAAAGGTTAGCTAAATAAAGGTAATTTCTAGGAGAAGGTAGTATATATCTAGGACACTAGTATAGTATAAGAGATCTAGGGGGCTATTATATTACTAGATCCCTACTAATCTAGCCTAAATAAACTATTAGTATAGCTACTATAGAAGGCCTAAAGCTAAGATTTAGACCTATAGAGATAGAGTAAAGAGATTAATTCCCTAAAGGGAGGGAAAGCTAGTTTATAGTTATATAGTATAAGGGGTCTTTTAATATATAAAGACTAGGTAGTTATTCCTAAAGAGCCTACCTTATAATAAGAGCTTCTATAGCTATACTATAATAATCTACTAGTAGGTTACTTTAGGACTAAGTAAATACTTAAGCTATTAAAGTATTACTTTTAGTAACTAGCTATAAATAAGTCTATATTAAACTATATTATAAGCTATAGAATATATTAGTAAATAGTTATAAGAAGGTATTATCTATATAGGAGTCTTAAATTACTACTAATACTAGAGTAACTATAGGTAGAAATCTTAATAGACTTTATTATAGGATTACCTATTATATAAGTAGGTAAATAAGAAACTAATATAATCCTAGTAATTATAGACTAATACACTAAGTACTCTATCTTCCTACCTATAATAACTATAATTAATATAGCTAAGTTAGTAAAACTTTTCTATAAGGAGATTAAGCTATAATTTAGGCTACTAAAGGGTATTATATCTAATAGAGAATCTATTTTTATAAGCTAATTCTAGTTAGACCTATATTACCTATTATACATAAAATATAGGCTTTTTATAGTATTTTACCCCTAAACTAATAGATAAACTAAGAGAACTAACTAGGTACTAGAGTACTACCTATAATACTTTACTTCTAAAAACTAGTAAATATAGCCTAAGCTACTCCTAGTTATATAATTTACCTATAATAATATAGTAAATAAAACTATAGATTACTTACTAAATTATATACTTATAGGATACTTACTAGAGTTTTAGCTAGCTCTTAGGGATAAGGCTATAGAAAGGGAGATACTAGAGGCTTATACTTATATTATAAAGTTATATAAAGCTAGGGAGTAGCTAAAGTAAAACTAGGTAAAAGCTACTAAATCCTAGGTAAAGTACTATAATAAATATTACTAACTACTTACTCTTAAAAGATATAACCTAGTATTATTATTAGTAAAGAATATATAGCTTAAGGAAGTAAAATAGAAGCTAATCCCTAGGTTTATTAGACTATTTTAGGTACTTAATACTATTAATAAGTAAGTATATTAGCTTATACTACTAGAAAAATATAGTAGGTTATATAATATATTCTATATTAGCTTACTAAAGCTATAAACCTATTATAATAATATAGATAAAGAAAAGATACTAATACCTAATCTTAAGAATAAAGATAATAAATATAAAGTTAAGGAGGTTAAGGAATATAAAAAGACCTATAAAGGTAATAAATACCTAGTAAAGTAGAAGAATTAGCTAAGTAAATATAACTAGTAGGTTCTTATTAAAGATATAGAAGAAGCTTAGTATATAATTTAGGTATTCTACTAGAATAAGTTAAGGGAAAAGAATAGTAATATATAAGTAAGTTATAGGTAAAAGAGTATAAAGTTCCTATAAGAAAGGTATAGCCTTACTAGCTACTATAATATACCTAATAAAAGAAAATAACTAAACTATACCTAAAAAATAAAAGAAAAAAAAAATATAAAGAAATAAAATAAAGGAAACTATCTATAGCTTTAGGAGAGTTAATAGAAATTTCTCTATAGTTACCCCCTTATAGCTAAAGACTTAGCCCCTATAGACTATATACTTAGCGTTATTCTTATCCGCTATAACCGCCTCCTTTATTCTATAATAAAAATAATATAATACTATTCCCTAGGTAATAAATCCTAGATTACTTAGCTTTAGCTATAAAACTATTACTATATTCTATATAGTAAGGAGTTATAGATAATTAGCTTACTAAAATATTAGTAAATAAATAGTAAAATAGGGCTAAGATATAACCTACTATCCCTAGGACTAGAGCTAGGTTTATAGTAACTATAAGGGTTTAATAGGAAACTATATACTACTAGTATATAATTAAAGTATTCTACCTAGATATATTAGTAAAGAACTAGTAAAAAGGGAAGAAATATATAGACCTAGTAGACCTTAGTAGCCCCTATTAACCTAAATATAATATAATATATTATATTAGTATAGTTAAAGCCTTATATAAGCTAAAGATAATAGGTAGTAAAACACTACTAAGTTACCTCTAAGAATATAAGGTCTTTAGGATTATCCTTATCCTTATTACTAAGTACCTCTATTAGGATATCTACCTAATCTAGTACCTTTAGTAAGTTAAGGAAGTTACTATATATAGTAGCTATAAACTATATAATTATTAGTAAATAGGAACTAAAGAGTAAAGGAAAAGTAAGATACTTATAGCCTTATAACTATCCCTATATAAATAATATTAAATATAGCGCTTTAACTACTTTATCTTTAACTAACCTATATATAGGTTAGTGTTAAATTAATAATTAATCTAGGGAAGTTTAGGGGTAAATAGGGGGCTCTTTTTATATTTAGTGTATCTAGTATATAAATAGTGTATATATAAGTAATTATAAAGTAGAATTATAGGCACACTTATAGTAATAAATTAGTAATTAATAATAAATAAATAATAGTATTATAAAAAAATAATAATTTAGCTAATAATATAGAAATAAAAATAGAATAATATAGTAGAGAGTTAGAGGTAAATTTATGCTAAAGCGCTAACTATTATTTATTATTATAGATTATTATTTATTATTATTTTAATATAACTACTAGTTAGTAAATAGTTATAAAATATAGGGCAAAAGCTATTTAGAAGCCTAGTAATAAGGGGGGGGATAATTATAAGGCCCCTTATAACATAACCTACGCATATATATGCACCGCAGCGCTAGAGCACCACGGCGCCTAATACTAGAAGGAAGGGCTAGGTCTATATAATATTAGTAAGCCGCTAGCTATAAACCAGTAACTTACACATATATTATACTTAGACCTAGCAAGCTTTAGTCAATATATGAGTGCACCCTATATCCTTTTGCCTAGCTACCTTTATCCTTACAATAATAGAGATAGTTAGGGGTAGGGTAAACCTATAATAAAAAATTTTATATACTATATATAGGTAGTATAGGTAGGGACTATGCTTACTTTTAACTTAGGAAGGTAAGGAGGGGATAAGTAAGGGGGTATATTATAGACTTAAGCTATAAGCTTAGGTTATAAGCGGAGCAGGGAAGCCTCTAGAGAGTCTCTAGAAAGAGGGCGGGTTATACGCGGGTTACACGCGGCTGAACGCTAGTCAGTGCGCGACCTGCGCACTGACTAAGCATACCCCCTTATTAAGGGGGTGATATGCCCGATCCAATTGCGCCATAGATGACAACAAAAGAATACGCATTGTACAAGTCTCTGTGGCTTGTGCAATTGACACCTATATTACTAGGATCTAGGCAAAGCCCAGACCATCACATAGGCTCCTTCCCTATATGACCTCAACCAACCTGACGTCTGTTGACATCACAACCGCTAGCTAGTAATACCGCGCATCCCCCAGGGACCCTCTCCCTGTAAGCCTAGGAAGAACCCTGTTGTGGCCTCTGCACGCAGCCGGTTCGAACCTATGACCTTAGGCGACTTGTACAATTATGTTATGGACTCGAGCTATGAGCTCGGGTCATGAGCGGAGCAGGGAAGCCTCCGGAGAGTCTCCGGAAAGAGGGCGGGTTATACGCGGGTTGCACGCGGCTGAACGCTAGTTAGTGCGCGACCTGCGCACTAACTAAGCATACCCCCTTATTAAGGGGGATGCTATAAGACCCTAAGCTTAGTCTTCTTCTTCTTCTATAAGAATATTAATCACACTTTGAACGCTTATGTGCAGCAGCCATAAGGCCAGTTCTTAACAATAACCTCCCTTAAGATAGTGGGATAAACCGCTAACTAGGTTGGTATCTATACCGGGGAAATATAGGGCATCTAGCAGAGCTAAAGACCTATATTCTGGTGGATTTTTCTTGACTAGAATATTAAAAACAGCGGTGCCTCTTCCTTTAGGATAAATAGGTCCTCCTGCTGTAATTATAGGGCTGGTTTGACCTTTCTTAAGAGGCTTAAAGTCCCTAAAGAAAGCCTTATTATTATAAATATAATAAGAAGAACCTATATTATATAAAAAGGAGTTTTTAACCACATTATTAGAGTAGCTAAAAGTAGGCTTGCTAGTAGTGTCACTAGTAGTAGTAGTACTAGAGGTATCTAAATTAGATTTAGAATCACTACTATCCTCGCTGCTAGACTCGCTAGAATCTAGTTCTTTAACGTATCCCGTGGCTAGGCTATAGCCTAATGTAAAAGTAGCTTCTTTTCCTTTATTATCCCTATTACTACTCTTCTTCTTCTACTTTTTCTTCCTAGAGGCTTTAGAAGGGTTTAAATCCTTCTTATCCTGCTCTTTAGTGGTATTAGTAGAGTCTTTCTTAGTATTAGGATTAGAAGATTTCTTCTCCTTATCCTTAGAATTTCCCTTATTATTAGAAGCCTTATAGCTAAGAGCTTTAGCTATAGGAGAGGTTTTATCCCTCTGCTTTTCTAATAAATCCGCTATAAGGAACTATAAATTTAGGGTATTTATAGGCAGTCCTTGTGCCCTAGTAGCTCTGATAGTAAATCTTTGTCTCTTAGCCTAGCTAGGAAAGGTCTGCTTTAATGCGTTAATATAATAGTTTACTTAATCTATAGGAGTAATCTCTACACTATAAAGTTATAGTCTAGCTAGTAGGTTATTAAAATTAGCATTAAAAGCCTCTAAAGATCCCTTATGATTTAAAAAATTTAGGGAGTGGTAGCTAGCGTATAGCGTACCTCGCTGGATTTTAGCACTCTACGAATATTACCTAATAAGGACGTTATAGGCTTCTTTAGGGGATTTTTGCTAACATATAGCTACCTATAGTCTAGGTTAATAACTATCTCTTAATATCATTAAAAGAATAGCTTGGTTATAGTTAGCTAGATAACCTGCTAAGCTAGGATTATCTATAAATTTAGGTAATCCTAGGGCTCTAAATTAAATGCTTAGGGCTTGCTTCTACTAATTATAATTTTCAGGGCCTTTTAACTTAGCTCCCTTAGGAATAGAGTAAACCTTCTTATTTAGTTCCTTAATAGCCCCTATATTAAAGGTAGCTTATAAGTTACTAGAAGGTAAACCTGTAGAATTATCGGCAGGTAGGTCTTCTACTAGAGCTTTAGTATTTTCTTCCCTTAGCCTAGTAGAATCCTAAAGACCTTATATAGTAGTTATAGTTTGCGTTATTTATCTAATAGATCTTTAATACTACCTTGTTTTTTAGATAATTTAACTTAGTATGCTTAATAAAATTAGTTAAGGTCTTGCCTTATTATTTAATTTAACTCTATATCTATTGTTATAGTTATAAAGCACTGGCTTAAACAGCTGGTTAACCTTCTATATCTATCCTATTAGGGTCCCTAGGAGGGCTAGAAGGGCCTATAGCAGGTCCCTTACCCTTATAACTTAGTAGTGCTATCTCTAAAAGTTCCTATATAAGATCTCTAAATTTCTTCCTATTACAAATAACGCGCGCTAGGAGCTAGGTTATAGTGTAACCGGGCTGCGCACGTAAATTATATAGTAGGGCTATTTAAAAGGGTGCCCCTTAAGGTCTAAAAGTGGGTCTGTGGTATATGTAGGTAGAAATAAACCGGAGAAGATTCTCTGTGAAAATTTTCTTAACACTAAAAATAGGATTATAGGTAATAGGTATTACAGAACGTGTAATATAACGTAATGTAATGTATAGTGCGTGTAATGTAGTGTAATAGGTTAAAAAGCCTAGTATAGATATACTAGATATTTAATAATTTAAAGGATATAGTATATCTACTATTATAGATAATATTAAATATAATAGTTATAGCAGTGAATAGGATCACTAAAAAGGTGGTTATAACTAGTAGTTACAGGTGTAATATGGTGGTTGTAGGTGCGGCTATAAATGAATTTCAACACTAAGGGTCTGGCGTTGTAATGCGTAATACTAGCGGATAAAAAGCTTTAAAAGCTAGTGGTTTCCTTTATAATCTAAGAGCCTATAGGTCTAGTAGAGAGTAACTAGTACCTAAAATTAAGCACTAATTACAGTAGAATAACGTAGTAATATAGTAATCTTATAGGCCTTCCGGGCTTATAACCTATTAAAAATAGAAGGGGAATCTAGCTAGAGGGATAGGAAGACCTCCCTAGTAGATTCTAACGCGGCGGCTTCTAGATTCACTATAATATAATAATTCTTTAAGATATAGAGCTTTAATAGTTAAATATAGTAGATTTTAGCTAGACAAACGATCTAATAAGGATAAGAGGATTTTCTAAGTCCCCTTATAGACCTACTAACCGTATTAACAGAAGGGGGTTACTAGCCAGGCCTTAGGAGCTACTTTTTATTTTCCATAAAATTTATTTATATATAAAAAGTAAAAAATCAACTCACGACCATACAATCTAGCTACCCACGTGCACTAACTAAGCAATCTAATAAGTAACCCTATAAATAAAATATACCATAAAATCCGGAAAAAATCAAGGATTTGAACAGTATATATCAGCCTTTTATACGACTACTAGTTCCCTAGTTATAGTTAATTTTAGCTTCCCTATAGGGTAGCCTAGTTAGCTTAGTTATATAAGCCTGTGGGTTGGTTGTGTGCAGGAACGCAGGTCACAGCCAAAGCTACTGGCCACGGCCAACAACGCTGCAGGCAACGCCTTGTAACCAACGTTGCAACAACGCAACTAGGCAACTAGGCAACTAGTGGGCCTACAAAATATTGCTATAAATAGCATAATTTTAACAATAGGGGATTAAGGCTATAGATATACCTTAGGGTGTTGATCCAGGTAGGCGCAGTCGTTTAAAAGCTGGCGCACTCAAGACCCCCGTAGGTACAAGCTAGCTATGGATATAGGTGGAGAGCTTACTTTGTACCGTCTATAGCACTGTCAGGGTCGTGGAGGCAATAGAGCGACAGAGGCTATGAAGGCAATGGCATTATATACAGTAGGGCCTAGTCATAGCTTATAGCGCCCTAGCTATAAGGTCGCCGTGAGCTAGTCATGTGCACGTAGAGGGGGTATTTAGGCAAAGGTTGTATATATAGAATATAGGAGGCTAGAGATTAAAACCCTTAAGCATATATACCTACCTTTTAGCTATATAGCTGCTACCTTGATTATACCATCACCCTGTTTCATCATATTCGGCCCAGAAGCCTTGACAAGCACCTTTCCTTGCTAATATAAGAGTACGCTAATTTAACCGGAGTATGCTAAAACATTTGGCGCACTCTTTTTTACTATACTAGTAGTAGAAACATAACTTTTTCTTAATAGCTTCTCTCTTATAGCTATCTAACTAGCCCCTGCTATCTTAGTATATTATAAATAGGGGCCTTTAAGAGGTGTAGTAATTACCTAGGGCATGCGCTATAAAAACACTAACTAAATATAGGAAGGCCCTAGTTTTCACGTAATTATGGGTCTAAAAATGATGAATTTTAAACAACTGCGCCAGATTTTAAACGACTGCGCCTACCTGGATCACACCCTTAATCTAAGGGATATAGTAGTAGGCGTGGTGTTATAGGTTAGACACGCCGCCGGGCAATGTAGGGTAATTAGCCCTGTGTAACTAGTTGTATTCTAGTGTATAGTGGGGCGGTAAGACCCCCCTACGCCACTTTGCGCCACTTTGTGCCACCTCGTAAGCCTAACCGGATCCGGCGCGACAGGCGTGATAAATTCGTCCGCGACGGGCGCGACGAATTCGCAGCGATTCCAATAGCTTTAATTTATGGGTGTGTGTGGGCTATAGTAGGTGGAATATGTGTGTGTGTGGGCTAGGGTATTTAGAAGGTTTAGGTACTTGCCATACTAGGCGCGGTATAAGTGGCGGGGCGGGCTGGCGGCTAGATATTTGCTGTTGTATAAATAGCAATACTCATAATTATAATCTAGAAGAGAGAGAAGGAGAGGAATCTAGCTAGGAGCGAAGGTAGGAAAGTGGGGGAAAGTGGGGCTGCACCGGCACCGCACTGCAGGGGGGGGCAGCGCGCGATGCGTCCAATCGCATCGCGTGCATCCATTCGGTGGCCCCACCTTTGGCCACGGTTAAGCCGAACAAGACCCGAAGGTCCGTAGGAAGCAACAATTACACCCCCTATAGTATAGATACTTAGTCATTTAAGCGAGCGTACGCACCCTCTTATAGGGTTAGGCAACTTAATCTATACCCTTATTTCTAATCCTAGCTAACCGGTCCAACATCATGCATGTCACATCTCTATATAATCCGTACGGAGCCCGTACGGAGCATCCATCATCCTCTAGCCTCCGCCAGTCACCCATTAAAAACATCAAGCTTTCGGGCTGCATCTGTCGTGTGTATCGTTGACTTTTACTCATGTCCTGCATCAATATAAAGTCTCCATACCCTCGTTGAACTTCTCTTTTCCTCTCTCCCTTCTTCCTCCCGCTATCAAGCATGACCACGCAAACTGCTGCTACCGCCTCGTCTCAATGCATTACGATCCTCACGAGTCACGATACCATCATAATCGATAATCTCGTATCCTCAAGCAAGATTCAAAAGACACCTTGAAAATGCCGGTCAAATCCCTGTTCGACCTCGCTACTGCCACGTGCGTCAAGAACCTCAAAGGGCTGCAAAGTATAGGAGACTTTCTGCCCTACGAGGCTGTACGTCACATTCTCCTAAAAATCGAAAGTGCGCATCAACTACGGCAAGTCGAATTAAGCTCACCACAGATCCAAGGCGAGACTGGTGAAATATGGCTCAAGCTTATCGAGAAGGATTTTCCCATGGAGTACAAGACCAAGGCGTACAAGCCGCAGAGCCCTGATAAATGGCATCGAGTGTGGGAAAAGTACAAGAAGGACCACGATACGGCTCTCCAGGAGAGTGAGTCCAAGCTTAAGAATGCACTGGCGGGCCTCAAACAGGACAAGGAGAAGAACACGAGTCGAATCATAGAGCGGAAACTTCTGCCCAAGTCTATCAGGCTCGGGGGCGGCAAAAGGCTATACAGCGGACATCGAGATGCGCACTCCAACGCCTTGACCTTCAATGCCGGAAGCCGAACCAAGACTATCAATGGGGCAAGTGTTATGCGCAAAGTCCGTCGTGAGGTCAAGGAGATTGCGACGATTCACGGTGCCTTGTCCAGACCTATTCGTGGGCCGACAAAGCAGTCTCAACTTCACAAAGCACCTGAAGCCATGGTCAATGATTACCGACGCGCCAATCAGCCTCGATACCGATCCACTGTCTTGTCTCCAGAACCATCATCTGCCGTAGCAGAGCACGAGGCGCGCGCCACCTTTATATCTGATTCAGATGAGGAAGATGGGGACGACATGTTTGACGACGAGACGCCTAAAGTGCCACCTAGACCCATTCGAAAACCCGTCATGCAAGCGCCCTCCACTTCTCTCATGACAAAGAAGCCAAGTACATCTCAGGCATCGCCCTCAACGGCACGAGCTTCGAGACCATCGACTGGATCCAGCCCGGCGAAACGAGGCTCCGGACTTCTTTCAAACAAGTTCAGAGGCGCGGGTGTGAAAGTGATGCCAAAACCGTCGCCATCTAGCAGTCCTTCGCCGCTCAATACAGTAGAATCCAAACCGACACCGACACGAGAGTCTGAACCTACCAAAACAGCACAGTATCTCCCTCGCACTCAAACATCGCCGCCGCCAACAGCTACCAGCGGGCCCTCTTCGCCTCCAGCTGCTGAACCGTTACCACTACCGCCGTCGTCAGAGAGCGTTCCGCGAAAACGCAAGGCAGTGGATATCTTTATGAGGAGGCCGAAGAAACGAACAGGTTAATCGTCATTCTTGCGTCTTTCCATCATTAACTCGACATTGGCGCAAATTCTGAGTTACACAATTGGAGGGTAATGAGACTGGTCCACAAGATCGACCAGCAATTTTTCATGTATATCAACGGCGTTATGAAATGGGATTGATATGAATGGGGGGTTACAAGAGGGTATAGAAGTCCTCATGAGCGAAATTCACTCGAATAAAAAGGTACGAATATTTGGGATGCTCTTGGAATGGCGTCTTGATTGGATATTTCAGCGGATCACGAGACGTGTCACAATAATAAACCAGAAATATTTGTTAAAAAAACAAACGAAAGTTGCTGCAACTGATGCAAGTTCCTTTCTCTACTCAGTTAAATGGTTCACAACCGTGAACTCTCCTCTTTTTGTGTCTGATGACGAACCGGTGGTAGCACTCACGCGGGATCATCAAGCACAGTAGCTGTAGAACCCCCCATTCCGATTATCGAACGACAAATTTATAACAATGGTACATGTGCAACATGGTGTTTGATTGTCTGCTCACTTGGAAAACATTTCCCAGCTTTGATGAACAAAAAACGTATCGCATCGCTTTCTCATTTTTTTTTTTTTTTCCATCCATGACCACATCTAGAGCCCGCCTCTCAGGGCGAGCACCAAATGTAGCGTATCGCCCGCGACGAGGTTGTAGTCCGCTGCAGTCTTGTCGTCGGTCCTACGAAGCTTAGTATGTGGAAATGTCGGTCGACCCTCGCTCGTTCGTATCCTTACATTTGCTTTCCTCCGTGGATCAGGCGCTGCTGGACAGGTGGGATGCCCTCCTTCTCTTCGACCTTTTCCTTGATTTGGGCGACCTGTTTCGCGGAAGTCAGAGCCGGGTCGGGGGGGGGGGGTTGTTCTGGGGACAAGCATGTTCGGTCATTCGCTGGGGGCCGCACCTTGTAGTCGCTTTCGATGTCGAGCTCGATCTCCTTGCCGGTGAGGGTTCGCACTCTGGTTGGTTGGTGGTTAGGCGGACTTGTCGAGGAGGAGGAATGAAGCTTTCACCGAGGGGGTCCCTTCTTACTTGATCAACATTTTGACTGGGTGGATGGTGAGTGGGATTGTCGAAGTTGATGGGCTTCAATTGTCTGGTTACCTGGAGGAGTCGGATGGGTGGCGGCGGTTGGTGGAGGGGGGAGCTGCAAGTCGATAAGTACATTGGACCTATATGTTTCGCGGCAAGTAACATCCGGTCAAGGTACCCTGCCTACCCTGCATGGGACCCGGAATTTTCTGCCAACAAGCAGAGATTTGACAAGTCTGGCAGCTGTCAAGATGGCAATTGTTACGCAAACCTGATTTTATTACAAATAAAAATTAGTTGCCAGAGAGACCAGTCGCTATCCATAATGGACATCCAAGAACATGACTCTGCAACCAAAATAGTCCAACTACTTCTCTTCCAACGCCTTCATTCCGTACGCATCGTGCTGCAAGAGCAACGCTGCTGCGTTTGAAGGCCATTCTCGTCGGAGATTTCCGCGCTACATGTACCGAGTTCACGCTTTTTTTTTTTCCAACTCGTACACAAGTCATCTTTTTCGTCCTTTTCGCCAAAATGCTTTCTTCGGTAGTAAAGACCCCCAGCACCATGTAGACCCATGTAGAGCCCACTGGATGAGGCTCAGGACAACAACGCGCTTTTGAACGAGCCACCTTTCCCCGGTTGAATACTCTGTAAATCAATCCGGCCTGTTCTTAAACGAGTTTCGCGTATTCCTCTTGCTTTTCCGTACAAAGCAAGCTCCGTACCAAGGCCGTGGAACAACATTGATCAGAATCCCAATTAGGCAAAGGCTGCCCGCTGGGTGGATCCCGCACTGCCGCACTTGCCGTCGCCGCCGGCCGATTGCTGACCGGCGGAGAAGGGGGTAGCGATTTTCACATCAAGTCACAGCCGTTGTTCAGATCCCCGCGACATTTTTGCTGATCGAGGAGGTGCAAGTTGAACTGTGACGTCTTTTGGGGTGATGGACTACTGGAAAATCTGATGGACATCAGTGGCTGTCGGGGGCAGAAGCATAATAATGTTTTTGCCTCGTCAAACGACCGGGTGTCCTTTTTAGCCGTTGGTTGGTATTGACTTGTTTCGCGTGGTGGTCACTGGACGAGAAAGGAAAACAAACCCCGGACTAGCCCCCTTTCCCTCATCATTTCCTCTAATCATCAGGCCATCTGGCATCACAACTTGCCATCATCCAACAGACAACCCACCCCTCCAGCATATCCCGTTGCCGATGCCATGCAGATCACTCACCGGCTGACATGTCGACTCCATGCCGGTTCGTTGGATTCGGAAATATGAGGACGAGAATGCGCGCTTGATCCCGTGGTGATGGTGCCGATGCTTGCTTGTGCCAAGTCGGAGATGGAGCGTCCCAGGTGTGACATGTGCCATCATTTCCTGCAAAAGCCCACGCAGATGGCGCATCTGGCCAAGTATTGCGGCGGCGGCCACAGCAAGGGAACCAAGTACTCAGGGGTATGATGATGAGCAACGAGACATTGCGAGGTGCGCGAGCTTGGTTTCCATCAGTTTTATGATATCGAAAGGGAGATTTTTAGTGACTGCCATGATGCACATTCCCCCCTTGTCAGGATATTTACTATAGTACAAATTCCGTCAGTGCAGACATTGATTTCAGTGGAGAGGATTGTTTTCTGTTTTCCATCTGATCCGGTCCATGTTCGTTTCCGCCCCTTGAACCATTGACAACGCCCTCCCCTTCCAAGTCCTCGCACACCAGCAAAGTCGATCCATTCCATCTTCATCCCCCTTACTTGCTGTCCGCTCCCTCAAAAACGTTCAAGCCCAGACCATCCGAATCCAGCATCAGTCTGTTCTTTGAGCCAGATTCCTGCAGCTGCTGGGCAATCAGGCGAGCATTCTCGATCTTCTTGAGCTCGACGTAGGCCTTGTTCTTCTTGATGGCTTCACCTATGAGCTCGGCTGAGCGAGCCTCACCCTGTGCCTTGACAACCATGGCCTGCTTCTCCTGTCTGGCCTTGTCGACGACGAAGGCCGCTCGCTGGGCCTCTTGCTGGGCAACTTGCTTGGCCTCCACGGCGGCAGTGAACTCGGGTGAGAAGGCAAGGTGCTAATTTGACAACATCAACGTCAGTGCCCTGGTTGGCCAAGACAAAAAAAAAAAAAAAAGGGGCAGGAAAGAAATCATACCGTAAGGGAAACGTCATCAAGGAGAATGTTGAAGCGGGCAGCTCGTCGAGCCAAGTTATCTCTCACAAGCTTAGCCACCATCTCTCGCTGCGTAATCAGCTGGCTGGCATTGAACTGGGCCACCACGCTCTTCAGCACCTCGTTTACAATCGAAGGAAGCACACGCTCATCGTAGTCGGCGCCCAGGGTCCTGTAGATCTGGGGAAGCGCATCGACCCGTGGCCTCGAAAGCACACGGCAGGTAATGTTGACCATTTGCAGGTCCTTGGTGCCCGTCAGGGAAGCGACGTTTCGGGGCTTGGCTCGCACGTCGTAGACGATGGGGGTCTCGAACCACGGGATGTTGATGTGCGTGCCTTCGTTGTAGATCTCCTTGCTCACACCGCTTAGTCTCTTGTACTTGATGGCGCGCTGGCCGCCGTCCACGTTGAACAGCGAGTTCGACAGCACCCACGCACCGCCGGCCAGCAGAATTCCTCCGACCAGGGCACCTCCAGCTCCGCGAGGGATCTGAGGAGGACCACCGCCGGGTCGGCCGCCGTACCCGCCGCGAGCCTGCATCTGGCGCAGGCGGCGCATGGCCTCTTCCTGCCAGTTGTTCTGCCCGGACATGATTTGATGGGGAGAAGGAAGTTGGTTGATGTCGCTCCTCGGGATGGTTTCGTCACGACTGGATCTGCCTGTGAGCCTTGGGGGGGGGGGAGGAAGCTCTCGCACGAAAGGCCCACACGCTATTAAAGGCTGCTGCTGACTGATCCAACATTTTGGCGGAGCGGGCGACAAAAACCACAACGGACAAGGGCGCTAGGCCACAACAAGCCATTAATTATTTTCTGTGGTTCTCTCTGCCCCAGCTACAATAAGCGAGTTAGGGTCACTATTTTTAGAAGAGGTCAAGGCAGAATGGCCGAGTGGTCTATGGCGACGGTCTCAAGCACATGAATATGTTCTTTCGCATCCTCACAGGGGCGTTCCGTTCACGCAAGTGGCCGGGGTTCGAATCCCCGTTCTGTCAACTTCGTCCGAGTCTTAATTTTTGATTCTTGCCGAGCAATCAAGGGGTATATAGTTCCTTCAGTCCTATAAATGTCATCTTTTTTAGACAGTGGTGGCTAAGAATCTGTTGTCAGAATCTATGTACATATGTACAGTAACGTACGGTATAGTACCCAAGGTAAACATCAAAGACATATCTACGCCGCCATTACCATCATCCTGCTTTTCGTCAAATGCCCCCTTTTCAATCTGTTAATGCAATCTGGATCAAATCGCTGTCCCGGCTGGGCTTCCTCGCATAGCCGTTGAGCATCCGGAACCCGGCCTTGCAGCCCCTGCCCTCCTCCATCACCGCGTGGACTCCATCCAAACACTTGCCCGCCTCCTCCATCGCCGCTCCTGCTGTCGCCGTGTCGACGAGTCGCATCTCACCAGCTACTTTTTCCATCTCACATCGGAGGAGCCATCGTTCCCAGCTCCACCCCCCGACGATGCTGCAGACATTGGCGATGTTGTCGCTGCTGCCCATGACCATGGCTTCCATCTGGCAAACTCTCCCACTCTTGATGTAGACATGATCCTTCCTGGGTGGTGTGGGAGGCGTGTTCATCCTGCGCTTGGCGCCAACGGGGAGGCAAACCCATGCACGGCGAACGTCGCCGAACCCTGCGCGAGCCAGTCTACCGAGCCACAGCTTGGAAGGGCTTGGGTCATAGCCAAGCGTCTTGAGTGTGAAGCCGAATTCGACACTCTTGGCAAGACCGAGCGGTCCAGCATTGATGATGTCAGAGTCCATGATGGAAAATTCCAGATAGCCGCCAGGCTTGAGCACCCGCATGCACTCACCCAGGCAGCTCTCCCACTCGTCTTCGCCATTCTCGCCGACAAACTTGAGAATCCCGTGAAGCTCACGAGCGGAGACCAGGTCGAAATGGTCGTCGGGAAACGGAAGCTTCACAAGCCGTTCCACCGCAACCTGGCGGTGATTCGGTGGACCGCGGATATTGGAGTTTGACAGCTGGCGTATGGCTTTGGTGGTGACCGTGTAGATCTTGGTGTTGGGGTATTGCAAGGCGCAGTGCCACGCCCAGTCGCACGTGGATTGCCCACCGAGATCAAGGATCCTCGCTCGATCGCGAGCTATGCCGTCCTTGCCGGGTGCCATGTGGGAAAGGCGAGCTAGTCTCTTCGTCACTGGTGCCGAGATGAGACGTCCACCGTTGAGAAACTTGAGCGCTGCAACGTGCCAAGTTGGAATAGTCATCTGGTTCATGGCCTCGTACTCCTTTTCTTTGCGCACCTTCCCCGGGTCGTCAATGAGAACGTGGTCGCCGCGGGCCACGTTGGCACTGAGTCGCTTCTTGGCTGACTGGGGGACGACACTCAGCTGATACTTGCCGAGGAGCTGGTTGCGGTGGGTTTCGCGAAGTGCTGTGCGCTGAGCTTGAAGAGCCTCGAAGCGAGAGAGTTGCTGCACGAACACATCTCGGAGCTGCGTCCGGACTATGTAGTCCTGGAAAGCTCGATAATAGGCAGACTCTTGTCGCAAGAGGTTGGAGGGCAAGCCCTTGGGTTGCAAGATGGTGGGGATGACATTGGAGAATCGCACAACCTTCTTTTTGACTTGAAGACTCTGATCGACTTTAGTCTCAGCTTCGTCCTCATCAGCGGGAGATTCTTCGATATTCTTGAGGGCGGCGCTGTCGTCTTCACCACCTACGCCTCTAAGATAGGCTCTCTGCGCCAACAGCCAAAGCTCGGTGCGGCCCAAATTAGTCAGAGCCTCCTTTTGCTGCTTCCGAGCGTAATTGGGATCGTAATCGACGACAATCTCAGTCGGTGCCTCGTCAGCCTCGGGCGACGCGGGTGGCTTGATAGTGTCTCCAGATTCATTGGAATCCTGGTGCGGAATTGTCGGTCTGGCTGTGGGCATGCCGTCTGTGAGATCATCATCACCACCATCATCTCTCACCTCGATAACCTGCTCAACAGGTTCTGAAGAAATGTCGAGGCTCCGATAGAAGCCCTCAGCTGAGTCGGGACGCCTGGGGACGGGTGGCACTGAAGTATCAATATTCCATGGACATCGATAAAACTGCTCAGCAGTGGTGGAAGTCGGTGGTGGCATATCCGCGGGAGATTGGGTCGGCGGGTGGTGCCAAGTAGTTCTGGTGGTTCGTGGGGACAACCCCAGAAAGAAGCCACCAGGAGATGGAATGTCCAATTTGGTCAAGCCAGCAAGGGATTGTCGGTTCGGACTGGGCGCAAAGATTCTCCCCTGGATCGTCTGGGACGACGTGAAGCTGGTTACCAAACGCAGTGATTGCTGTTGCATCTCAGTTTTTGGCTGGGATGTCGTCATGGAAACATCGATCACTTGAGACGCATGCTCGTGAGCATCCTCCTCTCCGCCGGATAGAGCTTGCAGGGTTGCAAGAGCGTCGGGCTGAAGACGGACACCCGTCCAGTTTTCCTCGGCCTTGTCCTCGTCGTTTCCAATTACTGGTGTTGGTGGCGCGCTCATTGCAGCGAGTTGCTCAGACGACAGACTGCCATCGAGAGAAGGAGGCGCAGACATGGTTGGGATATCGAGAGCTTGTTGCTTTCCCATAAAGTCCATCTGAGCTGGCAACATGAGAAGTTGTGCAGACGGAGTAACGGGAACTGGCGAGGTGATCTTCTTGAGCTCATCGACTGCAGACCAAGGCTCGTCCGGACGATCGGTGGCTTTGTCTGGAATCGCCAGACGGGTAGGCTGTTTCGGTATCGGTTGATTCACGGCCTGGCTGTGAGAAGTCCTTCCAATCGAGGATCGTTGAAAATATTGTGAGAGGGCGTCGTCGTCTTCCTCCTCCGATACATCATAGAGGTCCTCAAACTCGGTGTTCTCCGTTGCAATACTAGCTCGATTCCACATGTTTGTGGAGGTTGTCGTCGGCGAGCTGCCATCTCCTGATACCGTGGAAGGTGATGATGGAAGGACGGGAGCCGAAAGATAATGCATTCCCCTTGGCGTCGGGAAGTGATCGCTCATTGGCGACAACCAAGCCTCGATCTTTAAATGCGACGTATCGCCTCGTCTCCTTTGCTGGTCCATCGCTGTGTTCTGAGCCTGTCCATCATCGCTATCCTCTTCTATTATAGGATTAAGTAGTCTCTTTGGCCTTCGACCCAGCGAAGGTTCGCGAGACTGGAAGCTGCTCGGTGGTATCTGGAGAGTTCCCGCCATCTTTGCTGGCTAGCCAGTCCGCTATATTCAAATAACAAGCTTTGCCTTAGCCAACGCACCTGGCGTCTCTCTGCTTGAAGAATAAAAATCGTAGCTTGTCGTAAGCTGTGATATCGACGACCGGCGCCGAAAGTTGGAATGAAGTGGTACAAACGACAGGCTGCTTCGATCAACGAAGCAGCGTCTACTGGAATTACAAGAAAACAACCGAAAAATGAAATAGACGCAAATTGCAAAATGGGGGCAAAAGAAGAGAATGCCAAGGAGGAGGGAAGAGAGTCGGCCACCTGTTGGCCGGGGATCGCGAGATCCTTAAGTGAGCCCATTCTTGGATCCGGACCGGGCGAAGCGGCTACGAGGCGTGGGATGAAGACGTGAGTGGCTCGCACCGCACACCATGTGGGCACTATGTATATCTCGCTCGGGCTTGGGTAGCATTTGGTTCCCCAAAGTCCCAAAGAAGATGTCAGAGTGTGTGTGATAGCCCTGCGTCGTGGATGCGTAGACCATGGCGATGGCGATGTCATCCCAAGAGAGGACGGGGCAGGTTGACAATGGGCGGCACCAGGTCACCAGGTGGGGGAAGCATCCAATAAACGCGGCCGGAACGGGTTTCTAATTTTGGATTTGGCGGCCAGATGGCCTGCGATGGCCTGCGATGGCCTGCAGGCGCGCGCGAACAGGGTGTGTGTGTGTGTCTTGCTGGCTGGTGATTGGCCTCCTCAAGGTGAAGGCGGGCGGGAGGCGTGCCTAATGCGGGCGGCTAACCGCTTCTTGGCCCCCAACAAAGTCGAAAGACATTGGCACACAACAAAGTATCGTGAAACATGGCCATGAAGCAGTCGGCTCGGTTACAGGACTAGCGACCCAGCGTCCCACAGCCAAACGACAGGAAGAGATTGCGAGTGCGTCATACATGTCCTCTCGATGTCGAGTGGAATATTGAGACTGTCCCCATTGCCTACAAGTACCAATCGAGTTGAGGTGGTTCGGTTGGGCTACCCGAATCGTTGCTTTAATTAATATTGCTTTATCCCAGCGTGCCCCAGTCTACGGAGCGTATACGGACTACGGACGGTAATACAACACAGGCCTCAAATCCGCCGCGGCTAATTCTGTGTCATCGACAACCCCAACGTGAACAAGGATAGGCAGATGGAAGAATGACCATGTCAAGTTGTGCACGGTTCAGAATTGTGAACAAATCGGGTTACAACTTGTCTCTGGCCTCAATATCCTCCGACTGACCCGGCCAGTTATGTTTGCGTGAAACCAGTCGTCTGAAATGTTGACGACGCAAGAGCTCAGCAGGCACGTTGCAAATCCAAGCTCATAATAATTTTCCGTAGCAGCGGACAATGCCAGATGGCGCTGCACTGGATCGACGGCTCGTCTCATCATGATGCGAAGGGATGGAAGTTATCGAAGTAGCAACAACACGAGACACATTTGCTTTCTGCCTCAGGCGGTGCAGGCGGGCGCAAGCAAGCAAAGCAAGCAGCTGGGCCCCAGAGCCCCTCCATCGTTCCGCCCGTCAAATCAATTTTACCCCGCCATATTCAGACACCACCAGCAGCACTTACCAAAGCTCGCGACAACTTCGTTGCATGAGCTCACCTGCTTCAATCACGCAAAGTCTGCAACTATGGCAGACACAGAACAACAAGCCGCTTCGGCCGCGCCCCAAGCCAGACATGTGGTGTACTGCGGAGGCATGTCCCTTTTCTTCCCGCACATCAGATTCGCCAACTCATTCTCGGCTCCAATCAGTTTCCATTGCTAACCTCTTGTTTTCCCTCCCAATGTAGTCTGTACTCTACCACCCGAGGTTCGTGACCTTTCGACATGACCGTGCAACTAATATCCCGCCACCCCCTCTCCCATTGATCGCCCGCACACCCCGGAATAGTACACGCCATCTGACCTTTTTTTCCAAGTACTGCGAATACGGAGGCACAGTGAAGAAATGCCAGGAATGGCTGGAGAAAAACCATCGGGACATGTACGATAAGATCTGGTCAGCCGGTATGTCCGAGTGTTTTCTCGCACTTCCTCCTCCACAATCGCACTTGCGCCCTCAATGACTAAAAACGGGAGGCACCTGTCCGTAGAGGCACTGGAAGCCGCCACTGCATCGTTATCCGTCGACGCCCAGAAGCGAGCCGCCAAAGACGCGCAGAAGAAGGCGGCAAAGGCCGAGGCCGCCGAGGCGAAACAGGCGGACAAGATTGCCAACAGTGTCGTTACTATCAAGCGTATCGAGCGGAATAAGAAGAAGTTTGTCACAGCAGTCATTGGGTTGGAAGCTTTTGGTCTCGAGTTGAAGAAGGTATGATGTCACTTCTCGTCGCCAAGATCCTCCCCCCCCCTCACTCTTTAGTACGTACGAACGAATTAAGATGCTAATTTTTCTAATGACAGGTGGCCAAGGATCTCGGCAAAAAGTTCGCTACAGGCTCATCAGTAACCAAGCTGCCTAGCGGAGGTGAGGAAATTGTTGTGCAGGGCGATGTTAGCGATGAGTTGGAAGAGTTTATCTTGGAGAAGTATAAGGAGATACCCGAGGACAATATTGAGCTTGTTGATGATAAGAAGAAGAAGAAGCCGCCTCAATGAATAGTTTGAGAGGGAATTAGGCTTGAGCAATTTATGATCGAGGAAATAACACACAAGGTTATGCCTTTATGCCTCTCAGACTACTAGTAATCCAATTACGCCTTTTCCTGAAACAAACCCTTCCACATGTCTGGTCCTGTCCTGATTCGTGATGCTTTGATCCCACCAAACGCCCAGTAAAAAACAGTCTAATCATTCAAATTCATTATTGCTGCTCGCAGAGACTAGCCCCTTTTCCTCAATACTCGACCACTGGCAGTTGTTGTGACCGGAGTTGCAGTAGGCTTGGTCGCTGCGGCTGCTGCTGCTCTCTTCGTCCCTCCAGTCACACCTTTCCGGATCGCCCGCATCATGGTAGATTTGGTAGTCGGACCAGCCTTCGGAGCAGCACCCTTCCTCACCACTGTGCCAGCACTAGCCTCACTAGTCTCGCTCGTGTTACTAGGACGGCGGCCGGCGCGAGTTGCTGGGCGAGACGCAGGAGCTTTGGCAGTTGTCGCAGCACCGTTGCGCCGGACTCTCGAGGCTGCAGTCGTTCCAGTCGACGTAGAACTTGTTTCCGAAGTGGTCGTGACCTTTCTCGTCCCTCTGGCGCGGGTAGCCTTGGCCTTTTCCACCATGCTGGACAAAACATTTGTGGCGGCGGCAGATCGCGAGGTTCCTGTAGCCTTCAGCGGAGAACCAGGCCGCGCAATGTATGACTTTGTCGGTGACGCGGGTCGTTCACGATTTGCAAGACGAGAGTTTGAAGACGTTGGTGAGAGAACCTGATTCGGTCTGACACGCCCAGTGTCTGCTTGAGGGACGCGCACGCGCTTCTTGGTGCCCTCAACATTCTCAACCTCATTCTCCTTGTCGCCAGAAATTTCGTTGCTGACACAATTGTTAGAGCCCTAGATATTTGCCTGGCAGTATGAAATTCGTTTCTCGACTTACCTCATTCGCTTGTAGCCACGACCTACTGCCTGTGCACGAGCAGGCAGACTCCTTTGCGGGCTAGATCGAGGCGTATCTTTGGCAGGAACTGGGGGAGGATTGGACACATGCCGACTTTGCTCCTGTTCGGCGTGTTTCTTAAGGAGATCGCCAATCTTAAGTTTCCGCAGGGACATGGGTATCCTGTTAATTCTGATTTCTATTCGTGATCTGAGGCCCTGTGCCTGAAGCTGATATTGCGCTCGGAGACGCCTGGCGCGTTCGGTGACTTGGTGCAGGGTCAGAGTACAGTAGCAGTAGTCAAAGACGCAGCATGCAGTTTCATACCTTCTAGTTGAAGATTGTCGATCAAAGCCTGCTTCTGTTGAGCACTCAGCCCCATCTTGCGTTTCTTGATTGGACTTCTGCCGGTCGGCGTTGATGGGCTCTTGATTGAAACTTTGGTGTCTTGTCTGTTCACGGCAGCAGCAGTCGTCTGGTCCGAGACCCTCTTCTTCGATTTGGTGGGAGCCATGTTTGAGTCGGTGTGCGGTCAGATGACTCTCTGCGCGCTGTTGTTGTTGTGTAAGATTGTTGCTAGACCAATCTGTGCCGGGTTGGTGATGTCTGGGGTATGGGCACCTTGAGCTTCTGGCGCGCTCCGAATGGTCAGTGGATAATAACGGAAGTAAACAAACGGGTTTGGGGTTGGAAGGGCTGCTTATGTCAGCGGCCACGACAGCGAGCTTGCAGCAAAACCAGAGCTCGAAGGGTCTCTATACATTTGGCACAGTATCCACACTCGGCCAGTGCGAAGTAGCAGTACCTACGGAGTGCCTTCCCAGCCCCAGACCGCAGTGGCAGGCTGAACTCGCCTTACGCCGCCTTCTCTGGTGACCCGTAGCTCATCCATCAAGCTTGCAAGCCGCCTCGCCTCTGCATCAACCACGATATTCCTCTGCTTTCGCCACGAAGCGCAACATCTCCTTTCTTTCTCATTTTATTGAATCGCGACTCCTCCCTGATACCCCACCACTTCCTCGCATTTTCTTTCCGACAAAATCGCAGAAATGGTTCTCGAGGCGGTCATGGTTGTTGTGGACAACAGTGAGAGCAGCAGAAATGGAGACTACCAGCCAACACGATTCGACGCACAAGTAGACGCTGTCAGTGTTCTCTTTCAGAGTATTACCCAAGGGAACCCAGAGTCGTCGGTTGGTTTGATGAGCTTGGGAGGCAAGGGCCCCGAAATGCTCGTGACCCTCACCACAGAGCAAGGCAAGATCCTAGAGGGCCTGCACAGGACAAAGAAGAAGATCGGTGGCTCATCTCACCTCAAGACGGGCATTCAAGTTGCTGCTGTGAGTTTGGAATGCCTAGATTTCGATACGTCGACTCTGACACGGAAAAACAGCTTGCTCTCAAACACCGACAGAACCGATCCCAGCGACAACGAATAATAGTTTTCGTCTGCTCGCCGATCGAGGAAAACGAAAAGGAGTTGACGCAATTGGCCAAGAAGATGAAGAAAGGAAACACCTCCGTAGACTTCATCCTGTTTGGGGATCTCGATGACGATGACACGCAAAAGAAGCTGCAGGCGTTCAATGACGCTGTCAAGGGTAACGAAGGTTCGCATTTGGTAGTCATCCCGCCGAGCAGTAAGTTGCTCAGTGACCAGCTGATATCTACACCTATTCTTCTGGGCGAGGGTGGGCCGTCATCTGGTGGAGCCGGCGGGATGAGCGGCGGCAACGACGAGTTCGAATTCGGATTCGACCCGGCCATGGAACCGGAACTTGCGTTGGCTCTACGTATGAGTATGGAGGAGGAGAAGGCTAGACAGGAGAAAAGAGCCCGGGAAGAAGAACAGGCTGCCAAGAAAGAGTCGCTTGGCGGTGTCAAGGAAGAAGACGAATCTGGTCCCTCTGGAAGCGGAGGCAAGAAGGATGGCGGCGACAAGATGGACACATCGCAAGGGTAAAAGACATTTATTTCCCTTTGCGGAGTTAGCTTCCAGAAGAAGCTGTATAACAGACAAATGCAATGGGACTAGAGCAGACAGACAGGCTCATCTTGATGGGCGCCTCGGTGAAATTACATGTCATTGTAAAAGAGACGATACACATGCGCGCAACGTGATGAATGTGATGGATGTGATGTAGCAATGAAGTCATCTATTAACGGTTGTTGATCTCTCTGATGTATGATAGTAACTTCCGGTCAAAAATTTCACACCGTATAGGCATCTCTAGAGAATAAAAAGGATTCTTCATAACATAGTCGGAGTAGAGGTCGTATATCCTCCTAATTGTGACATCCACATTCGCCTGCGTAGAATCCGTAAAAAGCAGGAACTTGGTGCCCGTCATGGTATTGAAGCATTGCAAGCGGAAATTCTCCGTCTCGAGCACTTCCAGCCCCGAGGAGGGCTCTGCCCGGTTTGATATGCCGTTGGCGCCAGGAGCGGGAGCAACGGGCTTTATGGGATTGAGTCTTGACGTGATGGCGTGGACGCTGGAGGATGGGAGGATTCGTGAGCAAAGAGGCTGGTATCAAGGATTTCATGGATGTCATGGATTTCATGGACTTAATGGGTAGGAAGTGCGGAGGAATCCGAGCCGGCTTGGTTGCGATTTCCCAACGTACCCGTGAAAAGTACCAGCGAGGACGAGGTAGTCGTTCGTGCTGATCTTGTTGAGGCCGCCATCGTGGAACGTCTTGTTGTAGACTAAGCCACCGGCCTTGTTGATGATGATGACGGCGAAGACGGTCCTGGGCGACATGGTTAGATTAGATATGGGGGACACTCTCTCTTTCTCTGGTCGGACGGAACTTGCATTTTGTGCAGTGGCTCAGCTGGGCCGGTCGGCTGTCGATGATCAGGAAATCGCTGGGGGCCTTCTTGAGGCTCATCGGTCCGCCGAGGCACAAACCCATGAACATAAACCCCTGTGGCCGTCGCTGGGTAGCGTCTGCGATGTTTGTCCTTGTTCGGAGAGAGGGAGGGTTAGCCACGGTGTGTCGAGGGAATGGGATGCACAATTGCAGGCTTGTCTCGCATCCTGTCCAGTTGCAGGGGCGCTGATCGAGAACTTGAAGTTGAATGCCCATCAAAAGTCAACTCAACTCGAAACTGCCACACACCAATGGCAACACGGCCGCACTGATGAGTCCGCAAGCCCCACCGCTGGAGCAACCCCCAACAACCAACCAATCCATGCTTTTTGCCTTGGTTCCAAATCACGGCCGTTCCTTTTCCCCCTCCGTCGCGCAGCACCCACCAGAGCTCCAACCCGTCCACCAGCTCTCTGAGTTCTCGATCAGCGGTAGCAAGTTGAACGCCTGGGAGAGATACTTCGTCTGCTCCCCCCAGCGACCCGCAGGCCGTACCCAGCTTCAATCGGCGACGCCAGCGGCGACCCTCACCAGGCACCACCGAGAGGCGCGGGCACGTTGTCGTCGGACAAAGAAAGGTTTCCAACATGTCTAACCAGCAAGCCTCGCGTCCCAAGCCCGCCCCCCCCGGCAACGAAGAGGCCACGGCGAACCTGAACCTTGGCGAATTCCAAAACGTCGATACGCTCACTTTGTCGGAGGCGTCGCTTGTCCTGAATGCCCTGGTTGCGAAGCGCCGAAATGATCGCAAGAACGTCAACGAGACCGAGTTTGTGCCCCAAATCTCACCTTACCACCTTCAGCACATGATCCCATATCTGTGAAAGGAGTAGCCCGAGAGTGTCTTGTCGAATCGAGTTGCTGACAGGAAGCGGTTTCGCTTCCAGGATGTTGAACCAGACGCTCAACTACCTAGATCATTTCTCCCGGTTCACGCAAAAAGAGAATGTCGAAGCCGTGGAACGATTGCTCAGCGCGCACAAGGACCTGGCCAAGTTTGAAAGAGCACAGTTAGGTATGCTACAATGCCGCGATGCCCGTTTGAAAAGCGAGTCGGGCATGTCCGCCGTCCCGTCCCGTTCAAGCTACTCATGCTGCACATTCCTCAGGATCTCTATGTTGCAACGATGCCGACGAGGCGAAGACGCTGATTCCTTCGCTCACCGACAAGATCAAGGACGAGGACCTACAAGACTTGCTGGATGAGATTTCGAAATTGCAAAACCGATAATATGTTGCTGTTTTTTCTTCACTACGAGGAGCACTGGCTTCGGGGACCAGACTTGGAGCACAAGACTGGATGTGAATTATATATATATATATATATATATTTCGGGGGACCGAAACTTCTTCGGCAACTTGGAAGTCCAAACCCGAGTTTGAGGAGTTTATACTTGGCATTTCTGGCGTATGGTGAGATTGTACAATTTCTTATCCTTGTTTTTCTCGTCCCACAAAAACCAAGGGGTGAGGAATCGATTTTTCGAGTACGTGGGTGGTAGAATACCCTGTTAATTGAGGACTCGAACCAAGGAGACAGTCGTGATGTGACATGCAGAATGTGCCGTCAATTCTCCTCGGAATCAATTGTCATGGCAAGATGACAGAGCTGGTTGCGATGTGTTTAATCACTAATCTTGATCGTCTACGGATATATGAGACGAGAAGCCGCGTGGGCGATCATCGGCACTTGATTCTCGACACATCCCAATTCATCTGACCCTGGCGACTGCAAAATAACAAGAGAAGACATCAATCCAATGTGCTACCTCACGCTTCACGGAGCAACCAGAACAGCGCGATATCTCATCTTGCCATCCTTCAGCTTGTCCATGGCGTCAGTCACTCCGGCTTGAGTCAAGGGGAACTTTTCGATCTGAGGCTTGACTTTGTGTTTAGCAGCGAACTCCAGCATAGCCTGATGGCTGCCGACAGAAGCGACTATCGAGCCGATGATCTGTAAACTGCCCATGAGCAGTTCCGTGACGGATAGCTTGAGAGGCTCGAAAGAGAGGGTGAGTGGGTAGACTTTGGCCCTCTTCGCGAGGACGGGGTAATATCTGCGGTGGAAACATATGTCAGCGTTGCCTCTCTCCATGCTTACATGACGCGCCAAAAGGAAAAAAAAAAAAGAAGAAGAAGAAAGGACAAGAAAGGGAGGTACTCACGTCGACAAGTCAGGCATCACACTCGACGTAATCATCAAAATGTCAACCGGCTCGATGTTCCCAGGCTTCTCCAAGTCGGCGGCGGTATAGAACTCCGTGGCCCCGAAACTAAGCGCCTCCTGCTTCTTGGCCGCCGTGGTGGAAAAGACGACGGCATCCATGCCCATTTTGGAGGCAAACTGGATAGTCAAGTGGCCCAAACCACCTACACCGATGATGCCGACGCGATCACCGGGACGCACGCCAGAAGTATGCAGTGGATTCCAGACGGTGGCGCCTGCGCACATGAGCGGGCCAGCGTCCTCGGACGAAATTCCGTCGGGGATCTTGTACAGCGCCGAGATGTCGCATGCCACGGCGGTGCCGAAGCACCCTTGATCTTGGTTGGAGAACCCAAAGGCTTTGGCGTTGGAGCAGTTATTTTGGTGGCCTGGTTTTTTTTTTTTTTTTTAAAAAAAAAAAAGAAGAAGAAAGTTAGTTTTGGCTGCAAGTTATGCGGACTGATGGGCGGGAACTTGAACGGGGTGAAGGGAAAGGGAAAGCCATTCATACCGTTCACGCACGATTTGCAAAGCCCGCAGAACTTGGTGAAATATCCCAATCCCACACGATCACCGACCTTGAAGTCAGACACTCGCTCGACTTCAGAGCCGAGCTCGGCAATGGTTCCGATGCCTTCGTGGCCCAGTCCTTGCTCCTTGTCACGAAAGTGCTCGTCTGTGCCGCAAACACCACAGTGTGTGATCTTGACGAGGACCTCTGTCGGATCTGGATCACGATGACCCCGGGCCTCGACGATGGCGCCGGTTTTCGAACCCTTGAAGACGGTGAAATCTAATCCCATTGCGGCGGTGTGCGAAACCAAGATGTTTCTATGGTCGTGGTCGTCTCGCCTCGGAAGCTCCAAGTACGAAGGCGCTCTCTGCTCCAGGCTATCCGCAACGGGGTGGGCCATGCCCTCCGGATGATCCGGATGAGGGAAATAAAAGGCTGAAAACATATGTATGTACATGTACATGTATTAACGTGCCAACCGGGTGGGGTAGAAGAAAAAGGCGTCAGTCAGACATGCTCTCTCACCCGGTCGACGGCGGAGCTCTATCTAGGGTGACGAAGCCAGAAGGGTGTCGAATTGCTGCATCGACCTCCGAAATCCCCTCTTTCTATATTCCTTCTTATTATCATTATTGATTGGCTTTTCAATCCACGAGTGTTGCCAATACATTGAATTTCAGATGCAAGGACTCAAAAGAGTCGTGCTGGTCATGGCGAACCAGAGGGACATTGACTGACAGCAGAAACTCGAATTATACGTACATACACAGGACGCTCATTTTTAAACCAGCCAATCCATTTCAAATTCAACCCGATCCTCAAGTACGGACTATTTTTTTTTTCACATGCGCCAAACTAGCGCGACATTGGCAACACCCGGTTACGTCCACACACTTCACAAACATGGTCATCCTCCAAGCCCACACACAGTCTACTGCCAGGGATTACTATCCTGAGTCGGCGGCACACTCCCCCGAACCCGGACGCGGCTCGAGTCATCGGGAGCAGGATTGCTTTCCCGTTCAACATCCGGTCGAGCATCTTCCCCGTCCTCGCCAGGTCCATCCCTTGCATCCCCAACAACACCTGGAAGAAGTCTTGCCGTCTCAGGGCCGTCAATGCCGTCAATGCTTCCGTAATGAATCATTCCCCTCGGTCGCACCCGACCTTCGTTGTCAAAAGTCATGGATCCGCTGAGGAGGAACAACGTTGCAATCTACACGGCCGCTGTGAATGAGCCAGACATTCAAGTCCAAGGCAATGACAACACCGAACAAGACGTACCTGCAAGAGCCCCACCGCCAGCACAACTCCGAAATCAAGACCAGAACTCTGCTGCAGTGCTCTGAGCCACGGCTGAGCGCAGGAGACCTGTCGTCCGTACGTTTCGGCGCACCGACGAGCAGACTGGTGGTCGGGGAACGGCCATGCCCTGTCCCGTACCGTGTTGAACCCGCAGCAGTTGAATGTATCCTGGATCCGCCGAATGGCTTCCGCATCACGGGTGCTGAAGAGACGCTGCCAGATGGTCGACAAGAGGCAGTCACGGACAGCCGAGGGGACAATGTTGGAGAAGAGCAGCGTCGCCAGGACGGCCGTGCAGAGGGCCTGGACAACTTGCAGAGCTCGTGCCAGGAACGCGTCATGACGTTTGCGAGATTTGCCGAATCTCAGGTACACGAATGCGTTGGTCAGTGCCAAGACCGGCAGGAGTATGGTGGACATGGTCATGTACGGCGAGATCGGGAGGGAAAGGCTGGTCGAGATGACATGCTCGTAGCTAACGCCTTCAAATCAGCAACCAGCTCGACAACAAGAGGACCAGGGAAACCCACGAACATTGCTACTCCTATGAACAAAAGGGTCGCCTGGAACAAGTGTCAGGTACGGATTGGAACACATGATCATGCGCAGCAGCTCTTACCGCGAGAAACGCCATCGGCCAGAGTGCCATGTTCATGTTGGGTGGCGGAATTCGGAGCAAAGTCGTGGTGTGAAGATGGAATTCCCAAGGGCATCATCTTCCTTGCAATGCGAATGTATGATGCAAAGAAAAAAAAAAGAGGGGAGCCATACACCGTTTGGAAAACACACAAAGTGCCACAAGAGCGGGGCAAGTGAATGTGAAGTAGCAACGAGGCATTCAGTCGCATGGCTTTCTCGCTAATTTCATTGCGTTGCATTTCATTGCATTGCATACGGTAAACGAATAAGTGGCTTCCTGTTCCTCACTGGGGAATCAATCACTGCATGACCTACCTACCTGAAGATGTCATGGTACTAGGTGGCCAGCATAAAAATCAGAGAGTCTTTGCCGTGTTTCACAGAACGGGCAGCCATCTTTCCTGATTTTTTGGAAACTATGCAAATAATTTGGCCATCTCACTCGTCGCTATATCGTGGAAATGGCTGACTCATCACCGCCATTCGCACTGCTCTGCTCTAATGAGTCTAATCAATGGTACAAGATATTTGACCCTCACGCTCGTATACTGTCATCTCTGCTCTTACACTCAATAGTTATCTCTCTTTGAAAATCGCCTGCCTGGCAAGCCTCTTGTCCAAGTCCCAGCTCCTCATCTGTCCATGTTATCACCAGCCGCCATTGCTCTGTATTGGTTCCATTGATTGACGTACGTGATCTTTCTCTGCGGACTTGTGGGCGAGGCAAGAGTTGCAGCAGGATCAGTAGCAGCTGTGACCACGGGAGAATTCTCCTCGAATGATGCTGCCCTAGCAGTATCTGGAGCCTCGGATATACTAATCGCTGGCAGTTCAACGGCAGTGATTCCTGCCCCGTCCATTTCGAACGTCCCGCTTGGTGGGCGAGGTGGCTCTTCTGACTGATCAACTCGACCTACAAGCAAACAGTCAGCTTCAATTCAAACCATTTCCCGCTGTCCTTCTATTCGGGGGACCTGACTAAAGTAGAATACGTCTTTGAGGGGAGAAGCTTCACTTACCCCCGAACGGAGCAAACGGATCGCTGTTCGGATGCGTGTGCCCGGCGTTAGAATGGCTTGATTTCTCACAGCCATTTACACGCGAATCGCCTCCCAGCGTCTCCGTCTCACTCGCATCACAGCTCACTCGATGCTTCTTCCTGTGTTTCGAAACGAACACCAAAATCAAAACAATTATGAGAATGACCGCTCCTCCAGTAGCTGCCCCAGCTACAGTCCCTGATGGAAATCTTTCACCTGAGCTGGCTGTGGACGGCACAGTTGTGGTAGTCGGCGGCAAAGTACACGTCGTGCACGGGGCTGTCGATACAGGCGCCTCGGATGTGGTGGTGCCCTCAGTAGACGACTCAGTAGATGGAGGTGCCTCTGAGAATATGACCGTATGCTTTGTCACCGTAACGACCGAGTTATTGGGAACAGTATGCGTGACACCAGAGTCGGTCTTGGTCGGAGTCGGAGTCGGAGTCGGAGTCGTTGTCGTCAGAGGCTCCGTATCTGAGCTCATTGTCGAATCTTCCTGGCTTCGCTCGGGCAAAAAAGAAGGGGGGCATTCGGATAACGAGCAGGGATTCACCGAGCAGCACCCTTTGAAATCATTGCCGTGGCAGGAATAGTATTGGTAGCCTTGAGGACATGTGTATGCTCCCGGCATGTTGACTTGCTATTGTTCCGTCAGCCTGGAACCCAAGTCTTCTCATTTGAGCCGACGATGAAGGACTCGGGAAACAATAGATAGAAAGGACTGGATGAGAAAAAAAGCCAAGGCCGTCGTCGACATTGGTTGTTGCCTCACCTGATGGCCTGATGGTGACTAACTACGAGGGGACCAGTGAATGTGTGCTTAAGCCATGCTACATCCACGCATCCCAGGAACCGTGCATGGTCAGGGTCAATCCTTATCCAGGAATTGCAAGAAGCAGTGAGCATTGATGCGAGGAGGTGGTAGAAGGTTGGAAGAACCACCACGGTACGTGGCAGAAACGGGGGTTGCTCGACGGCTGGCTACAGGTGGACGGGCAGACTTGTCTGTCTGGTGGGACAAAATGACACTTGCCACGACCAGCCTCTCGCAGTCTCAGCTTCTACAAGTTGCGCACTCGCCAAAGCGAGTCTTTCATTGCTTGGACTCTTGCGAAGCGTTTCGGGGTTTCGTGTCTGCCTACAACATGAGGGCGGGCTGCTGATGATAATGCTTGCATGTACTTGCTTGGACCACGCTAGCAGATCAGGAAGATACGATCGAGTAAACCCGAGTAAACCCGAGTAAACCATCTCGTTTCATTTCATTTCATTGCAGTGATGATTAGTTGATCTCGTTCCGTCCCCCCATTCCCGCGTCCCCCTTCCGCCCAAGCAGTAAGCTCTTCGCCCAGCTCCCTGCGTTGACGATGAGCAAACAAACACCGAGTCGAGGATGGTGTGACGCTGGGTTTTACGAGCAAAACAAGTGAAACGGCCAATGTCGTGTCCGCTCGCTGTGCATGGCCATTCAAGAGCACCACCCACTCACTCACTCACTCAACATAGCGTCAAGTTTAGATTGCTCAATGTCTGTACAAAGGCTCGAATTTCACGCCGAATGGTACTTCAAAAAAGCCCATGTCCATAAACGCCAACTCGTCCATTTAGTAGACTAATGCCTGACCCACACAGCAACCACATGGCGCTCATCAAAAGAAATGCCTACAACTTTTGGATGAAATATAGACAATATACACCGAGACTCTCCCAAGTCAAGCAATTTCATTTCATAAATTCTCCAGCAGCAGCTTGCTGCCAGCATTTCCAACAGGCGCCTCAAACTTCTTCTTTCCCTTCTTTCCACCCTTGTCAGCCTTCTTTTCCTCTTGGGCCACCTTGGCAGCTTCTTGTTCTGGAGTCATCTCCGTGGCAGCCTTTTCCAAGAGTTTCTTGTTCTTTTGAAGAGTCTTCTTTAGTTCGTCAGAACTGCTGAAATCGGTTGACTCAGTCAAGCCAACAACTACGAAGGAGCTCGGACCTGTAGCCCAGTCCATGACGTAGTCCTTGATGACTGGATACAGGATATCGGCAAAGTTGAGAGGGGGATCGGTGGGGATGATTTTGCCGGCGGCTTTGTCAAATCTACCGCCCTGGATCAGGGATTTTAGCATGCGGCCGCCGAACGAGGTAGCTGAAATGTGAGGTCGTGCCATAGCATCCTCTGCGGGCTCTTCCTTGGGATCTCCGGCCGCAGCTCGGGCAATCGCTTCCAGCGCTGCGGTCTTGTCGTGGCTGGTCGATGACAAGAGAACATCGGTGATGAATTGACATCCAAAAGCAGAAGACGTCAAATCGAGAGCACCCTGCTCGATGGCTGGTATCAGGTACGGTGAAAGAGAAGCGGCCAGTTCCTGTTGGCGTATATCCGCATCCTTCTTACTTGTCGTCTGGCGAATTTCGTGGACTTCTTTCAAAGTCTCGAGGTCAAACGAATGGCTAGCAGGGAACAGAGACTTGGAAAGCCCCTCGAAAAGATACAAAAATGTGGTTCTGGCGTTGGGGTTGTTGGCAGCACCAACGATATTTTGTGTAGTCTCGTCCGCGTTCTCGCCGACAAGCTCGGGGAAGACGGACTTGGCTGTGAGTTTGGTGTCATCAATGACATCGTAGGCCGTCAGAATGACTGTATGAGCGTATACATCACCGGACATAAGAACCAAGGTATCCTTGTATACCTTGAGATATTGTTTTCTGTCCTTGGCAGACCCGTATGCCAGCAGTAAGCATGAGAGCCTGGCACCGGACTTTGTGAATGCCATGTTCTTCAGTAAATCACCACCCTCGTCTCCCTTTATCATCTCGATAAACTCATTGAACTCTTCGCTTCCGGTTTGCGTGTTGACAAAGTATTGCAACATGGCATCATGCAGCATGGTGAAACCCGTCATGCGTTTCTGCACAAGGGAGTTGATCATATCCAACAAAGTTTTCATGATGGGACCCCGCTTGCTGGGTTCGGCGGTTATGATTTCCTTCAAATCCGCGGTTGGCTTGGTGTCCTTTGTCAATTCTTTGATACTAAATTCCGGCCCGTACCATTCCCTAAGAAGCACAGCCTTGTGCTCCTTTGTGGCAACTGTGCGGTAGATATCGTCGAGAATCCATGAGGCCTCGGAGTGGTTGATGAGCTTGCGAACCTTGCCATAAAAGTTGGGAATCACCAAATCTCGAATCTCGTCGTCGTTGTGCACGAGTAGTTTCCCTACCAAGAACTTGGCATACTTGCTTTCGGCGAGTTGTGCATAGGTTCCCTCGAGTTCTCGAGCAATCTGCTTTCTCTGATCGGGTGTGGCGTACTTGATGGCTGTCTGAACGGCTCGAACGGCGTCGTGCTTGAGGACAAACTCCTTGCAGCGCCCGGTGATAATGCCAAAGAGCTCCTCAACCAATTGCTGTCGTTCCTCCTTGGGCACATGAGACTTTCTTCTCAATCTCTCCCAGATTTTCTTGGTGCGCTGAACCTCGTCGGCCAGGGGTTTGGCAGCTTTTCGCTCCAATGCCAGTTGTTTCTGTTTCGCGTGGGACTCTCTTGAGGTCATACCAGCTAGAGAGGCTCTATTAGTATCTGGCGGCAGAAAAACTGTTCTCTGCATCACTTACTGCGATCGAAAGTGTTGGCATTGGCACCAGAATCCTCCTTCTTGGCAACCTTCGCATCCTTTTCGTCATTCAATTGTACTCCACCATCGTCCGAGTCCGAATCAGAAACATCGTCGCGCGAAGCCGATGTCTTCTGAGCTTTGATCTCATCCAGGCGAGCCTTCTTCGAATCGGACCTTCCTTTACTGCTGGGGGTTGCTTTCCTCTTGTTGCCGGCGGCAACAGGTTTGGCAGCCATTTTGAAGAAAGTGGCAGGAGACTTATTTGGATCAAAAAAACGGTCGTAATGAGAAGCACAATCCTTACAAACTCTCTTGTCCCTGTCGCCTAGTCGATTTCCCGAATTTTTTTTAGAATCTGCCGAGCGGTGAGCACCGCGTTAAGCCCAAACGAGACCCGCCTTGTGAGTGTGGACAGGGATGTCCCTCCGTAGTCTGAGCCTGGAGGTTGGCAGGCACGAACCCCACTTCCTGACGACAACACTTCGCAATGCATTTATGAAATACCGGCTTGAAGGTGCATACTGTACTCTGGTACGGAGTACGGATTAGTGTTGTGCTGATGTGTCTGACGCAGAGTGGGGTCTTGCAAAGTGGCAACAGGACGCAGAAGGAGCTTATCGACATGGTCTGAATACAGCTTCGAGCCCAATTTGAAAGCGCTTAGGCAGGCAATGATTGATGAATTGGAAAAGAGTATTTACTACGTCTGAGGGCCGCGTGATTGGCTTCATAGAGTTGGTACTGTCCAGAGATGAAGATTTTGTGCAAATGTTGTTACTATTGTCTCAGTTCACGACAAGTAGTAATGAAAACGATTCCCGAATTCCTCTGTGTCATGTGATATCAGCGAGTGCGACCCACCCATCTCTGTATGTACACACGGCGGACTTAGCTAATGAAGAGTCTCTAGCTTTATCACGAAGTTCACAGCCCTCCAATACGGGATCCCAGTGAGCTTCCCGTACACCCAGTCGCCATGGGTCGCGAAGAACAAGTCGAGGAGCGCGAGGTTCTCGAGTCTATTTTCCCCGAAGAAATCACAGGTAGCCCCCAAAGCATCGTACCTTGAAAATTTGATTCCCAAGCATATTACTAACGACAAGTCACAAACCCCACAGATCTATCAGAAACCGAATTCCAAGTATCAATAAAACTAGACATACCCGATGAGGAAGAAGACGCGGCGCCGCATTTCCTCCTCCAAGTCCGCTACCCAGACACGTACCCCGACGTAGCCCCCCATCTAGACCTCCTCGGTGCGCCCAACGCCCCGTCGCACGAACACTTCAGTATCAGCGATGACAGGGAACGACTCCTTTCCGGTGTGCAGGAAATCATCCAGGAGAACCTCGGCATGGCCATGATATTCGCCATCGTGTCAACGATCAAAGAAGCAGCCGAGCAAATGATCCAGGACCGCAAGGACACCGTCACAAAGGCTCAAGAAGAAGCCGCACTGGCTGCGGAGAGGGAGGAAAACAAGAAATTCCACGGCACGCAAGTTACGCCCGAGACTTTCTTGAAGTGGCGGGAAGGATTCGTCAGGGAGATGGAGGAGATGGAGAGGAAGGAGGAGGAGGATAGATTGGCCGAGTTGAAAAAGGCGAAGATCAAGGAACCGGTCAAGTTAACGGGGAGACAGTTGTGGCAGAGGGGGTTGGCTGGTAATGTGGATGAAGAGGTTGATGAGGAGGTCGATGGTGTACCGACCGAGGGCGTGGAGAAGCTTGCTGTAGAAGCTGCTTGAGAGGGCAAGATTTCGGACGAGGGCACATGGATGGAGGTTCTGGCGGAGAAAAGGGCATGCATTTTGTTTGGAGTTTGGAACATATTGGACTACGAACTTCTTTATTGGGGGCTGACTAGATACTGTGAAGGTAACGCGGAAGCGAAAGCATGGTGGCAATGCGGTCACGTAATAATGAGTGCATCAATTTCGGAAAAAAGAAATACACACACATATATATATGTCTTCATTGAAAGCATGCGACTATTCAGAGGATGTCCGTCCATCTTCTACACAACCTGCCTCAAACGCCATGTCAATGCCATAAAGCAGAAGAAAAACACGTTTCAAATCATCTTCAGAGCTGTTCATTCAATAATGTCCCCTGCCTCTCAGCCCTCCATTTCCTCATCATCATCATCATCACCGTCTTCGTCTTCCTCCTCGCCCCACTCGTCGCTCGATGCCTCCCAGTTGTCCTCCTCCCCCTCAGGCATCTCACCTAGCTCTTTATTAATGCTCTGGAACAACTCGACAGCATGCTCGCCCAGCTTCTCGTCCTCGTAGTCCAGCATTGCATACAACTTGAGACACTGCGCCAGCCACTTCCGTGCCGTAGACCAGGTGGATTTCCACGCCTCCTTGCCGTCCCCATTCTGCTGAGCTTGACCGTCCTTCTGCTTCTCGCCCGACATGTACAAGCACCAACCGCCCAGATACCAAGATTCCACACTCTCGTCATCATCAGATACAAGGCGCTCCAAAACTTTCAGTGCCTCGTCTTCCATCTCCGTCTCCAGCAGCAATCGGGCAAGGCCGACACGTGTAGGAAACGCGGGAACATCGGGATGCGCGGGGGGCAGATCTTGCCAGAACTCCAGGCTTCTCTGGAGAGATGTCTTGGCCTCGTCAACGCGCCCTTGTGAGATGCGAACGTTGGCGACTGCCTGCCACGTCTCGGGGGAGTTGGGCGCAATCATCATAGCCTCCGTGACGAGGGTCTCGCATCGCTGCTCCGCGTCAGCCTCCCACGACAAGTCAGTCATGTACACTTCTGCGACGGCGCACAGCACATCCCCAAGCTTCTGCTGCTTCTCATCCAGAGATGCCTGCTGCTCTGGCGTCCGGCTAGGTAGGTCGGTTAAATTCTGTATCTGTTTTCTTAGCGTGGACGCGCCTCTCTCGAACCAGTTGACACTGTCTTGACCGCCCTCTTCGCTCATCTGCGCTAGGAACAGGAACTTGTCGGGTCCGCCTCCGATTTTTTCGTCCATCATGCCATCTTCGTCCAGCTTCGCTGCTCGCTCGAAGTAGGTGCGTCCTTCTTCGATTTCTCCCGATTCGACGAGAAGAGTGCCGAGCAAGTTGAGGGCGCGCAGCTCGAAATCCCCCCCGCTCCCAGTGGCTTCAAGACCCTTGGAGGCAAGCGCGATGGCGGCATCGAGGTTGCCAACCTCTAATTGTGTTTCTGCGTCGACGAGCAGAGAGGCAGGAGTCTGCGGTTTCTTGTTCTCCGGCCGGCTGGGCGCCATTGCATCGGCTGAGTTTCTCTATGAATGCTGTGAAGGAAGGTGATGTGCCGATCACCTGTGATACATGTGGAAACAACGTCAAAGGTCGAGGATGTGGTTCGTCAGTTAATCCGTACAGAATGTTCTCACGGCACTCAAAGTCTCCCGCCTGGAGCTTATCATCAAGCTGGTTGGCCCAGGCAGAAAATTTTGGGCGGGTGCCTCTTATCGATAAGCCGACTTTCTCACCCCTCCAGCAGTGACCAGCACAAATTGGCGGGGCAGTTCATGATAGGTAGGATTGTAGAGCCGGCCATCGGCCAACAAGCAAGGGCCAATTCCCGAGCGACTGAAACTCTGGTACAAATCATTTTTGCTCGCTGAGGTTGGCCATTCTCCCACGAGAATAGCCTTCACACTCTGATTGTCATCCATCTCGTTGCATCTCAGCTTACCGAAACCGCGTCCCCGTCTTTCTCCCGGGACATTCACCATCACCACCACCACCACCACCACCATGTTCACAGGCATCGTTGAAGACCTTGGAGGCAAGTGTTGCGCTTCACTCACCGACCCCAACTGAATTAAATCTCCCGCATATCCTAACGCTGTCAGTCATCTCCCACCTGGATAACAATGACTCCAGCGGCGGCGTCACCATGACCTTCACCATCCCGCCCTCATCACTCCTCCTCAAAGACTGCCACGACGGTGACTCCATCGCCGTAAATGGGTGCTGCCTCACCGTGACGTCCTTCACCAGCGACACCTTCAAAGTCGGCGTCGCCCCGGAGACCTTGCGCATCACCAACCTCGGTACACTCGTCCAAGATAGCCGAGTCAACCTGGAGCGTGCCGTCAGGGCCGACACCCGCATGGGCGGCCACTTTGTCCAAGGCCACGTCGATACAACGGCTGAGATTCTGTCCGTGACACCGGATGGAAATGCCTTGACATTTCGATTCCAGCCAAAGAACAGGGATATGCTGCGGTACATCATCTTCAAGGGTTTCATTGCCATTGATGGCACGAGCTTGACTGTCACAAAGGTGAACGACACGGAGGGGTGGTGGGAGATCATGCTGATTGCTTACTCCCAGGAGCGAGTTGTTCTGGCACAAAAGAAGAAGGGAGACACCGTGAACATTGAGGTTGATATGATGGCCAAATATGCTGAGAAGTCGCTCGCTGGAATTCTGGGCGCAGATAGTGGTGATGCGTCTATCCCTTGGCTCGAGAAAATGGTGCAACGCATCCTTAGTCAACAAAGGTAATAGTCGGAACATGTCGTTTTCAGATAGATACCCGAGATATGTTGAAAATTGTAAATAATAATGGTAAATTAGCTCGGGTATCACGGTACCGTATCATCTCCCCACATTGAATGCAAGCCCTATGATTATGCCGTACCGGTATGCGGAGGATACCGCGTTACTTATGCATCGCCCCAGATCTCGGCAAGCTTGTGGCTCAACGCCTTGTTAATCTTCTTTCTTCCAACCAAGTGACTAAGTTGGCCGAAGACGAGCTCTTGCTTGCGCTTCCTGCCTTGCTCGCCGGGCCCACACGCCTCAAAGGCTTTGACAAAATCGTGCGGCGTGCGCCAGCGTTTTTGAATTTCAAGTGCGCGTTCCCCCGTCACACCTCTCGTCGTCATCAACATCTTCAAGAAAACATCTCTTAATGTCATGAGTTCGGACTTGGATGACAGGGAGGCAAACACTGGATACGTAACGTAGTATCTCTGAGATGGCTCGGTTTGACGCAAGTGTTCTAGCAAAGGCAAATAGTTTTGCGCCGTGATCGCTTTTGAAGGGATGACGTGCAGTGTCTGTGTCTCATACTTTCTCTTGAGCATCGCCGTTAATCGAGACAAATACTTGACAGTCTCGTCCATTTTGGTTGTTCTTTTCACAAAATACCCATTGACGACCTGGGTGGAAGCGATGGCGGAAGAAACGGCTTCCTCGTATCTCTGCCAGGTGTGAGGGTCGATAGAGATGTCCTCAATGATGTAGATGACGTTTTCAACCCCGGAACGCTTCAGACGAAATTTTTGCTCCTGGAATCGTCCGTCTTTGATACTTCCGATCAAGTCATCCAGGCGTTTGCGCTCAACAATCCAGTCCAACACAACCTCGTCGCCTTCACCGCCCCATCGTTGGAGCAATGTGGAATCATGACACTTGGCAACCCACTGGGCATCACCGACTTCAAGACTTCTCATGATTGGAGCGGCATTCTGCTTGGCGAGCTCGTCTTGCATGTAATCGCGATCCATCTTTGCCCTCACCTCTCGGACATCCAAAACCAAGCGCACAGTAAATGACCCTGGGGGTAGCTTGATGGGATTGAACTTGGGGAATAGCCCATTGGCTGTGACCTCGCCCGTCGTGGCAGGTTCATTCGATGCAGTGTTTTCGTCGATGACAACCAAATCAGGAGCATGGGACCGCTCAGTCAAAGGCTGCACAGCCGGCTGGTGCGCTTGAGGCTCGACAGTCTCCACGGTCTGGGCATTGTCATCATTCATATCGGCAGCACACTGACGGGTCTCCTTGATCCGCCTCGCAACGTTCCATCCATCGTCTGTCAATGCATAGCGCCGCAAAGGTCTACCTCTCTCATAGACAAGCTCCTTTTGAATCAACGTCTTCATGGAGTTCCAAGCTGTATAAAATTTTGTCGGGTCGTTGGGGGCAGTAAATGAAGAGTCGCAGTGCGGTTGCGATACCTCAATCAGCTCTGCTTTGGTCATGCTCGCCGAAGCCTCATCAGGAAGAGTGGCTAGACCAATCAACAGAGCATACGCACCAGAGCGAAAGCTGGGTACATACGCTTTAGGTTGCTTCGTCTTGCGCTTCTTAGTCGCTGTGCCATCCTGAGCGGCTTCCGACTCCTCCCTCTGCGCTCTTTCAGCAGCTTTTCTCATTTGAGGGTGCTCGGGCATGGTAAGGCCGTTCTCATGACAATGTATCTTCAGCTTGTCAGTAAGACGGTCGCATAGCTTCGGGCCGAAACCCTTGAGTTGTTGCAGTTCGGACGGGTGCTGGAAAGCCAAAGGGCAGGCTCTGAGAGATTGGTAGGCATTGCGATAAGTGGTGACGCCTTTTGTGTTGCGTTCCCGAGCGTTGTCCAGCCATTCTTTGACCCAAGCAAGCAATTGCGGGTTGGCGCATTGTTCGTCAGCCATGATAGCGAAATTCGACAACTCGATGGTATGTCGCCATCTAGAAATTTTCTCAGCACACAGCACCGTTCATGAAGAAGGGGGAGCTGATGAAGACCCAAATTCCCTCACAGCGGCCTCACCAATGGCGCATTCAAGTGATGAGTTCCCTTCCAAAAAAAAAAAAAAAAACCCCAATATGTATATATAAAAAAGTGAGAGACACCAGGGCCAAGAACAGGAAGGTGATGGGAATGAGCAACAAAGTCAGAGCAGGTTCATGAGCAGCATTTGCTGGCGCCGAGGCGCGTGGATGACATTGTTTGCCGCGTCTCTGGTGTATTGGTGGGCAGAACAAGCAGGGCCTCCACGTGGCGTCACGAAAGCACGTGCACCGCCAAGTGCAAGCAGGTACGGACTACGGGTACTTGGGTACTCGTGGCTTTTCCATTTTCGCAGCAGTGATGAGTGCCACTGATGACGCAGGCGGCTCACTTAATACGGACCAACTGTAATCCGTACATGTACGATAACTGTGGCCAGGGGTCCACGTCGAGGACCACTCAGCCACTCACATCCTCCGTCTCCTATTGCCAACGCGCAAGCATTGTTGGGCATCCACGACGATCTTCGTGCTTGCTTGTCCCTCGAGTCTGTTTGACATATCATCACCGGTTGAAGGGCTTAGTGCTTGGTACTCGGGTACTGGCTGTGAAGTGCCGTATAAAGCGGCTGCCGTGTCCCAAAAGATTTTCCCCTGTACTGCCAAAATTGATCTCCTTAAATAGCCCTCCACGTTCCCCTCCTAAATCTGGCACTCGGGCACTCCATCTTCCACTTGTCGTGATTGATTTTTTTTGCGGGTACTCGAGTACCAGACTGGTCGTACTATTTTTGTATGAATAATTATCAAGGCAACGCAAACGGGCGCCCCTTGGCTCAGCTGAGAATAAAAGCAGGTAAGTAGCTTCTGCCGGAAATTGAAAAGACCAGACCCTTCCCCTTCCCCCCCTCCCCCCCTCCCCCTCCTGCTCCCCTCCTGCTGCATCGACCTCCAGTGCACAACGTCGACTTGGTGCCTACCAGACCGGCTCAGCAGGGTCCATCTCAGTCTTCAGTGGTCTGGTGCGGGTGTCCAGCGGGTTCTAATCCTATCTAGTTCAGGCACTCCATTCGCCGTTGACCCCACCGACGACCCAGTAACAAAAGACGGTTGCCATCGCATTGCTATTCTCCGTCATCCGCCGCCAGCTTCGTCGAGCTCTTCCTCAGCGTCTCTGTCCCGAGGTATGTACATATGTACCACGTCAATTCGCTCATCGCTTGCATTGTTCCGCAACCACAAGTTTGTTTCCTTGTTTCCCCACGCTTCCAGCTCAAGTGCCCAGCTTCTTTCCCACTTGGTGCCGGACAGCTGTTCTCATCTAGTCACAAAAGATCAACTAACACGCCGTCGCCCAGATACCCCACCACACCCGATTAAATAGATCTTCTGCACCATGGATGACAAAAAGATCCTCGAGGCGTCGGCCAAATATCCCATCGTTGCCGGCCGCTCCTACAAATATGGCACGGCAGGCTTCCGGATGAAGGCTGATCTACTTACTGGCGTTTCGTTTCGAGTGGGTTTGCTTGCCGGTCTGCGCAGCCGCAAGCTCAATGGCAATGCCATTGGTGTCATGATCACCGCCAGTCACAACCCAGCTGCCGATAATGGTGTCAAGATTGTCGATCCCATGGGTGAGATGCTTGAACAGGAATGGGAAGCGTATGCTACACAGCTGGTAAACTGTCCTACCGACCAGGAGCTCCTCGACACTTACAAGGCCTTGGCTGCTCAGCTCAAGATCGACATCAATCACCCCGGCCGCGTCGTATACGGTCGTGATACTCGTCCATCTGGCCATAGCCTTGTTACCGCCCTGGCTGCTGCCCTGGATGCCACTGGAACCGAACACACCGACTACAAGATCTTGACGACTCCCCAGCTCCACTACCTCACCCGATGCGTCAATACTGAGGGCACACCCAAGGCTTATGGCGAACCCAGCGAGACTGGCTATTATAAAAAGTTCGCCGATGCCTTTGTGCGTGCGCTCAAGGGAAGAAAGGTTCAGCGTCAGCTCACTGTCGATTGCGCAAATGGCGTTGGCGGGCCCAAATTTTCGGAAATGTTGAAGTTCATCCCCAAGGACGTGACCGGTTTCGATGTCAAGGTTGTCAACGACGACGTGCTCCGACCCGAGGTCCTCAATCTCGACGTAAGCAGTAACAAATTTTGATGACTCTCTCGTCCACCTGTGCCTGTTTCTTGCGCATAATCAAGTCGCTAACGAGTGGCCACAGTGCGGTGCCGATTACGTCAAAACGAAACAGCGAGCTCCTCAGAGTCCCAAGCCCGTTCCTGGGGTGCGATGCTGTTCCCTCGACGGTGATGCCGATCGCTTGATTTACTACTGGGTCGATCCCGAAACCGGATTCTTCATGTTGGACGGTGACCGAATCTCCTCCCTCTGTGCTTCTTTCATTGGGGATTTGATTCGCTCTGCTGGTCTGGAGGACGACTTACGGATTGGCGTTGTCCAGACTGCCTACGCCAACGGAGCAAGTACCAACTACATCGAGAAGCATCTTCAGCTACCAGTTGTATTCACTCCTACCGGCGTGAAGCACTTGCACCATGCCGCCTGCCAATTTGATGTCGGTGTCTACTTTGAGGCCAACGGGCATGGGACGGTCGTCTTCTCACAAGAGGCCATGCGCACCTTCCGGGAGAAGCAGCCTCAATCACCCGCGCAAAAGGACGCCCTCGACACACTTGCCGCGGTTGGCGATCTGATCAACCAGACTGTTGGAGACGCATTCTCTGATATGCTGATGGTGGAGGTGGTGCTGGCTCACAAGGGTTGGACTTTGAAGGACTGGGCTATGACCTATACTGATCTCCCCAACCGCCTTGTTCGGGTCGAAGTTGGCAACAAGGACCTCTTCCAGGCCACGGATGCGGAGCGACGCCTCAGCCACCCGCCCGGTGCGCAGGATGAGATTGACCAGGTGGTTCAAAAGTATACCACGGCCCGCTCATTTGCCCGTGCCAGCGGTACCGAGAATGCCTGCCGAGTGTACGCCGAAGCCGCCACTCGTTCTGAAGCAGATGAACTTGCCAACAAGGTGGCACAGATTGTCAAGCAGTTTGGATCGTAGAGCGCCCGCTGACTTTTGACGATCGAAACGGGACGACGAATGACATGATGCATCCTGTGACGAATCTTGATCTAGGTGGACATGAGGGTCGAAAATATATACAAGCATGGGGCTGACTGGATGGGACTGCCCATCAAGGAAAAAAATGGTGCGTGGACGACATGTTGTCTCATGACTGAAAAGTAAACAAACGACCGAATTGGTCGCAGCATACTTTATACGAGAACCAAAAAAGACAAGATGATGATGATACGGAACCGCATGCGTCGTTTTGTCTCGATCGTTCTTGACGATTCCTGTTCTATGATCAGCCCTGGCGTAGTACAAGTAGATGGATGATGCAAACGTAGCATAATCTCGATCCGAGCCATTGCTATCCCATTCAATTTGTGCTCTCATCGGCACAAATAGGGTCGTAAAAGAAGAAGAAAAGTCACATGTTGTATCTGGGGCCGATCTAGAACCCCCCAGCAAGACAAGTCACCGCGAAACAAGTTGATATCCTTCATTGGACATACCAGATTACTCGTAAGCCGCCCGGCCCCCTCCCTACCCTACCCTACCCGTCCGTTCCTTGCCAAACCTTTGATGGCATCAGAATCCTTCCAACATGAGTGATGCTTTCTCCTCCTTTTGTCACAGATCTTTTTATCCTAGCTATGTGGTCTTTTTTTTATATGTGATAAACAGGAGTGGATGGCTCCCTGGATGTGGAGAACAAGTAATGCCTTTTTGCTGTCTTATCTCCTGCTACAACGGTCTACCGGGTATGTGAACCTTGAAATTTTTCTCTCCAGATTTAACATCATTGTGTCCCTTGTCGTGAGAAATGTGACAGGTCTCATATCGTCATGTCTTTTTCATTGTCAATTTTTTTCATTTCATGTACGTGTTTAGTGTTTCCTTTTCAACACATGCGGTACGTGGCCTGTCCGGAGGCAGATCTGGTAGAATCATCGGTCTGGAACTCATACTGGATATCAATGTCCAAGTCACGGCGATTCTTGGAATTGGGCTTGACCTGTACGTTGCAGGAGACTTCCTCGCCGTTCTGGACAGTCAAGACATCCTTCAAGTAGAAGACGGTCTGCTTCCAGTGGGTGTATTTGGTGTGTGGCCCGGTGGAGAAGCGGATGGGCTTGTGGCATGCGGTGAAGTCAATGTCGAACCAGGACACGAGGGCGTGTATGAAGTCGTCGCGCTTGACGGAGAGCTTGAAGGGTGTGGCGAAGGCGAGGTCGGCGACGGTGCAGGTGTAGAGGTCGAGAGTGAGGACGGGTGTGGGGTCCGTAACGACCGTCTTAAGGTCCACGGTGTCGACGAGGGGCTCGGAAAGAGCGGTCTCTTTGAGAGGTGTGTAGTCGAAACCGTAGACGTTGTCCCAGACTATATTTGGAGGAAGAGATACATGTGAGTAATACTGGCTTGGGTTTTGAAGTCTGGGGAGACGAATGAAATGGAGAGAGAGAGGGGAAACGAGGGGAACAAAGACAGCGCAAGTAGACTTACATCCGATCTTCTCTTCCTTGTAGTCGCCATCCTCGATACCAGCAAAGAAAATGGTAGCCTTGTCGGGGAAGATCAAGCCATCCTTTTCGAGGTACTTATCACGGGCGTACAGGACTGTGTCCAACATGCTCTCGTAGAGAAGGAAGTACCCCATCCACTCAGAGATGATGATGTCCACCTTGGGGAAAGGCAGCTCGATCTCCTCCATCTTGCCCTGGATCAGGGTGATTTTGTCCGAGAGGCCGTTGACCTTGACAATCTCACGGGCCTTGAAGATAATGGACGACATGTCAACGCCAACGACGTGCTTGGCGCCAGCTTTGGCGGCGAACCTGCAAGGTGTGTGAGCGTTCTCTTTTCTCGATTGTATTGCTTTGAAAAACGGGGTTCCGATTGGTGGTCACAAGCTAGACTCGTCGCAAGGGTTTTGATGATTGGGGACTGTGCATCCACCCACAGAAAACATACATGGATAAAATGGCGGTACCGCAGCCGACATCAAGAACAACCTTGTCCTTGAAGAGGTGCTTGTTCTGTACAATGGCATTCATGTAGGATCGTGTACGAACTTCATCTTTCTATTTGATTTCGCAAAAAAAAAAAAAAAAACCCATAACCAGTCAGCACTCGTCATTTGTTTATTGTGATAATTCCCATTTGACGGGAGGAGCGAGGAACGATTGCGAGCTGCAAGCTGCAAGCTGCAAGCCGTTGCAACAGAGCAGTCTTCCTGGGCGGGAGGTAGGTAGCAAAAGCTCACCAGCATTTCCTCGTGGATGCCTTTTCTCGCACGGCGCGAAAACGGTCAGTCCAACTTTCGCGACTCAGAACACAAAGGAACGGATAAAGAGCCCAAGGGATTGATAGATCGTACCATGGTGGTCATAACTGATAGCTCACATGTTAGCAATTGGACTATTTTGCGCAAACACAACCGGATCAAATACCTCTTGAAGTAGTGCTGCTCGCTGTGTGCAAGGGCTTTCATGCGCTCTTCGGCGAGTTCAATGTCCATCTTGTCGCCACTCATTGTGTAAATATCCTCCCACGGGGTGGAGAACAATAAATTCCGACTCGGAGAGACCGAGACAACTATGTACAAAGAGACTTTATTTATCTTCCAACGAGAAGGTGCTGCAGGACGAGAAGGATTGCAGAATAAGAGGCGTCGATTGCAATCGCAGACCGCAAGGCAAGGCAAGGAAAGGAACAAGGCAGCAGGTTTTGTCGGGCAGAAAATAATTCATCAGCGTCACCGCCTTGCGCCAGGCTGGTGAGTTACTGCTGGACGGAGCTAGACCGGACCCTGCAGAAGCAAACGGCCCGCCCAGGCTGGCGCCTCGACGTCCGCTCATTGTCCAGGTTGTCCGCTTCGGTAGATGCCGTTTCCACTTAACCACATCATCACACGCCGTACTCGTAAAACATAGTCCGTACTTGCTCGATGAATAGCTTGCTCCCAGTTTGCATCATGCAAATGTTCCCAACTGCGTTCAAATCATTGTCTTCAATGGCCTGTTGACTATATATTCCTACCGAAGCCGCCCATCGACAAGCCAGTTCATCACCCTCCAGACCATCATTTTTATATGTCTCCCCCATCTCTGATTTGGACCCAAAAAACGCCGCCAACGCCGTTACATGCGACGAAAAAAAAAACCACTATAGAATCAAATGATGAACAAATTCTCGCATCGTTTTTTTCCTTCTTTACACCAACAGCACGCTGTTGATGCAGCCCTCGTTCTCAGGATTGTTGGTAATCTGCGCATACCGACCCCAAACGACCTTTCCACCGGCGGTCACCAAGCCCAACTCACTGACGTTGACTTCAATAACTGTACCCTTTGTCAAGACACCCAGCTGCGTATACAGAGGGTTCTGGGGGTTCTTCTTGACGCTGATGATAGGCAGCTGCACAGTGACGCCGAGCTCGGGATGCGTAACGTTGGCCTTCTTGTATCGGAGACCCATAGGGCGGATGAAGCGCTCGTACTTGGGGTTTCGTCGGGTAAAGTCCTGCCCGACAAAAGTGGGCTTGGTGACCATTCGCTTCCAGCCCTTCTTCTGAATCTTCTTGCCGGTCTTGACGACGCTGAACATTTCCTCTTCACTGATACCACGGACCTTGGGCAGGGGCACGGCGAACTTGGCCGCCTTCTCGGCTCGCTTGTTCTTGATGGCACTGCTGAGAGCCTTGGCGGAAGAAGGGTTGGTCCGGTCGAGCAGGTACGAGGGCATGGGGGTGGAAGGCTCCTTCTCGTCGGCCGTCTTGACATTTCGCTCCTCGTGTGCCTTGATCTGCTTCTTCATCTGAATCTTCTCCTTGTGGCGCTTCTGCTGGTACAGTTTCGCCCGTAGACCGCGCAGGTTCTGGGCATCTTGTGAAGCCTTGTGACCCTCACGAGCGACTCTCTTGCGGGTTCGTTCTTCGTGATCCAGGCGGCGACCATGCAGCTTGCGCCACCTGTCCATGTACTCGTTCTGCGGCTATGGGAAATTGTTAGAACATCATTCCCAACGGGTCCAGAATAGTGTTCCCGTCAATCTGACTCAAGAACTTTGAAAGAGGAGCGTACCATATTGACTGTATTTCCCTTACGTTCTGGGACTTTGACTCTGCAACTTGTCTCGTTCAATATGGGAGTGGGTGTGGATCTGAAGTTGAAATTTCGCCCAAGAAAAAAGATGGCGGCGGTGGCGGGCCCACCACCCACCACCCAGCGTTCGGATATCGGCATAACCCTTGTCCGCAAAGGAAACCTCGCCTAAGCTTACTTTTTGGGTTGTTCAACCTCCGGGAGAGCTTCGAGTCTCCTCGATTCCGTAAACAAGACAAGTGCGCCGCCCTCTTCATCACCCAGAAAAAGCTGAAGAGAGGTGCCCGTCGCAGTCTCGCCAATGCGCAGAGCACTTTTCCGTTCCATCCCGGAGCTCCGGGCACCCACGACGTCAACGGCCCGTTTCCGTTTCGCCCTGCTGCCCGTCTGCAGCCGCCGCGCCTTCAACAGCACCACCACGCCCATCATCCCGCCAGCCCATCAGCCTCATGCGAAGAATGCCCCCAACCCCACCGACGACCAGGTCCGGCCGCTGGCCTTCAAGAAGAGCCACCCCTCTGCGCCGCCGGCGCCCGTCCAGGACTCCGTCAAGAACTTGTTGCCGTTCCTGGTCGCCCAGCCGGGCCACTACATGACGGTCCACATCCACGGGTTCCCCTATCTCGTCCAGGAAGGCGACCAGGTCCGCCTCCCCTTCCGCATGCCGGGCGTGCTGCCCGGCGACGTGCTGCGCCTGAACCGAGCCAGCATCATCGGCAGCCGCGACTACACCATGAAGGGGGCTCCCCACATCGACGAGCGCGTCTTCGAGTGCCGAGCTACGGTCCTTGGGGTGGAGTCAGAGCCCCTGCGGATAAAGATCAAGAAGAAGAGGAGGCAGCGGAGAATGAGACAGGCCAAGAGCAAGCATCGTTATACGATTCTGCGGATTTCTGAACTCAAGATCAAGAATCCCGAGGATGTGGAGTAGGACAAGATTGCATTCGGACGAGGCATTCGAAGAAAGACAATGCTATCGGTTTGTGGATGTGGTCGATAAAGCGTTCGTTCAACAGCTAGATGGATGAGTCTTCATGTGAGAAAAAGGGGTATATTTCGTTGCATAGTGGAACAAAGGGAGCAATCTTTCCCAAAAATATATCAATATCGGCCTTGAGCCGGATGTATGATTAATAGGAAACACGATTCACGCACTTATTTAAGTTGAACCAAATAAAATTGTCCATTGAGATGATTCATGGCAAGTCATGTACGACGCTAAACAAAGTTTGCCGTTCCAGAAAAAGATATCTCCATGCTCAAACGCTAGCCTCATGCTATAAAGAAAAACGCCATGAAAATCAAGCAAGCATTGAATGACACAACACCATTCATCCCAGAAAAGTAACAGTACACACGGTACAGTGGAAGAACAAGAATGAGGAGAAACTCCCCAAACACCTGCGCATGTATGCCTGCCAGACTATGGCGTGCAGGTTCTTTGTTGATTGGCGGAAAAGGTGAACTTATAAAAGACCGATCCAATCCGGGTTTTGTGTCCAACAGCATGGCGTATGTCGTTTTAATTCTCCAAGTCAGCTTGCATGTGGTTGGTTTCGTCAAACAGCCTCACGTGCGGCTCGCCATGGCTTTTCGTATGCTTATCCAGTACGCTTGCGGCAAGACATTGGCGCTTTCGGCCTCGGTGGGCATCCTTTCGCGACATTTGCTGACGACACTCTGGATAATCCTGCCGAGGAGGTCCTCGTCAATGGGAAGAGCCTTTTCGTTGAACTCGACAGGATACAAGAATGGGTCCGTGACGTGAAGCAATTCTTCGCACGTAGGTCGCATGTGATGATCTCTGTTGAGACAGCGCCTCATGGTTCGTACAAGTGAAGGGGGGACAGCAACACCTCCCACACCTCGGTTATTGAACTCGATTGTGTGATCCCAGTTGATGATGGCTTGGCATCGAGCCATCTGGTTGGCGATGTGTCCAAAGGGTGGGAGGCCGTAAACCATCTGGTAGAGGATACAGCCGAGGGACCAAATATCACTAGGCTTGCCGAGCTTCACAAGCTTGGGACGGCCGGGCATGCGTCCCCCGCGAGGGTTGTTGGCATCCATCAATGACTCAGGAGACATGTAGCTGGGGGTGCCAACCTGAGTTTCGCGATGGACATTGACAGTTTCATCGGTTTGGATAGCATTGGCAATACCAAAGTCGATCAACTTGAGGCGGCCTTGAACAAGCACAAAGTTGGCCGGCTTCAAATCAGAGTGGACAACATCGTACTGGTGTACTGACTGCAGGCATTCCAACATTTCTTTCCAGTAGAAGCGCACAAATGCGGGGTCAAACTTGGCTGATTCGGGGTTTTGTCGAGATGTAAGAAGTTTGTTCAAGTCTAGCTCACCCATCTCCATAAGCTACGACGTTTTTTTTTGTTAGTCAATGTAGGCCTGACGATGGATAGTGGGCATGTCAAAACTTACTAAAGTAAGAACCTGCTTCTCCGAGTTCATCTCATGATCGTACAAGTCAATCACCCGGTCAACACCCTTGAGCCTTGCCAGGAGGTCGATCTCACCCCTGTAGCCTCTGATGGTGCCCTCATCGGCATTTTCCAGAGCCACTCGCTTCAGAGCAAACATTTTGCCGTTCTCGGCTGTGACTCGGTATACCTTGGCGCTACCGCCTCTGCCGAGGCACTCCAGTCTAGTGTAGCATTTTCCATTCACTCGGAGGACATTTCGGCGCTGCTTGGCCTGGGTAGTTGTGACTGCTCCGGCTGAAGATGTAGCGGCATCCAGGACAGACATTTTTGGGGGAGGCGGCGGGGCGGCACGATGCGGCGTGTTGTTGACAATGGAAGCAAGAGGTTTTCGCTCCGGTGATGCGGGCTTGGCGCTACCAAGATCGACACTCAGAGGCCGAACGATGGGCTTGTTCTGCTCTGGTACGGCCTTGACCGGTCTCTTGAAGGTGATGGGATATTCGTTTTCCTGGTCATGTGCTGAGGGTATCTCGATTCGTCTGGGAAGCATCTCTTCCGGTACTGTGATGTGATCATCACGCCGAGCTTCAAACTGCACACCGCGAGATGAGCGTCTGGAAGAGCCCAGATCAGCTATTTCCATCCCCGGGGCATGTCTCCTTTGCCCAGCTCTGGAGCCACTGCCGCCAACGGGGCTGCCCGAGTTGAACTGGTTGGCCTCGTGGTAGATTGACGACTCTGGAACCCCATCAGCCGCTTGACTCTCAGCCTCATGGTGAGGTGCGGCTTGTTCTCCCTCGACGTTGGCCTCGTCCTCCTCACTCTGACGTCGTCGACCTCTTCTCGCGGGCCCACTCAGGAAGCTTCCAGACAGCTTTCCGACTCGCTTTATACGCATCGAGCTTTGCAGATTGATGTCCTCGGGACGACTTCGCGTCGATGGGTAATGAGGGGCACTGCCGTGGCTGCCGGGATTGCGCACGGCGCTCTCAGGTGCTTCCGACTGGTCGTACTCTGCCTCCAGGTGGGATCGATCTGCCATGGACCTGTCCAGAATTGACCGACCCGATGAGGCGCCCGAGGATCCCAGCCGGTTTCGGCCGGCCGAGGATCCAGTGGCAATTCGCACAACTCTCTCACCGTGAGATGGCGTGTTGACTTCCTGCTGTTGCTCCGGTTGGCGCCGAGGCTGTGCTTCCTGCTCTGTTGACTTCTCATGGCTGCCAGTCCGGCCAGAGGGAGGAGGAGCAGAAGCCCGCTGTCCAGCGGAGCGAGACGTCGATGTCGAGCGTCTCTTGCCAGGTCCCATCTGACTGAGGCTATTATGTGGGTTGCCGCCCAGACGAACCACCCGCTTCCTAACGGGGCTCGTCTCTTGACTATGGCTTGCATTGGAGGATTTGGCAGCTTTGTCTTCGTTGGTTGGCTGCGCATTTTCCGAACGCAAATGTCGTCGATCCTGGGAAGTAGTTCCGACAGCTGACGAGTTGTTGTTCAACGCACTAGTTCGTCTTCGCGCCACAGGCGCTGATGGTGCCGCCTTCTCAGCAGCGCCTGGTGCGTCGTCTTGTAATAAGGCCTTGGTGAGAGCAGACAGCTTCATGGGCACAGGAATTTCATCCTCTGAGCTGTCATCGTGATATTGCTGTTGATGCGGTGATTGGCTTGCTGGAGCGGCACCAGCAGCAGCGGACGCCTGAAATTCACTCCTGCTTGCCATCTGCTGTGAAGGCGGACGTCGTAGAGCCTGGCGTTGTGAACTTCTGCGAACGGGACCGGCCATGGCCATTGGTGTGGGCGACGCAGTCGCTATTGGAGACGCGTAGTTGATGTATACACGCGATTGTGTAGTCGCAAGCGTCGAGTAGGGGGAAACGTAAAATGATTATGTGGCGAGTTCCTGGCTTGTATCCGTGTCAGAGGATCACCATGACCCTGGTTGTTATGTATCACGAGAAATTTCTTCGCGTAGCTGATGCTTCCGTGTTGGTGTACTTGAAATCGTCAAGGCAGGAGGACGAGCGGGAGGTGGCTGCATTATTTTGAGCGGGAGCGAGGGTAGCCAATGGGAGCGCGGCGGGTTGCTCCGGGCAACGAGTGGTTCTGGGTGGGGCCTAGCAAAATAGGCAACCCACGGAGTACGGACGACTCGGGAAGCATTTGGTTTGAAGGCTTTGGGGGTGGGGGGGGGGGCATTGCTTGACAGATCCGCCGAGTCAAATGTGTTGGTTATGGAAATCGAGGAGAAGCGGTGTCCTGGTTTCCCGTCACTCAGATCAAGCCATGCCGAATGGGCGTTGCACGCTCACATCAGGCGCTTGAGGACGAGACGGCGTCTACCGAGGTTTCTTTGCCCACTTGTCCACTTGTCCACTTGTCTCATACCAGCAGCCAATGCGCTTTCCCCTCTCCTAATCTCCCTACTCCAGAGCCCCGACTGAGCATCCAACAATCCAGGGATCAGCTTCACATTGACAACCGGAAGCTGACCATTTGCATGCACGACTCAAGATTTGTTGGATGACAATTCCATCTGCAATACCACAGTTCTGCCATCTCCGCCGCTTTGCTCTTCTCCCTCTGGCGCCAAACCACCTCCTCCGACTCTCCCCATCCCTCTTATTCTTCCTCTTCCTCTTCCTATTCACGCGTTCTACATGCGTTTCTAATGGCAGCGCATAAGGGGCAGGCCTGGGGAGTCGCGGCTCTGCTCTCCCTGAGCCTCCTCTTGGTGCTGTTCTGCGGCGAGGCGCAAGCCTCGGCTGGGGATCGCTCGCCTGCATTTCGAGAATGTCTCGAGGTATGCCATGTTGCTGCGGGACCCGGAAACTTCACTCTTCACTCTTGATTCTAATACACCATCCGTGTGGCCCCATGTCCAACGGCTAACGTCATGGCAGGTCTGCAAGACCGAGAACTGTGGCCCAGGCAAGCCGCATACCCCGATTCGTGAGTCCATTGTCTCCGTCCACTCGCTCCACGGTGCGCCCGATCCTCGAACGTCAGGCACCGCGCAGCGAGAAATGCACGTTGTATGAAGAGCCAAGAACTAACGCCTTTTCTGCCCTCGGGCCCAGCTCTCCTCCGGCGTCTCCTCCTCTGGAACTGCGCCTCCGAGTGCGACTACACCTGCCAGCACATCGTCACGGCGCAACGCGTGTCTGCCCACCACCCCATCGTTCAATTCCACGGGAAATGGCCCTTCCACCGCTTCCTCGGCATGCAAGAGCCCTTCAGTGTGCTCTTCTCGCTCGGCAACCTCTACGCCCACTACGACGGGCTCCAGAAGATGCGGGCCCGCCTCCCGCCCAACTACACCCTGCGACCCTTCTACGTTGTCCTCGCGCACGTCGGCATCGCCAGCTGGATCTTCAGCGCCATCTTTCACACCCGTGACTTCCAGGCCACCGAGGAGTTGGATTACTTCGCTGCCGGCGCCAACGTCCTCTACGGAATGTACTACACGCCCATTCGCATCTTCAGGCTAGACCGGCCGAGTCCTCGACGGAGGAGCGTCCTCAGGGCATGGACGCTACTGTGTGTCATGCTCTACGTGTGCCATGTGGCGTATTTGAAGGGCGTGAGGTGGGATTACACGTATAACATGGCGGCCAATGTCGTGGTTGGCATAGTGCAGAACATGCTGTGGAGTTGGTTCAGCATCACGAGCTATCGAAAGTCGGGTAGCCTGTGGTCAATCGTGCCCGGTGTGGTGGTGGCTTGGGTCATGGTGGCCATGAGCATGGAGTTGTTTGACTTTCCCCCATGGTTGGGCTACATCGATGCTCATAGTCTGTGGCATCTCATGACTATCGGTCCTACTATCTTATGGTACAAGTGAGTGGCCTCTACATCTCTGGCAATCCACCTTTCTCGCCCCGGCTAACGTCCATTGTTGCAGTTTCCTGCTCAGGGATGCAAAAGACGATATCGCCGGAACAGAAAGACACAAATCATGATTCTGGCAGGGTGGCACGTGTCGGCTTGATGGATATGACCTGATGGACAACTACAACACGAGCGAGTTGTAGACTGTGCCACCAAAAATATCAAGCTTTTAAAAAGGGAAACAAAAGACCACGAAGAACTTGCATACTTTTTCATTTCAACAATAACATTACAAGTATATATCGGCACAATAAATCCGCCACCAGAGAACTCCAAAAGTCATCATCTGTCAAGTGCGCAAGCCGAGGTACCGCCAAGCAATTCGCGTTCAAACCAAGTTTTGAACGACAAGTCGCACCTTCCCAGTCATGTCCAACTAAGCTTGCCTCCACTCGCTGTCCCGTCATCATCATCTCGTAGAAGATAGGAAAAGGGGTATCATGTCCACCTGTGCCCGCACGCTCGGCACAAGAGCGTGAATGGTGTCAATCGTTATTTTGATGCAGGCATGATGCCGCTTTCTTGCAAAATACACATTACAAGTCTATGCAGGGCTTCAACTTTTGTAGACACGACTTCTCGCGTGTCTGAAAAGACTGAGAGAAATGATGTTTTTTTTTTTTTTTGTAAAAAAATCGGGGTCAAGTCGAGTTGCGCACGACGGCAGACGGAATCAGGTGCTGAGCAGGTCGCGAACCGAAAGGCCGCGGGCGTTCAAGGTCGCATTGGTTCCTCGTCTGTCGCTGTTGAGCATCAACAGCGCGGCGGTGGCCTCTTGATCGAGGTCGGACTGTGGGTTCAAGGCAGGGCTGGTGAGGGTTGAGCCCGACGCGCTGCTCTGAGCGTACATGCCGTGTCGCGGAGGTCCAAAGGCGGGTGAGGCTCCCGCTGAAGTGCTAAAGCTATAGTGTCGTTGATCCGTCGAAACAGACGGGTATGAGTGTTGACCAAGATCAAGATCAGCGTGTTCGGCTCGCAAGCCTGGGGAGATGGACGGTCGGTGGGAGCGGTCCGGCTGCCCGGTGAAGAGAGGAGGCGACGCCGTATCCGAGTCGGACATGTCCACATCTCCGGACTGGTCCGTCGGGTCCGTTGGGTCCGCACGGAATGTGGCATGGAAATCCCGGATGGAGGGCAACGGATTGTTGTGCGTGGCTTCCTCCCGGTTTCGTTCTTCACCCCGCTGCGCCTGGAGCTTTGACACACAATCCTCAAGATATCGCACATAGTCGATTGAGGCCTGGTGACAAGAAGTGTGCGCGTCAGCAAATGAAAGCATTGCGTGAGAAGAGGCAATCGGGAATGAAAAGGAGGTCTTGTCAGAACGGAAAGTTACCCACCTGGAGTATGGCAAGCTTGTGCATTTCACCGTTACAAGCAGGTATCATGCTCTTGAGAACAGCAAATTCTTCGTTCATTTTGCTGCGCCGTCTCCTCTCGATAAGGCTGTGAGCAGTCTTTCTGGCGATTTTGCGTCCAGCGGCGCTGGTGGCGCTGGTCTGCTTCTTCTTCCCTCCCTGGGCTCCGCTTGCATCGCCGACCATGTTGCTTCTGTCGGTAGCGGCAGTCTTTGCCGTGCCGGCCGATCCCTTGGCCCCGGCTCTGCCAGAGTCCTTGGCCGATGAGGACTCGACAGAGTCTTCCTGCGTTCGGGGCTTCATTTGGATGATTTTTCTAGATCTGGTGGGGGGGGGAGGAAGAGTAAAAGAAGGGTTGATTCTGCTGTCATCCCTGGTAGCAGATGATCGACGACGGGATTTGACCGTCTCAGCCGCCTGCAATGGATACGCAGCTCGCGGGGATGAAGAAGAGTCTAGCGTGGGCGGATGATGGGATGCCTTGCTGGAGGACATGGCGTGCTTTGAATCGGTAGGGCACATGCGCGATGCATCATGAATCGCCGGAGGTGGCAGTTCAAAGGCAAGCTGGGTAGAAGAGAGATGTTGGGCGCCGTCTTTGCCTTGGATATCGGTGGACGAGCCGGGGGTTGGCGGAAGAATTGATTGAGGCATGGCGGAGTCGCGTGAGCTCCAACTGTAAGCGATGGATGGCCGAGTGATGGGATGGACGACGCGGCCAGCTAAAGCTAAAGCTCAAGCCAACATGGCACTCGGCGAGGTGTCAGTCCCGGTCCTGGCCCCTGGGAGATGGAGGTTGCCTATATGATGATCGGGCAAGTCCCGAGCGAGATGTGTGGTGCGTCTGGTGCTGGCGTGGACGGGTTTGGGGGTGCACAAGACCGCCGCGAGATGCAAGCAACGGGAGCCAAAGAGCAGGATTCTTGTTCGAAGCTCGACACGCGATTTGCGCTTAGTCCTCTTGTCGGGGGAGTCGGGAGTAATTACAAGGCGGACAGAGTGCGCATCGGTCTTGTGTTGAATACTTGTCGGATCAAATGGAGGGCGCTGGCTCGAGACGATTGGATCTTGCGTGGGAGTCCGAGAAGAGGCTACAACCTACTACCGAGCAGTGCACCCGCTCAGGCTATGTTGATTTTGAGCACAGTTTTTGTGTTTTTTTGTGTTTTTTGTGGTTTTTGTGAGGAAAACAACGTCAAAACACGTTGGGGCATGACCAAGCGCAGACTCGGGACTCGGGAGTGGCCAAGCTTGGGTTTGCATCGCCATCGGCAGTGCCATCCTATCGGCATCCCCAGGAAAGGCACTGATTCTTCTTGATTTTCCCATTCCCCCGATTCCCCCAGATGCCCGCGTTGTAAACCGTAGTCCGTACCTTCTCCCACGAGGAGAGGCGGCCGCCCACGGGATCATCCATTGGCGGCCATTGGCCAAGCATCATCGAGAAAATGGTCGCGTGCTCTCGGGGCTAAGAAATGTGCCTGGGCCAATGAGGAAGCCGTTGTCGCCCATGTGCTTTCCAAATCAATCAGGACGGGTTGTGGCCTGCATGGCCTTTGTGGCCTGGTTGCCGGGGTTATTAGTGCCTTGTCGGCTTGGCTTTGAACTGCGAGCACGTGCTCACACCATGGAGAAGCAGCAAAGGGGGTCGGGTCGATGATACGACGCGACGATAATAGTACATTCATTGCCCAGGGGCCTCTGTTCCAGCTTCCACCCTGGAACAGATCGCTGCCGGCTATCTTTGCTGCGTTGTGGCCGTGATGGAGAACAGAGAGAGATCGGATCGTTTTCAGGTTTCAGGTTTCACCAGAAGGAACCTGCTTGCTTGTTGGGTAACGCTCGCTCGTCTGTGCCGCAGTTGCCGCAGTGCCGCAGTGCCGCAGTGCCGGCCTCGATGGATGCGGGTCTGCGCCGAAATCATGTGCTCTGTACTCCGTATTCCCGGTTGGACAATGTTCCTCTGGATAATTACGGAGTGGATAGCATGGCTTCTCTTCGTCGTACCCCTTCGCCGACAAGCTAGCTGGACAGGTGTAACAGCAACAGGACGGGATCGTCCACGTAGCTAAGCGAAAGAAGCAGGGGTTGAGATTTTTGAAGAGTTCAAGTTCGCAATATCAACTTGTTCTTGCTGCAGGGTAGTGCTCGGGTATGCGAGGAAGGTGCAATGGAACAATTTTATAGGCTACGAAGAAGCATCAAATCCACCAGACAGAGCACGCGACCAGGCGCATAAACTCGCAGGCAGCGAACTGTTGCGGTAACGCTTCTACAGTCTTCTACTGCCGTTGCTTCCTCACCTAGCGATATTATCGAGTCGTGGTCGCGCGCATGCGTGAATCGATTTGATGCAAACAAACCAAGCCCAACCTATATGGGAGGAGAGTCGACGGGTTGGCATTCAACTCCAACGTGTTTTCCGCATACAAAAAGACTCATCAGGTGATGGAGCTGAACTGCCATGCCCCACAGCCGCGAGTGCTTCGTCGGAAATGAAATAAATCACAGAGGGGCATACAGGCACCGATCAAATGAGTGTGCTTGATCAATTGATGGCCGCTTCATAAAATCATGACGGCGCCTACATGTCGCGTGGGTGTATGTCTCCAGGAATCCCTTGAGCTGTAGAAGGAACAAAACCCGAGACAGATACCCAGCGCTGAAAATAGCATGATACAAATTGTTCTCGTCACCTGCTACCGAGTCCCATTGGTAAATCTGTATGTAACCCATTGATTGATTCGTCCCCTTTCGAGGGAAATGTTTTTCATGATAATGTTCAATCTTTCTATAATTTTTTTCAAACCGCCCTTTTTTTGAGAGAACTTTGATGCATAATCTCTCGAATCGACTATACCTCGTTGCTGGGGTAAGCGACCTGCGTAGTGGGATTGAACTCTTCCTTCAAGGCGCGGATGTTGACGAACCGGGTCAGCAAGTTGGAGCTGCCGGCCTTGTCGTCTGTGCCGGAGGCACGGGCACCACCAAAGGCCTGCTGGCCGACAACGGCGCCGGTGCTCTTGCAGTTGATGTAGAAGTTGCCGGCGGCGTTGCGGAGCTTGTCCTCTGCAAAGCGGATGGCCTCGCGGTCGCTGGCGAAGACGGCGCCCGTCAGGCCGTACTCGGAGGTGGAGTCGACCAACTCGCAGGCCTTGCCGAAGGCATCGGGGGAGGCATCATCGTAGACGTAGGTGGTCAGGATGGGGCCGAAGAACTCGGTAGACAGGAACTTGTGGGCGGGGTTGGTGGTCTGGAAGATGGTGGGGTGCACGAAATAGCCCTTGGACGAGTCGTACTTGCCGCCGGCGACGAGCTCAATCTCCCTGTCGGTCTTGGCCTCGTCAATGGCGCCAGAGAGCTTCTTGAAGGAGGCGGCGTGGATGACGGGACCGCAGAAGTTGGCGTGGTTCCAGGGCTCTCCGACCGTAATCTTCTCGACCTCGGCGACGAGCTTCTGCTTGAACTCGGGCCAGACGGTCTTGGGGACGTAGAGGCGGGAGGTGGCGCTGCACTTCTGGCCTTGGAACTCAAAGGCGCCGCGGATGGTGTGCTTGACGGCATTGTCCAGGTCGGCAGATGGGTGGACCAAGTGGAAGTTCTTGCCGCCCGTCTCGCCAACGATTCGGGGGTAGGATCGGTAGCGGCCCTCGGCAACACCCTCGCCAATGGCCCCGTACAGCTTGCGGAAGATGGCTGTGCTTCCGGTGTAGTGAAGAGCAGCGAACTCCTTGTGAGCGAGGATGGTCCTGGTGATCTCTTCGGGGTTGCCGGGGACGAACTGAATGACGTCCTTGGGCAGACCGGCCTCGAGTAGGATCTGGTAGACGAGCCAGTTGGAGGCAATGGCGAAGTCACTGGGCTTCCAAACCACGACGTTGCCCATGAGGGCGGGGGCACCCGGCAGGTTGCCGGCAATGGCCGTGAAGTTGAAGGGGCTCACGGCGTAGACGAAACCCTCGAGAGGGCGGTACTCGAGGCGGTTCCACAGGCCGGGAGAGTTGTGTTCGGGCTGCTGCGAGAGGAGCTCCTGGGCGTAGTGGACGTTGAACCGGAAGAAGTCAGCCAGCTCGGCGGCGGCATCAATCTCGGCTTGCCAGGCGTTCTTGCCCTGACCGAGAACGGTAGCGGCCATGATCTCATACCGGTACTTGTTGGCGACGAGATCAGCAGCCTTGAGGAAGACGGCGGCACGATCGGAGAAAGGGAGAGCCTCCCACGCGGGCTTGGCCGCCAGGGCAGCATCGATGGCCTTGTTGACATCGGCGGGAGTGGCAGTGTGGTAGTTGGCGACCTTGCTGGCGTGGTCAGAAGGGTTGAACTGGTGGGAGAGGGCGGAGGTCTTGATCTGGACGAGGTAAAATAAATCGAAAGGTCAGCTGGGAATGGTTTCTGGAAGCTTTCAACGATATGGAGACGAATCGACCTACCTCCTTGCCACCGACAACAACGGGAACCTCGATGGGGGCCCTCTTCTGGTAGCTCTCGATAGCTGCCGTCAGGCCCTGGCGCTGAGCACTTCCCTTTGCGTAGTGGTGCTAAACGCCATGAAGACGGGAAAGACGTTAGCTGCCATCGATCGATCGATTGATTCATGGCCGGCCTGTCGTCCACGGCATGATTGACTCACGTTGGGCTCGTTGGCAACCTTGGGCGTCTTGAACGTGGCGAGCGTGCCCATGCTCATCCGCTGCGAGACCTTGGCTGCAGAGCGCAAGCTCTGGGCTCTGATGAAGACTGCCGACTTCATGACTGCTAACGCTGGGGAGTTCTGGTCTCTGCGAAAAGGACGATGGCCGAAAAGTCGGGATGATTGATGCTGGGCTGTTGATGCTGGGCTGTTCTTAAAAAGCTGTTTGTCGTCCAATACACCTACAGGCCCCAGCTCCTGTGTGTTGTCGGCTTATTGCGGTTTAATCCTGGAGCGCAACACGGAGGCCAAGGCGGTCATCAGGCTCCACAGTGGCAGAACTGGAACTTGGCTCTCGATTGCTGCTGCCCCGACTTCGGCCCCGTTGTGGCTGGGAGGCTGCTATTGTCTCTGATGCCGCCCACGGCGCCCAACCGACAAGTATTGATCAAAGCCTCAATGACAGCACGGTTGACGCCAGCATCGTCTTGTTGTGCGTCCCGTTCTCCGTCATCGCACATGTCTCAGCCGAACCCCGTGCCGAGCAAATCATTTCCTGCGCGTCCAGACAACCAACCATAGGGCGTGTGGCCACGACCGTGCCCAGTATCACTTTTGACAAAGATGACGAAAACATCATGTATCGAAAGTCTTATCGAAAGTCTACGTACATCCTGCTTCACAGACAAATCTCCCAAGCCTACATACATCTGCTCAACCACCTCTTTCGGCAACCGGGAGGCCGTAATATCAAGCACACACACAAGTCTTTGCTTCCCTATATATATCTCTTACATCCAAATTCATGCTGTACATGTAGTAAAAAAAAAAATGAAAAATAACCGTGCACATCCTCTTCGCCCATGGTATCTCATTACAATATGCAACTAAACAACTCAACCACAGAATCCGAATATACAACAACGAGTACATGGCGCCTGGCTGCATCCGTCAATAACGGCAGCTCATTCAATGTGCAGCCACTGGCTCCGGTGCCACCTCGGGAGTTCGCTTTGATGCTCTCGAGAATCTTGAGGCCGCTGTCGCTGGTCTCTCAGGTCTCTCATAGCGCAACAGCGGCACACTGAGTCCGTAAGCCTCAGTTTGGCCCTCGGCGCTATGTTGGTCCATCTCAACATTGATCCGGATATCGAGACTGCCATCATTCCTGCGACCGTGAGCATTGGAAGCTGACACGTTGTCCGTACCAGCGTGCACCTCTCCTTCGTGTAGCTCAGAGTGACCGTCCCTGCCAACAAACGATAGGACATCTTGACTTGCACCATCGACCCGTGGTGCTCCATTGGTGGGATGGGCATTTTTGGGGGAATTCTCTGTCAACATGGCATAATTTCGGCTGGGCATGGTACAATGGTTGCGATTGGCCGTCTTGGTCGAGTCACCTGGATCTTTGTTGAACAGATCAAGTAGGGTTTCGTCTGTGTCGTGATTCAAGTGATGAATCTTGTTTCGTCTTGCCAGAAGATTGGCAACTGCCTGCGGTGGCGGCTTATTGACGATAGCTGATGAGACCACATTGGCCATGTAACGACTGTCCTTCTCGACCGGTATCTTGAGCTTTGGGTTGGAGTAGAAACGTCCCAGTGCTGCCAAGTGGACATCACCGCCCAAGATGGTGACTCGGACGGAAAACTCGGCAGCAATTCGCTGCAGCTCTTCAATGAGATTTCGTCGCTCCAGTTTGTGCGTCTTGGCGGTATAGTGATCATCGAGGTCATCGAGAAGATCGACACTGCCGTCGAACGTGTTGAACAGGCCACCGCCTACACCGAATCGACGGTTCAAAAACTTGATAGGTCCTATCATTGGGCTACGGAGGATGTTTTCGAGCCAAGTAAGACGCTGAGATTGGTCAGTGCAAAGCTCTGCTTCCTCTTGACCAACGTCAACTTACAGGGTATGCAATTGGAATGCCAAGAAGAAGAATTAAATGTTTGATTGGTTGACTGGAGCTGGCAGCCTTGGAAAGCTCGCTTCGAAGTCTCTCGAAGATCAGCTTATAAGTCTCTGGGTAATTGACTTGGCGTCGGGTACGCTGGGCATGGGTTAGTGTGGTGAGGCTATGATGGAAAGATCAACTGTGATTTGCTCACCTCAGTCCGTGCATCGATGCCCAGCATAGCCATGCGAGCACCAAGTCGCGAGTACATGTTGATCGAGTGCTCTGCCACATATGGGCCGGGCCGGCTGCCTCGAATGTACTGATTCCCCAGTTTGGGTTCCGCGGCAAAAGTGTCGACCATTTGATTGGGATCCACGGCAGTATGCTCGCCATTAACGTCAAGATGGTCAGAGGTATAAGTCGAAACTGGCGGAGGCAAGTGGTGCTGAAAGAGCAGGTAGTACTTGTGAGCTGTGCCACCAATTCCGCGGAATACGTCACAGCGCATAAAGCTGTCGACATAGGATCCGAATCCGTCAATAATCTACAGGGCTGTTAATAACAAGGAAACTGTGGGATGATGAAGCTTTTTTCTTTTTTTTTTTTTGGGGGGGGGGGGTTGGTTCACGTCATGGTCGTCCCATATATTGACCTGAGGGATCTGTCCATTTGCCAACGCAAAAGGCTCCGAGTTGTACCATCGAATGTAGTTCTTCAAGTAGTAGTCATCGCACTCTGACCGCAAACTCTCCGGGAAAGGATATTCGGCGCGCTTCTTAGGGTTGCCGATATCAGTCCAGGTGCGGAGAGGACCGTTGACTCGAATGCCATCATTGTAAATTTGGTCGCCGCCGCCCAGCATAACGTGGAACGGGGCCTGCTCATGCTTTCGCATTACGTCTCTCCACAACGGGGCACCACTGAAAGCTTCTTCGTCCGTGCCGACGCTAAAACCGTTACACGAGTGGAACATGACGCGCATGGAATCGTCGGCAGCCGGAACAAAAAACCTGTTGACCCGAGGCTTGTGTTCCCTCGAGTATCGTACGTCAGGAATGGCGTATTCGTATTTGATCTCCTCAGCCTCGATCGGAACGTCAATCTCGAATGCCCAGAAGGTGTTTCTGCGGTCCGAGTAAAGGCGTTGGGCCTCGAAGCGGACTACTTGGCCTGCACCTTGATCCGTGGAACCGCTGGCGCCATTCTGCGCAGGTGAACCAGCCAGGAGGCTCCTGGCTTCACCTACACGGCGCAGAACCAGCGAGGGCTGGTACAAAATATCCTCGCCGCCACCTTTGGCAACGACCAATACGCTGCCGTACCAGCGGTTGTGCTCCATGTAGCGATAATTCAGCAAAGGCCCGCAGACAATCTCCTTGCCGTCAGCTTGTGGTTTGCTGCGGCCGTCGTCCTTGGCCTCTTCACCATGGGGATGGGCAGCGGTTACGCCAATGGGCTGGAAATTCCCCCCGCCGTTCGGGTCTTCTGGTGGTTCGATCCGCGAAACGTTCAAGAGATTGGCCAACGCGTCTGTGCTCGGCTCCGTAGACACGGGCTCGCGAGGAGGACCATGAAGCCCTGCATGACGGCGATAGGCTGCCGACTCCTGGTGTCGCCATCTGCTTGGGGACACATGGGGATTGTACTCGGGATCATCGTGATGAGCACCACTGCTCTGTTGAGAAGCCATACTTGCGCACTACGACTTTAACTCTTGTCAGTTATCATCCCGTAGGTGGATCTAGCGTGAGACGCGGGCGCGCAGCTTCGCAGCAAGTAAATTGTAGGTGGCTAAAAGAAGCAGCTTTGTTCTTTCGAGGTTGACGACCTGAACGTACCGTTGGTAGTCGACTATATATGTACGACTTTTCAGCTTTTTAGGGACGTGGGCAAAGGAGAAGGAAGCCTTCCCTTGGGTGGGCAACGTCGCAATGCTCAAACACTCAAACAGATGTCGGGACGAACTCGAGTCGTGCGATTTTGTCACGGCAACCAGCAAAGACGGATCCTTGTTGCTGCTGGTCTCACTCCCTAACGCGAATCAGCAGTGACAGTAAGATACATTACGTAGCTTGAGCGAGCTGCGGTATATGTATTGTATGTATGTAGCAGGCTGGCGGGGGAGCGGGGGCCAGGGGGCAGGGGCAGGGGCCAGGGCCGGGGGCAGGGATCATTCTGGTTGTTACGGGTGCCTGCGTGCCGTAAAAATACTAACAAGACGGACTGCTCGGGAATTCCGAATGGCCTGCACGCAGGGGCCTCAGTCGATGCCAAAACTTCCCAACGCGTTTCAAGAAGCTGAAAGTCTTCTTCCCAGACTAAATCGCAAGCTTTCGAAATGAGAGCAAATCACGAATCACGTGGATACCATCTTGATATATTTTCATCTCGAGACGTCTTGTTATGAGGCCTGTGATGTACGAAACTGTGTGACTTGTTGCCGCGACGTTGAGGGTTTTGATGGAGAGATTCGCCATCGGGACGAGAGAGGTATTTACTCCATAGATTCTCATCTACGGCGTTTTATGCATTCAGCTACCATACTTCTATTGCTGTGAGCGATGAATTACAATCTGACTCGTCGCACCTCAACCGTTCGAATCTAAACCTACTAGAAAAGTGTTGTGGAAGGCGAGCATAGGCCATTCGAAATTGTCAAGGTCAATGATTCCATACCATGGATACGATCTCTTCCAGATGTGGGCAAGAGCCTTGTGGTTTTTTGCACACCCGACTTTCCGTGGATGATGAGTCCGATATTGAGGAACCGAATAGGCTCGTAATTAGCGTACCATTTTCTTAAGGAAACTCGTTCAAGGAAAAGAATGGGCACAGGATGGGAAGAACGTGATTGGAAATATCAAAGGGTAACTCGAACGGGGCTTTCGAGTACGTGCTACGCGTAACTAGTATCACTCTTGAACTTTGAGTGTTCAGATAGATTTCTCTCACAAGGTACCGTCAATAATGTGATTCTGACCGTCGTTCGATGAAATTGATGTGCAAAAGCACACATTTTATGCCCGTTCAAGACGTATAGTTGATCACCAATGACTTCATGTCGGCGATGGGCTACCCTAGACATAATCTCATGAACCAGTTGGCAAGCCCACGATAATCACGACGTTTGAGCTGATCATTTCAACACGAAGCGGGTATTTAGCAATGCCATGCTTGTGTGTACCTTGTTACATGCCGTCATGAGCTGTCAAAATACCAGCTGTGTGGCAAAACTTTGACCCGCGAGCCGTGCAAGGTATGCTTCTGAAATAATTGCCATCTACGCGTTCCCTGATGCCTTGATCCTCTCTACCCTAGTCGCAGCACTGCGGAAGCAATCATGATCACTTTGGGTCATCTTGAGTTCTCAACGGCCTTGTGCGCAAAATTCATATCAGAGGAGCAGAAAACGGGCTCAAGAGGCTGGACAACCGACTTGCATTCGTCCTCTTCTTATAGCAGCGAAATTCGAGTATTATTCGCATGCCCGAGTCACGTTCACGGCTCAATATGGGAGGCAAGCGTCAACTGGCATTGGCGGATGTCCTGCTTCTCGAGTGGGCATGACGGGCAAATCGTGCCAAGGAAAGCTCTGGCACAGCAGCACATTTTGCAGACGCATAATAATATGCTTGTCTGAGTTTGGACTGATGGCCGTGTCTGACTGCAATCATTGAGACATGCGCCAGCCACAATACCCTCCGGTGATAAAATGCACAAAATCTATCGCTGGCCAGGCCATAACCACAGGGCGAGCGACGTGTGAAGTGTAGTGACTCGGAGGACTTCTGGTATCCGTTCTGTGACATGAGGAACAGAAACTTTCGGCAACGAATGTTGTCATAATTGACATGGCGAAGTGTATTGTATACTTTGCCCTTTTCTCCGTAATACACGTTACTATGTGAAACGTGCAATCGTGGCGGGGACTGGACATCTCACGACCCTGCTTCTGAATATAAACAACACGGGTCTCCCTCGCCGTGATACGGAACGCAGGTGTATCTCCAAGAGAACAAGTTTGCATCGGCAGAAACTGGCGTTGAAGCCAATAGCCTAAATCTGGATCCATGTCTCAGGTAACCCGTTGCAGCGAGATGAATGAAGGTAGGTTGGGGAATGCCGGTCGTCGGGGTTTGTGGAAAACATATTTTCAGTATTTCACACAGCCTGTAGGCAAAAAGGCATTTTCGTACTCTGTACGGACCGTAATCGCAATACAATTGTTGTGCATCATGTACGGAGTAAAGTTGGTCAATGTTCACCTGGCCAGGTGTAGTAGAAGACAGACTGACTTGTGGAGGTCCATGTGGGTCTCACACGGCAAAATGATGGCGAAAGAATGGCATTACATAAGCAGCAACACCAATTGACATGAAATTTTTTCCCGCTCGCCCACACCACTTCATCCCTTCCTCGATCTCACTCCTGGAACTGCAATTTGCAGCCAGCGGCAGGGAGAAGCCGCTAAAGAAGGCGCCTAATTCAAGGTCCTGTCTCTGATCGACCTGGACCTGCTGTCGGATATTGACTCGAATGGAATCCCCTACCGATGGAGTTTTTCTCCCTTTTGTTGGACCGAAAAAAAAGAAACCTTCTCTGCGGCACTTGTCCAGCAATGCCGAGCACGACAGAAGCATGAGAATTTGCCTAGTCGCGGAGCCAAGTGTTGGGAGGTAAGTAATGCAAATGATGAAGCCCACATGGCCATGTACGTGTGACATGCGTCTTTGTTCAAACTTCCTTGCTCTTATTTGAAAAATCAAACCAAGAACAAGAAACCCCACGGCATATGTGTGTACAGCGGTGGGCTATCTTTGTGCTCTTAACTGCTGAAGGAAATTTCAACGTGCCAATATCGAAACTTCCCCATCATTACCAAACACCGCTGCTCTTCACTCCACAGAGACTTTGGTGCATGAAGATGGGGAGACAATTCCGAAATGCAAATATAAAAAAAAGCCTTTTCCCTCGTTAAAACTTGTGTGACGTGCTTTACTTGGAGATGGAAAAAAGTAGTTGCTGCTCTCGAGGGCGATCCGTGCGTGCGCTCCAATTGTCTACCAGAGCAGGCAAGTAATCCAGCACCATTCACAGAGTGCAAACTACACCGCGCTACCGTGCTACCGTGCTTGATAATAATTGGCCATTCCAAGAGCTTATTTCACATTTGCCGACACCAACGAGTCTGAAGTTAGGCAGGCGCAGACGTAAGCCTTTGGCGACTTCCATCTCGTCTCCCCACTTCGGCCGATGCTGCATCGGTTTGGTCAAAGTCTAATTAACGTGGAAAAGCGTTTTGCCAGCGCGGGAAACCATCCAAGGGATCACATCTGCGCAGGGATTGCTACGTGCTCACCCAAGATTCAACAGACTATCCAGAAGTATTATTTATCGAGAGCAGTTATGCCGTCAGGATCAGACTTGTTCAGTCTACATACATAGCCCCGTTGACCATCTTCCCCATAGCGATGAAACAACGTTCTGAACGTCAACTGACTGGTAACAGAACTCCACAGGGCAGGCTGGGCATTTTCTTCTTCTTTTGTCTTCAATTTCCCTCTCATCACGTAACAAGATAATAAGAGGGAACCGCGATCTCTGGGACCGCAACGAAGGGTCGAGGCCGGGTCTTCCATCCATCCTTGGTTGTTCTAGATACATGACACTCGTGCAGCCGAGATGCATGCTGCATACGACGACTGGCCAATTGTCGTGTAATGTGAGCGGTCAAGGCAAGACCTGACAGTAAGCAACTACCAGCCACCTGCAGACGTCACGCGATATAGGACTCGGCGGAGTGCAGGAGTAGAACTGAAATGCACGACGTGGAAGATTCGGCGCAGCTCAACTTTGGCATGCCGTTATCATGAACCTCTTTGACGCACGCCGTGCCCACCCAGCTGCCGGTTCTTGCGCGAGGCATGCTGACCGTTGGCTGCTTTGTGGCTGATCGCCGAGCTGCGAGCTGAACAGCATGACCAAGAAAGAGCAGGCCCTGATGATACGGTCACGATGCTCCGCACTTGTTCACGATACGCTGCGTTTGGGGACGTGAGGCTTGGACTTGGTCGCACACATGGTCGATCACGGCAGGTTATCGCTCGCGTGCCACACACCTTGAGCGGTTGTGGTGGTATTAATCAAATATATATCAATGATGGGCAGTACAAGATAAGAATGGCCAAGCCTGACTGACGCCCACTGACCCACTGACCCACTGACCCACCGACCCACCAGACAGCTCACTGCAAGGATTCAGCAAGTACGGACTACCAAGAAGGTGACTAACTTGGAAAAGCCAAGGCCAGGGGTACGTATGTAGTGCTACGGAGTACTCTGAAAAGAAGGAAGCACCGGAAGCACCACGGGTTCTCCGGCTGGCTTTCCTTTCCCTAAGTCCACGAAAGATGGCTAGACACTAGAACACCATCTCGTTGCGCTTGTTTCACGAGAATATGCATGGGCCGACGAGAGGAGAGAGAGACCAAGGACAAGATGCAAAACATGCCGCAGACAGAATCATACAGCCAGCCATCGGATACATATGCAAGGCTGGGGCTGGCCCATATTACGGAGGACTTGCAATCCGAGCAATGCGACGATCACAGGACTGTGCAGTCCGATAATATCTGGAGGCATTGCCTATTGTGTTGCCACTCTACCATCGCACCGAATAGTATAATGCAACGAACGGCACATGAGCCTTCCGTACTCTGGGATTGGAGCTCGGGCGGCAAGTCCACATTTCTCATCTTGTGCAGAACACCACAGTGCACACCAATTGGCAAGTGACGAAACTGATAATGCCGTACATATTATTACGTGCTCCGGAGACGCTGACGCAGACCAGACAAGGTTGGTTACGCGCGGGTCGCACCTGCCCACTTGAGCCCCCCGTGCCCTCGGGTCTGCAATTCGTCCCATTCTTCCCTTCCCTTCCTATTGTACGCATCATCTTAATTGACATTTCACAGTCAAATCAAACCCACATGCTATTACAACCATGCGCATTCATTCGAGCACACAGACAACATGGCATTCCCCCGATTCCCCCGATTCCCCCGTCCGGAGGACCCCTTCTCAACCACACCCACCAGACAGCCCCCCGAACCTGCAGTTCCCTGGCCTTGTAATCTCCAATCTCCATTCCACCGACCATCTAGCCATCAGCCACCGTCCGTCGTTGAAAAAACACCAGAGCCCAATAGGCACACACAGGTCAAGCCGCCAGCGCACCCTGACCCGTACGGCCGCATCGGTATTCTAGTCACAAAGGCGCAAGGATTGGGAAACACAGGCCCATTCATTGCATTACCGCACAGCGCCGCCCCAGCCTTGAACTGCCTCGGCCGTTCCAAGACTGCCCGTATCAACGTAATCAACTTGTAGAGTTGTCTGGCTCGTTTCCGCTAGCTCCCGTAGCCCTGGCAGCGCTGAAAAGACGAAAATTACCCTGCCTCCTCCACGAGAGTACTGTCAAATCTCTTTGTCTGACTCGTCTCCCTGGGCAAGACGTCACCAGCCCGCCCCCTAGCGGCCATGCCATAGCTCATCTCTGGGCTCTGGGGACCCGGTTCGAATCTGAGCTCGGCCGCACGGAGCTCTCTTCCTTTTCAGCGAAATCCTCCACATCCCATCATCCATCCTCCTCCTTTGGGTGAATGAGCCAGGGAAGAGCGGGAAAAAAGAAACCTATTGACGCCTTGCCTGCCCCCTTCTTCCTTTCCCTTCCTCATCCTGCCTGCCTGCCCTAAACCCCGGCGGCGATCGGTCACCTGTCAGATTGATGTTGCAACACTTCACTGCATCCCACCCGGTCTCATTCTCCATCCATCCCATCCCATCCCATCCCGCATACTCATATTCTGTGCTGCTTGCACCTCTTTGACAACTCCAACAACTCGCCACCTTGCACCCCTTGGCACGAAGGGACATCGGTTTGCTGGTCAACGGATGAGTTAAAGAAAGAGGTACCCTGAGAGAACCCAAAATTCCACTTTGCTCATGCATGTCGTCCCTCTTTTTTTATATCATCCAGTCTTGTTATCAACAGAAGCCAACCTCCTCTGCCGGCCAGAGCTCAACTTCTCTGGACGCCTCTGTGCGAACAGGATTCGATCAAGTTCCTCTTCTGCTCAACTTTAACACCGAGCTCAAGCTTAAAGCAACGCAAGCAGCTTTTCGTCATGAGCTCGACTGTTTTCATGGCTCCCGCTTTGCAACACCCCACAAGGCCACACTCGGCGTATGAAGTCGGGAGTTCAACAGATTCGTTCTTTGATACGCCACACCACCGTCGTCCAGGCTCGGGAACTGGTGCCTCTTCCACGCAAAACGGCGTGAATGGCGACCCCGATAATTTGTCGTCCTGTTTGGAAGACTTCGATTTGCCATCCTTCAATGCCGATTTTGAACTCGACACTTCCATCTTCGCCAATAGCAAAGGACGCCATTCCCTCACGCAACTGGGTCCACCACCGCTACCAACAGTGGTCGAACCTACGCCAAAGCCCGACACTAAGCTATCGAGACAATTCTCAACAGCTCGTGGCAAGAAGAGTTCACTAATCGAAAGACCTCGGTCATGGCTCGCACCCGGGAGCAAAGTCGCTAAAGAAACTGTCGATTCGTCCCACAAAAAATCCGCGACCTTGAAAGATGCCACCTCGCAACAGTCTCCAAGCATGCATCCAGAACGAAGCCTTTCCTCCGGGCCGGAGAGCTTTGCCCATTTTGCACGACGCTCTTGGATGTCTCGCTCCTCCCGATCGCCCTCGCCCAAAAACGTACCTGAAACGGTGCCCGAACAAGAAAGAACAGACCGCGATGGTTTGGCTCGAGCTCCGACCAAGACGAAGGCCCATAAAACACCACACAGGCTGCAGATCATTACAACCAACGACCAAGAAGGGGGGACAAGACAGGCGAGCTTGTTAAAGCCGACGCCAAAGCCAATCACCCTGGCAACGTCGTACCTTTCGAAAATGAAGTCAAAGCAGCAAAGCAGCTTCTTTGGACGGGATGGCCCAGACTCGGATCACAGCTGCGCTTCATCTGCCACAAGTCTCAATCGCACATCCGACAGTACTCGAACGAGCGCCTCTCGGTCCATCTGCAGCGATGGCAACACAAACACTCCCATTACGGAAGACTCTTGCAACGAGATGTCACCACAAATTCGAGATCCCCTCTGGTCGAGCTTCAAGTCACTCGATGTCGAGGTGAAAAGCTTCAGCTCTGCCAAGCAAACAGCGACACGAGTTGCTCAGGTGCAATCTGTCTTGCTTCCTTTTCTCAGGGGCACGAGAAATCACCCGTCCAACAAAACGATAGCGCTCGAAGATGTGGAACGAAGAGCCATGGTGCTCGACAAGTGGTGGAACCTGCTTCTCGACATGCTCCAAGGACCGTTACCACAGCCCATTCCCGGCATGGATCGCCCGATTCTACTCGAGGCGGCGACAATGCTCATGATGCGACCCGAATGGAGACAATCGACATCTTACTTGCAACCTTTGGCTGAGCGCTCACCTTCAGAACGAGTCCGCTCAAGGTCCTGGACGAATGCTTCCAAATCAACAACGGATAGCTTCGTCCATTTTGAAATGCTTGCAGAGTCGGCGGAACACAATGTGAGGACCATGTTTGTGGCTAATCTGGTTAAGCAAATGGCTTATGTGGTGGAGAAGATGTCCCTGCGCCACGCTCCCCTGAGCCTGGTTAATTTTTCCGGAAAGACATGCGCTTATGCTTTCTTCTTTGCCCCCGGGGTCGCTGATGTCCTCGTTCGACTCTGGGGACTTACTCCCGAGCTCCTCAGGCGAACAGGGAGCGAACTAGGACTGCCTCGGAGGAACGCTGGCGAAAGTGATGACATCGTTGCGCTTTTCCCACCCAAGCTGGGTATACTCGGTTGGTCGTCGCCACGAGCTGTATGGGACTCGTTGAAACAGATACCCAAAATGCCACTCCTGGTTGCTAGAATTGCGTGGACCGGACCTTGGGTTGCTCGTTGGAAGGGACGGGACACTGACTTGTTCTTCATTTTTTGCAAATACTTTCACGTCCTTTCAGATCAATTTGTCCCCCCGGGCTTGCCCCTCACCGAGAAGGCTCGATCCCCGGCATTCGCGTTGGTCCACGCACAGCTTCTCTCGCTCGTGGACTCGACCATTCATCGACAGACCGGCCTTGACCACTCACTTGGCGCGCCGCTAATTGATGCGGTAACTGGGCCTGATGCCACAGCACTGGCGCTTCCTCCGCCGCCTACAAACCTGATGAAGAGCATGAGCGAGAACCGACTGGTCATTTTGCTGAAGGACTTCTTGTCGGACGATGCAAGTGAGCTCCTTGGTGCGAGGCATACATTCGCGGAGACATTCGCGACGCTGGTTAAGGCTGCCGCACGCAAGACGTCACTATACAATAACGCGGCTTGTTTCACGCTTTGTGATTTTCTTGAAGAAGTTTTGATGATTTATCACGAGTTCGAAACACCATCCACCAGCTACGTCGATTGGCCTTTCTGGATCGACGTGTGTAAGAAGATGTCCAGCTCAATGAACACCATGACGGAGGTTCGCTTGCTGTCTTTCATCTTTACCATTTGGGACGCGATTGCCAAAGACTCTCGCAGGAAGGTGAATGTGTGTCTGGAGTGGCTGCTCACCGAGGAGTCTTTCAACACTTATTTCAACAACTGGTGCCCAATGGTTCGGGCTTATTATCAGCGTCTAGTGTGTTGGAGAATGTGCCGGTACACGGGGGGGGCCAACGAAATGGACATGAATGTTTACCTCGCTGCTGCGGCAAGACTTAAGACGACGTGGGCCCATTATCTCTACTGTAAACAAGCTGCCGAGGAAAGCGGCCGCAATCCTCCATCCACGTCGCCGATGTCGCCAGCCATGGGCAAGAAGTTCATGATTATTCGTCAAGAGGCCAACTTGCCCCAAAAGGGACTCTTCATGGGTTTTGACACATTCGCAAGAACCTCGAGCAACCAATCCTTCACAGGCAATGAGACTCCAGGCACGAACGGATTTGCACGTACCGATACCAAGAAGCGATGGTCTCTCCTTGGAAAAGTGCTGTCCATGACCTCTGGTAGCGGTGCACCGGGTCCCTCTGATGAGCTGCTGCCGAAAAGCTTGAGTGATCCAACCGGGCTGCGGCGAGAGTTGGCGGAACCGGTGCCCCTGGTGTCAGCGCTTCGCCTTGAGACTGCCACATCGGAGACTGATTCCCTGGGCTCCTCACCCGTGTTTGACGAACAAAAGTACATATTCAAGTTCATTCTGGGCTGGCAACAGAACCCTGGTCCGGCTCGGGATCGCGCCCTCACACGGCCACGACTGCCAATCCCCACGCAGGCGCGAATCAGTCCGAAGAGCCGTGCTGATCGAGCGCCACTTCCCTCGTCACCGACACCTCGTTCCTCGGCCCATTCACCTCCTGAGACGCCGAAGCCTGTTCAACCCCAGACAGGCACTGGTGTCACTTCGCTGACCGCATCGGTCGAGGAGTGGCTTCGCAACACGCCGACCAGCAGTTCAGCGTTCGAGGGGGCTGAAGAGCGACGTGGAAGTATCGCTGAAGGCCAAACGGGCGTAGCGAGTGACACACGGCTCCAAACTCAGTGGCATGTCGCAGATGGGGTTGAAGGTATGCACGAGCATTTTACGAAACCGATCAAGCCCAGTGGGATATTTGCCAAGAATGCTGTTTATTGTGGACGTGCATTGGCAGAGTGGTCTCAAGTTGTGTCCGAATGCAACATCTTCACCGAGAGACGACAAGATGACGGCGTTGAGCGCATGCGCGATGTCGAAGTACCCTTTCTTGGCGTAGATGGCTTCCGCAAAGTTGGTGTGTGAGTGACAAGGCACCTGAACTCTGGTGATAGTCCATGCATGGGAACATTTCTGCAGGACATTCCGAGGGTGAGCATTTTCGTTGAGAGCTCTTCATGAACGTCCCGGGACGTCTTTGCATGCGATTCAACGAAGAATAAGTCGAAGCATACTTACCCTTATCTTCACGAAGACGACAAACGGCACACCTTGTTCTTCTTGTTGCATCCTTTTCTTTTTTTCCTCTTTTTTTTTTTTTTGCATTCGCTTGTTCTTCATCCTCCTTTCTTTTTTTGGGCAATTCGTTGCATCTGGTCACATATATGGCATATAGGTTGAAAGGCGTTCCGGAAGGGATAGGGCACTGATTTAATAAGCCGAAAATGTTGGTTGTGGTTGTCTGTCAGCATGACAGTCTGACATGCTGGTCCGTTAATATAGGTTTGTCGCATAAAGGGAACTTTCATGGGCGACGTGAACTCAACGTTTCGAGATGAATTTAGCAGGCCTTTGATCTCCAGTCTTCTTTTTGTTTTTGTTTCTTTTATTTTGAATGCTCTCGAACATGGTCTCAGCTACCACATCACCGCGCGAAGTAAGGCGGTGAGAGGAAGGGAGTGTTATTTGGATAGATACCCAGAATGAATTACTGTGGATGAAGCCGGAAGATTCGATTGTGAATGGGCCTGCCATGCGTCATGGATGACTTTTGGATTGTGTTGCGTAGTGATGACTTGACCACCGTGGCTCTCTGCCCGATCAAGGAGTAACCAAACTGCTTCAAACTCGGCCATGTACCGGTCCATGCGGGCACTGGGCTGCGAGTGATGCCGATGGTGGATGCGAAGATGCGGTGACGTGCCTTGGTCAAGCTTGGTCTAACTCCCCCTCACTACAAGTCCAGTCTACGAGCGGTAAAGTGGGGGGTTAAGCGTGACTGACTGGCCACTGAGAGGACGGGAGATGGCCAAATTGGGAAATTCGGGTGGCGTGGAAGGGAGAGGTTAGTGTCGTTGCCCTGGCCTTGGCGCACAGTTTTTGTAGGTGGAGGTGACGGCTTTTGCTTTCATTCATTCATTTTCATCTTCATCCTTGAATCTTGCGTAAGGACTGATCAATTTGTATCATGTTCAGAAAGCATTGCTACTTGGTTTTAATAGCTCTTATACAAAGCCGTTACAGGCTAGTTGCTCCAACGCATTCCATCGTTTCGTCTATTTGGCATTTTGGTATCGAAAAAAAAAAAGAACAAATAATCCAACAACGGGGGGTCTGCAACCCTTCATACAAAACTACAGGTAGCTTTCTTCCTTGATGGATGACTGCGAGTTGAGGAGCAGCTGTGCTGCTGCTGCCTGGGTCGCCATGTAAGCGACGTCGTCATCATTGCTTACAGAATCAAAGTCCACGATTGCATCGTTGACTTGGTCCATTAGAGATTCAAGGGCCAGTGGCGGGTTCCTCAGACCGGCGAGATTGTCTGTGGCGAGCGAATGGATGTAATACTGGCAAGTTTCTTTGATCTTGAACAAAATATCGAGCCGGCAACGCTTGATTTCATCTGGGAAGCAAACTTTTTTTCAGATCTGGAGGTACAGAATCAGAGTCGAGCCTAAATGACAAGTTGGAACTTACGCACAAAGTCAGGCCTACCAACGTATTCGACGTTTCATGAGTCGGTGGCGACCATTTGCAGTCAACATGTACCCTAGATTGTCCAGCACGCACTCGTTTACGATTCTCATGCCAACATGGTCGAAAAGCTCAGCATCACCGAGCTCGTAGGCAACAAGCAAGTAAGCCTCTCTTCCGCTCAGCTGTTTCCTCGCGTCCTCGTTCGCATAGCCTAACCACGCGGTTGAAACTGGTCTCAAAGCTTTCGCCATGTGGTACTTTCATCTTCCGGCTTGGTTCGGTACCGACAACCAAGGTCGGATGTCCGTCTTCATCCAAAACCCAGTCTGGCGCGTCCATAGTGTGCGTGCTCCGACGAGCAGCACACGTGAGGCAAGGAGATTATCGCCATGATTTGCGACGGGCAGAGAGTCGAGCTTCGCTAGATTCCCTACAATGAGGAAGTGATATCGAGAAAGAAAGGACAGATAGACAGACAGACAATGCATGACCAATGCAAGAATCTGCGGGTCCGGATGCTTGGCAGCTTGTTCACAAGTGGCTTGTATGTAGACTGTAAACAGGTGCGACCGCCTGCAAAAAAAAAAGAAAATCGGAAGACATATCCCTTCATAGGTGTGATGGCAAGTAAGGAATTTGCCGGAAGATCACCCATAGTAATTTTTTTTTTTGCATCTCAATATGTATGCAGCGAAATTTTGTTTGCCGCCCCAGGATGCTTGTATCATTAAGGCAGCGTGGTCCCCCACTTTTACTGGAGAATCGACTTGACTGACTGACTGCGGGCAAGGTCAGCCCTACCAGCAGGTTCGTCGGGACTCGGTAGTGAGATGCTGTGCGTAGAAACTCAAACGGTGCAACGGTGACACACCTCCCTCCCTCCCCACCCACACAACCTCGAATGCAATACAACAAACCGCTCGTCTCTTCTCTCTTCTCGAACGCGGCCACCCAGACTTTATCATTGCAGGCGGGTTCATCGTTGAAACGGCGATAATATAAGAAGCGGCATGCGCCATGCCTAACACTGGGCGACCGAGTCAAGATTGTCATCTCTGCCGGCGGCGGCGTGTGAAGGTTAGTCAGGGACATGCAAGTTATCTACGGCTTGGCCAGCCTGCCTGTTTGAGTCACGACGATTGCTAATAGTTTTAACATCTGCAGTGCGATCTTGCCCGCCCCGGATGCCAGAGATGCTTCAAGTACGGCGTCGACTGCCCGGGCTACCGAGAGCAGCATGAACTCGTCTTCCGCAACGCGAGCCCCTTGGCTGTCAAAAAGCGCAAGAAAAGAACCTCGGCCAAGGGGACTGAACAAGATGGTACAAATGCGTCGTCCGAATCAGGCGGTGGCAGATCGACTATACCGAATTCTCAAAACAGCACTGGTGCCACTTTCTTTGTGTTCGTCTCGAACACAGATTTGTCGTCGTCGTCGTCGTCGTCGTCATCAACATCAACATCGACATCGACATCACGCGACGACGACATGGCATCTTCTCTTACTCCTCTGCCAAGACCGTTGATGGAACATTGGACAAACCACTCGATCCCGATCCTTCTCAACGTGTACTCTACGCTGAGCTTCCTCCACAATATTTACCGAATAAATGCCCGCAATGGACCCTTGATCTGGGCGGCCCATCTTTTCTCCCGAACATACGTCACAAACATTCGTTACCCAGTTCACGTACATAGGGAATCAACGGTCGAGACGCAGCGCGAACTCGGCACATATTTGGGGAAGACTCTGAGCTCTGTCAACGCGGCTCTTAGAGAACCAGGCGGTGCATTCCGAGACGATGTGCTGGCCACGGTCTGGATCCTCGCGAGCTATGAGGTCAGTATTTGGACATGTCTCTCACAACCACGGTGACCGTGTTGCGTGTATTGATATTTCGTCTAGCTGCTGGTAGGCTCACTAATCCACGTGGAACCATTAAGCCCCTGGCATCTTCATACACGAGGTCTGTACAGCATATTGCAAACCAGAGGGGTCGAGCCTCTATACACAGCAGAGGGCCGAACTGCTTTCTGGCCCTGTTACAACATGGTGGTGAGTATGCCCCCCCCCCCCAAACCTCTTTGACCGGTAGTAGCCAGCTCCGTAGAAAATGACCGTCTGATAGGCCAATAGCAAGTTCAAGCCCTCGTAAACAATACCGAATGCCCACCGGAATCTGATACATGGCTGGGCATCATCAAAAATCACCTCCACGACGGAGGAGGGTACGGTTTCTACGTCTCTGTCTTCATCACCAAATGCACACACGTCCAGGCCACTATTCTCGGCTTGCTTCGCCGGCACGACTTCGCGGCTGCCGAGGAGCAGTATGAGTCATTGATACAACAATTGGAGGCGGCAGAAGAGGAAGTCAACCAACACGCCACGACGACAAATGGATACAAACCTGAGTGGGATTTTTACATGCGCAACCTGTACTTCTCGGCAATCATCAAAGGGTATAGCTGCATTTTGTTTCTGACCAATTTCCTGACGCATTACGCAAATTGCAGGTTGCCATTGGTCAAGCTGAGAGCCCAGCGTGCCAGCTGTATACAAATGATTCGAGCTGGAGCGCAGTTCATCATTGATAGTATCACGGTGGCGTTGAGCACTCTGATAGCTGCAAAGGATAAGTCGCCCCGAGTCTTGTTTGACGCCATGAAGATGGTATGGCCGCTCAAATCTGTGTACGTTTCTGATTCAGCCTTGGCCGAACAAAAGGATCAGGCCGAAATGGCACTGGTTTTCATCGGAAAGGAATTCGGAGTGAGACAAGCGCTGCATACATATTCTGACAAACTGCCGCTCCCGCTCGAAGCCCGGCTGCCCCTGGAAATGGAGCCAGGTGATGATGGCACGCCTGCACTTTCGCAATGAAGAAATCACTCTACCATTATTTCCTATCCTCTCCAGATATACAGATATATATGGTCATATGTGCAGCGCAGTACGGAGTAGGATGAGCTGTGTTGCAGCTGCTGGCCATGACGTCATGATGCATGCGCTACAAGGTGGGCTCGTTGAAGTTGTCACAATTCACGATGGCGAACATTGGGAGGTGACATGGCCATGTACCTAATTTTCGGCGTGGAAAGTGCTTTTGTTCGCTCGAAGTCATTTGGTCACTTGCAAGAAGGAAGCTCCGACGTGCGATTGATTACGCAGGTTGCGGCGAAGAGACTACGTTACGGATTACATACAGCAGTCAACTGATGTGCAACCTGCATTTTGGTGACTGATGAGTTCGCACCAGTGACCAGTGGGAGTCGGGTGCCACGGCGTGCATCTCCCCATCAGTTTTTCCCTTGTTGGGCCACAACACAAGCTGTCCGACGCGATATCCAACACGAGCTTTGCCGGCCATGAGCGGACCTCAGCCCCCGATCTTGCAGAAAGGCCATTCATCTCATCTCTCTCCTCTCGGTGGAGCATCAAGCCGAGGCCAAGGACCCTTTTTCCTTTGCCAAGCCCTCTCGAACACATGGAAAACGTCATTCTCGTATATACGAGCATTTTGCACATGGAAACAATGGGGTCCCCCGGCAATTCGGTGAGGTCGCGGGACAAGTCATCAGGGCAGCGTTACACGACGACGGCTCCGGAGTTAGACGATGGACCAGATCTACCTTGCCTATGTAGGGTGTACGCAGGATGTGCAGCCACTAACCCGAGTAGACGTCTGATGAACGTTACACAAGAGGGACAAAAAAAAAATCCCACACAAAGTAAGCTGACCGGTCAGGTTGGTCCAGAGACGAAAATCCGAGGTGCGAAACCAGACGGAGGGTGGGGACGGTTGCCAGTAAGCATGAGCATGAGCCCAGCGGCTGCCCGGTGTTATGCCCCCGTAAAGGGGGCCCGTAAAGGGCCGAAGAGAAGGGGAAATAGTGGACGAAACAGAGGATTTTCCGCCGTCCATCATCACCCGGGAGGGCCAAGTGTGCTGAGTCGTGGCCCGCAAGCACGTCTTGGCCATGGCGCCGGGTCCACAGAATATGGGGCAGCTTGGACGGGGTCGGTGCTGTGACTGCTTGTCGGTGCTGTATATATGTGTCGATGGCTTGGCTTGGAGCCGAAATGGGCACCTTTTTTTTTTCGTGCCGCTCCTTCTCGTTCTGGTATTTATCTGCGCCGTGGTCTACCTACCACCTTGACTTGCTTCTCCGTGATATATTTTTACCCCTGTCTCATTTCTCACTTCATACCGTTACGGCGCTTCACCGTTTGGGTTTCTTTCTTCTGAAAGATCAATAAAACGCTCCTTTGTCGCGTTTCATCTCGTCGTCAGAGTTCCTGCCCCGTTGCCCAGAGTTGGGTCTTGACTGCATTGGGGCGCTCGACCGACCCCTTTTTTGTGTGCGTTGTTTTTCAACAGCAAGACGTAACGTCCGACTTGGAACATTCAATCTGGCCCCAAATCTACACCCACCAAGTCCAAGTCCAAGTCCATGTCCATGGCTTCGCTTGCTCCCTCGACCGCCGCTCCTGGCTCTCGTCTCCAAGTACTCGGTGCCTCGCCATCGGGTCCCGTGCGACCCAAGTTCAACTCTCACGTCACATCCGATCGTCTCCGTGAAGGAGCCGGTCTCTACCTGCCGTCCTTGTTCAGGACCCCCAGCAGCAACATCCGAAAGGGCCGAGTCTCCGTCTTCAAGGAGCTGGGCCTCGACGACCCGACTGTGTCGCAAGTGCCCGTCGACGACAAGTACTTGGGTGGCAACACTGCTGTTTGCTCCACACATGCCCCCTTGCGACAAGTGAGGGGGGAGTTTGGTCCCACCAACTAGGTCTTGATCCCGACGCCGAATTTCTTGATTCTGTGCAAAAACCCGCCAGAACCAATTGTCTGAATCTGCAACGAGAGGCCCTCTCTTCTGCTTACGCTGCAGGGCAGTGTGTGTATGACTTGGGCCCCAAACTTGGTTCTCACATTGGCATCAAAATCACATTTTGATTCGCTGTATACTTATTCCAGAATATGCACACAACTACGGACGGCGTTCATTCATTTTCGGGGTTTTTTTATACATACCACAACTCGCTAATACTTGAAACACTGGAATCAACATGGTACAGTCTGGCATCGAATGGCTGGAGGGAGCATCTGGAAATGGGATTTTGTATCATTGTTTTGGGAATGGGCCATCGGCCTTGCATATATGTCCGTGTTTGCAGAGCAAACATGACTTGCCATGGCATTTTGTACGCTGTCAGGATGTAATGGAGAAAAAAATTAGAATTGCAGTGCATGGTGATACTTGTTGGCACGGGGGATGACGTGTGATTCGAGACCATGACATGCTAGTCGAATGATGACGAACGTCGTGTGTGTGTACATATTTTGAAGAGCGGATGAGCCAATTGATTCATGGAAATTTCATTCCATTTCCAAAGGGAGAAAAAAAAAACCACATAGTCACAGCTGTCCCTCAATTGAACAACCTTGTCTGCGAGCACTCTGTAGATAATGACCGGTCAATGTTTAGTTCATCCAGTACATGAACATCTTCATCGTGTCCCATGACATCTTTGAAACTGCAGTCCCAGGCGGCCGGCCGTCTACATACGTACAACCCTGTCCCCAAATTTAAATGCATGCCAAGGCTAAATATCAAATCATATTCCAACTATGAGGGAACGCACGCCATAAACACCAAAAATGTCCAAAATGTCCAGCGACGTGGCATGTGTATGCAACGTGCCCCCGTCTCTTTACTGTACGTCTGTTTGTTCTGTCCTTCACATCTTCTCCAGCTCGTCCGTAGGAATGGTCTGTACAAATGCGTAGCTAAGCCATCGTAGCCAGATCTTGTTCTTCTCGTGCTTGCCCTTCTTCTTCTTCTTCTTGTGCTTCTTCTTCTTGTGCTTCTTGCCTTTGTTGGCATCTACTTCATTGCTCGTCATCTCATCGCACGACTCTTGGTCATCTTCGAAATCGTCCAATTCATTGATTCCGCTCATGGTCTCATCATTGGTTTTGCCACGCTGCCCCATGCGGTACGCCAAGTGTAGGTAGTTTCTGACAGTCAGGTCCTTCAGCTTAAACCCCTCGTCTTCAAACGTGCTATACTCGACTTCGAATTGAAATGTAAGTGGTCGAGCAGGGGAGTGTTTTGGCTTTTTGCCGCCATGATTTCCGTCACGCCACTTCGATCCATCGGCATCGTCTCTGCGACCAGGATGGTCGTTGTTGATATGCGTGAGATTGGCAAAATACTGCGTGTAGCCCATCAAAGTGAATTGCTGAGGATAGTATGCAGGGCCAGGGAGCGAATTTTTTGGAGGATCCGCTGGGATGATCAGGTTTGGGTCTTTGGGCTTGTTCCTTCCCTTCTTCTTCTTCTTCTTCTTCTTCTTCCTCTTTTCCTTCTCTACATCTATAGATCGTAACTCCATTGAGGTGTAGTCATCGTCATCGTCGTCATTGTAGACAAGGTCTATCCGCGGTGCGCCATTCTCCAGGGTGTGAGATTTGTCTTCCCAAATCGTCGCGTTTTCAAGCCCAGTCATGTTGTACTCGTAGACTCTCATGGTAGGGAAGTAGTTGGGTACAACGCTAGGGCTGACCAAGGCAACTTGATATCGCTCCGCGTATTTGCCTCCAATCTTGCTGAATTTTCCCTTGTTCTTCCTTCTTTGCTTCTTTCTCTCGGCGCTGATTGGGTCATTTTCGTCGTCCTCCATCTCTTCAAGCAATTTGATGGCTGAATTTGGAAGATCCCCCCACAGGTCACGCAGCTCCTGTAGGTAGTTCTCTTTGCTCTGCGCTGAAAAATCACTTTCATTCAGCGATCGTCCTTGGACCTCGGGACGGGAAGCGCCGATGCTCAAATCAATCTGCTTGGTGTCGCTAAGCAGGAAATGATCGATATTCATGTGGCCATAGAGTGAAGCTACCACGACGTCACGGTATTTTTGCAGCCATAATGTATAGCGTTGCCAGCAAGTCTCATCCCAATTTTGCTTGCTATCGGTTCTTGCCGGCGGTACGTGTCCGATTAGGATGGCCTTGACACCAGTTTGTCGCATAGTATCTAATTTCACGCGAAGCCATTCCATGTGCTTGTAACCTGGCTCCGATGGCTGCGCACAGCCATCTACAGCAGCGTTTCGGTCAAAGAAGTACATGGTGTTGAGACTGAAAACTGCAAGTTTGCCGGGGATTACATCGACATGGAACCAGCCTCCAAACTGAAACGAATGGCGCTGTTCCTCGGGGATAAAGCGACTCCAGATGTCTGCGTATGCCCTGAACCAGTGATTAGGCCCAGGATACATGATATTGTGTGGAAGAAAGTCATTGTTTCCAAAAGACGGTATGATTGGTACATCGAGCTTCCCGTTGGGTGAGCTAAAGGTCTTGATCATCTTGTTTGCAACTGCGCGATTACTGTCGAGAACCATTTTATCCGTCCGTGGATGGTCTTCATCACTGTCGTGTCTGGCGGAATCACCCGTCCACACCACGAAATCGATGGTGTCCTTGACGTTCTCCTTGACCCATTTTAGTGTAGCATCTACAAGAGAGAATGGGGAGTCGCAGTCCGTCTTCTCGGCGCCAAACGTGCCAGCCATTCCTTTGCCCCTGTGACAGGCGACGCCATCTTCGGTCGAGGTGTGCGGTTTGTAAAACTCGTCAGGGTGAAAGTCTGCAAACACAGTCAGTATTGATTGGGGATTGAGAATCAATAACGAGATGGGGAAAAGGAAAACGAACCTGTAATATGCAGAAAGCGACCGTGTAACTTGCGCGACTGCAGATCAGTATGCACTTGTGAGTTGTCCTGCAAGGTCTGTTGCTGCGAGTCGGATAAAATCGGTGATGCAATAACGCTACGGCTCAGAGCCAAAGCGGCTTGAAGCTGCAGCCAAGTTGCCAGTCGAGGCATTGCGGTATACGGTTCCTGAGCACAATGCTAAGTAAGTCGGCCCAAGCTGGCGCAACAGCATCGGGTGCACCAGAGCAGGCGGCGCGATTTGCTGAGGTCGTCCAGCGAGTAATTATATTTTCTTGGAAGAGCTCGGCCGAGTGAGCGCGCAGAATGCGCCAGCAAGCCCAGCCCAGCCCAGCCCAGCCCAGCCCCAGCCCCAGCCCCAGCCTCGAGGATCAACAGGCAGCGACAAAATCGGTGGTCCCAGCTCCCAGCAGTGAGGTCACGCAGGCACATGCCGCTGCAGCAGGATGGGGAAGTGTGAAAAAGGGTCGATCTCCCAGTGGTAAAGGTAGTATTGTGGAATGAACCTCGAATGGTGGCAAGCGCGTCGGCAGGTGGTGGACGATGAAGGGTGAAGAATGTGACCTTCTGGTTTGACACGGCCAGGGTCTGCTTGTTGGCCAACGAAGCCTCTGACGTACACCCGTCACTGTAGTAGCATCTCATGCCCCGTCCAGGTGACTGAATTGGCCAGATTGTAGTCCGCAGGGCTGCTATAAGCACTTGGGTTGGCGCTTGATAAGTTGATAAGCTTAATGCTACTTTCTTGACGACCAGACGTCATCAGAGTCATCACTATTGGTACATGTAGTTAGTCATGGAACCTGCATTTTGACAAAGACGGACTGACCGATACTCCGTCCGTACTCCGTACACTGGGGAAAAAAGAAAGAAGAAAGAAGAAGAAAAGGGTCATCAGCCAGCCATCGCAAGCACGAGCACGGGAGCCGACTAGTGGCCGCTGCTCAACCCAGCAGACATGATGTTGAGTTGAGTTGATGAGTGAGAATCAAATGCCGACGCAGCTGACGCAGCTGACGCACCTGGCGCACCTGGCGCACAGCGGGCAGACCCGTCGGGCAGCCTGCAGATGAGCCAATCTCGACCCGTCGCCCTCCACACGTGCGGCAACGACTCGGCCTCGCGTCTGGAATCCTCAGTGCCTCATTACCTTATTGCCTCGAACCCAACACGCATGGGTTGCCCACCTGACTTGTTGCGAGCAGTTTAGCGAGGGCAAGCAACGAGACGACCATTTCGGCCACATAGCATCATCTTGACTCGGAGACGATGTTGTCCACACCAACATGTACGAGTTGTGGACTCGGCGAAATGCAGAGAGATGCAAAGCCCTCTGAAAATCGATAATGCGGTTGCAGCCTGCATCACATCCGACGACCGCATCTGGCCTCTCTAGTACAAGTAAATCGGACAGCATGCCAGCTATGAAAAGCTAATAACATGCACCGCACCAGCACTCATCCATCTCAACTAGTTCGTGCACACACACCCACACACACACACACACAAAAGAAAGAAAAAAAAAGAAAGAAAGAAAGAAAAACAAAAGGGAGAGGAGAACCCCCCAAAGATAAAATTGTATGTCGCCACGATTACCATGGGAAGCCGTCACAGAGAAAATTTTAAGCGTACGGAAACCCTCAAACGAGTGGCCATGTGTCAGTCTAGCAACATTGATAGTACCTCTGTAGGCGACGTTTCTACTCGGAAGAAGGTCTGGCGTCATTTGGAACATGACGCTCGTGTTGAGGACGCTGTTGCGTTGGGAGAGAAGAGGGAGGAGAGAAAGGAAAAATTGGGGGTTGGCGCATGTTTTCGATGGAGTTGGTGATGGGGGCCATTTGGTTAGTCAGCTCAGTGCGCGCAAGACTTGCCCACTTCCACTCCCCTACCAGTGACCACCCAAACCCTCGCATCAACAGGACGTTCGGAAAGAGGGCTGCGTTGACGGGGGTCTAAGGAAGTTAGTAAACGTGAGTGGTTCAGATTCCATTTCTGAATCAGTAGCCCAGTCGAATTTGATACGATACCCAAGTTTACACCAATAGGGGAAAAAAAAAAAGAAAAAAAAAGAAATACACCACCGCCGGGTGAAGCCCCAGATATAAATTGGTATCCCGTCCTGTCCACCCAACAACCTTGAAACACGTTGAAGCATCCCTTTTTGCGCGGGAATGATAAATGGGGGAAAAAATTATGCAAAATTATATCAGGGAAACAAATGGCCGTAAAAAGTCCAGAATCCTCCGTCAATGTCCCAGTCTGTTTTTTTATTCATTCATTCGGTTTTGTCTTTGTTCGGTGCTTGATCAATCCACTAGGTAGCTTTGTGGTAGCGTGAAGGCACAAAGGGCATCTTGGTCACAACACCCTTTCTCTTGCGTCCACGAACGACAATGTCCAACTCGGTGCCGGCCTTGTGTAGACCATCTTTGACGTAGCCCATGGCAATGTTCTTGCCAAGCGTGGGACTGGGGACACCACTGGTGACCTTGCCGATGCTCTGTCCGTCCTTCTGAACGTCAGCGCCGTCACGGGCGGGAGCACCGTCAACGACGAAGCCGACACGGCGGCGCTCGACTCCGGCACCACCTTTGCTCCTGGGTGTCAGCTGGGGAATGATGACCTCAGCACCGTGGAACCCTCCCGTCTCACGGCGATCCTTGGGAATGACCCAAGCAAGGCCGGCTTCAACAGGCGTGGTCGTGTCGTCCAGGTCGTTGCCGTACAAGCACATACCGGCCTCGAGACGAAGTGAGTCACGAGCTCCAAGGCCGGCTAGCTGCAAACGCTCAGCGCCAGCAATCTTGAGCAAGGACTCGACCGCCGGGGCGGTCGTCTCCGGGGCAGGATACAGCTTGCCGTTGAAGGACATCTCGAAACCATCTTCGCCAGTATATCCACCCCGGCTGATCAGGACGGGATGGGTCTTGTTGCCACCGGAAAGCTTGAGGTCGGCGTACACCGCATTGCCAAAGTAGAGCTTGTCCAAGTTGACCTCGCTCGCCAGAGCTTCCTTGAGAATCTCGGCGGCCTGTGGGCCCTGGAGGGCAACCAGGCCAGAATGGTCCAGTCTCGTCCACTCAACGCCCGCGCCGAACCTGCCCAGCTCCTCGTCCAGGTACTTGCAGTCCTTTTCGAAACATGCACCGTTGGTGACAACGTAGTACTCGTCTTCGCCGATGCGGGTAATGACGGAGTCGTCAACGATACCACCGGTTCCGGGCCACAAGAAGGTCGTCAGCTTGCTCTGCATGATGCCCTGGCTACTCCAGCCAGAGGGTGTGAGCTTCTCGAGAAACGCGGCAGCATTAGGTCCCTTGAAAATATGCTGGACCATGTGGCTGACGTCGAAGAGCGACGCATGGGTGCGGGTAAAGTGGTGAGAATCGGCAAGCGAGGCATTGGAGTACTGAACGGGCATGCTGTGGCCGGCAAATGGCACCATCTTTCCTCCCTGGGCAATGTGTAGGTCGTATAGAGGCGTCTTTTTGAGATGGGCATTGGCGGCGTCGGAGGCATATCGGACGTCGCCGCGCTGCTGGTGAATTGTAAGTGCGGGCATTGCCGCGATGGAGGCACTGAAGCGGCTCTTGGTGAGCGAGGCCTGAACCCGGGGTGCAGCCCGTGCGGCGTTTCCAAGACCCTTCATGGTGAGCTCAATTGATTGCGTTTTTCGAGAAAAATCCAACTGAGGCAGAGATTGGGGGGGGTAGGAAGAGAGGAGGTAAAGAGTCCTGTCCAACTATTAGAAGCAGAGTCGAATTTCATGACTGATGAAATGCTCAATCAAGCAAGGAGGAGCTAATGGTGGGGCTCGGGCTCGGGTAACCACGGACATCGGCACTGGGATCCTCTCCGATATCGAAGCGCGCTGCCTCTACAACTATTGGCCGACGTTTGACCCAGACTGACATCGACACGGGGCCCTGAATTGGCTTTTTGCCAATGTGTTGAACCAATCTTCGCTACAGTGTTAAATATAGTGTATGAACCGGTACGGATTACGTGGTTTCACTACGCATCTGAAGCCCCGAGAGAGAAGAGAACTACAGTCCCTTGGTTGGAGTATAGGTGCTTGTTACATACATATGTGAAGGGCGTCTAATAATGAACAAGCTGAATGTCTCGACATACAGGTGTGCTGTTAATACAACCTCACAACGACAATGACAACAACAACAACAACAACAACAACAACAACAACAACAACAGCCACCAGTCCTTTCGGTGTGGTCATCCCATTCGCCTACTTTTGCTCAAAACTATACTTGAGCCAACCGCCCAGCGCCCTCAGACTCTCCCATCGCACATTCTCGTCTTCGCTCTGCATCAGCTCCATGACTCTGGTCTTGAGCCCAGCTTTCTCCAACTGATATCGCTTCTCCGGGACCTCCTTGACAAGGCAACCAATATCGTTGCAAGCAATGGCGAGAACTTGCTTATCGTTTTCCCAAGGCTTCTGCATGATTTCCGCAAGCTTGCGAGGCACCTCCCCATTCTCAAAATCCAGGATCTTTCGGGCGTTCTCGGCCCAGAACGCTTGGCTTCGATGGGGAGGGGACCAGCGCAGATGTCCAGAGTTCACTTCGGCAATGTACTCATCAAAGGTTGTCTTGGTCTTGGTGTAGTCCTCGAGCAAGTCTTTGAGGCTCTGCAAGTCCTCTAGTAGATCGGGGTCTGTCATGTGGCGGCTCGTCAGGTTTTCAAGGTGTGCCGGCAAACGGGCAAGTACGGCAGTTGGGAGGAGCGAGGTTGGACTCTTCTCGAGTAGATTGTAAAGCGTGGAGAGGATGAGCCTCGTGGTCTTCTCCTTCTGTGACAATCGCAAGAGATGCGTGTATAGTAAGATGATGTCATACTCGCTGTTCATCCAACTCATCAGCATGGGGGTGCATCATCCGCCGTCAAGAGAGCAGACTTACTCATTCAAATCATCACCAACGTCTTCAGCCTCAAAGGTCAGCTGCCAAATGACCAGCAGAACGTGGTACAGCAGCTGCAGACCAACACCGCCGCCCAGAGAACCCTCAAAACCGTTATTACGGACAGTAGCATTTCCACTCCACAGACTGGCAGCTGAGTTGGCGCCATTTCCAATACCGGCAGCAGTCTGAAGGATCTTGATCAGAGGCTCGACCGTCTCGCTCCTCTGGTTCCAAAACTTCTCTCGAGATGTGCGGCCGAAGAGAAGGGCAGAATACTCCTGCACGGCGATGTCCTGGAGACCTGCGTCTGCGCTCTTGGCCAGGCCGGAAAGATATGTGAGCATCACTGGTAAAGCCTGGTCTGTAGCCTTCGACTCATCCCGGGCCAAAGACACGAGGTTTGTCAGAGCATTCGATGTGAGCAGCGGAATTGGATCCTCGGTCGTGTTGGAGTGTAGCAGTGGTAGAAAATGCTTATACGGATCGCTGCCCTTGAACAGAGCTTTCGCCAAGGATGGAACAGCTGTGAATGAAAGACAGGAAGTATCAGCCTCTGAGCTTGCTTGTGGGATGTTGTAAGAATGCATAAGTGGGCATTCTGCCGTCAACAAGGCTTATTGTCGGCAAGTTGACAGAAGAGTCTCGACGAGTCTCAGTATTACATACCGTCAAGGAGGTCGGACAAAAGAACGAGAATGTACTGAACTACATTGGCATGTTTGCCGGCAGTTTCCAGAACACTCGCCTTGCCGGAACCGCCAACGAAAAGCAGTCGGTACCCGTCAATGTCCCCCTCAACGACTTCTTTGCGCTGTTCGGGCTTCTTTGCCTTGTCTACGGCACGAATCTTGGCATATTGCTCTTCGGTCAGCGTGCCGGCTCTGATGGCGCCGTCCCATGGAATTGGTCGTTGCCGGATGTTGCTCTGGAGAGAAGCTAGGTACGTGGGCGGATCGAGCGACATGGTGGCGGCGGCGGCGGTAGCGTCGTAGTCGTCGTCGCGAGGCGACGCCTATTGTTGAGCGAAGACGGAGAGGAACAAGAAAGAGGAACAAGAAAGAGGAACAAGAAAGAGGTGCAAGGAGAGAAGATGCGTAGCCGTGGGGTAGGTTTTTCTGCGCGCACGGATGGGAGGTGATGCGGATGGAATAGAGAGCTGTTGGCCCTGGGACGAGATGAGGTTGTCGCTGATGCAGCCAGCAGCAGCAGCAGCCAACAAGCGTCACAGGTTCGCGGCCCGCCCAGTGTGTCAGTCACAGACTCACAAACAAGTTGGCCGCCCCGCCGTTGAACAACTTCCACGGAATCAACACCAATTATTATCCGGGGATCACCCGCTGCCAAGTGACATGCCGGGTCCCGACTTGCCCCAGCCACCAGATTGTGCAGATGCTCGGCAAACGGGTTGTTCCTGACGGATCTCTATTCTCTTATCTCTAATTATTCGTACGTGTGCGGCGGCAGCCGTTATGAGATACATGTCATTAGCGACACAACAAATATTGTCACCGCTATCCGCTCAACAATGTGTGGGCTATGACACAGTGACCTGCTTCCGCCGTTGATTCGTGATTGCGAGCAGATGGAACCATGGATGGGCTGGGTTGGTTGGTTGGGTGCTGATGAGTTGGCAGGGCGGGTCTCAAGTTCCCAGGCCAAAGTCCCTTGCACCAAACTGGTAAACCCTGCCATGTTTTTTAAGGCTGGTGCCGTGATGCGGACTTGTGGGTTGAGATGCGAAATGGAGGGGCTGGGCGAAGCGTCTGAGTGGGAGGAGGTTGGGGGGTTACTGGGAATCTTGGGATCACAAATAAACATCCATCATGCAAGGCGCGCCGAGCCCTTTTCTTTCCTCTGTGCAAACTCAAGCTTGAGCGTCTTTTAGTCTTTTTTTTTCTACGGATTACGGAGTAGGGCTCTTCCTAGCCATCTCGTCTCATCGGTCTCATCTCATCTCATCTCACCTTACCCCCTCTCTCTCTTCCCCCACACCCGCGACGTTTCAACGACTTCGGAAGTCGGAGTTGGGGGCGTGCTCCTCCAGTCATTGACAAACCGTCTGGCTGACTTCCCGCATTCCGGACCGGACCAGACCAGCAAATTGACCATTGACATTGACCTGGTCTGGGGAAACCATTGTGCTTGTCCGAGTCTTCTCTCCGGCCGCAAGACATTGAGACATTGACGCAGTCTGCTCTTGCCGAGCCCGCCAAAACCAAAACCATGCGGCATCATCACATTCCAATTCCAGCTCCAAGCTCGCCGTCATTACCGTGGGCGATGCGATGGCTGCTGGTCTGGGTCGGCGCCACGGCTACCACGGTGGGCGCAACGCCATATCCCAGGCCATATCCCAGGGACGACCTTCACGATGTCGGCTCCTCCTTCCTCATGCCACGAAACTGCGCCTCCTACTGCGGTGCCGACAACCAATTCTGCTGCGAACAGGGCCAAGCCTGCACAACGCTCGAGGGCAATGTGGCGACGTGCCTGCCCGGCGCCTGGGGCGGTTCCTACACGACGACCTGGACGGTGACCTACACGAGCATCATCATGACGAACTGGATTCCCGCCCCGGCACCAACGCCCGGCGTGGACTGCGTGCCCCAAGCCCCCGAGCAGGAAGCCTGTGGCCGCATCTGCTGCGCGGGCTGGCAGCAATGCGCCTACAAGACCAACGGCGGCCAGTGCACGCCCCGAGCCGGCTACCCTGAGCCAAGCGCCGTCGTCGTCACCTCCAACGGGCAGACAACGACGCGATACGCTGCGCCTTACCGCGTCATCGGCACCACCGTCATCGTCAACAGCGGCCTGCCCTCCTCGCGGGCCACCTCGACCGCCGCCACCTCGACCGCCGCCACCTCGACCGCCGCCGCCAACCCCACCTCCACTAGTGATGGAAACACGATTGGCGCCGATGGGAGCAACAGGGGCGGCACCGGAGGCGGTCTGAGTCCCGGAGCCATCGCCGGCATCGTCATCGGCACCCTGGCCGGCGTCGCTCTCCTCATGCTCCTCTGCTTCTGTTGCATCGCCCGCGGCATCTGGAACGCCATGTTCGGCGGCAAGAACAAGGACGAGAAAGTCGTCGTTGAGGAGGAGCGCTACTCTCGTCACGGCAGCCGCGTGCCCTCGGCATACTCCCGACGGGATCGTCACTCGGGCTGGTTCGGCGGCCGCCCTGCCTCGGCCAGCGATCGTCGTGAGAAGAAGTCGGACGGCAAGTGGTGGTTGGGCATCGCAGGCGGCGCCGCTACCCTCCTCACCCTGCTCAATCTCAAGAAGAAGGACAAGCCTGCTCGCAAGCCTGCTCCATCATCGCGATACAGTGACTCATACTACACCTATTCTGATGCCACGGACATGACAAGTAAGTTCTTTCTTTCAAAATCCCCTCTCTCACACCCATTCCCCCATCGAGTGAAAACGTGCTGACCCGGGACCTCTTTCTTTCTTTTCTACTTAAGCAGGCAGCTCAAGCTCAGGAGGACGAAGCCACCGCACCGGACGAACCGGCCGCAGCTACCGTTCTCGAGACTCCCGCGGCGGAGCGTCATACTACTCCCGTGCCCCTTCGCGCCGACCATAGAGTGGCTGCTGTTCGACAGGTAATCTTCCAAGACCTGTTTATTGTTAGCACCCCTGAGCATGTAATGGTTCTCGTCTTCTTCTCTTTTTTGTGCATATGCATGTAACCCATTTGTTCGCCTTTCTTCTTTTTTTTTTACTGGCTCCGGCGTTGCGGTGGTTGTTGCATTTACGGCATATGACTTGCCTCCTTTCGAAAACTCGACTTGAGTCGTGTGAGATATCACTGTTTATACTTTTCGCTGATTTTCATAAAAACAAAAATTTACTCTTCCATTCGGAGGTATGGGAGCATGAGAGTTGAAAAGAATGGAATGGAATGAGCTTTCTTCATGAGGAATTTTTTTCCTTCTTCTCAAGAAAATAGGGTCGCTTTGGCAGGGAGGCTTGACTGACAGGATGAGATGACGAAGGCATGGTTCGGTTAGACTAAGATTCTGGACACGATTAGACGATGGCAATACGAGATTTTGGGGCGCACATCGCCCGCCTTCATGTAATAACGACGAAATATGTCCCTTTGGCTTTGCATCATTCGTGACATGTAGCTATATGGTGGGGTGTTCAATCGAGTCGACCTGACGATTCGTACTCGTTTCCCACTCATTAGGTCTGGGCAAATTCTTCGAGCTCGCCTTGTCGACAAGAATTCCCGTCATCGCGGCGGAGCAGCACTGGACACATCTCAAGCACAACAGGACATGGAAGGTTGAATCGTTGCTTTTTAATCAGTTTCTTTTGTAGCCCTTTTGCTACGTGACATGCAAATGGTTTAACCGTCGCCACTCCAGAGACCCAGAAACGCAAAAGAAACAATATGTCCGGTGCCCGATGACCATTTTCCCCTTCTTAGTTCTCAACAACGTTGCCCTTCTCGGAAACGTACAGACCGTCCAAGAACTGAGGCATGTTAGCTTTCTGTTGAACAAGAAGATGGAAATAGCAAAGATTTCCCCCCCCCCCTTTCTTTCTCTGGTCATATTCTCCGGTGAATTATCCGAATTGAAGACAGGGGACAATTTGTTGAGAAGAAGAAAAAAAACCATACCTTTCGGATGTCCTTGTTGCGGACCTTGCAAATCTGCTGGATATCGGCAGCGCTCTGAGAGACACGCTCCAGAGAGTTACCAGACAGGACAAGCTCATCCTTCTGGTTCTTCGACAACTCGACATCGACGCCTTCCTGCATAACGACTCGGCGGACAATCTTCTCGCCGATGAAGTTTCGGATCTCCACCTCCCACAGACCGGTCTCTTTGCTCTGGTCCAGGTTCACGTTGATGGGGAAATGCGCGTAAACATAACGCATTTTGTATTTGAAGCCCTTGGTGACGCCGATAACCATGTTTTGGATGATCGATCGGACGGTGCGCAGGGTGGCAACATTCTTACGGTTACCATGGTGGATCTCGATCGAGATGGTGTTCTTCTTGGGGTGGCCGAAGTTGACGGCCAAGTGGCCGAGGTCCTTGGTGAGCTTGCCTCGGGGACCCTCGACGGTGACGATTCTAGTCTTGATGGCGACCTTGACTGTGCACGCAGATACGTTAGTTTTTTTTTTCTCGTCTCCCAGAATGCTAGGTCACGTCAAATCTTTCAATTCCACCCGATGTTGCGCCGTATTCCAAGGTTTAGTTTGGAGGGGAGTTTGCTTTTCTCTTCTGTCTGTAGCCTTCTCGATGTTGTTGTAGCCAGTGAAGTCGAGCGTGGCCCCTTGTTCTTTTCCCCTTTCCGTCCCCGTCATTCGTATTCACTCAGAATTCGTTCATTGAATCGTAGGCTCTGGCGGGCGATAAGACAAGACAGGAAAAAAAAAAAGAACACTTCCCCTCCTCCCCTTCTTCGAGAACGTGCGGCAACATGGCAACATGCTTGGGGAAATTGTCGAGTCTGACGGGAGCGAGGCGTTACACGTACCCCCCTCAGGGATTTCAAGAAGCTCCTGAGAATGAATGTACTTCATCCTGCCGGTCGTGGATTGGGTATGTCGGTGGGTGAGGTTGTCGTAGGTCGTCGGGCGGGCGGGCGGGCGGCGGATCACGACGGGAATTGTTCGACGAAATCGTGTGGGCGGGAAAAAGTTCTAGGGCTCGCTGCACGTGAGGGCAAGATTGGTGCTGCCGAAGTTCATCCGGGTAGCCGGCCAAAGTGTTTGAAAAAAAAAAACCGTGGTGGGGCCTGCGTCGACTTTTTGGCGAGCCGATGAGCAGGGCAGGTCGGGTGGTGACGGGTCACGTGATGCCCTCTTTTGCTCTAACCCGTCTTCCATCAGCTCACTCGAGCTATGCAAGATGCAGATGCAGATGCAGAGCACCGAGCGATTGAGCGCCTTGCCCGTGAAGGAATTGACAAGTTGTTTCAAGAATCAAGGCCGAACAATACTGCAAGCTAGGCTCCGGAATGCGCGTATGAGATTTCCAACCAGTGCGCTCTCAGTCATCTCGTCAAGTCAAGCAATGTTCTAAGTTGCATGACAAGCCCGGCCCATGCCTGGAGCTTGATGAACTCAAGTGGGGGGGAAGCTCCACGTCCACGCCCAGCAGAACCCGCGCAAAACGCCAATGTCCGAATGAACCTCCAGGCCCGACTACAAGTTACATACGTCAGCGCCGTCTGCCGCGACATCAACACAACAATCCTCATCACCGTCCCGCATCTGCTGCAGAAGCAATTCGATCCGAGAGAGCGCGCCCCTTTCCCCAAGCCACCATGTCCTACTTCTTCTCCACCCCCGTCGACATCGACGTCGTCCTCGAAGATGCCGACGACCGGTCCATGGTCGACGTCAAGCTCGACAAGAACCGCCGCGAAAAGGCCCCCCTCTACATGGACGGCGAGTCCGTCAAGGGCGCCGTGACGGTTCGCCCCAAGGACGGCAAGCGCCTCGAGCACACGGGCATCAAGGTGCAATTCATCGGCACCATCGAAATGTTCTTCGACCGAGGCAACCACTACGAATTCCTCTCCCTGAACCAGGAGCTCGCCGCCCCGGGGGAGCTGCAGCACCCGCAGACGTACGACTTCAATTTCAAGAACGTCGAGAAGCAGTACGAGTCGTACAACGGCATCAACGTCAAGCTGCGGTACTTTGTGCGCGTCACCGTCTCCCGCCGCATGGCCGACGTGATTCGCGAAAAGGACATTTGGGTCTACAGCTACCGGATCCCCCCCGAGATGAACAGCAGCATCAAGATGGACGTTGGCATAGAGGACTGCCTGCACATCGAGTTCGAGTACAGCAAGAGCAAGTACCATCTCAAGGATGTCATCGTCGGCAGGATCTACTTCCTGCTCGTCCGCCTCAAGATCAAGCACATGGAGCTGTCCATTATCCGCAGGGAAACCACCGGTGCTGCGCCGAATCAGTACAACGAGAGCGAGACCCTTGTTCGCTTTGAAATCATGGACGGCTCGCCATCACGGGGCGAGACCATTCCCATTCGTTTGTTCCTGGGTGGTTTCGATCTGACGCCCACGTTCCGCGACGTGAACAAGAAGTTTTCAACGAGATACTACCTCAGTTTGGTCCTCATTGACGAAGGTTTGTTTTTTTTTTTGTATTCTTCTTCTGGGACCCGCCAGCTAGTTTCTCGTCGGCGTCCACCCCGAGACAGAAGTTTCTTCCTCTTTGCGCGTCGCAAAGCCTGATCCGTCACTAACAAACACATCCTCAGATGCCCGCCGATATTTCAAACAGTCTGAAATCATTCTCTACCGCCAGGCCCCCGATGGAATCCCCGAAAACACCCTCGGCGGCCTGCAACCCCTCCCCGCCCCCAACGAAGCCAAGATAGCCGCTGCAAAAGCCTAAATTTCTCTCTTCTTCTTCTTCTTCTCAAGGGCCCCCTTCCCGTAGACTCGTTTCATTGTTCCTCCTGCCCTGATTTGTAAAGATTCCCATCCTCCTGTTTTATTGTTCTTTATTCAGGCTTTTCTCTTGTCCTTTTCCATCTTACTTAGCATAAGGCTCGGCGTTACTGGGTTTCCAACGAAGCTTTTCTTTTCTGTCTCTCCATAAATCAATCGACCGCGGTGTGAGATGTGATGTGCACCTAGAGGCTTTGCACAGTAGAGGGCTTGGAGTGGGAGACGTATTTCGCAGACATAATCTCTTCTTCATCTTGTCTTCCGTGAAATCAATCCATGCCCCATGTGCCAGTGTCTGTGCCCAAGGGATCTAGCCCGTGAACCCCTATGATGAAAATAAAAACGTAAAACAACAGTTGAAAAATTTTTAGTCTACAGTAACGGTTTCATGAAACCACGGAACCTTTTTTCAATTGCGTGAACCGCGCTCAGCCCTTGCTTTTCAAAATGAGCCACATTACAGCTCCATTACATCACTTGCTTCAAAGCCGAACTGATTGTTCTGGATGGCCGCGATCCTATCCAACTCTTCTTGATATTGTTTGCGAATATTCGCAAGTGAGACAACCTTGCGTTTATTGGCTTCATCACCATTCTGATGCAACGCCGGCGAGCCTTCGTCAAAGATCCATGCCTGCTTGGGGTCCACGCAGCTGAGAGCGTTGATCAGTAATAAGTACTGTCTCGTCACGGGAGTGTCTAAAACATCGTCGCCGGTAATCTTGTCCCCTTCGCCCGCCAGCTTGAGTTTCTGGATGCGATCTAGGAGAACGGACGCAGCGCCGCGGTAGTTGTTGCGCTTGAGACGCCATGAGTAAAGAACTTGGTGATATGGGAATCCCTGCACGACATCTGTGGTATTTCTGCATCTGGCTGCCAGGATATCGTCCACATCTTGCTGCATGCCTGGGAAGGGCAGGGAAACAAGCTCGATATTATGGTACGTTTCGCACATCTTGGTGACGAGCTTTCGGAGGCTGGACTGCCTCAATGCGTCGTCTCTGATGGACAAGAGGCTCGTGTGCGCCAGCTCGTATTGCGACGTTGCCAGCGCGGCATTGAATAGACGGCTCAGCATTTCTACTTTGGCCAACGAGTGTTCTTTGGCAATCCCCAAAAATTGTATGGCAAGTCTAGCAAAGTCTACAACGTAGGAGTACGCTTTTTGTGACTCGTAGAGTGCCACGATATGCGAATAGTACATTGCTTGACCATTGTTGAGAAGGTTCCATTCGGTGTCTCCTAGGAGTCCACAACTATGTCTGTCAGTTGGCATGCTTTCAGTACCTACAATCACAGATTAGTGTCAAGGACGTTGGGGGGGGGGCACGGGACCAGAGTCTGCTTACCCATTCCGACAGCCGCCCTTCTGAAGCTGATTGCTGCCGATTCAAAGTCATTGAGCGATAAATGAACCCGGCCAAGAACATAAACAGAGAAGGGATTTTGGTCACTGAACGGGACAAGTTCCATGGCCAGATCGGCTCGACCCTGTTTGATGAGTGCACATTGAATCAATGCTGGTGAGACCTCGATATCACTGTCAGGTGCGCATAGGTTGTTTATGAGGTCTGTGATGCTGCCAGAGAGAGGCTCTTTCCGGACATCATCAAAACCAAGTAGGTGTCCAACATTGGCCTCGAGTGCGGTGACTGTTTGCGACTCGTCACTACTCTTCTTCGATTGTGGCAGGGCTCGGTCGACGTGACCAATGGGTACCGAGAGCTCTGTATGGGCAAGCCACTTCAACAACTCCAGTCTCTTGAGAGCTGCGAGTAGTTTTCGGAAGACGGGCCCTATATCAACTCTATTGTGCAGAGCATCCTCCTCGTTGTCAAATTCGAACTCCATGTGCACCAAGAGAATGAGCTGGCTGAAGCAAATGTTCCATTGCAGGGCAATCTCATCCTGGACTCCCTTTGTGATCAGTTTTTGGCCGAATTCGGTCAAGGGGTGTCGCAGATGTCGCCTTCTAGCTTCCACTGGTGCCGCAATCAGATCCAAAATGTTTGTATAAAGGTCATCATCGACAACAGCAAAGTTTGTGCCCAGCACCTCAACAATCTGGGCGCAGTCGTCATCCGTGATTCCACGCCAGAACCCAGCCTTGTCTGAAAAGTATTGAATGCGCTCTAAATCGGTCTTTGATGACTCTTCGAATATCTCATGTCTCAATGCAGCCCGGGCAAGTTGGCTATAATTGTCAGAAAATCCGTCCACAAATGATAACCCTGCGCTGACGAGGGCTGCTTTTTGGGCGTTTTCCTCGTCTGCCGAGGAGAGGTTATGGTACAGTCGTTCCAGATCGCCGCATTGTCTAATGGCCGAGACGAGGTCGGTGCAAACAACCCACGTTACGTCAGCTTCGGCGTCAAAAGCTAATCCAATCGCCTCTCCACGTTGCCGGTCAAGTTCCATCAAGAGTCGGAAGAATCGTCGCCATTGTGTTTCACTTGATGCCCGGAATTGTTCGTAGTCCATGGCTCCGGAAGAGCCTCGGTCCAGGGTTGCAGTGGCGCCCAGTACGGAGCAAATAGACTCGGCCAGGCCACGGCCCTTGCTGCTGTCTTTTGATGACCCCAAGCCTCGTTCGTATATGCATAAAGCGGTTTCCAGTGTAGCCTTGGTGAATCGCCCGGGTTGCAGAATACACTGCAGCCATTTCTCAGTTACATCCGTAGGGTCACATGGCCCGGATGTCTGGACTGGCATGATCCCCGCGTCGGGATGTACGCCATCCCAATTCTCCTCCCATGACTGCGTCATGTTTTTCCTATCAAGCTCCAGCCTCTTTACTCTGTAGGTCATATTGTTCTTCCACAGTGTCCACAAGCTGATAGATCCTTCTGCAGGTGACGCAAGAACGAAATCGGCTAGTGTCCATATATCTGATGATGATGGCGTGGAGGGTATCAGCGTGTCTTTGGGGAACAGGTCCTCCACGATAATGGTGTGAGCATCTTTGGCAATCACCTTCCAGAACTTGAACTCCCCTACTCCGATGGGTGAATAGGTCGCGCAAATCCTCTGTCCTCGACTTCGACCGACAATCTGCACCAGGTTCGCCTGGGATGGATCGATTGCCCATTTCCCAACTTCATGCGTCGCCCTCTCCACGTTCAAGAGATCTCCGGTGAATAGAATATGGCCATCATCGACATTCCAGATGCGAATTCGGTGGTCTAGGCAGACGGTGATGGCGAACAAGCACTCCTCAAGTCCAAAAGTTGTAACTTGCACAGATGTGGCGGCACTGTAATCCATATTGACCTTTCCATATTTGATATTGTGACTGCCTTGAAACGGTAGCAAACTTCGTAAGTTCTGCGCCCAGCCCTGGACGTTGAAAAATGACTCTTTCCAGACACCCAGAGATGCTACAGCTTCTTGTTAGTACGAGTCATCAAGATAGGAGTTCACGCCACTCACTGTCGTCACTTTTCGTTTTATCAAAGCGAATCATGCCGCCGTCGCTCACCGTGACGAGCAATGTGTTGGCCGTCACTGCAACCAAGCGATGCGGACTCTTGAAGCTCAACCCAGCGGGCGACTGAACCTTGCATAGCTCCGATAGAACTGCGTCAAGCGCAGTCCTTTTCCTGAAAAAGTCTGGTCGTAGGGTAAACGTATACAAATGCGACGATTGATCCAAGACGAAGACACAAAGTGCGTCATGTTCTTCCGGGTCGGAAAAGGCCACACAGCCCGCCTGTATAGGTACGCCGAAATGGAAGTTCAGTACCAGTGGCGTATCGACTGTTTTATCCTTTTTGTACACATCCACTGCCCTGATGCTCAGCACAGAGCCATCCTCGAGAACCCGCCACAGGAAGCTACGCGGCGTGTCATGCCATTTACGGTTGTAGATTGAAGAGGCAGATGCCAGATTCTTGATTCGAAATGTCGTCTCGTCCTCGGGCGATGAATCATGAGCAATGCGTCGTTGGCTGCGGCTGTTGCCACTTTTTGAAGGTACTCGGATGTTGACGACTGATGTGGCAGCGGGAGGCTCGAGGTTCAAGCGTGTCTCTTTGAAGAGATACTGGATCTCGCCTGAATCCATCTCGCCTCCATAAAGCAAACTGCAGACAATTATTACTTGAAAGCAGGGGGTTGAAGTTTTATGCCGAGTCGTCGTCGTTAACTTGCTGGGAGAGGAATTGCGATCGCGTTGGTTGGCAGATTTCAGTCCCGAGCGTCTCAAGGTCGCGACCGCGCTAACCGAAAGAGGAAATCAGCTCGGGCTTGGCGTACCCTACACTTCATGTCGATTTCCAAAGATACTTGGATCAAGTTGTACTTCGCCACTACATTCTATGATTCAAGTTCAGTAATTCAAATGTCATTGGGGCAGCTTGTGTTTATCTGGAATCCGCCCGTCATTCAACCTGCGATTGACCCAAAGACCTAGCACAGCTCCAACGGACGATGCCATGTTTCAACACTTACGAATCACCACAAAAAAAAAAAATTGTCAAGGTATCTCTCAATTTGAAGCAACTAGATATAATGTCAATAAGGTAGCTAAATTGAAAAGCAACGAATCAAGCCATACAACGCCAGAAATTATGCGACTCCTCATGAAAATCCCATTTGTAATCTCATCCTGAAAACAATTCAAGTCTCTAATCTAATCCTTTTCCATGTCCTTAGGCGCGGGATCACCAATGCCATCCTCATTAATGGCGAATAGGGTATCGCTCTCAGGTAGACATGGACTATCATAGATCTTGGCGATCCTTGTCTCTGCACGTCCCTTCTTCAAGCTGATGCGGGTCGTACTTGCGTGTGCGATGATATTACCGCCGATAGGCTTCTTCGGGTCAGGGTTGAACATTGCACTTGGTCCTCCATCCACCTGGGCAACAACCTGGTTCGTTATCACAACAGCAATCCCGAACTCGTCTGCCAGCCTTTGTAGGCTTCTCATGAATTTGGCCAAATGTGTCTGTCGATTCGAGAGTTCTCCTCGGCCACAGAAATCTGTTCGATAAAGGGATGTGGCACTATCGACAATGAGAAGAGAGAATCGTGTCTCGCACATCATGGCGGCTGCTTGATTCAGCAATTGCAGCTGATGATCCGAGTTGTATGCACGAGCATAGGCAACATTATCCAGCACTTCCTCACCTGACAACCCAAAGCGATTCGCTACGGCAAGCAGTCGAACAGGCCTAAAGGTACCCTCAGTGTCAATGTATAGACATTTGCCTTCACCGCCTCCCATGTCGAATGGGAGTTGGCATGTTACAGCTAATGTATGACAGATCTGGCTCTTTCCTGTGCGAAACTCTCCAAAGAGTTCTGTGACTGAACCGGTCTCAACTCCACCTGCGAGGAGGGTGTCTAAGTTCTTGGAGCCGGTTGTGATAGAAATAAGTTCACTGCGACGCTGGTGCATTTCGGTAGCCGTCGTGAAACCCATGGGGACCAGTTTCGAGGCTAGGGAAGGGAGAATTAGCTTATTAAGACCCGCGAAATGGCTCCATGTACAGTGGTTCATACCTTCTGCTAAAATCTTGGTTGCCTTTTGCTCAGAGATGCCCTTGAGCTGTTCCAGCGTTCTGCGAGGGGTATATGCTACGGACTCGACCGTGTTGAAACCTCCGTCCATGACGAGTTGGATATCGCGTTTCGTCAGACCAGCAATCCCCTAAAAGAAATAACCATCAGCTCCATGTTTCGAAGTTTTGGAGGACTTGCGCGTGAAATACCTCCAACGCTGTGAGAGGGGTTGGAGCCCCAGGGCCAGTCATGCCTCCGTCCTCGCCCGCTTGGGCTTCATCGTACTCCTCCGACATTTCTTTGTATCGTGATATCAAAATCGCAAGTCGAAAATTTCCAAGATTGTCCACTAGGGTCAGATTCTTCGCAGCCGAGGACAATTAGGCTATGGACCAAAGGAATTAAAAATTGGGAATGGGGTGTTGATGTGTCAATCGCGGCGGAACGCGTCTTGGCCAGGCACCAACGCCACCAGGCGACGCCAAGTCACGTGGACGCACACTCCAGGAAGTGTTTCGCGGATTACAAGCTAGGAGGAGTATAAATCTGTGATGACTTGTCACACGAAAAAAGGGACAGCACATGTGTTTGTATCCGTCTTCGTTCATTTGCGACATCAAGTTATAATACAATAGCTACTTCGTGTCATGCGTGACCTATTCTCCATCTGCAATTTACATGCCGAGCAAGCGCAACAGTCAATTGCAATCCAATAACACCATAATGCAGGTCCGAGGCTGACAAATGTAAAAATCAAAAAAGGAGTAATATAAGAAAAAAAAAAAAGAACTCCATGATGTAATGATATCGCTGCTCATCTAGCTAATGACAATGCGACGAGACTCGTGCTTCTTAGCCTTGGGCACGATAATGCTCAGGATACCATCCTGGAAACTGGCAGACACTCCATCCTGATCAACACGATTGGGAAAGTTAAAGCTCCGGGAGAACTCGCCAATCTTGCGTTCGGTCAGCCAGTACTTGGCACTGTCTGCGGGCTTCTGTGCTTGAGCAGGTTGATCGACCTCAACTGTGGTAGAGGCCGGGGTTCCGGGAGCGGATTCCTCACCGTCCTCATCTTCAACGGTAGCTTGTCTTGCATTCTTTATTGTTCTCTTGCCGTCGGAAAGTTCGGCCTGGCCAGCAGGTGAAGTGCCAGCGGTGTATCTGCGCTCTGACTTGCCTCGAATATTGAGGGTTTGAGGCTCAGTGAAGTCAATGCTGACATCTTCCTTGTTCACCCCGGGAAATTCACCGTGGAGCTCGTACGTCTCGGCAGTCTCGCGCACATCAAAATTGGGCTGCCACTGAGGTAGACTGCTAGCGCGAGTGCATGGACGGCTAGTCTTGTCGTCACTTTGGCGAGAGTAGTTGTTATAGTCGTCGAGGAGGCGGAAGAGAGGAGTGAAGGACTTGTCCTGGTTGTAGAAGGCTTGAGGGAAGAATGCCATGTTGTGCAGAGTGATACTCAGATACTTGGAAGGATCAGGATGTGTCGTGTTTGCGTTGAAGATGTGGATGTGATGTGATGAAACGAGAATGGCCGAAGATGGGGGGCGTTGGGATTGTTGCTGTTATTGGTGTTGTAGTTGTCTGTCGGATGAAAAAATCCTTTTGGCCTCGAAAGGACTTGACGACTTGTTATATAGTTGATATTTCAAACGCGGAGTCCGGTCATGGATCAGCTGTGGAATGGCAATGAATGTGCTAGAGCTCGCCATTCCGCAGCCTGTTGCTGACACAGGTTCATCGCGACATGTCGAGAAGCGGATGGGTGGTGCTGGAAGCTTCTGGCGAATCTGGGGGAGGGATGGCCTTGTGGGGCCAAGAAAGAAAGTTCTGGTTGCAAGCGCGAGTACGGAGCACTGCGCCCCCGAGGATGTAGCAAAAGCGGGGGTTCCTGACACAGTTCCGAACTCCTGCAGACATGACGTCACACTTTATCCATCGTTGAAGATTATCCCCCTCTACATATACCTCGTGCAAAAAGTTCAAAAAATGGTTCATCGCGCGTTTCTGTTAAAAACTTCACCTAGACCACCAAGAGCAATGTCGTTGCCTGCGTAGGCAGACGTCATCGTAAAAACTATCTTATTACTGACATGATCGTGCTCTCCTAAGAATAATAAAATTTAATCAGAACTTTTGGCTTTTGCATTTCCATCGGTTATACGGATTACGTCCTGCATGCGCCAACATATTGATAAGCACCACCTTCGGTGGTAAAAAGTGACAACCTCTTTTATCCAATAACTCCACAGAACCCCTCTAAGAATGATTCCGCCATTGTCCCGCCCTTTCATAGTAATCCTCACCCTGACTACGAACGAGAATGCAATGCACCTCGAGCCCTAAATCCCAAGACACCACCCGAACTGGAGGCTGCCAGTCGAGTAAGCATTCGTAAGCTCATTGTTTCATCGAGAATTCGTAATTGTGACCAAATCATGCATAGAAGTAGAGACACAGCTCTGCTATGGCTGTCAAGCCTTGTTCAATCAGCTGACGATCCCGTGCGTATTAACCATGTATCGTTTCATATTCTGCCAATCAAGTAGACGGTTCAAGTCTTGAGTGATCGTATGAATGCGTCAAAATTGCCAGTATGATTCATCCGTCATTGAAATGGCCGCATTGGTAGATATACGGGAGCAAAATCCATTGGCGCTCGGTCCGCAGGTGCAAATGATGTTGAATTTGGTACTCGATTGAACAGTCCTATCAGTCTGCGACCAACTGATGGTTCTATTTCAGTACCGTCTCGAGCGATTTTGACTTCTCGATTCGAGTTCCAGGGGTTGCGCAAGCCCCTCGTGCGGAAGAAGGGCAAACGGGTTGTTGACAACCATTCCAATTTGAACGGTTTACCCCAAGTCTTGGCCTCTTCCTCTGTGGCAACGCTCTTCTCACTAGTCGTCTCGCTCTCGACATCTGAACCCGCTTCGGATTCGTCCCGTTCTGCTTCCCAAAAAATCGTCCCCCTTGCAGAGTCATCGATGATTTTGCCTCTTGGAGCATATTCAGTCGCATCGGTTGGAATCGCTTTCGGCAGGTCTACGTCAGATGCTATCATAACCTTCGGCGCAAATTCAATCGCAGCAGCGGGATCATCGTTCATCTCCGATTGCATGCGCGCGTATCCGAAATACTCTCCAGATTTATTCGCTGAGAAAATCAAGTAGACGTTGTCCGCACCCTAATTCAAATTAGCTCGCAGGACGCGGAACACTATCAGATTGCTACTCACCTGAAACGCTCGATTCAAGCTTTCTTCGTTATGAGACTGAGTCGCCCAAATCCCAGTCCTTACACTGAGATCTAAATCCTCAGTGGTCAAACTTTTCAGAATGAAGAATTTGTCACCATTGGACCGTGTTTGCACGTCCTTCGTAGGTTCAACTACAGGGTTTGTGACCTCAGTATTTCCGGTAGCTGTGGTTTTCTCCTCACCCGTCGAAGCCTCGTCTTCCACGTCGGGCTGTTCAGATGTGGCGTCCGAGACTGCTTCTGCTGCTGGAACAATTGGAGCAGTGGTCCCTGAAGAACCTTCGGTGTTTCTCCGCAGACGGCTAACGAGACGGACGGATTGGAATTTGGAATCATGAAGCTTCGGCTGTGCTGTAGAACAGGTGGCTTCGTCTTTGTAATTGGCGAATGCACAATTGCTCTTGGAAATCAGGAACAGAGATTCCATGCCAGGAGCTTCTTGGCAGATGTGTTGAACCAAGGCCATGAGATCCGTCTGCGGAGGAAGATTTCCGATCCAAAGGGCATGACCTGTCAGTTATTAGTCATCTACTTCTTTCTTTCTGAGGGTTTTTTTAAGTTTCACATAGTCATCTTACCACTTTGGCGTGGCTTCCGAGGTGGGCCACGAACGGTTCTTTGTTCAGCTGACGAAACATCTAAGTACGTGGTTAATATAGAGTTGGCATTATATGGATGTGTGTATTACCTTCATTGCGACTACGCCTGTTCGTACTTCCTCCTCCATATTGAGAGATCCGAACATCTGATTTCGATGCTCCCACCATGTATGACCTTGACGAGACATTTGCAGGCATCATGGACGCATGTTGAGGAAAATGGCCTCCCTGCTGATGATAGAAATTTGACTGAGCATGATTCATAATCATTTGATTCGGATAGTATACCATATTCGAGCGGCCGTGCATTTCTGGATGACTGTGCGGATGAGATGAGTGGCCACCATGATAGAAAGGAGGTAACTGGGTCTGCCCAATGTAGTATGGATGAATTGGCATTGACATCGATGGTACTCCAAATGCAGGCATTGGGGGTAGTTGATGTGTCATTGGAGACGTTGCTGGGTTGTATGGCTGACCTGACCCGTGCATATAATGAGCAGTCTGGTGCGGACGATGGTTCAAGGCAGGCAATGCGTTGCCCATGGGTGTCAACAAATCGAAGACACCTTGATAGGCCTGCTGGGTCGTTGGTGAAGCCATGCCCAATTCAGCGAACGGTTGTTGCGAGGCAGCGCCGTAATTGTTTTGAAGCATGTTTGCTTGATCTTGATTCCCAAAACCCGCTGCTGACGGCATCTTGTTCCCTCGCAACGAAGCTGCAGGTGTTGGCGACTGGCCTGAAGGATCCAGTCGACTGTCGTGATCTTGGTTGGCTGATTCTTGCATTTGGAGATTCGCTTTGCGTCCAGAAAATGATGAAGCCGCTCTAAGTTTAACCAGCGACAGCGATGTGTCGTCGTGATCTTGGCCACAGGTAAAACGCCAGAAACACAGCTGCAGGTTTCTGCAGGTATTCACTCAAATTTTCGTGTAGATTCGAATATTTTCAAATAAACGTAAAGCTCGATTGCGACGGCAAGATGACAAGTGTTTGAGATGTTTGAGAACTGAAATAATGGCGGGAAACACTTCAGCAAATCGACAATATCGGAATGGATCGATGATTTATATTATCAGATCGGACAAGCGAGAAAAGATGTCGGGGAAGTGAGGCGAAGTGAGTTGGCTGGGCTGGCAGAGATAATGGTCCAAGGAGTACAGCCCTGAGTACCAAGATGCCAAGACGTGAAGCGCTGTGTTCGCAGCGAGGATGACCGAAGTTTCCAGATTAAGATCCCCAATGTCGATGTGAAGTACAGAACTGGGCCCAAAGGCAGTAAGCAAAGGCGCAAAAGTCGATGGAGACAAGGTCTCAGTCGAGTACAGCAAAGGGCAGGGATAAACAAATGATCAGTCCGCGGAAATGTTCAGGGAAGAGGAACAATGAAAGCGTAAAAAGCCGTAAGTGGTGAACGACGCAGGTAATTTAAGCCTGATAGGTCCTATAGGTCTTGAGTCCTTTGGGTCGCAGAACAATTGGGATTAGGGGGCGAATTTTCAGAAATCGATCCTATGTAGTGTCAAATGGCTTGAAAGAGCCACCCTCGTAACTTAATGAGGCAGGAGTGTTCAGCGGAGAACAGGGCTGAAAAGAGACGTTACAGCAGATCTGTCAAGTAACAGGACTCAGACCAGATGAGCTGGGGAGGTGTGAGGGGAGAATGTGGTGAGATATCCAGGCATCAGATTGCAACCAGCCAGGTCTGTCAAATGCAGAGAGCGGCGTTGGAGAGGAAATGTTCCGTGATCATCACTAGCAATACATGGACGATTTTTTTGGGATGGTGGCCGGGGGGGACTAGCAGCACGTAGTCAAAAGGCTCCGGTCAGGAACAAGCACAACTTGTCGGTATCGATTTGCCACCGAAGCTGTGGGTTCCGGATTCAAGAAGTGATGAGCTTTCATGCAAAACACGGTCTTTTCGGGGAGGGCGTGAGGACAAGAGGGGGGAGAGGAGAGAGGGGGGTATGTGAATGCTAGGGAACGATTTTGGTGACAGACGGATGAGCCTGGTTGTGCCTTCCCCGTTGTCTAAGCCAGCAGCAGCCTTGGCGCTTTCCCAAATGCAAGTACAACGTAGAGATTGGGAGGCATGCTTGTCATCTCGCCAAGTGCGGGCATCAGTGCGAATAAGGCATGAAGCTTGACCTGACCCATGTACTCCGTATCGTATCATTGTCCTGGCCGCTGCTCGACGGCTTCGCCTACAAATCGCTTCGTCTTTGCAAGAGCGTTACATGTGCCAATGCTCGACGCCAACGGTCATGACACTTTTCCTGGCACAGCACCGTAATGGGCTAAAATTGGCCGGCCAGACACTCCGAGGTGTACCCATATACGCTCGACTGACGGCCGCTTTAATTCGACGAATGCAAGGAAAAGATGGAGCAAGACCCTGAAAATCCAGTCAATGTCTATCGACGGATGAGCCAAACATGAAAGACTTGTCTCTTTTCGCGGCCGAGCATGTCCATTGAGCATGTCCGTTGTCGATAACTCGATGACAGAGCTCAGCAAGGATCAAGACCCGCTGACGCAAGACTGGTTCCAGGCAGGCGGATGGGCCATTGGGCCATTGGGCGAACATGCGCGCTCTCAACGGACCCCTGATCTTGTTCCACAGTACGCTACAACTGCCCAAGGGAGCTCAAGACGGCATTTGCCCACCATCACAGGATGCGCATACTTTACAACATGTAGTAATCCGTAGTGCCAGGGTACCTGCCGGCCGTTGTTGCCCTTGTCTGAGCGGGTGTGAACCGGGGATGACAAATACCTCGCTACAGCCAGGCAAGGGGTGCTTGTTATAACTGGGGCCATGTGCAAGCCCAGCCTCACCACTCGGTAAGGGGGGTTGTTGCCGTCCCGCTGCCCGACGACAGACAACTCGCATTGATTGGACAATAAAGCCATGGGATTTCTCAACTTTGCCATCGCTGACGAATGTGGGAAATTCTCCGTCTCCTGATGCCTCTCCAGGGCGGCAGAAATCAGTCATATTCAAGGCTGCCATGCAGATTAAAACAAATTCCCATCATCGCTTTGGAATATGATGACAGAAAAAAAACTTATCGTTCTGACGATACTCTCGACAAGTCGTGCCGCCCTGCCGCCCTGCCGCCCTGCCGCCCTGCCGCCCTGCCGTTATCGATTCGACTACTCCGTACGAGAGCCTTTTTCAGCAAGCACTGCGGGCCAGCCACATATTACTATCCTTGTGTAATACCCGATGTGTAGGATTCCGGCGCAGGCGTACATCGCACAGCCAAATGACTTCTTCGCAAGCCCACGACTCCATATTGCCGATAACCCTCGGCGGTGCAAGGTTTGCCTAGTGCGTGCGGACGTAGTGCCATGCCTAGCTTTTCTGAGGCTTTGGTAATACGGGCTGGCAAAGAATGACGCCGCAATAAGAACTGTGGCCGCGCGGGTGCAGGAACTCACATGGGTGGTGGTGGGTGCATCCCAGGATCGCTGATTTGACGGCAAGCAAGATGAGGCAGATCAAACAGAACCCAAATAAAACAGCCAGGTGTCGAATAGAATCACTGGTCTGGTCTGGCAGCGGTCGTGAAAAAAATAATAATGAGGTCATTCGGCATAGACTGTGTCCAGAAAGCCACGCCCACCCGCAGGGTCCAATCTCTCGCCCGCGCGATTGAGCATGTCCATATGTATTCCCGTATCGCGATTTGCCACCCGCATTGCGATGAGAGCAGGGGAGCGACCCGTCTTCGCTTTGCTGGCGCTGTTGGCGGCAATGAACGATGCCTTTCTGGGTCTGGCGGAATGACGTAGCTCTGCTCTGCCCTTCTCCCGGGTGTTAGCGTTAGCGCAACACAGGCACAACCCACCCCGTCCCTGGTTTCTGTCGTCATCACTCTGGTTTATGTAAGCCGAGGTGCAAATGCTTGTCTAATGCCGTCTAATAATGCTTGTATATTGGAGACACCATCATTGAGGTGGCTAGCGCAAGTGTTCGTTCCCGTGTCTGAGTATGAAAGTCCAACAATTACCAGAGTGCCAGAGTACATGCCGTGCCATGTAGTGTGCGCAGTGAAGTCAGGTACCTGGCTGAGGCCTGCTCCAGTCATGATGTCGGTGCAGCAACAATGAACCACTTGCCGCGATAATGGCATTTCTCGCATGTGAGCATAATTTTGCCCCCAGGGTCGGCGGAAATTGCCCGGAACTCGGCCTTTCGACCACGTCATCACACATGAAAACAAATGGGGGTTCTTTTTTTTTTCGAATTTGGTACTCGGAAAGGAATTCAGACGGTTGCAGATGCTTTGCTTCAGTCTTCCGGGTTAAGTCACGTTGTGGGAACATCTTTTCCCGCGCCCGCCACCTACATCTTCGACAGCAACCACCACTCGCTCGCCAAGAGAAGAAAGCGATCGTACGTGTAATAAACCGCAAGGCCCCGTCAGTCTGACCTGATTTACACAGTTCCGCACCCATTCCAACCACCTCCATGGCTGAGTTTGACGAAGCAGCTCCTCGATGGGCCAAGCCAAAGACAGACGACTCGGATGGCTTAGCGGAGATCTAGACAAGGTTGCGGGTGCCCGTCTTGAAATTATTAGAAATCGGGGTTGTCGAATAGTAAACCCCGCTTCTGAGCTGGCTGATACCAATTATCCTGAAACGACGAATTGACGAATCGACGTGGTCCTGCAGGGCTCAGAAAACGCCATCGCAATTGCACTGATCGCCAAGATGACGACTGACATGGCTGCACGTTATACTCGTTCCCCGAGGCGTATTGTAGGGAGAGACAGGCATCTGTCATCGTGGGACAGAGAACGGAAGCACAAGCTTTGCTTTGTCGGCTCTCAACCAGAGAAATAATTTGAAAAAAAAAGAAAGACAACTCCAAGACCACGGATCACTGTCCACCTTATAAAACGAGTCAATTTCGCTCGGTACCTCTGGTATGCAATTGCATGTTAGTGATCCCCCAACAACGACAAGTAAACCGTGCACAAAGGCAGACCGGACTTGGAACAAACATCTCCTGGCACAATCCTGTATTCGTAATATCCCATCCATTTCAACTACTTCTAGAGCAGAGCTGTTATACAAAGGGGCCGACGACAGCAACTCTTCCCGTCTAATCCTGTTTCATTGGCAGAATGGACTCCTCGATTCCGTCCTTTGTAATGATGAGCATCTGCAATGCGTCACCCACCTCAATGTGGCGCTCAACTGCACCGTCAAAGGCATCTTTGATGATGGTTTCGACCTGGGAGCGGGACAGAGGATGACGCTCTCTCTCCTTCAAATCGTGACCCTCCCCACTTCCAGGAACGTACTGGTTCTTGAAGTTGACCTGATTGTCTAGAAATGGCATGATCAAGCTGCCAGCAGCACCTCCAGCTCTGCACTGCTCACGCTCGTAGCTGCCAACCGGATCGTACGAGTAGACAGCACCCTTGCCTTCCTCATCAAGACCTCCCAGCATCGCGGTGACATAGTAAGGGAAGAATCGCTTTCCATATAGAATCGTCGAAAGGCGCTTAGCGCACGCATTCAGGGTCATTGGCTTGCCATGGCGGTAGCGGTAGATCTTGCAGATGGTGTCGAGCTGGTCTCTCAGGGCAGCCCCGTCGGCAGCAAAGCCACACACTGAAAGCACAATAGTGGCATCGTCTTGTGAAGAGTTTGAGCCACCAATCTTGAATACTTTGGGGGCCATGCGCGAGTTGATGCTGTAACCGCTCGTGTGTCTGGTATCTCCAGCCATGATGGTGAAATCGGCGCCGGCGATCCCCAATGTTGAGCCACCATTGTCAGTGTAGCTGGTCTAAGAATCAGTATTCTGCAGGAGGGGACGTCAAGAAAATCGGCACATGAAACTGTGTTGACTAACGGGTTGAATCGATGCTCTCGTGGCTCTCCTTTGGTTCTGGGGGCGTCCGAGAAGGAGTAGTTGGGGCCATTCATGACCGGATTTTGGCTGAACATGGCTGCCATGATGGAGGCAGAATCGACGTTGCGGGCTTCTTGTTGTTCGAATTCAAGATGCTGTCAACAGTTCGAGATGATGGGATGAGTTTTTCGATTGTTCGATGGGAAGGACGTTTAGTTGGATGCTGCCAGCTTGCACGCGTCGTCAGGTCTGCAGCCTTGCCGTACGTACTGCTGCTTAGGAGTCCAGCTGGAGGAGCTTGGCTGACTAAGAAAATAGAAAATTGGAGCAGAAATGCACGTTCCCCCGATCAGGAAGCTACCACTTTGGCAGGGACCCGCCGCAATGTCCCACGACTTTCACAACTTGCTGCCGAGGCCCCTGATAAGTCCTAGGCTCAATTCCACATCCAAAGTCGTCCCCCTTTGTTCTTGATCCTGGTGCTTCAGATGCTCCTTCAAGCTGTGATTGATCGCTAAAAGAGCACCGCGATGCGTGATATACGCGCAAAAGCACTCCAGCGCATTGCTGCCCTTTCGGCAGCAACCTCCACCACGTCCTTCGACAAGTCCGACCTTGACAAGCTGTGTCGAGCGTGCCATTCAGCACGAGGTCGAGAATGCAACCATGGAGGATATAGCACGAAACAGGCCGGAGCGTTGGGCCGAATTCCCATGGTTTGTTCTTAATTTTGTTTTTCTGCTACGTTTCGGAGAGTGAAATGTATGGTTAACGGAACTATAGTCAATTCGCGAATTCGAAGTTCTCCTGGCCCTGTGCAAAACCGCCCCTAATATCCAGTCCAACCTGAGCGCACAGAAGCTTTCGTACCGTCTGATCCCTTACTTGCTCGAAGCGCATATCCAAGTGTTTGCTCCGTCTCCGTTCTTCCGCAAAATCGAACCGTCGCCCACGGAGTCCCTTGCCTTTCATTTGACGGCGGCCCTTCTGTCTCTCGGCATCAATTACATCGATCTCAAGGAGACCGTCACTGACGGAGTCTGGGCTTTCATGAATGCATGCGGGCGAGCGATCGAAAGCGTTCTCTCACCACAATCCACGGACTTGGGTAGTCTTCCTATTGACGATGCGATCCGGACTGCTACCGTTGCCCTAGCTATCCTGGGGTTTCTAGACGCGGCGTCGGCTCAAGCAGATTTTTGGAAGGCAGGGGGCAGGTTGGGTTTGATCCAAAAGATCAACCAGCTTCTATCCGAGCCATTTCTTGTCGCAGTGGAGACATCGTTGTCGACCATTCGAAATACACACTCCCAAGGCAATGAGGTTCGAGAATGGAAGCGATTGCTCCGTCACTATACATCCCACAGACGACCACTTGGTGCCATGCTTCTCCAGCGTAGCTTCATGTGGCTTGTCCTCTCGAGTACGTCCTTGATGGTTGCTGATGGATTTGATCTTCGTAAGAGCCACATTCTGGATTTACTCATGTCCGGAGAAAATCTTGCCTTGAATGACCAACGTCAGCTCCTGGACGGTGACCTGAGATCAATTGAGGTGTATGCAGATATTGCTGCCGAGCAAATGGAGTACCTGGAAGCCGGTGCAGATTTTGTTCGCCTGGGGTCTCCGGATCAGCAGAAATTGGCATATGATGTGAAGGCTGCGGCCATGATTGCCCACGTGAACTGCTCATTTCTCAACGAGGACACAGCTGATTCTGATGTTTTGATGAACTGGCTGCAAGAGTCTCTTGAGGACCCATCACAAATGTCTGACCCTGGCTTGGCCGCTGTTGTTTTGCGATGCATGGCGTTGATCTGTCGAGTTTCACCCACCTATACGGCCACTGTTAGTCTGGCACTTCCTCGCTTCTTGGTCCAAGCCACCCCTTACGGTGATACTGCCAAGGTGGCATCGAAGAGCCTGGCATATGTTCTGAAAATGCTTTCAAAGGATGCAGTCATTAGTACTCTTTATTCCCTCGGGAATGTTCTTAGCCCAGACACAGAGGCTGGAATTCTCAATGCCCCCGCGAATACGAATCTCGGAAATGGTGAATACACGGCGCCAGAATACAGCCGCCGTCATTCGACTGGAAGTTCCATCTCAGTTCTGATCAACGGCGAGCAGGAGACTGCTGTTGTCTATGGCAATGTAGTGCAGGCCATTTGTACCATCGCCACATCTTGCGATGACGAGAAGATAATCGCCTTGGCTCAATCTATGCTCCTACAGAAGCTCGACAAAGTGAATGCCAGTGTCGACACCAAAGTCATCACTGGTGCGGCCAAGCTTTCCCTCCACGGTGGACAGCTTGAGTTTCGCTCACTGCTCAAGATGTACAGTAGACTGTGTCACATTGGTGTCCTCGACCGCAAGGGCTTCCTCTTGACTGCAGTGATGAACGCGCGCACGTACATATCTGCCAATTTGCCTCGTGATTCGCCCCTCTTCAACATATATTGGGAGCACCTCCTAGATGCTGTCATTTCTTTGGGCGATGCCGAATCTCCTCACCACACAAAGGAGTCTGACGTGCAACTTGCAGCCCAGGAAATCGCAGAGCTTCTACACCCTCTAGCTGTTTTCATGTCCAGCAATGACCTTGCGTCGAACCCAATCGACGATGACGAGGGGTCTTCGCTTGTTAAAGATGCGTGGTTCAATATTGTCGTCCATGGATTCACCGCTTCTACCGACCGTGGCCAGAAGTATCTCAATGAGCTTCGGACCATTGCTGTTCATTCGCCACCTCTCGTCACTGGCGAGCGAACTGAGCAGGTTGAAAGCGACATTGAACTCAACACAGTCTTGAGACGTGCGAACAGTGGGGAGCGAGAAGCAAACCAGAAAAAGCTTCTGATCGAGCTCATCCCAACCAAAGCTGCCGATATTAAGAGTCTCAGCTATCGAAAGGTCATCTTCTTTCAAGCAGCCTACCTGGTTGAAAGTTTGCGCGCCGATGCTGGAGACTGCACAAAAGTTTTGTCCTATTTCCTGGAGCCGAGCATGCGAAAAGGAGAAGTAAGCAGCACAATGGAAGGCATCGCTTCTGCCGTAGTTGAAAAGTATCTGAGAAAGACTCTGAGTGTCTCGGAGCCAATCTTCTCGGCTCAGTATGCTGCTGAACAGCTTGCTACCATTTTCAGCGTCTGCTGCCATCGCATTGAGCGAGTCCAGCAAGCCGCATTTGCATGCGCAGATCGAATTATTCGGGACGTACCTTCAGTCCTGTGCCAGAGGAAGTCGCTGTTTGCCCTCCTCGAATTGCTCTCTCTAATGTGGTCAAGCTGCCTTGAAGCCGAAACGGACCTGTATGCGCCAAGGTCTCTGTTCAAATCTGACATTGGTAAAGTGGCGGTTGAGCTCTCTGATGACTACGACTTCCGACGATGGACTCTAGATACACTCAACCGTAAAGCAAAGGGTTGGGTCAATGCAGCCATCAATCTCGCTCCAATGGACGTCAAGGGCTTGTTGCAGACTTACCTCTCGGACTTTGATGATGAAGGAACATATGGGCACATCTCGCTCGGCAGATCGTTCGCTCTCGAGCTTGGTTCCATGATTCCATCTACCGACAACCGCCTTCAATCCCTTGAAAGGGTTGGAGACTGTAACATCAACACAGGTTCGGATTTCATCGCGCAGTACACCACGAGACAAGAATACCGATATGGTGAAACTTTACCAGATCGCGAGAACGAGCTCATGAGCTTCATGGCTGTGAATCAGCGATCATCCTTCTCTCAATCCAATGTCACGGAGAGTGCCAATGCCGCCACGGCGTTGGCTCACGTAGAAGCTCGCATTCTGAGCAAGAAGGCAACCTCTTTGAATGAGGTACGGGATATGTTGAGAAGAGCCGCAGGTTTGCTCTGCCGTAGCCATCGAGACGAGGCTTCTGTCGCTCGATACCTCGTCAGCATTCCCTTCGCATTGTTCACGAAGCAATCCATCAAAGTTGGTACTTCGTTGTGGCTTGGCGTTATGAATGAGAACCCGCGACTCGAGGCGAAGTTGCTGAATAGCATTGCCCAGCAGTGGGAGTTCACGATTGCTCGAAAAGTCGGTCTTTTCAGTCCGGCGCTGGCGCACCCGGATCCCTTCTTCCTCAAGAAAGAGTTTAGCCCCAGCGATCTCGAACTGATGGCAAAGAAGCGACAAGCAATCCACGACCTATTGTCCCCGCACACGAGGCTTCTGCATTTTTTCAACAGCCATTTCAACGCTACTCGCCTGGGCAGCAGTGATACGGAGAGTGTGTTCATGCGTATGCTGGACCTCACGCTGACCGCGCTCAAGGACGGGCATTCTCACCCCATGGCGCGAGAACTGCGGTTCCAGGTCGTTTTGCTGGGCCTCAAGGTACTACGGTCAAGCACCGCAATCGGAGCGACCGCGCAGTGGAGGTTCAAGGAGAAGATTCTATCTGCAGGATTGGGTTGGTTCAGAAATGCTCCCAAGTGGTCCTTCGGGAGCAACATCCTGCAGTTGAAGACCGAATTCAAGCTCATTGCCGACGTACTGGCCGCCATGAAGATGGTCTCATTCATTGGAGCGCACACTGTTGGTAATGTCAAGTCCTTGCAAGCAAAGGAGCAGCTGCTTCAGTTGCTTCTCGAGAACGAGCAGTCTAGATTGGCGGTATGGATCAGCCCGATGAGCCAACATGGACTGCAACTATCCGCGCAAAACACTTCCAAGGCCTCAGTTGAGAATGCACTGCTGCCTCTCGTGAAAACCGCTTGGCAGCAGGATCCTTCGATTGCAATCGAGCTTACTACCAGGTTTCAATTCCCGCGACTTCACCGGGAAGTTAGGCAGCTGTTGTTGTCTTTCCCAGACGAGGCGATTGCAGATCCAGAGGCCTTGCCCCTCATGTTTGGTGGGCATCTTCCCGACGATGTAAACTCACAGCTCAAGGCAAGTAGTACCTTATCTTTCGCTCTCTTCTGAATGAATCGCGCACACCCATGGGAGGTTCCAGACTCTAACGTAGCTTTAGTATCTCCTTGTCTGGGAGCCAGTAAACCCTCTCACGGCTGTCACCCTGTTCTTGCCTGCGTACAAGGACCATCCGTTTATTATCCAGTATGCCATGAGGGCTCTGGAAAGCCACTCTGTTGATGTGACTTTTTTTTATGTCCCTCAAATTGTCCAGACGCTTCGATATGACAGTCTCGGCTACGTTGAGCGGTACATCCTCGAGACAGCCCAGTTCTCTCAGCTTTTCGCGCATCAAATCATCTGGAACATGAAGGCCAACTCGTACAAGGACGATGACGCCCAAGTGCCCGACGAAATCAAGCCCACCCTCGATACTGTCATGGGCAAGATGGTGGATAGCTTTGCTGCCGTTGACAAAGACTTTTATGAACGAGAATTCGCCTTCTTCGACGAAGTGACGGGGATTTCCGGCAAGCTGAAGCCTCTCATCAAGCGACCCAAGCCGGAAAAGAAGCAGAAAATCGAGGAAGAGCTTCGCAAAATCAAAGTCGAGGTCGGCGTGTATCTCCCCAGTAACCCGGATGGCGTGGTCATTGGCATTGATCGAAAGTCAGGCAAGCCTCTCCAGAGTCACGCCAAGGCCCCTTACATGGCGACGTTCCGTATTCGCAAGAACAAGGCCGCCGCCGCCGACGACGACGTCGTAACGGCAGAAGCTGTCGAAGAGACGCAGAAGAAGACGCAGGACCACCAGGACAACACCATTGAGGTATGGCAGTCTGCCATTTTCAAGGTCGGCGACGACTGCAGACAGGATGTGTTGGCGCTGCAGATGATCTCAGCCTTCCGAGGCATCTTCCACAGCGTGGGTCTAGATGTGTACGTCTTCCCCTACCGCGTCACGGCCACGGCCCCGGGATGCGGCGTGATTGATGTGCTCCCCAACTCCATCTCCCGCGACATGGTCGGCCGAGAAGCCGTCAACGGTCTCTACGACTACTTCGTCTCCAAGTACGGCAACGAAGATTCCCTCCGCTTCCAGCGCGCCCGCAACAACTTTGTCAAATCCATGGCCGCCTACTCCGTCATCTCCTTCCTCCTCCAGTTCAAGGATCGCCACAACGGCAACATCATGATCGACGACGCAGGACACATTCTCCACATCGATTTCGGCTTCTGCTTCGACATCGCCCCCGGCGGCATCAAGTTCGAGCGCGCCCCCTTCAAACTGACCGGCGAGATGATGGCTGTCATGGGCGGCTCCACAGACCACCAGAGCTTCAAGTGGTTCGAGGAACTCTGCGTCAAGTCCTTCCTCGCCAGTAGGCAGTACTGCGAGAAGCTAAGCCAGATTGTGCTGTTGATGATGGACAGCGGCCTGCCGTGCTTCAAGCCCGAAAGCGTAAAGCACTTCAAGGAGCGATTCGTGCTGGGCAAGACGGAGCGCGAGGCTGCTGACTTTATGAAGGGTCTCATCAAGACGAGTTATTCGAGCTATAGCACTGGTGTGTATGACCAGTTTCAGCTCTTGACCAACGGTATTCCCTATTAGGGGCTCGGACCTTTTCCTGCCGATTTTTCTTTCTTTTTTTCAAAGTTAGCTCCTCTTTATTTCTATGTGAACACCTGTTCTTGTCAAGTGAATACTGCTCGAGAATGGTATCGATACACCACCACCCCTTTATGTACACATTTTCTAGTCTTATAGCAACAAAATGCGTCAACACTCTTGAGAGCATTATTTCCAAGACCAGGCACAAATCAAAAATATTCTTCTCATTTTTGTGCATTTAGAAACACGGCTATTGTAGTATCGTGAAGAGTATGAAAATGTCAAAGCACTCTGATATTCTAGTCTGAAGAGTTTTGATAATGCCAAGAGGCTCTTTTGAATAAAATCTAAGATTCTTTGAAACGTGCATCACGCTTTCGTCTGCTATACAAGGGGTGTGGTATCTATAATATGACTTTTTATATAGAGTGGTTTTCATATTTGAGAGGATATAGATTGCGTCGTGGCCGGGACAATAGCTGGTAACGATTGAGCCGGCTCCATGCATGGCTTCTCTCTCGCTCTGTGAGGCGGGCCAGCCAGCCGTGGTGGAGGTATGAAATGTCGGAAACTCATCTTTCCAAAATGCTTAGCATCTTTTGGTACTGCAAAGAACGAACGAATGATTGACTGATCAGTGGTGCGTGACACATCATGAAGAACTTTGTTTCAACATGTGCGTTGGTGCATTGTAACTAGTATAATCGACGTGCACAAAGGCCCTGTCGACGATGGGCACCGACTCCAGAAAGTACGTCAGCACCTCGCTTAGATCGTGGGAGTCTTTGAGTGGCGTGACTGCCGAGAGAACAATGTCGACTTCGACAAACAGCTTGTCGCCGGCGTGGTAGGCGCGGAGGTTCTGAATCTGGCGGATAGCGGTGGCGAAGCGCATGGTCAAGTACAGAAGGAGATTACGCTCGTCGGGTTGAGCAGAGAAACCAGTGAGGTTACGCACATGGTGAGCAGAGGTTTGGCTCCATGTGAGGATGACCACGAGGGACAGCAGAAGACCGCCTGCTGCGTCTAGCCACCAGACGCGGCCGTAGAAACCGACTGGACGACGAAGCGTGTTAGAGCCGCGTTACAATGGAAGGGAAAGAGAGAACCGAGGACATGTATTCACCAATGGGGAAGAAGATGGAACCTATGTTGAAGATGACGTCGGTTTTGGCGTCTTCGGCTCTAGGGAATAATGTTAGAGCAAGGCTGGATGACACTGCGGTGCGAGAGAGAAACAGAGGATTGAACGTACAGAGCACGAACGCTGGAGTTCTTGACTAATCGACACCAGACCCAGCATCCGCCCTTGATGACAATGGTGCTGACCATGATGATGATGGCTGGCAGGCCGAGCTGAAGAATCTCATGTTCTGGTCTGGCAAGGCGTTGAACGCATTCTAATCCAACCTGGACGAATGAAGTCACCATGATGACAGAAAAGACTAGGACGCCTACGGGTTCCAGTCTAAGTGGCCGAGTTGACATAAGCATATGTGGGGGACCAAAATGACGTGACTGACATTTCTGGGGCGCTTGTGAAGAATGGGATGGACATACCGACGACGACCGACTGGATAATGATGTTGATCTTGCTGACCCTTGGAGATGAGCTTCGTCGTGGTCCAGACAATGGCAGTACTGAGGAGATCCAGCACAGCATCGACCAAACTGGCCAACACCGACATGGAAGGAACAGAAATGATGACGGCGAGCTTTCCAGCAAGAAGAATGAAATTAGCAATCATGTTGATCCATATAGCAAGAGTGACGATGGGATCATCACTGTCGATATCGGCCTCTTCGAGCCATGGCAAATTGGGTCGGGGACCAGTGTCGCTGTCGGCGGACGTCACAGGTGGGTCGGCGGCTTGGTTCTCGTCATCCTCGCTATCATCATGATGCTTTAATAGAGGTAGGTTCTCCGAGGACCGGAAGATGTCCTTTGGGGTGCGTTTTGGCGGAAGCTGAGCTTGCTTGCTGCCCGACTCGACAGGTGAACTGCCGGCGTCTCCGTTCCCATTGCCGTTGCTATTACCGTTCATGGTGCCGTACGAGCCCGCGATCTGTTGGTTTTGCTCCAACGAGGCCAAATTCGAAGCAGACGGGGACACAGACAGGGAATGCGCAGCGCCGGGTTCCTCTGCAATGGTTGCTGGAACATCAATGGGCTTGAAGGCGGATGCTTCGAGTTCGGCATTGTATTCGTTCAACAAGTCGTGAGGAATTGACGAGTCTAGGAGGCAGTCAATGTACAAGTATTGCTCGATGAGCTCATTTGTACGCTCATAATACTCGCGTCTATGGTAGGGGTCAGCAACACAAACACGTGGCTATTCCATGATCTGGATGAAATTTGTGTGCCAAGTTGGGTGGAAGGAGGAAGGGAATAAGCATATTGTATGATGGTGGCATCTCACGCACATGGGCTTCTTCATCGTCTCCAGCTCGGCCTCACTCTTCCAATAGCGGTCCCACCGGTATCTCGGATTGCTTTTGCCAATGAGATTCATGCTGCGGGCCAAGGGACCTTGCAGAATCTGAGTCAAGCGATTCTCGTCCTTGAGAAGTCGTTCAATGGCTTCGTCCTCATCGTGACGCATCCACACGCCAGCCTCCTCCTCATCGCTTCCATGCCGATGGGGATGCGGTGGCCAGGACCCCGCCAAGCTCTGGTGGGACCGGCTCCTGATCAACGAGGCGAGAGTGCCAGTTCGGGTGGCCAATGGAAAGTGGTGGTGGTGGTTGTCCTCGAGAGACAGAAGTGACGGCCGTCGAGCCGGGCTCTGGCGGTGACCTGGAGAACTCATTCGCACTGGAGGGGGGGGAAATCGAGACAGGGATGGACTTGTGAGATAATCCTGTCTGTCGGGAAGGCGCCGAGCTGTCTCAATGCGGGTTGACGTGATGGTGAGGCGTTTGTCTGTCCGTCTGTCTAGCGGTCCGTAGGCTCGAGCTAAATGGCGCAACGGATCGAGCCTCTTGCTACAGATACAGATAGACAAACTTCAAGATCAGGAAGATGAGCAGCGACGGGGTATCGTGGTGAGGAATACCCGATGATGATGAGAGAAATCAAAGTCCAGAGAAACCAAGCTGCGGGAAAAAAAGGTAAAACCGGCCGAGCGAGGCTCTTGCCATTGACTTGACTACAGGCAGGAGCACTTGAGTGATAGCCGCGCCGGGGATTGAGGGCTGTGATTGGGCGTGGCCGGGGTGGTCGCCTGGACCCCGGATGCAGGCAAGGCCAAAGCTGCAGCAGGCCGGCTGTGTTGCGCACAGGGCCCCGGGCCCCTGAGGATCCCCAGTAGGTTCCACTGCAGCACAAGTGCATCCAGATTGCCCGATTGATCGTCACCAAAACAAATCTTGCTTGCTTGCTGGAGCTCGGAAAATGGAAGCTGCCGTCTGGCCACGCAGCTGCAGCCTTCTGGCTCTGTGCAGGCACCCGGGCACCCGGACACCCCGGCACCCATGTTTTGCACCACCGGGCTTATTAGAGTCCGCCGTTGATTGATGAACGGATCGATTGATTGATGATGGACTGCTTGCTTGCTGCACTTCTTGATGATGAGCTTGATGGGTTAAGCGGCCGAGGACGGAGAGCCACCATGAGTCCATGACACCAAAACTCTTTCCGACGCACACTGAGGTTGCGCGAAACGTCGTGATGCCGTGCAGTAAAGGCCCCGTCGTCGGACTTTATGCTCATGCATGCTGCTCGCATTGGACACTGCCTGCCACGCAACTTCAAGCACGCCAACTCTGTCTTTGTGACGATGGAAAATTAGCCGTGCCTAGCTATTATCGACTTGCTGCGAAGCTGTGGTGTTTCTGCCACACGACATTTGACCTCAAGCTACTGGTTTTGTTCACCATCGGCAACCTACAATGAGAACTGCCATTGTGCTCTTTCCAAACCGCTGTTGATGTTGTGCCGTGCCGATCAAGACGAAACTCTTTTCTCAAAGGAACCCTGGGCTGGTAATGTAAGACGACACTCACCATTCATCATCACGCACAGAAATAACGCCTTGCGTTACCAGGCAGACGCATGATGAGCAGGCTCCCGAACACCTCCCAGCCATTTGTTGACGACATTGTGGCCAGCTTGTCGGTATGCAAGTACTTGTTTATTATTCATTACTAGAGTCGGATCGAATTCGGTCGGCCAACACCCTATTAAAGGAGCTGAGAAGCGGAGCCAGGGGAGTTTTCCCCAAAAAAAAGCCATACCAGACCCTTCTTTGAGCCAAGAAGTACCGGCCGGTCGAACTGCTAATAACGCGGCTTTACTCCATGTAGGATAATGCGGCTCGGCACAAGCCAAGCTTTGATAGCCCCCTTTAAACGAACATGTTAAGCAGGCTGGTGGATCAGTCTGCTTTCTCTGCCAGTCATCTCGAAGACTGGAAAGCTTGTTGGTGCAGATCCTAACGAATGGTCGCGAAAAATGTGATGCAGAAGGGTGAGACATGCCTTGGCAACAAGTCTTCCGCATGACGATGGATCGATCCATGGTGCCATGGCAGCTTGCCAATTTGTGCGTACCTCGTTTGGTAGCCATCAGATGCGCGATGCCACAGGGCTGAGGAGGTGGCATTGTGGTAATTTGTGGTAATAGGGTCTGGCCTCGTCAGCATGGCGACAATTTGCAAGCACATTTTGACACCAACAAGAGTGTATTCCCCTGATCAAGTTGAGGCGGTGAGGCGGTGAGGCGGTGAGGCGGTGAGGCGCAGGTGGCATCTCACGTTGGCCATCATTGATGACGAACAAAGGTGGTCGTCCAGCCAATCCAGCCTGTTGCCGTGAGAGCAGGAATTCTGAGGGCATGAGCCTTTCTGAGGAGGACTGCGTCTTCAGTGTTCGCATGACACGACGCGCATTGAAACCCATCGTATCCAGCGGGACAGGCGCGTCTTCGTCTTCACCTCACAGCAATGCGGGCGGGGGCCGCCTCGTTCCGACGACCGTATGCATGTTGTCCTATGTCTTACCGAAAGCCCGGGTCACCAGCATGCCTTCTCTTCATTCATGACGAAACTTTCCCAGCGTGATGATTTGTCTTTCTCTGTTCGCTTGCGTACGAAGAGTTGTCGCCAAGACTTCGCTGTTCGGGGCCCGCGCAGGCAACCAGGCAATCAGGCAATCAGGCAGCCAGCAGTCAGTCCAAGCCTCGGCCCCCCCGTCGTCGGTGTTGGGCATCATGTTTTCCTTTCGGACCGTCGATTCCCCATCCCACGGACAACAGTGCGCATCCCAGTACTACGTACGTGAACAGCCGCACGGATAGGGTTGTTGTCTTGCACAGCATCGCAGTTGGCAAGCACAAACGGGGCATTCCGTCTGTCTAGTATTCTTCTGCTAGTTCAGGATTTAGGGATTCATTTGTGCTCGTCGATGGCGATGGCGATGGCGATGGCGATGGCGATAATAATATGTACTCGAACTAGACGAATTCCCATTCCTATTATCAGCAATCGCGTCCTCCCTTTGCCCCTCAGCACTAATAATGGTGTGGAGCCGCCCCCCTGGCCCAGCCCGGCGATGGGTTTAATAAGGCAATGGCACAGAATCGGCCCCCCCCTCTTTCTCAGCTGCCCCATTTGGTCGACGAGGGAGAAAACGCGTGTGATTGAAGGTGCACTCGACCAAGCTATGTATTGTAGTATCTGAGTTAAGTCGAGTATTGGGCTAGTTGGCTAGCTAGTTGATCACATCGTCCAACAGCAAGCCAGCCAAAGAGGCTTGCTTGGTCTTCTTTTCCAGCCTTGGCCTGTTTGGACCATGATATCCACAATGCGGAGTTATGCCTTTTACATAATACTCCGTACTCCGCAGTTATTGCCCGTACAAGTCTAATCCCTGTTAGTTTTTACAGGAGGTACAGAACTAGGGGCAGCAGGCCAATGACAGATCTTTTCTCGGCTTAGTGTGGCATTAAGTGGGGTAAGGAGTACCTTATATTACGTGTACTTTACCTGGACTATGTAGTATCTCTTACTAGCGTGAGTACCCCTATATTCCCTAATAGCTTTGTTTACTCACCATAAACACTAAGAGCTGATAGTGGCTTTCCCGTGTGAGGCTTGTTGTCTCATTCAGGGGGTTGGACTGTACATACTCCGCATACAAGCTGCTTGTTGTCGTGCATGAAGCAGGGCCAGAGAAAAAAAAAAGACAAGACCCGTCACAACATCTTCGTTTACCGATCAGCCGCTGGTGACTGATTCTGTGCCTCATGCTTGCTACCATTTCCAGTCATGATATGCCGTCATTCTGAGTCAGCGCGGAAAAATGTGCGAGCTGTGGCATCCCGCGCCTGCGTGAGGCGGCGCTTTGCTCATCACATCGACATTTTATTAGGTGAAAAAAAGGCTTTGCCGAGTGTGGGGCCAGGGACGAGGGCAACCCCAGTAAAGGTGTTGATTGGTTGGGCGGGTGGTTGTGCAGTCGCCGTCCAGGGCGTTGGTCCATTCAGCAGCACCCCGGCCCCTCAACCTGTCAAGGCCCACGTCGAAACGTCGAAACGTCTGCTAGCCCACCCGTCGACCGTCTTTGTGGCCCGGCCGTTGGTCTCTTCTCTGCTTGACGCCTCTTGCCCTTCGCATCGTCTTCTCTTCACTCATCCTCGTTCTTCTAATTTTCGAATCTGCTATTTGTTCCTGAGCTGAGCCATCCTGCACCTGGCTACTTGATTCCAACTTGTCATCTTATTTTATTCCATTTTTCTGGAGATTAATGTGAGTCTCACACCCGTTTTTGAACCACCCCTAGTCCATCCCTTGCCCCCCCCCCTACACGGCACGACGTCCATTCCCGACTTTTGAGATTTCTGCTCCCACGAGGCACGAGGGCGGTATTTCGGCTAGTGGACTGTCGGTCGACGTATTGTGTCTTTCTTGCTTTGCACTTGCTGGCATACTCGGAGGTTGGGTTGGATAACTAGTAGCCCAACAAATGCACTTATTGGGTGTCCCCGAGTTCTCGTCACTGACCTTGCAGCCTCTACACTAGCATTATTCTTCCTTCGTCATTGTATACTAGGAGTAGTCTTCAAAGGAATCGTCGTCAAAACCGCCCGCCCCAATTTGCTTCAGGGTGTTCCTGCATATCGCAAACTCTCCGAGCTCCAGATCAACAGTCTCCCAGACGCGCTCGCTTGCACCCTGACTCGGGAAGGCAACAGTCCGTCTGACTTGACCATTTCAAGTTTTGGTCCGTGGTGGAGGTATACTCGAAAAAAGGCTTCAATAAGCTACGGCTTTTCCGGCATTCTACATGCCTAGATTCTCGGTCGCTTTCGCCAAGCGGAAATCCGCTTCGGATGCCCTCGACAATGTGCCAACGACATCTCCCGATACTCCATCATTCCGTGTCATCGAACGATCAGAGGTAGAGAGCGGACGATCCTTCGATGGTGGTGCGAGGATGGCAAGGACATCCAAGTCATTTCCCCCCAAGACCAATCTTCTCGACTTGGGCGCCGAAGACAACATGTTTGCCGATCTCAAAGTCAACCGGTAAGTCGGATCTAATTCACCTTTTTTTTATACACTCCGATGTTGTCACTGGGCATAAAATCCCGGATGGATCGCGGAGCTCGTAATGCGGGCCAAGACTTTCCCCCCAAGCTAATAGTTTCGGCAGAGGAAGCCATATTTCCAACACCACTCAAGGCACTTCGACCGATAACTCCTCCAGACACAGTAATGCCTCTACAGCCCCATCGTCTGCGGATATGGCCGTTCCTCAGGGCCATGACGACAATCGATCGCCACAAAAATCAGCCCCCCAGGAGCAGCCTATTCAGACAAACTCCAAGTCGGTTGGCTCTGGCTTCCTCGATCGAGCCACCCGCACCTTTTCGTTTGGAGGACAGAAGAAACAAAGTACTCCGCCACCAACAGTAGAAGATCCCATTCCCGACCTGCCCCCTGTCCTAAGCCTCGGCGGAGAAAACCCGGGACCCAGGGCTTCCAGAGGTATGACTGCGTCTACGGCGAGCACTGCAACCCCAGCGAATCCCGACGGCAGTGCCCTTGACCTTGGCGGCGACTTTGGATCTATGTTCAAGAGCTTCGATAAGAGGGCGAGCACAGCGACACTGACTCTGGCTGTTCAAGACAATGCGGCGCCGAGATCGTTGACAGGTAATCGCTATGGGACACCCGGACCAATCAGCCCCGATAGTATTACACCAACAGAGCCTCTCCTGAGGCAACGGCACAGCCCGACGTATGGCGATTCCTCGTCCACCTCTCCAACATCTCCGCACAACTATGGGCCACCTCCGGTCCCTCGTCATGAGCACTTGAACTCCTTCAAATACTCTAGCCGGCCGGCCAATATTATGGAGGACGAAGACGCCAAGTTCTTGCGTGAGTCCATGTCTGCCATGAAGTTCTTAGCAGAGCCGTACGATGCACCAGCCCAATCCTCCCGCCCTCGCTACGGCGATGAACATTCGGCACCCGCAAAACCGATCGCTTCCAACTTTCAGAAAGAAGACAACATGTTTGAGGGCAGCATGTCGAGGATCAACCGAACGTCTTATAGACACGCTCCTCGAAGCTCAAACCCCCCCAAAAACAAGGTCATGACGCCTGCAGAGTTTGAGAAATACCGGCAGGATAAAGAGGGTTCAGGGACTACTTCTCAACCGGCTCACAGCAATGCCAAGCCCACGGCCAAAGACGACGACGACGATGACATCAACTACGACGACGACGAAGACGAACAGGAGAAGTCTAAACAACAAGCCAAGCAGCGACGGAAGCAGGAGGCTCATATGGCCGTTTACAGACAACAGATGATGAAAGTCACTGGAGAAACGAACTCAGCTCCCTTTCCAACGAGACAGCCAGCTCGACCCACACTCTCTTCGTCATCGACTGCACCGGTCCTGGGTCACTTGAAGGCCCCGTCCCCCGATCCTGCCACTACCAACTTCTCATCCGAGGAAGACGACGAAGATGTTCCCTTGGCCATTCTTCAAGCCCATGGTTTCCCCCACAAGACCCGGCCACCGACCCATCTCAGCACGTCTGGATCGAACCCTAACTTGCGTGCGTCGGTAGTTGGTTCATCGTTGGCGAGACCTGCCTCCGTCGTGGGCGATGTTGCATCAAACAGTGGCCGACGCCAGAAGAATCTTCCGGCATTTGCTCGCAACTTGCCCCAGGATCCCTTTGTCGGGGCGAGCATAGCACGACCCGCGATACGGGAATCGCTCGCTTTTGGTGATGCCAGGCAACCTTCGCCTCAGCCACAAGGACCTCTCCCACCCGGCGGCCTTGTCGGAGTCATTGCCAGTGAAGAGCGATCGAGGGCCATGCGACGTGGCAGCCCCAGTGTCGATCCAAACAAGCTGATCGGTGCTGCGGCCAACTTGAACAGACATTCTGGCCAAGATCAGTTTGCCACCGTTCCACCTCATATGATTTACAATGCGGGCGGCATGCCAGAAATGCCTTCGATGCACCAGATGCCCCCTCCAACACTTACCGCGGGCGACCAGGCCCAGATTCAAATGACGCAGCAGATGCAACAGTTTATGCAGATGCAAATGCAGTTCATGCAGATGATGGCTACAAATCAGCATGGGGCTCAGATGCCACATCAACCTGCAATGCAACCTCCTTACGGGGGTATGCCGGGCAATCATTCCATGGGAGACCTGAACCGCCGGTCTGTGATGATGGACCCAATGATGGAACCCCCTCGTCAAATGGATCACCATATGCGAACCATGAGTATGGTGCAGCCCAGCTCAGCTTCGTTCATGGGCCCATTCCGACAAGGAGCCCCGTCTATCCGCGGTGCAAGCGGCGCGTACTCGCCCTCTATCGCACCGTCAGAGCGAAGCAACGTGGGACTTCCTGGACGATACAGGCCCGTATCGCAAGCGCCCGCAGTAGCTTCTCCCATCCTCGGCCAACACATTCGATCCAACACCATGTTCGGAGATCTTTCTAACTGGAGCGATGACAAGAGCAAATCTACTGTGAAACTCATGAGCAACTCAAGGGAGGGGTCTGATGACGACGAGGAGCAAGGTTGGGAAGCTATGAAAGCAAAGAGAGAAAAGAAGCGATCTCTTTGGAGGAACCAAAGGAGCACAGCAGGCGAACTGAATACGGCATTCTGATACTGAATACGCGCGTTTTCTGCAGCATTGAACGCCCAGAAGCATGGACCCAAGTCGGTTCGTTGTCTTGTACAGGAAAAAGTAGTGGACGGGGATGTCAGCCGCCGCATATCATTCGTCATGCGCCCGCCTCGGGCTCTTTCTTCAGATGCATATTGATTGGTTGCACGTTCCCTATATGTCTACCAGGTTTTGGATTTTGGCACCCACTATTCTTCATACATAATTGACAGTCAACCCCTTCGATATCCCGGAGCGTCTTAACAAGGAGTAGGAACGGTAGGTATCAGTTGTCCATCTCTTCGCGCCGCATTTGTGGAATCAAAGGCATTTCTTCTCTTTCATCTTTTTTGTCGTATAGCAATGGAGGTTGGCGGTTATTACATCAAGTCACGTATGATAGACATGGGTATCATGTGTTCATCAAGTAATTGTACTTGATTGAGGCGAAGCTGTTCGTTTCATTTTCATTTTCATTACCATCATTACTGGATCATTACTGGATCAGGGACGACTTGCGCGAGCTCATCATGCTTCTAGGGAGACAGGACGGAGAAGATGATCCACTTAATGGCTGCGAATGTTCGATCATTTGCGAAGTTCTGCCAACAGTTTCGGCACTTGCATATTCTTCCCCGCCAGCCGTCTTGCATCTTATCTCATGAATCTAATCCGTAATACAACACCACGTTGCGCAGAAAATTTACCGATTTGTCGAGTAATTCATGGCAATTCCAAACGTGATGGCTCAAGACTCTTACCTTTTCTCTTTCTCCTGTCATCATTAAAAGTGACAGACTATTCAGTTATTCTATCCCTCGATTTTCCCAGCAGCCCACTCCTTTCTCTTCACACCCATCTCCACGGCTGCAAGGCCCCAATCCTCCCCGTGGTTGTGGCCCTTGTCGTCGATACCAGCACGAGCCTTGGCCTGATGGTCATTCAGAACAGTCAGTACGCCGAAGATGACTGGGACGCCCGTATCGAGTTGCACGCGCATGAGGCCGTGGGACACGGCATCTGCAATGTACTCAAAGTGCATGGTCTCGCCCTTGATAAGAACACCCACGGCGATGACAGCATCAAAGGCGCCAGAGGCGGCGCCGCTCGGGAGAGACGCAAGGTCCGTAGTTGACGAGGCGAGGAGATCGGTTGCCGACGGGCCGCCGGAGGAGCTGGATTGGACCTGTGAGGCAGACAAGAGACTAGAAAATGCCTTGTCAACTTTTCCCGCCTTGCACCGAGCGCATGTTACGGAGTGACCAATTCTACCTACCGCTGAGCGGCGAAGGGAAGTTCCCACGATCCAGGGCAGGACTGCACAGTAATGTTGGATTCCTTTACGCCGCAGGCAAGAAGCTTCTCTCTGGCGCCGGCCACGAGGGGCGCAATCACGGTTTCGTTCCAGCGGGCATGGACGACGCCGATGCGGAGGCCGGAGCCATCATGCTGCTGGGGGGTTGGGCCTTTCAGAGACATGACGAGGTGATTCGGTGTTGGTGTTAATTATGAGAGAAGAGTTAGTTGATCAAGCGGATGGAGCGGGTCGCTTGTGACATGGGCGATGGCCAATCAGGTAGGTGTAATTAATAGTAGGGATCTGAACGTATCTGGGTCACAATTTTAGTTATATATTTTTGAAATTATTCTCTTAGTTTACACAATACGACCATGCCTACCAGAAAATTCGGGATCCCGTCGAAAGAAAGCACTGTAAAATATTGGTATCGATAAATTGCATGATGTTGCTTTATTTCTGGGAATGATGGGGATCGAATTTCGGGGGCTCACAAGGCGGGGCGCTTACGTGAATCATGCAGCTTCCCCGTCAGCTGATACGGCAGCGAAACAGTACACCTAATGCGCTCACCGTTTGATGCGTATTGTACGTCAAGATCTCCGGGATCCGTAATCACGTGACTAGTCGCGTTTATCCCTTAGTCACGTTCCCACACAATCTATCTTCGAATCCTCCCTCCTTCATAACCTTTCATAGCCTTTCTCCCCTCGAAGGAAAAATATGCCAAAGATGTTTCTCACCGAGGAGCAGCTCAGAATCATCGATAACTATCCGCTCAAAGACTTGCTCAGTCGTTTTCCAGCCAAATTATGCGATTTAGAAGCATCCAATGAATCCTGGCGCTCTGACATCGCAAGTCTCCTCTTAGCCATACTTGATTCTGCCACAGCACTTAGGTGCTCCTCCTCCGCCCAACACCTTTGGGTCCCGCCCCGCCTCCTGAAGGATCTGCCTCACCCGAGCATATTGCCCTCTGTCCTCTCTCTCCCACCTCCCACCATTTGGAAACACTATCTTCCGTAGCCTATTGACCCAAGGTACCAACGGTTGATAATAGGAAGTGAAACTCTCGCTCACGGTTTTGATGAAGTCACCTTCATGGGATACTTGCCCTTTCTTCAGGTTTGCTAGTTCTCCAGTATCAACATAATTCCACTTATCAAATTCTGGAACGACTCTAGCCTCGTCCGCCCCGTTGTAGTGGATGCATATCCAGAACAGGACCCAGAAGAATGACTCGAGATCGTGCATAAAGGAATGCTGCTCGCCTAGTAGCGCCCCGATTGCCATGAAAGCCCTTGTCCCGGTTTTACCCCTCGCTCCTGACGCAGCCTCTCGTGATTCTTTAATAGCTAGATCAAGGTCAATCAAGAAAGAAGGCCACGAAGGGTTATTATCATCTTCGTTGATCATAAGATTGTTGATCGAGATGTCTCTATGAAGCAAGCCTGCCTTATGCAAAGACTCGTGTCCCTCGATGCAGCGCTCGAACGCCGCCAGCAGAGCCGATCGGGAGCTCGCCTTATAGATGGGTATTCCATAGTCTCGGAGAATGACACGCCGATGCACCCGATTTGGTAGTGTGCTGATGGCCTTCGTTGGAGACCTGGAACAGGATCGCTTGCTAGAAGGAAGATGGGCGCCAGTTTGGCTAGATGACCGCTTCCTGCTGGCGCTGGTACTGCTGCGCCCTTCCCTTGATACGCCAGATGCGATGTTGTGTCGCGGCATTGGGCGCGGCGGGCGGTAGTTCGCAGCTCTCTTGATATCCAGGCCACGCCGAGTATTGCTCCGAATGTCGTCATCCATCCCATGTATTCGAACTGTCTCATGGTAATAATATCGGGCAACGTTGATAACTCCTTTCTTAGTCGCTTCACGTAATAGGTCGCCTTCCTCATCACGTTCTGGGTATTGCCATGAATCCTTAATGACAAGCAGTATCTCTGGCTGTCCTTCCAGATGAGCTTTCCAACATGTTGTCGCTCGGCCAGCTATGCAACGCGCCCGCTGCATCACCTGGTCGATGATGATTCGCTCGGTCGAACCATTCCGAGTAATCTCGATGAATCGCTCCTGGTTTGCCGACATGATCGTCGGATCAAACCCAAGTTGCTCCTCGTTCATCCAAAGAAAGCCAAGGATCGTGAACACAAACTGAAGCCCATCGTCGTTGATGTTGAACTGTTCGGATGCGATCCCTCCGAGTCTGTCAAACACCCAGACTCTCATGAGAGATCCACAGATAGTAAAGCCTAAAACGAAGCGACGGGTGTCCTGCGCAGCAAGCACTTCCCTTGCGTACCTCCCAAGATCAAGCCAGGCCTCCGAAGCTTTGTCAGCCGAAGGGTTGCTCTTGAGTTCTCCTGGCACGAGAATCTGGGACCAATGGCATCTCGAGTCCTTCGCAGCTTGAGGATTATTCACAAACCCAACGTCCATCTTCCGTTTCCCCACCGAGCCGTCAATCGGTTCGTTAGGCTTTGCTAATGGCCTCCGTCGATGTTGATGCGTCGAAACTGGCTTATGGCCGTCTGCGAATGCTGCCAGCTTCTCGCTGAAGTCAGCAAACCAGCTCAGCACATCATCCTGGTTCGCATCCTTGGGCCATCCCTTCCAACCATCCTCAAAGAGTGGATCACTACCTTCGAGGCATTGCTTGAAGAACGCCTGGGACGCCGTCTCAAGACCGGTCACGACTCTGAAGTACGCATCGTGGAAGTTCCGGAGCCCGACGTACATAGGACCAAGCTCCTCTTTCAGCACGTTGTCCACATATTTGCGGTGCTCGGATGAGTTCGCAAAGCTGCTAGTATTGCGCAGCCATGGGGTTTGTTGGAGGGAAGGCGCCGTTGGGCGGGGAGGCGGGGTAGATTCAGCAACGGCATTGTAAACTTGATCCCAGATAAGATAATCATTCGGAGCGTCGGCGAGTGCGGCTTTCAGAAGAGGTTTGATGCGGTCATAGTCGAAGTCGTCGGATGCGGCAGCGGAAATGAGTCTGAGGAGATCGCTTCGGAGGGTGCCGTGGCCTGTCTTTGATCGTAGGAAGCGAACAGCGGGGAGGTTCCGTAGGGCGGAGAGAAGATCGAGAACGAGATTTTGGATATCTGTTTGCTGGTTAGAATAGCACATTGCAGAGAAACTTGTCATACCTTCTTGGTCAAGCTGACTCAGCGCGTCCGGTGAGCAGAAGATGCTCTCAGCTTCGCATATTGAATTGAACGAAGCACGGAAGGCGTCGAGACCTTCCTCGATGGGATTTTCCTCGATCACTGTCGACCGCGGTTGATCTGCCATGGGGGATAGGGTGCTCTCAAAACTGGAGAGATGGAAAGGACTAAAAGAAGTCGCGTTTCGTAGTATGTGACTTCGGCACCAGTTCGCGCCCAGCCACCAGTCATCGTGCTGAGCAACCGCCGGGAAAGCTTTAATCCGTGATACTTGGCCAGCCTCAAACCACGACCCCATCGAGATGACATGCTCCGCACGTGTTTGCCTTAGGTTGGACGCCTCCCTACAGTATCATACCGTTTATCATTTACCGTTACATTACCCCGCAATGACTGGTTGACAGACAGCTCGAGCGCATCCGGCGATAATAGGAAAAGAGACTTGGGCAGAGAGAGGAAGCGCCAGATGCTCAATAATCGCAAGGCACAAATACCTGACCGCCCTGAAGCTCAGCCAGAGATACCCGACCGCCGTCCTGAGCCAGAGAAACCTGCCCCCCGTCCGCTCTCCCATAAACAGGCTGGTAAGGGGCAGATTAGTAGTTGGGTCGGTGACGACCAGCGAACACCGGCTGTTGTATGTTTTTTTCTTGCTCGTTTGTTCTTCAATACCACTTTCTCACCAGCCACAGACTTCTTTGTAATTTCCCGTTATCTAATAAGGGACGTTAAGCCTATTACATACACTTGAACTCAGATCGCGGTCAAGTTGCTAAGGATGAATGAACCATTGACTCGGTAGTCCATTGCAATCAGGCGATAAAGGCGTGCGCTGTATTATTGGCGATTTTGCTACTAGTGTCGATGAAAGAATGATGCAGGACCAGCTAGGGAATTCTGCGGAGGAGACTCGGGAGCTAGGAGAGCGAGCATTGCTCCTGCCTCAGCATCTTCTCTGGATCTAACACAGGAAGGAGCTGTACAAGTAGGGAGATTGCCAGGAGGCTTTCCAAGGAATTCAACGTCAAACCGAATTTCTTTTCTTTTTCGATTCTTCCTTGACTTGATGTCCCCATACATATTCGAGAGCTATTTCGTTACTATACCATATAAACGCATCGCGCTCCTCATTATTAAATCTCACAAAGATCTTCCACCATGTCTATCCAAGCTCTATCTGCATCTACCGTTCAGCTTTTGGGATCTATGAACATTGTCTCTCCTTGCGATCTGGTCAAAGAGCTTATTGACAATGCCATCGATGCCAAAGCGACCGCAATCGAAATCACCATATCTTCTAATACTATAGACCGAGTGACAGTTAAAGATAATGGGACAGGCATTGATATAGACGACTTCAACTCGTTGGGCCGACCCGCACATACCAGCAAGCTTAGAGCTTTCGAAGAGCTGACAACTATGGGGGGGAGAAGCCTGGGATTTCGAGGGGAGGCGTTGGCAAGCGCTAATGCTCTTTCCAACATCGTCATTATTACCAAGAAATCAGGAAACCCTGTCGCTTGGAGGATAGAACTGGCACATGCGGTCGGCGGTGTCAAGGCCAAACAACCTGTTTCGGCAACAGTCGGGACTACTGTTGCAGCGACCAGGTTATTCGAGAACATGCCTCCGCGAAAACAGTACATCTTGAAAGAGAAGAACAGGATCATGTTGAAGATCCAAAACACTGTGAAGGCCTATGCTCTAGCTCGACCACACATCAAATGGTCGCTGAAAATGGTGGGTAATACCAAGCCGATGTGGTCGTACTCGCCAGCTAGGGCAGCATCGGGACGTGAAGCCATCTTGCAGTTCTTTGGGTCAAATATTTTGAAGAACTGCACTGAAATCAACGAAGAACTACCACAGCGCTGCAACTTGAACATGGGAAATTCTTCCAAGTCCAGTGCCTGGATCTTCACAGGCTACGTTGGCGCTCAACACTCGACACATTTCAATAGTCAAGCCGTATTTATATCGATCGATGGACGACCAATGTCCAGCTCATGGCATATCTCGAAGGCGTTTGCAAGAATTTTAAAATCATATATAATTAGCACTGAGGAACAGAGCAAGACCTCGCCGTTCAAAGGGCACTTGTTCGCACAGTTGAACGTTCAATGCCCCCCCAGGAGCTACGACCCAAACATCACAGCTCAAAAGGACGAAGTGTTGTTTGCCGATGAAAAGTTTCTGCTGGAGAAGCTTGATTTGATCTGCCGGAATAAATTGAACCACGATCTGCAATGTCACCCTACTGTCGCTCCCCTGACTGGCCCAGGACGCGATACCAGTGGAACAGGCGAGAAACAGCCACTTCACGAGGTCGAAGCCGAAGCGAGAGGCGATCCCTCTCCTCCATGTGAGAACAAGAATAATGAGGCCGAAGGTCAGAATCTCTTCGGTCAAGAGAAGCATCATTACGCTGATCTCTCAGATACCAAACGGCCCGCCATCAAGACCGTTCTGAAAACATCTTTCACAGTCAACATGAGTAATAGGGAAGATGATCAGTCGGATGATGAAGATAATTTGGAGGCCATTGAGGTCGAAATACCGCGACGACCAACGCCGGTTCAAGTAGGTGATCACAGTCGCAAAGACAACATTCGTCACTATTTCCACCCAGTCCCGACACAAGACTTTGACATTGCTTGCGATGGCACTGCAGAAACCACAGACAAATTAGAAGCAGAAGAAGAAAGGCAACTGGCTGATCCTCATTCTGCGGGCCGCACTCGGTTGAGGCCTCTGACGGCGAGTGATCTAAACAGGATGCGAGATGAAGCGGAGTCCAGCCCAGAACAACCAGGATCAACCTCTACGATTCCACACATTGAGAGACCTGAAAGTAGTTTGAGTTCTTCCATTGGAGTGGCTTCATCGCCAGGGTTCAACAATGTAACTCGTCGCGAACCATGGACTGGTGGACTAGGAAGAAGTTCTCAGCAGCTGACTGCACCAACTCGAAGTATCCGAGTCAACCAAGAAGCTGCAGTCGATCCACCATTCGTCGGACACTCGCAACTAATTCTTACGCCTCCGCCTTCTGACCCTAGGTACAGACTTGATCCTGAGAGCCCTCCACTCGGATCCCGTTTGCGATCATTAGATGCGTCCCCCACCAGAACGAGTATAACAAATCGGTTCAACGACCATCGCACAGCTCTTGCAAACGTTGCTTCGTCGAGTAAGCGGAGTGGAGGGTTGCTGAGTGGTAATACAGGCTACAAAGGCCACCAAGACACATTTGCCGCGGCGAGGATGCGCGGAAATGGTAGCGGACCTTCTGCTCGTGGTAAAGGACGCGGAAGGATCACCCATGTCGCAGAGAAATCATGTTACAAAGTGGTCAGCAGGAATATGGCACTGCTTGGCAGGCCTGCAGAGAAGACTATGGCGCCGTTCCAACCATTATCGTTCTCAGAATCTCTGCCAGAATCCACGTCAATGTTGACAAAAAAGGCAGCACAAGAGATTCCAAGTGCGCCAGTGGGATACTCTCATGCATTACAGATCAATCTCGCACGAACACCAGCCCCGATGTCTAGGTTTGATGCGAATACCGGCAATACTTGGACTAGAAGATTGGAAGACACGGAGCTTAAGGGCACTAAAAGCCAAAATAGAATAGCTGATGCTGCGAGCCCCATTGGACTGCCTGAGGCAGATGGTTGTTACTCTTCTTCCCTTGTCAACTTTAACAAGCGAAGCAGCCCAGAAAGGAATGGTATTTCCCGCTCAGAAGTACCCGGGAGACTTCTATTCCAGTCCCAAGGCATGGCGAATGCACATTGTCTCTGCACAACCATCGAATGTGGGCACGGCGATATCGAACGTCTGGTTCGCCAACACGCAAAGGTGGACCAATATGAATTACCTGGCGATATTGCAGTGACTCTATTGTCTGCGAACCTTGGCAGTGTTCAGTCGGTTCAAAAACGGCTGCAACTGTGTGTTGACTCATGGATGCAACAAAACAAGATCCGCAGCCAAGTCGACTACATGATGTAGTTGTTGGGCAGTGGAGGTTACAGGAGATGAAGAAGTATATGTAAAATCAAGTTATGAAAGAGGGGCTGGCTAAACTAGACTAGGGCGCCAAGCACAAGAAGTGAACTCGTATCTGCTCGAGCTAGCCATGTGGCGTGTACGAGGTACGAGGTACGAGGTGCCAAGTCAAGATTCAAGAAAATTTCCCAACGCTATTTATTCGTTGGGTGTAGCGTGGCCCGTAATGGGTACTTGTTCTTTACTTGACATGCAAATGCAGTCCAACAAGTCCAGCGCTCCGAGCGACTTTTTACGGAGTCTTTGTTCGGCGGGAGCTCATTTTGGGTGATTGAGCATGGGTGTCGAGCCAGGTACAGCGGTCCGAGAGGAATGCCAAGCAGGGAGGAGCGATTTTGACAAGGACGATGCCAGCAACTCCTGTCTGCACTTGACAAACTGACTGAAGCACCACTTATTATACACTGTAAAGAGGCAGTGCAGGGTGCCCACCCTGCCCTGGCGCTAGGCACATCACTTTTTATTAGTCCCGTCCGTCCTGAAACCCCAGCCAGTGCTTATATTTCTCCTTGGTGCGTTCACAACCGCAGGGCGGTCACGAAGATCCCCGGTGTATACCGGTGCCAATGAAGTCTGTTTTCCAACGCCAGCATTGTCAAGGCTTCTGGGCCGAATATGATGAAACAGGGTGATGGTATGATCAAGGTAGCAGCTATATAGCTAGAAGGTAGGTGTGTGTGCTTGAAGGTTTTAATCTCTAGCCTCCCACATTCTATATGTGCGACCTTCGCCTAAATACCCCCTCTGCGTGCACGTGACTAGCTTGCGGCGACCTCGCAGCTAGGGCGCTGCGAGCCACGACTAGGCCCTACTATACATGATGCCATCGCCTTCATAGCCTCTGTCGCTCTATTGCCTCCACGACCCTGACAAGCATCATCATGTAATTATCTCCTTGAGGATAGGTTTCCTACCTTCCTCTACTCTTTCCTTAAGTTTCTTAATATTATATTAATGCCCTATTATAGTTACCTAGGGGCTAGTCTATAATAATTAAGAAACTTCCTTTAGTCTTATAATAGCTACTAAAAGATAAAATAAATATAGATATACTAATTGTTGGTTTCACAGGATGATGATTGCTAATCATCCGTATTCAGGTGCTGGCGGGGCCGTTTTTGCCTCACTTCGACCTTGCTTCGGATATTCCGGGAAGGAAAGGCAAGGCAGGGCAGGGCAGGGCAGGGCAGGGCAGGGCAGGGCAGGGCGGGGCTATATACTACGGAGTACTATTACATACGGATTACTCCCACCATTATGAGATTTTCGTGCCATGTTATGATTGTTATCCAAGCAACAGTGTCACTCAGCCGGCGGTCGGCGGTGATTGTTGACGCGTGCTGACCGATGGTTGGAGCAACGCGGCTTCCAACTGCTGGCTGACAGTTCCATCCGTATTTATAGGTTAGCTTTGCTAGCTCCAACGTGTTTCGCTGTGCGCTGTGCGCTGTGCGCCGCTGTGCGTGTGGCGCCGTGGCCTCCTCCAACCAACTCCAAGCTCCACCCATCTTCACCCATCTTCACCCATCTTCACCCGGCCCGCCGCACACCCAATGTCGGTCCAACCCCATGTCGGTCTAATCCTGCGAGCCATCTTTCGATTGCGCCGCCTCATTGTCTCCACGCGCCCTGCCTTGCTTGTCCCGCGCAGCCAAACCCTTTTTTTTTTTTGCCCCTTTCTCCTTATCGTCATCGCCATTTTCAATTCTACCTCTTGCTTCATATCCAGTATTCATTTTAGCCCCTTTTTTTTTCGCCCGACCGAGGGACCTCTACATTTTATCACTCACTGAACGACGAACCACGCACGACAACCTGGTAGATCGTTTATTACGCAGTAGAGCGTTGGGTTGGCCGTCAATCTACGACTTGACTGGCGGCCGACTTCCGCCCCCCCAAAAAACCATCGATTTCGACCTCGACGATATTCACGACAATAGCTCCCCTTGTCATTCTCTTCGTCACAAACAAGGCCACAGATTCATTCAAGATGCGCTGCTTCTGAATGCAAACGACGTCAAATCACACGCGGCCTAGCACGGCTGGCAGGATGGGCTCTGAGAATCGCCAGATCGGATGGCCCTTCTCCTCCAGTTGCAAAGCACCATCGCAGACTAATGAGCATCGGAGCTCCCATCCGAGACGAAAACCGCTGACCTCTTCGGATTCGAATTACACTCGTCATGCCACTGGTCGCCGATTCCCAGCTCCCATCTACGCTGCAGCGTCCCCGGATCTGACGAGACATGAGTCGTGGAGAAACCGATTCCGGCATACGTCCATCTTAACAGGCGCAGCAGCCATGAGCAGGCTCGTCACCATCGCTCTCTTTGCTCTCCTCGCCTTGACGCCTGTTTCCGCGGTGCGAATCAAACCGACAAATTGTCTTCCCGAGTCCTTTCAAAACCAGAACCCTCCATTCATACAATGGGTCCCAATCGAAGCCGATGCCAAGTTTGACACCAAGAGCGACAAACACAACTTTCAATACATAGTTTGGGGCAACGTCAAGGGGTCCCTCCAGCGAGTTGACCTCCCAAAGCCTGACGATAGAGAGTACTGGACCAATCCTGCCAAAACAAATGGCAAGATTATCAACTCGGACAATTCTGAAAATGGCACCACGGTCAAAAGTTCAATCAGTATGCTCACATACGTACCCTGGAGCCATCGCAGCTTCTTCTGCGGCGAAGCCCTGGTCAATGGGACATGCCCCCTACCGCCAGTCTTTAACACAACGGGAAATGTGTAAGTGGACGTGTTGAGAATCTCCTGCAATGTACTCCGTGCCGGTGGCTCACCATTTGATGGGCAGTGAATGTCTCGGATGGAAGAGCACCCAAACGCTAACCATGTTGTTACAGCTCCGTATACGACCTTCCGTCTATGAACATCACCAATGACATGTACTCATCTTATTCTTTTGCATCTTTCGCCGTCACAATGTTGATTATTTTCGGCAATGCCGGCGGCACAAACATAGGTTGTGTTTCTTCTGTCATTACACCAGATCTCGGACATCTCGCATGGGTGCTTAAAATTGTGCCTTTAATAGTCCTTCTCTTTGTTGGGTTCGCCGTCGTTTTCGCTAGCATCTTCAGTCCCTGGGGAAGCTCCAACGTCTTTCAGTGGACCTCGAATTACGGCCGAGACGCAGACTTGCTTCGACTCGTCACTCCTGGTTTCGGAGACTGTTTGCAATACCTGCAGTTCATTGCGTTATCTGGCGCGCTTTCGCTTAGCTACCCTGGCTTCTTCCAACCAGTAGTGAGCCAAGTCGGATGGTCTGCACTCATGTTCAACGAGAGCTTTGTCACGCAGTCTCCTGGGTGGCAAAGCGTGCGAGATGGCGTATACTTCACCGACGTTCCCGATGGATACGGTCTTCATTCTCTCGGCCAACTGATTGGCGTGAAGGAGAGCGCTGATATTTGGGCTGGCATGATGGTCTGGCTCTGCGTCATCATTGCCGCAGTGTTTATTTTGACACAGGCCGGATTCTCGGCGCAGTGGCTTTACCGAAAGATTCGCAGCATTCCCGAGGAGGATCTCCGCGCCAAGAACCTGCCGTTCAGCACCGGAAACGTCATTCGCATCGTCTTCAACTTTCTACTCATGCCCATCGTGGCCCTATCATGTTTCCAGTTGGTCGCAGCTGGCGAGTCCCCAGCCTACGCCATTACTCTGGCTGCCATCACATTGGCCGTGCTTCTCGGTTTTGCTGTTTACGTGCTCCTGCTAATCGTACGCACAAGACCCAAATCGTGTCTGTTTGATGACTTGCCCACAGTCTTGCGATATGGCCCTCTTTACAACACCTATTCCGACGAAGCTGCCGCGTTCGCGCTCATACCCGTCCTGCTTACTTTTGTGCGAGGTGTTGCCATCGGCGCCATCCAACCGAGTGGCATCTCCCAGGTCGTCCTGCTTGCCATCTGCGAGGTCATCCAGATTTTTACCCTGCATGCATTCAAGCCCTTCCAGTCGCCCACCTCGATGAACGCATACCATACGCTGTTCTCCGTCCTTCGCCTTGTGTGTGTGCTCTTGATGGTTGCTTTTGCCCCAAGCCTGGGAGTTACCGAGGGGCCCAAAGGATGGATTGGATATGCCATTTTGCTCATTCATGGAAGCGTCCTGGCTCTGGGCTTCTTCCTCAGTGCTTTGCAAACCATAGTCGAAGTTGCAGCACGCTTGCTGGGTGCCGGGGGAGACAACGTAGTTGGGCTCACTAGGGGAGGTCTATCCAAGATATTCGGCATGCGGCAGCTCTCCCGGCGAGAAACGCACCGCACAGCGCCTTCCAGGGCAAGCCAACTTTCGACCACGGCAATGCTGCATGCTGAAGAAGGGGTCAGGGCGGGCTACTCGATGCCGGGCAGCGGAAGACTGCGCAGCACATCGGCAGTGAGCTACGGGGGTATTGATGCGAAAAATCAGCAGCGCAGCAGCTCTACCCTCGAAAACATCGACGTTTTCTCGGCCGGTCATCGCCATGGGGATACGAATAGCTCGTACACTCCCGGCACACCAGGGGAAACGAGCACCTTCTCTTTCATTGCATCACCCACAGTCGGGCGTCCGATGGTGCCTGCTCACGTGGAGCCGTCCGATCCGTATTATCGGCCGCCCCGACGAGCAACCAATTCCAATTTGAGAGATTCCATGTACTCTGATACTCCGCTCAATGCTCTGGGAATCGAGACGAAACCGGCAAATGGAACCCCGGGAGCTGCAGGAGAGGCTCTAGAGGCAGGGCCCGAAGAAATACCCCGTGGAGCAACACCTGCTCCTCCAGGCGGTGGTGTCGTGAACTTGCCGGTGAACCAAACGGATTACGCAACTCGCGAGGTGGACTTTTACTACGGAGTTCGCGGCCCTGCCCTCAATTCGGACAACCCTGGGCGAAGACTCGGGACAGGCCCGGCAGACCCAACTGGCCCAGTTGCTACTGCCACGGGCTGGTTCAGGAACTGGTTTGGTGGCAAGAGCAAGGAGAAGGGCAAAGGATTTGAGGTCGTCCGGAGCTCAAGAATGCCTCCAGACATGGTGCGAAACGGGGGCTTCGGGGATGAGACGCCGCCAGAGGGCATTCCCGTCGCTATGGGCGTCTTGAGAAATGGCCCAATCGACTCTGATGATGATGACGACGACGAAATTCCCGTGAAGCGCCCTCCAAAGTCTCCTCTGCGTAAACCTGACGACCTTCTTACCGATAATGGCGAGCCTCGGGACTCTGATGCAGAGGACCTCGTCAGCCGCCCCGTCAGCCCGGTAAGCCCGGTAAGCCAGGTAAGCCAGGCAAGCCAGGCAAGCCAGGTAAGCCAGGATGAGAGTGAGGGCGAGGGTGAGCAACTGAATCTGCCCAGAGGCAGAACAATTCCAGGAGGTCGAGATGACCTAATTGGCTTCGATTTGCCCGAGATCCCCCGCAAGAGTTCTAAGAGAAACTCGGGCTCAGTGGATCTCCGGCATGTGCCTGTGTTACCTGCGGTCGATTCTCGATCCCCTGCTCCTTCTGGCCGGCTTTCCCACGACGGCGGCTCTACCAGAGGCCATGAACAAGACTTGTCTGTGGTTTCTGCTTTACCATTCGAGCGCACGACATCACAGAGGCGGCTTTCATCCAAGTCATCATCCATGGACTTCCCTGGTGAGCTTAGCGACACCGATTCACGACGCGGCCGAGGGGAAGAAAGACCTGCCAGTTATGGAACCGTGCACCAGCATGGCATCAACCGCGTTGACCCCCCACAGCTGCCGCCTTTGGATCTGCTCGGCAGCTCAGCCGAGTTGGTAGATGAGTTTACATATCTCACGCATACTTGATCATCTCACATGTACAAAGGGCGATTTGAAATCGAAGGACCAACTTGGGTCCTGTCTGTATAAGACTGCAGCCAAGCGCCGGTTCTGGTCAGTCTGGCTTCTACAATGGTGACGCTCCAACAGAAGGAGCTCTGGCGGTGGGACGGGGACGTACATTTCATGAAGCTGCATCGTCGGCGACAAGTGTCTCCTGCATACTGTATACTGACTGTACCGGGCGAGTATGCAACCAAACGATGCAGTAAATGCGAGCGAGGCCGCATGGGTAATGTGTTTTTCATGTTTCAAACACCGTGTTTGCATACCAAAAACAGCCGACGAGAGAGGGATTCTGACGCGGCAGAAGGACTGGATCGGATAAAGCAAGTTGGCGCACATGCGAAGGATACAAGAAATTAATCTCTAAGCGCCCGAGTTTTCCACATGACTAGTTTTTTTTTTTTTTTTAATAGTTTGTCTCGAGCTTTGGGGGCAATGCAGCCTATAATGATGACTTATACATGACCCGGGTCCAAGTTGAGTGATTATTCCCCAACCAGCTAGCTGTACCCAAACCGCCCTTTTTCTTTTTTATTCACCTCTGACGAGTTATTTACTGCATCTCCCGAGACTCGTGACATTCATTGCTCTTAATTCACTCGGCTGTTTTCGTTTTGCTTCGATTTCAAGTTCCTCGCGAGTTTTGTACGGGCCCCTACCTAGTCTGTGGCCGAAAAGACGACGGGGTCACAAAATTTTTCCTTCTTCTTCTTCTTCTTCTTCTTCTTGTCTTTTTTTTTTAAAATGGGGCCGGATTTTGTGATTCCTCTACTTGACTCCTATGAATGCGATTCCCGAACGAGCCCTTTGCGCAGCCCTCTTCAGGGCCTGGTCCTCCACATCCGTCCACTTGACGCTCAGGTCATCCCATTTCTTGCCGGGCGTGTTGTACTCCTTCCTCCACTGGGCTTGCATCTGCTGCAGCTGGGCCATCCTCCTGGGGTCGCCTGAGCCGGAGTACAGGATGAGTGCTGTGCAGGGGGGGAGCGCGTCGTGGATGCGAACGAGGCGCTGTGTGAGGCGGGAGAGGGCTTGCTGCAGTGGTGGTGGTGGAGAGGAAGAGGAAGAGGGAGAGGGAGAGGAAGGGGAAGGGGAAGGGGAAGGGGAAGAGGGTGATGCGGATGGTGGTGGCCCGCCGTCAGAGTTTGTGTTGTCGACGCGGTTCTTGTTCCACCACCCCTGGAGGGCTTCCAGCTCGCGCATGCGAGCCCATGTGAAGTCGACGCCTGTTCCCCTGATCTCCAGCCCGTCTGGGTCGCCGTTGACGGCGCGGAGGATGTTGTCGGTGACGTCTTGGTCGGATTTGCAGCCGAGCTGGTAGGTTGCGCCGGCGCCGAGGCCCTTGGACGGGTCGCCCCAGTCGATGGCGGCGCTGGTCTTGCCCGTCTCGATGCCTCCGGTTGCTGCGTCGCCGCCTTGGGCTTTGTAGGCTGTTCCTGCGCGGGCGAGTCGTCGGAACAGGTTCTCGCCTTGGGCGTCGGATGTGCCCCAGAGCTTGCCCCTTTCGCACTTTTGCTTGACGAGGTCGAGGCACGTCTTGGCGTCCTCGATGCTGTTGTGGCCGGCTGCGCCGCCCTTTTGGATCTCGCGAGAGAGGTATTTCTGGGCGAGGTATTTGAGGGACGACTTGAGCGGGGGTCCGCGCGGGTGCGGGTAGAGGATGGATGTGTCGACGATGAACGGGTGCGCGAGCTGGATGGCTTTGGTGTCGGATTCGAGGGAGTGACCGATGAGGATGGTGCGAGGGTGGAGGAGCTCGACGAGCTTGGCTTGGATGTCGGCGAGGGTGGTGGTGACGGGTGCGAGCATCTCCTCCGTGATGCCCGAGAAGCGCGTGACGTAGTCGGTGATGGGCTTGTCGGGCTTGACGAGCTCGTCCAGGACGGCCTGGCCGTCCCAGTCGATGATGCTGATGCGCGTGAGGGCGAGTTCGTTCTCGCCCGTCAGGCACATTTCGCAATCGAGCGCGAGGATCTGTCGGCCTGCGGTGATGCTGCCCTTTTCGATCTCGCTGTCGGGCACGTCTCCGTCCTCCAACTTGTCGACCTTGGTCATGACCCATCCGTCGGGAACGGCGAAGCTGTCTTTCCGCTCGCCCTCGGGGAGGAGAGCTGGGTGGACGAAATATCCGTTGTCGGCTAGCTCCTCGGCTGATGCCAAGAACTCGGTAATGGGCATTCGGTCGTTCCGCCACCCTCGAGGTTCCGACGCAGGCTTCACGCCTCCTTGCTTGGACGTCTTGGACGTCTTCTCCTTGGGCGCAGGTGCCGTCAAGAAAGCAGCCATGGGCGAGTGCATTTTCCCGTGCTTGTCGTCTCCTGGTGTCCGTACCGGCCATAGATGCGGGAACATGTCTGCGAATGGCTTCAACGGCTCGGGCAGCTTTTCCTTTTTCAATGCGCGCGGGTAGTAGTCGTCTGGTGAAGTCGGGATCCTCGGCTCCTCTTCTTCGTTTTCGTTGTTCTTGTTGTAGGTTGAGTAGTCCACATTCGCCTTGAACATGGCCTCTTCCAGGCCCGGAACCATGATGGCAACAATCTTTCTGAACTGTGGTCTGTGAGAGACCCCGATCCATTGGGGACCGGTGCCATCGGCGAAGATGTAGGTGATCAGATCGCGGAGATTGTTTAGATTAATCTTGGATTGTAGTCGGGCGCTGGGCGAGAACACCAGCGCTGGATAGCCCCCCTTGCCCGGACGAGGCACCTTCTTGGATTTCTTGGTCGGCCGCGACACGACCTGCCACTCGGCGCCGCCGTCTTGCTCATCGTGAGGGCTCGTTCGCTTCAGGCTGTTCTGGGAAGCCGTCTCCGCCGGGTCCTTGGCCGAGTCGGCCATGATTTTGCTTGCCGAGAGGGCTAGAGCTGAGGCTTCGGCATCCGATGCCTGTTTTGGTTCCCGATTCTGCGGTTGCTCGATTGACTCTTGCACAGAGGTTTTGCCGCCTAGCAACGAGTGTGCAAAATTCTTGGCGCGTTGGAACATGTGTCTCAAGCCTGCGACCATGCTCTACGGGGCGGCGGAGAAAGAGGTAATCGGGTTTGCGACGCGTGGGGATTTTGAATTTCAGATGTGAGTTATAGAAAAATAAATTGAAGCCTCTGATAAGATCTGCTAGCTCAGATCCGGTCTAGCGGCAGTCGGCACAACTTTGTGGGGCCCATGGCTGGGCTCAAAATGGCTTAGCGCCGGTCTAGACATGTAGTATGTACATGTACTACGTCCGTTGCCATTGCTCGCCCAAGGCGTACTTGTCAAGCATTTCGGAAAGTATTTTGCACGTCAATGATCAAGTTTATTTGCATCAACAGTGGAAAAGTCGCGAGAGAAAGGCCGTGCATGGTTCGTTCGCCGCGCTGCATTTGGATGGATGCATGACCGGGCCGTACCTTAGTCACCACCGCTCCTTGCCTCGACATCCGAACATCCGAACATCCGATCATCCAATCATTCCATCATTCAATTGTGTTGCTTCCCCCGTCTCCCCATTTCCTTCGACGACGTTGTTTATCGATACTACAGTTCCAAAATCGAGTTCGAGTCCATCGTCTCGACCACCTGAGAGGCTAGCAGGCTTCCTCGGCCGCTTGCTCGCTGCATCGACTTTTGCCCTGCGGCATCTACCTCATCTCTGTACTGTGCGCATACACCATGGATCGTCTCCCGCGAGAGCTGATCGACGCCATCTTGCAGCAATGCGTCGCCCACGGCCCCAAGAACACGGTTCTGAAACTCCGGCTCGTCTGCCGCCTGTTTGACAGGATCCTCAAGCCATCCACCTGCTGCACGCTCGGCTTGGACTTTTCTCGCATGAGCAGGGCTAGCCATGTACGTCGGCCAGACGTTGATGCTCTCCAGACAATTGGTTATCATTGCAAGAGTCTATATATAGACTTGATGGTTCTTCGAGATGAGAGTACGTGTTGCCAGCCCGGAAACACGACCGGCCCCTGCGATGACCATGTGTGCAAAATACTAACACTGTCGCTCTAGTGGAAGTCGAGTTCCTCGAAACTGTCTTCGCTCGAGTTCCCTCCATGACGGAATTTTGCCAAGCGATGCATAAGAAATACTGCATGAACGAAAGCTCCTTTACCGAGACAGAGTACTGTGACATGGTGGAAACCATACTATTCAACTGCCGTGAAGTCGATTGTCTTCGTCTTAACCTCCCCTTCCAGCTCGTCGGCAGGCATTGCAACGCCGCGACCATGATCCTTGCCAACACTCTCAAGGCGTTTGCAGCACGTCCCGAGGAGGATTCCGCCAATCTCAAAACGCTGGTCCTCGAAAACGTTACCGACGTGACCATCTACAGTCTGTGGATGAATCCAAGCGACGTCATGAACATCATGTCTGTCGTTGCCGTCCTGGACAACTTGGTCATGACCCTGCGCCGGCACGACGTGGATCCGCAACGGGCGGGCTTATTTGGCTCCTGTCTCTGGGACGTGATCGAACATGCTGACCACCTCAAGACGCTATGTCTGGTCGGCATGGACCACGACGACCGACCACCTCGGGGCCTCAAGCAGACTCGCTTCTGGCAGATCCCCGTGGAAGACTGGAGGGCACGCTCTTTGCCCGCGCCGCGCGTGCACTTCTCCAACCTCGCCTGCCTCGAGCTGAAGCGCGTTGAGATCCTGCCCGAGTCGTTCCTCAAAGCGGCCGACGTATTTGGCGAAACCATCCAGGAGCTCTACCTCAACGAGGTCTACCTGAAGACAGAGCAATCCCGCGACTGGAACCAGGATTCCCGAAAAGTCCTCTGGATAGGCGTCCCGAACCAGCGCCCCGCCGAGGACTGTCAATGGATGGCCCTGTCCCTCCGGGCCGCCGCCCCCAAACTACGAATCTGCCGAGCATCGTTCCTCGCCTACGATCACTACCTCCGCGAAGACATGTCGGTGCAACCAGACTTCGATCTCATCGACCCCTGTGGCCTGGGGCGAAGTGTCTCACAGCGCTTCGTCGAAGTCGTCATGGGCATTCACCAGCCCAACATGTCGTCCGGCGAACCCGTCGAGTTCTTCCCCCAAGATCCCAAGCACGATGTGCTCATCCACACTCTCAAGCCAAGGACAAGAGCGCTACGTGTCGAAGAGTACGATACCAATGCTCACCAGACGGCCGTGGACAATACCACGTCAGAGTGGCAGAAGAGTATCGACGGCATTTTCCACAATTGCAATTCCGGCACGCTCGACGAACTGCATTACATTGCAGAGACAGCTTGTCAGGGAATGAACGAGATTCACAGGAGGAGGAGCGAGTGGACCGCCGGTAACAGTATGGCTAACGAATACGCGGACAATCTATTTCACATCCCTCCTGCCATGGATGACACACAGCAAGATCCGCTCTGAAATGAAAAATTTGAAAGGCAACGAGGTCTTCACCTGGCAGCGTAGAGAGGGAGGTTCTGGAATTAATGAATCATCATGTCAAGCTCGGAGCAATGGCGCCTTCCTAATTTATTTTGTTCGTTTCCACTCATTTTACTCTTGGGGCACTTTTTTTTAAAAAAAAAAAAAAAATATCACGGGCTTGTCCTGTACGAAAACATTGGACTGCAAAGAAATTTCCTGCGTTTCTCTCTCTCTCGGTCCTTCTCTTTCCCTCAACGGATAGAAAAGGAGTGGACACGCTGTACACGCTGCATTTTCATTGATATACCATCAAGTACCTCGGGAGAGACAAAGCAGCAACAGACGACTCGATGTCATCGCGGCCCAACGTTGTATATATGTGAAAATACTACGCTCGTAGTCGATCCTTGTTTCCATATTTTTTTGGTCCCCTTATTTTGTATCTCTCTCTTTTTTTTTTGTCCCGGAAATCATCCTTGATGACCGATGCTTTTTTGCGTCACGTAAAGTGTCTTTCCTCCGTGAATTGGCATTCACCCCTAGAGTCTAAAAGAAAGAAGAAGAATGCATCATGAAATCACGTTATTGCAACCTCATCCCACATCAGATATTCGACTTGTTAATGGCTTTATTGTCCATTGACACCATTGGAGACGCCATTCTTGGCCGTGTCCATGACAGCACGCTCCAGGGCCTGGAGAACATCGTTCTTCAAGTCCTCTGCGTCTTCGACACCGCAGCTCAGGCGGACGAGGTCGTCGAAGACGCCCACTGCTTCTCTCTGATCACGTGGGATACCAGCGTGGGTCATGCTGCTGGGCAGTTCGACGAGGGACTCGACACCACCTAGGGACTCGGCAAGGGTGAAGATGTTTGTGGCTTGGCAGAAGCGCTCGGCAGCGGCGTGGCCGCCGTTGATGCGGAAGGACAGCATGCCGCCGCCCATGCCGTCGCGGTGCTGCTCCAGGGCGATGGCACGGTGAGGGTGGGATTCAAGGCCGGGGTAGTTGACGGAGATGACGTGGGGGGAGGCCTCGAGGGCGGTGGCGACGGCGGTGGCGTTGCGGGTGGCTTCGCGGGCGCGGAGATGCAGCGTCTTGAGGCCACGGTGGGCGAGCCATGAGTCAAAGGCCGAGGGGACGGCGCCAATGGCATTCTGGAGGAAGCTCAGGCGGGCCTTGAGCTCGTCGCTGTTGAAGGCGGCGACGCCCATGACGACGTCGCTGTGTCCGTTGATGTACTTGGTGACGCTGTGGACGACGATGTCGGCTCCATGGTCGAGGGGGTTCTGGATATATGGGGACAGGAAGGTGTTGTCGACGACAACGAGGATGCCGTGCTTGTGGGCCTCGGTGACGACGGCACGAATATCGACGAGACGGAGGGTAGGGTTGGAGGGAGACTCGATCCAGATGAGACGGGTTTGGTCGTTGATGTGCTCGCTGATGTCGACCTCGATCTCGGTGGTGAAGGTGACTTTTACGCCGTGCGCCTTGGCAACCTGCGTAAAGTAACGATGGGTTCCTCCATAGACGTCCGCGACGGAGATGACGTGGCTGCCGGCGGCCAGGCTCTGCAGGATGTTGGCCGTGGTTGCGCTGCCGCTAGAGAAGGCGAGGGCGTAGCGGGCGTGCTCCAGAGCGGCGACGGCGGTCTCGAAGTTGGTGCGGTTGGGATTTTCGGAACGCGAATACTCGTATTCGCCGACTGGCTTGCCGACAGCTGTTTGGGCAAAGGTAGTGGACAGTGAGATGGGCTCGATGACAGCGCCGGTGTGAGGATCGTGAGGTGAGCCGGCGTGGACGGCGAGCGTACCGAAGCCGTGGAAGCCGTGGACGGGAGTCGGTGGACGAGGGGGCGTCGACCCAGGGTCAGGGTTTACCGGGGGAGACATGTTTGCCGTTGTCCTCGTGTGAATCGATTCGATTTGGAAACAAGGGAAGGAAGATTGTTGGAACAAGCATGATATCGATCGCGTTGCGCGGCTTTAATTAATTGAGGGTCAGCGTGGCCCCTCATCACGTGGCTACCCGCAATCTCCTCTTCCTATAAAGACGGCATAGAATACCCTCTCTTTCTAGCCCCCTTTTCCTTCCTTCCTAAAGTCGACTAGAATAAGAAAAAGATATTACTACTCTTCGGTCTCACTTTTGTTGGCCCGCGGGTCCCGTCCTGGCACCGGGAGTGGCGGCAGCTGATATGATAGGGTCTACTCGAGTCTCGAGCTGGGAACGAGAGGGGGCGAAAATCATGCGACAGAGTCACACGATGCGCAAGGCATGAGGAACAAAGGCCAGTCCACTCCGGGTGGCGCTCGGCCCTTCCACCTCGAGCAAACGAGGTAGGTCGGTGGATATCGGCGCAGAGGCTTGGCCGTGAAGGCTGTATGGACTCTGGAGGACCGGGCAGCACCGGCTCATGCCGAAATCAGATCAATCAATGTCGTATGTATGTCGTGTGAATCCATGGGTTCGTTCTGCGGAGTTGGTGCAGCTGCTCGAGGAAAAAAACAAAGTACTCTCTCTCGTGTCGTTCAAATCGGCAAGGAGCGAAGACATGGGCAGTGGGTCGGTCGCGGCGGTCGCGGCTGCAGCCCGATGACCCGGGGTCCCTCTACCCCCCCTCTACCTACCCCCTCTACCTACCCCCTCTACCTACCCCCTCTACCCCCTCTACCCTCTCCTCCCCTGGTCACATGCTCGTTGCCGTCCCGCGAAGAACTTCACCATCATCCCATTGGTCATTGGTGCCTCACTCCATATTGGTTGATATGCGCCTATGAAGAGACTTCCTTTTTGTCAACCAGCTTCGAACTCACCATCACATGCCCGCATATACCTCCCTTGAGTGTCCATCAGCCGTTGAAACCCTTCCGGCGGCCATGCTATTGGCATGGTCGCTTGCCAGGTCTCCATTCTGGACTTGTCGAGTTTTTGACCGGCCGTGTTCCATCTCATAATGCCGCCCAGGCGTTCTCACAAAAAGTCTCGCGCTGGTTGCCGCCGGTGTAAGAATAGGAAGATCAAGGTGAGTCGGACGCTCGGAGACATTAGAGACATTACCGCAGGCGGAGGGCGGCCTGTTGTGCAAACAGGTTTCAAAACATCAACGTGCCGGGCTCGTTTTCGTAACATGACGGCATCTTCAACGGCTGACCTCTCTCGCTCCCCCCCTGTGGCGATACCAGTGCGACGAAGTCCACCCACGCTGTGGCAACTGCTCTAAACATGGTGTTCTCTGTGATTTCGAGAGCCGTCATGTCGTCGGTGAGCTTGCCTCCCCAGCCATGTCAGGGCCCTCGAGTCCTACGGCGTCCACGCTGGCCATGAGTTTGAACGCATCGAGGACATCGCCTTCTGTGGCCTCGCCTACACAAAAGCACGCGACACCCGTCCTTTCTCAAGCGACGGTGTCGCCAGAACCAGAGACACTTCGCCCTGTGGACAGGTTACTGGAGTTGCGGCTCTTGCATCAGTACACCACCAGCACTTGCAAGACCCTGCTCACAAACTCCCCTGCCACTGATGAAATGTGGCAGCGACAAGTTCCCGACATGGCTTTTCAAGGCAAGACCTATCTCGCAGATGCGATGCTGTGCGTCGCCGCGCTGCACCTGCGCTCACAAAAGCCTACTGATACATGCTTGGTGCAGGCCTCACACGCGTACACGGCATCAACTTTGGCCGCATACGTCACAACTCTCAACAATGGCATCACGTCTGACAACGCAGAGGCCTTGTTCTTGACTGCCTCCCTTATTGCCTTTCAGGCCACAGCATCGCGAATATTCATCAAGGATGATGCGCAAACAAGCGGCAGCGATGGCACAAGTCGCTACACCTTACCCATGGCATGGTTCCACGCATTCCAAGGCGTCAAGACGGTCGTTGCATCCTCGTGGCAGTGGATACGAAACAGCAGCATTGTACAGGCCGTCATTGATTCGCAGCCCAGCTTTCAGCTGGACCTGAACCCCTTGAACCCGAATTCCTTCTTCGGCCATCTGCTGGAGAACCTAGATGAGGAGCTAGCAAAAGAGCCCAACGACAAGATCACTGCCACGCACCAGGGATACTTCCACGCCGTTAGTGTTCTGAATTGGGCCCATAAGAATCCCTTTGCGCCCGCCGCGCTCGCCTTCCCTGCCAGTGTGTCCCGAAGGTTTGTCGAGGTGGTCGAGGAAGAGCGGCCACGGGCTCTTGCCATTCTCGCTTGCTTTTTCGCTCTCTTTCAACGCATGGATCCTGTATGGTGGCTGGAGGGTGTGTCCCGCCGTGAGGTCATGGGCCTAGTCAGCTTGTTCAAAACTGGGTCAAGCTGGTGGCGACATCTGGAATGGCCCATCAGGATCGCCCTCTGGGACGGGGGAGCAATACCGCCCGACGTCTGGGGGGTAGATTACAAAAAGGAAGCCCAACCGAGCAAGGGGTTTTCGGAATCAATGATGAGCCATATTGAACTGTTTTCCAAATTCACCAGCAATCCACCAGCCGCGCCTCCTTCAGCTGCTTCCTTGCAGGCAGAGCTGGAACTCATGACGGCGCCCCTGGATTGATTTTCACGTGCAGTGATTTTGTTCTGTTACAGATCGGCTTTTGCCCCCCATACTGTATATTATCTGATGGCATCAACATGGCGAACGGGCATCATCACGGCGCAGAGAGGTATCTGGACGGTCATGAGAAAAAACGACATGTTGTTGGTCACACGACTATTTTTGGTTATGCGGCTAATTTGAATGGCGCTTTCGTGGCAGTAGTAAGTAATGGTATACAGGGTGTAGTTTAGCTACAGGGACACGGTAGCGACAACTTGAATATATGCTCTATGACCTATCATGATGCGTGCGTGTGTGTGTGTGTGCAAAAGAACGCCATAATAAACTCCAGGAAGATAGTTCCATACAATATGCATAATGACCACGAAAATCAACAATCCCTGGTTTTCCTATTGTCCTCTTCCTAAATTTCACCTCAGTGCTTCGCTCTCTTCACATCTTCCGCGATGACATCCTCCACCGAGTCCTCCTGCACATTTCTTGACCTCTTGAGAGCCTTCATCTTTCTCAATTGCAACTCGCTGAGATCTTGTCGGCCCAAGTGCACCCGACCAATCTTGTCGCCCATGGAATCAGTAACAATGTTCTTCTTGGGCCTCTCCTCCAGGCCGCGCGCCTTCTTCATGGCATCCTTGAGCATAGACTCATCCGCTTCCTTGACTCTGCCGACGCGGAAGTCCATCCTAGGCCCAATCTCCTCCACCTCCACGCGCGGGAGCTTCTGGCCACTGCGCTTCGTGTTGATCATGTACGCGCGCAAGTGGATAGCAGGTTTTGCATCTCCATCGCCAGAAATGTCCTCCGCCGTCACAGATATGATGTACTGCAGGCCCTCCACGTCGATCTTGTCCGAGGGCTCGCCCTTGAAGAAGTCGACGAGCATGCTCTTTGCCAGCGTGAACTCGTTCGTCACGGGGCTCTCGAACGCAGTCCCCGCGAAGAGAAGCATGGGCCGCAGCCCAACAGCAAACTTCTTGTTCTTGAACTGCGCCATGGTCCGGAACGTCTCCGCGTCGAGGTACAGCTCCAACATGTCGAGGATTTTGTAGCCAAAGGTGCGGATAAAGGTCATGGCATGGGGTCGCTTCTTCTGACTGCTGCCAAAGACGAGGAGACTGGCGTCGTTCTTCTCCGAGAAGAACTCGAGAGAGCCGGCGTCTTCAAAGGGGTGGATCGCATTCTTCTTGGTGAACTTCTTGGCGAGAGGGAGGCGGAGGGAGTAGAGGTCGTTTAGGGCATCCTGGACTACTTGCGAGCAGGAGGTTCCGCGGAGAAAGAGACATTGTTTGGGGTTCTCGATTGCTTTTGGTTCCCGCTTCTCGAGGGCTCGCTTCGAGCGGGCGTTGCGAGGTTTCCTGAGAAATGAATCAGTTTATTTGCTCTGTTCAATGATTGAAGGGGCCAAGACTCTGACGCAAAATAGGTCTTGGTTCGTGACGTACACTTGGCGAAGCATCTTGAAGGGAACTTTGAGAAGATTCTTGCCTGTGGTCGCTGGCAATTCTTTTGATCCGGGGTTGGCAGCCCGGAGTAGCAGTCCAAGAAAGAAAAAAAAAGATAAAAAGTCTCCCCCGGTCATGCTTATCGATAAGCACGCCTCGTCTTCACCACCGGCACACCCGATGGCGTTGTCCACGATGTAGTCACGTGATCCTTTCGCTGTTGCACGCCAAAAAAAGGGCGCGCGGAGAAAAGTCGGAAGACTCCCTCCCACCAGGCCGGGGCCGGACTGCCTCGGTACTTTTTTACCCCACAGACAGACCGACTGAGCCCGCAGGTGACGTTCTGACAAACACAAATCTGCTCAAAAAGTGTCAACTTCCTCTGCAGATTGTGAACATTTGCCTCCCCTTCCTTCCACACATCCCAAGATCGTTGGCGTCGTCGGTTGGTTGTGGTTCATTCAGCACGAGCCATTGGCACCGACCCAAAATAAGCGTTTTTTTTTTTTTTTCTTTTACTTTTAATCAGCCATACGTCCCCGCCGGCGCCGTTGAAGATACTCCAGCATCATGTCGTTCATGGGAGGAGCCGAGTGCTCTACGGCGGGGAATCCCCTAAGCCAGTTCCAAAAGCACGTCCAAGATGACAAGACTCTGCAGCGAGACCGACTAGTCGGAAGAGGGCCAGGTGGCCAGATGGGCGGCGGCTTTCGAAGTCAGGCTGCCAATGCGCCACAAGACGAGGTAGAACGAACAGATGAGATGGACTGGCTCTAGGGCCAGATTTTTCGCACCTTCTGAGCGCCTCTGCATGTGAGCCTCAGATTTACTAACCATTGATTGCCTACCTATTTAGATGATGAACGGTTTCCTCAATGGCGCTCCGAGCCTCCAGCAAGAATTCCCCGTGCAAGCCGGTCCTGCTCTCAACCCAGCACAACATGCTCCCATGCGCGCCAGCTCAGCCTCTCCATCGTGGGCCCAAGACTTCAACAGCCCGCCCGGCATGGAGTCAGCTTTCAAGCCTCCCCCTGGGGCTCACTTTTCCGCTGACGAATTCTCTCGATACCACCAGCTGAATGGCCAAGCTTCATCAGCCAGGTCCAGCCCCATGCAGTCCACCAACATGTCCAGCCAGATGCCCCAACGGCCGATGATGGGAGTCGGTATGATGTCAAACTTGGGCATGGGATATGGCCAACCCATGTTCCAACCCATGTATCAGAACCAGCAAGGACTTCATCAACCGCAACAACAGCAACCGCCCGAGGGTAAAGGTAAGGGCAAGTTGGTGGAGTTGGATGACAGCAAATGGGAGGAGCAGTTCGCTCAGCTCGAGCTCCAGGACCAGGAAGCAGAGAAAATTCAGGAACAACACGATGAGGCCAACGCTGCTGAGCGAGAGCTGGATGAGATGGACAGGGCGATGCAATCTGAAACTAATGAGTTTGGTGACTTCGAATCCCTCTGGAAAGGAATCCAAGCTGAGACGGCCGCTGCTAGATCCATGGTCAACGACGATACTTTCTTCGATCAGTTCGATGCCGAATGGAGCAACGAGAACATGCCCACCGACTTCTCCATGGGAGATTGGGGCCGGTTCGGCGATCCCGTCGTCGAGAACTACCTGTTTGAGGAAGAAAACTTGTTCAAAAACGAGAACAACGCATTCGACGAAGGTGTTCGTGTTATGAAGGAAGGCGGCAACCTATCGCTCGCCGCTCTAGCTTTTGAGGCTGCTGTTCAGCAGAATCCGGAGCATATTGAGGCGTGGGTATACCTGGGGAAAGCACAGGCCCAAAACGAAAAGGAAACTGCCGCCATCCGTGCGATGGAGCAGGCATTGAAACTGGACCCTAACAATCTGGAAGCTTTGATGGGGCTGGCAGTTTCATACACCAACGAGGGATACGACAGCACAGCTTACCGGACGCTTGAGCGCTGGCTTTCAGTCAAGTATCCCAGCATTCTGGACCCCAAGGACCTACATCCTGCAGCTGAGATGGGATTTACTGACCGGCAGCTCCTGCATGAAAAGGTAACAAACCTGTTCATCAAGGCTGCCCAGCTCAGTCCCGATGGAGAGCACATGGACCCTGATGTGCAAGTCGGCCTAGGTGTGCTGTTCTATGGCGCAGAAGAGTACGGCAAGGCGGTCGACTGCTTTCAATCGGCTCTGCACTCATCCGAGTTGGGCACATCAAACCAGCAGGAGCAAGTGCATCTTCTCTGGAATCGGCTGGGTGCTACCTTGGCTAACAGCGGACGATCAGAAGAAGCCATTGCAGCATATGAACAGGCTCTTTCCTTGTCCCCCAACTTTGTTCGCGCTCGATACAACCTCGGCGTCAGCTGTATCAACATCAACTGCCACCAGGAAGCCGCCAGCCACTTCCTGGCTGCTCTCGAGATGCACAAGTCGATTGAGAAGTCCGGTCGAAGCAAGGCATACGAGATCCTGGGCGATAGTGCCGGCGGCGATGTCGACGAGGTGATTGATCGAATGTCAGCCCAGAACCGTAGCACCACCCTATATGACACTCTACGACGGGTATTCACACAAATGGGTCGCAGAGATCTGGCTGAGAAGACAGTTGCTGGCGTGGATCCTGACATCTTCCGACCGGAATTCGATTTCTGAGAGGGAGAGGGAAAGACAAGAAGTTGACATGAATTTACGTATTGGGACGATGGCATTGATTGCGAAATTCCATGGAAATGGTTTGAATGTTGGGCGGCAGAGTGCTCGGGAGGGGGGGCATTTTGAATGTCTTGCACGCCAAGAGTATAAGCGGACAAAAGAATCCAACAATGAGGCAGTGGTTCTGTAAGCCGGTATGTGATTGTCAATGAGGTGACATTTTCAATTCCAGCCATAGTCCTCACCCTGTGTAGGGTACCAGAAGATTGTCCGATTGCGCTTCACGAACCCGGGTCGTCCTGCACGACATCGCCACGGATTGTCATCGAAAGCTTGTCTGGAAAAGGCTTAGCCCCGATACGCACGCTCTAGTGTCCTCCGCAAATTGACTACAGCCCATGTGTCTCGGGACTAGCCGTTTTTTTTATACATGTATATACTTGTTGCAAAAAGAAATCACAGCGTATTGAGTCTCGTATGGGTGCATGGGTTTTAAAAAAAAAAATGTCTTTTCTCTGAAGCGATGGCGTGGGTCGTTTGGACGAGTGATGGTGATGGGACTTGGGACTTGCTTCTTTTCAAAGAGTCAACAAGTGGGTTGCAGTCACGTAGTGTTCTTGGACATGTTGTGTGGAATCTACGTGGGTGGCGTTGGTGGCTGCATGTTATATTATTGGAGATTATGTGACCCTTTATTTTGCTTGGCCATGTCTGGTTCGTATTGGTGTGAAGCCTGGTCTATTAATTCATGACAACTTTGTGCCCCATAAGCATGCAAATTGTAGTCTTCCGTCTGTCCCGGGACTCACAACATGGCCGCCAAGTCGAGGGTATGTCCACCGAAGGAATCTGACTCGAAAGTCAATAACTACTCTCATCATCCACACGACGACCCAATAATTAACCCCCGGCCCTTGGACAATTACGCGGAGACACAACTCGCCGTGTAATACTTTACTGTGCTGGACGAGTACGTTTCCCAATGCACGTTGCCAATGGCTGTCCTCCGATGACACTGAACACAAAAAGATCCTTACTGCGATTCCCCGCTCGAGGAATGCTATGCCTCCAAAGTGCTGTCATGATTTTATTTCCCCCTTCTCTTCAAGCACGAGCACGTCCATCCCTATTTGGTGGAGAGGGTGGCGCCGTCGATGACTTTTTTTCTGCGACAACCGATCATGGTACGGAATGATAGTTCCAGATCATTCCTGCCAGGGCGGGAACAGGACGGGAGCATTAGAAGCACCGAAAATCACCCCATGCCTGCGCCATGAGTTGCCTCTATTCAGATGAATATCAGTGTTGTGCAGCACGCACTAGTAGCTTAGATGCATGACATTCGGGCCCCGGGGGCCTTAGACGGCCCTGAGCGGCATCGTCTCGGCTTCTCGTCACGGATCTCGGGAAGACTTAATGTCGAGCTGAAGCATGATTCGAGCTGTGTTCTGGTATTCATCGTTGAACAGCTTGAAACAGACGAGGTATATCATTCTGTGGCCGCTTGCCGTCGGGCACCGGCTCTCGTTTGGTATTTGAGGACGCAGCTCCGACCAGTCCATGTTTTCGCGTGGATCTTTGCAATCGCGTTGGCATATTGAGGCTCGTACAGTGAAACGTATCTTTGTGGCAAACAGTATCATACCATGCCATGCCATGCCATGCCAATGCAAAAGCGCGGCGTTGATGTACAAGACAGCAGTGGCAAGACAAATCTGCTGCTCAAGACGAGGGCGATGGCCTCACAAACAAGCGACCCATATGTCCGGGTATGTGGCTTGCCTCGGGGGAATAATCCATGGCGTTACGAGCTCTTGGCGAATGGCCGCGTGTCGGGAGGAAACCATCATAGATGAGGGGGGTGACTTCGTCAGACTTAGTCAAGCGTTTGTCAGATACCCGAGTGAAACAGTGGGTTGCGTCACCCAAACTGAGACTGAGACGAAGACGGAACCCACCCACCCGAGGCTAACAAGTCAAACGGTTGTGTACGCCACAAGTAATACTGAGCATTCCTAACATGGCAAAACGTTGCTGACCTGCCCTAGTCTCACATGGGAGCTGAAGAACGACTGTTAATTCGTCTATTAACGGGGCCTCGGCCTGTGACTTGGGGCGCGGAAAGTGACGAGTCGTCAAAACATGCCAACCACACAAGAGAGGGATGAGCTCGGAGGCCGAGACACAAATCTTGTCTGAGACTGCCGACGGGAAAACGTTTTCTCGGGAAGAGAAGCACGACCCAGGCCATCGGCGTAATATTCGAAGAAGCAATTGCAGGCTTTGGTGCTGCGCCTCAAGAAGATGACCTGGAATGCCTCCAGTTTCGAACAGCAGTTTAGTGGGCAAGTGCCGTGATTGGTGACGCTGAATGAATCTAACGGATCTCACGGATCTCGACAATCTTACTCAGTGGGAAGGTGAGTGAGCGGCTGGGTTGGATTCTGCAAGGTCCCTCCCTTTGCGCTGCAGGGGCCGATCCGATCGCGACGTTGCAGTTTGCGCAGCCTGAACACTCTTCACCCGTGTCTTACTCGGCCGGGTGAAGCCCGCTCAGTCGAACCCATGAAGCAGCGTGGCAGCGTGGCAGCGTGGCAGCGTGGCAGCGTGGCAGTGTGGCAGTGTGGCAGTGTGGTAGTGTGGCAGTGTGGTAGTGTGGCAGTCTAGCCATGGATGGCAATGTTCAATTTTCGAGATCCGTCGGCAATGGTCCAGCAAGATTCTCATGGACCAAAAAATCGGTGTTGAACAGCATGGCTAAAATAAACGCCATTTCGCGATTGGTTGGGCTTCCGCCTTTTGAAGGAATTGGCAAGTTGGTGTACATGCACGGACCACAGTTGTGGCAGGCGGGGCAAAGCTATCGAAGGGAAGGCGGAGACGAACTTCACGTGGCAGGAAGCCGTCAGCTCGCATCAGGTATGTACGTACGTGCCTAGGTACCCCAACATGTACATACATGTGAATAGCTGCAAGCGGGGGAGGCTGTACATAATAAGAACTTATGTACGGAGTATGCTGAAATGAAGGAAGAAAGGAATAAAAAACACCTTCAAAGAGAGGGTCATGATATTCTTCCAGGATTCGTTGTTTTGAATCATCAAAACCCGACCGTTCTGCACAATTGTTGGCCGGTACACACGTGCTCTGTTTAGTGGATGGTACGGACGTTGTACATGTATGATAACATTTGCCGTTGTTGTGTTCCATCTCCACAAGTTGCGCGCAAGCTTTGTTAGCCGACTTCGGCCTGTCTAGGTACCTGGGTAGCTGGGTAGCCATACATTAGCCAAGACCGATACGGGACGTGGCGCCGCACCTAGTTGGCTACAGCACGAGGGACCCTGGTTTGATGCCCCAGTTCATGTTCAAGACTAGTAGAGAATTGCACACTACTCCATATTACTCGATATTTCCGTTACTAACGTCTTTGGTCCGCGGCTGAGAGAAATGTACCTATTATTACCTACCTACCTATAGGTACCTACATACGCAGCACTTGCCTCGTATACTCCGCAATGTACTGGTTCATGTTGACCCATGATTCGTTGCTTAGTGCAGCGTGACCTGAAAGGAGGAAGGAGCGTTTCGTTTGCGACGGTGCCTGACTAGCACCTTCCACACTGGACGACCACCGGACACACAAAGATTTTGTTCACAGTTGAGCAGAATGATTCAGGGCTTGCGTTCTTCTCCTGCCCCCACAGATGGGACGCGTGCACTGCCTGAACACGTGCGTTTCAATCATTATACGCTTCTCCGATTGGTCAGCCCCGATCCCTGGCACCAGATTTCTTGCACGCATTATGGCGCCAAACGCCAAATTGCATGGGCTTGGTTGCTGCCGGTTCGTTCATCATGGAAAACACCTTTACTAATTACCACGGCTACATATGTTGTTTGATCTGGCCTGACAAGCATGGTGCATGCACCTGAGAGCCCTTCACGCCTCTCTCTTGCTGCGTATCGCGTCCATGGAACCCAATGCTTTTTTGACGAAATCGACAACGAACAATATCGGAACTAAGATCCTGCGCCGCAAACCATCCAAAATATGATTGGCTTCCTGCCACAAACCCATGCGGGTTGAACACGACAAGTCACATGTCTGTTAAGCTGGGTTGCTTGCGCACATGTAGGCTGTCCTGCCAGGGTCTCTGCTCTAGTCCGTAGATCCGCAGCCGGAAATCTGCCGCTTTCCCGCGAATCCTTGGCTCAAATGCAGGCACGGGTCATGCTGGGGGGTTGGGCAGATGCACGACATGGGGCGTGTGACAGGATGAACACTCGAACCAGGAACGTTGGATCGGATGCTCGGGGAAGCAGCAGACCGGAAGCTCCAAAATCATCCTCGAGCTCAGGGGTGGGGAAAACGTCTAATTCAGCCACTTGAGATCTTGGTTGTCTGATCAAGTCATGGACTACGAATCAACACCTGTTACCCTAGCTAGCATCTTGGGTAGCCCGGCCCGCCGGGGCCAACACTCTCGTCATATTCTAGTGAGCACATGGCCAAAGGACAGACGGAGGCTGCCGCGATGCGCCGCACCGCTCCACATGTGGTCCAGCACCTTCGTCAACCGAGACTTACTTCCTGCCCAAATAAGACAGCAGTGTCGGTGCAACATGAGGCATGCCATCAGGCTGACCCGCGGAAGCCTTTGTACTGGAACGCAGTAACTCTTTACTCGCCATGCTCCAGTTTCGATTCGACCTGGAGCTCGATACCATCAGCGACAAAAAAAAAAAAAAGCGTTATATGCACGAGCCGCCTCGACAAAGCTGTTTGCGTTTATCCGGAGCTAGTTACGAAGTATTGTTTCTATACGGAGTATACGGATCATGTACCGAAAATGGGACATGATTCGAGCGCCAGGTTGTTTTCGAAACATTTCGCGGAAAACTCCCCGAGCGCGGCTCCTTGAATGATTCAACGACCTTGATTGGCTTGAGTGGTGTCCCTTGCTCGGATGGGATTGTTAGCGAAAGGATCACGCCTTTGCAGACACGTACATACATACCTGGCCAGAGAAGTCAGCCCAGGCCTGTGCGCCGTAGACCGAACTCCTCATCAATGGGGTTGTTGGTGGTGTTGGATGGAGCGCCCACCTGGCCCAGAGCATCTTGACCATTGAAAGCCCGGCTGGTGGATCCTCTTGAGCTTGCGTTGCCGGAAACAGGACTGGTTCGGGAGCACTGCGGCCCAACCCAAGTCATCGTTCGTCAATGGTGGCCCCCCCCCAGCATCAACGAGTAATGACCGCAGCCAGATCTCCATATCCGAATCGCGGCTGCCTGTTGTATTTCGTACGAGACTAGTCCGATTGCATACAGGCCAAGAAAAGGCTGCCTGCCGCTCCCATGTGGCCTGCGGCTCATTCTTGGCCCCTTTGCCGATTTTCATCCCTACTCGCACCACTCGTTTGTTCGTTCACATCTTGGGGGGAAGAAGGGGGGGTGCGCCATGCCTTGTGTTATGAGACGGAGTGTCCGGATACTTTCCTGACCCGAGAGAGGCACGGAGTAGAGGCACGGAGTAGCGAGGCCTACTTGCTGCTGTTAGTGTTAGTTTGGCCGTCTGGTCGTATTATGGAGCACGAATCTGCGCCGGGAATCCTTCCGTTTTCGCTGTGGGCATTGACTTGACGTTCTCCCCCCTCCCTCTTCGCCGTCCCCCCCCCTCCCTCTTGTTACCACGATCTACGCCTTGTCTTGCGTTGCTCTTCACCTTCTTGTCTCTGCTCGCTTATGGAAGGCAGCAATTCTACTGGAGTGCAAGGCATTGCCTGTATTGGTTGTTGGATGTGTTGGATGTGTTGGATGTGTTGGATGTCCCATGTCCAGCTTCCAGTCCTAACTTCTTTTCACTTTTCTTGTACGTGTAGCACCAGTGTCACGCCGTGAACTGAGAACTGCGACGCCACAGAGGAACGAACATTGAACCCATTTGCCCGCCCATCCATGCCTGGGCCCCTGCCTCGCACCCTCGAAAGGTTTGTACGGCATGCCATACGGGTCATGTATGGGTAGTTATGGACATGGGTAATGAGCACTCCCCGAAGTCTTTCGGTTGTGCGCTGTGTCACTTGCTGGTCAAACGTCGCAATCGCACGAACTGACCGGCCCCCTTGAGCTGAGTCCATGTTCGCCGCCGGGGGTTGTGTCCGTACAAATGAATGGCGCACATGGATTTTTTAGTGGTTCTCTGATGGATGGATTGGCCGTGCACCCCCGCCTGACTTTTTAATCGAGACCCCATGACACAACCCCCTCGATCACAATAAAATTGAATTGAATTGGCCACAAATGAGCACGAAAAAAAAAATATAAAAACCAACCAATCAATCAATATATTCAAGGTATATAGGCACATATAGGCATAGATTTAATTCCACTATGAACAGTCTCTTGTAGTAAGGAATTCTAACCTTCTTCCGCGAGCTCTTTTGTGTAATGTGGCTTTCTTTCAAGATGATTTATTATAACGCTTTAAGCGTTCTTGATTAGCTTCAGGGGCAATCAAACAAGTTAACAAAGACGGTGTTTTTCCTTACAAGTTGTAGGTGGGTGGACCGTCAGGTCTCAGTTAAAAAGTCACCCGAGTGCCGTGGAACTTGGCGTTTGTCCCAGGCCCCTAATCCGTAAAGCTCCATACCATGCCAAGCTCCGTGACCCATGCATCGTGCCATGCTCATGCAGGCACGGTAGCGTCTTCTGAAAGGATCAGTCCGTAGTCCGTAGTCCGTAGTCCGTAGTCCGTAGTCCGTAGTCCGTATATATGTAGACTTTGAGAAAAAGATTGGATGGATAACTGATCGACGCGATTTGTTGTCTGCAGAGTGATGGTAGTAGATGTATGTATGGGTCGTATCGGCCTTTTGCAATAGCGTCGGGGGAGTGTTCGCCCGACTGCGACTGCGACTGCGACTGCTTATCTGCTGATCAGATCACAGTCTTCCGTGCATGCCAACGGCTGGACGGGATGGGGTTGGTGATGAGGAAGTTGGAGTCTTGGAGGGAACTAGTGCATGTGGCAGGTACACAACGTGGTTGGCATATATGATTACAGTACATACAGATTGATGCTTTGCACAGCATGTCGAAGATTGTGTAGCACCTCATGCTGGTTGAAATTTATAGTGCAGCAAGCACTGGCCCTAGCGCAGCTGACGCTCGTGGCGTGGCGCTCCCGCTAATCCACACCCATCTTCCCCCCTCCACACCCGTGGCCCGCCCACCTTCCCCCGTTAGCACGCTGTCCAAATGTCCCCTGCCCGGTGGTATCGCGTGGAACAGTGCACCAATTGCAAGGACAGGCAGGTACTCCGTACTGGCGAGCCATCATGAGCATGGCCCTTCTCCGACCCGACCCAGGCGACCAGGACGGAAGTTCTCTCAGATTACCTACCCATGTCTCCGCTCCGTCTTGCCCGCATCTTATCGCATGCACGTAGTCCGTATGTACTCCGTACTCCGTACACATGTAGTGGTAATTAGTAAGCGGCCGTGGTAGTGAGCGGGAGCGTGCGCACCCTTCGCGATCGGTACATGTCTGGTTCTGGTCGGGTACATGTAGCATTTTGTGCCACGCTACGGAGCATACGGACGTATGTACACTGTAATCCGTACATACCCTCGTCCAGCGGCGCCTAGCTTACTAGCGGCGTCGCCTCCACTAAAGTAGGCTCGACTGGGATGTTCCACTTGCCCATCCGCTGCTGTCAAAGACTTGGACGGACCACTTGCAGTGCAGGCTTGGACGTCCTCGACTTGCTCTCCATGCCAAAGTCTCCTCGCTTCATCCTTCTCTCTTTTACCCTTTACTACCGTCACAAACTCGCCTGTACGCCTAGCCTGTGTTGGTTCGAATTCACTTTCTTCGCTCGTTGACCTGGAACACGCCCTCGTGGGTGATGCACCTTTGTGTATCCCTTTCTCATCACTTCCGTCGACACGCCTGAGTGCGCCTCAACACTGAATCATCATTTGCCGACTTCGTTCCTGCGCCAGCACCTCCCCAGTCTCGCGCGGCTCGTCTTTCGACATTTACCAAAGCCAGCAGATCCGCCGCCTCGATTGTGACATGCTTTCTCGCGAATAGTCATCTCCATACCCCCCCCCTCCTCCTCCTCCTCTTCGAACCGTTGCTGTCAATCCCCTCGACCGTCGTCTGCCTGCCTGCCTCTTACGTTGGTGCTTTCACTCTGGCAACGTCTCGGCTCGTTGCTCAAGCCCAGCGACTGACTGTACAGCATTCGACCTTCGAACACCTCACCTACCGAAAAAAAATTATACCAGAATCACCAATCTCACAGCTGGCAAGGCGTCGGTTATTACCATCCGCCTCGCGTTCCAGCATTGGCCTTTCGATTCGGTCCTCCCTCAAATACGGGGCTTTCGAAACATTTGCGACTCGGGCAGCTGCGCCCACCTGGTAGTTCACATCCTTTCGTAGGGAGCAGACCACAGTGAATGAGAAGTGACGCAACGGAAGCAGTAGCTGCTTCGCGACCAAGCTTCATTCACGCAAAACCCGTTTCCAACAACCATGGAGACTCAAAATTCACAGTCAAACGTGCCACCCAAGGTGGCCGGATTGAACAACATCTTGAACAATGATGATCAGCCACCGACCAATGGCCACCCCCCACCACATCTACGGGATTCCGGCTTCTACTCGACCGCAGAAATGTCCAGCAAACGTACGTCTTGTCTCTTTCTTAAGCTTGTAACATGTCTTCTCTTCCTCTTTCCCTCCCCAACTTGCCTGCATAGACGCCCGCCTATGCACGGCGGAATTTGATACGTCTCGAGGGCAATTGACTAACAAGATGTATATATCTGCAGACACTTCAGCTGCGTCCTTCAATGTGAATGGACTCAGTCCAGCAGGGTCTGGATATCAGTCCTCGCTGGCAGACAAGACTCCCTCCCCGATTGCGACCAACATGGTTCCCCAAGCACTTGTTTCTCCTTCAGCTAGTAACATGAGCGTCGCTTCCATGGTTTCTCCCACGTCCCCCAGAAACGACCGTCGGTTTGATCGGCCGATATCCACCGATTACCAAATGTACAACGGGGCCACTCTGGGAGAGCATCTTGCTGCTGCCGGAGGACCCAGGCGCGAGAGCGTAGACAGCAGAATCAACCAGGGAATCAGCGATATGCGCCTGGGTTCCTCTCCATACGTCAACAACAACCAATCCACGTCATCCATCCAAAATACTCTCCACTCGCAACGGAATCCCCGATCTGGCCTGGAGTCTCTTTCGGTACACCGGATTTCCAATGGCTACCAACCAAGTGCTGAACGAAACCCGGTCGAACCAAAGGTAGTCAAGACTGCACCAGCCATCACTGGGCCCGCCACCAGCCATATAGCCCGAGCTGCTGAGCCAACAAAGGGTCAAGCTTGGGCTTTCCCCGAGGAAGAGATCCAACGAGTCGGGCCTCCTGGTCACTACGATGACTCTCGTCGCAGCAGCGTTACAGAATCAATCGCGAGCAGCCAGTTCACAACCGAGTCAAGGCTTCCTCCCGGCCAGCGCAGACTTGAGGATGGCCCCGAGTACGCGCACATGTCCAGCGTCTCCAACGAATTCCCCCCAGTCCATCACCATACCATGCAGCATAAGCAGTTGAGCGACTTGCAAGCTGAAGAAGGCAACGGACCACCAGGCTCACAGCCCTACAGTCGAACTCCTGAATTAAGAGTCAGCCACAAGCTCGCCGAGCGGAAGAGACGAACAGAAATGAAGGAGCTTTTCGACCAATTGAGAGATCTGATGCCACAAGAGCGCGGGTCCAAGGCATCAAAATGGGAAATTCTCACCAAAGGTAAAAAATAGTGGGACAGTTTGGGGGGGGGGGGTCTGCAGAGAACCGAGAAGAAGAGAAGAAGAAGATGACTGATGCGCTAACTCGTGTGTCCAACACAGCCATTGCCGAACACCAACGGCAGACTGATCACATTCGTGTGCTTCAGGCGCATTACAACACCGCCGCCTCCGAGAATGAAATGCTGCGCCGCGAGCTTCAGAAGATGCGCATGGAAAGCGCTCAACTGCGAGGGGAACTGAGCTCGACAGGACATACTCAACAGGGTCCGCCGGCACCGCCCCCAGCGGCCCCCGCGCCGGCACCACCGCCCCAAAATTCACAACCCACGACCTATGGAAACGATGCATACGTCAGCACCAGCCGTACCGAGCTGCCGCCACTTCGATCCATCCACAATGGGCCAGATTCCATGACTGGCGTTCAATACGATGCTCCCCGAGTCAATGGCTACCGACAAGAGAGGTACTAGGAATACTGAACATGATGCCGGCTTCTGTCATCTTGCATGCGCAATCTCGTCCTCGTCTGCCGCTCAGTACGGAGCCAGTCCCACCCTTTCTTTTCTTAATCTCCAATGTCTCTATTGGAAAAAGAACACCAAAAAGATGCATGATGTGACGATTTGACGACAGGCGTAAAAGATATGACCTCACAAATCACCGTCACCGGCCGCAACTGGGAGACAATCAGAAACAGAGCTGCGCCTGAGTATCAGCCTCTATTCGAAATTTGCTCAGCTTCTTTGTGTGTGTTACTAGACTACTTTCTTTCTTTTGGTTCGAGGACTTTTTTTTCTTCTTCTAAATCTTGTTCTCCTCGTCGTCGTCTTCTTGAGTCATCTTTCTTCTCATATCCCTGCATTTATGCTGGGAATACTCCCATGGCTTCGGTGAGCCGAGGACTAGTGTATCATTACTGCTGACGCCAGCTTACCGAGCGGTCGGCAACTTCGCATTCGCCAGGAGCTTGGGTTTCGATGACGGCCGCCTGCTGATGGTACGAAAAAAAAAACGACCATGTCAAGGCCCCGGGCGGTCCGCGATGCGCAAAGTTGGCATCACCGCTACAAATTCAATCGCCGAGAGGGTCGACTTGACGGCGAAGGGCGAAGCCGAATGCGTCATAGAGAAGCAGGCGCGGGATTGCTGCGATCTGCAAGGAATATAATGTGACTGTGGCGGCCAGGTCACAGCGAGACGCCTACAGTGGCACAGGTCGGGTTGGATGTATATACCCAAAAGAATATCTAGAACGGGAGGGGTGGAACCCCCTCGACAAGGAAAAGGGGCCCTTGTATCATCAGAGGATCTGAATTGCTTTATTCCCCCATCTTTGGTTCTTTTTCTTTATCGTATGGATTGCGAGGAACCCCCTAGGGGATCTGAACCAGGGCTATGGAAGACCCTATGGGCAGGCGTACGAGGGAGCTTTTGATGTCATGTACGGAGTAGTACGGCCGTACCAGGCGTTAATTGACTGCCTTGACATCAGTCAGTTTGATTGAGTGATTGACCGGTATTCCGTACGGGATACTCGGTATATGTGTTATAAAACGTTGTATTTTCCGTGTGGAACTGTCGCGTTGCGTTGCGTTGCGTTGCGTTGCTCGCTGCCTGCTGGAGTTAGTTGCGGAGTTGCGGAGTTGCGGAACTTTCGGCGCCCGTCAGCAGCCCCCCTGCGGCCGCTGGTGCAAGTCAGCAACAAGTTGCAGATGGGATTTTCTGTGCATCCGACGTCAGCCGTTCCGGAGGCATCCGGGAGTCAGGACATGATTTATGTCTCCGTTTGGCTTTTCGATCCCGTTGCTGACAATGGCATGGCTTGGAGCTCAGGTTCTGGCTGAGTTTCTTGGTGGGGAGTAGGGATCATCTCATCTCGTCTCGCGCCTTCACGCCTTGATTCGACTCCAACTTTCTCTTCGCCTTCCTTCCCCCAACCTCAGCAGCAATAAACACATGCCACCGCCACCGCCGCCGTCGTCGCCGCTGCCATCCATGAATACACACGCGGGCTTCGCAAAGCTCGACGACAAAGCATCGGCAGCGTCTCGCCAAAAGAGCTGCAACGCCTGTGTGAGGGGCAAGCGGCGCTGCGACAAGCGAACGCCTCGGTGCACTCGTTGCTCTGCCAAGGGACTGGACTGTGTCTATCAGAAACTACCTCCTGGAGCCTCATCGTCCCATGGCACTTCCACTTCTTCCTCTGGCGAGTCCTCGTCCCATGGCACTTCCACTTCTTCCTCTGGCGAGTCCGCGAGGCCGTCCCTGGTTTCCTCCATGTCCGGCTCCTGGTCCTTGTCCGCGAGCGCTTCTGACGTGCCAGACTTTGACATGAGCTTCGACATGGACAGCTTGGGCACGGGCACGGGTGCGGATACTAGCCCTGAGAGTCTGCAGCCCGATATTGGTGTCCCTCTTGGATCCGGCACCCATGGAAGCAGCCGACTTGATTTCTCCATCGTGGACTTCATGGCACAAGCGACTGGCCCCGACGATGACGACTTTTGGAACCTGCACTCTTTCGCCACCGAGACGACGGACAAGCTGAACATACCGCCCTTGCCTACTGCTCTGGCTGCTGCTGCTGCTGCTGCTGCCATGGCGTCTCCGTCCATGCATCAGCAACTGCTGCCTCATCAAGAGCTTCAGCCCATTCGTGACCTGTCCCTCATCAAGGACTGCGAGAGCAATTGTCTGGATGTTGACCCGCTGGCCGTTCACGACCCGAATACCCGCATCGGATACACCGTCAACTTCCTGACCACCATGCACAGGACTTTTGCCCAGACGAGAGCGCTTCCTTTTATGCATTCTCGTCTCTGGACGGGCCAGCTACCCAAGACCATTCTCGCCGCGTTTTCTGCATCAGCGGCGTACGCGGCGAGTACCCCTTCAAACAAAGGTTGGACCGTGAGGCTGCTGATGGATGCTGGTCGGGACATTCAACGCGAGGGCGAACGTGCTGTCAGCCACGCGGATAAACTATCTCGTGTGCAGGCCCTGCTGATTTTGAACTCCATGAGGATCTTTGACGGAGATCTCGGCCTGCGAGCTGCCGCCGAGAGGGAATTCGCTGTCATGCTGGACTGGCTGAAGGACCTGAAAAAGGTGCGGGATGACATTGAACTGGAAGAGGCACGTCGAGGGGGCAGCAACGGCGGCTTGGTCAGGGAGAAGATGCCACCAAAATCCTGGGAGGTCAGTATCTACGCTCGCAGCCGTCCTCCCAAAAGTGGGCATGTTTTCGACGCACAGTGCTGATTTTTAGACGAAATGTGCAGACCTGGGTCTTTCTCGAAAGCGCTCGCCGCACACTCATCACCTCCTACGCCTTCATCTGTCTCTCTTTTATGCTCAAATCAGAACTTCGTAAGCAACCCGCCCCCCCCCTCCTTGTTCTGCGGGCGAGGCCAGTACCGAGTCTCGACTAACATGGGGGCAACAAGCCGATGACGAGGTGTGGTGCGAGAATATCACCTATACTGCCTCCCGCCACCTCTGGGACGCCAACAGCTCGGTGGACTTCTTCCACGCATGGCGCGAGAAGCCGCAGTTCACGATTACGGGCCTGAAGTTCCAAGAATTCTGGATCTATGCGCGGCCGGATGATTGTGATGATTTTACGAGAATCATGCTTACTTCGTGAGTTTGTCCTGATGCAGGTTTTGCGGGCACGTGCTGGGTCGTACTGATGATTTGTGGAACAGCCAAGTTGGAGTTGATACCGTGGACCACTTTATGAATGGGGATGTTGCTATTCCGGTGAATCCTGGGAGGGTTCCTTGAACGTACGAGGACTGACTGAGAGAAGGGTGCCAAAAATTATGAGGACCTTGGCGCTCACCAAGATACGCCTCGTGCCTGGCGCTCGCGACGGCGAGAACAGACGTGTAGCCCCAGCGGCGAAGGAAGGACCTGGACGGCGTAGATGCCCACGCTCGAGCTGGCGCCCCAGACGAGCATGTTGGAGCCAGCATGCCGCGGAGAGCTGGCGGGAATCAACCACGGCAGCTCGAGCCCCAGGTGCGCCGCCGCGGTGTGGAAGACGGCGCAGAGGCTGACATTGACCCGTCGCGGCGGCCTCGTCGGAAACGCCCCCCCCTGGGATGCGACTTGACGAGAAAGTACGGCACTTGGATGGGTGACGTCGTCGGCCGATGGGGCGTAGTCGGGCACGCGCATGGATGTGAGCTTCCTGGCGCTTGCCGGCCATGGCTACTGCCATTTGGGAGGCTGGGAGGCCGAAAGACGTGTTCTGGGTTTATCGGATTCCTGCGTGTACCGTATTACAGGTGTCTTGAGAATGAACAAGACGCTGACAATTTATACATCCAACGATGAAGATGGCTCGCTGGCTGGCTTACGTGATCATTCACCCTTGCATAACTAACGAGATTTCAGTACTCCCGTACTCGGTAACTCCGCACAAAAGAGGGAATGAGATGGTGCGAAAGAGGCACCGTCTCGTCGGGTAATGAATGAATGGCATGTAAAATGAACAAGAGCAAGAATTCAATTCTCCATCCACCGTGTGCTCTGCCAGGTATACAACACTGCGAGGAGAAACGCGAGTTTTGCAGGTTTTTGGTATCGAATATTTCAAATTTGATGTGAATACCACTGCGGCAGGTTAGGTGTACATGACATATTCTGGCCCTTGAAGTCTGTAATGAAGAACCTTGTTCCTCCAATGCATAATCTTTTTTTTACCCTGCTCGATATAACCCACAACACGGAGTACCGTCTCGATGAACGGAGTACTCCGTACAGTACATACATGCAGCAATGACGCCGAAAAACCCCGCTCGTAAACCCCATGCATCATGATAAATAGCTGATGGGACTCGTGCAAGCTCGACTAGAGGATGGCATTTCATTGCCAAACCGAGATGAACTGCCACAGCTCCACAGCCTTTTGAAAATTAGCCCCAACTCGAATCAGCGCAGCGCAGCGCAACGCAAAAGCAATAACAAGTAGCCATCATTCGTTCGTATTTCCTCCTTCACAAAATCTTCTCGCCCGAGGTAAATCTTTCGGAAACCTGAACGCGCTTTTTCCCGAGCATCTTGATCTTGCCAGCAAGCTTGTTGTTGTTATCGAGATCCACGACATCGTCGCCGCCGCCTATGCTGATGCCATTGATCAGAACGTTGGGCACCGTCTTGCGGCCCGTCTTCTCGTACAGCGCATCCTGCAAGGCAGGCCCGATGGGGTGCTCGTCAAGCTCAACAACAAAAGGATCCGGTGTGATGATGTACTTTTCGAGGAGAACGCCTTTGGCTCTCTTGGAGTGGGGGCAGTACGTCTTGGAGAAGATGACGACTATTCGGGACAGATGTCAACATTGGCCGTCGAGAGAAGATCGAAACGCGTTCTCGACGTGTGGAATACAAACTTACCAGGTGACTTGTTGAGAATGGCATCTAGCTCAAGCTCGGCGCGGTGCTCCTTCTTGGTTTCCTTAGCCTTGACCTGCGTCTTCTCCGTCGACTTCCCCGGCACGTTGACCACTTGGATCTTTCCCTTCTTCGGCTGGCCGACGGCTGAATTTCCCTTGCCAACGACCTCACTTGGAACATCGGGCTTCAAGCCGCCTTTGTTGTTGGCATTGTCCTTGGCCTTTTGCTCAGCCTGCTTCAGCGCCACTTGTCTTACTGCGGCCGCCTTCTTGTCGTCCTCGTCAACGTCGCCATCGCCGTCTTTGTCCGCGGGTATGTATCCCGCCTTCTGTCCCGTTTTCGCATTGATGATGGCCTGCCCGGGCGGCGCAGCATCCTTCTTCATGCCGTCCATGGTTTTGTGGTAAAAGTCCTGAATCGTGCGGGCATCGGGGCTCGGCCGAGATGAATAGAACATGACCAAGACGACGGTGACGACGGCAGCCAGGAAAACCAGGCGCATTCGACGTGGCGAAGGCATCATGCTGTAGTCCTCGTTGCCCTGTTTTCCAATAAGAGATCCTCAAGGCTCGCACTAGGTTCGAGGTGCTCGACGCCGGCCGGAAAAGCTTGGTGCTGCTCCAGGCGGTGGCAACCAGAAAGGTTTCCACAAAGCGATGCGATTGGCGATTTCGAGGCGCTTCCGGTTGATGGAGATGCAACTCCACTGACCTCTTTCTCCGAGATGATATGCGACGCGAGAGAGATGTCTTGGAGATGCAGCTGATGAATGAGCGACTTCCCAGGGAGTCAAGTTCGCGGCGGCATGGGGATGCTAGTATCGATAAAGTTCCCAGAACATTGAAGATTGGAAATTGCACGGATTACCAGGCACGACTTATCCTAGCCTCAGGAGACGAGCTGACTAGGGGGGGCAACGCAATGTCCCTGGTTGCCGATCCATGTGGGTCATAGCGCTGCGGCTTGCTAGCTTCCATCTTGCTGATTGGCTCTTTCGGCCCTTCAAACCTCGATGTTAATCCGTACGGAGTACACAAGTACTTCCTAGACATGGCAGAGTTGTCGCCGTGACAAATCATGGTGGGCTTTGGGTCTCATATGCGAATATCTTCCAGATGGCTGCGATTGATGAAAAAATTGCGATTGAAAAAAAAACTACCAAGTCTATATAGACAGATGACGAACGCCGTCTGATCGAACAGAAGAAAGAAAGTGTCAACAAAGTTGAAACCGAGAGTAATACATGAGTCGACCGGAAATTCTTCAAAAAGTGGCCATATCTTGCGCACCAGGCGTCCGAATGATATATTCTCCCCAACCATCATACCTCCAGGGCAGTCATGGTCAGGTTCATGTCTTGAACAAGTCGTACCGAGCCTTGGGCGTAAAGCAAAAAAAATCAACGCTACTCAATACCAACCACTCTTTGTCCGTCTATCCCCAACCCTGTGACCTTGTAGAGAAAGAGAAGAAGTGGAAGAAGTGAGGGAAAATTTGGAAAAAAAAAATGCAACCCAGATATTGCCAGAACGATCCGTACAAGCCAAGAAGCTTGGTCCATCTAGAAGCGCTTGCGAACCCACTCTGGTCGAGTTTCACTTTGTGTATGGACCGACGTGGCATAGACGACCTTTGGCGCAACGCTATCTCTCTTGCTGTATACCGTTTTGAAATCGCCTTCTTGAGCTGAAGCGACGTGGGCGTGGGCGTGAGCGTGATGCCTATGCCTATGGCTGTCCATTCGCTTTAGATGGATAGCTTGGTGGGTGTGCTTGTCGGGATTCGCAGGTGCAGCATTGATACCTAGCGCAAGGCAAAGCAGGATGATGTAGGAGAGCATGATGTGGCCGGCTGTGAATTGTTCGTCTCTGGCCCAGGGTATCTGATGTAAGCTTCGGAAGCTTTCAAGGAAGAAAGACGCCGGGCTTTTTTTTTTTTGGAATATGTTGGAAGTGAGAATTTCAGAGTTTGAGGAAATTCAGGAAGCTTTGTTTCCTTCCGGCTTGGTTCATAAAGGCTCGAAGTGTTGGGGACTCTGGAAAGTTTGCTATTGCCGGGCCAGTGAAGCTCTTATTATATCTGCAAGATGCCTTGAACCAGCCTCGTTCCTCGTTCCTGGATTTGAGATGACGGCATGGACGGGCTAGGCAAGACAGACCGTAGGCCGTCTTGACCGCAGAGCCTTCTTTTGCCCGTGAGGAATGCAAGTTTGCTTCAGACAGCGGCCTGCCGCGTAGAGTGCTTCAGCTCTGTGAGCTTTTCTTTCTCGCGGGCCGCGCCATGGTATGCATTGTCTATGGCTCGTCTATGGAACGTCCCCAACCCCGCCACCGTGGAATGGAAGGAACGGCCCAGGGGAGTTGCGCTCACGTTCGCCATTTCACCACCCGCGGCAATGCCAATTCAACGGGTGAAAGTGTTGCAAAGTACGTGTTTTGTGAGTTCGATGTATTCGTATCATGTTTATGTCATTACGCCATGCTGTCAGGTGAAATGACGGGAAGAGCTTACGAGAAACTTGTCTGAGCGTGCCAACGGCTGGACTTGCCCGACGCCGCTGTCGCAGACGCTGACTAAGCATTCTGGTGGGCCTTTCCATGAACACTGAACAGCCAGCCTATGTATGCAGTTTGCGGCAGTGGCTTTCTACAGACTTCCATATCCACCCCCACACTCAACTGGAGATGCTTTCATTTTGTGAAAGTGTCCTTTTGAGACGTTTGACTCATCCATGTCTGTCAGTATATTAGTTTGCCATCCTCTATTCTAAGCACCGTGGTCGCGCTCGAATCCTCTCATCATTTCTTTATGTACATTCAAGTGGACGACAGTCATCTTGAAGATCATCATTGAGCCAGTTTGACCTTCTTGGTAGACGGATTCCTGATCTTGACGGCCCTCCATCAACGTGCCTTGACTGATTCACCACCACGCAAACATTCATACACATACGGATTACGCACATACAACATGGCGCGGTCGCGCTCAGAACCTCTGCGCCTGCAAATGATGCTAGCCATGATGTTCGGTCTCATGGTCTGCGTCTTTGCCGCTCCAGCCGTCGCCCAACATGCTGCTTCATCAAAGCCCTCCAAATCAGACCTCATCTGTCACACAACCAACCCTGATGAGTGTTACCCCAGAGTCTTCCAGCCAACGGATGAGTTTCAGACAATTCACGAGGACCAAGATCTCCCCAAGGGATTGCATGTTCGCATGAACATCTGGACTGGACAGAAGGAGGCCAAGATAAACGTCCCTGATGAGAATGACCCTTCGTTGGAGGGGTTACCGGTGGACCGCGCCATGGTCGTGGTCGATGCTGAGCAGCATCAAGACCAACCCAAAATCCCCAAGGGGGCTCCGGAATATGAGCCGGTTGGTAAGGTCAAAGGGCCTGAACACGAATCTGTAGCCTTCCATGAGGGGCTCAAAATGCTGAAAAAGGGAGCCGGTACAACTGGTCAGGCATTAGACGACGCCATGGAGGGGCTTGAGGATTTGTCTCACGATTTATACTACGGTCTAAAGATCGCAGAGGACTCGGACGCTGTCAAAGCACTGCTCTGCCTCATGTCCAGCCAGCAAAGCCCGACTACCGAAGGCAGTATCCCACGAGATCAGCAAGCCGCTGCTATTTTGGCCGGCACTTTGCAGAACAATCCAACTGCCCTGAAGGAAGTGACCAAGGTATGGCCGACACTCGTCGAGGTCGAATGTCCCAATACCGGCGAGGCCTTGCGCGCAAGTGTCTACTCGAGCGTTGTCCCATCCAAGAACGGCGACGGAACTGCACATCAAGCGGCCGCCCGCGTCAAGTCCAAGGTTGCCGTGATCAACGGTCTTATCAAGGACAGCGCCATCAGGGCCGAGTTCTTGAAGGAGGGCGGCATGTCATCGCTGTTAAGCATTCTGGTGCCCCACGATGAGGAGTGGACAGGCGCGCAGCGCAAAGTCGGTCAACTCGTATTGGACAATTTCTTGGATGAGGATATGGGGGCCGTTCTGGGGCAGTGGCCCAAGACTCGCAGATCGGCTGATGAGGAGTGCACGGCGGACGAGGCACAGAGCGGAGAGGGTTGTTGGGATTACCACGTCGCCCGCATTGCGAAGGCCACCAAGGCCTCCAAGGGCGATTGGAGTCGAGAGTTGGTCGATAGATTGGCGGCAGTGAGAAAGCAGCAAAGTACGGAAGAGGAACATAAAGAGCTGTAGAAGTGCTCCGCCGTTGCGGGTTGTAGAGGACATTTAAAAGATGTATGGTTCGGTATACTCGGTATAGGGAGAAACATGAACATGATACCCTGTCGCAGGATACTTCCCCACTGAGATAACTCCAGGGCGTCACATAAGATGACAAACTAGCTCGTGGAAGCACATGCCATGACAGAGTCGAACATTATCAACCTGTCTGAGCTGGATGGAATACACCTTTTTTTCAAGTCTCCCACTTTTAACCGTGGTTTTCGTATCCGCTTGAATTGATCAACCCCACGTTTTGCACCGTTTTGCACCGTTTTGCACTCCCACTTTCTACAAGACAAACTCAACCCCCAGCCCAGCCCAGCCCAACCCAACCAACCCAACCCAACCCAACAACCTGCCACGTAGATCGGCGCCGGCCAGAACACAAAACGCCGACGAGACAACACGAGCGAGACATGTCAATGTCTTCCACCATAGAAACACGCAACCACGCCTCCAGACGCCGCGCCCTCCACGCAAGCCAGTCCTTCCGCGCCGGCCAAACCATCCACACCTTCACCAAGCCGCTCATCCTTCACCCTACGCTCGCGCACCTCGGCTCCATCTGCACGCACTGCCTGCGTCCCGGCAGCCCGCGCGCGTGTTCCCGATGCCACGCCGCGTACTACTGCGACGCGGCGTGCCAAAAGGCCGGGTGGGCGGCCGTTCACTCCAAGGAGTGCAAGCCGCTTCGGGCGCGCAAGTCTGGGGCGGAGCTTCCCACGCCCGTCAGGGCTCTTCTGCAGGCTCTTCTGAGCGAGGACATCCGGGATGGACTGGCTGGGCTGGAGGGCAACTTGGAGGCGAGGAGGGGTCGCAAGGGCTGGGCGGATCTGGAAATGATGGCCATGGCGGCGTGTGCATTCGCAGGAAAGCAGAGAGAGGAGGATATGAAGGAGGCAGTGGAGTTGCTTTGCAAGGTAAATTCTGCAGACATACATGCATAGTTTTTTTTTTCTTCTTGTTTTTTTTTGGGGGCGGGGTAAGGGGGAGATTTGTACTTGTTCGACTTTGTCAGATGTGGGAGCTTGGATTTTCCTAACGTACGTTGCGCGTTACGCGGAAAGCAGATCCAGACGAATGCATTTCACAGATTCGACGCAGATCTAGCGGACCAGGTTGGCATTTTCCTCGAACCAACGCTGGCCATGGCCAATCACTCCTGTATCCCGAATGCCACGGTTCTGTTCGTGGGTAGAAAGGCGGTTCTTCGAGCAGAGCGGCCCGTCCGCGCGGGTGATGAGATTGAAATCTCCTACACAGGTGCGTTTCCGTAACACCAGACTCTCCTGGAAAGAACTGTGACAAGCTCGTTTCCATCGTCGCAAGGTGCTGAGCGCTGGCACAATAAACAGAGGCTATTTATAAAAAAAAAAAAAAAAAAAAAAAGACATGGGTATATAGAGATAACTGACGGGGCTCTTGCGCAACATTGACAGATTACACAAACCCCGTTTCGCAACGGGAAATCGCCCTCGAGGAATATGGCTTCTTGTGCCAGTGTCCCCGGTGCGCAGACGACCTGAACGTGTACCAAGTCTGCGCGCAGTCGGCCAACATGATGGCCCTCAACACCTCCAGCGTGGTCGGCAGACATGCGTCCGGGCTGCAGCACCATCCTGGAGCGACAGACCCGCAGAAGATCCAAGTGGCCGCCAAGTACTGCACCGAGCCTGATGCCCAAGTGTCGGGGCTCTCGCCCGAAGCGAAGCGCGTGTTGGGCGTCTTTCTGGCCGGGTACAGACCACTTGTCGAGAACGACCTCTGGGCCGTGTCGCCCGTGCCCCAGATCCTCACAGAAGTCAGCTTGTTCTACACTCGTGAGCAGATGTACACGTACGCAGTGGTGGTGGCAGCCCTGGTGGCAGTTGAGTGCGATCCCTACAGATACCCAGCACCGTTCCACGTTGTTCGGCTCAAGAATCTCCTCATGGTGGTCAAACTGCTTGTGTTGACGGCGGAAAGTTCGGCTGCCCTGCGAGCATCACTCCGCGGAATGGCTGCCAAGGCAGGCCTCGAGACCAACATTCTCGAGACTCTCGCCGACATTGATCAGGTTTCGCTTAGCCAGATGCTCTTGATCGTGGTCTTGAACGCGAGTCCAAAGGGGTGTCTAGACGAATGGAATCTCAGCGTGCAGGCAAGAGAGCTACATGATGACATCATGGGGCTGGATGGCCGTCAGAAGGAGTTGTCCCTTATAGATGCGTGGAGGAACGACCCCGAGAGCGAGTCGTCGCGCCTGTTTTTTGAGTATGCTGTTGTTCAACAGATGGGTGCGTTGGCTAGCTTGGGGAAACGAGTCATCAGGATGGATTGGGGCGTCTGAGGTTCCTTGTTGCGAGGCACGTTTCTGATCATGAAAAAGTTGACTATAAAAGCGCCCTGTTCTATGTCCCCTGTAATATGTGTGACACCATCTCACTAGGAGGGTTTGGCCATTTTGCTCAGAGGACCATCCGAGTTTACGGTCTTGGTGGAAGCAAAATGACAAAACTTGCTTCTTTTCAAGCCGTTCTGATCAACACAGCAGCTGGATATTTACCGCGTATTGCATATATCCGGTGCCGCAAAATGTTGGCATCCAAGAAAACGGCGTTGCTGAAAGGGAACGGAACTGAGCAGGGGTCTTTCGTTTGCAAAGAGGGCCACCACGATGAACGTGCAACCAGTGGCGATAGATAGATAGTCTTGTGCTACTACTTTTTACATAAACGGGTCCTGAGTTTCTTGGCACGCAGCCATTTGCGAGAGGACGTCTCGGACAGCGTGCGTCTTTGTACGGAGCATTCGGGCTGACGCTGGCGCTGGCGCTGGCGGTGCTGGTGCTGGTGCTATGGCAACTCGAGGAACGACTTCGAAGCCAATTGGAGTCTGCCATTGGCCGGAGCTTCGAACTTGGCCCGGTTGTGGGTCGCTCGAGGAACAAAAGCCCCGGGCCATGGGCCATGGCAGCATGCCCTTGCTCCCTTGCGTCACGTCGTCCCATAATATCAGGACTCTACACACTCCGTAGAGTCTGGTTGTACGCTGTCACGATTCACGATCTTGTCGCGACGACCTCATTTCTGGCGCTCCATCCCGTCTTCCCTCCCTGCGCCACCTCAACGGCCCTGAGATAGCCCGCTGCCGTGGCTGTTGTATGCAGACCCATTGTCAATCCGCTATCACATGGCTCCAGCAGAACGGCTCGCTTCCGTTTCGTAGAAATACTAGGATAGGAAATCTCTGCACACGTCCATCGTCTGGTCTTGATACACAAGCAACTGCACATGCAAGACTGCGGCATCGGAAGAGTCCCAGATTGCACTGGGGCCGACTAATTAGTGGTGCATGCTAGGGAGTACGGAGTAGTCCGCAATGAATTTCACCATTTGGTGAAACCATGCCCTGTCCCTATAACGGAGTAGAGGTTATGAATTGGATGCATGCTGTCTCGAAAGTAAATAATACCCCGGCAACAGAACCAGGCCATGTGATCGGAAGCCCACAATCTGTTGCTGATACCTGCTTGCCTGTGCGGTTTTCTCAAGAAGGTCCATCGCCAAGTCGTTCGAGATTGGGCGTCATAATAACAGATGTACGGACCAGTGCCGTTAGTTAGTGGCTGCTCGCGAACACCATAGCAACCATCATACAAATCATACAACGGCCAACGCCTAGCTTCCTGGGCTCGATAACGGTATTGTGCTCCATGTAATCCGTATTGGTGTCGGCATTCATGACCGAAGAATCCACGAAGCAAGCAAGTGGCCCAACGAAGAGAAGATACGGAGCAGTGGAGACGGCGAGTATCGAGAATATAGCCAAGGCCAGCAAGGCCTGTCGGATGGCGCCGCCCATGGCTTGTTTATCCATGCGTGTGGAACTTGAGACTCGGTTAATACGGATTAGCGCCGTGCTACCTGAGCAGACCAGATGCCTCATTACCTTATTACCGCTACGATGGATGCCATTGCCGTTTTGAAGGGCTTTTGCCATCGATTTCCAGCCGTTCCCCATAACGATTGCCCGGATTTTAGGGTATTTTGGGGTAGCTGTTGCGACTGCTGGCCTGCTAGATGGGAGATGAGAGGGCATGGCAAGAGGAGCTGATTGACCTTGCTTGGATGCGGAATCGGAATGACTGTGACTGTACATGTATCATGTTTCTTATTAATGTTGCTTTCTTAATCTCTGGAGGATGAGGCGCACAACACGCATACAACAGAAGTGCTGCCAGCTGGTGCCGGGTTGCCGTGATGCCAAGCCGCCCATTTCTGGCCCAGCACTAGCTCCATTTCTGGAGCCCTCATCAGTGCAGGCCCGGTCTGGTCTGGTCTGGCCTGGCTGCCAAGTTGCCAGTGGCCAGTTGCCAGTTGCCAGTTGCCAGATGCCAGTTGCCAGATGCGCTCACTTCTCGTGCTGTTTTGGCTTGGAACCTCCTGCCTACCTGCGAAGCGAGCCCAGCCTTTTTCTACCTCTCGCTGCCCCATTTGCCTCATCCTCTTCTTTTTCCTCTCCCTGCTCTCTCTCTCTCTCCACCGCGCAATCATACCATCCAAGCATCTTCAGCTATACACTGCTCTAGGACGCACGTCTGAAAGATCCCGAGGCGCCACTCACATCTCTAGCTCCTGGTCGTGCCTAACCATTTGCTTTACTGTTTTCTTACGTGTGTGATCTCAACGGCTTCGACACCACCATCGACAACACAGGAAAACAAAATACCCACAGCTTCCTCAGTTCTTGGGCTTTCTCTTTCACGATGCGCACTGCTGCAGCTTTCGTCGCCCTGGCTGTCGCCACGGCTCACGCCCAGACCAACAACTACACCTTTACCAGCGAGCTGGATATGGTTATTGACCCTAACACGGTGCCCCAAGCCCAGCGAGGTATGCAAGCTATTGCTTCTGTATTGGGAGCTACATTTGCACTCTAATCCTTGAAGCAGCCCTGCAACTTCCATCCTTGTATGCGCGGAGACCAAAAGCTAATGTGGACTCAACTTTTGTGCAGCCGTTTGGTGCCAGGGCCAGACCAATACCTGCGGTCTTCTTTGCAACAACAATGCCGATGCCAACACTTGCTCAGCGGTATGTCATTGCTAAATCGATCGAGACGAGCAGATTAGTCGGCTGGTTTTATTCGAGCGTCTTTAGCCTCGGGGGTTTATGCTGATCGTTACTATAGACGGACCTGAAATGGAAATGTACTTGTGCCTCCAACTCCTCGATGCCTGGCGTCCAGTACTACAAGCAGACCATGCCCTTCTACATTTGCACGGAGCTTTTCAGCCAGTGCATCACGGCCAATATTGGCAACGCCCGCGGTCAAGATGTTTGCACCAAGAACATCAATGCCCTCTGCGCCAAAAACGACCCTCCTAAGGCCCCGGTGTCGGACAGTGGCAGTGGCGATTCCTCCACCTCTAGCAGTGCCACCACGCCTGCTGCCACCGGCCCCAGCAGCTCTGGCGACACCAAGGTTACTACTACCTCTTCTCACGCCTTTGCTGGCCCTACTTTGGCGCCCCGTGCATTTGCTGCCGCCGCCATGGGCTTGATGGCTTATGTGCTTTGAATGGAACGGGCATAATCAGAACGTCGTCTGCTGCGGCAACGGGATTCAAGTTGTCTGGGCGGGTCGCTTTCGATTCTCTGTACCCATTTTTTTTATCCAGTACTACGTTTTTGTGATTTTCCAAACGCTCACTTACGACCCTCGACCTGGTGCCTGACGAACAAACTCCGTACGAAGGGTACTTGTGCATTTTATATGACGATACCGATGTTTGCGGCAGTGAAGGATGGAAACGGGAAGAGGCAATAACATTGATCTTGATGGAGGAACAAAGAGAGAGATGCCGTTTGGGCAAGGATTTTAATTCGAGATGCATCATAGCAAGAGGCGAAATGGAGCAGTAGGAGGAACATGATAGCCTTTTTTGATATTAGAAAGAAACACAGCAATACCAGTCCATCCCGGGGACGACGCGCTTCATCATTGTGTCATTCAGGAATGTCGGCCCCCAAGCGCCTTCATCACCGTGCTACTCCCAATTGTAAGCTGGATCTCGAATCCCGAGTTGAGCTCCAGACTACAGTGGACCGCGCAGGAGCCTCAAAACCTGCTTCTCCTACTCAGACTAAAACGTACCACAGCTGCATAGCGGGCACACGTTACTGGATTCTTGGCTCTCGTACAGTCGCATGAAGAAATACCTGGTGTTATAAAGAGGCAAGAATGCAGCTCATAATCATGTGAGTGAAAACACCCGCCTGCAACGTGGCGAACAATAAGACTACGCAGGTGTACAGACATGAAAATGTGGCGTGGTGGTACGGTGGGGCACAAGGGCGGTCAAGTACCAGACGGCTGGCAGAATTTGCACCCCACTTAATTTTTTTCTATTTGGCTGGAGACCGCCTCTGGGCTGGAGAATCCGAAGCATTGTGTGATGTCGGATATTCTTCACACTACTGTGCCAATCCTCATTGAATCATAAAGAATGGCGGGCACAGTGAATAAACCAAAGAGTATAGCTCGCACCAATGACCCTCCAGCAGTGAAAACCCCTCACTCAATTTGGCAGAAAAGCTAACACGACCTCGTTTGCAGAACCCAAGTCCAAGAGAGGCACGACTCGCCTTCGACACAAGATCGAAAAGGCGTCAGCAGCCAAGCAGAGGAAGGATCGCAAGAAGGCCAAAAAGAACCCAGAATGGCGCTCCAAATTAAAGAAGGACCCTGGCATTCCCAACTTGTTCCCGTATAAGGAGAAGCTCCTTCAGGAGATTGAAGAGAAGCGCATGCGAAAGGCGGCCGAGGCACAGAAGAAGCGAGAAATGACCAAGGCAGCCAAAACTGGTGACGTTGTTCAGGAGGAAGAAGAGGACGCCATGGATGATGTGGATGTTGTCGAAGATGGCGCTGAGCAGATGGATGATGATGAATCCATGGATGAGGATGTGGACGAGTCAAATCCCATGGCAGCGTTGCTGGCGAGCGCAAGAGCTGCGGCCTCCAAGTACGACCAGGACTTGGCAGATAGCGATGGCATGGACGACGATGACGATAGCGACGACTCCGACAATGGAGGCGGCAACGAAATGTCAGTTGGCCAGGCCTCATCGAGAAAAACATACGATAAGGTCTTCAAGCAGGTGGTTGAGCAGGCCGATGTGGTCCTGTACGTACTGGATGCGCGTGATCCAGAGGGCACTCGGTCAAGAGAAGTCGAGCGCAGCATCATGGCTGCTGCCGCGGACGGCAAGCGCCTTGTTCTGGTCCTCAACAAGGTCGATCTGATCCCTCCCAAGGTCCTGCGAGACTGGCTTGTCTACTTGCGACGATACTTCCCGACTCTGCCGCTGCGGGCATCCGGTGCGGCACCTAATGCCCACGTCTTCAACCACCGCGACCTCACCGTCCAAAGCACATCAGCCACCTTGTTCAAAGCGCTCAAGAGCTACGCCGCAAGCCGCCAGCTGAAGCGCGCCGTGTCCGTCGGTGTAATCGGCTACCCAAACGTGGGCAAGAGCTCCGTCATCAATGCCCTGCTGAGCAGGATGAGCGGCAAGGGCAGCAGTGCCTCGAAAGCATGCCCTGCTGGTGCCGAAGCCGGCGTCACGACCAGTATCCGCAGCGTCAAGATCGACAGCAAGTTGACCCTGCTCGACTCCCCTGGTGTGGTGTTCCCTTCCTCGTCGTCCACCCAGTCCGGCGGTCTCGTTAATTTGAAGAACGCCATCGAGGCACATGCCCACTTGATTCTTCTCAACGCCGTGCCTCCCAAGCAGATTGACGACCCCGTCCCCGCAGTGACCCTACTCATTCGTCGTCTCTCGTCGTCGCCCGACCTGATTCAGAAACTCACGGATGTCTACGATATTCCTGCCCTGTTGCCGAACCGAGCGGACGGCGACATGACCACCGATTTCCTCGTCCAGGTTGCCCGGAAGCGCGGCAGACTTGGCAAAGGCGGTGTTCCCAACATCAAGGCTGCCGGCATGGCTGTCGTGACGGATTGGCGCGACGGCCGCATCCAGGGATGGGTTGAGCCGCCCGTTTTGGCCGTAGGTTCGGGCGACGCCCCTGCAGGCAAGAAGGTCAAGAATGCAGGAGGCGAAGAAGTCACGCCTGATCAGAAGGAGATTGTCACCGAGTGGGCTGCCGAGTTCAAGCTCGATGGCTTATGGGGGGATGGCGATGCCGCTGGTGTAGAGGGAGATGCCATGGACGAATAAAGAAGGCAAAGTTTACGTGGATGTGAGCGTACGTCATTTGGTATACACAAGTATCTTTCCTTATTGTGCCATGAGACTTCATTTGTATGGCGTTCATTCCAGGACTGGGTTTTATCATAAAAAGAAAAGGAATAACTCGTCGGATTGAACCCGAATAAAGGTGCCCTTTTTTTGTGCCAACGAGCAGAAAGCTACGCAATATGTCCAACCACATGTGCGTATGACTAGACATTGCTTCGTATTTCGTCATTATCATGTGCCCTTTTTTCTCACCATGGTTTTTGTACCATTCTATCCATTCATGATGAAGGCCCCCCTCCCCTTTTCTATTTCACCCTATTACTGATCAACCGCACGGTCGGTCGTATCATGACTTGCAAAATCAGGCACTTATCAACTCCATCCTGACACCTCTCTTGCCTGTTCTCTCGTCCTTCTCATCCGATACCTTGACCTTGACCTTTTGGAACAACTCGACCTTGAGTGTCCTGCTACCTCGTATGACAAGGGTGTAGGACTCGGCATCGAACTCGCTCTCGGGCTCGGGCTCGGCCAGGTCCCTCAGCCGGATGAGACCTTCGATGCCGAATCTGGGGACGAGCACGACGAATCCGTTGCTGAAAATCTTCATGACGAAGGCGTCCTCCTCGGCTGTCTTGCCCCTTAGCGCCTGGCCGACGTAGTAGGCTATGCTTGCGCGGCCGGCCATTTGGGCGTTGCGATGGCGGACGTTGATGTTCTTGCACACGGCTTCGAGGCGGCCTCTGCTGCGGACAGAAGGGTGGACGGCCTCGTACCCGATCGCGGCGGCGAGCTGGCGATGGGCGAGGAGATCGGCGTACCGACGGATGGGGGACGTGAAATGCGTGTAGATTTCGGACGCGAGACCGTAGTGTCTGAACTCGGGATAGGCCTGGGTGCCGGAGCAGAAGTACTCGGCGGACATCATGCACCGGGTGGCCATGATGCGGACGAGGGTGTTGAAGAAGGGGTCCTCGGCGTCGACGCAGGCGTCGAGCGAGTCGGCAAGGGCCTTGGAAGTGTCGGTGCGTAGCTCAAAGCCTCGCTTGACGCGGAGCTGGTCGGCGAGTTCGTCGAAGTTGGTCTTGGGAGGGGCGCCGTGGCGGCGCAAGATGGCGGTTTGCGGGAACGCATCGTATATCTTGGCGGCGACGCTGATGTTGGCGAAGAGCATGAATTCCTCAACAAGGGAGTTGGTGTCGAGGAGTTGCTTGGTCTTGACGTCGATGGGGTCCGAGGTCTCGCTCTCCATCTGGACTTTGACCTCGGGTGACGACAAGCTCAGGGCGCCGGCATCCATGCGCTTCTTCTTGAGCTTCTTGGAGAGCATGAGGAGCGTACGCATTCCCTGTGTCAGCTCATCTTGCTGGGAGTCGTCGTCGATGCGGAGCTGAGCTTGTTCGTAGCTGAACGCCTCGCGGGACTTGATGACGGATTTGGTGAAGCGGGCATTGACCACGTCTGCGTTGGAGTCGATTTCCCAAAGCACAGAGAAAGCGAATCGCTCTACGTAGGGCTTGAGGGAGCATAGATCCGTACCTAGAAGCGGGGGAAGCATGTCGATGCGCTTATCCACGAGATACACAGTTGTGCCGCGGATGCTGGCTTCCGTGTCCATGGCGTTGGCCGGTTTGACAAAGTGCGATACGTCGGCAATGTGAACGCCGACTTCGAAGTTGCCGTTGGGCAGTTTGCGCGCATGAAGCGCATCGTCAATGTCTTGGCAGCCTACTGGATCAATACTGCAGATGAGTAATCCTCGGAGATCCTCTCTATCTTTCCATCCAGGGTCTTCTGTACTTTCGGGCACCTTCCAGCCATGGCCTTCCTTGGGCAGACAGTCCAGGACCGTTTTGGGGAATGGCCGGTACTGCACATCCCATTCTAGAAGCAATGCCTCAGTCTCGGCTGCTTTCGTCTCCAGCTCACCCAGCGAGCGGACGAAATGCCCCACCGGATGCCTCGAATCTCTTTCCCAGGCGTCAATCGTTACCAAAAGTCTTTTGCCCAGGAGTTCGGAAACCTGTCTGGTCCGTAGGCGAATCTTGGGGATCTTCTTGTCCATTGGAATGAGGAAGACGCTGTCTTGTTTACGGCCTTGTGACGAAACTGCTTTGCTCGCCGATGATGGGTCAATATGACCGACATATTGACGCCAGTTGCGTTTGATGACTCCAACCACTCGCGCGGTTGGCTGGGGCTGACCTTCGGACGATGACTTGTGTGTCCTCTTGGCTTCTTCCTGCAGTGCTTTTCGCTCCTTGTCGGACACCAAATCGTCTCGCGCCTCTGCATCCGCGTTTTCATTCTTGGTGATGCTGTCCTCTTCAATGATCTTTGTAGACGGTTTCTTCCACTTGTCTTGTGGAAGAATCTCCACGACAACGACATCTCCATCAACGGCTCTGTTGATGCTCTCTCGCCCCAGCACAAGAAGGGACTTCGGGAAGGCGGGCACTTTGATGGACCCTTCGAGGTAATTGTATGGCGACACGTTGAAGATGCCTTGATGCATCAGCCCTGCCCTGACACCCGTCATCATCTTCGACAAGCTGTGATACTCGGGATATAGCATCTGCGAAGGCTTTTTGAATCCTCCTTGGCTCTGTGATTCCGCAACCATGTCGAGCAACCTATCACCATCTTCTAAACTTCCGACGTAGTCCCTTAACGACACTGCATGGAGATTTTGCTCTCGCGCTTTGCGTAGGTTCTCTTGATCGTCACTTAGCATGACGATGGCTGGTACCTTTACTGCCTTGGTGCGACTGAGATGCTCGCCATACCACTTGACGGCCCGACGGACAGCTCGGTCATTTCGATCATTGACAGTTTCATTTGGCTCACGGTTGATGTATGTCTCCAATCTGAAATCGTTGAAGAAGACGTAGAAGCGCTTATCCTCGCTCTTGGTGAGTCCAATCATGCGGTTGTAAAGTGGCAGGGACCTATTCCGAAGCTCTTCCAGCACGGTCTGGAGAATGATGACATCATAGAATGCAGAGCTCTGCTCGAAAAGATCCATGGCATTGAGAAGTGCATTTGTATCGGGTACCAGATAATGCCCTTGGGGGAAAGCCTTGGTCCCTGCAGGTTTCTCAGACAAGACAAACGGTTGAACTAGTTTTGTTGTTGTCAGTTGGCAGGAACCCCTCAGAACGGGCTCTTCAGTCGACTTGCCTTGCTGGGATGCATTTCTAGGAGCGCCATCAAGGCATTCGTTGCAGATCTTGGACGAGCAAGGGATGTCTGTCCTCAGATACACCTCCCTGACAATCTTCTGAACCTTGCCACTGCGAGTTGAGCGGACGTATACTTTGCTAGAAATGTTGGCCGCCAGAGGATCGCCCTCGTGGGATCGTTTCAAGCTCGTCATTTTGAAAAAGGAGCCTGCCTTGCCTCAACGTCGTCACGAACCTCGGAAGGTGAAAAAGAGGTCTTGTCTACGGGGCGTGTAGAGGGCGAATCAGAGTCCTGGTTGCGCTTGCTCGCTTGCTTATCGATACGGTCGTGGCGACGACGACGTGAGCAATCCCCATTACAAACAAAGCTTGAGCAGCAATAGTGCATGTCGGTTCACAAGACGGAGTTCACGATTCTATGCACCTCAGTATTCATCTATTGCTCATCCCAACGTCTGTCAGCTCGTAAATTATCACCGCGAACAGAAACTTGTCACGACTCACATCACATGACTGGACCCTGTGACTCACCACGTGATCAAGCTCCATGAAAGGGCTCGGCTTCACACAAAACTCTTGCCGACTTCATCAATTCAAGACTGTTCGAAAATTTGGTGCGAAATTCAAGGAAATGGGTCAAGATGAGGCCGCCGCTTCCTCGGACATATTCTGCCGCCTTATTACACCCTCATTACCTAACCGTCCGTCTCGTCAACACGATGTAACGTGAAAGCCCGCCGTCGCCTATTCTATTGTGACGAGTCTCTACCACGGCTCAACACGGCCACTAGTCTACTGCTGACACCAGTCACGAGTAAGAATCAGCATTCTGCACAGAATCAGATAACCAAGACATTTCTGAAAATAGAACTCCCATGAAACTGATGTGTCCGGAGATTGTGTTCTTTACTTCACAAAGTGTTTACTGCTTATTGTTTGTCCGGGAGACCAGGATTATGCGTTGCGGAAAGATTCAAATGGTGAATGGCACAGCCTGGACGCCTTGGAAACGAGAGGGCCAGATGACCATGATTTTTTTTTTTTTGCCATGCCCCCCTTCCCTTCAAAGGCATCCGCGTTGACGCTACGCTTATCACTGGCTCTTTCCTGCATCTTTCTTTCCCATATTTTGTCGTAGTGACGGAGATGGCGAATGTTTGCTTGGACGGTCCGCGCTGAACGCGCTGCTTGACCGACCCTGCAGCGAATCACTGACTCTTTTCATGTGACCGACTCAGAATGTTACGGATGAGGAACCAAGCACGCAAGGTAGATAGATATTAGGCAGCGGGTTGGCTCCACTGAATACGACGAGAGAACATGAAGTTGCGACGCTTATTACGCAACGTGAATGGGCGAGTGACAACTTATCATCCGTGCTGAGGTCAGGGCTAGAAGACAAATACCGCGTCTGGGCGAATCCGATGCGACGTGTCATGCTGATTATTTGCATCCTGATCGACGCGAGCCCCCCGGGCTGGCGATCAGGACGTCTATGTGAGCAGGCTCCGACGTCAAGACCAGAAAAAGAAAAAAGACACGGCATTCCACTGCACTACTAATGACTTGGCGCCTCGGTGGGCCGCAGGTCACGGTCTGCTTTTGCTCACGGATGCATGCAACTCTCTCCAGCCAATAGTCTGGTCAGGAAGAGCAGTGAAGATCGAGACTAGGAAAGAGGCAACAGGCTGCGGGCCTAGTTTGACCCCATTCCCACAACGGCCCAAGTGTTTCCGACATGATTGCAGCAGTAAGTTCCCGTGATGCCCCTCCGTCCCAGGCGTCGGGCGACAAAGGCTAGGAATAATGTCATGTCATGAACAAGTTCAGTGCCTCGTGAACGACAACTCGGACCGGAGGACCGGAGGGGGTTTCCCATTCCCGGATCTCCTTTTCCGCATCGACCTAGCGGCTGTCTCGGAATACCACAGGGGCTGATGGAATGACCAAAACCGGTCCGACAGTAGAATTCACGGACTGAACTTGTTGCCGCTACTGGTCGTGTGGTGACCAATAAGACCCCGAAGCAAATGGAAAGAAGGAAAAGGAGGAAAAGAAGGGGGTGGAGAAGGGGGTGTAAAAAAGAAGAAGAAGAAGAAGAAGAAGAAGAAGAAGAAGAAGAAAAGAAAACCGATCTCTCCGACTAGCGCCAAGTCGCGCCGGCGAAAAGAAAGTGCTATAGACCCGTCGCGTATAAACGCACGAGGGGATCACGCGTCTTCATTTTACGGAGCTAGCGAACGGAGCTGAGCGAGAATTCGTCCTAGTGACGCCACTTGCGTGAAAGGATCAAAAACTACGATGGGTATTTGGTGCCCTTGTTTCTTTCGCATTTGCCACTGATCCGAGCAAACATGGCCAACGTGATCTTTTTTTCAGGCCAACTACTTTCTGTCTGATAACGAGCCATCCGAGAGACCGAAATGTCTCGCTGCAGGTGGTCGTCTCGAGCGTCCCTGCTCCTTCGTTTTGTCTCGGCTAGGTCTCGGCGAGTCCTGTTTTTTTGAAACATCGAGTTGGCGGAGGCCTGGACTTCCCACATCTTCTTGTCTGACAAATAAGACCGAAAAAGACAAAAAAAGACTCTGGGGGCAGAATTTAATGAGGGCAGCCAAGTCTTTTGTTTCTTCAGCCTCTTTCCGGGCGGGTCGATGTAATTCCAGTCACACAATCATCTTATTGCGTGCCTTGTAAATGACGATGTCTTTTTTGGAGACCCAAGAACAATCTATGCCAAGGGAGGACACGATGGCCCGACCGCATGTTGAGTGATGTCGTCACTTGTCACTTGTCAGTCAAGATCGCACGTCTAATCTACACTGTTGTTTTATGACGAAAGGTACATGATATAGGTGACTCGTGATGGCACCAATGATCTATAAACGCGTTTGGAGTTTTGAATAACGTTGGCTCCAAGCTTTTACGTAGGAGCATCCCTTGGTACCATTTTGTCTATACCACTGCACATGCTACCGATGCTGATATCAGGCTCAGGCGACCCGCATGTCACGAAATGCAAGAACGCTCATTGCCCGTGTGTTGTAAATGCTCAACTCAGCTCGTGTTTTAAAAACATGGTTCACTCTCAAGAGAAGAGTTATCACATAGCGGCAACTAGATGGATGAGCGGAGACATGCTGCGAGTGGCCTTGCTTTTGGAAGTGTAAAACCATGACTTGACGAATATGTGCCCGCTTGAGCTGCTCTTTGAACGTGTATCATATGTCTTGAATTAGTTCCTCAAGCTGCAGATGCGAGCAATGGACTCAATGCACCACAAACTTTGCAGCCAAACACCATGATGTCGCGTGTTCTTGTGCCGTCGTCGTAGGCTCGTTGGTCAAAAAGGCGAATCCACCAACACGACATGAACTCGTCGATTCCAGATTAAGGTATAATGCCACACCGCGACACAACGACGGGGTTTGCCTCGCATCTGAATGCGCCGTTTTCTATGTTGCACTGCAGATGACTGCGCGTGTGACGATCAAGTTTGAGAGCATTGTTTCTGGTTGTAGGAGATCGATCCCCCACGTATGATACGTGACACGAGCTCAGTGACAGACAGTTTTGTTTTCCATCAAATCCCCGAAAAGCTTGTCAACGGCATATCAAAAGTAATAGGGGATGGAATGCTCCTGATGGCATTTGTTCGTGACTCGGCAACTTCCTGTATTCCTCTTTGAATGCTTTGTGAAAGGAAGGATGAGCTGAGCCCGACGTTGGACCACAGACGGGCAAGCCGCTCAGCAACCTCTAACACGCCCTGCTAAATGGACGGGTTACTTTGAAACGGGCAAAACTAAAATCTTGGCAAGAGTTTTCCGCTCAGAATCGCTCGGCAGTCAACCCCTGGGACGTGCAGATGATGGTCATGTTTGGTAGTAGTGCGAACATGTGCTCCGAATGGCTGCGTCTAAAAGGGCAGGTGCACGCTAGCCGCCTGAGAAGGAACAAGAGGGATGGGGGGGAAAGAACAATTGGTGATGAGACTTCACAGAAGAATGATAAGAGAGTCGTGTCAACTTTGACGCCACACGAGCGCGACGACTTGATGCTTTTGCTGACAGGCAAACAATGCACCTGGGTAAAGTGTAAAGTGGAAACGCATGCGCCACGAAAAGACCATTGACGTGACCAAAGATATGATATGAACTGTTCACAGCAGCGTCACATGCGTTTAATGTGATTTAAAACCCCATTGCTTCGACTCATTGACCCAACGGCGACTTTGTCTTCACCCCGTTGGCACACGATCTGGGATGCACGACAGTGGACAGTGGACAGTGGACAGTGGACACCCGTGATGAAGTCCAAGCCGAAACGTATTATCATCGTAGTGACTGCTTCTGACAGGGCGGGTTCAACATGCTGGGGCTGCATGGGTAGGCGGCCTGTGCAGGCTTGCGGTTGCACAGTCTGTACGGAGTAAGACTGGGATGAATTACTATCCTCGTGATCTTTGTGGCCATCCTTCCTCTACGCCACGAGGACTATTCTAGTAGACAAGCATATAAAACGGCTTCTCTTTTGTCCGCCTTCGAGGCTGCAACGCCAGATGTTAATGAAAGATGATGCGTAGTTTTGTTGCAGTACGAAGCCGAGTTCGGAGGGGTAGGCATCAATGCCGCGGATTTGAGCCAAAGAGAGCAAGGACTGAATCACATGTCGTGAGGACAATGAGAGGAGCCGGGAATTTGAAGCCAACTTGAAAATCAATTGTGTTTTCTTTCCCAGGCTTTTCTAGAAGTTTTCGGTGTGTTGTTGAATCTGTGTGAAAAGCATGATTAATGATGATACATGTTGACAGGGTGTCTCACCTCTCGCTTGGAGGGCGATAGACAATTCGTTGGGAGATGGCAATGGCTATTATGAACAGGAGGGAAGCAATAAGCCCAAGCCTGGTGGTGCGGGGTGCATTTCTGGACGCTCTCTGGTGCGTTTCATGAGCTAATTCTGCGTGATGATGGGTATGTGGCTGTCGCAACCTGGTCTGAGTGAGTGGCTTTGGCGAACCATGGGGTAAGAGGCGATCGTATCGTTCCCGCACCTCCCTCCTAAAGAAGGCCACGACTCACAGGGCATGGACATGATGGGCATGGCCCCCCCGGAGACTCGACATAGGTTCGTCGGTCTCGTTTGCCCCATTACTCCACTTGAAAGGTTGACAAGGTTGACGGCTAGGGAACTCGAGGGGGCTTTTAGCGCGGAACCCAGCGTCTACCATGTTCAATTGATTGTTCGTAGAAAAAGAGAAAAGCGGGAAGAGACGTTCCTGTCAGCTTCGGGACTTCCATGTTGCTTGACAGCTGTAATTCGCATTCTAAGCAAAGAAGCACAATGTCGGAGCTAGTATCTTGAAGCGGGGGGTCATCGGCAGGCCGAAGTACGAGTTGGGGGAGTGAAACCGCAGGAGCGCCATGAAGAGGCTAGGACATGGCGAAGTGGCAGGACGGAACCTTGCCTCTTTGGCGCCCTGATTGTTGTTCTGCCTACGGAAGATATGATCAGGTAAGTAGTCCGTACTCGCAGGGTCGACAGGAACGATAAGCAGATGCGCAGTTGTGGCTCCATCTCAGCAGCTTTTGGGCTCGGTGAATCCCCTTGTGCTTATGCTCGTAATCCGTATTATGTGCCTTCCATTGTGCCCATGTCATCGGACCGCATGCTCCTTCCTTGAATCAAGGTTTAAAGCTGCTAGCTACCGTTGTTATCCTGACCAATCGACGCGAGCTTTTTTTGTAGCCCTGTCCCTTACATACATAACATGTACAGCTGGTACGGTCCGTGCACGGGTTAATTCGCCAGACTGTTGAAGCTTCGCCCGCAGCTGCGCGAAATTAAAAACCCAACAACGTCGTTTCATTGATGATGATGATGATGGAAGACCTTCCCAACTGCATCGTTTCAAGGCTTTCAAACCCTGCGCTGGTTCTCACTCGGGCGGCCATCTCGTGCATTTTGACCTGTTCTTTACCTGACCGGCAAAACATATTTGCGCAACTCGCAGGAGAAAGGAACTGATTCATGCGTTCCTAATCCGTACGCCGCACTCCGCACTCCGTACTCGGCGGGCTGACTGTGTCAATGTACTCCGTATGTACTGTATTTACGGAGTCAAGTTCCGTTGAGTCCTTTTGACGGCAGCGGATGGCCTAGCGATTACTCCGTAAGGTATCCTTGTTCCACCATTAGCTCCGCTTTTATTTGCCCGACTGATCGAGACATGTTATTTTTTGGCAGCAAAGGTAGACGCCCTCTTCTATTTTTTTTTTTTTACGGGACTTGCTCGGTTTCGGGAACGCCGTGGAAACCAGGAAGTTCATCATACTGGTCGTTTTTCGACATGCCATAGGAGATACAATACTCCGTAGTCTGTACAATCCAATCCTCTACGATATTGCAAGTTGATGAATCGTCTATGGGCTCGGAGAGTTGAGTCGGTGGCCTGCTGATGGCGTCAAGTCTGGTCCTGCGTCTTCTGGTTTATGAAAAAAAAAAAGAAGCGCCATTTGCATGTATGCAGCAAGGGACTGACTTGACTGACTGGACTACGCCAACGCCAACTTGGATCACGCCCCTGGTTTGACTGCTTTTCGCAAGCTTCTTTCTGTACAGCCTATTGAGTTGGAGCATTAACTGATGGCCGCCAGCGCCCAGCATGGCGTGTGCCGGCTATTTGCTTCTCTTCTTGGGCCAGAACTAAAGATGCGTAGTTCGATCTTGGTCTTGCCCTTGCACGATCGCCACACTGCTCCGTGCATAACAAACATGATTTGATTAATGCATGTATGTACACTGCACGGAGTACGGAGCACGGGGTAATACATGCCACCCTCTACCTGCCCTCCTGCCCTCTAATACCTGCCCTCGAAACATCCATCATGTCGCTCTCTCTTTACGGAGATCATTTCGGCTGCTATTTTGAGTTCGGCGTTAGCCAGAGCAACGGCGTTAGCCAGAGCAAAACTCCACCAACAGCATGATCATTGTGCTCCGTACGTACAGACTTTCACAACGGCGTGGCCGCGCGCATTCTCAACTGCTCTATCCGCCCACTCCCTGCTTTCCTGACTCCCCTCGCCCCTCCCTGGTTCAGTCCATGTTCCCTGACGCCGACTCCGCCGCCGCCGCCGCCGCCGCCGTCGTGAGCCCCGCCAAGACTCGAGCAAGACACTCCAAGACTCAATTGTAGTAATGTAATCCGTACGGAGTACGCAAGAACTCGTTCTTTTTTAGCCCCCCAGGCCGCGCCATCTCAGCCAACCATGCGTCGTCATCCATCTCCCTTGTTCGCACTAGCCTGACGACTCAGCGAGCGCAAAAAAACGCAACAGACAAGAAAAGCCCTGGGATATCCGTTTCTCGATCCCTTGACTTGATTTCCTCCCACACCCCCGAACCCCGGCTCGCCCGCACTTGCAGCCGTTCCCTCTCCTCCTGCAACCCTCCATCTGTCGCCTCCACCTCCACCTCCACCGTTGAATACATTTCATGATTACGGATTACAATACAGCCCCATCCTGCTGCGTCTCTGCGTCTCTGCGTCTCTGCGTCTCGACATCTCTAATACCTGTCGACCCCAGTGCTTCGCTCGCATCCCTCCTCCTCCTCCACCTCCACCTCCACCTCCACCACCCACTTGCGACACCACCAACTTGCAACACCACCACCCACCACCACCAACCACCACCACCACCACCACCCAAGGCCCCAGCGGTCACTTGCTTTCGCACTCGCTTCGCGTTGCGCCTTTGTTCAAGCTGTCAAGCTGTCAAGCTGTCAAGCTGTTCAATCGATCAAGCATATCGATCAGTTGCGGCACGCCTTTGTCACCGATCTGTGACTCTGCTCCACTCGTCGCGCGCTCGTCGCCATCGTCGTTGCGTCTGCAAGTCGGAAGCCGCCGTTGCCTGAAAGTTGCAGCTAGACGGACGAACGCTTCGACTTCGCTCCTGCTGCGCATCCCGTTGCGACCACCGCCGTTGTCGCACACGCGCTCTGCCGCGCCAGCGCCAGCGCCGTCGCCGTTCTCCCAAAAGGTAATCAAGAATATTGTTCCTCATCTCCTTCTCTCACCCACTCTCTCTGGCTCTCATCATCATCATCATCATCTTTCGTGTCTGCGGCGGGGCCCGCCCCAATCGTGTTGTCTTGTCTGTCTGTCCTGCCGCCGCTGAAGCTGTGCTGGAATGGAGCTGGCTGGAGCGGCAGCTGTCGGGCCTGGTGCCTTGGCTGGTCCTGGCCGCACTTACCCCGTATCTTGTATCTGTTGGCCCCAGACAGCAGGCCTGGGAACGCCTGGGAACGCCTGAGAACGCCTCCGCCACCGCCTGTCAGTCGACCCTTCTCAGTACCACCCAAGCCCAGCCGATGCAATCTATCTCATCTCTTTATCTGTGCATGGGCAACGCTGCTCGACTTGCACCCTCCTCCGCACCCTCCTCCACGCTTGAGCCCCTCCCAGCCCCAACAACTGCTTCACGACACGACGCCGTCGTCGCTCTCAACTGTTGCGCTTGCCATTGCGCTTGCCATTGCCGGTGGCCCAGTCCATTTGACATGTACGCCGGACAGCCAAACAGCGCGGACAGTGCGACCATCAACCCTGCCGCTCTCAGTTCTTCAGGTGAGCTTTCCTCCTGCTTACATGATGGAAAGCTTGGACAATACCGACAACATCGACAATATCGACAATGCCGCGCGCGTCTCCTCAACCATCATCCACGCGCCAGCTCTGGTCGCACGCAACTCGCCATGGTCCGAGCTGTCTTGACTGTCTTGACTGTCTTTTCCGTCTGAAGAATCGCCATCGCGCCATCGCGCCATCGCGCTCTCGCGATAAACCGCTGTTCAACTTGGCGCAAGATTCTCCCTCTGGGTCGTCGCGTTGAGTGCGATGCTGACCATGATTTCTTGACAGCCCTGTCTGACTCGACGCTTCGTGGCCTGAAGCGGAGCCGGCCCTCGGACTCTCATACCATTCTGCAGCCCGGTGATGACGGTATGTCGTGGCTGGTCTCGCGTAACTTGACCTTCACCTTGGCTTGCGCTACCACGCGCAGTGCCCGCAGTGCTGCTGTGCTGCTGTGCGCCACCATACATAATCTTGGGAGCGGGAACGCAATCTTTGGCTTCCATCTTCCCGAGCCGCGTGACTTGAAGGATGATCCTGACACCACATGCACGAGCGATGGCGAGCTAGCAACGTCGTCTTTTTTCTTCTCTTTTTTTTTGAATTATTATTCTTATTTGTCCTGGCGGCTTTGGCCCAAGAAACACATGTGCTGACCTCTCTTGCTCTTTTGCATCATAGCCGATTCCTCGTCTCAACCGAAGCGAATAAAGCCAATGAAGTCATCCGAGACTTCTGGGCAGCCGCCCGCATCTGGTGCTAACCAGACCGGAGCGCCGCCTCAGACTCCTCAATCTCAAAGCTCAGCACTGCCAGGCCAGAGCAGCACACCCGCCTACAGCTCGGCCCCAGCCCCGGCAGGCGCACCTCCCAAGACGACGCCTACCAAATCCACGGTGAAAGCTTTGCCAACGGTCAGAGATCACACCACGGACCAGCTGAATCCGGCCGGAGATGAATATGTGCCAAGGGAGAGTGATGAGTTCGGCGAGAAGAAGGTCATGCTCAACGGCCAACTCCTCGGAAACCGCACTTACCGATGCCGGACCTTTCTCGTGCCCAACAGAGGAGACAAGCTCTTCATGCTTGCCACTGAATGTGCCAGAGTACTGGGCTACCGTGACTCTTACCTGTTATTTAACAAAAACAGGTCGCTGTTTAAAATCATTGCCAGCCAGGCCGAAAAGGATGACCTTGTCCAGCAGGAAATATTGCCATTTTCGTACCGTTCGAGACAGATTGCCATTGTGACGGCCAGGTCCATGTTTCGACAGTTTGGAAGCCGAGTGATCGAGAATGGCCGCCGGGTAAGGGACGACTACTGGGAAACCAAGGCCCGCAAACAAGGCTTCACGGAAGCAGATCCAGCTGGCGAGAAGAGGCCAGGCGCCACCAAAGCCCGGGAGGCTGCCGAGGCGCAGAACAATCTTCTCATGAGCGGACCCCACACGGAAATCGTGTACAATAACACTCCTGGACCCTACCCTGGTGCTCCTCCAACACATCTGGTCCAAGCAGGTATGATGGGAGCGCCACCTGGAAACATTGCAAGAATGCCGGGATTAACTGTTGGGGCAGAGTTGGGCGACACTCGCCCAAGGGATTTCAGCGGAATCATCAAAGGCGGCCCTCGCCAGGAGATTACCGGCCCAGCCTACCAGGACCAAACTAGGCCATCGCCACTGGCCGAGATTCATTCCCAGGCTCACCATGCTGCGGACTTCAACAGGTCCGTCAATCAGCAGCGCGATATGAGAGGTGATTATCTGCAAGGGATTTGGCGCCGCCCACACGAACAACCAGCCTCATCGACGTTGAATCCCGCGGCAGGGTCTGCAGACACGACGACCGCGACTACTAGACCATCAAGCTCGCCACACACTACGGCTGCTGGTGTTTCCCAGCAGCCAGTGGTGTCATCTCAAAGCCCCCAGATGATGATGACTGCAGCTCCTTACTCACAGTCCATTCACGCTCAAAACACGATAGGTCAGTCAGTCCCATGCCCACCTCCCCCCCCCCCCCCACGCCTCCTTTACCAAATTCTTGTTGCAACTAGACGGCTCAGGGAAAGAAATGGACAGCTAACGCTCCATCGTATAATATAGGCTCTACGGGCGGCGGAAGCATGAGCCAAGGACCACCCGGTGGATATAATTATCAACCCAGCCAGGCCATGTGGTCACAGAATAACCACGGTCCTCACCACAGCTATGGCAGTTATACCACGCAGTCCCAGGCACCTCATCCCTCCCAGTCTCCAGCCTCCCATCTCCGGCAGCCAAGCGCAGGCCAGATTCAACCAAACATGCCCTTCCCAGGCATGGGGAGCATGCAGTACGGCGGCAGCCAGGGCATGTACTCTGCGGATCAGACGCCACGGCAGTACCTGCCTCAGAGTGGTCCTCCTGGTGGACCACAGGTATCACAACCTTGGTCTGGCCAGCAGCACTCGCCACCTCCTCAGTGGTGGGCACCGCCCCAACAGCCTCAGTAAAAGTCGCCTTCGTTGCTGTTTCGGAAGCTCTTGAGTGATCCTTTCCTGTCGCGAGCAAGAAGGATTAGCTCTGTGTAGGGCTGGCTGGCTGGCTGTGGGCGATTTTCCTCTGCTTGGGGGGCGTTTTTTTCTTCTTTTTTTTTTCTTGGTTGTCTTTCTATTTTCTCTCATGTGACGTTTCTTGTCACAGGATTCCAGGATACCCCAAGTATACAGACCGGATTGGGAGGCTATGTGCTTTGGGGCTCTGCAGCCCTTCGAAACTGTATAGCATTTTGGCCAGGACTGGATGGCGGAGTCGGGCGGCTGGTACTGGTACACTTACTTCTCATACTCCCTGTTAGTTAGTTCTGTTCTTGTCCGAGGATACGTTGCTCTGGATTCTCTTGGCCGTCCCTCGATTCGCCGGGTTCGATTTCGACAAGTCGACAAGCCATTTGATTGACACCACAACGTTCTTTCTTCCCCAACAACCACTTTCGCGCCAACCACTATTATTATTCTTTCGCGCTTCCCGACGTACAGGAATCTGGATTCAGTCTGGTCCTCTGTTTAAAAGTTGCCTGGATGACTGTCCACGCATGATGCATTCTGGAGATGCACACTGCACTGCACAGAACTGTCGAGACACGGACTTGCAGGCCTGGTCGAGGTAGTTTCTACGTCTTTTTGAAGAGAACGATTTTCCTACTTTTCATGGATGATTGGACGATATCTTGCGTACACACACGATTTCAAACGCAACCAGCGGGCTTTTTGCCCTTCTTCTTCTTCTTCTCCTCCGTCGCCTTTCTTTCTGTTCCAATTTACTAGTGCTATCTATTGCTCGCTAGGACAAGTACGCTTTGTGCTTGCTCTCGTTTCTGTTCATCGATGCTCGTCTCTTGAATTTTTCGAATTTTCTCGCTGCCGGATTTGGGTTCATGAGGGTTTTTCAAGGGGACGCTTGAGATATAACATAATACCCGGGGCGAGATTGGACTTGGGGCTGTTTTCATGTCATTATTTTCGCTGATTGGTGTTTGGTTTTTTCGTTCTGGCTCTGTCAATGGCTTCTTTTTGTAACGGCCATGTCCTCCATCCCGTCGGGTACCGTCATGTGAATCAGAGGGGAGCGTGGGAATGAATGCTTGCTTGGCTAGGCGACTTTGGGTAACTGCGTTTTTGTTTTCTTTGGACCCGCCGTATCTGAATTTTACCTGCTTTTCCGGGTTCTTGGGTTTCAACCTACAGTATGCGGGATTTTTTTTTTTTTTCATTTTTCAACCTATAGTATGTGGGATTGTTAGGGGGACTTCTGCCATGCCAGTTTGCTGAAAGAAAAAGAAAGGGGGGCTTTCATGCCGACTTTGAACATACATTTATGCAAGCTCTCTTGTGTCACAATTTGAATACCATCCATGTACGGACACTATGTGTGCAGTATTTGTTTGTGCTTGGCCATGGATGAAGTAGAAAATGTCAAATTATGATGCAAATGGAATCTGCCCCTAGTCACTCTCATCTCCATCCAACGCCTCATCGCCTTCCTCTCGAGCAACCCTCTCCTCCAAGGCATCCTGCGTCTCATCGCCGCTAGCCTGTGCGGCGGCATCGCCATCATGATGCTCCTCTTCCTCTTCCTCTTCCTCCCCCTCGTCCTCATCCTCGTCCTCATCCTCCTGAACATCGCCTTCCTCTTCGGTCTCGGCGTCATCTTCCTCGGCGGCATCGTCATCCACCCTCGCCTTCTTGGTCCTCGGCCCGGCATCTCTCTCCGAGGAAACCGTCGTGTCTGGCACAGTCGTGTCCGCCATTTCTGCATCGTCACAGTCTCCGTCTCCGTCACCGTCGGGCTTCGTCTTGACTTTTTGGCGGTAGTTGGTGCGCTTCTCGATCTGTATCTGGTTGAACTCTTTTTTTTTTTTTTTTTTTTTTAATTTGGTCAGCTCTTTTTTCTTCAGATGCATGTGGTTTCCAGTGATTTGTGCCATTGTCTTGTGACTTTATGTGGGGTGAGAAGGTTTACCTACTGGCAAATTCTGCCTCGAGAGGCTCTTTCAAAAAGGAAAACTCAACGTCGTCGAGAGCCTTGAAGACATCCGCGGGAGAAATGGTCTTTTTGTTGGCAGCGATGGTGTGATCATTGGCACTGCAGGCGTTTAGCAACGCGTACTTGGGAAAAGGGGGGGGCACACAAAAAAAACTGACTGTGAGGCAAGATAGTTGATAAACACTGTGACGCTCTTGCTCATGGCAATAATGGCATTCGCTTGTATTTGCGTATTCGGCGGCAAGACACCCTTTGCGAGCCTTGCGATTATCGACTTGGGGAGCGCCACGTCCTAACGAGTTTGCATTGCTGTCAGCTCCTGGGGCGACCCCGGCCGATGGACGGGTGGTGGGTTGGAGGCATTCTTCTCGCACTTCGATGGTGAGGCCGTCTTTGCACTCCTTGTCTTTGTCCCTCTTCTCGGTCGTCGTGGAGAGTTGCGACTCGTCTGCGGGGGCCTCGTCCATGTCGCTTTTGCGCGGGGCCGCCGAGTCTGATTTCCGAGGGGGCATGTCTGAAGGTTTCGTGGGGGCTGCGCAACTTGGGTTTTCGCGCCTCGGGTTAGTGACGAGTTGGCGATTCCGTGGGATTTATTTGCTGGATGGACTGGGATGGATTGGTCGGCTGGTCGGCTGGTCGGCTGCTGGTTGAGTGGTGGCGTGTCTGCGTACCGAAGCTCGACTCGTAGTGGAAATGCTCTGAACAAGAGCAATTGATGGGGTGCCGTTGCTGTAGAAGAAGCAGCCTTGTTGCCCTCGACATCTGTGTTCGGTGTTCGGGTCATGGTCATGGGGCTGGGCTGTGGTCGGCCAACGTGAAACTATCTCCCTTGACGCGTGCCCCACTCACTTCACTTGCTCCGTTCTCGAGGAGAAAAGGAGAAAAAAAAAAGCGCGTAGAGTGGTTCGCGCCAGACAATAAGTAGCACGAGTGCGTTCCGAGGACAACGTTGACATCAAACGACTTTCACTTGTGCAGCATCGCAGCCGGCATGCATTTTGCTTCTTCATTTCATGTTGCATCTGTACTAACAGCCAGCTAGCTGATCAATTTAACCGCCTCGTGGGCTTCCCAAGAACGCCATGCCAGGCACATCCCCCAGCCAGCCATGGTAAACCTCATGTCTGCACAAAGACCCGCCGCCATCATCATGATATCTCATCAGGGTATAATATAATCATCCGAGACCCTTGGCCATTATATGTGTCTCTGCTGGGGAAAAAAAAGAAAGGAAATAAATAGAACGAACACAGGGAGGGGTAATGTTTGATGGAAGTCATGGTACGAGTTGTAACGGTCACACCTGAGAGGACCTCGTCCACTCTGTCGTCGTGAAAAGGCGCAAAGGAGAAAAGAAATGAGACGAGTGGGAGTCCACGTGGGGAGTTTGGAGTTTACCCGTCGATTGTGGAAGCGAAATGTGCTGCCCGCGCTGCCCGCGTTGCCTCGAGTGGCATGTAATTTCTGTTCTGTTCTCTTTTCAAAAGTGACAGAATGTTGCTGCGCAAGCGGAGCTGTCAGTGAAACGTCTGTTGATCCACACGCCCAATCGATCCATGCCGTGGATTATTTTCCGGGTGTGTTATTTTGCACCCTGAATTCCGGTCGGAGGAAGGAAAGGGCGAGGGAGCGAGAAGAAACGTGGTTTGTTTGCCGCTCAGGCAGTACTCCCGTAGGGGATAGATTGCTCAGCCTATGGCTCGCCCGATTTCTGACTTGCGTATCAGAGGACGGGGAGACAGGCCGCCGAGGAGGACATCTTCATCCGCGGAGCCCCGTCGAGGAGGGGTGGAGTGAGACGAATATACGCCTCGGTCGGCTAGCTGTGTTGTGGGAAAGAACGTATCGGCTGATCGCCGAGGAGGTAGCTGATGGTCCACACTTTGGCCGTACCAGGGATCACGGGGCGACATTGTGGCTCGCGTGCTTTTGGATCGGGCGTGGAGGGGGGAGGGCGGCGACTTGGCCAGGCGCGCGGTATGGCGCTTTGGCTGTGAAATGAATGCATCTTCTCCTTGGACAGTCTCATCGGTAAGGCCCGGTCTGGAGTTTGGCGCTCGGGCAAGGACCGGAACCGGAGGCAAGTCCATGCTGTCTTGACTCGGAGTGGGCGGCATCACGGGCCCATCTTCAGACAACCGAGAGCTGTGGTGTAAGGAATTGTGATATACAATGACGCCGGCTGGCTTTGGAATAGAACCGAGGGAGGCGCTCGGTCTGTGACCTTGGTGGCTCCCTTTTCGCGATTGTTGATCATGCGTGGTTTCGTTTTCAGACGGCTTCTCGCTTGCTCTTCGATCTACTTTCCAGGACTGGATTTCTTCATCGTCAATTGGCGTGATACCTCGCTTGAAGAGTCTTGCTCTCCGCCTTCGCGCCCGGCAGCACAGGGCAGCCGCCAAAGCAATGAGTAAAGCGGATGGGATGATTGTTGTCAGGATAATGATCAGACCCCGCGTCGAGACTCGGCCGGCCATCTTGACTCTTGACTCCTCCCGTGCTATGGCGGTCTTCCGTACTTCTCGTCGTCGCCACTCTCCATTCAGCGAGCCCGAAGCAAACCAAGGCGGACGGCGCGCTGTATCAAGACTCAGGCACCGGCTTTTCGTGATGGGGACGTAATTGCTCAAAATAATGCTGACTCGAGTGGTGTAAATTTGACCAATATATATGATGAAATGAGGGGCTATGTTTCTTGTTCAAGAGGGCGTGGTCGAAGTGCAAATACAGGAAGCGATCGCCATTCAGTCAGTGAACGAGATGAATGTTGCTGCTGGTGGGCAAAAATTGTCACTTGGCTGTAACTTTGAAGGGCATCATGGGCATGAAACAGGCGCCACTTGCATATGGATATGGAAATGCCAGACTCAAACGCACAGAGGATATGGCCAGGCACGCACGCCCTGCGGGAGCAGGACCGGGGCAGCAGATTAGGATTATCGAGAGGGGAGACGGAGATGATATATAATCAATACGCTGAAAGGCTGCGCACGGAACCGGCTGGCGTTAATAACAAGCCACCGAGAACGAGTCGGTGGTGTGAGTGCGTGAGAGATGGAGAAGGTGTGTGTGGACTTGCAGTGCACCACTACGGGAACCAGGGGTGAGGTGTGAGGTGTGAGGGGGTGGAAAGACCGCGCAACGAACGATGGAGTCAGCAGTCAACAGTCAACAGTTTGGACATGGGTCATGACGGACTTGCCCGTACCATGATGACCAGTCTCTCGGATGGACCCTCGGATAATGGATGAAAATCCGTATCGACTTGCTGCTGCTGCCGGACGACTGGATAATGTCCTGACCAACTTGCAGACTTGGCGGTCGTCGTCGAGACCTGCCAGTGATGTCTATCTTTGCGCCATGTCGTATTATGTAATTCGTCCTGAACTGTACGGAGTATTACGGAGTATTACGGAGTATTACGGAGCACTACTGCACGCTATTAGTGTTGGCAGAAAAACAGCTTTATTGCTTTTCATTGGCACTCTCACTGACAGACAACCAACCCCGCATGCATCAGCGATAAATGGCCGAGCCGAGCAAACCTGCACTTGAGCATGGGCCCGTTTTTGGCTGAGGCATGACGCTGTCCTCCTTTGCACAATACGACCAATAGTCACAAGCCCGGAAAGTGCGGCATTCGGTCAACAACTCATGGCAGCAGTGGCAGCAGTGGCAGCAGTGGCAGCAGTGGCAGCAGTGGCAGCAGTGGCAGCAGTGGCAGCAGTGGCGGGGCGGTCAAGGGTCGAGGGATGAATCGATGAATCAGGGTGGATGGCCCCATTCATGCATGCATGGCTTGTTCCAGAGTGCTTTGCAGAATCATGAGCACTGGAGCAGAGCTTGACAGCACATGGAGCTAATACATATTCATCTGAGCACGATGAGCACGATGAGCACGTTGAGCACGTTGAGCACGTTGTGAGCCTCATCATTATTCAACGTGGATGATATCGGGCTGCAGAAGTTGCTTCGTACCTGACCACACCGCCTGCCGCACCAATGCACCATCCATCTTATTCTCGTGCAGTAGTCCGTACGGAGTAGCAGTACGGAGTAGCAGTACGGAGTAGCAGTACGGAGTAGCAGTACGGAGTAGCAGTACGGAGTAGCAGTACGGAGTAATAAATGCATGTAATTAGTGATACGGAGTAAGGCAGGCGCGCCATGATTCACGGGCAGTTCCTCTCGCCACGCTCTCTCCACAAGATGAAGTTTAGTCTGCTGCACTCTGAGGCCCACCGATTCCGTGCAGAACAGAGCTAGACACAACAAACCAGAATAGATGAGACTTGCTATTTCGGTGAAGACAAAGAGGATTGTTCTCGTGGCCGACATGACTACGGAGCATTCTGAGAAAACTGAGGCAGCGGGCAGCGGGCAGCTGAGCACTGAGACCTTTTGCTCCACACACGATGAAGCTTGTTGGACTAAGAATAGGATGATGACGAGCAAACAACGCCAACAACTTGCAACAATCCATCACACGTGCACACTACATGTACTTAGCACACTACTTAATACAAACGCTAATACCAGTTCCCTCCCCTTTCTGGCCCGACCCCACTACATGACTGCGTGGCGCATGTTAATAATCCGCTCTTTCTGTTTCTGCTATAAAAAGCAAGGCAGATGCAAGCAGAACGGATACAGAAGGAAGGAAGCACGGGTTGTGGAAAGTAAACATGGCAATATTATCAATGGACCTGTTTCATATTTCGGCGCACATTCCATTCATGGTATCAACAACCATTCCTAGACGATAACAACAACAACAATTGCGTGCGCCCTGCATGATGCAGCCGTTATTTAGCCTGACCCTGGACACGGCTTATTGCAACGGGCAGGACGGCGCTTCTCGCTTCTCCTCGCAATGTGGTTGGCTACGCCGACTTTGCTTCAGACAACCGAGAAGATGAGCCGCTCTCGCTGAACCGATTTGGCTGTTTCGTTCGTGGTGGAGCACCGGAGTACTGGACATGGTCATGAACATCTATCACCATTTTGATCAAATTTTAGGTGCACGGTTTCAAATCATGGGATTCCCAGATTCCTCCGTGTACGGACAATGGAGCCTCACAACGCCTCACAACGCAAGCGATGCCCATCACGTACGCTGCGGATAGCTATCGTGTCGTTGCGGTGCCTGGTCTATTAGTATGGACTCCCGTCGTCCAGATCGAACGGAACAAAGACGAATGATGAGTTGGGTTGTTGGATGGGGTCCGAGTTAAGATAGAAGAGGGGTAGGGCATGTTCACCGCTCTTTTCCTAAAATCCTGCATGCCAGGAGGACGATGGTTCTGCTGCAAGGGGCCAGGAACCAGGAACCAGCGGAACAGAGAAAGGAGACTGGGAAATGGGAAATGAAAATGGGAAACAGGGAATGGGGAATGGGGAATAGAGTTCTGGCCGTTCATCAACGTTTCCACGTCCCGCGCGGGCCGCCAAAGGAGGGGGGCATTGGCCGTCTGGCTCGACTACTCCGTAAGTGGCTGCGCTATGCAAGGCTATCGCCGACCCCCATGCCTAGGATTGGCATTCCTCGTGACCATGAAACGAGGCCAACCGAGTCATTAGTGCGTCGTTTCTTCGGATCGTCAATGAACGAGTCCACCAACCTTCCCGCAAAAGATGGACTACCACGCCATGCATGTCCGCACAGATCCCCCCGTGGGAAGCCACCCAGTTCAGGTCGACGTCGATTGGGTGTGCGATCGTCCACAAAGCCTGCGTGGGTGAGTACCAATCAAGAACCAGTTGCAAGTGCCTCTCAAAAGTGACAGCGCCATTTGGCTAATACATACGGCTGCTTTACTCCGTCAACCTTGGTCAACCTTATACACCGAGCAGATGCGACAGACACCGACCGACCCAGGGCTAGTTGTTGTTTTGGGGCCCTATTCGAACCTCACTGTCCTTACTGTCAGCCTTGTTGTCTTGTGAATGAAACGTGTTGATCACGATCACGAATCATTACAGCCTTGCATCCGCATAATGCGACTCTTGCCGATCCGTTTCGTGTGAGTTGGACCGAGCGACGTGACATTGCAGACGAGTGAAACCTCAATATAGGGATGAGGGTTTCCATTGCTGACCGAGATGCGTTGTTATTCGACTGCAGGAAGCATTATGGGGGTAGTTCTTTGTCATGGTACGAGTTTTTCCCTGACTAGAGGGCATCTTGGCAGGCGGTCTCACTCAGTAGACCATGCCGTGACCTCAGCCTCATGCAGGCGGACTCTGAGGACCATTCCCATCGGGCCTCAATGCATATGTGGTTCATGCTCACTTTATTGATGATACGGAAACACGGCCCCCAAAAAGCTCAACTTGGCTGACATTGGCATTGCTGGACCTCTGCATCTGAGGTCTCAGGCGAGGGTTGGAGCAGAGGGACTGGCATTCGCTGACTTGTCTGTCTCGTCACGAACATGGCTCCGTATATTATGCCTTGGTGCATGCCTCCGCGTGTGTTGGAAAACGAAGACGCTAGCCTAGCAACTCAGCATGAAGAAGTCGGCGCAGATGTAACATGATCAATCTTCTGTTCCCTTGCATGGAGCCATTGCCATGAGTATTAATCAGTAGCCTGCCCCCAAGTATTGGCTGCTGATGGCACATGTCAACATCACCCAACGAAACCCAAGGGAATGGTCCATCCATGGTCAACATGCATGCAGTGCGCCAATCTGACAGCAGAAGACAGGAAGAGCAAGCCTGCCAACTGCCGGGGGAAGCGACTTACGGAGTACATACGTGGGAGATTGCCAGCCCTGCCGATGATGCCAGTCACGCCGCTGAAATCCATCAAGTCGCGAGAAGCAGTAGCGACCAAGAGGAGCACAGGAGATACGAGACGAATTGGGCGCATCTCCGTGCCTTTTGATTTCCCAAAAGGAAACAATACTCAGTGGTGTCTCGGATTGGCGATTGGTCAGAGAACGTCGGTTCTTGACGAATCAACGGCCTGACGGCCACACAACTTAGTCCAGTTCAATGGCTTCGTCGAAGGCTTGCATCGCAATGGAGCCACGTCCGTTGGGCGGTCTCGCCATGGTGCTAAATGAAAATTATCATGTCATTGACATGGGGGCGGGGACAAGTACATGGTGACTTGTCCAAGGTTCAAGATGCGGCATCTTCCGTGTCCAAGTCCAGGAGATTTACAAAGTCTCACATCATCCGTGCAAGAGTCAAGAGTCATGAGCCTGGGAGGAAGTTGTTCAAGGACTCTTCCTATAATAGCATGTGGGCACTTTACATGATAGATTAAAAGTATCTGGCGGGCCGGCAGGGCATTGCTGCCTTTCAGGTTGACAACTCCTCGACAACTTGCATTCCAAAGGTTGTTTGTGGTCGTTTTTCCTTGCGTAGTCCAGCCACGGGGTCTTTCTTATAGCTGGTCATTCATTTTTTCCCATCTGGCTACCGGTTGATGGAATTCTCAATACATGTATCCACGATGGTGCATCGTCTGCTTCCGCTGTACGAATGGCATCTCGGAGACACAATCATCCATCTCCCGCCCGGCCCGGCACAAACATCATGTCGAAATCCTGGTCTGCCTCAATCAGGGCATCCGCAAGACGTAGCGTCATGGCTGGATCGACAACATCGTCCATCCAGCTCACCGGCAACCAGGTCCATCCCGGGGCCGCGATTTAGCAGCCGCGCCGCGCGTATCCATGCAATACCATCTGCGAAGCCGCCGTCCTTCCAAATCCCTGCAGCAAACGTCGTGGAAAAAGCCTCGTCCCCGTAATACGGGTCATGTATTCAATGACAGGGTAACTTTGTGTGAATCTTTCCGGTGCTGCCTTCCCGTTACGACTCGAGGGCCGGACCCGTCAAAACCAATGCAATGCTAGATGAGAATACGGATTAGTAGGCATCTTTCCCCGGCAGCATTCCAGATAAATGAGCCGTCAAAGATTTTGCCCCCAGTCAATAGGCATGCCATCGTATATGCTTGGGGTTGGTTGGGATTGAGCGTGAACAAAGAGCTACAGTACGGATTTATGTACCGAGTACGGATTACACACTTTCCCTCTTGCCAGAAAGAATGTGAGGTAATGTGATTACATGTTACAATTACTGAAGACCTGTCGCCGCGCACAATGCCCCTTTAGGCCACGTCGTTGCGTGCACCGCGCCTTGCACTCACAGCCGCCTTACAGATGTATCCTTTTATAGCGCCATATACCTACCCTATGCAATTTCCCTTATAACTCTCCAATAATAGTATCACTTTGTAGGCTAGCTAGGGCATGTAGATTTGTAAAATAAGTTCAGGGGGTAGAGGTGTTGTTGCAAGGCGCCCCCACCCCTAGGGTAAGTATCCATCGCGGCAAGCAAGCCATGATGACGGGCTTTTTTTTCTCAACTCCAGAACCCACATCACCAACTACACTGGTCCGCACGACCCGACCTCGACCCGACGACTTCCCTCAACAACTCCCGATATCAAAACAAGAGAACTCGATCGAGGAAGCAGCCCATCGCAGCATACATATATATATAATGGACTACCAAAACCGCGCGGGCTCCAAATTCGGAGGCGGCGGCGTAGCCTCCCACTCCGCCAGCAACGCCGACCGCCGCGAGCGACTCCGCAAGCTCGCCCTCGAAACCATCGACCTCGACAAGGACCCCTACTTCTTCAAGAACCACGTCGGCTCCTTCGAGTGCCGCCTCTGCCTGACGGTCCACCAGAACGACGGGTCGTACCTCGCCCACACCCAGGGCAAGAAGCACCAGACCAACCTCGCCCGCCGCGCCGCGCGCGAGCAAAAGGAGGGCAGGCAGAACATTGACCCCGCGACCGGCCTCCCCTCGAGCGTCGCCGCCAGCTTCGGCGCCTCCTCCAAGCGCGGCGGCGCCGCCGTCGCCGCCCTCAAGATCGGCCGCCCGGGCTACAAGATCACCAAGATCCGCGACCCCGTCACCAGGCAGCAGGGGCTGCTGTTCCAGCTGCAGTACCCCGACGCCGGCGCCGACATGACGCCAAAGTGGCAGGTCATGAATGCCTTTGCCCAGAGGGTCGAGGACCCGGACAAGAGGTACCAGTACCTGCTCGTTGCCGCGGACCCCTACGAGACGGTCGGCTTCAAGATCCCTGCGAGGGAGCTGGACAAGAGGGAGGAGAGGCAGTTCTGCTTCTGGGACCCGGATGCCAAGGAATTTTGGATACAGGTCATGTTTATGACGGAGAGAGAGGAGAGGTTTAATGCTGCGCCGGGGTTGGCGGCGAGGAAATAAATCACGCGCAATGTTACCATCAAACTTTTCTTCTTCTTCTTTTCTTCTTCGTTTCTCCTTTCTCTTCCCCGTCGACTGTCAGATATATACCCCTTTTCTACAATAGCAGACTTGTGTACTATAGTGTAGACAGACTCTTGATCCTCTTCGCATCATGTTGCATTCTGCAAAAGGCAGGCTTGACTGACTTATCTTGTCCCCCACCTTGTCTGACACTAGATCTGGCTTCCTGTGGAGATATGGGCTGGACCATCAGGTTACACGGTCCCTATATATAGACAACCCCCCTCCTACCTGAACCAAGACCCAAACGTCACCGTCACAGCGAGTTTCTGCTTGTACATGGCAACTTTTGTTGATTGGATTAATACGGCATATTCATGCTTTTCCCGCACTACGGATTTCGCCAAGCTTTCAATAGCCTTGGGTCTCTCTCCTTTCCTTCACACGCTGCACCTGTCCCCCCTTCTCTACTTACTTGAATCTTTCTCTGCTCGTTTGTCATGATGCCAATACGCGGAATGTCAAGCGCTCTCGGATGCAGATGACCCCTGAATAGCACCTATCGAAAGTTGTTATCGAATCGCTTGAAGGTGTAGCCAATGAATGGCAAGCTCATCTCTGGCGACTCTTCAGTCGGGCGGCCATGCTGCAGCGCCTGTGCTTTCAAGACAGTGGCGTTGTCAGTCTGGTCAATCTCGTCGGTAGGGAAGTACGTCGTGTCAATGTTGGACGTCAGGCGAGGCTCAAATGGCGCTCGGATGCGACGCAGGCTGTCAAACTCGACACCGCGGAAGAAGGGGTGGCCCTTGAGCTCATGAGCGCCTCCGCGGCCGAGGCGGTTCTCCGTATTGCAAACCATGCTGGAACATCACATTAGCAATCGGCCATGGCGTTATGACGTCGTCCTCCGAAGGATGATCAATGCTCAGCTCACCTCCTAATCAAGTTCTCAGCCTCCACACCCAGCGTGATGTCGTCTGGGAAGTACAGAGTCTGTCTCCAGTTGACAATCTTGCGATAGGTGTCATGGCTATCCTCGGCACAGAACGGTGGCCAGCCTACCAAACATTCAAACATGATGGTGCCGAGGGACCACCAATCACAGTCAAATGAGTAGCCGTGGCCGGTGAAGATCTCGGGGGCAATGTAATCCGGGGTACCAACGGTGGAGTAGGCCATGAGCCTTCTTGACCGCCTCCAGTCATTGATCTGCGAACGATTGCTGACCGTCAGGTTAATCTGATCAATGGCCACAGAGCTTCTGTCACGAGGTCGATTGGAGCGACCCTGTAACAGCTGCTGGTAGTAGTTATTGTCGTGAAGACGATGAAAGCCGGTAGAAAGACCAAAGTCGGTCAACTTGACGTGACCACCTCGGTCCAGCAGGATGTTGTCAGGTTTGATATCACTGTCTGGTGTCAGCAGGGCAAAACAGAAAGGCCAAAGGGGAGCACGATTCGAGGCCTAGCACGAACCGATGGATAAAGCCAAGCTTATGAACAGCTTCGATGGCCAAGACAATTTCGGCAATGTAAAATCGGGTTATATCTTCCGAAAAGATCTCGTACTTGATCAGCATAGTCATCAAGTCGCCTCCTGGCAGGAACTCCATCAACATGTACAGGAAATAAGCATCCTGGAATGTAGTGTAAAGCTTGACAACCCATGGACTGTCTGACTCGGCCAAGATGTCACGCTCAGATCGGACGTGCGCCAGCTGATCCTTTTTAAACATTTCTGTCTTGATCAGAGATTTCATGGCATAAACTTTGCCATCGCCCTTCTTTTGAACCAGCTTCACTTCGCCGAATGCACCTTTGCCAATGATTTTGACAGTGTTGTAGTTCTCGGGCTTGTCCTTTGTTCGCAAGAATCGCAGATATTGGCCCTCCTTACGACCAGCTGTTGACCACAACTGCTCTTTCCTGGCGGCACTCTGTGAGGGGTCTTGGAGCTTCTGCTCGAGCTCGCTTTGTCTGTTGGAGGGGTGATTATGTCAGTCAAAAGAAGCAATCGATACATGAATGAGATTGTTATCGCAGAATAGAAACGTCATGATGACAGGATGAGACGAATATGGCAAAAGACCATACCTCTGGTTTCGCTCACGCGCTCTCTTGACACTGTCCTTGAAGAAGTCGGCAGCCAGCTGCGAGCACTTCTTCTGATTGCTGTTGGCGTTGGGGCCATAGCGATCAGGGTTTCTTTCCGGGGCGGCCTGAAACTCGGTCCCAGCTGGTGCGCCCTGCGTGGGCAATGGAGGTGCGTTGGAGTAGTTGGCATAACCGCCGGGTTGACTACCAGCCGTTCGCGGACGCTGAGAGGGCGGAGGTCCTCGAGGAGCAGCCCGCGTGGCACCGCCTAGATTCTGATGAGAAAACTGGTGGGCAAGGCCGGTGTTAGGATCGTTGGTACCCGGAGTGTTGGAACGGGCTTGGTAATAGCCGTTCTGAGCGTGGGCAAAGTCGTTATTGACTGCCTGGGCAGGATACGCAGCAGGATATGCGGCCCCAGGCGGCGCAAAGTAACCCTGAGGAGTGTAGCCAGCACCATAAGGTTGCTGCTGTTGTTGCGGCTGGAGCCCGCCTTGGGCCTGTTGCTGCGGCTGCTGCTGCTGCTGCTGCTGCTGCTGCTGTTGTTGTGCGTTGGGGGGGGGGAAGACGGGTTGCGGGAAGGTAGACGGCGTCGTGGGGTACGTTCGGTCGTTTGCTGGCAGGTGGTCATTGTTGCCAAAGTTCAGATGTAACCGATTGCCGTTGGGATCCATCTTGAGTGTGAGATCTGATGCAGTCAAGCAAATAATAAGTCAATCAAAGAGTGACCACGACGATGCCGAGCTGTCTGTGTAGGAAGGGGATTCGACTCGGCTGGACAACAGTACGACGGCGGCGGCGTGGTTGGGGACGATGATGGATGAGACAGAGGAGGTGGTGTCCAACAAGTAGTAAGTGGTGGCACCAATACTACGGGGGGAACGGGGAGGGGAGGGGGGGGGGGTCGCCTTGGCTACTTGGTTGGGACCAGGGGTCAATTGCGGGATGTCACCACCGAGCAAAGACTACATACTTGAGTACTTGAGTGGCCCGGGCAGTGGGCAGTGGGCAGTGGGCAGGCGGCAGGCGGCGCCACCCACCAGCCGACCCGTCCAGCAGCAGCAGCCAGCACTCACTCCCTATGTATGGCTGTGGCTGCCCTTATCAGAGCCTCAATTTCTTATCAATTTCTTATCGCGCCTATTTTTTTCCCCCGTATCCATCCAGGGCCAACGGCCAGCAACTCGACTCTATATCGGCGGCGCGCGCATTGCAAGCGCCACGAGCCTGTTCTACCTTGTTTCCTCTCATTGTTTCCCCCTTGATCTTGACCAGATCTCGGTGTCGCCGTCATGTCAGATTCCTCGACGCCCCCAGCGAGCGCTGGCGCAGCCAGTCCCAGTCCCAGTCCCGTTGCCTCGACCACGACACCCCCGAAGCCTCGTAACCCGGCCCTGAAAATGCTTGGTCTCCCTGCTCTGCCTCGCAAGCTCCCTTCCCGAAACTGGATCATCTTCTGGGCCGTCACCGGAGCCTTCACTGCCGCCATCATCTATGATAAGCGCGAGAAGAACCGCGCTACGGCAAAATGGCGCCGCGCCGTGGAACCTTTGTCCCGAGAGCTCATCGGCTCTGCCAATGCCCTTCCCCGAAAGCTGACCGTGTACCTGGAGGCTCCGCCTGGTGACGGTTTGCGTGTGGCGCAAGACCATTTCATCGAGTACGTCAAACCGGTTCTCGCAGCGTCCGGCCTGGACTGGGATTTTATACAGGGCAGGCAACAAGGCGATGTGAGAGCTGCCGTGGCCGAGAAGATTCGCAGATCTAGGCTTGCAGATGAGCGCCCGGGAGAGCAGGTCCCTCAGACGGACGACTCCATCGTCGAGGATTTGAGAAAGAGAATGGGTGTGAAGGAGTACGAGGGCATCAAAGGTGACATTGTCATCGGTCGTCACGCGTGGAAAGAATACGTGCGAGGTGTGCACGAGGGCTGGCTCGGCCCCTTGGATGCACCTCCTCTGCCGGAGCCGGCGCCTAACCCCGTCGTGGAAACCACGTCAGACCCAGAAACACCGTCTGCCACGGCCACCGCTGACGACAAAACCGAAGCAAAGCCCGAAGAGGACAAGAAGCCCGAGGAGAAGAAGGAAGAGAAGCCGTCAAGACCACCCCAGCCTCGCCCACACAACACTCCCCATGACTATGAATCTGCCGCTCTCCCACCGCGTATCCCCGCCGAATTCTCCCCCTCGACCGCCATTCCATTCCCGCACCGTCTCGGCTTCACGCAGACACTTGTTCGCCTCGGACGTTTCCTCAACCGCCGCTATCTCGCCGACGATATTGGCCGCGAGGTAGCGGCCGTCTGCTTCGCCGCTGCTCGGGACTGGCGCGAAGCCGATGGTCAATACGAGCAACAGCGTGCCCTGGAGCAAGAAGAGCGGGACTGGCCCAAGAGCGTGTGGGAAGAGGAAGAGCCCAAGACCGAGGAAGAAGAGACGAAAGCTGCTGCAGGACCGCCCAAGGAGCGAATCTGGACATCTAGCATGGTGATTGACCCCCGCATCGCCCAGCGCATGCGCCGCTTCGAAATCACCCCCGAGGACGAGGCGCGCGCTGCCAAAATAGCTGTCCCTGAGGAAGAGGTAGAGGGCTGGATCAAGGGCAGTTTGAGGAGTATGTGGCGATGGGGCACCAGCTCATTCGAGAGCAAACCTAGGGGTCCTAATGTCGGCAATCTGGATGATGAATAAGGAGTAACCCCCCTCCTATCTATGCAATGGAATGGGAAGGGAAGAATCATCCTTTTTTTTTTTTCCCAAAGCGCCTAGATGCGACTGTACTAACATTTTTCTGTATACTATGCTTCTTCTTCCTGGGGGTAATACAGACGTGAAGAAGAAAAGGGGCGGCCCCGTGTACATGTTTTGGAAGATATCTAGATGGAGGAGGTAAGGGTTAGCTTAGAAACGGGTCATTCTGCAGACATCATCTACTCAATGTATATCACGAACCATCCCATCTCTACGTCCCCCCCTCTTCTGTCAATGATTCCGTGTCCCGTATATTCATTCCTTCGTTACCAGACCGCTTACTCATCATTGCTATCATCCGACCCATAGCTTACTAGTCCCACGCTTTTCAGCTTCGATCCCGTTCCCACCGTTCCCCGTGCTATTGAACCAACTCCCCCGTCGCCCACGACCTCAGTCTTCTTCCTCTCCTCACCAGACTCCGCCGCAGTCCCGCCCTCCTCGTCAGCGTCATCCCCATCAGACTTCCTCTTCTCATCCTCCCCAGCCTTCCTCTTCACCAATACCATCTTCTCCTTCTCCCTCCCCTTCCCCCTCCCCCTCTTCCTCTTCCTCCCAGCGCTCCATTCCCCAGCCGTCTGATCTACCAATCCACCACTTCCCTCTGCCCCTTCCCCCCCCCCGCTGCTCCTCCTCTGCTGCTCCCGGAACGCCCTCAGCCCGTCCTCCGTCTCCCTCCTCACTCTTTCCTCCTCCATCCTCTTCGCGGCCTTGACCTCGTCCAGGAAGTCAATTTCGTCTTCGTCCAGTGCTCGAAACTGGTTCTTGATCCTGTTTTGTTCCTCAAACGCAGCTTGTTTGGCAGCTATAATAGCACATTAGCTCTGGTTCCCCAAAAAAAAAAAAAAGGGACACAACCAGAAAAGGAAGAAGAAGTGACAAGACAAACCTTTATTCGCTTGCAAAACATCATATAAGCTCCTCTCCTCCCCCGACGCCGCCTTGACCCTCTGCTCGGCCCTCGCCTTCCGCGCATTCTCCAGCTCTTGCTGGACCGCCGCCCATTCCGTCGTTGTATCGGCCATGTGCGGCCGGGCTGGCTGGGAGTCGTCCTGCGGGATGGCCTGGTCGCCGGGCGGTCCTATCGTGCCTCCGGACACGAAACGATTGGACATGGCGGCGCAAGTGCGAGCGAAAAATCTGCTCAGTACAGGGCGGTTTTTTTTTTTTTTTTTACAAAATTGAAATTGTACGCGCCGCTCCAGTGAGAGGAAGCCCGTCGTGTTTAGAAAGTGGGCTGCCGGTATTCGAGTGGTTTTATTTTTCTTCCATGTGAAACACATAAAACTGAATTCACTCCTTTCCGTAGAGAAGTCACCAACAAATTGTTCAACTAGTGTAGAGGAGTTCCTGCAAGAGCCCAGCCCAGCGTCCACTTCTTCCAGCTGTCTGGGTGGGTTTAGCGTCATTCGAGTTCAGAGAACGTTGACCATTTTCCCCGATAATCAGCCGACAGTGAAGAGATAAACATCACATCCCTGACCCGCCGGGTGTAGGGAGTAGTGAGTAGTTATTAGGAACCAGTTCTTCCCGAATATTCATACGAAGGTTGACTAGTGATAATGCATTTTCTTGATTCTTGTTTATTTAAAAAAAACCCTACTCTTTACCGAGTTGAGGTGGTCCTAGGTGCTTGTCTTCATCTCTCCGACTATCCCGACGAGACTTTGCGCAGTTTGGGAGCATTCGCGGCAATTTCACGCCCATCGCTTTTTGAATCAACTGCTTCGGATAAGAACCAAGTATCAGTTCCTATAGCCGGTCTACCCAAGTGAGTGACCATCCACCCCGCAAGCCAAGCACAGTTCAGGTCACAAAATACCGTCCCGAGTCGGATGCTCTTCGAATCATGAATGGAAATCAGCTGATGTGGCTCAATCGTGAATGATCCAGCATCATACAGTGTCCTCATCTATAATCTTGACACACGATCCATCCGCAATCCGTCTCTAGAAATAGAAAGGGGATAAAAGAAAAGAAAAGAAAAATAACAAGAACATCCGGCCCATGTCCACTAAATGCCAGCCAACGAAGGGAAAGCGAAAGAAAGAAAGAAAGAAAAGAGAAATCAGAAAACACGTCTAATGTCATCAATATAATGTCAACCATGCAGAGTGTTGCTTGGTCGACTGGGCGGGTTAGAACCAACGCAGCACAAGTCGACGACTCCTCAAGCTCCCAGGCCGAATGGATGACGCGAGTGGAATAGAAAGGCGTAAAATAAGACCGAGTACCCCCAAGCGCAATAACATGCACTTACCGACCTGTCCTCCCCCCAAAAAAAACCCTTGTCCCCGCTAAACGCGATGCATGAACCGTCTCATAAAGAAATCTCAAATTGTAATGCCTTGCCGTCCTGATTCCTTCGGTCGAAACGCATGATGCAAATATATACTGTTTCGAAAATACAAACTTTTGAATTGCCTATTGCTGCATCGTGAAGGCGCCATAATGGCCACAGCAGTCCAGCAAGCTGAAGAATAAGTTCACGCCAGAGCGAAGACGCGATGTCAGGGTAGTTGACTTCGGATCATCGTTGTCTGCTGACAAATGCATGCATGCTCCCAAGTTGATAGACAAATGGAAATCGGAAAAAGAAGAAAAAGCGGCACGTGGCTTTCGCGCAATGTATAACATGTTTATCGCCTGAGCTTGTACGCCACATCAAAGTATGGGTTGTGCGAGAAGTGCTATATTAAGCACATCATGGAGGCCTTCTGTCGGAGGCATGTCCACCAGTCGTGGTACTGATAGGGAAATATTCAGTATCCCCATCCCAACCATAACAATTCGCTCCACACCCAACAAGCTGCGAAGATGTATGACCTAAAGGGATTCGTGTCCCGTAACGTGTTGTTGCCAAAACCAAACGCCGAATGTGCCGATTAATAGCGTGTACTGATGAAGAGAGGTTGAGCTAGAAATCGCAGTGACTTCATCACACGTGGGCCCGATATTAGAAGTGTTAAACATCGGGCGGGTGTGCATAGCTCGAGCCTGGTCCTCCATACCAACTCCCAAAAACAATCGTGATAAAAAAAATGATATACCGCAAGCTGATCACATCACCTTGTTGTGTCTTTTGTCGTGCCGGGGTATCTGAATGAAAATTGAAGAAAAGAAATCTCGTTCTCAAGAAACGTATAAAAAAATTCGTGGTCTTTGCAGGGTTTTTCTCTCATCATCCATGCCCCCATGAAACTGAAATTCGGGGGGTAGATGCAAGAACTGCCATCGCCGCAGCTGCACGGTAACAGAAAGGCAAACAATGTTCGTTTAGCCCACCACGGGCTGACCGTATCCGTGGGACATGAAGTAAGGAGTTTGCTTCATGGGTGCCACACAACCAGTGCCATCGCATCCAGCAACACCATGATCCCATGAGCCATGATTATACGCGTATTGCGGAGCGTAGGGTGTCTGGCGGTGTTGGTAGAGAGTGTTCTGAACAGCAGGTTGAGGATAACGGCCGCTGTATTGAGCAGTAGCCTGCGCAAACCACTCATTATAGCGGGCGTTGCTCGATGGGGCGGACATGGCATATTCAGGAGTGCCGTAGCCTGAGTCTGGAGGGGTGAGAGGTGCACTCCACGGGTTACGAGCCCAGGCAGCATCACGAGCTCGGTAGGTATGTTGTTGGCCTTTCATAGCCTGATAACGCTCGTACTCGGCCACCTGTTCCTGCAAATAACGCGAGTGTGGTGACTGGCGTTTGTCACTATACCGTGCCACGTCTGTGTCGATGGCGGGTGCCAGGGTAGCCAGTCTATCACGACTGGCTTGTGCTGCTTGTCTCTTCTTCATCTGCTGCCATTCGCGCCAATTCTCAAGCCAAGCCTGGTAGTCCTTGCTGAGGTCCAGATTCACGTACAATCTCCAGCTCATGGCTTGAACCCACTCGAATTCCAACGAGTTGAGCTCTGTAACAGCAATGCCACTGACTTCGGACCAAGACCGATTTTGAAAAGTGTTGTCATCCAAAAATTTGCTGCCCAGTAAGAGAGAAACGGTAAGATACCGCCAAACTTGGCCCTCGGATGCTTTGCAAGGGCCTTGTCCCCTCATCGCGTTGATTCTCTTGGCCAAGTAGTTCATACCCAAGAGAATCGTGGTGCTGGGAAGACGAGTCGAGGTAAGAATCTGAGTAACGAACTTGCGAAACGCAGAAGTGACCGCCCCATCAGTGGTCACGACGCGAACAGCCATCTCAGAAACATACTCAGCCATCATGTCAACCTCATAGTCGAGGACGGCACACACACCACCCGGCATGATGGCGGTTTTGGAACGTGGATCCGACTAAGATCAGTAGAGACCTTCGTCGGACAGGCCAATTCTAGCAGACGCAACTGTGAGAATGATCCACTCTGAGCTGGCGGTCCAGGTGAATATGTTGTTGGGAGAGACAAGAAAAGAAAGAAGAAAAAAACTAAAACTTTTCCGGTATCAGGCCCGTCTAGCCATTAATGCTTGCTCACTATCTTCGTATTCGATGATAATGCACTTCGGACGGTGGTAATGGGAAGAATGGTCGTGAGTTTGCTGCGTGAAATGATGCTTGTTGACCGTATTTTGATCAAATGACAAATGGAAGAAGTTGGGCAAGATTCAACATATGCGACAAAGCGTAGCTGGTAGCGCGAACCCACGACTCCGACCGACAAAGTTAAAGCGAGAAAAATATCTAGCTCCGAGTTAGTCTTTGCTTTCATGCGTAATCGATGCGAAAAGTGCTTTTGACACATGCACGGGTTGTGTGGATGCAATGCAGACGTATGTTTTTGAAGATGTCGAACAAACGCCGAGCCCAATCCATATAAGACTGAAGCTAACCATTCGACTTACGCCTCAATGCATTAGACCACAGTCATCTTGGCAGTTTCTAGAGTGGTTCACACGCGCAAGACACAAAACCTAGATGCATTGGCCTTGAGGAGCATAAACTTTGATCCAAACACCGTGTGCGATTCTCGCAGCCGAGAGGAACATGCAACTTCCCATGTAACTAACCTCAGGTTCGATAATTTATCCCAAAGAATAAGAAGGGTGATGAGCCCTGAGAGTGCTGGGCTGCAGCCGAGAGTCAACTGGCTACTTCAGACAATCGTTGGGTACTCGAAAGAGAGCAGCCTGCACAGCGAAGTGGGAAGGCTGATGGAACTGAGAGACCTGAATCCGAGGGTCGACGAACGGTGACGGGGTTCGTGACGAAAGTTGTCGAAGTATCGGCGGATTCGAGGAATCGTAGAGGGGACGGGTGTAGAGAAAATTGAGGAGGAGAGCAGAGGACGAGAGGTTGATGAGAAGGAAAAGAGAGGATGGGGTGTGCTAAGATGTGTTGACCCTGGTGGTGGTGGTTCCCAGGTGTGCGGGAAACTGGCCCCAGTCCTCCTGAGGGTTGGTTGTATGTAAATGGCTGGGCAGCGGTACGTGGATGGTGGAGTACCTTGCCTGTGCCTGCCAGCCAAGAGCATGACAGGGCCCAAGAAACTCGAATGTGACTGGAGTGAGTGACGGTGGACGACTTCGAAGAAACGCTACGGGCGGCACAGCCGGGATAGCTTCGTTGATGGCACCTGGCGGATACATGTCCGTGCTGTGCGATTGTACGGTGGGCCGTCGATGTACCGTGGTAGGTTGCTCTGGGTTTTTTTGGGGGATTTTTTTTTCCCCTCATGCCTCTTCATGCCTCTCAATTTCATTTGTGATGGGTCCTGTCGCTGCGCCCTGACTGGCCATACTTCTGAGCCATGATGCCCCTTCCCGTCTTCTCTTTTGCTTGGCCAACCCACAGGCGCCACCCTTTGGCTTCTGCTAGGCTGCTGCACGTATTTGGCGCAAAATGGGATACCAGGGAGACCGCGTGCTCCACCAAGCCTACAGGCCATTGGTGCTGATTGGTGCTGATTGGTGCTGATTGGTGCTGATTGGTGCTGATTGGTGCCGATTGGTGCAGGTCTCTACATAGCGGGCAACTGAAGGCGTGGAAGGAAGGCAGGAAGGGAAGGGTGTTGTGAGCGCAAGTGCTGCCGGGGGTGCGTCAGCGGGCATATGTAATGCTCACCTACTACGGATCCGTAGCACTTGTAGGCATTAGGTACGGAGTCTCGGGGCTCAGGGGTGGTGGGTCGCCTCTGACGGTGACAGGTATTATTGAGATATTCGGACAAGTCTGACTCCCCCAGCACAAAGTTGTTGAACACCCAAACCAGGTGCCAGCATGCCATGAGGAGGATTCAATGTCGCCTCCTGCCAACCTCAGACGTATGTACGGACGTATTTGCACGCACTTGCCAACTTTCTCTAAACGCCAGACTCTAATCCGTACGGAGTACCACATTCCATAAAACCCTTGATTCGGGATGTACATGCCGCCTGGTGGTGCACTTACCCTCAAAAGGTTGTGTGTGGTGTGCAGGAGCGAACCGAGCTTCCAGTCAGACTTTTTTGCCACAGCGCGTTGGAACTGCTCCATTCGCAGCGGGTGTCACTCCACATTAAGAGAAATTTGTGTTGCCACACCCCATTGGAGCGCTCGCACTGGCTGATTAGCACATCGAACCACCCAGCACAGCCAGCACAACCAGCACAGCCAAGGCGCCTGGAACAAGATTACAAGACACACTGACACACCACTTGCACTTGATACTTTGAACGCCTCGCCGTAGCCACCACCACCAGGCCACAGAGTATTTAGGAGTACTACTACTGTCCGACTGCGACCTCGGCTTGTTTGCCTAGAGTTGCGTCTGTGGGTGAGCAAAACTTGCCTCTTCCAAGGTGCTGGTGCTTGAGCCACTGCCCTCTTTCTCAATGGCGGGCTTGTTGAACACCAACAAGGGACCAGCATTGTCGAGAAACTCTTCGAGGCCGAATACGGCCCACTGGGTGGGAGGATAACTGGGGATAGGTGGGCAGCTTTTGGACGAGGTTTGAAAGCACTGGAGCCCACTTGAAAAACTGCGTACGGAGTACGGAGTACATACAGCATCATTGTACAGCAAGCATCATTTCAATCATTTCATGCAGAAAGGCTGGTCCCCATTTCCGATGCCAACACGCCAACACACCAAAGCGCTGATTTCGCATCCCTCAGTCCCCTGCCGTCCCGGCCATTGCATTCGTTCGAGAACGAGACCACCAAAGGCTATTATGGGGAGATGGAAGAAAGTTCGCGAGTCAATCACCCACTGCAGTACCCTGGAGAGCAATCTGGCACTCTGCGCCTCGTGACACTAACAATAAAGAGCTTTCGCTGTTTGGAATGCCATGAGGCAGGACAATCTTACCAGGTACTCCGTATACTCCGTACACTCCGTACAAACCACATAATGGCAGTATCACCAGGTTTGTACGTTTGATGGTCCAGTAATAATCCGTACATACAGCGCGTGAAGAACCGGGTCCAGCTACGTCAATAATAGATGTACACTGATCGTCATGGTCATTTGCTCCGTACGGACAAGCGCATGACGACAGATGCACAACCTACTAATGCACTCGCTGTGCCAACAAGGGAAAAGTCGGCTCGTCGAGGCAGCCCCAAATTCTTCTGCAGCAACAGACAGCAGTTGCGATGAATTCGATACGCACAGAAATGTCGAGACGGTGCCCGATAATGGTCGACTTCCTCCATTGTCCTCCGTACTCCGTGTGAAATGAACAGTAAGTAGGACCCTTGTCTTGTTGTTTCTGCCCTTGATGAGAGTGCAAGCATTTGTTTGGATGTGAAGGATGGCAGTATTCCGTACGGCGGGACCAAATCTCATAAGATCCGGGGTCGTCGCCTGCATGCCGCCTCCCGTTTAAGGGGTTCTATGTATTAATTTACACGTGTGGGACAATCAACCTGGTCCTTCTGACAGTACATACATACTCAATCACGATGTTGTTCCAGCCAGCACACGTCGACAGCGACGGCTTATCGGCAGACTGCTTGAATAGGTGAACAGTACTCCGAATCCGTAGCAATTGAACTAACTTTATTTATGTGGGAGGGGTTCGCCTCCAGATGATTCTGCATTGCAGTTAGCTCCAACTTGGTCACATGGGGTGCTGATCATCGGACCAATTAGCTGTCATAAGCTGGCAAAGTCTTCCACAGCTACTGCAGCAACGCCAAGTGTAACTCTGCGAGGAAATGAGTTTTGCGCCCTAGCCATGACAACAACGCAAGACGTGTTTTGGGAAAATGCGAGTTATGATTATCCTCTACTCCTTTGCTTCATCGTAGGTCTTGACAGGCTGACCATGAGGAGTCTCTGCAAGCAAGGTTAAGAGAAATTTAGAGAGCTTACATGGCGCATCCCGTCTATAGCAAAGATGTCCGTGAATTACGAAGCAGACATCTCTATATCCTGCGAGAGTGGAATAACGGGCTGCGTCGTGTTGTCCTCCGTACTTCTCCGTCGTGAAGGGAAACCCGGGCTTAATCCACCCTGGGTGAAGATGGCGGTCCCCCTTTTCCACCTTGGCCCCAGTGCAAGCTCAGATTGAATTCTTTTAAATTCAGTTTCGGGGCCTTGCGGGCCTTTTTTTTTTTTGTTGAGCTTGATGAACCACAACGGTCTAGTGTACTTGTTGTTGCTGTTGTTGTTGGGATGGGGTCGCGGCTCGGGAGAAGCAGAGGACAGGAATGAAGTGGATCACCACCATGGCAATGCAGCTAGTGGCCAGACCGCCAGAAAGGCGACGTCGTGGATGTCGAGGAGGAGGCGTCCATGGTGGTGAAAATTCGGAGACAATGAGGGGCTACTGCCGATTCTCGTGAGGCGAGCCTTGTCTGGGCGCCATGTTTCTGGTTCTCATGTGGAGAGCTCGCGCCGTTGCACCTTTGCCGCATGATGATTTATTACAACACTGTGCAGGAAGCACGCACCACGGATCATCATGACGAGACGCCGCAGAGTGGTTTGGCTCATTGGCATGTTGAAAGCAACTCGTAGAGTTGTCGATGGCCTTCCAACGAGGGGGCCATGAGGCGGGGATTCAGCCCTCACTGTCAGTGAGTCATCAGTATCAACGGTCGATCATCCGTAAAGGAGATCATACCCGATATCGAAAAATTCTTGCTCACAAGACGGGGGGCTTTTGCCAAAGTCCTTTCGCAGAATATGTAGAGCAACGGGGGCTGTGTGAGATGCCGATATCCATTGCTGGCTGGAACATCTGTCTCCACCTACACAGTGTTTACATGTAAGTCTCCCCATGGACGGATTACTGGCATCGATTCAGCAGCCCGTGACACCCGTGCCATGGCGACGGATGCTGGAGAAAATGCCCGTGCCACACACAGCAACAGGACGCGCAGCGCCCTTATTTATGTGAAAGAGCTATTTATTAGTAACGCAGGAAGCAAAATTGCTATAATCTGAAGTGCAACCTCGCCCGCCGTCGCGCTCCAGCAAAACGGGGAGCCAGTTCACATACATGATCGAAAACCTAAGAAATTGCAGCCCCCGTGTTGGTTTTCGTGTTCAACCCGGGAATCGGGACGGCACCGCCTGATGAATCACAGGAATAAATACAAAGGTCATGAGGTCAATTCCAGTACGAGGCCCTACAACAAAACACATTTACCAGGCAAGGGAAAAAGAATAGAACAATACTCCGTACACCATGATGCGCTGCGCCGTTGGACAAAGGTAGCGGCGCGACAGCCGCACCGCTTCCAAAGTGCAAGCTTCGCGAATGGCAGGAAAAACGAAACGGGCGCCAGGTGAACATCATTTCTGGACACTGAAAAAAAAAAACGGCGGGCATGTATGCGCATATGTGTTTTGGACAGCAGGGGCTGAGGCCACACTTCAACTTAGGCACTACTAATTCATGGCCATCCCATATTCCACGCTCCCATCGGGTGACACCTCTCGAAAAAGGTTTCGCGTGGCGATGGAGGGGATGGCGGTCTTCTAGATCGCTTTTCCTCCCTCGCCCGTCGCGTTTCCTGCTTGCGCTCCTCCAAATCCATGTGAATGCCCACAAACTTGAAGGCATCCGGCACGTCTTCAGGCTCGGACTCGCGAATGTCTTTTCGAATCATTTCCGAATCCGCTCCAACAGTCATGATCAAGTACTTTTCGCTGATGAATTGAAAAACAGGCTCGTCATCTGAGCCGCGAACTTTCAATCGTGTCCCCTGGCTGCCAGCACTTTTTGGAGGACAGAAAGGTACAAAACTGCACCCCGAACTGACATTCATATAAGCATGACCAGAGATTTTGGCATTTTGGTCTGGGGGATTCCCAACTTCACCATCAGCGTTGATGTAATAAAATTCGACATACTTTGAGGGGTAGAGGTCATCGTTGTAGCAATGGTCGACATGATGCACGGAATATAGGTAAAAAGTTTTGCCAGCGATAGATTCCAGGCGACGGCGAGGGCAGTCTCTCCTTTTCTGAGCCTCCAGCATGGCTTCATAGGCTGCGTGCACTTCTTGTTCCTTGCGGCTCTGAAGCTCCCGTGTGAAACTTCTGTCTTCTTGCAGGCGTTTCTTTTCATCTCGCAACTGCATCTTCCGGTCTGTGCGTTGGTCCTTTAGCTCATAGTAGTAATCAGCATCTGACCCCGTGTACGAATGTTCTGATTCCTCGTCGTCGCCCTCGTCCAAGAGGTCGCATTCGCATTCATCCTCGCTCCCGCATTCGCATTCATCCTCGCTCCCGCATCCGCATTCCCTCTCGCTCCTGCGTTCGCATGCAACACACAGACTATCCCGGTCACTGTCGCCTTCACCCTCTCCTAGTTCTGAGATGTCTTCGTCAAAGTCGTAGGGTTGTATGTCACGGTCCTTTATGATGGTGAGAATGACTAAGCGACGGTACCATGCCGGGAGTTCCCGCGTGTGATGATCACGGCGTGGAGACGATGTCGGCTGTTTTCGCTTCATTTATATCTGCAAACCGTGCGTAGCCGACCGACGAGCTCGCCTTTGCGCAGTAGGAGGAGGAGCAATGGCTTCTCCCTTCTCCACAAGCAACATCTCGGGGGCTTGAAACCGATTTTATACATACATTATGCTCTCCGCCTTGGGGTTGTTGATGGGGCGCGCTAATTTTTTTATGTGGGGCTTGATTAGTGGTCCCTGGGGTCTCATTGGCCTTCAGGTTCTCGGCGAGTGTACATAACCGTTATGACCAGTCAATGTCAGAGCTTACTCTAGACTAGGGAACGGTCATGTTGGGTTCGTCGGTTGTGAAAGGGTGTCGTTCGACTAGAATCACTGGGTGAAAGTTCGAAATGGTGGGTGGGAACCCTGGCGTTTGTCAAGCTAACGAGACGCACTCCGAGATGACCTCGGGCAATCATAAGGTCTTCAATGTTGGAAAGCCTCTTCCGAAGGTGGAGAAGGTCGATGACCTTTAAGTCTGCTCTTGCTGAGGCGGGTGTGCTCTGACTCGCCCTCAAGAACTTACGAGACTGTTGGAGCGTAACATCCGTACACCTGTCTCGCCAGTGAAGCGGTCCTCAAGTCGAGCTGCAAAGACTTCAGTCGGAACTGAACAACGTACTCAAGACATGGCCCAGCATAAACGGTGTAGCTGCAGTTTCCTTGGACGTCGACAGTGGTTGCCCTGCCCCCAACTAACTCCTCTGCGCGCGCAAGACATGATGGGAAATATGGTAGAGGGATCCCTTTTTTTTTTAAAAAAAAAAAGTAAAACAAATTAGAAATTAGAAATTTGTAATTCATATTGCAAAGTGTAATCACCTCGTCGCTACATAAAGTTCATAGTCCAGCATTCAAAGAGCTTTAACAGGGTAGACAGATTTGCCACACTATCACAAGTTGGATAAGACTCGAGTTGTCGGTGTTGCTCCGTGTTCAATCATCCTCAACTTCGCATTCCTCTCCGGCGGCAGCGCGGGCGACGACCCTGGCGGGAACATCTTGTTGCTCTTCCTCTTCCTCTTCCTCTTCGTCGTCTTCGACTGCACGCTTGGCGGGGGTATCCTCTTCCTCTTCCTCTTCCTCTTCTTCGTCCTTGACAGCTCTCTTGGCGGGGGTGTCCTCTTCCTCTTCCTCTTCCTCTTCTTCGTCCTCGACAGCTCTCTTGGCGGGGGTATCCTCTTTCTCTTCCTCTTCTTCGTCCTCGACAGCTCTCTTAGCGGGGGTATCCTCTTCCTCTTCCTCTTCCTCTTCTTCGTCCTCGACAGCTCTCTTGGCGGGGGTGTCCTCTTCCTCTTCCTCTTCCTCTTCTTCGTCCTCGACAGCTCTCTTGGCGGGGGTGTCCTCTTCCTCTTCCTCTTCCTCTTCTTCGTCCTTAACAGCTCTCTTGGCGGGGGTGTCCTCTTCCTCTTCCTCTTCCTCTTCTTCGTCCTTGACAGCTCTCTTAGCGGGGGTGTCCTCTTCCTCTTCCTCTTCCTCTTCTTTGTCCTCGATAGCTCTCTTGGCGGGGGTGTCCTCTTCCTCTTCCTCTTCCTCTTCTTCGTCCTCGACAGCTCTCTTGGCGGGGGTATCCTCTTCCTCTTCTTCCTCGTCATCATCCTGGACGGCCCTCTTGGCAACGTCATCTTCCTCCTCCTCTTCATCATCATCCTGAGCCGCAGCAGCCTCCGCCTCAGTAGCCCGAGCACCAATTAACTTGCCGCCCATATCCAACGGGGTATTGACGGCGTCTCCGGCCACGGTACCAGCCACGCCGGCGGCGCCCTGGGAGGCATCAGCAAGACCTCCTGCGAGATCTTGACGAACAACCCCGTCATGTCAGTTACAGTAGGCCAAAATCATCACTTTCCCCACGAGAGAATGGACAAGGAAGTTGGTTTCCCAAACATACCACGACGAGAAGGCGTGCCGATGGGAGCGGCAGAAACAGAGGCCACGACGGCCAGGAGGAGAGTCACGGCGACAGACTTCATAGTGAATGCTTGTAACTGATTTGAGTCCGATGACCTGGTAATATAGTTGTAGGATGGAGGCGGGACAACCTGCACTGCAGCTGAGCGTCTCAAAGGGAGAGAAGGTTGAATTAAAATTACGAGGACTAGCCTGACGAATTGGAAACGAAGTGTGGGAGTTGTAAGGAAAAAAACGATGGAAACCAGAGTGAGAGAATGGGAAAAGAGAGAGGCGAATTCTTGTTGTTTATATCCGATTTGTGCTCTGTGGACGGTAATGTTGGGATGGATTTCTTGCGAAAAGGGGACGCATCTGAGACGATGATACTCCTTGGCCCCGAAGCAAGGGTATCGAGGTGAGAAGCAGCGGGTGAAGCATTTCGAGTTGGCCTAGATGAGTTCCAGGGCGCTCATCCGTCGTGGAACTCGCGAGGGCTGGATGGAACCTCGAGACCACAACATTTGATCCATCTCGCAAGGAGCATCTATCTGTGTCCGTGTCCGTGTACGTGTCCGTCCACCCGGTTGGAAGGAAACGAACTGAATCTTGTTCGGTTTCATTTGTTGGACGTGAACGCTGGAAAGCGACACAGATCAACAGGCTATCTTGGTAGCCGGTACCAGTGGATGTTTCGACATGGCATGGTGGTGTGCGGAGAGAGGGGACTAAGAACTTGATACCGAGATGTCGGAGGAAGCTGAGACGGGGCACCACCAAAAGTCCCTTTTTTTGCAGGAAATTTTTAAGGGACGGGGGGGGGCAGGGACACGACACGCGGGCGTTCGTCGTAGATGTGTAAGGATTCGTGCTTCATGCACAGATCCGCAGAGCCTCAATTTGAAGTGGCACGCAGCGAACTAGACACCCTGGAGTCCCGATCCTGGAGTCCCGATCCTGGAGGCGCAGCATGGAGGCACATTGTTGTCAAACACGGCTCGTCTCCTGATTTCCGGCACTGCCTGAACCTGAACGCGTTTCGCATGGACCTTCGGCCAGAAGAAGCTGAAGCTATGCTGTGCTGTGCTGTGCTGTGCTGTGCTGTGCATGTTCGGGTCCAAGGTTCGGCGGTCAGTGCGGCACAGCCTCGGACCACCCACGTACGTACGCTCTGTCGCTCTGCGAGAGAACATGGTGCTGCCACGTTGGAGATGGCTTCTTTGGATTTCTCTTGGACGATAATGATCCCTTGTTCCTCACATGTTGGTGTCAAGTTGTTTGCATTCATCACATACCATTTTACGCCTGGAGCGGCTGGACGTCGAAATGGGCACCACCAACCAACCACATCTGGAACTAATGAATGGCTCTCTCTCTTGGCCCTTGGGTAACCCTCGATTGAACCGAGGACAGAAAGCCTCGAGGCATCTTTACTATTTCTGCCTTGCCGCGCCGAACGCCTTTTTTCCCCCTTCTCAAACAACCCCCCTTCCTTCAACCCCAAACAAACCATGGCTCGTATCAATTGCCCCTAGCCTTCCTTAGTGTACATGTGAGCTCACGCCAATGACTTCTCCTTGTGACAACAGCCCCCTGTCCCCACGCTCTATGACATGCTATAAGGCACAATGGCCTTGTCAATCACTGGTTCTCGTCGTGACATGGTTTCCTTCTCCGTGCCCCATCTTGACCGGAACTCGCTGTTTGCCTCCAGTGCCGTGTCCAAGGCCTTCCGGCACTCAGGAGGAAGTAGATCCTTCATGTCGTCCGAAAGGGCTTCCAACCCGTTGAAAGAAGCCACAAAGTCCGCCGACGTTTCCTTGCTGCAAGGCCAAGATGCTCCGTTACTAGGCGCGTTCTCGCAGTATGTGTCCATCACAATAAAGTTTCTCGCCATTCTCAACGGCACAGGCGGGAACTTTGCACTCCCCTTGGAAGCCCCCTCGTCGCTGGCAGCTGCCTGCTCTATGCGCACGCGCGTGGGCTGCATCATGGCGGGATACTGCATCACATTTGTGTGCACATCGTATACTCCAGCATTGTTGAATCTTCGAATGGCGTTGATACCAGCATTGAATATACTACAAGTCCCAGATTAGTTCTCATCCAAATGCTTGTGTAGTAATCAACCACGTCAGGGTCTGCGTCACATGCCTCGCTTCTCGGGCGTGTTCTAGCATCCAATTTGTGTCATTGACGTTGACCTTGCGCTTCTTGTACTCCGGCTTCCCGTTTGGAACTGGCGCCGTCGGCACATTCGTGTGGTATACAGCACTGGCACCGTGCCAGGCAACATATTGGTTCTTGTTGTACGGCTGGCCAGGGACAAAGTGGTCGTCAGGATCGGCCAGTTGGCCCTCCACAGCACCCTCTCCGCGGAGCTGGGTCACATTGAAGTCATCAATGATGCGCTTGCCACCGACAACGATTCTCGCCCCGAACTCTCGAAAGACTGATCGGGCTGTGACAATACCTATCGATCGGCCCTTGTATGAGTGCGGGATAATCTCGCGCTCAATCATGTCTCTCTTCTCGTCATCGTCGACGATAATCTTGTGTAGTTTTCGATGTTTTGTGAAGAACAGGTAGCTGTCTCTGAAACCGACACAACGCGCAGGTTCCGTCGACAACATGTACAGCCGATCTCCTCTTCCTAGGACGGTGAACGTACGGCAGCGGTATTCGCGGCCGCCCTTGAGTTTCCCCAACATGTCGACCTTTGCTTGACCCTCAGGGTCCTCTGGAAGCACACACTCGTCATCCACAATTTCGGCAATAGTACCTTTGGAATCAATGACTTGTTCTGCTTTGGGTGCCGCTGGCCCGCCTTTGCGTCCACCGCGACCTCGCCAGCCTCCTCGTCCACGGCGTCGGGGAGTGTCTTCTGTGACCGTGATCATGGGATCCCAGTCAGGGGGCTTGTTCTTGGGTGGCCGACCCAGCCGCTTTCTTCGAATCACAGGTTGTGGTGGTGGGCTAGGTTCTTTGGCCGACCCTTCGTCCTTTGCAGCGGCGGTGTCGTCTTCTGCTTCTGCTTCGGCTTCGGCTGCGGCTTCGACTTCGGCTGCGGCTTCGACTTCGGCTTCTGCTTCGGCTTCGGCTTCGGCTTCGGCTTCTCCTCCATCATTCTCATCTTCCTCCTCGTCTATCTTGGTCTCTTCTTGCTCATCTTCGTCTTCCTGTGCGGGTGGCTCTTCGTGTTCAGAACCGTCGTCACCAGGGCCAACGTCAGGCATAGGCTCATCTTCGACATCAGCAAAGCCTTTCGGAGTGCTCTCTGTAGCATTAGAACCACGTGTTAGCTTCAATCGGATCCTCGCTTTCGGTGCCATGTCGCCGCCGCAATCTTGGAAAATACGGTTGGGTGATGAGAGGACGAGTTGCCAGGGCAAATACAAGACGGCAGAAAAAAAAAGACGACGAGCGTCAGGAAGCGATGGTAGGGCTCAGGAGAGCCCGTGAAATGCTATCGCGCAAGTTTCTGCACGCTCAAGGTGGTGATGTGGCCGGGGAACGGGGTTGGCGCAAGATGTATGGCGAAGAGAAGAAAAGGAAAGAGAGGCCCATCCATACCCAGTGCTGCGGATGCTTTCCTAGCAGCGGCGCGACTAGACCTTCGCTCCATGGTCCGATAAGAGCAGAGCCCCTACTCGAGGAAGTTTCGCAAATCAAAGCCTTGCTTGGTAAATGGAATGGGAGGGGGAGAATAACTGCAACAAGTGGCGATGAAAGTTGGGCTTGGATGCAAACGCTGCCTGCCTGCCTGTTGGCTCTCTGCCCTTCTTTGCCCTCTCTGCCCCTTGCCATTGGGATTGACAAGTCGCAAGACGCACGATTGGGACGCGCCTGGTCGCATCCTCTGCGTCTGATTGGCCTAGTCGGGCCCCACGGGTTGAGGCACGTAGACACAGTGTGCACACTACGTGCACTGTATCCAACACGCAGCCCCATCTGCGCGGGTAATTGTCCCGTGTAACCAGTAGATAATTATATCTTCTGTACAGAGTACAACAATCATGATATGCGCGCCTTCATGGCCATTTTCCAGGTTGGAAGGTAGTTTACTAGCTAGAAGATACATGACCCATTTATGAACTCCAACTCCCCATTTCCAGAATTCAGCCTTCTATGAATGCTTCCCTGTATTTTTATATCCTCGTCTACAAGGTGTCCCAGCCGCCATTATTGATCTCGGCCTCCAACCTGCGGCTGATGACGCTGGGCACCCCGTGATTCAGTACTGTGTTTCGTATCATGAGATCATACCGTTTTTGATTGAGGAACAGCTGTCTTCCGTGACGAAGCTGAGGATCAGTCTCGCCATACTTGTCGGTGTAAGGAGCTGGGGCGTATGATCCAGACTGGCGGAAAAGGTAGACCGTTGAGCATTTGCGAACGTTCAAATAAACACCAATGTTTTTTTGGCACCTGAAGTTTTTTTTTGTCAGCAACGGCTTCAAAAGCAAGGCAGTGTTCAGACAGCACGCGGCCTTTGAAAAGACACTTACTTGCGCATATGTTGCTGTGCGCCGCCGATCCTGGTTGTGTCCCGGCCAGTAGTCTCGGATTTTTGGCAACAGGTGCTCTGACTGCACAAGAGCTCACCACAGAATAGGCAAATGACGGGGTCTGTGAGGTCTTGACCCGTCGTTGGGCATTTTCTTCTCGTCGCCTCCTCTATCAAGGTATCGTATGTTTTGGGTAGGCCAACCAATTCAAAAATACCTGGATGGCTGACTAGGGATGAACGGCTCACGTCACCGTACCCTCGAGGCCACATAACTTGATGCTTAACCCATCCTGTGACTAGGGCGCGGGTAGTCGCTGGCCAGCCGCAGGCAGCTGCTGTATCTGTCATGGCAGCACACATTTCGTCAAATGTCGGTACTCGGAGTGCCTCCGTCAATCTGTCAAGCTCGTCTGCATCTGCATCTTGGTTTGAAGAGATGTAGCTTTTGAAATCGACCCCATACTTGACGTACAAGAACACCACGCTCTTTCGCAAGAAAGTCAGTGCATACTTCTTCACAAAGGTATACCACCCTTCCAATGTATCAACACCTGGCTGTTGGAAACCTTTGTTTTCCGCTTCTTCGGGACTGGGCTCCGTCGCGTTGGCAGCCTCAAACTCCATGGCGGTCTGCGTAATTGCGAGGGCAAACTGGGCGAAGTTGGTCATGGACGGATCCTGAGTGTGTCTGCAGGTAAGGCCACCAACCCACATACTGACGGGCATATTTCGCCCCATGTGATACACAACCTTGACGACCTCGGCAAGGTAGCACAACCGGAGCAGATGGGAAACCTCTGCCTTGTGAGTAGGTACGAGACCGTAGGCACATTCGACCAAGAATATAAACACGTCTAGGCTCAAAAGAGGCGGGTATAAATCCAATGGTCTCCTAGCATATGGCGTACCAGCTCCGAAATATCGTGACATGAACAGCTGACAATGCTGTCTCTCACTATCTTTGCGAAACTCGGTCTCGATGCGGTTGTCTGAATCAGAGTGGCGAGCTCCCACGGATATGTAGGAGGATACAGTCTCTGACAAGACTCGCAGGTGCACGAGTACTTGATCCGGAATCTTGCTCAGCAGCGTCATGCCAGGTAAGGCTTCGATACCTCGCTGCTGGATCTCTACGGACGAGATGGTGAAACCAATCACCTGAACCAGGGTGTCGCTTGAGCAGAGGTCATCGCCCCCACCGCGTTTGCTATCAATGATGTGTTTGCTGCGTAGCCCGTTCACACGCAAGGTGTCTCTGAGGCGCCGATAAGCTGAGAGCAGGTCTCCCACAATCTGACTGTGGGCTGCAGGCGGTGTCTGTGAGTTGCTGGGCTCTGGAGTGCCAGCAGTCGAGAACGATGAGCTGGCGGGTGTCCCGAGGACAGATGACTGCGCATCCGCATCATCTCTTCCCCATAGTGCCTCGCTGCTGGGTTGTGGGTTGGTCAATGTCTCAACCAAGCTTCCCGGTACGCTGGGGGTGAAAATGGTGGAAAGTCCGGGCTCGTCCACTTCTCGCGCTTTGCTTCCACCAAGCCAGTACGCCGATCCCATTTGCTTTTCCAAGAATTTTTCGAATGGGCTTTGCTGCTGAAGATATCCAGGATACGACTCTTCCAGGCCCTTCCATATGATGGGAAGAAATGCGTTGCCGAGCGCCTTACACAGAGGGCACACAAACTCATTGCGCCGAGTGTCTTCAGGGTGATGTCGCGCAATTTGATGAGTGTGTCGACGGTTTGTCGCTTCGTAATACAGCTCGAAGCAACGATAGTGCATCATATGGCCGCAACTGCTCGCTACCGGACCTGGTCTTGAGCGGCTGGCTTTGTATCCTTTGCCAATGGTCTGTCGTTCAGCCAGAAAAGTCTCGCCATTCGCGTTGAGCTTTTCCACCATTTTTCGATTCTCGTGGGCAATGCCAAACGGCCGAATATCTTCAGCAGATCGATCGAGACTGCACGGTGTCTGAGAGGCCTCTCTTACAACATCGGGATCTTGGAAGTCGGTTTGCCGGAGTACACGGCTCTCGTTTAGGAGTGCAAATGTGCCATAGAGTCTTCTGTCATCCGCTTCTTCCTGACACAATATGCATGTTCCCATGGGGTATTTCCAATTATGTTTTCGATCTTCGGATTGATCCATTTCCTCGTCGTCCTCGTCCAAGTCAGATCCCCAATCAATGCCACCTTGAGTCTCAAGAAAGCTTTTTTGCTGTTGCTGGAACTGCGCCATGACTTTTGCTTGGCGGCTCAAGGCAGCCTTCTTTCGTCTTTCGCGCTCCTCCTCTGCTGATGTGTTGGCGGGAGAAGCAGTATCAACACGATCCACAGTGATTCCAAGATGAACAAACGAGGTCTCGAATACTTGGGGCCGCTTCTGCTTTAGGCGCCTCAATACCAAAGCAATCTTTGGGTGAACTGATTTGAATTCGTCCTTGGTCGCCATCATGTTCAACAGTGATACAATAGTTCGAGAATTGTTGGCCTCTGGCATGAAGTTGCTTCGAGCAAATGTTGTGAGAGCAATTTGAACAAAAGAGTTGGGTACTTGCCCAGCTGGGTCTAGCTCGTTGCTCTTATCTTCCAGAATAGCGATGAGGATCAGATGCAGAACCACCTGAAGAAAGGTTTCCAGACGTGTGGCAGGTATTGACGGCGTAAACTTTTGAGCAACAAGGGGATACAGCAGTGAATAGTAGATTATTTGCGAAAACATGCCGGTTCCAGTGAACTGCCCCAAGTTCTCGAAAAGGCCTGACGGTACGGCTCGATGTTTAGGTTCGTAAACGATCTCCTCGACTGTTTTCCCCGTCTTCTTGGCCATCTTCTTCCGATAAGCCATCTCGGACTCCTCGCGCTGATTCTTGTTGTAATGTGCAATGTAAGGGTCAATCTCTTCGATGAACTCTGGACGAAGCTCGAAGGTGCCAACATCGGACACACCCTCAGGTGGCTTGAAAGTCGCCATTTCGTCTAAAACGCGGTGGAAGTCCTCTTGCTCTTGATACTTCTCTGGTAATTTGTTGCATATCTCGTTGAAAGACAATGGCTTGAAGCACAAAACATGCGTGATATCGCGCCGCATGGCTAGTATGCGGGAGTTTGTTTCGTCTTCAGGAGCGATGAGTGAGGTCCGGTCGCTCAGAAGAATGATCAATAGATGAATCATGTCCTCGACAATATCCAGGTGCTGGGCATCATCTTGGGCTTCTGATTTAAGCTCAAACAAGCCCTTAACCCATCCGTCCATCCCAAATCGATCGATGATGGAAGCAAGCACCCGACTTGGGTTGCACACGACCATGGCGGTTTGCAATAGGAAGATGTCCCGATGATGAGAAACGTCTCTTTGTCCGACACCTCGATAAGTGCTTGCTTGATGCCGCAGACTGATACCGTTTCTTACCCACATGTTGGCTTTAATCTGGGCTAGCCAGGCGCAGACTCGCAAGGGAAAGTCAAAGACTGCCATCAGATAATCCTCAGGATCGTAGTCTTTTCGTGGAATCTGCGGCCGCCCCATTAACTTTGGTTTTGAACGAAGCTCCTGGGCAGTAAAACTCATCAATGTCCGAATGTTGGATGCGGGGAGGGAGCGTCCACACTCTATCAACCAAGATAATGTGTAGTGCAGTGCATGATGAAAGCTGATGGAATCCTTCTCCACCACAAATTTGACCACATGGTAGGAGGCATTTTCCGGATCAAATTCAAAGTCGCCCAAGGACTTGAACTTAACTTCATCCTTGATTTCCCCTTGCTTGAAACGGTGACGCTCTGCGCCAATTGAATGTAAAATTACTGTCTTTGCAGTGAAGCGGATGGCTCGTTGGAGGTAATGAGTCTCATCGGAGGGGCAGTCCCGGAAGGCCTCGGCCAGGTTTCTGGCTTGAAGATTGATTTGCCTCGTTACCAACGACGCCGTTATCCAAGAATCTGCTTCGTATTCTACGTGCTCAACCACCGCTCGCACATTTGGCCCAATGCATTGATGAAGTTTGACCAGATCCAAAAATTGCATCAAATACCTGGGCTCCGACCTCACTCGTTCTTGGACATGGGGCGAGCCAAATAAGTACTTCAAATCTTGGTAAAAATGATACATGCGGCGATTGGTGACAGAGCCACTTTCAAAGGCAAGAACTGCATCTGGAGACACATCCCAGGGGTGACCGACCTGTCTAGTTGTCAAGAATGTGTACAGTATGGCGAGCAAGCTGCTCATGAAGTTGCCACGCTCGACAACTTCTGCAGTGATAGAAGGAGTGGTTAGCATTTGCAGCGAGAGATTGATTATTGAGTGATCTGGTTCTCTGTCACCAACAAGGTACAGCTGAGCTAGTATTGTGTAGAGGCTGGCGAATCTCAAAGCCAAAACACGTTTGAATTCGGGTATCGATACAACAGTCGAGATATAAAGAGATCGGAGGTCATTTCTGACCTTTTTCCACATACGCAAATCGAAAAGCAGAAGCCAGTCGAGACGGACACGCTGAAACACATCCTCTGCGGGTGGCACATTGTCTCGCTGAGTATAGACTTGCGGTGTTTCGATCCAGTATCTACCGGGTCGTGGGGTGACTTTTTCGGTCCTTCCAGGAGTTTTGGGCACATCAACGTTCGCTTTGGCATATATAGCGGGGGCAATCAGAGGCTCTGCTGCGTCAGAGTCTGAAGGAGTGCCATCTCGCTCTCGAGACGCAGCTGCAGCCGCCTGGACGGCTGGTGGTGGAGGAGGCGGAGGGGGATACCCTGCCATGGTGGCCTCATCCTCTTCTAGAGCTTGATCTGATTGCGACCAGTTCATACCGAGGTCACCAACATCTCCCCTCGCATCGACCATCATGACGTCGTCATCCTCATCCTCATCACCTCCTGCTACAGAGCTTGTCGGTGAATGGTTTTCTTCGCCGTTTTCCCCCATGTCAGCGTCGTCATCTTCGCCTTCACCTTCGTCATCTTCGTCCTGCGCATCAATATCAAGTTCCAGTTCATCGCCAGGGCCAGCAGCAGCTTGCAAGGCCATTAGAAAGCGCACATTCGCCCCGTGTATTCTGGTTCTTGACTCCAGGTCCTGATCGTCCTCATCCTCGTCATCAATCAGGCCCGATGTATGTGTAGCAGGACTACCTTGACGCCACGGTTTCATTGACTCATCGCAGACCAATCTCCTCAAGATATGGTTGTCGTGGCCGACAGAGCAACCGGAGATATCGCTTAGCCATTCAACGAGGGTGCCACACATCTGCTCACGAAAAGTATCTCGAGCTGACCTGATTGTGACGGTAACTCTAATGGCTTCCATTATTTTTGCCATTTGCAGTAGTCGTTCAATATCAGGTAGATAAGTGAGAATACTCCTTCCGATAGCATCCGTTTCCCATGCGTCGCGAGCAGCCTGACGACGATTTTTTCGACAAGCTCGAGCAACCTGATCTTGTACCTCTTGGACTGTGTGTTTCTCATCATTCCATAAAATGAGAGCGAAGTCGTTGCAAGGCTCTACTTCTGCTCCGTAGTACTTGGACGACAAGCGCGATGATTCCTCATCTTTTTCTATCAATTCTTTTGTTTTTGCCTGCCGTAGCTGTTCCGGCGAGCAGGAAATAACGTCGCAAATGTAGTCGAAGACGCGGCCTATTGTCATACGAAGGCTCTTAACAAGATCATCCGGCAAAGCAGCCGCCTGTTTCCCCTTGCCTTTCTCCGGGCCCGTTTGCATGTCAGAATGGATCGTGCAGAATAGTGGTGTGTTCCAAGCTTCGTCATCGCCACAGTCGCAACATCCGCTGTTTCCGACGGAGATCTGTATGCGAACCATGTGACCAGTGTGATCTGTCGAATCGAAGCATCGGCTGCATAGACAGCATGTCTCGTCAGTCCCGCATGTGCGACACATATAAGATGCCTCTCCCGGCTTGAAGATATGCCCGCATCGTTTTCCGCGAGCTGCTTCTGTGTATTCAGCACCCTCGACCGCCCCTTGAGCATCGCTTAGTTTCAAAGTTTCATTCAGTTTTCCGTCGGGGAACAAGAGTCGCATGTAATCATTGTTGCCACCAGCCAGAGACCAAAACAAGCTTCGCAGAAGCTCTTGTGCAGCCTCCTCAGTATAGCGATAGCCAAAACGAGCTGGCAAATCCGCCAGTAGCTGGCAGAGCTGCTGCTCTTGTGTAGACATAGGTGTTTCCATGCTCATGATCCTGTCATTCCCGCCGCGGTGTACTCGATCGAGAGATTCGGGGAGAACCGTCTTCTTGTTGGAGTGGGGGAGGTGGGAGCAGCTTAGTCGGTAAGGTTGCTGACAATTACGACGGCCATGGACACGTCAGGCAACGGGGCTCAGTAGAAAAGGAACTGGATATCTTATGCGTAGGGAAGAGGATAGCAATGAGCTTTTGCCTTGCCAAAAGAGCGCGATTTGTGGCAATTCAGCTCTTGATGATCTCAGTACAAGTTTCGAGCCGTCTGGTGCTTTGTTCTGGTTCTGGCGTGGTTTGGGGTTTGGTGGGAGGTTTTGCCCCTCTGAGGCACCACCGACGTCAGTTGGCTACGAGCTAGAGCGCTGCGCAAGCTTCGTTGGTTGGTTGTCCTGCTCCGAGGAGACCCCGTCACTGCCCGTTTGGCAACAGGCAGCCTCGACTGTGTTCAACTCTTCAAATTCGCCTGCTACTACACGCTTCGGGCTGAGAAGAATAGGAAGCATTCATCAAGTGGGAAATCACGTCTCAGCAGAGCAAACCAGTGCCCGCACAGGCCGAGGAAGTGCTATGCAGACGAGCCACTTTCACAGCAACAGGACACACGATCATCTCCTATTCCAAAGCAATGCGTGAAAAGGACCTCTATTCTTTTTTGAATTGTACAAGTCTAATAGACACCGAGACCGCAAGCCGTTTTACACTTCCTGGCTATCAGACACATATTCCATCCCAACCCTTACTCCTCGTCCTCGTCGCCACCCTCAACATACTTGTTTCGGATGTCCTTCCATTGTCGCTATATGAGCCGTTAGTATCGCTTCCCTGTGCATACTACTTCCCATGCAAGAACTCACGCCGCGGTTGTGGTTATCCCACCACTTGTTGACGCCGTTGTTGAAGCCACTGGGGGTGAAGTCAGTCAGTCAAATCTTGATATCTTGCCACGAGGGAGCCATACACTTCGAAGGCGAAGCCAGCGCCGAAGACTGCCGCCAGCATGGCGTAGTTCTTTCGGAAGAGAGCGCTATTGTCCCTTCATTAGTCTCAAGTTCGTGGTCGCGGTCGGTGGTTCGGCTTTCTTCGAGGTACTTGCCTGTAGAGGAAGTTGGCGAAGGACTGTCGGAAGCGGGATTAGTTTGGGGTTTGGGGTTTTGCCTAAACAGTGCGCGGTCGCCGCGGGAGCTTACCATTGTGACTGATCTTGCAATTGAGCACTGCGATGTACAGTATCAGGGGGCGATAGGCCGTGAAGCGGTCGTCGGTTGAATTCCTCTCGAGGTTTGAAGGAATGGCTCGAAACGATGCCGGGGAAATTCGCGATGGACTGAGGCAGCCTTTGCATGCGTTCTGATTGGCTGCGTCGGCTTTGTGCAGCGCCACCCAACTTCGGCGACGCTTACTCCGTACAGGGAGAGTCACAGAAACATGTAGCACTGGGTTACTAATTAGTTAAAACCGCTCAGTCCGTCGACAACTGAAGTGGGGGTCCCGTCCTCTTGTGCACCCCACTGTATGTATGCCACACAGCACAGCCAAGCTTGCGCCCCCACCAGGCTCAACCTTTAATGTGTGTTTCTCACGGGCGCATCTACTTCTTCTAGCGCACTCAGGTGCGCTGCGAGCATCCGAGTCTTCTGTCCTTGCCTCAGTTACGACTATATTCTTCTTCTCCTTCGCTACCCCCGCTTACGTTCTCTCCCAAGGCTGGCTGGCTGGCGCTGCACCCGGACTGGTCCTCCAAAATGCCTTCCGAGGTCACGAACGCAGGAATTGTCACGAACGCAGGTAGCGGAGAGCGCCACATCCCCGAGTCAGTTCGCCCTGATGGAAGCACCCGCAAAGCCATCAAGATTCGTCCTGGGTATCGCCCACCCGAAGATGTCGAAGTGTATAAGAACCGAACAGCCGAATCGTTTCGCGAGCGAGGTCGAAGGATCGGAATTCCAGGAGCCGGTGGGCTCAAAGAAGAAACACCAGAGCAGAGCTCCTCTGCTGCTAGTAATAAGAATGCCAAGCGACGAGAGGCTCGCAAAAAGGCGAAGGCTACTGCGGATAACGGAACCACGAATGATGACAAGCAGGCGCTTGTCGAGGCGTCAAAAGCCGATGAAGTGGACCCTGAGGTTGAGCGTGAAAGGAAGGCCCGTAATCTTAGGAAGAAACTGAAGCAGGCTAAGGAGCTCAAAAGCAAGAAGGATGATGGTGAAGCACTTCTGCCCGAGCAGATTGCAAAAGTCATCAAGATCAACGAGCTTATCCGTGAGCTCGATGCGCTTGGCTTCGACGCCGAGAGTGAATCTAAGCCCAAGTCTTCCGACAGCTCTTCAAAGGTTACGACGGATGATAAAGAGTGAGCTTGGCTCAGGATTTCATAGTAGACTGAAGACGTCTACTGTTCTCAGATTCGGTTCGGGCTGTGGTGACGACGAAGTACAATGGGACGCTATTGATGTATCTGCATCAAGGAAATCATCTTTGGAGTCGGTACTGACACATCGCATCCACAATCCGGTAGCATGCGGCCGCATAGGTTGCATTCGCAATGCAGCAAAAGTATTTGACAGCAAGGTGACTTTAGGCTGCTCAAGACAAGCCGAGGCCGTGAGGGCATCGGAGCTGTGGGGAGGTAGATGAGGCCATCATAGTATTGCTTCTATTGCGGGGGGCTGTACTGTAGACGTTTGCGCTCGACGACGATGTGGTTGTATCATCTTAACCAATATTGAGGCGTTGCTGTATGTACAATCAACTCCGTGATTAAGCCCACTGAGTCTACGAATGCCTCAGTGCTTGAACCACCATTGCGACTGACTGTACTGAGACATTCGATGATGCAATGATACAAAGGCTTTCGACTGTGACAATGCCATACTTGGAAACTACAGAAAAGAGAGATTACACCCCAAAACAATCTTCCCGCCCAAAACAGGATGCAGAGAAATCAAAATGCAAAGTTGAGCATTCAACTTTAGGGTAGCAAGCACATAATCTCGTTCACCTTTGAGAACTCCGACCTTCTGCCGATCGCGTAGCCCTTGCGCTTGCCGTGGGTCCGTTGAAGGCTCCAGTGCGTGAGGTAAGCTCTCACCATTGACGCACCTAAGCAACATTCACCTTATTCTGTCATTGACCCGGCCCTCGCTCTCTAGACACCTGTGTATCTGTGAAAGCGATTACAACCCCTTTTTCCTTTTTTAAACCGCCGAGAGAAACCACCCTCCACAGACGACGGTAGTCCCCGTCGACCTTTGCTATCATGACACCCGAAGAAGAGCGCCAGTCCGCCCTCGACTCGTACCGAGCGAAGCTTATTGAGTCTCGAGAGTGGGAGGCAAAGCTCAAAAATCTCCGTCTAGAGATCAAGGACCTGCAAAAAGAGTTTGACAGAACCGAAGACAACATCAAAGCCCTGCAAAGTGTGGGACAAATCATCGGCGAGGTTTTGAAGCAGCTGGATGATGAGAGATGTATGATTATCCCTGCACGCGTGCTTCATCATCCCACTTTTTTGTAAGGCGCGGTATTCTAAATCAGCGGATTTGCTAACATTTGGAAACAAAAGTTATTGTAAAGGCTTCATCAGGACCTCGATATGTCGTCGGTTGCAGATCGAAGGTGGACAAGGAGAAGCTGAAGCAAGGCACTCGTGTTGCCTTGGACATGACGACCCTCACCATCATGCGCATGCTACCCCGTGAAGTCGACCCCTTGGTATATAACATGTCACTAGAAGACCCCGGGCAAGTCAGTTTTGCTGGCATTGGTGGCTTGAACGATCAAATTCGAGAGCTGAGAGAAGTCATTGAACTGCCACTGAAGAACCCCGAGCTTTTCCTTCGAGTTGGTATCAAGCCCCCCAAGGGTGTTTTGCTATACGGACCCCCTGGTACTGGAAAGACTCTCTTGGCAAGAGCGGTAGCCAGCAGTTTGGAGACAAACTTCCTCAAGGGTATGTTTAGACCTGTCACGAAATGACGGCAGGCAGCATTCGAGACTAATCAATGCAAACCAGTCGTTTCCTCGGCTATCGTGGACAAATATATCGGCGAATCCGCCCGACTGATTCGAGAAATGTTTGGCTATGCCAAAGAGCACGAGCCTTGCATCATCTTCATGGATGAAATCGATGCTATTGGTGGCCGCCGTTTCTCCGAGGGCACCAGCGCAGATCGAGAAATCCAGCGAACCCTGATGGAGCTTCTCAACCAGCTGGATGGCTTCGATTACCTGGGAAAGACGAAAATTATCATGGCCACCAACCGACCCGACACTCTGGACCCTGCCCTGCTGCGTGCTGGTCGTCTGGATCGAAAGATAGAGATCCCTCTGCCAAACGAGGTTGGACGATTAGAGATTCTCAAGATTCACGCCCAAAGCGTAGTGGCGGATGGCGACATTGACTTCGAGAGCGTGGTGAAGATGAGTGACGGCTTGAACGGAGCTGATCTGAGAAACGTGGTGACGGAAGCGTGAGTTGAACGCCAAAAAGAATTGCTTACCGTAGCGTCGTGAATCTGGACTAATCCGCATCTGCAGTGGTTTGTTCGCCATCAAGGACTACAGAGATTCAATCAACCAGGACGATTTCAATAAGGCGGTGCGCAAGATGTCCGAGGCCAAGAAACTGGAAGGCAAGCTGGAGTACAAGAAGCTGTAAGATTGTAACGAAGAGGATGGGATACGCAAATATTTGAGAGGACTTGATGCAATCAGAAATCTAGTCAGAGAGCGTCACAGACGTATAGAAATGGTCCTGTAAGCGTGTAAAATAATTGGTCAGCATCTTGCAATTTCTGCCTGGTCTCGACCGTGAAGTCAAGGGTGCTTGGGATTATGTGACTATCAGGTATTGCTCTGGATTTTGAATACTTCACCTCGACTACCTTTGTCCTGCTTATTCTTCTTTCAACTCTACATGCTCTCGAACGACCATGGTAATCGACGACAGACCCATCCAGTCGATGACAGAAAAAAAGGCTTCCACACGCACTGCAAAAAGACACATATGCCAACCAACATATCAGTGATTGGGCTGAGCCAACTTGCTGCACCATGTATACTGTACCAAGAACTCAGCTGTTCTACCAACTTAGAAAGTAAGCTTCAAGGGTACCAGCACTTATAGCGAAGCCTGCGGTTTATTCCTCGAGCTGGTTTGGGCATTCTTCAGGAGCGCCCCAACGGTCCGCAGACAAGATAGAACGCAGAAATGCCCCAAAAATGACTACCAAGTGCTGACTAGGTAGATACATCTACTTTTATCGTGGATTCGTTGTGTTGGACCGCCCGCCCCCTGAAGTAGAACTCAGATGCGCGTCAACAACAACGCTACTGGCTATATTAATTGTTGGTCTCCGCCCGCACAACGATATCGTGAGAGAAGATGAATGAAAGACTTTGTTGATTGCCAGAAAAGAAAAGAAAAAGAACATACAACACCGGGAATTCGCTGGTCGTCACCGACCCAACTACTACTCCGGCGCTCGCTAGGTTATCATAGGAGATCGGACGGGATCCAGATTTTGGCTAGCGGCTGTGATCGTATGTGAAGAACGGAAGGGGTAAATCAATTTATAATTGTACATGAGATGTGATGGAGAAGGCTGGTGTGGTGAGTCCTGGGTGGCTTTCGTCAATTTGAGAGCAATGAGCTATAGGATGATTGAAGTTTACTCGTGAGCCTTGTGATTATAAAGAAAATAAATTCTTTTGAATAGATCGGTACATTCAAAAAATTGCACACCCGCTTCTGTCTTGTTGCGAAAACGAAGCCGTGCACTTTTCATGACGTTTTCGTGTACAAGGACAAAACATCCTGCAAGTTGAACTCTCCTCTGTTCCGGACAGATGGGAGTCCAAAGATGGTTCACGTCACGACTGAGAAAACAGGGTCATGGCTCGAATGGCCGTTGTAGCTTCAGGTGCATGCCATAGTGTGTAGAGCTGAGGATAATAACCCTTGGTCCCATGGCAAGGTGACTGTGGTCCAGGACGCGGTTTGGGAAACACACGCATCACATCCCACATGGGGCTCTTATGCTGTATTCTCCGTTGACAATATACTGGAAAGTGTCCTAGAGAACGAAAGACTTGCAAAGCCGAATCATTATGCGGAGAGTAAAAGTGATTATGTCGTGGCTTTTTCAGATCATCGTAGTCGAGATGCTTTACTTTCCTTCCGGAGGGAGGATTTGAGAGCAGTTTATTGTTGGGCAGAGTTGAGATCTAGTTGTACTAATTTTCTTACGTTGTAATCTTGCGACCACGTTTGGTATTAGCTATTGTTTGCGGTGTTGCTGGAGGCCTGGAAATTCCCCACTCCAAGAGGTGAATGTGACAAGACAAAAGCCCACGTCTTTGGTGACTGCCTCGGCATGGCTGCAGAAATATTGAGAAGCCCGTCTCGCGAGGCAGACGTGTGTCCGAAGCTGAATCAGAAAGTTGATTGGCAGCTAGGAAGGAATTGGAAGTTGGGTGGAAATGTCAACCCCGAGTCGGGATCAGAGAAACGTCTTTTACGAGAACACTTGATGTCACATTTCCGACTGAACAGAGAACCTACCGGGTAAAAAATGAGTCGCCAAGACCGTTCCGCGTTGATTTTCTCGTGATAGGACCCGCGGCGGCTCACCGAGAGCCAGGTGGGCCCCAGGACGATAATATATCCGAACGGCATTATGTAGTGCAGAGGGCCACAGCAGCAGAATCAAGAAGTTCCTTACATATTATTACTGACGTGCTGGCGGGTGCTATTCTTGGACACTTGGCGCGGTGCCACAAAATGAGGCTGTGAAGACGGAATAAGCGCGATCTTGCATGTGGCGCTCCGAAAGGGAGACGTGGCCCGGCCCACACAATAAAAAAAAGAAGAGAGACGGACGGGGAAAAAAAAAGTCACGGGAAAAAATCATGGGCATGACCGGCAGCGCGCGTGGATTGGCTGGCGCCCTGTGAATACGAGCAAATGACGTCGAGGTTGAGAAGTTGAGACACCAGACGGGACGCCAATTGACCAGTAAAAGTTACTGGGTACTGATGGGTACTGAGCCTCGTTGTGTCCAAGTCAATTTTGTTGCCGGGGGCATAGTTGGAAAAGAGGGTCCACCGACGTCAGGGCCATGGTGAAGCTCTCTTGAACAATGGTAGCAGTCGGATCAATCAATTCAATGGAAATTTGATAGCCAGCCCCCTGTGTCGGGCTGTGTCGGGGACAAGGGCGCATGACGTTTTGTTGGTTTCTGCCGCATTCGTCGTTGCGGCAACATTTAGACTCGCCAAACAGCGCGACGGCAACGGGACAGTGGCTCGGCTTTCACAGACGATATTACGGACTACGGACGGACGTCAAAACATCATGATTTAATTAATCCTGGTCCCGGCACCGTGTCGGCTGCCTGCCGCTGCTTCTTTCTTTGGACCTGTTGACCCCCCACCGCCTCCTCCCCCTGGAGCCCCACTGATTGGAGCGAGCTGAGCCCCAAGCCTCAAACGACTCCTGGTTGCTGGCCTGGTTGCTGGCCTTGTTGCTGGCCTTGTAGCATGCTGTTGCTTGCTGTTGCTGCTGTTGCTGACCAGACACAACATCAATCTTACTGCTTCCTCACCCCCACTCCATACATAAATCAATCAGCCCCCTCCTCCCATTGATGCAGACGTTTCATTTCATCTCTCGCTGTTCCTTCTTTTGACCTCACTGCAGCCTCCGTTCTAGCATTACATATTATCTGAGCACAAGTGGCATATTGACAATGTGGTAAGTAAGCTCCCTCGTACTCTCCCCGCCGACACCGCCAGATACTGCCCCGCCTTCTTGGCCCCCGAGCCCGAACAAGAGAATAGTGGCAATGGCAATTCTCAAGATAAAAATAAAAAAGCAGAAGCTGATATCATACCGTCTGTCATAGCGGCATCTTTGGATACATCAACTACTTGGTGGAGAAGGATCGCAAGTTCATTCTCGACACCCTGATCAATGGTGAGTAGCCTTGCACCTCGCCCTCGTCGTCTTGAACCGCAATACCCAGAGGCTGACTGACATTGGCCGTTACTCCAATCAGGTCTCTCCCGTCTCGAGTACCGAGGATACGACTCTGCTGGTCTTGCCATCGATGGCGATAAGAAGAACGAGGTCTTCGCTTTCAAAGAGGTTGGCAAGGTTGCCAAGCTGAGGAAGCTTATTGATGAGTCCGAGGTCGATCTCGAAAAGGTCTTTGATTCACATGCTGGTATTGCACACACCAGATGGGCTACACACGGCCCCCCCTCTACCGTTAACTGCCACCCTCATCGGTAAGCAATCGTCTGACCCGCATAATTGGGCATTGCTCTGCGCTGCCGTTGGCACTGTCTTGCTTTGTATTTTACAGCTCAAGCCACAACAACCACGTATCTTTGGACTGAAACTTCATTGGCTGACTTGACCTCTTCTTCAATGTAGATCTGATCCTACCTGGGAATTCAGCATTGTGCATAACGGCATCATCACCAACTACAAGGAGCTGAAGACGCTCTTGGTAGCCAAGGGCTTCAAGTTTGAGACCGAGACCGACACAGAATGCATCGCCAAGCTCACCAAGTACATTCACGATCAAAACCCTCAAATCGGCTTCACTGATCTGACCAAGGCCGTCATTCAGGAGCTCGAGGGCGCCTACGGCTTGTTGATTAAATCTGTCCACTACCCTCACGAGGTCATTGCTGCCCGAAAGGGATCTCCCCTTGTCATTGGTGTCAAGACTCAGCGACGCATGAAGGTCGACTTTGTTGATGTTGAGTACGCTGATGATACCGCTTTGCCCGCCGAGGCTGCTTCTCAGAATGTTGCCCTCAAGAAGAACGCAACCGACTTTCTCTCACCATCCAACAACTTGCTCGGTGCACCCGACAAGTCCCTTCTGCACCGCTCTCAGTCCCGTGCGTTCATGACCGATGACGGCATGCCCATGCCAACCGAGTTCTTCCTGTCCTCGGACCCGTCTGCCATTGTCGAGCACACCAAAAAGGTCTTGTACCTCGAGGATGACGACATTGCTCATATCCACGAAGGCTCTCTGAACATTCACAGACTGAAGAAGGCCGACGGCAGCTCCAACGTTCGTGCTATTCAGACCCTTGAGCTCGAGCTCCAGGAGATCATGAAGGGCAAGTTTGATCACTTCATGCAAAAGGAAATCTTTGAGCAGCCCGAGTCCGTCGTCAACACCATGCGTGGTCGTCTCGACATTAAGGAGAAGAATGTCACTCTGGGTGGTCTGCGATCATACATTTCCACGATTCGCCGCTCTCGACGCATAATCTTCATCGCTTGTGGCACGAGTTACCACTCTTGTATGGCTGTCCGTGGTATATTCGAGGAGCTTGCAGAGATTCCCATCTCAGTTGAGCTGGCCTCTGACTTCCTCGACAGAGAAGCTCCCGTGTTCCGTGACGATACTTGCGTGTTTGTTTCCCAGTCTGGTGAGACTGCCGACTCACTGATGGCTCTTCGGTATTGCCTGGAGCGTGGCGCATTGACTGTTGGTGTTGTGAACGTTGTCGGTTCATCCATTTCTTTGCTCACCCACTGTGGTGTTCACGTCAACGCCGGTCCCGAAATCGGCGTCGCCTCCACCAAGGCTTACACCTCTCAATTCATCGCCATGGTCATGTTTGCTCTGTCTCTTAGTGAGGATCGAGCTTCCAAGAAGATCCGGCGTGAGGAGATCATGGAGGGTCTTGCCAATATCTCTGGCCAGATCAAGACCATTCTGGACTTGGATCAGCCCATCAAAGAAATGTGCGAGAAGGTTTTCAAGAACCAGAAGTCTCTGCTCGTGCTCGGCCGTGGAAGCCAATTCTCTACTGCTCTCGAAGGTGCTCTCAAGATCAAGGAAATTTCCTATCTGCACTGCGAGGCCGTCATGTCTGGAGAACTGAAGCACGGTGTGTTGGCTTTAGTCGACGAAAACATGCCAATCATCATGATTCTCACCCGTGATGAGATCTTTAAGAAGTCGCTTAATGCCTACCAGCAAGGTAAGTTCCCTCTTACTCCTGAAATTCTTCGCCTTGCCCCCTTGTGTCGGCCATTACTAACACGATTTTTTCAATAGTCATTGCTCGTGGTGGAAAGCCCATTGTTCTTTGCAATCCTGCTGACCCTGAATTTAAGACATCCGAGGCGCAGAAGATTGAAATACCCAAGACTGTTGACTGTCTCCAGGGTCTTCTCAACGTCATTCCCTTGCAGCTGATTGCTTACTGGCTTGCCGTGCTTGAGGGCCTTAACGTGGATTTCCCTCGCAACCTAGCCAAGTCTGTCACTGTCGAGTAAAATGGCCAAGCCGTAAGTTGTCCATGCACTAGCTGTACTGGCGTGTCTCGCTGGCGTGTCACCATGTTGCGGCTGGTGTGAGGCGCAGTTTGCATACGGATGTTTGGTGGTACGATGACTGCAGATGCATGTACTTGGCAGCGACATTGGGCGGATCATGGGAGTTTTTCATTTTACTTTCACTGGTTTATTTTTTAATTGTGTCACTGTCGGGAATGAATAGCGATTTGGTTGCAGAGTTTGCCTGCGATTTGATAATGGATGCCCCTGGGGTGCACAAAGTTAGGTCGGTTTTCGGAGGGAACAAAAATACGCGTGTTGGCAAGCCTTCTTTTTTGACAGGTTGCAGATTACGAACATGTAGCAAATTCAAAATAAAGCGAGTACTGCTTGTAGCAACTGAAGTCCCCATGAATGCCATGACGAAAGAATATTGGATGTGACGGAATGTAGGGAAGAAGAGGGAAACAGTTTGTTACTATTACACAGTGACTTGGTTTCACTTCTATAGACAACCCGTCGCTAACAAAAGCCACGCCGTGAGGTTGGCAACACTACTTTGTGTGTGTAGACCAGACCCAAGCCATCATGCTCTGAAGGTGGTGTTCGGCCCCTCAATCTCCTGGACATGTTTCAACAAACACAACCCCTTGTGTCGCCGTAGTCATATACGAGACTGCTCCAGCCTGTCAGATTCCATGGTCAAAACAAGAAGATGACGCATTTCCTCTACCAGAGTACTTTACACTGTTTGCGTTCCGTAGCCCTTGATTTTCTCGGCAAAAGCCCAGCTCTGGTCCTCCAGCTTCTCGTTTTCTTTGATCTCCACACCATCTTTGGTCACGACAGCCAAAGAGTAGCTATCCAAGCTTCTGGCGTCTCTGTAGAATAAAACCTTCATGCACTCTTTGATCACGTTGAGGGCCTCCTCACGGGTAAGCTTCGCAGCGGATTCCTCATCGGGTGCGTAACGGCGCATCACGGGCTGGGCCAACATGGCGCCAAACCCGGTGGCTAGACTGGGAGACGAGTAGGTCGTTCCCAATAGATCGGCAGCAGCGAGAAAAGGCGCGCCCTGGTCGTCGAGGCCTGCCACGAGGAGGTGGTTCCACAAAGGGTCGAACTTGGACCGGCGGCGGTACAGGAGTTTGGACAGGTACCGATGGAGATTGGAGGCGCTCAGGCGAGCCGAGTCAGGAGAGTGGTAGGCCTCGGCGAGAGCAAGGTCTGTGAGATGTCGGTCGAGGTATTGCATGTCAGAAATGTCACCACTGAAACCGACAACGGAGGCATTGGCAAATGGACGGAGACGCTTGACGTCGGTGAAGCGGGCCAGAGAGCCGTATGATGCTGTTGTTGAGGAGGAGAAGGAGGTGGAGGAGATGCATTAGTATTGAACACCTGCTGAAGCGGGCATGTGAAGCAGAGTGCCATACCAAGGTTGTCGGCGGCTATGACGACGCCGTCCTTGAATTTGATGGCCACGACGGAGGTTCCTGTGACAATGGGCTGCTGTGTATGTGCCGTGGGGGCGTTGTTCTGCATGAATGAGGCATCATATGCGCCGTATACATCGTCTCTGGGCTTTGATGGGGACTGTAAGTATGCACATGGTCTGTAAACGCCTGGGAGAAGGGTTGTTGGAACGTACTCTGCCCCAGGCTTGTGGCCGGTGGTCCATAGCTGGTGATGTGAGTTGCGGAGGGCAGGGGTGAGACGTGGAATTGGAGACAGATCAGATGATGAGAGAGGTGCTCTATTGAAGGAGAAAAAACCTGGAGAAGACCTGGAGAAGACCTGGTGAGAGTGATGGGGATGCGCTCGTCGATGGCTTGCAAGCTGGTGATGATGTGAGCTGCGGTTTGTCTCCAGCTGTGAGGGTCGCGCGTCCTACGGGAGCCTGCTGGTCTGCTAGCCTGAGCTTATGTGTTGACTGCGTTACATAAGCAGATTGTCAGTTCTGATTGGGCAAAAAAGGGGACCACAGCCTGATCGGTACTGGGGACTTGTGACGGGTCGAACGTCTGGCGTGAAGCCAGGTAGTCAATACTTGATCCCTCCCCCTGCAGTTGCAGCTACGCAGTTATGCAGTTATGCAGTTGCAGGGCAACAGCAACAGACAAGCGACCCCAAACTCTCGTCGTTTCACCAGAACACGTACCCACCCTCCCGTCTCGTGCGCGAACGTCAAAACCACCCATCGATATTCCATCTGGACAATTCCTCGAGGCCAATTGCCCACGGTGCCAAACCCTCACGCAGTCCAGGAACAGAGCCAAGTCCATATCCCACCCAGCAGCGTAAACAATGTTGACAGCAATCAGCAGAGTCGCCGCTCGCCGAGCCCCCGTACCCAGACTCACCACGCGTCTGCTCCGAGGGCCTGCAAACCGACCCAATGCTCTCCCCTTCGCTGCCGCGCGCTGCCTAATTATTTCCACATGGATGCGCTCGCCGGAAAAGGGAGCCCCGCCAACAGGCAGCAAGGCAAAGAAGACCGCTTCTGCAACCGAGAAGAAGAAGACGAAGCCCGCGACCAAGAAGAAGGCCAAGAAGCCCGCGGCCAAGAAGAAGGCCAAGAAGCCCGCGGCCAAGGCGACCAAGAAACCCAAGAAGGAGCTGACGCCCGAGGAGAAGGACAAGGCTGATCTGAAAGAACTAAAGAAGATGGCCTTGTTGAAGGGCCCGGCGTTGCTGCCCGATTCGGGATGGTCGGTTTATGTCGCGGATAACGTTGCTGCCGGACAGGGCAAAGTGACGGACCAGATCAAGCAAGTTGCAGGGAAGTTTGCCAGACTTTCCGAGCCGGAAAAAGAGGTACGTTGGGCAACAGTACAGTGACTACGGTGACGAAAGACGTCCCTCTGTGCCAGAGACGAGAATGCTAATAGTCTTCCTCGGCGCAGCGCCTCAAATCCATCGCGTCAACCAACAATACGGCCAACAAGGAGAATCGTCAGAAATGGATCGAATCGTACCCGCCCGAGGCCATCTACATGGCCAACATTGCCCGTCGCCGCATCGCCCGCAAGCTCGACAAGTCACGCATCTATCTCATCCACGATGACCGCCAGCCCAAGCGCGCCAGAACCCCGTACACTCTGTTCGTCAAGTCCCGCTTCTCACAGGTCAACAGCGGCATGGCCAACGGTACCGCGCAGGATGCCTTCCGTGCCATGAGCGAGGAGTGGCGTTCCTTGTCCGAGTCGGACAAGCAGTCGTTCAAGGACGAGGCAGCCAAGGAGGCGAAGACGTCGCAGGTGCTGTTGAAGGACATCAAGGAGAAGGCTAGGGCGTACTGCAAGGCTCAGAAAGGTTCTCCTAGCCAGGTTCCCTCGTAAAGCGGTGGTAATGATGAAGGCCGGGGAGGACTTTGAACACACTGCTGATGTTGTCTGAATTTGGCGGCTCAAAGAGAATGGAATTTATTCTACTTGGCCGGTTAAAAGGAGGCTACGTATTGAGGTGGTTTGGGTCTTGTACTTCCTGCGTCCAAGATACTATACTACTAGGAGTGACGTAATACTATTTTTGTATTACAAGCAAGGCAATAATGAGGAAGCCTCCGGGATATTCATATTTTTCTGCAAGCTTTGACTACGTAATCCATGTACAACGAACGAGTGATTCTTAGGGACGAGTGTATTCTAGTTTCCGTGCGTTAATGCATATAGAATGCCTTGTGCTTAATCATTGATAAGCCCCATCTCTAGCATAGGAGGGACTCCCAAGAAGAAAAAATCTCGGGTGGTTCTTCTCGCTTTGCACCTGGGAGGGTGTAGTCGATTGTTCTCAATTTGGTATATCCAAGTTTGTCTTTTTGTACTCGACTGGGCACCCTATCCACTCCAAAACTCATCACCAGGAGCCCGAGGTAATCAATTTGAAGAAAAAAGTCCCAAATGTCTAATCAACACCATTAATGGCCGCAAAAACACACTTGCCGTCATCGCTTCTCTGCGCTAGCTATCGTAAGCACAGCATCGCCGGCCGCATCATGCCACTGGGCACCTGTGAGTTTGATCTGCCGACCACTCGTCAAATACAGCAATAGATACGTGTGCTTCGCCACATAGCCCCAGCAGTAGAAGCGAATCCAGTCGTGCAATCTACCCCGGCGACACCAGACACCCCATCCCGCCAAGCCGCTGTGGAGGTAATTCGTGAGGAACACCCATGTATTGAGACGCACAGCGTCTGGCCAGGACGTACAGTCCACAAGCCAGTAACCCCTTTCAAAGGGCTCTATCTGACGGACAATAAGTGGGTTATAGCGAGAAGAGAGGTCTCGAGCTAACTTGTCCAGCTTTGACGAGACGAGCGATGCCGGGTCAAGGTTGTCAACCGAGACAGGTGGTGATGGAGGCCGTATATCCAAAGTATTGGCGATGGCTTCGATCATTGACGGATCAGATGACCGGACCGGGCCAGCATCGGTCGTCGTTCGGGCTAGTTGAACGTGGTTTGGCTGCTGCTGGTGGTGGTCACTGTCGTCGACTCGTTTGGATATCTTGGTTTGTGGCAGTTCTAACTCGGCCCTTGCGGCGGGAGTAGAAGAGTTCACGCTGGCAAAGCTGCTAGAAATGTGCGTTACATCAATCCCCAGCTCGGCATGCTCGTCATATTGGTCTGCTCGTGCGTGTCTTTTGCGTAAATCCCCCGGGGGAACGGGAGTAACAGGGATGGTGTCTTTTGGCCTCCTTTTCCTCTGCCTCTGGCTTGAGAGTTCCTCGCTATTGGGGACAGGTATAGAAGATGGGACATCAATAGCCTCAAAGCTGGCTGTTGGTGACCTCTTCTCACCATGGTCCCTGCTCGAGGACGAAGTAGTGGAAGGGGCTTGTTGCTGGAGGTAGCGCTGAAGCACTCTGGTGGGTGTTACATTGATTATACCAGCGCCAGGGAGAGGATACGAGTCATCGATCTCGCTTGGGGGTGCTTTCCACGACGACTGAGAAGGAGTCAGAGCTTGCGACATGGGATCTGCCGCCAATGAAACATTTCGCTGATGCGTAGACGGTCTCGCAGGCCGAAGCCGCGGAGAGGACCGGTTGTCAATCGCGCTTTGAAAACTCAACTCCTGCGATTCTGTTCCGAATGCCTGCTCCATATCAGGCGTCACGAAGTTTTGGCAAGAAGAGTAGGCGTCTGTAGCAAGGATACGCAATGTCTGGGATGTTGGTCCCGTCTTCGGCCCATGTCCCCCATGGGGTATTGGTAGTCTCGCTCGGGCTATGCGCACTCTTGCGTCTGGGCCGAGCCCAGGCTCTGGCTGGAAGGCAAGATATGCCCTGGCAAGCTGTCTGTATGAAGCATCATCTGCGACTCTGCTTGGGGCCGTTACGTGAACCAGAATTTCGACGTCGGGGGACTGGCTTGCCATCCCAGTGAGCCCTTGGTTGCCAATGCCGTCAGTTGAAGTGGGAAATTGCTCATGGCGGCGTCGTATCGCGAGAGCCGAGAGCCGAGAGGTAAGGTTTGCGCAACCACGGCGAAGGGAGAAGTATGTAGGCTAGTGGCGTACGAAAAGCTGCTGGCGGCGGGTTTGTGAAAGCTACGTGATAGTAATAGTATATATATTCACGGCGGGGACCGGAGCTTGGCCCAACCTAGGTCGCGTGCGGGAGGTGAGGTGAAGTGCCTAAATAGTAAAAACAAAAACTGGGCAGCGCGTCTGGATGGGATGGATGGTGGAACGGTGAAAATAGTTGGAGTACGGAGTACGGAGTAGATGACTCGTATTCCGGGGCAGTTTGTCTATGTTGTCTATGCACAAGTAACAAGTGAAGGGGTGAAGAAGGGGCAAGTGTCATGCAGCAGCCGGAAGGAGTGACCGACAGAAGCGGCATGCGGGGCCATGATTGATTGGCTGTCTGACAAATTTGAAGCTTGTCAAAACCCCCTGAGAACGGGAACGATTCGTTACAACACCAACCCCCCCCAAAAAAAACCACCACGCCAAACCCTGAACCTTTCCCATATCAGACCATCACATCACCAACAACAACAACAATAAAAAAAAAAAAAAAAATCTCACCCGCCACCACACCCCGATCCTCGCAATCATGGCCGCCCCCAAGACCCGCGCCACCCTCGGCCGGGTCCTTGTCATCGGCGGCAACGGCTTCCTCGGCCACCACATAGTCAACCAAGCCGTCGCCGACTGGACCACGACGGCCGTGTCCTCCATCGACCTCCGATGCGACAAGAACCGCAACCCCCACGCCAGCTACCACGAGTGCGACATCACCGACACCAGCAAGCTGCAATCCCTCCTCGAGCAGATCAAGCCCGACGCCGTCATCCACACCGCCAGCCCCGCCGCCAGCAGCGAGACCAAAGTCGCCAGGGACCTCTTCAGGCGGGTCAACGTCGACGGCACCGCCTCCGTCATCCTGGCATGCCGGGCCACGAGCTCCGTCAAGGCCCTCGTCTACACCTCCTCGGCGAGCGTCATCTCCGACAACGAGCACGACCTGCGCAACGCCGACGAGCGATGGCCCGTCGTCCGCGGCGCCCAGCAGAAAGAGTACTACTCCGAGACAAAGGCCGCCGCCGAGCAGCTCGTCCTCGAAGCCAACCGCCGCCTCGACACCCACGACAACCGCGACAACCACGCCCTCCTCCTGACCACGGCCCTCCGGCCCGCCGGCATCTTTGGCGAGGGCGACGTCCAGACCTTGGCGGGCTTCCTCAAGGCCTACCGCACGGGCAAATCCCACATCCAGCTCGGCGACAACACAAACATCTTTGACTTTACCTACGTCGGCAACGTCGCCCACGCACACCTCCTCGCCGCGCAGGCCCTCATCCTCACCGCAAATGCCACCACCGCGCCGCTCGACCACGAGAAGATCGACGGAGAGGTCTTCATCATCACAAACGACTCCCCCTGCTACTTCTGGGACTTTGCCCGCGCCGTCTGGAAAGCCGCCGGGGACAAGGCCGGCACGCAGGGCGTCTGGACACTGGGAAAAGGCACGAGCCTGGCCGTGGGCTCCCTGAGCGAGATCTTCTTCGGCATCATTGGGAAACCCCCTACCTTTACAAGAGTGAGGGCCGTCATGGCCACCATGACGAGGTACTACAACATCACAAAGGCCAAGACTGTGCTGGGCTATGAGCCGCTGTGGACGTTACAGGAGGGTGTGGATAGAGGCGTTGCTTGGTTTTTGGAGCAGGAGAAGAGGTGACGGGCTGTTTTGGGGGGGGACATGAGTCCCTTTCGTTCTTCCCACTAGGGGAAGAAAAGAAGGGAGAAGAACATATTTTCTTCTTCCTCTCTTTTAAAAGAAAAAAAAAAGGAAAAAGGATACAAAGTCGGTCATATTGTAAACGTGGCCCTCACGGTATATACATTCGGGACACGCAGGGTACTAATAATGCTCGGCTGGGCCTATAGTCATTATTGTCAGCAAGCATGGGGGAGGAGTCGAAAGTGGAAAACACCAGGGCGGGCTCCAATACTCTGTATAATAACGTTATTTATTTCATCATCGTCATCAGCTCAAGGGGTCACAAGCACATAGAAACGTCTTCATGGAGAGCAACTCTGCCTCGTATTCAGATCACAAGACCTTTTCCTGCCTAAGCTACCTATCGCCAATGTTCGTCGCTTTAAAGTTTTACAACCCGGACGTCCGTCTCTCCCCCCTTGCAACATGTGACTCTCTCCGTCGTTGTAAAAATGAGTCAAACACCCCGATCCTTTATACAAAAGGATATTTGAGGAATAATGGGCAAAAAAAAAACTCCAGTCATAGCAGCAGCAGCAGCCGCCAGCCTTCATACCGGCCATTGTCTGATTGCATCCCTCCCCTCTGCCCCCCCCCCCCTCCCCGATCTGCAACTCCCTGCTCGGCATCAACGCAGCACTTTATCCCGACAACAAGCCATGCTTAAACGGAGTGCCTCTAGGTCCGACAGTCACTGATGACAGGGACCGCTCCATAAAGTCTAAAAAGGAACAAAAAAGGTGGAAAGGTAGAGAAGTAATGAAAGGAAAATGAGAGCAAGAGCAAGAGATTTATCACTTTTGAAAAAAATAAAGATAAAAACTCTTCTCCAGTGCTGTCTCATGGGAAACTTTTCTCCATGGTAATTAACGGGGGCCAGGGAAGGACTTGGAAGCAAAGTGGCCAGCTCCTCCTGGGATTGTAGGGCACTTTCCGTCTGTATATAAAGAATCGAAGATGAAAGGAGGACTCGTCGATGAGGAAGTAAAAGACCATGTGATTCATACAACCACCCGCTTTATGATAACGTCATCAAAGGCACATGTCGCACTTTGACTTCCCAGACAACATCGCCACGCCGCACCTGAGCAGACGATGAGAGGCACGTATGTAAAAAAGTGTACGAGTAACAGCAATACCAAGTGGCACCGTCGTGGGCATTTTGGTGTTTCTTCGTGACGTGACCAAGTCAGGCATAAAACGCCGTGAATAATGCATCAGGCCAAACCCAACATCACATCTCCGTTTTGCGTATAGCAAAGGGCGCTTGGGCAAGAGCAGATGGTTGTTGTCCAGCTTTTGTCATGAAACGTATCGGCCGAGGAGGCCTAGAAGATAAGAAGAGCCCTTTGAAGAAGAAAAAGAAACAGGGCAAGCTATGCAGCGCTGATCATGAGTCCCCGCCGACACCTAGACCACCACCTCGACGACCCCAGGCTGAGTTGCGCCACTCGCCGCGCTGTCCATCAGAACTGCTCAGTTGGCTATCCGAATGATTGAAGCGGGGATCGTAAGGACCCCGTGGGTGATTTTCAATCCCCTGTGGCCATTTTGAAGGTGGCGAGCCTTGCCCTTGGTTGATGGAGGTCGATGATGATTCTTGAACACGCCGTACCGTCCGCTCGCCTTGCCAAACCGAAGGATCCGTCTCTACACGTTTGGGAGGGGATCGAGTGGACACATCCTGCCTATTGAAAACTTCGCTAACCTCCCCTGCAGGCACTTGACCTCGGCGGTCCTGGAATCGCTTGAGGATCTCTTTGGTTGTAATCTCGCCACTGTTGCTAAAAATGTAAGGATCATTGAGAAAATTCAATAGCTCATCAGGGACCTGTGAAGAAGTCGTCGTGTTAGGAATCTCGTGCATGCGCCGCTGTGGAAAAGGGGAAGGGGAAACTTACCTGGCACATCTCTTCAATATTGTTTATGAGTATTTCCACCGCGTCAATGACGTAGATGGCCTCACTGTCAAGGGCCGGAGCTTTTGACGCATTGGTCAGAATGTTGGGAGCAATGACGGTCGCGAGGTTCCTGATGTCCATCTTGGATCCCACCTCTTCATCAAGCTGGTGAAAAGACCCGGCCCATTTCAGAAACGTGAACAGTATTTCAAGACAGTCTCGGTGACTCTTTGGTAAAAGACAGCACGTCAGATGCAAGCACTGCTTTCTCCTCTCTGCGTCGGGAAGTTTTGCTGCACTGATCCAGAGTCTGTACAGCTTGTGCGTCATGAGAGGATCAGGGAGATCCCGGAGATAGCGTTTGAGAAGCGCTGCCAATTGCACAACTGGCTGTTCCATGAAGTTAACAACGTCACAGCCTTCCTGATTAATCTTTTCGACCATCTCCTGCTGTTTCTTGATATTGCCATTCTTTCGAAACACGCCCTCAACTGACAGATCCATCTTTCGCATCGAGGCAATTATGTCGTCCACAACTGCCGGGATGCGCAAGGTTCCGGGGCCAACACCGTCCGTTGAATCAGCGCCGTCTCGTTCAATAATCACCTCGAGTGGAACTCCAAATACGCCCTTCTTCTTCACATTCTTACTCTTATCGTTCTTGAAAGCTTTGCCCAGGTTTTTCCAAAATGTCGGTTGCTTCCGTGACTCAATAAAGTTCAAAAGTTCTTCAAGACTGAATTCTTGCTCAACCAGCGGGTGCATGGTCAACACGGCCAGGTGACGGACGTTAAAGTATTCGAGACCGGAGAGTTCGGGGAAGAACTTGCGCACCATGCGCGTAGGAATGGCCTCTGCAGAACGCACATCAGGGTCTCTACCGGCTGATTGCGTTCGCTGATGGCCAGGAGGGCGCATTCCGTCTGGGCCAGGATTACGGAAGAGATCTCGGCGAGCGTCTTGCTCACGCTTTTGCTGCTGTTCTCGAGACTGCTCCACGGCGACGATTCGAGGGATATCGTCGAGTGTTATGGCGTCATTTTGTCCGAACATCAAGTCAGTCGAGCCTTGCAAGTCGTTTCGGTTCTCGTCGCCGCCGGCAGAGCTTGGGCGTGGGCCTCGGCTATCTGCGTCTATAACGCGGGAGGATCGTGCTTGGCGAACACTCGTGGACAAATGACGGTCAAGCCGGGTGCTGCGCAGTCTTCGAACTTCATTCAGGGTGTTTTCGTACGTCGATTCGCGATTGCTTTCCTTTTGTTCACTGGTGCCCGCGTACGACTTGGATCTTGAGTCTGACGCAAGGAACGGCGGTGCGCCTTGCTTGATATTGGATGACGTGCCTTGTGTGCTGTTGTTGGTATAAGGCAACGTCCCATTGCTGCGAAGGATATCCAGTAATCGAGCCAACGCAACCTTGAGCAGGAAGACATATTGGCTAAGTTTGGTAACGTGCTCAAAGGGTAGAGCCCCTTCCGTGTTTACGGCAACACATTGAGTGCAATAAATTTTGCCATCAAAGGCGTTGTGTTGAGCCTCTGTTAGACAGCGACCCAAGTCTCTCCCACACCGACCACACTTGACACACGCAAGATGCCACCGAAAATCGCCATTCTTGGCACATTCATCCTCGACGGACCGCTTGCACAAGGGGCAGTGATCCGAGTCTTTGCCTGAGAGATTTGCGCCGCCCATGGTGAGCTGCAACAGGCTTTCGTCAGTCTTGTATATTTCAAAGTCGTTCAGATCGTCCAAAAAGTGGTCCAGTCCCTTGTTCAAGCCTGAGTCTCTTTCTAGACGCAAAGCTCCCTGCAAGCATATCCTGATCAACAATTTGAGATAATGTGCCAAGCCGGTGACCAAGGACAGAAGTTCTTGAGTGACGCCGAGCTTTCTCACAGTCGTGTCTTGAGTTTTGGAGAGTAATGAGAAGAAGGAGACGACTTTTTTGCAGAGAAGCTTGGCTTCGCGTCCATAGGATAAACCTTCCCGCGGCATACAAAGTCAGCGACGTGATTTAATGTTCTCCGTTTTTTTTTAGACTCACGATGTGCATCAAAACTCTTACCTTTTCCATTTTTTGCGCTCACCAATTGGTCTAACCTGTCCGCTGACAGGAAGAGAACCTCTACATGCCAAATGAAGCGCTTGGCGACGAGCACACCGTCAACATAGGCGCCATTGCTGACGTGGAGGAGCATATCCGAAATACACGCAGCGGAGGACTCTTCGAATGTTGACAGCACGCTCCAGATACGATAAACTTTCTCCTCTATCCGTTCTTCCTCGGTTCGAATCAACTCCCTGGCGGCATCATCCTTTGGTTCTGGCGGTACCTCCTCGGGCGAGTCGCTAGGTTGACCAAGTCGGACATTCCAGAATTTGTGGATCATGTAACATTCTGGATGCCAGTGTTGATTCTGGCCGTTACGGAAGATCTCGACAAATTGCTTCAAGATGGCGGTTTGGCAACCATTGCATCGCTGAGCAAACTGTGTTGAATAATGGTAGTGGCAATAGACGTTCCCATCATGTTCGTAATAACTGTCTTGGGCTCCGAAAACGGTGGGACAGAGTGAGCATGTGAAATGATCAACATGATACTTTCGGTCCAAAGCAGTGATGTATGATCCTCGCAATGCGCCTCCGCACTGATAGCAGAGCAAACCTAGCCGTCGAAAGTAATCTGTCTCGCAAAGCGGATACGGTCCTCCACCATTTTCGTCGTCTGCGGGGAAGAATTTGGATGCCACGATTTCACCACAGTCCTACGATATCAAGGTTAGCGGGGATTGAACCATCAAGAGTTGGATTTAAAGTTGGAGATAATTGGGCGATCGATATGGTCCTGGGTACCAAGTCATCACACCAACACCATACGTACTCGGCACTTGAAGCAGTCCAAGTGAAAAGTGCCATCCAGGGCTCGAACGAACTGGCCAGTCAATGGCTCTCCGCACTTTTTGCATATCCTCATCTGACCGCTTGTAGTTCGCCCATTTCTTTGTCGTGATCGGTTTCTCTCTCCGCTCTTTCGGGGAGGTGCTTCGTCATTCCAAGCTCCGGGGAAAGCACCAGGCATACTGGAGCCAGAGGTGGTAGGTTTTAGACGGTAGGTGCTATCTGGCGTTCGAGTCCTTGAGCACCCATTCTGCCAGTTCCTATCAGTTGGGTAGCCAGACTCGGAGCCCGAAAAGTCGCCGCGAGGACGGTCGGTAGAAGGTCGTCCGTGCTCCGACGCCATGGCGGACTGACGGTGCAGTACAAGAGCTACCTATGATGAAGAGACGCTTGCGACTTCACTTGGCCCAATTAATTGAAATATCGACAACGCAATACTAGCAAATCGAAACGGGATGCGTCCGGGCGTGATCCCGTCTCAGCGCCAGGTATGCAACAAGAGTGGACGAGGGGTAGGACTGGCGGTCGGCATCAGCTACGACAATCTTCAAAAGCAACAGGGGCGCCAATTGAAGATGCAACGAAAGTGAATCGATACGACGCACAACTTGGCCGTGAGCTGGCGTCGTAGAGCAACAAGGTCGGGATGTTCGCGTGACCGCCCCAACGGTATCAAGAGTTCAGAGTCGAAGGGTCCGCGTCGGCAAGTCGGTAAGTCGGGGGGATTGAGGGGAATTACTGGCGGGCTGAACAACGGCGTAGCGATATTGGGCCGCGGCTGGAAATAGTGTGTATGCTTGCTATGCGATAATCGTTCACTAGGCGAAAGCATGCAGGATAAGGCAAAAAATTGGTCGAAAAGCGGCGGGGGTGGAAGAATCGTGACGACGACGAAGACGTTGACGATACAGTTGCAGAAATGGCGGGTGGTAGTGATAGCTTTGGTGGTGGGTGCTGATGAGGTTGGTTGGTTGGCGTTGGCTGGGCGAGAGAGAGTACGGGCAAAACCTCCTGGGTTTGGCTTTGACGTCGAGGAAGCAGAGACTTTGGCCCTGCAGCGAGGTACAGTGGGGTTGTACTTTGAGCCGTGGAGCCGATGGTCCACTGAAGCGCTGGGCCACTTCTTGAGCAACTCGGGGGCCTTGTCGTTACGCCAGGCGGTAGTGGGAAGCGCCTGCTGGCAGAAGCCGTTTGCGAGAGACTCGGTCGATTGGAGGAACCAAATCAAATTGCTCAACTGGCTCGCACACGGCACGGAGTAAGGATGACCACCGCCGCCAGAGTCAAGAGACAGAGGCCCAAAGAACCCCAACTAATAATAGCAACGAGTCTCTGTCAGCGTGAAGCACGCGCAATACGAGCAGAAAACAATCTGCACACTTTTTGGAAATCAACAACCCCATACGGAGTACACCTCGACCCATACAAACTGACAGTAATAGAGGACGGGTGGGCTCCAGCATTGCTGCTGCAACCAGGAAGCAACATCACTTTATTATTACTCGCTTCGCTTCCTTTCAAATCTGCGCATCGTCGTCGCCTGCCAAATAATCTGCAGGCTGCCGGCAAAACACGATGCAACGAGCCAGCCAATACGCCCTTCTCCAAGCCCCGATCTGCGCAAGGTGATTTCATCATGTACGCGAATCCCGGACGAGACAAGTAGTATGCGAAAGATGTTTCCGCCACCAAATAAATTGCCCCTCAGCCAGGGCTAAATCGCTACTGCACTGTATGTACATGGGTTTTTGTGCTCCGAACGAATGCATCAGTGGCATCGCGAATCCGTGATGGGGGACACCACCAAGAAATGCGCATTTGGACACCCGTCTTTCCGCCGGATAGTCCCAGTTCACGCAAGACGAGCAAGGGAGTTTTCGTCGCACGTGAACGTGTCTTGTGTGACATGCTAATTTTGTACATCCCGTGAAACCCCCCCCCCCTCCCCTCATCTGTGACTGACTGACCGATAACTTTTTTATCATGTTTTAAGAAAGCTTCAGCGATAAGAAAAAATGAAAACCATATGCGCAAGAAAATCTTTATGCGGCTTCGACTTGATACCGCCACCTTCGTGAGCTTAAAAAAAAAAATAAAGCTGCTATTTAGCAATACTAAACACGAATTCAAGCTGTTATCGATCCGTTTCCATGACAATTTCAGTTCAAATTCCCATGCATTCATACCACCGGCACTTCAAGATCCTCTCTCTGTTCGAAATTGTCGGCTGATCATGTGTTCACCACTTTCCCTTGACCAGTGCCTTAAGTCTGCGCTCAATTTGGTCCCTTCCCTCCAGTGTTTCCCATACCTCATGCGGTGCGCCATTGATAATATCCCACTCCTTCAAGTTCTTGGTTAATGTTGTCAAGTCTCTCTGTTTCTGCTCCCACTGCTTGCTTCGCTTGATCTCCTTCCCGGAGCTGACAACTACCAACGGGGTGTCCTTATCCTGAATCTGACGACTGCTTTGCACATCTCGCTTCGTGAACGACTCAAGAACCAAACTCTCTTGCAGCTGGGAAAAGATAAACTTGCTGCTTTGGTATGACGATCGGCCGTAGACGCGGTCTCGTGAATTTCGGCCTCTGAAGATGGCACCAGGGAGGCGGACAAGTCCGAGAGGAGATATAACACCACGCAACCAGAGAAGGAATCCTCGTCCAGGTGATGCCCAAGAGTGGAGGAGGTCTTCATGAAGGGGATCTATGAACAGCAGGCCCTTGACGTCTCGGCCATGTCGGGACGAAAATACCCTCGAATAGAGAGATCCAATACCCGCGCTGGCAATAACCCAAGGTCCCTTCTCGCCGGCCTTGACGAGGGCCTCACTCAGAACATCGACGGCAAAACCAGCTGACAGGGGAGACGGCGCTGTATCAGACCACGCCATGCCAGGACGATCAGCGAAGCAATACCGAGAAATGGAGCCATTCTTAATGGCGTTGTCTGCAAAACTCCACAATCCTTGCTCAACAGGCCATTCGCCACCTTCGAAGAGTACCGTCGGCAATTCATGTCCAAGAGGGTTGGTTTTATTCCCGTTGCAGTACACGTGAATACGGTACTTGTCTCCATCAACGCCGTAAAGTTTTCCCGGTGCAGCGAAGCCAGCGTCCAATGCCCGCAGAATAATCGTTAGTGTAATCAGAACGACAGCAACAACCATGACGACATAACCAATGGCCGATACCATGACAGCAGACCATTCCGTGAGGGTTCGTCTCGTCTCAGCACGGCCTGTCAGTCGTTCTTCTTCCTCCTCCTTGCCCCATTTGACCATCCGGTCTGTGAGCAACGTCCATAGACTCATCAGCAGAGCCCAAATCGCGCTGACGGTGCCGACCCAGCCTTCCTCATATCTTGTTTGCTGGACTGCAAGGAGAATAATCATATCAAGCATGAGAAGGAACTACAGCCCAGTCAAGTTAGCAAAACCCGCATCATGTAAACAGTCCCGACGCAAGATCATGTGATAGGACGTACAGCCATGACGAAGGATAGAATTCGAACTGCCTTTGCCGGCACGCCAAAGAAGATGAGAACGATCAACATATTGGCAAATGTCAACGTAGTAAAGCCAAACGCAAGGAATCCGCTTCCTCTTGTGTGAAATCCTGGAGGGGTCGCAAATGTTGACACAAGAAGAATGATCCACCACGCGAATGTGATGATGGTGAAGAGGAGCGTCAGGTAGCGAAGAACACGGATACTCCAAAGATTGTAGGGCGATACAGCTGGGTCATCTGGCGTGAGCAGCACTCGATTCGAATCCCTGGGGGAATCAACACGATTTGGGAGCAGACGAGTATGCTCATCGGGCGGTGCCTGCTCAGGTCCATCGACGGAGCTCCGATGGCCGTGGCCATTTCGACAGTCGTCGTCATCATCGCTCTTTCTGCTAAACAAAGGCATCGTGTCTGCTTTGCTCTTCTCACCTTACTCTGCCGTCCAGATGGGTGCAGATGAAGGAACGGGCTTCCAAGACCGAGGGTATGCTCCAAGGAATACCCCGACTTTAAACACTTGCTCCCCAATGCAGCTTCGCAAGTGCCGACTGGTCGATTTCCATATAAGGAAAGTCTACGTCATAGAGGTCGACTCGGTATGGGCCAATCAGCGGGCCTCCTAGGTGGCGAGCTAGTGGTTTGCAGCGGGTCCTATTGTCTCTGAATCCCCCAAAAGAGGTTGGACCGTTTCCAGCCTGTCCCTTCTCACGCGTCACTGCTGAGAATTTATGCTAATGAAGATCTACCGAGAACTAGGCGTCCGGCAGCGGTCCCTATAGGTAGGCAAAGGAGGTGAGCGTACGGAGTAATATCTGGTTAGATGCAAGTTGGCAACGCATGCCATTCCTTCCTTCCTCTTTTTCTGGGTTAATTCGCAATAGGGTAGCGTCAGGTTGTGGCTTGTGAGTCGAACATGGAAGGTGGAGACGGGCGCAAACAACAGGGCTGCGTCAGCATTAAACCGTCACGGATCCACTTTTTCACAGGTTGGTCGGAACCGCCCCCGCCACAAATCGACGAGCTGCTTCGTTCTTCGTCACAACACCGAAACTCGTGGCCGTCATAACGATTCGGCTGTTGGAAAACTCGAAGTGTGCCCAACAACAGCCAAGTCGTATAGCGCTGTATACCCCAGGGAACCTGGCGAACAAAAAGGAGTACACCGGTTTGCCACAGAAAGCTGTGCCTGCATAAAACATAAAGCAAGGAAGCAGACCAAGTGCACGGTACAAACCCCCTCGCCGTGGACGCTTGTTTCACGCGCCGAGCACAAAGAGAAAGAGAATTAGACATACTGTACTCTATTCTTGCTCTGCAATAGGAGACAAGTTGTCCCGCACGCAGAAGAATTCAAGAACCATTCACTCCCCCAACAAATCGCGTTGGCCGTATCTTCATAAACCCCCCCCCCACATCTTCGCCATGCCTGCCTTGACTATATCGATCGACAAGGCCACGCGGTCGCGGTCACGGTCAACATCCCCAGTCCGTCCGCCCATGTCCCCTATAACGCCTCCTCTGGCTCCGACGCTGCCACAAGATACCGCTCCGTCGCCAAGGAATCTGCTACCACCAAGACAGCCGTTGACACATTCATCACAGCCGTCACAGCAGATAGGGATTCCGCCACCACCTCCTGAGCCCATAGACTTTGAGTCAAATCCAGACGTCATCGCCCTGAAGTCTGCCATCTCGGTACTTCAAGTCCAGCAAAGCCGAGCCGCTGGAGACATTCAAGCTCTGAATAGGGTCAGGGGAGAGGCCCTGGCAGAGCCCGAAGCTTTCATAAAAGACCTGGCTGCTGGGAAAGTTAAGCCAAGAGACGACTTCGTCTTTGGAGCCGGTGACAGTGACGAAGACGGCGAGGAAAATGACGGCAAGCGTTTCTCTCAGGGGCAGAGTGACAAGCCAAGAGCTTGGTCCTCCTTGCCAAAGCCGCAAGATGTGGTTCGCTGCCCTCCAATAAATTGGGCTCAATATGCCGTCGTTGGCGAATCCCTTGACAAACTCCATGCCGAGCAACTGAGCCGCCCGTCACAAGGAACCCCAGCTGTCTTTGGGTCTAGTGGGCTGTACGATGTGAATATCGATGGAAAGCAGGAGACGTATAACGGCGTTGCGGCACCGTACGATCCTGGGCGGGATGCGATTGACCGTGATTCCAACAAGAAGTGACAGGAAACATGAAGTACTGGGCCATTTACCATACGGTATGAATCGCCATCGGTTCACGAGAACACGAAGAAATTTGCAACACGTCACGAATGGGAGTGTGACGAGGTGATTTCTTGGCGTTTATATATGTGTTTAATGGGCGTTGGCTGCGGCATGAAACTTTGGACATTCCAGCATAACCTTGTACTGGGAACCAGGTGTGGAAAGAGATGCGTTGTGAATATCAATTTTATTGAGTGGTAAACCTATATTCCCCGTGCATTGAAGGATGTGTTTTAAAGATGACCCATGCACTTTGAAAGGGCAACAAGGCCCGGGATTTGTTCTTTTTCACATCCATGCAGTGTTATCCCTCGCAAACGTATAGTGTATCATTGGTCTTGCGCCCTACAAGAGGCGTCAAACGGCAGCGACAGTGCGCCGGCAAAGCTTTCATTGGAACACGGGGGTACCAGCGTCCAATAGCCTTCTTTATCTGCCAACGCAGCATAACCATCTGTTTCTCTCATTCCCTTTCTGTACCTTGATCAAACGTGGGCTTGTCATGCCTTTCTGCTCTTCAAATCATGACCTGTAGGGTGTCACTTCTGACGTGCTGTGACACAGGCGCTTCAGGCTCAGCTAGTTGCTATTCTTAAATCACAGTCACATTGGGAAATCTCTGTTGGAAATAAATCGAAATGGTAAATAGGGCGCTAGGTTGCAAGTGACGGATGAACCGGAAGTGATGAGAATGTGCTTACTCCGTGCTTTGCTGAACGGATCGCCGAAGGCGGCGGTTATACTGCTTCTTGTCATCTTTGCTGCTTCCCCAGAGCAACTTGGTGGCCTCGGGGTTTATTATTTTCCTTGGATCATATGCCGGCTCATCTTCTTCTAGAGTGGAAATGATAGCCTCGATGTGGGACTTGATATCTTCCCGTTTTAGCGGGTTCGGGACGTAACAAGCGGTTCCATCGGGGGCAACATGGTGGTGGAATATCTTGGTTTCGAACCTGACTCGGGGCTGCTCGTCTGGAAAGCGAGTGCTGAAATTCATCTTGATGCGGAACAGGCCGCCGTCGAGATTGGTCATGGGGCGCCCGAAGTAGGTGATGATCCAGACAAAAGGATTGCCGTCTTCCATGGCCACGTCGTGCGGCATATCACCTCGCTTGAAGTAAGACACGGCCTGTTCGTACTGGTGCTGCAGATTGACGGCCACAGTGGATTCTTTGGCGACGGCTTCGAGACCTTCTTTGGCCCATGCATCTGGTTCTGCGTCGAGGACAGCTTTGATTTTGTGAAGTCGCCGTTCTAGATCTGGATAGTTGAATTTACCATCCATGGAATTGCTACCGGGTGATTCGAAGGGCATTCGGACAAATGGGTCCAGTTCCTTCACCTCTGACTTGCCTGTTTCTATTGAATCTAGGTAAGATTGGTAATACCAAAGAAATCGACGCTTGCACAGATCTCTGAATGGCTCGAAGGCGATGGGATCCTCTTCGTCGTAATCCTCACTTCTACTGGGGACCGTTTCCGGAAACTTATCGGTCGCGTTCATCCCGAGATAATTCTCCAATCGCTGGATAACGCTTATTCTAAGACTCTCGTGACGAATCTGTTGAGCATTAGAGTATGATACGCGGTGGAAAAAAGATTAGGGCAAGAACAAAAAAAAAAGAACCTTTTGAACGTAATGTTTTTGTGCAATCTTGTCCGACTCTTCGTTGGCATCTTCGAACCCGGGTTCGTTCTCATACGGGTTGGCTGACATGAGACTTTGTATAGACAAAAGAATGGACTCAAGTCCTTGAGCCGATGACCATTCCTCACCCCGCTCTCCACGCCAGGTTCTGTTCGACAGCAGAATTAATCAACGTTTAATGGAGTGTTGGAGTGTACTGGTGAAGTCCTCGAGGAGAGGAAGATATTCATACCCCAATATTGACCTATCCAATCAGTACTAGAACAACCTCAGCGTCATGTTGTCAATTCGGGCAACTTACAAACACACTTTACCGCTTGAGTATATGTTGGGATGAAACCGACAGCGCCCTCCATTTGTCGTGACACACTGTACGCTGGGTGACTTGGAGGGATAATCTATGGCACGTGAGCGATGAGTCAAACAGTCGCAGGTAGCAGACGGAGATGCGGTCCAAAAGTACCCTTGCTGAAACGAATGGCAAACTGAACATGCAGAATGAAGTTTAGTTATGATGATGAGAAACAAGTAGGTTCAGATGGACCTGTTTTCAAGGGCCGTACCTCGAAAAACCCATATTCGTAAGGGGTCTCGTGGGGACCCATGATTATTGCCCTCACATTGCGGACATCGATATCGCGACAAGCAACGGCGATGGCTGTGACGGCAGGGTGTTAGGGGACCATGAGGTTCGTGGACCACGCCAAAGGGTGAATCAATGCCACGAACCAAGATCAGAGCCTCTCTGGATGTCACTGAGCTCCTGTCATGGACATCTCTTGGTCAGCCTCACGAAAAAGATAGAAACCCGCGATGGTATTGGAAGTATCGAGTGATGCGGGGCAATTGAGCTATACGAACTTTGGAGATGCGGATGATAGACTGATCCATGATGGCTGGGCCTACTGACGTAGGCGTGTCTTATGAAAGTGACCAATCAAAAACAAGTGAGGCATCAATGTCGAGATGGATGCAAAACCGGGTATATTTAAAAGGGAGTAGCGACGTCAAGCGAAGTCAAGCACTGGAAAGCAAAGCAAAGCAAAAAAGCAAAGCAAAGCAAAAGTGATGTGAGCTCTGGTGGATGGATTTGTTGGATTTGGCTGTTCGTTGCAGGTGGCTCCAGTCATGTTCACATCAACTTAATAAACATTTGAACGCCATGATTCAGTGCAGTGCATGGGCCAGTGCATAGGCCAGTGCATACATAGGCCAGTGCATATGTAAATTACCATGTAGGCCAGGCAGCCAGGCAGCCACCAGGGTGCTGCATGCTTCTTCGCGGAGTGGGGCGGCACATGCAGCCTGGCAGTCTGGTAATAATGAACGGTGCGATGCATGTGTAGTCTCCCGCCGGGTCCTACGCGGATTGTAGGCCCCGGTAACATCCATTCCATTTCATTGTAACTATCAGGCAAGGTTGCCGGGCCAAGGCGACGTCGAGGGCTGAACGGCCTGGTGCCGCCTGGTGCCGCCTGGTGCCGCCTGGTTGCTGCCGGGACGAATTCTATCAGCCGCAGCCGCAGCCTTCCAGTGGGGTTGTTGTACCTGCGTGGCGCCCGCTGCACGATTTCCAGTGATAAACCCCCAGACCGTCTGGTAGCCCAGGCTTTATTTAGCACTGAGCAGCTGACAGTGGGGACTCACCAGACGCGTCCACCACCTCTCAACATTCACGTGGACGGGGTCGACGCGTTAATCAATGTTATATTCAGAATCGCCGCCGTCATCGTTCAAGCAACCTTTAACACGGACCGATGGTTCTCCTAATCTTCTCCTTTCTGGACAGACATAGATCCCCCCTGAGGATACTCAACAAGTGACTGACACTTATTGCGCACTAAGCAGTTTGCAAAATGGCCAGTTTCTTCGACCTCAAGGCCCGGAAGGCCGCTGCTGCGACCAATGGATCTTCAGATCAAAAGAATCAGAAGCCGACCGAGGTCAGAAACCAGCCATGGGTAGAGAAATAGTGAGCCTCCGTAGTCAATTGACTTGGCGTTTGCAATTAGAGCTGTTCCTCTAACTATTCATTTTCAGCCGACCCAAAAGCCTCGACGATGTTACCGCTCAAGACCACACCGTTACGGTCCTGCAACGCACATTGCAGGCTTCTAATGTACGACCTCTCAGCTCACAACCCACAAACAATAGTTCAGACTCATACTGAACTCTGATAGCTCCCTCATATGCTCTTTTACGGCCCTCCAGGGACGGGCAAAACCTCAACTGTGCTTGCCCTGGCCAAGGAGCTCTTTGGCCCCGAAATGACAAAGTCTCGAGTCCTCGAACTGAATGCCTCCGACGAGCGCGGTATTTCTATCGTTAGAGAAAAGGTCAAAAACTTTGCACGCATGCAATTGACCAATCCCACTCCAGGGTACAAGTTGAAGTACCCGTGTCCACCGTTCAAGATTATTATCCTCGACGAAGCCGATTCGATGACTCAGGATGCCCAGAGCGCACTACGACGAACGATGGAAACATACAGCAAAATCACCCGCTTCTGCTTGATCTGTAACTATGTCACCCGCATTATCGACCCGCTAGCCAGTCGCTGCAGCAAGTTCCGATTCAAAAGCCTCGATCAAGGCAACGCAAAGAAAAGGCTAGAAAGTATTGCGGCTGCAGAAGGCGTGTCTTTGGAAGAGGGGGCTCTCGATGCACTTATACGCTGCAGTGAAGGTGATTTGCGTAAAGCAATTACGTTCCTACAGAGTGCTGCGCGACTAGTCGGAGCCAGCGCTCTGAGTAAGGACGGCGACGGCGATGAAGAGATGGACGTTGACAGCAAGCCAGTTACAGTCAAGATTGTGGAGGACATTGCTGGAGTCATCCCGGATCAGACTGTTTCCGAGCTGGTAGATGCCATGCGCCCACGCGGTGCAGGACAGACTTATCGCTCGGTATCGAAAATTGTGGAGGACATGGTAGCAGACGGATGGAGTGCGACCCAAGTGGTCTCTCAGGTGATTCACCTCCTTGACACTGCTCAATAAAAGCTCCCTTGGACTAATCTCTTGGATAGCTCTACCAATATTTGACCACGGATGAGACGATATCAGACGTTCATAAGAACAGAATTGTCCTTGTTTTCTCCGAAATCGACAAAAGATTAGTTGATGGTGCAGATGAGCACTTGTCTATTCTGGATCTGGCAATGAGGATATCCGCGATCCAAGCGGGAAAATAGTGACGTTCTAAAATTCTCAGGTAATTGAACCAGGTCCGGAGTATTGGCACATACATGAATGGGTTGGTGTGGTATCTCTACCGAGCAATGAATGACACAAAGGCGGTGACATGATATCAGAGTGATTATATTTGAACGATTCCAAGAGAAGACTCTTCGTCAGGGCACATCGTCGTGGCCGATAAGACCTAGATTCCCGTGAAGTCTAGCCCATGGGTCAGCCTTATTCTGAGAAGCAACGGGCTTCGCCTTGAGAGGCTTCTTATGGGATGCTTTAACGCCAGCTCCTTTTGCTATCCCATCATCAAGCCACAGGTCACCTTCCGTAGTATCCAATGTGGCACCTGCACCTTCTTCCGGTTCGTCTCGTACACCCAGCAGGGATTCCATCTCATGAAGGGCCTCCATTGATTTCTCTAATGCTATCTGACCGACCTCAACCTTTTCAGCTACTGCTTCCAGCGTCCCAATCTTTGCAGCATCAACAGCGAAAATCCATGGGTTGATGCCACGAGCCAGATCGGGACGCTCCGAATGCTTGGCTGCCATGATTTCCGGTACTCCTGATCGCCGTCGCGTGGAGTCTACCATCGGATAAGCCGGCAACAATTGGCTTTCCTCGGCCAGGCGACCTATTGCCTGGCACGATTCCCTTCTCTGATTGTTTAGTGTTGTGGCGAAGTGGGATTTGTGAAAGATGAGACCCTTTTGCCGTCTGGACTGCGATAGAAGTGCTTCGATATGGGGAATGAGGAGGTAGTCCATAGATGGGGATTCGTTGGTTTCGGTAGATCTCATGGCTCTGTTGACTTTTTCCGGAGGAGCCATCAATGGCTGAGGGGAGCATGAGGTGAGGGCCAACATGCCTCTTCTTGCAACCACATAGGCCTTGTACGCACTTTGAATATGGTGCACTTGACCCGGGATTCCAGACTGATCAATCACTGCCGCTTGGGTTGGTTTTCGTTGGGAGGCCCCCCCGTTTTTCTTCTCTTCAGTAGACGCTTTACTGAGCTCTGTCTCGATCCAATTGATCAACTCATTTCGAGTGCAGTTCAAGGCCTCCATTTTCGCTCCATTACTTACGAGCTCCGGCTTGAGCTTGCATCGTGCTTTCGCATCAACCAATAGAGACTCTTCCCTTTCTAAAACAAGCTTTGCTCTGAGGACCGTCTTCTCAAGCTGAGATATGCGGCTTTGCAAGTCAACTTTCGCCGAAGTCTGCTCTACCACGAAGCTGTTTAAGACATCTGCTGGCACCTTGGGCTGAGGGTTTCCATCTTTGAGAATTTGCTCTATATCTCGGGCTGCCTGAGATGCGATTGGCATTTCAGCTAGGCGTTCGAGATGAAGATGTACAGTGACAAGGCTGTCGCGTTTCTTGCGTAGTCTTGAGACTGCTAGGTAGTCTTCCAGTAGGGATGTATTCTTCCCGCGCTTTGGATCCAGGGATGAAGATCTGTCCTGCCCGTGAACGGTTTCCTCAAAGTTTTGGCGAGCTGAAATATTGACTCGCAAAGTCTCTAGGTATTCCCTGTGAAGGCCTTTTAGTTCTGGCCCAATTTCTTTGTGAATGGGATCATTGTTGAGAGACAGGGGCTGTTGTATGGGACCGTCACCGGTGTATGAGCCTAGCTCGAGGGCCAAAACACGTCTGATGTAATTGATTTGTTCGCGAGGTTTGACGTAAGGCTCAAATCTCTTTTGAAGGTTTGTAATGGTTGATTCTGCTAGAGATGCCATGATGCCATATTGATCATTTTCCTAGTAGGCATCTCGAAGATTTGTATGTCATCGTGTCGCGGTTTGGAGTTTCCCGTCGTTGGCCTTGATAATGCTGGCATGCATGTATGGTAGTAGGGGGGTCGGTGGAGCAAAGTGTCTCCACATCAACCCCTTTGTGGACTAGTGTGGCAGCCTGGACGGCTGAGGTTTGAAATTTATCAAATACCAACAGATGGAAGCATCAAACATGTTAATAAATGTTGCAGTGGCACACGAACCCAATCCTCAATACTCGCAACAGGCGGCGCCACTCGGGCAATCTACCTCTCTGAAGGCGCGCGAATCAAAAGCTGTGATTCATTCGCTACACTCATGGTGATTTAGAGGCCAAGCTCCCACGAGCTGTCGTCGAGCGTATCGGCGTTCTCCCTCGCGAGACCATCAAGAACACTTATACAGCGCTTTCAAGATGGCGGACCCTCATCGCGATGTCTCGCAGTACAAGTACTCGGCAATGTCCAACCTGGTCCTTCAGGCGGACCGTCGGTTCGTCACGCGGCGAACTGACGAGGCTACGGGCGATCCCGAGTCTCTTGCTGGCAGACTAAGCATCAAAGACATGGGCGCTAGAGTTGGGCGGGACGAGGCCCCGAAGCAGAAGAAGCAATCTGGCATGCCAAGTATAGAGAGAGGCGCCCTTCAAGAAGGCCAGGATGTCTTGCTTAGGGAACAAACGAGACGAAAAGCGGAAGCCTCACGACAACGAGGAACAGGAGTCCTCGGCGCGAACGATGCCCTGATCGAAGGCATCACATATCGACCCCGGACACCAGCGACGCGCGCGACTTTTGATCTCATCCTCACACTCGTGGCTGCGAACTTGGGAGATGTACCTCACGAAGTTGTCCGTAGCGCAGCTGATGCTGTACTCGAATACTTGAAGGATGATGACTTGAAAGACATGGACAAGAAGAAGGAAATTGACGACATTATTGGTGCGACTTTGAACCCAAAGCAATTCAACGAATTAGTAAATCTCGGAAAGAAGATTACCGACTACGACGCGCAGGATGACGACGAAGATATTGACATGGGTGATGCCAATGGCGATGATGCCGAGATCGATGAGCGCCAGGGTGTTGCTGTAGCCTTCGACGAAGATGAAGATGAAGACGAAATTACTCATGAAGTCCGAGACGAATCTTCTGAAGATGACGAAGAAGATGAGGCTGATGATCCCTCTACTTCAAAGCCCGCTGAAGATGGCGCGGGCGGTGAGGAAATGATTCTGGATTCTGGCCCTTCTGCAAGCAAAGGCAAAGACGAAGAGAAGAAAACTATACCCGCCAGAGATATCGATGCCTTTTGGTTGCAACGTCAGATTGGCACTCTGTATCCAGATGCTCATGAGCAAGCTACCAAGACGAAGGATGCTCTCCGCATTCTGTCTGGTGAGCCAGAAGAGCCTGAAGGAGAGGAAAAGTCGCTCAGGGAAATTGAGAACGACTTGATGGAGTTGTTTGACTTTGAGCATCACGAGCTTGTCCAGAAGCTGGTCGAAAACAGGGAAAAGGTCTTCTGGCTCACTAAACTGGCACGAGCAGAGTCGGCAGAGAGTCGGGCTGATGTCGAACGTGAAATGGCCTCCGAAGGTCTTCAATGGATACTCAACGAGCTTCGTGGCAAGATCGCTGATGGCGCTGATAAAAAAAGAAAAATGGACATCAAGATGGACATTGACGTACCAGCGTCCTTCAACGAGGCAGCGTCGAAGCAAGAGCGCCAGGAGGGGTATTTGGTAGGAGGTTTACAGCCAAAGAAAGTCGTTAACCTTGATAATCTGGTCTTCGACCAGGGCAATCATCTCATGACGAACGCCAAAGTCAGATTGCCCGAAGGATCCACCAAAAGATCGTTCAAGGGTTATGAGGAAATTCATGTTCCTCCTCCAAAGAAGCGCACCGATCCTACCGATGTTCTCATCCCCATCACTGACATGCCTGAGTGGTCACGCGGGCCTTTCAGTACGGCCAAGTCGCTCAACAGAATCCAGTCAAAATGCTACCCTTCCGCGTTTCAAGATGACGGCAACATGCTCATTTGTGCCCCCACTGGTAGTGGTAAGACAAACGTCGCTATGCTGACGATATTGCGCGAAATTGGCAAAAACCGAAACACCGAGACTGGCGATATTGACCTGGATGCATTCAAAATTGTCTACATTGCTCCTTTGAAGGCGTTGGTTCAAGAACAGGTTGGCAACTTTGGAAAGAGACTGGAGCCGTACGGTATCCGCGTATCTGAGCTGACCGGTGACCGCCAACTCACCAAGCAGCAAATCGCTGAGACGCAAATCATTGTGACCACGCCAGAGAAGTGGGATGTCATCACGAGAAAGTCCAACGACCTGACCTACACAAATCTCGTTAGGCTCATCATTATTGACGAGATTCACTTGCTCCACGATGATCGAGGACCTGTATTGGAGAGCATTGTGGCCAGAACCATCAGGAAAACTGAGCAAAGCGGCGAGCCTGTTCGGATTGTGGGCTTGTCCGCTACGCTGCCCAACTACAAGGACGTGGCGAGCTTCCTACGCGTGGATGTGAAGAAGGATCTGTTTCATTTCGACAGCACCTTCAGGCCTTGCCCGTTGCGACAAGAGTTCATTGGTGTCACAGACCGCAAAGCAATCAAGCAACTCAAGATGATGAACGATGTGACGTACAACAAAGTAATGGAGCACGTTGGCTCCAACAGAAACCAGATGATCATCTTCGTCCATTCCAGAAAAGAGACAGCCAAGACAGCCAAGTATATCCGCGACAAGGCATTGGAGCTTGACACAGTCAATCAAGTCTTACGACACGATGCTGGAAGCCGTGAGGTACTCAACGAAGCAGCTAGCCAGGCTACCGACAAAGACCTCAAAGATATCCTGCCATATGGGTTTGGAATTCATCATGCTGGTATGAATCGAGTGGACAGAGCGGACGTGGAGGATCTTTTCGCCAGCGGTGCTATCCAGGTACTCGTTTCGACTGCTACCTTGGCCTGGGGTGTCAATTTACCCGCCCATACTGTTGTCATCAAAGGCACTCAAGTGTACTCGCCTGAAAAAGGTAGCTGGGTTGAGCTCAGCCCACAAGATGTTTTACAAATGCTTGGTCGTGCTGGTCGACCTCAGTTCGACACCTACGGTGAAGGCATCATCATCACAACTCAAACCGAAATCCAGTACTATCTCTCTCTGCTTAACCAGCAACTACCCATTGAAAGCCAGTTTGTCAGCAAATTAGTCGACAATCTGAACGCTGAAATTGTGCTCGGTAATGTTCGCACTCGCGATGAAGGTGTCGAGTGGCTTGGCTATACGTACCTATTTGTTCGAATGCTTCGATCTCCGGGCCTATACCAAGTCGGTGCCGAGTATGAAAATGATGACGCATTGGAGCAGAAGCGAGTCGATCTCATTCATTCTGCTGCGTTGTTACTGAAGAGGTCTAACCTCATTCGCTACGACGAGAAGTCTGGCAAGCTGCAATCGACAGAGCTTGGCCGCATTGCTTCGCACTACTACATTACATCTGGCTCCATGGATACCTACAACAACTTGATTCAGCCATCTATCACCACTATTGAGCTCTTCCGAGTTTTCGCACTCAGTGCTGAATTCAAATACATTCCAGTAAGGCAAGACGAGAAGCTAGAGCTGGCCAAGCTGATGGGACGAGTGCCTATCCCTGTGAAGGAAAGCATAGAAGAGCCCCACGCCAAGATCAACGTGCTTCTCCAGGCGTACATCTCGCGACTAAAGCTGGATGGGCTTGCACTCATGGCCGACATGGTATATGTGACACAAAGCGCAGGTCGTATCTTGCGCGCGGTGTTTGAAATTGCCCTCAAGAAAGGCTGGGCGTCTGTTGCCAAGACAGCACTGGATCTATGCAAGATGGCCGAGAAGCGAATGTGGCCAACAATGTCCCCCTTGCGCCAGTTTCCCACATGTTCCAAGGACATTGTTCAAAAGGCGGAGAGAATTGATGTTTCATGGAGTAGTTATTTCGACCTGGACCCTCCTCGGATGGGCGAATTGCTGGGTATGCCCAAGGCTGGTCGGCCTGTTTGTGGATTCGTCGCTAAATTTCCGAGAGCCGACGTTCAAGCTCAGGTCCAGCCCATGACACGCTCAATGCTAAGGGTGGAACTCAGCATTACCCCCAACTTCGAGTGGGACGACGATCTGCATGGTGGTGCTGAGAGCTTCTGGATCATTGTGGAGGATTGCGACGGCGAGGATATCCTTTTCCACGACACCTTCCTTCTGCGGAAGGACTACGCCGAGTCCGAGTCCAATGAGCACATCGTCGACTTTACGGTTCCCATTACTGACCCGATGCCTCCAAACTACTTTGTGTCTGTTATTTCGGATAGATGGATGCATTCGGAAACCAGACTGGCCATCCCTTTCCACAAGCTCATACTCCCAGAGAAGTTCCCTCCTCACACGGAACTGCTGGAACTTCAACCTCTCCCCGTCTCTGCTTTAAAGGTCCCCAGTCATATTGAGCTGTATCCCGCTTGGAGACAGTTCAACAGAATTCAAACACAGACCTTTAACTCGCTGTATAAGACCGACCAGAATGTCTTTATTGGCGCGCCAACGGGCAGTGGCAAGACGGTTTGCGCGGAGTTTGCCATTCTTCGTCACTGGACCCTAGGGGAGGCTGGTAGGGCCGTTTACATTGCTCCGTACCAAGAGGTCGTTGACACCAGGTTGCAAGACTGGCAGAAGCGACTCGCGCACCTCGACGGTGGGAAGGAGATCGTCAAGCTAACTGGGGAGACTGCGACCGATTTGAAGCTTCTTGAGAAAGGCGATCTCATTCTCGCAACGCCAACGCAATGGGACGTACTTTCGAGACAATGGAAGAGACGCAAGAATGTACAAACTGTCCAGCTGTTCATTGCCGACGATGTTCACCTTCTCGGAGGCTATATGGGATACGTTTACGAGATCATTGTTTCACGTATGCACTACATCCGAACGCAGACTGAATTACCTCTCCGCATCGTTGCACTCAGTGTCTCGCTGGCGAATGCTCGAGACATTGGCGAGTGGATTGATGCAAAGAAGCACGACATCTACAACTTCAGCCCTCATGTTCGACCTGTACCACTGGAGCTTCATGTTCAATCTTACTCCAATCCTCATTTCCCGTCTCTAATGTTGGCCATGGCCAAACCCGCCTACCTCGCCATCACTCAGATGTCAGCAGATCAACCTGCAATGATATTTGTCGCCAGCAGAAAGCAAACAAGACAGACAGCCAGAGATATTCTGGCAGCCTGTGTAGCTGACGACGAAGAAGATCGCTTTCTTCACGCCGAAGTCGAACAGATGCGACCACTTCTTGAACGGATCCACGAAGAGGCGCTGGCCGAGGCGCTGTCCCATGGAGTTGGGTACTATCATGAAGCTCTTAGCCAGAACGATAAGCGTATCGTGAAACATCTTTATGACAACGGTGCCATCCAAGTACTTGTTGCCTCGAAAGACGTCTGTTGGGAGCTAACGAGCACGGCGCATCTTGTCATCGTTATGGGCACCCAGTATTTTGAGGGTAGAGAGCACCGATACGTCGACTACCCTCTCAGCGAGGTACTGCAAATGTTTGGCAAGTCATTGAAGCCGTCCAAGGATGGCAGGGGCCGTGGTGTTCTTATGGTTCCTTCGGTCAAGCGCGAGTACTATAAGAAGTTTTTGAACGAAGCCCTGCCCGTTGAGTCACATCTGCACAATTACCTTCACGACGCTTTCGTGACGGAAATCAGCACCAAGATGATTGAATCCGGAGATGACGCCATCAACTGGACTACATTCACCTACTTTTATCGCCGGCTGCTGGCCAACCCCAGTTACTACAGCTTGACCAGCACCACACACGAAGGACTGAGCAATTACATGTCTGACCTCGTGGAGACAACATTGCGAGAATTGAGCGAGTCCAAGATCATTGACTTTGATGACGAAGATGGAAGTGTCTCGCCACAGAATGCCGCCATGATTGGAGCCTACTACAATATTTCATACATAACCATGCAGACCTTGCTGCTTTCCTTGAGCGCTCGAACCAAGCTCAAGGGAATTCTGGAGATTGTCACATCGGCTACTGAGTTCGAATCCATTCAAGTACGCAGACACGAAGAAGGCCTTCTCCGTCGCATTTACGACAGAATTCCCGTCAAGATGTCCCAGCCGGTGCACGACTCGCCTCACTTTAAAGCCTTTGTGCTCCTGCAGGCACATTTCTCAAGAATGCAGCTTCCAATAGACTTGGTCAAAGACCAAGAGACTGTGTTGTCGAGAGTGTTGAGTCTCTTGAGCGCAATGGTAGATATCCTGTCTTCAGATGGGCATCTCAATGCAATGAACGCCATGGAGATGTCGCAGATGGTGGTTCAAGCGATGTGGGACCGAGACAGTCCGCTTAAACAGATTCCTCACTTCGCACCTGAGGTGGTCAAGGTTGCGAATGACTTTGGGTAAGTTGCGAGGCTACTTTTCGTATTTCTCATGATAGCCGTGATGGGGTGTCAAATTACTGACCTATATTTGTTCCAATAGTGTAAAAGATATTTTCGATTTTATGGAAGCCATGAACCCCGATGAAAACTCCGAGTACAACAATCTGGTCAAGCGCCTTGGACTTTCCCAGAACCAGCTTGCTCAGGCCGCCAACTTCACCAACAACAAGTATCCTGATCTTGAGTTGGAGCACGAAGTCCTTGACCAAGACGATATCCAGGCTGGCGAACCTTCTTACCTCAAAATTAAGATCACTCGCAACGTGGAGGAGGATGAAGAGGTTGATTCCACGGTTCACGCTCCGTTCTATCCGGCCAAGAAGATGGAGAATTGGTGGCTAGTGGTTGGTGATGACAAGACTCGCAATCTTCTTGCCATCAAGCGCGTGACAATCGGCCGAGAGTTGGATGTGCGACTCGAGTACACTGTGCCAGCAGCCGGAGAACACAATCTGAAACTCTTCCTCATGAGTGACAGTTATGTCGGAGTTGACCAAGAACGGGAGTTCACAGTCTCGGCAGCTGAAGGGATGGAGGTGGACGAGGATGAGGACGAGGAAGACAACGATGAGTAGGTGATTAATTTGTGATTGAAAAGTGTTTAAGAAGAAGAAGAATGGTGTAAATTACTTCCAGCAACGAGCTCCTAGGGAAAGGGCATGTAACGTCGATGTCAAATATAATATTTACCTCCATTTGAACGATCCACAGAAGACCGTATGATTGATTGATTGTGAACAAGACCCGGTGACGCAGACTGGGTGGCATGGGGTGGATGTTGGCCGAAGTCCCGGCCAACCACTGTCAGCCACATGGGCCAGGATCATGGCGAGAACTCGGCCACCCACTCCTCCTAAGTCATCCACACCTCCTCCAAGCAACTCCCACACTCCCACACTCCCGCGATCACGTGACGCGCCTGCTTGGTGACGTTTGAAGTGCTTCCTTTGGCCAGCCGTGCCCAGCTATTGCTGTTTTCCCCTTCATCAACCCCCCAATCCAAGGCAAGACGCGGGAGTGGCTGTGATTTCTGGCAATTGCGCAATCCAACTGCAAAACTCTCGTCGGTATCGCGCAAACACGCTTTTGCGCCCCGAATCAATTCATCACTCGTCCATACGCGACTCGCTACGCGTTCGTCCAACCACTTGAAGCTCGCCTGGCTGCTCGTGTAGCTAGCCACACGGAGCTGATCTTCATCAAACCCTCGTCCTCTCCGCAGCGAATCGCGCATTCTTCTGTGTTCTCTTTCCTGTGCCGCAATGGCCGAAAGAACCCCCGAACCCACAGCAGACGTCGCTGCGCCAGTTGCTGCTGACGCACCAGCTACAGCTCCTGAGGCCAAATCTGACCGAGCTAATGAGCCTGAAGGTGAAGCTGCCACAACCGTCGCAAAGAATTCAAATGGTAAGTCTTGCATGATTCGACTTGTAGGCGATACTTCCCCTGGGAAGCAAGTCGCACGAAGATGTGCTGTCGCGTGGCTCTCAGTGCCCTTTTGATTCTCTGTCCCAGGACAGGCGCGCTAACGTGATTGTGCGAGCAGAGCCCGAAACATCGGACGCTGCTGGTGACGCCGCGACCGAGAAAGTAGAGCCAAAGAAGGACGACAATGCGGCTGACGCGGACGTCGATACGGGAGATGTCGCAGACACGACTGCAGTCGATGCGGACGCTACTACAGTCACAATTGCTGAGACCCCAACGGCTAAGAACAAGGGCGGTCGTCGCAAATCCGCTGGCGGTGGCCTTAGCAGAAAGGGATCAAAAGCCCGCTTGACCCATACCGATGCGAAGCCTGGGGACCATTTCCTGGTCAAGCTCAAGGGGTTCCCCGCTTGGCCCGCAATCATTTGCGACGAGGATATGCTGCCTCACGCACTTGTTACCAGCCGACCAGTATCTGCAGCTCGACCTGATGGTACCTACTCTGAAGCTTTCGTCGATGGCGGCAAGCGCGTTAATGACAGGACGTTCCCTGTAATGTACCTGCACACGAATGAGTTGTAAGTTTGCCTCGCCTCCAGCTTCGTTGCCATTGCGCTAACATCTGTGGACTGCAGTGGTTGGGAGAAGAACACAAACCTCTCAGAGCTTAGCGCTGAGAAGGCCAAGGACACGATCAACGATAAGATGCGAAAGGATCTCAAAGCCGCCTTCGAACTGGCTATCAAGCAGCATCCGGTTGACTACTACAAGGATATTCTGCAAAGCTTCCAGGACGAACTATTGGCTCAAGAAGAGGCTCGTCGAGAAGCTGCCGCCACTCCCAAGAAGGGCAAAAAGAACAAGAGCAAGGCAGCTGACGATGAAGATGGTGAGATGGTCGATGCCGACGCTTCAGCGAAGAAATCCAAGAAAAGAAAGGCTGAAGATGAGGTCGCCGTAAGTTTTGATTTCCGGTCTAGGAACACGGGCTCGGTGGAACCAAGTTTGGACTAACAGCGACGAATTCTACAGACACCTCAACGCCCAGACTCTGTCAAGAAGCCCAAGATTAAGCTCACCACGTCATCTACGCCCAAGGCAACGAACGGTGCCGCCGCTTCCGCTACGCCCAAGTCTGCTGGTGGGTCGGCCGCCAAAATCACCAAGGTTAAGCCTAAGAAGACCAAGGAGACCAAAGACGCCGCCGAGAAGAAGGTTGAGCCTGCAGAGGCCAAGCTGTCTCCTGAAGCTCGACACAAGCGAAAAGTGGTACGTTCAAAATAAGTTACAAGGGTGTTGTGCATTCCGGTCTAGTGCTGCTGCTAATTCGCTTTGTGCAGAAAGAAGTCTTGTTTCTCCGCCACAAGCTTCAGAAGGGTCTTTTAACCAGAGAGCAGAAGCCCAAAGAGGAGGAAATGCAATCCATGTCTGATTTCATCGCCTTGCTTGAAAAGTTTGGCAACCTAGAGGTGTCAATCATCCGCGAGACCAAGATCAACAAGGTTCTTAAGGCGATCCTCAAGCTTGATGCCATTCCACGTGAAGAGGAGTTTCAGTTTAAGAAGCGGTCGCAAACACTCCTCGATAAGTGGAACAAGCTGCTGGCTGGCGACGCGTCCGCCAACGGAGTAAATGGCAACACCAATTCGCATGGCGACAGCAAGAAGTCGGATTCCAACGGTGTGAAGCCAGAGAGCGAGTCCAAATCTGCGGAACCTAGCACAGAATCCAAGGCCGAGAGCGCGGAAGCTGCCGCCGTCAAATCTGACGAAAAAAACGATGAGGTATGACGCGACCCAGAAAAATCAGAATGGACAGACATACGTTATTGCTGCTGACCATCATTGCAGTAAGCTCCCAGTAGCCTATCTCATCACGCGCACGGCACTTCACCGAGCCAAATGGGGTGTTTTTTTTTCTCTTCCAACGAGTGAAATACATTTTCACAGCATATACGCTGGTTTCCATCATATCTACAGAAACCACCCCAAGGAATACATGTTGAGTTCTAGTCTTCAATCTGTCTTCCTAGTTTGCTTTTCGTTTTTTCTAGGCGCAGGAGTATTTTGCTTTTGCAGTATGTCCGCGTCTCCAATATGGCCAGGGAGGGAAGGGAAAGGAACCTGGGTGGGTGGTGGGTGGTGGGTGTATGATCATTTGTCTATTGCCTCCATTGGATGTGCCATAACCTGGTGGTATCCTTGGATGTCCATCCCAAGAGGGAGAAAGAAATGGCGAAAACGTAACAAGAGCGCTTCGAGGATGGGACTAATAATCACACCTACTTTGCGAAGCTGCAAGATGAAATGAGGGGAGAAACCATGAGTAGGGCATGACGGACACGACGGCAGAGCGGAAAGGTCCTCTGATGGAAGAAAGACGAAGAAGGAGAAGAAGGAGGGGTGAAGAAGGGCAGGCAGGGTGCCAGGAAGGGAACGAAACACTCGGATTTTTTTTTTCCATTCTCCCACTGGAGGAGTGCATTCCCCCTCATTTACTCGAGCTTTGGTGCTCTTCACACCGAGCTTTTACTTTTATACAGAGTGGGGGCGGCGATCATGTTGTGCTCGGTCTTGTCTGTTGCGCACGAATCGGTTTAGTCAAGGACGATGGTGTTTCTCTTTTGCCTTAGTGTCTGGCCAAAAAGTTCCAAGAGTATCTATCTACTTAGCTTATGAAGTTCACGATGGAATCTGCTTTATCTTTGAGATGTGGGTTTGCAAAGCATTAAGTACGGGGTGAGACGTGCTTGCTCCTTGTGTGACGGGTTCCAGATGTTTGATGTTCAATGCCCCATCTTCCTTTTGATGTGAGGGTGGAAAGAAGGAAGTACAGTGTACACACAGTGTGAAAACTGTACGCCGCGTTTCTCCGTCCCTCACTCTCACTCAACGCGTCTCCCCAGGCCCATCAGTTGGGATGCCCGAACGCCCACCAAGTGACAATCACATTCGCGTTCAGGCTCCGCGATGGACGACCAAGTGTCGCCTGATGCTTTCGCCCAGGAAGATTACCAGGTACGTACTTCCCGTGCTACATCTCGTGCCGCCATCCCCCGGACAAGAGAGGATGTGGACAGGCCTTGGGGAAAAAAAAAAAAAAAAAGGGAGTGAGCCTCGCTGATCTATCACAGGCCGCCTACATATATGAACCGGAGCAAGACGGTGCGCATGGACGGCCGTCCAAGAAACGCAAAGTGGGAAAGGGATCTGGGAAGAACGGTAAATTGGTCGACGAGGCGCCCATGTTCGTGCCGTTGCTCAATGGGGCGGAGGGGGAACAGTTCGTGAGACTGCGACAGAGGAGGTTCGAGGAGTCGTGGGGCTTGGTGGATGACAGGATTCAGGTACGTTCTTGTGGTGTGCGAGGACAGACGGTTTTCTTCCCGTGATTCTCGATTGGATCAGGCGTGAGAAGGAAGGCTAAAATGTCAGTCAAGACTATTCTAAGGGAGTCCAATTCAGCTACATTGGAAGATGTATCTCGCTTCGTGGCATCTTCGAAGACAGACTGGTGGGGAGACCCCTTTTTTTCTCCCAACCTCTCTTCTTTGTCTACTTGTGGACTTGTGTGGACTTGAAAATATGCTATTGGAAAGCTGTGGACAGCACATCGGGGTAACTAACATGGTTCGGGAACAGCATTGACCAGATTCCTTCGGCCTTCATCATTACCGGCCCGAACATTGCGTCTCAGGATCTACTGTTCGAGCAGCTCTCGGAGTCGTTGCAGCAGAGCGCTGCCAGCAAGTTTGTGAGATTGAAGTCCCCCGAGGCGGTGACAATCAAAGCTGCGCTGAAGAAGACGATTCGTGATGCCATGGCGGATGTGGGGGACACGGACAAGCACGATTTGCAGATTGAGAGCGCGCAGGATGTGAGTGGTTCATCTAGAATTCCAAAGAAAAGATACCGAAGATGTGAAAAGGATCCTGGGGTGTCATGTCTTTGTGTACGGGGGAAAAAAAAAAAAGAGGAATATACTAATGTGCTTGTTCGAACAGGGTCGTCGCTATCTCGATTACGATCTAGAGGCCTTGGAGGCGTACGTTAAGCCCCTCAAGTGCGAACATGTATTTGTGGCTTTTCAAGATAGCGAGGGCTTCGAAAGCAGCTTGCTGTCTGATCTGATCACTCTCTTCCAGTGAGTTGAGAACCCTGGACCCCATTGATGGACCAAACTCACTTCTGACCTTCTTCTCCCCCGAAGCTCTTGGCGGCCGCGCATTCCATTCACGCTATTGTTTGGTATTGCCACGTCGGTGGAGTTCCTGCAAGCACGCTTGTTGAAGTCGGCTTGCCGTCTGATCTATGGCGGGCAGTTTGACGGCGTCCAGACAGCTAGCATTTTGGAATCAGTGTTCAAGGGGGCCGTTGCTGCTGATGATGTGCCACTTCGCCTTGGTGCTCCTCTCCTACAAAGTATGTTGGATAGACAGCATGAGCAAGTAGCGGGCATCCAGTCCTTCATCAGTTCGTTAAAGGTCAGTTCTTGATGCAATATCAAGTCTACGTTTTGGTTTTTTTTCCGACACTAACAGGTCCGCATCGCAGTATGCGTACATGTGCCACTTTTATGCAAATCCATTGAGTTTTCTGTGCTCTTCGGATAATACCACCGAAACCTTGCATCAAGAGCATATGGAGGCAGTGCGCAATCTGCCGTCTTTTCGACAAACTGTGGAACGCGAAGTGGACAACAGTACGCAATCCTCGTTGCAAAATGCCAAATCCTTGATTGAGGATGATGCGTATCTTCTTGCCCAAGTCAACAAGGGCTACAGCAATCGACATTCGTGGGAAGATCAGTTCCTTCGGTCTCTTCTCATATTGCAAGCAGCTGGTGTACAACGAGGTCCATTTTCCAGAGCATACGTGGACAGCATGGCAGATGGGGCTCAATTGTCCTCGGAGCGTTCAGGTCTGGCGCAGTTTGTGCGTCGCATGGATCCAGACGCTCTTTGTACGTTCCTGCGCCGCGTAATTGGCATCTTTGAAGTCGGGGATTCACTTCTCAATCTGGGCCAGGCTGCGGGCCAGAGAGACGCAAGCCTGGTCAAGTCGCTTCGGTCAAACCTCGAGGAGCTTGAACAACTCAAGACGAAAGCCGACGAGGCTGGCATCGCTTTGAGAAGCAAATACAGTGGCCACGGCAAAGTCATGCGAACCACAGTCGTTGCTCAGAAAGTCCAGCTCAGTCAAGACTCGGCGGCCCTCCGAGAGGAAGACAAGAGGCTGACGGAAATCGTTGACGAGCTCCCGTCGCTACTGTCCACGCACTACCCGGACACCCGACCTGACGCTGTGCTGTTTTCAGAATGCTGGCTCTACGAGTCAAAGTCACCTTCACGGGAAGTATTCGTGCCTCGGCCAAGAATCGCATTTGAGCGAAGTCTGGGCCGCCCCCATGACTATCTCAATTGCGCATGCTGCAAGCCAGACAATGACGGGCTGCAAGCAACGCTGCCTGCTACGTCTATTCTATACCAGCTGTACCTTGAAACGGGCAGCTTGATCAATGTTGCCGACTTGTGGTCAGCCTTTCACGCACTTGTCAGTCATGAGGAAGGCGACGAACGCAAGGCACTGGTCATGTTCTACCGCGGGCTTGCGGAAATGCGAGCTCTAGGCTTCGTGAAGAACAGCAAGAAGAAAGTTGACCACATAGCCAAGGTGAAATGGCTTTAGCACCTTCCTTGCACATGACTTGTTGGACCGTCCCTCATCAAAAGATAGTCAGCGACATTAACATGAATCTAATCATCTTGTCTTGCACTCCGTAGTGCATTCATTAGTGCCCCGAAGACAGCGCGACTGTGGAGGCGGGATTGGTAAAACATGTTGAAAATGTCTCGGCTCTTGCTTTCTTCGCCAACGAGCGAAAGAAGATGATCAAAGAGTCTTATTATGTGATAACGCAATGCAACTTGTCTCTCTTGTCAAGACACTTGTTCTCGGCAACAGCACGCATTTCGTAGTCCGTAACTTGATTATTACGGAACAATTGTTTCGTCAACGGGTTTCCGATTTGCCGAGGCCTGGATCTGGTGGGCTCGCGGGGATTCAGTATCGATCGATAAAGAGGCCGGCAGGGGGGTCTACGGTGTGAGTGAGGAATGAACGATAGAAACCAAACGTCGGCTTTTCGCTGTTGGGGGTTCCCATGACGATCTTCGTTCGTGCGAAAAGATTCGTCTATTTCATGATTATTATCCATCGTCCTTTTCCTCTGACGGCCTGGCGTGTGCGAGCGTGCACGCGCGGTGTGAGAAAGCAAAGTGTGTGTGATGGAAGGAAGGTTTGAGACATTTTGGGCGGAGATGGTGAAATTTGAAGTAACTAAAAAAAGAAGCGCACTGGGAAGACGGGTCTAGGATCTGACGACTTGTACAAGCATTAAGCATTGAATGAGATGAGTTGTTGTGTGAGGGAGAGACATTGAGGATCGATAGACCCACAAGAACAAGTCCGTCCGCCCGGCATCCGTCGTCTTTCTGGGCTGTCAGCTGCTAGGCAGGCTGCTAGGCAGGCTGCTAGGCAGGCAAGCCGAGTCAGCAGAGATGAGCGAGACAAGCATGGCAATGTGGATGGATGACTCTGGTGCGTGGACATGGACGAGGATGTGGACGTGCCGAATCGTGGAGCTGACGATTTGTTAGATGTTGTGGGTGCACTCCGTGTCGATGCGAGCGGAGGACAAGCCCGAATGAGGCACAATGTCTTGGAAAAGATGGGCGACCACGTTTGGGGCTGTTTGCAGTTGTTGGGCTGGGTGCTTTTTTTCATTTTCATTGAGAGACTGATTTCAGAAGACGATTCCTCCTTGAATCCTTGCTCGGTGGTGAATGGGCGGCAAGCTCGTCGCTGCCGTTTGTGGGCGTGGAAGTGAGATGCCGTATGTATTATCTGGAGTCTGGGGTTGCTTGCATATACGATTCGCGAATTGTGCAAGGCGTTCCATTTCGTTAGTCTGCGGTGAATGCGCGCAGGGCATTGTGCTAGACTGGCCCAGATGCTTCGGTCAGCCGACGGCGTCGAACTGAACTGATACAGAACAGATGACGTGACATGAGCTGCAACCACTTGAAGCTTGCTTACCGCTGGGCTTGTCGCTTGCGATGGATGCTTGGACGTTGGCTTGGTTTCTGTTTCGTTTCTGTGCTTGTCAAGTTGTCTCTGATTGCTGGCCAGTCGCTCTCCTGCGTTCGCCGCTGACTCCATATTTTTCCGTTTTCGGCCCTTCGGGGGAGCAAGAACGACCCAGGGACACACCAACAAACCATGGACAGTGTCCATGTTTGCTAATGCCATCCATCTTTTGCCATTTTCCCAACAACAAGCGGACGCATTGCCTTCGTCTCCGTGTTCCAGCGAACCACACGTTGTCCGACCCCCATGTCGGGCTTCTTCTATGTCTCACTACTCTGCGTCCGTCGCATACAAACCACGAGACGATTAATTTGCCTTCTTTTTCCTCTGTGTATGTATGTAGTCTCGATCTCGACTCCATCGTGCGTCCACTTTGCATGGCATGATGCTATTAGAGGAACTTGGCTGGGATCACTCGCCTTCGTTCGGTCGCCCACCATGCCACACTCTCTCTGTTGGCTCGCTCCCACGCACGCGCACCCAGCTATAGCACGATCCCAGTCTGCAAGGGAACAATGGCCAAGACCTCCCCTCGTGGTTCTTGACGGGGGCCCTATCAAAGCATGATGATGATTGATGATGATTGATGATGACGATGGGTTTCCAAAATCAACATCGGTGCCGTCCCCACTTGCGATCCTCGACTCCGACTTGCTGCACCCGCCACCCCAGCAAGCGAGACAAAAAGGTTCGCGCCATGCCTATACCAGCACCATTATCCCGACGCCGCTGGCTTTATTGTTCGATGCCCACTAGAGTGCCCGCTAACGAACTGTTACAGCCCGTCTCCCGTCTGCCTCTCACCTCCGTGGCCATGTACAGAGGGCCCTGACGGCATGTCTTTGTGTGTTGGCCGCTTCCGCTTGCGCCCCCACTTGCCAGTCCTACTAGCTCACACATCACTCACACCGGACACTCTCGACGGAAAGACATTGACATTACCTCGGTACAAGGGCCAGCGAACGCTTCTCACTCTCCCAATGATGAGGACCACAAGATTCGGCGCACAGCGTGATTGAGACCACCAACTAGGTGGAGCGCAGGAACCCCGCCATCCTGATGGCCATGGCCATGGGGTGTTATGGGATGTTTTGGTTCATCCAGGATGGAGAATAGCTGAAATCAAGGACTGGTGTTTTCCCTAATCGACTTCAATTGGCGTCGCAGGGTGCCGCCTAAAAAGGGGCCATATGACGGCTCTCATGGTCGGTGAGTAGAAAATACAAGAGGGCTGGGATGTCTTCAACTTGCATGCAACAAAGGCTTGCGAAGCTGCTACTGTTACTCTGTACATCATCATCATCATCATTCCTTCTTAACCACCCTTGCTCCCCTCTTCGTTCTTGACCGGCTTCTTGCACCCACTCCATTGCTTCTGTCTGCCTCTTATATCTCCATCAGTAGCCTTGCCTGACGTCCGGATTCGTCAAAGAAAACAGACAGACAAGTCAACTTGGGGAATATCTGTGACCCGCGCCCAAGCGTCCTCCATTTCCGTCACCCCAGAAAAACAAGTTTCACAGCTGAGGATCCGGGTTGTAACAGTCTGCTGTCAAGGTTTATCTGAGAAGAGCGAAAACGGGCTATTTAGGCGGTGCCGCATACCAGTCCATACACGGATCCGGCAACCCACCACCACCGCATTCCAGAACTTGCCCGTCACCACCAAAAGCATCAGAAACCCGCAGTCTTGATTCATCTGACATCGCCGTGTTCGATTTCGGACAAATACTCCAAGTTTTTTCCCATTGCGACAAACTGGCTCTGGTGCGTTTTCTTTTGAAAAGCGCAGCGGGAAGGGTCAGTGGGAGGAAGTACATATACTCGATCACAGTTCCCTGAAGTCATCCCACTGCCTGTCAAGAGCAAAAGCGAACGTAAAGGAGGCTTCTACTACCGTTACCCTTTCACATAACCTTTTCTGAACAAGAAAATCTCCAACAAACGCCGGCTAAATTTTTCAAAATGATGCACCGCGAGATGGTCCCCTCTCAACAGCCTCAGTGCGACACGTTTATCCAACGCCGCCTAAAACACAGTCCTGGTCTAGCATACAAACTGCATCAGATGGCCCTGCCCTTATCCCCTCTAGTTCAGCTCACGACCGGTGCTGTGCACCCTGACTTCCCTCGAACCGTGCTTCAGTTTTGGCTTCTGACAGACGCACAACTGGAGGGACTTGCCCATTTTTACCACCAAAAATCACCATCCCCTTGGACGTCACAATACCCATGCCCCGTTGTATGGCGTTCAGATGTATCTCTTGAGGAAAAGCGTCGCAGAATGGGCAAGTTCATTGGCTTGAGAGGATGTGATTCCCCATCGTGGCTCAAGTCGGAGGATGAAATCGCGGCGGAGGCCAGACTGGCTAGCATGGTCGCTCATCAAGAAGACATGTGGAGGAGGAAGCTGAATCCTTGGTGATCAATTATTATCCACAAAGGACGAACGAAACTACCAAAGGCAGAACGTATGGGTTGGGTCACCGACTCATGCGCCGCGAAAGAAGACACCGGCAGCAATGCCACATGCCACGACGAGCGTCGCGCCACAATGCCGCCTCACGTTCACGACCATGAAACAATCTTCATTTTCACCACCATGTACATAGTATCTACACCATCAGCGATTGCGCAATATTTGAGAGTTTTGTTCCTTTCCCCTGGTTTCTGGGAAGGCAATCAATCCTTTTGGGTCTCTACGTAGGTTTGGGGGACTTGCTCCATTCGAGGCTCAGGAATGGAGTTTTGATATCGGCGAAGATGGTTTGAAATTTAAAGAGATCGATCGCATTGCTATTCAGTGCTAGCAATGGAAACGAAATACTTCATGCTTGCATCTCTTCATCTCCTGTAGTTGTCGCGTGGTACATGTGTCGGAACCGAGCGTTCGCGGGCGAGTGCGGCCATACCAGCACAAAACCCGAGGTCAATTGCATTGTCTTGGCTTGAACCCAAGCATCAGGCATGCACAGCTAGAAACAAGCGTAGGACCACAATAAAACGCTTATTCACTACCAACAAAGTCCTGAATCATAAGCCCGCCATTACGCCGTCCTTTGTGAAATCCCAACAGCGCAGCTTATATCGTCCGTAATGCGTAAGCGCCACTCAAACTTCATCATGAGGTCAAGGGAGTTTGAAAAATTCCCGTCAGGGCCCTTGGCCCCCCCACCTTCCCTTACAGATAAATTGTCCCGTGTAAGTATGAGTTTAGGGTATCGAGGACGATCTACCCGGCTCGTTCGGTCACGAGGGGATTCAATGACGGCGATCAGTTCGTGTCTTCAGAATTGCTTATTTCTTGCCCTTTTTGCCTTTGCTCTTGGAAGGGGTGTCAACAAGTACAGCATCTTCCTCACTAGCCCCCCCTTTGACCGTATCGTCTAGTTCTTTCATGAATTCCGATGAGATCTGACCACGTCGCTTTTCCCACCATTGCTTCTCGGCATCCTTCTGAGCCTCAATTTCGTTTAGTCGCTCTCGAAGTTTCGTGTTGGCGGCGATCTCGTGAGCAGATTGGAAGATAGTAGGGCCCCAATTCGGTGCAAGAGCGTTTGCCTTTACATGAGGTTAGCTCTCTATTCTCACTCGATTACGCCCGGGACGGAAGACATACCTCCGTGACAACATCTCGCAGCTCTTCCTCCATCTCTTTCTCGGCCCGCTGGAATCTCTGCCACAAATCGTCACCCACGCTGCCCCTCAGTAGCAGTGAGCTGCAAGCCTGCTTGGCGGACTTGATTTGTATCAAGCGGTCAATGTCCTCGACTGCGCGCCGTAGGAGTGCTGCTTTGAAAACGCTCTCGGGGACTCTGGGTGATTTCTCCTTGCCGTCCTCGGGGTCCATGTGCAGTAGGGAAAGATAGACGTTGCGTTGGAGATTTGGGCCGAACCAAGGGGCGAGGTTGGCGCTCTCGGCTATTGCATAGGTAAATCAGGTCAGAACGAATTCCACAGTAGCATTCTTGTTGTCGAAAAGAGTTCAATCGATTGAGCATGACATACCGGCCTTTCTCTTTCGGTAGATTGTGGAAAAAGTCATCAATGCTCCGCCAAGGACCAAAAGGTAGGCAAAGGGAAGGGCAAGGCCCTTCCAATCGATATCGAACATTGTGGCGAGGATGGATCAAATAAAGATTTCGACTTGTCGATTGCGAATCCTTTGCGTGGACTGGGTGGGAAACGGCGTCTTGCGCTGTTGTGCGTGGCGAGGAAGACCGAAAAGAGCGTAGGGCAAGAAAAGGTCAGCAACGACGTTCGCACAATGACTGGGCAGCTGGTATTTTATTATTTTGACGAACGGGTTGGAGACACGTTCTGGCCAGATAGCAGATTAGGTTGGCGCCAAGCTCAGCCAGAACCAGAGCGCCTTGTTGGCGCGTTGTCGGCAAGGCCGTCCACTTGCACGGCTTGTGTGGGCGGCCCGATGTTTCTCCCGATTTATCAGAGCTGCAGGCAGGCAGGCAGGCAGGCACCTAAAGTCGATGAGCTTCCACGCCGCCAAGCCAAGCCAATCCACCCACATCACATCACATCATTCTTTCTGGAACTATGTACAACATCTGCTTGTTGACCAAAATTCCTTCATCCTTCTGACCGGTGAAATAGCTCCACTCCCAATTGAGCTACTTTACTCGTATGCTGACGGCAGTTTTATCATCGAGCAGCTTCGGTTCATACGAAGCACGGCACTGGATCTGGCAACAGGAAATCCCACCACCATCATCGTGCACCGATCATCAACATTAGCAACAGAACACTCTTTACTTGACCGCCATGCTGCTCCGGCTTCGTGGGCCGGATGGCATGATTCGCTTGACGGTAGAGCAATCAACGACCTTTGGTGAGCTGGGTGATCGGGTAAATCTTCCCTGTTTGCCACGGCTTTCTGGTCAATTACTTATGAGGATATGATGGTAGCTGTTACCACAACTCCCAAACACTGTCGATCCTAAGACTATCACATTGTCAAATTCGCCCAACGGAGGTGACGCCAAAGTACTTGTCGAAATTAGCAAGTTCAAGGTTGGACAAATCGGCCTCAAGTCAGTACAAGCTTTGCTTCGCGCAAGTTGTCACCGTCTAATCGTGAAGCTAACTCGGAATCTTAGGCATGGCGACTTGATATTCATAGACTACAAGCATACTAACGCGGCCGATGGATCGACCAACGGCGCCGAATCGTCCAAAATTACATCCGCGAGGCTGAATGGCAAGCCAGTGTTACCAACCGAGGATGTCCCTATCAACCCCAGACCTGAGAGGATTTCCAAGCCCTGGGAGGTGGTACGACAATCCGCTCTCGACGATCGACTAGATAAACTCGATGGGAAGATTCCCAGACCCCGCGATAAGATGTGTCGTCATGGTCCAAAGGGCATGTGTGATTACTGCCAGCCTCTTGATCCATTCGATGCTGCCTATCTAGCCGAGAAGAAAATAAAGTATCAGTCTTTCCACTCGCATTTAAGAAAAATCAACGCTTCTACAAACAAACCTGAGCTGGGTAGCTCTTATATTCCGCCGCTTGTCGAACCATTTTACCGAGTGAAACGGGATTGTCCTGCTGGCCACCCTGCATGGCCGGAGGGCGTATGCACGAAATGTCAACCCAGTGCCATCACACTGAATCCGCAACAGTTTCGCATGGTTGACCATGTGGAGTTTTCATCACCGTCAATCATCGACAACTTCATTGACGCTTGGCGAAAGACTGGGTCCCAGCGCATTGGATTTCTCTATGGACAATACTCCGAATACACCGAGGTTCCGTTGGGCATCAAGGCCGTTGTCGAGGCCATCTACGAGCCACCTCAAATAGACGAGTTGGACGGCATCACCCTGAATGCCTGGGAGAACCAGAGGGAAGTCGAGCACGTGGCCCGATCTTGCGGTCTAGAGCCCGTTGGTGTTATATGGACCGACTTGTTGGACGCTGGTCGTGGCGACGGCTCGGTAATCTGCAAGCGTCATGCTGATTCTTACTTTCTGTCATCTCTGGAGATTTGTTTCTCTTCCAGATTACAAGCACAGTACCCCAAGGCCTCAAAATGGAGCGATACTGGTCGATTTGGGTCAAATTTCGTGACTTGCATCATCACAGGCAATGAGGAAGGCGAAATCGGAATTTCATCCTATCAAATGTCGAACGAGGCGGTGGAGATGGTGCGAGCTGACATTGTTGAACCATCGGCGGATCCCACAGTGATGCTGGTTCGAGATGAGGAGGAAGACGATGGATCCGTCAGCCGCACACGATATATACCTGAGATTTTTTACCGCAAAAAGAACGAATACGGCGCCAATGTTCAAGAAAACGCCAAGCCTTCTTTTCCCGTTGAATACCTCTTTGTCACCTTGACCGACGGATTTCCTGCTGAGACGAAACCGATGTTTACCAAACTAGGGTTCCCTATCGAAAACCGAGAATATATTGGAGAGAGCCAAGAGCACTCTGCTCTTGCCAAGGCAATGAAGCCAGCTCCTGGCCAGAGGCCCGGCGGAGAGGTGGAAGAAGTCTCCAACTTTCATATGCTATGTTTCCTCCACCAGATGGGTATTCTGTCCAAGGTTTGTGTGGCCCCTTATTAATCTCTCTGTCGTGTGCTGGCACCACCCCCACCTTCCTTTTTCATACACTAATATGTGTTTCTATTCGAATAGGATGAGGAAGCATTGCTGTGTCGAGTCGCGAGCCAACACGACCTCGCCGACTCGTTCCAGCTTCGTTCAACGGAAGGTTGGCAGACTCTACAAGCCATCCTTCAATCGACTGGTGAGCGACTCCCCAAGCGTCCGCGAGATTGCGATGACGCCACCACTGCTACAGACTCTTCTGCCTATGATTTTTCATCGCCCTATTTGAGGGCTCGCGACCCGGGTGAGCCACTTACTAAACGTTTTGCTGCCTTCAGGCTGAATGAGCGACGAACGCCGACCTAAACAGGCTGAACTAAACAGGGCTGATCTTGATTATGAGGAATTGTGGCATGGTGTGGTGGCTATCTATTGCGGGACAATGGCGAAATTTGTAAAGACTTCTTTTAGAGCTTGGACGGGACGAAGAAGGCATGTGGTACAATGGTGTGGCGGCGTTTGTGACTGCTCAAGTCAGAGGCCATTGAAGAAGGAATGGGTACAACCCATTGCATTTCTTGCCTTCAAATGAAGATGAATGACCAACGTTGATGGATCTGGCATTCTGCTACTTCTTGTTGAATTTTGATGGTGAACAATAAGCCCGGCTGTACCATGCTGGAAGGACAACCACTAACAATACATCTCGTGAGAAGACGATTTGAATGCTGCGGCTCACAAACAAGGAGTGTGTATGATGAATTCAGGGCACAGAATTGCACCTCTTTCCCAAACCTATCCAGACTCCAAATATCTACAAAACGGTATTAGAAAGAAACAACTTGGGCTAGGACATCCAGGGCTATTATGCACTCTTTGCCACGCCTCCACCCCCAGGTTCCCATGTCGTCTCCTCCGCCCCCTGCAATAACAGACAACATCGCACCATTCTCCCAAAACGATGTGAGCTCTGAGCGTTTTCTCATCGCAGCTTTGACAATAGAAATGATGTACCCGAACGTATTGAGTGTAGGGATACATTGGGGCGTATTTGCATATATTGCATTTGTCTTCAAGTTTTCATGGTGTAGTGTGGAGAGACGTGGAAACATGCGCATATATAGCTGTATATTGCAGAGAAGGGCTTCCTGCTCTTCGGCCTCCCCCCCCCCTTTTTTTGAAAGGTAGGTGTACATTTACAGAGGCTTGCCACCGATAAAGTCGGACCACGGGCGAACTTCAGACGGGATACCTTCCTTGCGAGGAAGCTTCTCGCTCATGCATCGAGCGAAGAGAATGGCCGTCTGGCAACCACAACGTTAGTCACAAAAGTTGAAGGGGCTTCTTCTACCAAATCTTACCTGAGGTTCCATGAAGAGAGGGACGCCAAAGTCGACGGCATTTCGACGCATGACGTAGTCGACATCCAGGGTGGTTTTACCGCGAGCGAGGGCCAAGTTGAAGCATCCACGGATATCATACTTCTTGAATACTTCTCGGAGGGCGCGTTTGTCTTCCTTGGGGAATTCAATTACCTCGACAGAGACGTTGCCCTTGGCCGTGGACTCGATGAACTCCTTGACATCATTACCAGCGGCGTACAACTTGTAACCAAGAGGAACAACATAGTCAACAACCTGGGTCAACCAGGTCTTGCTGACATCGCCACCAAAGAGAAGGCCTTCACCGGGTTCTGGCACGCGGAAGTTCATGGTGGACTGGAGCGAGGCCCAGTATGCCTCAACAAGGTCCTTTCCGAAACAGGCAATCTCACCAGTGGAGGCCATCTCAACGCCGAGGAATGGGTCTGCGCCGGCGAGGCGGGTCCAGGAGAACTGGGGGACCTTGGTGGCGAGGTAGTCACGCTTGACAGCCATGAGGTCGGTGGGTTCGGGCACATCCTTTCCAACAAGGGCCTTGGTAGCAACGTCAATGAAGTTCAGGCCAAGGACCTTGCTGACGAAGGGGAATGAGCGAGAAGCACGGAGATTGCACTCAATGACCTTCAGGGCGGGCTCGCCACCCTCGGGGCCATCGGCCTTGATTATTTGCATGTTAAAGGGTCCGGTGATGCTCCAGGCCTTGGCCACCTTCTTAGCAATATCCTTGATACGTTCCATAACGGCGGCATCGAGGCTAGCGGGAGGGAGAACCAGAGTAGCATCGCCAGAGTGGACACCTGCCTGTTCGACGTGCTCGGAGACAGCGTGGACGATGAGTTCGCCCTTGGAGGCGACGGCATCAACATCGATCTCCTGAGCGCCCTCGATGAACTTCGTGATGACAACAGGGTGGTCAGGGGAGACGTTGCTGGCGGCTTCGAGCTTTTCCTTGAGGTCATCCTGGCTGCGAATGACGGTCATGGCAGCACCAGAAAGAACATAACTGGGACGGACAAGAACGGGATAGCCAACTTCCTCTGCAAACTTTTCAGCATCCTTGACCGAGGTGAGTTCATTCCAAGCGGGTTGATCAACGCCAATGCTGTCCAGAATCTCGGAGAATTTTTGACGGTCCTCGGCCTTATCAATGTCCTTGGGGTCAGTTCCCAGGACTTTCGCCCCACCGGTTTCCTGCAAACGCAAAGCAATATTTTGGGGCAGTTGACCCCCAACAGAAACGACAACGCCAGAAGCATTCTCAAGCTCGTATATGTCCATAACACGTTCATAGCTCAACTCTTCAAAATACAGTTTATCAGCAGTGTCGAAATCAGTGCTGAACGTCTCCGGGTTGTACTTCATATTTATTAGTTGACAGATTAGTCAGTTGAGATAGCTTGAAATAGTCGACAATTGTGCGGGGAGTACTATGGAAGGCATAACAAAACATCCACTTGGAGGGTACTCCAAAAGTTGCTGTCTAGCAGCACACAGCACACACAGGAGCCTCTGCAGTACGACGTGAAAAAAGGAAAACAACAGAAAATATATATCAGTTGACTTACGTTGATCATGACAGTCTTCTCTCCCATCTTGCCGAGAGCCTGGGTAGCACCAACAGCACACCAATCAAACTCCACAGAGGAGCCAATACGGTAGACACCGCTTCCGAGGATAATCTTGCCGTTGTCCTCAAAGGTAACGTCGTGAGAAGAGCCGTTATAGGTGGTATACAGGTAGTTAGTATCAGCGGGGAACTCGGCGGCCAGGGTGTCGATTTTCTTGACCCAAGGGCGGATGTTAAAGCTCAATCGGTAGGCGCGGACCTCGTCCTCGGTGCTGTTCACAGCCATGGCGATTTGGCGATCAGAGAAACCCATCTTCTTGGCCTTGAGAACTTGGTCCTTCTTCAGGGCCTTCAGGTCACCGACTGACTGCAGCTCACGGGTGCAGTTAACAATGTTCTGAAGCTTGTACAGGAACCACTTGTCAATCTTGGTCAAGTCATGAATCTTGTCGACGGTGTAATTCTCGTGGAGCATGGCCTGACCGACGGCGAGCCATCGGCGGTCGGTGGGGTTCTGCAACTCAAAATCCAGATCCTCAAACCTGTCACCCTGGAAGCCAACGAATCGAGGGTCGACCTGACGGATAGCTTTCTGGAAAGACTCTTCAAATGTTCTGCCAATGGCCATGACTTCGCCGACCGACTTCATGGCGCTGCCGATATCGCGCTTGACGTGTTGGAACTTGGACAAATCCCATCTGGGAATCTTGGTGACGATGTAATCGAGAGAGGGTTCGAAGTTGGCGGTGGTAGTCTTGGTAACAGCGTTGGGGAGCTCAGGCAGGCTATGGCCGAGACCAATCTTGGCGGCGGTGTAAGCGAGAGGGTAGCCAGTAGCTTTCGAGGCCAGAGCAGACGATCGCGAGAGACGGGCGTTGACCTCGATGACACGGTAGTCCAGGCCATCGGGTTGTAGTGCGTACTGCACGTTGCATTCACCAACGACACCAAGATGGCGCACGATTTTGATAGCAGCAGAGCGGAGCATGTGGTACTCTTCGTCGCTCAGGGTCTGAGAGGGAGCCACGACGATGGAGTCACCAGTGTGGATACCAAGGGGGTCAAAGTTCTCCATGTTGCAAACAGTGATGCAGTTGTTGTTCGCATCGCGCACAACTTCGTATTCGACTTCCTTCCATCCCTTGAGGGACTTCTCGACTAGAATTTGAGGCGACAGAGTAAGCGAGCGGGCGGCCATGTTGCGTAGCTCCTCCTCGTTGTTGGCGAAACCGGAGCCCAGACCTCCCAGAGCATAAGCAGCACGGACGATGATGGGATAGCCGACCTTTTCGGCGGCGTCAAGAGCCTCTTCGACGGTACCAACGGCGATGGACTTGGCGATGGGGATGTCGATTTCCTCGAGAGCCTTGGCAAATAGATCTCGGTCCTCGGAAACTTCCAGGGTTCTGACGCTAGTTCCCAGCACCTTGACGCCGTACTTCTCGAACAAGCCCAAGCGCTGCATCTGAACACCCAAGTTCAGGGCAGTCTGTCCACCAAAGGACAAGAAGATACCGTCGGGCTTCTCTTTCTCAAGAACATAGCTGACATACTCAGGGGTGACAGGCAGGTAATAAACCTCGTCGGCGAGGGTGTGGTTGGTTTGGACAGTCGCGATGTTGGGGTTGATGAGTACTGAGGCGACTCCAGCCTCTTTTAGTGCCTTCAGCGCTTGCGAGCCTATAGAGAGTATCTACATGTTAGCATACATTGGTTTCTTCTTCTTCTTCTTCTTCTTCTTCTTCATCTTCATCTTCTTTATTCTTCATCATAGCATCCATCCCGGGAGTCACAGTCACACGTCGAGCGCTGGAACAGACATCTCAGGGTGATCAATAATGGGACATGGGTAGCAAACAGACCTGAATAATCAAACTCGCCAGCCTGGCCAATGGCTAGACCACCACTGCCAATGACAAGCACGTTCTTGACATGAACATTTTGTTTGGGCTTGATGACACCGCTGTCGAGATAAGCCTTGGGGTTGGGGGCTGATTCGGCGGCTGAGGCGCTATAAGGCCGAACAATGGAGATTGTGCCAATTCTCTTGGGCTGCTGCTTGTTCGAAAGCAGGGCGCGGCTGGATGACCTCAATGAGGCAGTTGTGAGCGTCCTGGGGGGGGTAGTAAAAGCTCGAGGAATGCGACGGCCGTGTCGGAGCAAAACCGGAGCCCGGCCGGCGAGGGAAGAAGGCATGGTGGGCGGCATTGCAGGGGACTCCCAGGGGGATCAATGCTTCAATGGCACCGACCCTCGAATAGCCTGAATGTGGGTGTGCCAATTGAGCAGGCGGTGATGGTAAAACGAACAAGAACAAGAGGTGAGGGAAAAGGGAGATAGATTGTTGGAAGATGGACCGGTGTGGGACAAAAAAGTCCGCGAGCGACCAGAAAAAAAAAATGATGAATGGATGGGGGCCCCAGGTCCGGGTCCGGGGGTTGGGACGAGTCACCGATAAGATAAGGGTGGGTATTCAAAACGGGTTCGAACTCATATTGTACATAATAATACGTATCCGTACACAGGCCAACAAATCATGCTGCAAGATGCGCGAACATGCAGCAATTTTTTTTTTGGGAATTTGCGGCAGATACGAGCATGCAGCAACGAATTTTTCATCATGCAGTAGCAATTAAGCCTCAGACAGAAGAGGTATCTTTGCACATCTTTTTATATAGGGATATACTTCTCTCATCTTAACCCGTACATATCAAAGAGCAAGGGATACGTAAAGGGATATGCCTTTTGTAATACCAATCAAGTCTCTTATTATAGCCCGCGTGCTCTTTGGATCACACCCTAAATTATGGGTCTACTAAAACACCGCTCCCGCAAGTGAGAAAATAACTTGCTTCCTTATTATCACGCAAGCAAGGAAATAGCGCTCCGAATCTCCTTATAGGTCATACACCTTGTGGGTCTGGGCGCCCCCCTGCCACAAGGTCAGTGACTACGTAAATACGCGAAAGTGTGATGTAGTAATTTATAGGGAAAAATCACTGCGGAGTAGTATCTGATTAGATACAGACCCTGTGGACGTGACTCCACAAGGTGCATGAACCCTTCTCTCATGTTTGCCGTTAATCTTGGGTATAAGTTGTCAACTGCTGAGTTGAACACGATTGCCTTTGTTTTTATTCATGGAAGAAGTGTATATATGCAAGCCTTTTCTCACGTAAATCTCTTTGTTTCTACTCTAATTTTACATATCATCCTAGCCCATGCGGAGGAAGTCTTGTCTAACATCCAACATCAAAATGAAATTCCTTGTTACCCTCTGCTTCTTTGCCAGCGCTATTATGGCGCTCGCAACTCAACCTGTCAAGGAATCCAATAACAAGCTTTCTGATGCAACTACTAGGTACGTCAAACGCGTGGAAAGTCTAATTTTCGGATTCCATCGCTCACATAGTTCTCTCATCTCTTGTAGTCAAGAGCTAGAAGCCGCACAGCACATATCCCTTGACAAACGCGCGGGATCCAGGGTCACGTTTAGAATTCCATTTGGTCAGCGGTGGCCGCCCGTTTACCAGACTCTCCAAGCCACTATAAGCTTTGTAATGATTAATTCCTGGCATTATGGAGGATTACGTTTTACCGGATGGTTCTGTGAAGCATTGAGATTTATTAACCACAATCGCTTTCGCGATGTTACCGTGTATCTTTATGAAGCTGTTACTCGTCGATTCATTACAGCGATTCGGGTCCCCGCGGGTTCGACAGCGTATTTGCATAACATGGAGAATTATGCGGGTGTAGAATTCGCTGCCTATGTGGCTGAGCATTAGCGTCCGCCAAGTGTGGGGCGGGCAACATCCGGTGGCGGCGCGTGTGGACTAATTATCGCGCGCCCTTCTTGCATCTTGGACGAGGTAGTTAGTTGTTAGTTGTTGGCCAGGGCTGTTTCTAATTCGATTCATTACCCGTGTGTGTAATCCGTAGAGCTGTACGGAGTACATGGGGATATGAACAGACTGGTTTCGACGAGGGTTGCCATCAAGTCTGGGAAACCTTCAATGTCAACAGTCTCCCTATGGACTTATAACACCATTGCCAAATCGTCACTTCGCGCACACTTCGCGCAGGAACAGATGCAGCATGTTTCCCTTCCGACTTCCCCTTTGTTCACTTTATTCATGCTAAAGCCATGTGACCGACGAGTCATGTCTTTGCCACGTATCACCTTTAGTTCACTGTTTCCCACTGACCATGGGCGGTGTTCAGCCACAGACCACCGAGGCAAAAGAGGCTCTTTAAGCGTCTTTGTATCCTCGCACTTCTTTGCATATCATTCTCTCTGTCTCATCCTTTCTTCCCCTTTCTCAGCAACGGAATCCAACACGTTACAAAGCTCAAATGAAACGGGACAGCAGCATGTGCAACGCCATTCGCACATACCCTTGCGGCCATTCGTTGAAGACAACAGAGCGCGTCAAATGCGGGCGTCCGCCACCGCGCGAGAGAGATGGCTTCGTTGCGACCACGCCGCATACGTCTTTTGTGAAGGTGCCATGTCCACAGGCCTATGTGTGGCAACCAAACTGGGACGAGGACGAGGACTGTCCGCAGTGCGATGCCGATGCCTCTGGAAACACTCAGGCCCGGAATTCCCCTGGTCGAGCATATGTAGAGTCCCCGATCGATATGAACGCTCTGGAAATACATTACTCGCGTGAAGCCGCGCAGTTCGACCATGTGTCATCGCTGAGCAGAGATAGTCTGAGTACTTGGATAAATAGCACAGTTGTGTCCATGGACCTCCGGTCATCAAGGAGTAGCACAGATTTCGCAAGCAGCATTTGCGAGAAGCAGAGGATAATAGTCGTGCCCTCTTCACCAAACGCGTTGCAGGCAGACTTCACGGTCGGCGATTTAACCCCTAGCATAGTTTCCTGTTCGCTGTCAGCGGTACCCTCGGCTTTATCACTGGGCCGCGATTATGACACTTGCAAGTCGCCAACGTCACTCGATTCAACCTCGCCAGTACTCAGTCATCATCGACAAATCTTCGCAAGATTCTTGGGATGGAAACAAACAAAGCCCTCGGAGCAACAAGATCCCGAGTCTGAGCCAAAAGGTTCATCGCCTGAGAAACAAACAAGAAAACGCTGGAAGGCAATCTTAACAAGGAACAAGTCCGTCGATTCAGATTTCTCATTCGTTTGTAGGACAGCATGGCAGATAGAGAATCTGAGATAGGGCGAGGGGGATACAAGTTCCAGAGGAGGCAGTCCGGGGTGAAGCTCATTAGCATGGATGGAAAGCAGAGAGGTTTGAATAAGACTCCAGGCTCTGTCACACATGCACGTGAGCATAGAAATGCGGGCGAATTGGTTTTGGACAATGAGGGGACACTGGTTTTGACATTATGCCATAAGTCGATGACCAGCGGAGTCGGAGGCTGGCTGGCTGGCTGTGCAGACAGATTTTGAGGCCTCTCCTTGTCTAACAACCCATCAATATCCTCGTACACTTGCCTTGTTCTGATACTCGCAGGATGTATCGGGAGACCTTGACAATCGTTCAAATGCACGTCGCTGATTGGGAGGCGATATTTACAACTTGAGTAGTTGAATGGGCTAACTATTTTGTGGTTGCTGTCATCGTGGTTTTGTGGCACACTGCTTGCCCACCATGTGCGGATTCCCGTGATGTGACATGTGTGTGTGAACAAATTGGCCTTGATAAATGCTGGCCGAACGAAGTGTGATTGTTGCAGAGAGGCTACACTTCAAAAACATCTGTCTCGTACTGGAGAATATATGTGGCCGTTTTTTTTTCATCTTGATTTAGTGATGCGCCCGGTAGGAGATGCGTTCAAGGTAGAAACAGCCCTTATTTAGCTTTGCCATTTTTGGTCGCAGCTCTGAACTTGGCAACTTCTTGCTGCACCCTCTTCTCAACCCGAGCCTGAAGCTCGGGGCGGTAACCTAGTTGGAAGAGGAGCTCAAGCCAGACGAAAAGAGGGCCAAGGAAGATTGCCTGAATGAGGTTATCCAGTAAAGCGGGTGCTCGGTGCTCAAAGGCTCCATGTCCAATGAACTGGGCAATCCATGCTACGACATGAACTCCGAGTGCGACCTGGAAAGTGGTAGTTGGATCCTGGGTCTTGAGGTAATTGGAATAAGCGGTGCCCGCCAAGCAGAAGGCGGACAAGGCAAAGCCGGCGACAGGCTCAAGGAGTAAGTACAGAGCCGTATACAGCAGAGCAGCAATAGTGCCGAGGTTCAGGTCAAGATAAGGAACAGTAGCCCAGCTTGGAGTCTCAACAAGAGGTCCCGTAAAGGTGGCCTAGGAGACGGTCAATAGGGATGAGACGGTACATGAATAGTGGGCGAGTAGGGGGGATTCCTATCGCACCATACAGAAGGCCGAAATTAGAATAGCGGGAACGCATATTATGTGAATAATTTTATTGACGGTGTTATGGTGATAGGCACCGTACTGCAAATGTGCCTGTTAGCGTGTGGCCCTGAGAGCGTTCGAGAGCTGGACAGAAGGGGTTCGCTCCCAACGTCATGATACTAACAAAGGTAAGGTGGTGCTCCAGGTCCAGCGACATGGTGGGTAGGCACGCGACACAAGGAGAGAGGAAGAAGGAAAACAAAAATGAGATGGCCGCCGGATGATGCGGGACCACGGCCGAATAAGCGGCGAGGCGCGGACGGAGGCAGATGCGCAGGGAGTCGAGTGTGGAAAAAACGAAGCCGACAACGAAGCCGACAACGACGCCTCCCAATGACCAAGTTGAGCGAGCGAGCAAGAATGGGGAGGATGGAGAGAGTTAAGGAGAATGGGGAAGCGCGCGACTGCGATGTTGTTGAAGCGATGTGTAAGCGATGTGAAGGATGTGATGTGGACAGGTTTGCATGCAGGCTCGAAATCGTCCATTCCGAATCATGTGCCTGCCTCGTGTCACCACCTGTGTCTCGTTGTCTCCAGTCTGCCTCTGCCCTTGTCGGGTCGGAGCCCAGATGGGTCCTTCCTTCCGCTGGCAGTCTGGATGGAGTCTTGGCTGCCAAGAAAGCGGCAGCTTCTCATTGGTCACTGTAGGATACGGAATACATATCGACGACCATTGACCAGCTAGCTGGTGTGAAGAACCAAGAATAGCAGCAGCTATAGGAAGCTGGCGACACGGGCGAGAAATTGCATTATAGTTAAGGAAAAGAAGACCGAGCCATCAATCAAGTGCTAGAAGTGCTAGAAGTACTAGAAGCAACAAGCTCGAGCTTCGTTCTACCTCGCGGAGCAAGCTAGAAAAGTACAAAGGCTGTGACGCACAGACCACTTGCCCATCGCCCATGCCCACATCTTCCTTCACTGGCCGAGATTTCAACCACCAGTGACGGCGTCGCAATTACTTCTTCAGCCTCGCCTTGTCAGTCCTCGCCTCCTCCACCGACTACCCGTACATCTCCCACTGGGGAGTTGGTCGCGCTCGTTCTAGGGGTGTGGAGAGTATCTCAACGCATCTTTATCGACTCTCGGCTCTTCTGCACCCCTCGCCGCCCCGTCGACTGCGGCGCGCCTCCATCATCTGGTCTCGACTGGTCACCATCACCATCACGACTGAACTTGCCCATCGCGTCGAACCGAGCCCGCGCGGCATACGGCGCCTAAGCCACTTCCCACTCTGCTCTCCACTAGCCTTCGAACCCATTGACTCTAGCGATTCATAGTCGGGTCATTCTCGTGGTCTATTGCTTTTTGCCCATCATGTTCTTTCTCTACAACATGGAACGAAGGGTGACTCTGCATCCATCCTATTTCGGTCGCAATATGCATGATCTTGTGACGAGCAAGCTTTTGAAAGACGTGGAAGGCACCTGTGCTGGCAGTTACTATATCATCTCCATCATGGACACATTTGATATCTCCGAGGGGCGCATCCTCCCCGGCAATGGCCTAGCAGAATTCACCGTTGGATACCGTGCTGTCGTTTGGCGGCCATTCAAGGGCGAGACGGTACGACGGCGGAAGCTGCTGCTCCAAAATTTGAATTTGAATCAGGCGTCTAATTCTGAAGCAGGTCGACGCTGTTGTCTACTCCATTAATCCCCAAGGTTTTTTTGCGCAAGCCGGACCTTTGAGGCTGTTCGTCTCTGCACATGTAGGACAGATCCAAAGCTGAAGAGGAATTTCGGTGTACGGAGAGGGGTGTGAGCTAATATTCAAAGTATAGCTGATACCAAGCGACATCAGATGGGATCCTAATGCCACGCCACCTCAGTTTACGAACAACGAGGACACTGTCATTGAGCCAGGCACACATGTTCGCGTCAAGATTATCGGAACAAGAACGGAGGTCGGAGAGATGTGGGCCATTGGAAGCATTAAAGAAGACTATTTGGGGTACGTAAATGCTGTCATTGTTTCAAATCTAAGCGCCCTGGATTCCTGTTGCCGTTCTCTAACCGTTTCAACAGCTGTCTTCAGGATTAACGAGTTACGATATGAAAATACATATTTCCTGGAATATCAATCACCAACGAGGTGAACCAGAAAAGGGAAAGAGAATCCTTATTTGCATCATGCCAGACTTTTCGGCATTTGAGAAAAAAAAATTAAAAAAAAGGCAGACTTGAGACGATGATGACAATGCAGGCACGACTGCTCAAGGCCTGGCGAGGTCAATTGCCTACCTGTAACGATTAGACTTGACATATGGCGCAATTGCCCAGGTGATCGTATATGTCGGGAACAACATGTGCTTATTAGACAGACTCATGACAGAATGAGGGGAGAGGTGAAAGGACAGAACTGCAACCAGATATAGTACATCTGCTTTTCTGGCGCATACCATCTCAAGACTTGGTGTTAAATTCACGTATGGCACCCCGACCATTGTACAAGAAGGCCAACTTCTCAGTGTTATGCGGTTGGGTACTCTCGGACCTGGCCCAGTCCGCATGGCATGCATCGCAGGCGCCAAGACGTTTGACCCTTTTGTAAAGCTGCTGGCAGGTGTTAAGCGGGGTGCCATTTCATCAGTCATCACACTGCCGAGAACTTGCCGCCAGTCAATAAATAAAAAACGCAAACTCATCGTTACCCTACGACAAGTGGTTCACTCGGGACTCGGGAGGAGAGATCCACAGACCAGCGACTCCCCCGCAGTCAAGGTGTTGAACCCTTTCCCATCGCATGGATTCGCTGAAAGTCGTCCATGACATATACATGCACGCCTCGCTCGGAGCAAGACTTGTATCATTCCCGACACGTAATTTCAAAAGCAACCCCAAGTTTCGACCCCCAAGATCAACACATCTTCGACGAGCAAGCATGGAGAGCTGTAATAGATTGAAAGCGGCGTTTGCGCAGAACAAGCAGTCCATGGGAATGTGGCAGATGCTTCCTGGAGCGAATGTGTCCAGATTGCTAGCGAGGTCTGGCGTGGATTGGGTCATGGTGGATTGTGAGCATGGCAACATTGACGGTGAGTTTGGCATGGGCTGTTCCAATTTGCTTTACACTCGCTCTTTTGTGCCAAAGATGAAAAAGCCACGGCCTCTTTGTTGTATGTCATGTCGAATAACTAATCTGGACGTGTAGATGGGGCCATGCACGATGCCGTCCCTGCCATTGCTGCTCTGGGTGTGACGCCCCTTGTCAGATTGCCAGATGTGCAGTCCTGGATGGTAAAACGTAATGCCAAAACTTGTCATGATTTTGCTTCTTTATATATGATATGGGTATTGACATTCTGCACTAGGTGCTTTGGACGCTGGAGCTCACGGGGTACGTACCATTATCAATCTCTTCACAGAACTATGTGGAACAATACCCCCCCCCACCAGGAGTACCAAGACCTTGCTGACATGAAATGTTAGGTTCTCGTACCATTGCTCCGCTCCGCTGACCAAGCCCGAGAACTCGTCCAAGCAGCCAAGTTCCCGCCCTGGGGCAAGCGAGGCTTCGGCTCACCCATTGCCCCTGAACGTTTCAACCCTGTGCCCTCTTTTACAGAGTATCTGCAGCAAGCCAACGATGCGCTCCTTACCATGATGCAGATCGAGACGCAAGAGGCATTGAATGAGGTGGAAGATATCGCTGCCGTAAAGGGAATCGACGTGCTGTTTGTAGGACCGTTTGATCTAGGTATGATGCTGCTATCTTGAAACTCCTTTCAGATGACTCTCCAACACCCTCCCATGTACTACAATGTAGGCCCAGAGTGTCCCGGTAAACCAAAACGGCCCATGTCGCTGAACTACTGTGAAAATAGGAAACAATATTGGCTACCCCGTCCTCAACGGTGTCATGTCACCAGAACTCGAAGAAGCCATTGCCAGAATCCTCACAGCATGTCGCAAAGCCGGCAAGAAATGTGGCATATACGCCACGAGCGGCGAGCAGGCCAAGCTCTGGGCCGATCAGGGCTTTGACATGATCAGCGTGTCGGCCGATTACACAGCCTTGGAGTTCGTTTTGAAGCAGCAGTTCAATGCTTCCATGGGAGGGCCTGCTCCTGATAAAAGCGGTTCATACTAACTCGTGCGAAGGAGGAAGCAAGCAGGAAATTGTTCGCATGGCGCATGGCAACCGAGAAAGAAGCAAATGTCATGATTGGCTTTCCACCTGGTTCATTTTGACCTGAACCTGGTCGACTGTGAATCGATGCATCAGCTTGACTGCTTGACCTGCAGACGAGACTTGCTCTCCGGCTGCCGAGGACTTGCTAATGTGTATCTATTTATTTCACCCAATGTTAACGACAGTTTTGATGACAGTTTGATGTCTGCTTTCCATCAGAATGCAGTCTACAAGTTTTCGAGGCAAAATAGATGTCATGACAAGGGGAATTTCTGTTCCTTACCACTGGAATATCGAAATCATACAGCTCCCTCCACGCATTCGACTCGGGCAAAGCCAAGTTGACTTCCTTGTAGGCAAATGGTCTCTTATCCCATACATCCGACAGCACACCCTTTGCTTGTGTGCAGAGGCCGCAGTTGTCACGGCTGAAAAGGGTGATGCGACAGGCTTGCAAAAGGCGCCGCGAAGCAAACATGGTTGGAGAAGAAGCTTGCTTGCTTGCTTGCTTGCTTGCTTGGCAGACAGACACACGGGAGGTTGTCAGGTCAAGCTTTTGTATGGTTGAGAACAAACCGTTGCGCAAGGGGGGAATTTCGAAAACGCCGCCCGCGACCATGTACCAGATAATTTTCGCAATTACCTAAGACCCAACTGTGATAGCGTAGAGCTAGTTCTTTCCCCCCCGACCCCGCATCCGAATAGGAAAGCGGTCAGTCTGGAGCTTCTTTAGCGGCGCCTTTATTTCTAGAACATCCCACCCCACTAACGGAACGGACTCGAAAGCTGCGATTGCGTTTTTGCCTTTTCCCCTTCTCCCTCTCCCTCGTCTTCTCATCAGTGACTAATTGTTTCGTTTAATCCTTTGACGCGGTGACATATTTGATTATTTGAGAACTAGCTCATTTGGAAATCGACATCTCGTCGCTTGCATACCTCTGTTCCTGGAGTAAGTTGCGCACGCAGTCATGGCTACGACGCAAAAGTGTGTCCACCGAGGCTGTGACAAGGAGTTCAGCGATCCGACTGAGAGGTGTGAATACCACCCTGGTCCTCCCATTTTCCACGAAGGACAGAAAGGTATCAAGAACAGATGTCTTCCTCCCCTCCCCTTCACAATCTTGGCCAATTTTCAAGCACTCACCTGCGACCTGTAGGATGGAAATGTTGCAAGCCCCGCGTCCTCACCTTTGACGAGTTCATGACCATCCCCCCCTGCACCACGGGCGTACATTCCACCACCGACCTGCCGCCGCCGGTGGAGGAGAAGCCCAAAGAAGACGACTCAACGCTCGCCAGGAAAGTTGAAGCATTGAATACCGCTGCCGTGCCGGCCCGAGTGCCCGTGCAACCTGCTCAGTCAGCGCCGACCCCCCCTCCACCCGCCCCCGAAACCGAAGACGACGACCCCAGCTTGGAGATCGCCGATGGTTCAACATGTAGACGACGAACATGTGGACAGAAATTCACGAAGGGTGGTTCGCGAGACGACGAGAAGTGCGTTCATCACCCTGGTGCGCCCATCTTTCATGAGGGCAGCAAAGGGTACACATGCTGCAAGAGGAGGGTATTGGAGTTTGAGCAGTTCATGAAGATTGAAGGGTGCAAGACAAAGGACAGACACCTTTTCATTGGGAGCGGGAAGAAGGAAAAGGCAGGTTCTGCAGGAGAGGAGGTTTTGACTACGGTTAGGTACGTAGCTCCCCCTCTCTCCCCCCCCCCCCAAAAAAAAAAAAGCACTTCCCCCGAAATCGCTCTAGATTCGGTGAATGAGCCGCTTACACAAGCATTGCATTGACTAGGCACGATTTTTACCAAACTGCCACGAACGTCATTGCGTCATTCTTTCTCAAGAAAATCAACAAGGAGACGGCCAAAGTGGAATTCAAAGACAAGCAGATCGTGCTCGATTTGATCACGACCGATTCTCCACCCAAGCGGTACAGGGCGGAAGTTCCCCTGTACGGGGTCATTGACGCAGCCAAGTCGACGTCCAAGATTCTAGGAACGAAGCTGGAGGTGTCCATGGCAAAAGCAGACGGGGCATCGTGGCCTGTCCTTAGAGGCGACGAGGCTTTGACTGGAGAAATATTGCAAGTTGGACGTGCAGGACGAGCGTAAATAGGATTGGGTTGTTCATGGTGCGAAGGCACAAGCATGAGGCAGGAGTTTCTGGTTTGTTGCATGGGTGATCGGGATGTGAGTTACAAGACGGGTCAACGGCTAAAAGGTCGACGGCGACGTGCTCAGCCAGTGAGTGAGTGCATGCTAGATAAGCTCGCACAATAAAATAGCTGGGCTGGCGTCAAGCGCCATTCCTTTCTCGATTTTCGATTCTGCCTTGTAAAACGGCGTTTTACCGCCCTGGCGTTGCGTTTCCGAGCCTCGCCGAAAAACTTGCATCCACATTGCGATAAGCGGAAGTGGGATGTCTGCTGATAAGTATCCGCGATCCCAATTATTCAAGAGGGGCTCGCAAGTGGAATATGAATCTGATATGAATCTGAATATGAATCTGAAATTGAAGGCTGGAAGTGGCGTCGGCCCGCCATGTGGCTATACATATAATACGCCATGGAGTTGTTTATCTTATCGGAACCGTGATGGTGGAGTTGATTAAATGCTGCCACGAATCCAACATCCTTGCGACCGCTCGATCCTCTTTCTTCTTTTCTTGTCACGAATCAATCTTTGACTGCTTTCGGCATACATTTCTGTGCGACGACACGCACAGTAAGCACCCAATCTGCCTTTCTGCAAGAACCACGAGCACGTCACGAGCATGGCTGTTGAGGTATCCCACGGCCGAGGTGGGGCCGGAAACATCAACGAAGACAAGACCACCTACGTGGATGGCGAAGTCGTTCGCGCTGGTGCTGAGGGAAGTCATGGCGATGGAGCGTACAGCGCCGGGCGAGGAGGTAATAAAGTGCCTGAAACATTGCGACTTGGGATTTGCCCTCCAGCGTGTGAATGATTGCCTGTGGTGGTCTTATCAAAGATGCTTGGCTTGGCGCGTTGCTGTCTGTGGCCTTTCTTATCAGCCTTGGCGGCGCGGTCGAATACTCTTTGTCACGGAATTGATGGCTTCCTGCTTCAGTTTGAACCACGAGCTCAAGCGAGACTCGTCCAGTCGCAGACGTCAATCAAGAATCCATGCTTGAAATCAGCGACACTGAACTGACAAATTGATTCTGACCTACATAGGTGCTGGAAACATTGGTGACGTCGGCCGGTCCCCCACAGCACGCAAGGACCAAGACATCGTTCCCCCGAGGTGGCGTACCGCGCGAGCCAGGACAACCAGGACTACCATACCGGTCGAGGCGGTGCAGGGAACGAGCATGTCGCGCCAAGTCATCGGCAGAAGGCTTCACAGAAGTCAGATGAAACTGGCACGCCGGTGGGGCTGGCGGACAGGCTGAAGAAGAAGCTTTTTGGCATCATCAGGAAATAGCCATTGACCAACGGGATTTTTCGTCTCAAGAGTTGGTCAAGGACGCCGCACATCACCTTTATGCACACTGTTGTACATAGTTTTCTTGCAATATCGCCATGATATTCTCGTTTTTTTTTTTAGCAAATCCAATCGTTTACCAAACTGTGTGTTTGACGGAAACATCAGACAGGCTCGTCAATGACACCGCCTTCAGATTCTGCTGCCTCTTGCGGCTAAACGACAATAGCTTGGACCTTCGTGTATGTACTCCGCACGGAGTATTACTGCGATTTGGCCTTTTTGGATGCGCGAGTGAGACTCTGGTTCCCGCTTTTCTCCTTTGAGCTGGGAAAAAAAAAAAGATATTACGGAGTAGGTATATATGTACTCCGTACTCCGTAGTGTGCAATGCAGCTGCACACCGTTAGCTTATTAGATTTTCTCTTTCAGCCGCATCGTTGTTTGAGGGACACAACATACTGTGATTCACGAACCACCCTCTTTGAAATCCCCAGTGCGTTGTGATCAAGTGATCAGTCAGTCCCCCACAACGTGGAATGGAACCCCGCCCGCTTAAGTTTCCAAGAGCCACGTTATCGCGTGGCCCACTTACATAGATGCATCTCATTAATTTGGATGCCAACTCGAAAACTCGAAAACTCGAAAAAAAGCAGGATCCAGCTTGCGAGTAGCTGTGATATCACTTCTTCGCAGCAAACATCACAGCTTCGTATAAGTTGACGAGCGGGTCGATTCGCCAAGGCATCCGTAAGTCCACAAGGACTGGGCCCTAGCCTCGCTCTGCGCTGGCCCGCTGGGAGGGTCCGCTAAGAGAGGGAAGGACCCGAGATTGAGCGAATTGGCAGCTGGTTCGCGTTGGGCTAAATGGCGCCTGTGAGGGAGGTCACGCCTACCTCTTCTTTCGGAGACGGGTTTGCAAATCCTTCGATTGGGGGTCAAAGAGGGGAATGAACCTTGTTGACGGAGTCATCTTGTACATACATAATGCGTAGAGCAGAAGCTGTCAGTTTAATCCCATTTTCCTGTATGAGCATGACACACGACTTCGCATACCCATCACCACCACTAGTGAACCTAGTTGGATCAAGGTTCCATACTCGATATATTGACATGTTGAAAAAAGAAACTGGACGTCAGTTCGAACGCACATCAGTCATATAGGCGCGCAAAATTCAGGAGCTCATCTCTTGGCCTGTGGCCCAAGCAAGGGCTAGCTACGGATTATTACTTCGTTGTACATACATACCTTTGATACCTTTGATACCAGGGAGGACGACTTCAGCCGGATTTACTCAGGTTGGTCACATTTTCTCACCAATCACGAGCCACCGCGGGAGAGCAACTTGGCAGGCGCGAGCCCCATAGCAGCTCCAGACTTCTCTCAGCATGCCACCACCCCAGACCAGCCAGCTCAACCGTCCCGAGCTTCAAGGTCATCGACATTGGTCGGGGCTCTCTGTTCTCTCAAAAAGGTCGTTTCGCTCTTTCGCAACTTCCTCATTCGAAGCAGACGATGAACGATCTTCTTCCGACGGCACCATGAGTTCTCACAGCAGCGAGAGCGACTTGAGGCGCTTGGGCGCGCCGCATTACGCTGGCCACGATGCCCGGCCCACTAGCTCCAAGGAACTGCTCGGCTGGTACATGTATGGCTTCGCAGCAGAAGTGTACGTTGTGTGCGGAATAGGTACGTTGGACCCTGTTGCTGGTGCCTTTTCAGGCGACTGAACTTGAGTCTGCTTGAAGGGACTTCGTTTGACGGCGACGATTTCTGAACAACACTCGCCGTGTTGATGATTGTCAAAGCTTACTTACTATTAGGCTCCTTCATTCCCATCCTCCTGGAAACTTTGGCTAGAGAGAATGGCGTCCTCCTTTCGGATCCGACCAAGCCTTGCGGATCAAGCGATAGCAAAAGTGAAGACGATGGGCAATGCGTTATCTATGTTCTTGGGATCGAGATCAACACCGCAAGCTTTGCCATGTACACGTTTTCGGTCAGCGTCTTACTACAAGCCCTACTAGTGGTAAGTATCAGTTGCGCCGCCGACCACGGACACTACAGAAAGAAGCTTCTCCTCTATTTTGCGTGGACCGGGGCCTTGTCGGTCATGGCCTACGTCTTCATCAGCAAGGAGACATATCTCTTGGGTGCTCTGCTCACGATTCTCTCCAATACTTCGTTTGGGGCATCATTTGTCTTGCTGAACTCTTTCTTGCCTTTACTCGTGCGCAACCATCCCGAGGTGTTGAATGCGAGGCGAGGCACGACTCCTGATTTGTCAAACACCGGATCAGAATCGCGTGCCCTAGAAGACTCTGTTGCAACGTTGGAAGACGACAGTGCGAATCCTGCTTCACCCCTTCTACCGGGAGAAGATTTCATGGCTGGACTACGTCTACACAAGACACCAACTCATGAAGAAATAACCTCAACGGAGCTGCAACTATCATCTCGAATGTCCGCAAAAGGCATGGGCGTTGGCTATATTGCGGCGCTATTTGTACAATGTTTAGCAATCGGCATCCTTGTTTCGATGAAAAACACGACGTGGTCTCAGAGGGTCGTCCTTCTGGTTATTGGTTCCTGGTGGGCTATTTTTACCATACCATCCGCGCTTTTCTTGCGCCCAAGGCCAGGCCCACCACTCGTCAGTAGTGGCCGCCAAGGACCCCTTGGTTGGATACCTTATCTGACATATGCTTGGAAGTCCTTGTTTCGCACTGCCCAACAGGCAAGGCGGTTGGCAGACATCATGCTGTTCCTGGCTGGCTGGTTTCTGCTTTCTGACGCGATTGCCACAACGTCGTCCACCGCGATCCTCTTTGCCAAAACTCAACTACACATGCGTCCCTGGGCACTCGGTATGATTAACGTTATCACAACAATAGCAGGAATCATAGGCGCATTCGGCTGGCCGGGGCTATCTCGAGCTCTGGGTTTGAAGGCACACCAGACCATTTTGGTGTGCATTGCGCTGTTCGAGCTCATTCCGCTCTACGGATTGTTGGGCTATCTGCCGTTCGTCAAGAACTGGGGGGTAATTGGTCTTCAACAACCATGGGAGATGTATCCTCTCGCCGCCATCTATGGCCTTGTTATGGGCGGGTTGAGCAGCTACTGCCGTTCCTTGTACGGCGAGCTTATCCCTCCAGGGTCTGAGGCAGCATTCTACGCTCTGTACGCCATAACAGACAAAGGGTCAAGCGTGTTCGGTCCGACCATTGTGGGTGCCATCATTGATCGGACAGGGAGCATTCGTCCCGCGTTCTGGTTTCTGGGAGCGTTGGTTGGGTTGCCCGCACCGTTGATCTGGTTGATTGATGTAGAGAGGGGTAAAGAGGAGGGAGGAAAACTGGCCGCCAAGATTGCGGGCACCGAAGTTTGCGCAACACAAGGCGATGACTTGATGGAAGATGATGATTAAGTCTTGATTCCCAAGCAAGAGGGGGGAAACATTATGCAAAGGCGATTCACATGCTGTATAGCGCTGGTGTTTGGTCACTGATAACAAGATCAGATCATGATTCTTTGTCCAGTGACAGACATGCATTTTGACATTTTGATACCATTGATAAACAGCCCAAGATCAAAAGATGGAACAGGGCACTTGATACGATGCTGAGGAGGGATTGTATTGTCGAGCAAGTACAGCTTTGTTCACCCACCTCCTCGCTTCTAGCTACCTTTAGTAGCAGGCTTTACTCCGCAGTACTAGTACTCCGCGGACTCAAAATCCGTAGAGCGTAAGATACCAGCCACCTAATTATCGATAGCCATCTGTCTGTCTGTTTGGCTTTGCCGTGTGCCGTGCCGCGCCACGCTGGATGGATGTGCGGGATTGATGGCGAGGTTCTGGTGACTCCGCCCGCGCCGCCCCGCGCCTGTCAGTTACAGTGGGGTGTACAGTGGGTTGCAGCACCCGATCAGCGCCCTTCGCCTTCCAGTTTCGGCCTTTACGGAGGGAGTACTGGTGGCATGATAACCGTTGGACTGACTTGGACTGACTCGTTCGCCAACTCCTCCACCGGCCGCAGAGTGTGAGCACTCTGCTTCGCTCAACCGCTTGTCGCGAATAGCCTCCCGCTTTCCCACCCCCTCTCTCCCTCACCCTCCACACTTCGTTTTCTTCTTCTCTTTTACCCCCACGACGCGCGACCGTATTCCATCGAGGCGAGCGCCTAGAGAGCGCATCTTTTTTTCGCTTCGTCACCATCCTGCCGACGTTTCCTTGTTACCAACCCACTCGATACACTCGATATGAGCTCAAAACCTCGAAAGCGGTCCCGTCCTGTGACGGACGAGAACCGCGCCGACTGTCCTTTCACCGTGACCTTGGTCGCCGCTCCAAGCTCCGAGGAGCGCGATCACATACCGAAGAAAAGGAAGCGCGATGACGAGGAGGACGGTGCCTCTGTCAGCAACGGAAAAAGAGAGCTGGTTCAAATGTCGCCGTTCCAACCCCGGGGCAAATTCAAGTCCAACCAGTCCATGAATCTAGCCTATACTGTTGAGCCACGGAAGCAATGGCTGGAAATGACGCGGTACAACAGCTTTGTCCGTGAGTGCATCACCCAGTGACGGGATGCTTTCAGTCGTCTCCATCCCCAGACTTTCCGGTCACCATCGCCCGCGTGCGCACACATTCGAATTGTTGGTCAGTCTAACACCTCCGGTCAGTAAACGGCTACAAGTACAACCATGACGAGTTTGTTCATATCGCAAACGACGATACCATAGAGCTCCAGAAAGCGACAGGAAAGAACGCGGACGGCGCAAGCTTGCTCCAGTCCGCGGACTATTGGGTCGCGAGGATCCTGGAAGTCAGGGCATCGGACGAGCATCATGTATACGCGCGTATATATTGGATGTACTCCCCAGATGAGCTGCCGGCTGGTACAGTGGATGGAAAGAAGACCATCACCGGCCGTCAGCCATATCACGGACAGAACGAGCTTATAGCCTCTAATCACAGTAAGGCGCGAATCGCGTTCCCTCCCAAGGCTGCTTGTGTTTGCGTCTCGGTGCTGATCTGGATTTACAGTGGACGTGATCAACGTTGTCAGTGTCGCCATGAAGGCAACTGTGCACCATTGGATCGAGTCCGATGATGAGGAGGTACAGGATGCTTTATACTGGAGGCAAGCTTTCAATTGCCGAACTGCCCAGGTCTCCGTAAGTGACCATGGCCCCCTGTCATCCACGTCCATCCACGCTGACAAGTTGTTTTGCAACAGTCTGTTGAGTTGACGTGTAAATGTCAAACCCCCGCAAATCCAGACAAGACCCTGATCGGCTGCACCAATTCGGAGTGCGACACCTGGCTACACTACGAATGTCTTCTGCACGACGTGCTAACACAGGTGTACGAACGACTGGGCAAAGACAAACCACACAAGCCAGACAAGACAGAAGAGTCAGCCATCAAGTTGGAAGAAAACGACACCGAGCTGCCACACCGACCACTGACGCCGAGCGAAAACAAAGACGAAGAGCGCACGCCCTCTGCCATCGTTGTCAAGGGATCTGGGGAGAACGGGGAGCATATTTCGCTGGCCAAGAGATTCGAGAGCACGCCCAAAGCACCCACACAAACTCTAACACGTAGACCCCGGAGCGCAATGAGCCAAAGGAGTGCCAAGTCGGCATCTACGAGGAAGCGCGGCGGAAAGAAGGCGGCGGGAGAAAAGCCGTACGAGGGGCTGTTCCAGGCAGGCTTAAGGATGAACGAAGGGCCGATGGTTTGGCAGATTGCCGATTTGCGGCCAAACATTCAAGGGGGTGATCGCACATGGACAGAACGAGCGGCTTGTCTGGTTTGCAAACACTTGATTGACTGAGCCCATTCCGGATGCTGCCACCGGGTGGGTGCTTCGATTGTCTCGTTTATGCTGCCTGGATTCGAAGAACATCCGGACCTGAGACGCATACCGACAGCACCATCGACGCTTATTGCGTCGCATTTCTTTACGGCATGTTCCGACTTTTAGTTCTTTTTTTTTTCTTTTTTCTGAAACAGTATATATTTGGTCCGGGAGCATTACTCATGGCAAATGGTCGGCCAAAAGGAAGCGAGTATATGCAAGCAAGGGACAGCTATATTGGTGAGATGCGGAGACAGCACAGGGCGCAGTTCCACCGTCGCCATCGTTCATGAATCGGGGTTTTATTTTTGTTTATTTTACCCTTTTCTGCCTCTTTCAGAGTTGCACGTATCGTTCTTGGGGGGTTTGGGGGCGTTGCTGCTACAGTGCTGGATGCATATTTTGGGTGCAGGCAAGGCGTTGAGCTATCGGTTTGGTGAGGCCATCGACTTGTCTTTTCTCGAATCTACTTCGCTTGCGGTTGTATCCAATCTGCTATTTCTATGTCTTGGGTAGGCCCCTAGGTAGTTAGTCCTTGGAAGTTATAGAAACTTCTGTGCATATCCATGGAATGTTTCTCTCACGATGCATCTGTTGTCTTGTTGAGCAGTACATAAGTTACCGACCAAGCTCAAGTGGGGGTCATTCGACCCCGCCGCGTCGGACTCCAGAATGGGGGGTCTGCCTTGCATATCAACTTGACTTCGCATCGTCACCGCCATCCTCACCAACGTTCGAAGCCAATCCCCGCCACGATGGCTGACGTAGACCCCTTTGACTCGGCGCTGTACGTAAAACGCAATGGCAATTCCTTCTAGTCCCCGACCTTCCCCCCTTCTCCTTTCCAAATCTCCACGGAGTCAATCAGACTAATTCAACTAACCCCATTTCGTTGTCCAAAGTGACCTCCTCCGGCGCCTCAACCCCAAACACACAGCCGACCATCTCAACGCCATCATCTCGCTCGCTCCCGACCTGACCGAAGACCTTCTCTCCTCTGTCGACCAGCCACTTAGCATTCGGCGGTGCAAGCAGACCGGTCGTGAATATCTACTATGCGACTACAACCGCGACGGCGATAGTTATCGCTCCCCATGGTCGAACGAGTTCGATCCGCCGTTGGACGAGGGCGGCGTAGGCGGCGTGAGTGCTGGCGGAAGTGAAGGGGCGGGCGAGGGGGCTATCCCGAGCGAGAGAGTACGAAAGATGGAGATCAAGGCCAACGATGCGTTTGATATCTACAGAGACCTGTACTACGAGGGCGGTGTCAGCAGTGTTTACTTTTGGAACTTGGATGATGGGTTCGCGGGAGTGGTTCTTCTGAAGAAGTGTCAGTGCTGTTCTTTACTCTCTTCCCCCTTCTCCATCTTTTTTGGGTCTGTTTTGGACAAAAGGCTTTCCTTCTTGCTTTCCTCGTCCCCGAAGAGTTGAGAATGAAACACACACGATGCTAACGCCCGCGGCCGAATACAGCGGCTACACCGGGCGGCACCACAGAAGGTGTCTGGGACTCGATCCACGTGTTCGAGGCCATTGAGCGCGGCCGAACCACGCACTACAAGCTCACGTCGACGGTGATATTGTCGCTCGCGACGGCTGACAACAGTCTCGGCGACATGGACCTCAGCGGCAACATGACACGCCAGGTGGAGCAGGACCTGCCGGTAGATAACGACGACAGCCACATTGCCAATGTAGGCCGTCTGGTCGAGGATATGGAGCTCAAGATGCGAAATCTACTGCAGGAGGTGTACTTTGGCAAGGCCAAGGATGTGGTGGGCGACCTGCGGAGTGTGGGGAGCTTGAGTGACGGGGCGCGGGATCGTGAGGCACAGCGGGAGCTTATTGGCAGTATGCGGAGATGATGACGATGTTGATGGCTACGCGCGATTTCGATGGAGCTGGGGGACCAGGAGAGCCGATGTACGGAAACTCACTTCTTCTAAGAGAAAGACAGTTGGACCACGAGCGTATCGGCACCCGAGATAGAGTGCCCAAGATGGGATCGACCCGGTAACCACATGCATTTCCATACGAGCTTCATTTGCTATACTGCTTTTTTTTTCTTGTGTCTTGTCCTCTCCGGGCGTCAGACTGACTGTGTACACCCTCGCTTCAGATGGGAAAGTATCGTGACTATCAATGTTGTGAAGTCTTAGCAACGATACCTCAAGTTGGCATCGCCAAGGAACTTGCGCCCCCAGTACCCTGTACAAGAAGTCTGGAAAGAGGAAATGCCGAAAAAGACACGGGCCCTCTTCTTTACTTTGTCAAACGCCTCCGGCAGTGAATAGGCGGCATCCCTTTTGTGGACAAGGACTTTCCACCATTGAATCCAACTTGGTAATGATGGCGGTTCACAAACATTTGAATTCACCCCTGGAGATCCGAAAGAACCTGGACTGTCATGACGAAACAGATCGATATTGCTCGAACAAAGTGCTAATAATCGCCAGCCCGGGGAAACTTGTCGCCAACTTGCAAGAGCAAACGCGGAAAAGCCTTCTCCCTCCACTGCCCAGGTTGGTAACAAGAGGGGTGGAGGAGGGGTTATGAAACCAACATGCATGTTTGGTGTCGTTGTTTGTACGGATTACGACTTGCATGGATTGAAACATGCAGGTCTGACCTCATCAATGCAACCCCTGAATTATTTCACAAATCTACGGAAGGGATACGGAGTAACTTGACAGGGGAAATTGAGCCAATTGGCTGTTTTGTCAAATAATACAGGGGGTTGCATTGTATTCTCATGCATTACTCCGTAGTTCACCGCCAAGACGGGTTGTCCTGAAACGGCACGACCAAACGAGGCCAATGAGCTTGGCCATCCAGCTCAGCTCCAGGTGGGTGACCTGGGACTGGAGTGGTGAGAGTTGATCTTTGTGTGTGTGTGTGGTGTTGGTCTGGCTTCAACCTGGGCTCGGATCGTCCCGTCGACGAGAATCCAGGTGCTTGGGACGCTGTTGTTGGTTGATTAAAATGGAAAAAACGACGTCGCCCAGATTCCTCATCGTCAGATGTCATTGTCAACCCTTCCCTGTTACATTACACCACAGATGATGTTGCAGTGCCGGGTGTTTCAGACGGGTAACGGGACTCCTTCCTTTTCCCGTCCGTCCCTCCCAGACGGCCTTCATAAGCCGCCTTGTTGGTGCTCAGCGACGAGTTGTTGTTGACATGGGCCATCATGAACAATAACGCCCGTCCATCCGGCTGACAGGGGAAACCCACCGGGCTGAACAACAGCGGCGGTCAGTATGGATTATTCTCGTCGGGCATTACGCATGTCACTACGGACTAGTCCGGTATTATGTCTTTTTTTTTTTGCATTTGGCAGGATGGCCTACTAGTTCCGCCGTGGGACTGCTGCACAGCGATGGATATCGACTCCCTCGGGCCGGCGTTCTCCTAGGATCTGATAGCGGTGAATTTGGGAAGCAACATACCTCGAGCCTCCTCGAGAATAGGAGTTTGCATGTGTTGGCCGGCTGCAACGTCGGAATTGTGGTGGAGGTGTTTTTGACAAGAATAGGCATACTCCGTACTCCCGTAGTCCGTACATAGAATCAATCCCAACATTCAAGATTCCTTGCAAACCCCGCCCAAAACCCCCCAGCCAGGACTAGGACGAATCACAAGACGTACAATGCCGTGTACGGATTACGATAAGTGGCAGAAGGCACGACATCAACCGTCCGTAATAATTCTACAAAACGTTCCGTGTCACCGCGTTGAAATGTTCCGCAAGCGCAATCCCGGGATGCCCCTCCTTCTGCGTCTTCTTCCTCGCAAGCAATGGCACTTTTGTTGGGTGCGGATATCCCCCATCAACCCTGACATGTTTGGGGAGGCCGCAGGATATCGGCCACCTCCGGCCACCTGTCTGACTACAGATTGATTAACACTGGTTGTCGGTGGTTCAGAATCAAGAGCTGGTCGCTAATGCAAAATCTAGGTGCGGTTCGTCCCACCCTCACAGCCCTCATCAGTCCAGACACGGGGACGTGGACTGAGCCCCCCCCCCCCTCCCCCCCATATCGTCTTGTCACAGCGCTCAGGCAGGCCAGGCGTAGCGCAAAAACCAAGAACCTGTCCCCTTATCTCCCGTGGGAATCGTCCACCTTTTGACGTGGCTTGTTCGAAGCAGCAGTTTGTATGGAATAGCTGCTACTTGGTCGTTGGTAATCCAGTAGCCTACCAGATGGATCCCTTTGGCCCTACCTTTTATAGCCTACATGGCGGCGGACGGGTCGGGTCGTTCATGGCGCGAGGGATGACGTCGGGTCTTGTTGGCGGCGTTCTTGACATCAGCCATGGCAATGGTTTGTGATTGCAATGTCGCCACCATGTATTCGCACAGTGGCATGGAGTAGCCCCCGACTCCCGACTCCATGCTAATAACTAATACCAGCAGTTTCCCCGAACGGCAGAGAAACAATCTTAGCACCAGACTTTACATACTGAGCACTTATTACTAATATCACTCTGATGCGGGCCGCCGGAGACTTATACTGGCCCTTCAATGGCCTGCTAGTTGGCGAGTTATCGATCATGGCGACCATCTTCACCTCTATTTCAAACCCTGTGACTGTCCAGCTTGCTCAAACGGTTTTCAGTGCTTGGCCATCAATTTCCTCGTTCAAAATGAACAGAAATACGTGGCTCGGCCGGTGATTGTTGGTAAGTAAATAAATAGGTGACCTGAGAGGAACAAACGACCCGAACGATGTGATACATTTGGATACAGTGACAGGAAGAAAGGCGCCCGCCCGCACGACCGCAAACTGGCGGTGGCTGGTGGCTGGTGTGGTTGGCCAGAGCTGTTGGCCGCCTCCCCTCTCTTGGAGGTGACAAGGGTCCAGGGTATGCATGACGACGGGACCTTGTGAGACAGAGTACGTGGATGGAAAACGACAACTTCTCCCCCTCTTGCCTGGGGAAGTCTTGCTTTATGTACGGAGTATGCTTATGGTTCAAAAGGCCTGTTCAGGCCATGAATCGATAGTATTTTTCTGAGTGGCTGCTTGACCAACCACATGTGCATTTCGAAAAGGGTCGTGCCTTCCGCGCATGGTAAGCAATGGCAACGTCTCACCATCCCGTGGGCCATTCGATGTCGCCCTGACAAGTTCCCTGTGGCAAGTGCAAGTGCAAGTGCAAGTGCAAGTGCAAGTGCAAGTGCAAGTGCAGATGCCTTGTTGGCTGCCCTTGCGGCCCACGAGGTGACTTGCAGACAACGGTGACGCCTGTTTCGACACTTGCCAATTGACGCCATCAACGAACGTCCGCGCAAGAACTCACAACGCACGCCGGCTCTCTCGCAGACATGATCCATCGCCCTCGTCACTCGGGCTGTCAACAATCGATCAACAAGACAGCCAAAGACCTCGGTCTGCAGGGGTCACTGTCGACTGGCAGCTGAGGCTCTGCAAACAACAGACGAGCACGTTTTGCAAGTTAGGGGAAAGCACAGACGAGGGTTGTCTTGAAGGTGGACCACCCTCTTAGACCTGCCTAAAGTTCTTGTCACTTAATATTAGTCCCCGTCCCCTCCTCCCAGTCCCTGCTGTGGGCTACTCCTGACAGAGTAACAATCATCACCCAGACTTGGACGTGGACAGGACGGAGTGCCGCCTCCATCTCGGTCGTTGCTCCTCCCCAGCCTGCACCTACCTGCATTAAAACTGAGCCCCTCCGTCCCATCATACCTGGCCAGGCCACATCCAGCCCTTTGCGACGTTGTTACACCTTGGCCAGCTAAATGCTTTCATCTATCTAGCTAGGCGCACGCAGCTACTTCAGATTCTCTAGCAATTTTCAGGAGCAAGCCACCAACACATGGTTGGCTCGGTATCACTTGACGACATCAATCCGATAGACTTCACAGTGTTTCGTGGCTAAAAACAGCCCTTCTTCTTCTTTTTGTCTGTCACTGGACATTTTCGAGTCGTTGGCCCCAAACAGAGCAAGGCATACAATTGGCTCTGCCACCTGCTGGGAGCCTCGACGACACCATACCTCTCCGTATCAAAGACTTGGAGCCACAAACACATCGCGGAATCCCTTCTTCTCCGAAACCCCACTCACAATGGCTGACGACAAGCCGTCGGTTCTGATTATTGGAGGGTTGGGTTATGTTGGCCGATTCTTGGCCCTCCACATCCACCAGAACAAATTGGCCTCAGAAGTGCGATTAGTGGACAAAGTGCTGCCACAGCTTGCCTGGCTTGGACCCGAATTTTCCGAGGCATGCTCTCAAGACAAGTTTATGCAAGCAGATGCCAGCAAACCTGGTGAGTTTGAACTCTTGATTCATCTGGCATGGCACTTCTTTTTCCACTACATTAAGAGGGCTTTACAATCGACCGAAAAAGAATTCGCTGACGATGAGTTGCCTATTTTAGAAGGACTGGCCAGAATATTTGACCGGGAAAATGGCAAGGAATGGGACTATGTTTTCAACTGTGGTGGTGAAACAAGGTACTCGCAAGAATATGAGGTCTACAAGTTGAGATCTCTAAACCTCTCGTTGGCGGTGGGCAAAGAAGCCGCGAAACGCAAAGTGAAGGCGTTTGTTGAGCTTAGCACCGGCATGGTGTACAAGTCGGACTCATCGCCTAGCAAAGAGACCGACAAGTTGAAGCCATGGAGCAAGATTGCGGTTTTCAAGTTGCAGGCTGAGGAAGAACTGGCCAAGATAGAAGGGTGAGTTCGCTGGCCAACCCCCTTTTGTTGAGAGATGACACCTGGCTGACCACCAATCGTTGTTGCATCTGTTTGCAGACTTCAATTGATTGTTGTTCGCTTGCCACACGTGTATGGCCCGTACGCATCACAGTGGGTGGCCACAGCACTTTGTATGGCTCGTGTTTATCAGCACCTGGGAGTGGAGATGAAATGGCTTTGGACGAAAGATCTTCGAACCAACACAGTCCATATCCACGACGCGGCGCGGGCGCTCTGGGACATTGCTGCATGGTACGATGCCGGCAAGGCTAATTGGAACTCGTCTGAAATGGGTCAAGTCCCAACTTTCAACGTTGTCGACAAGGGTGAGACAAATCAAGGAAAAATGGCTGCTATCATTGGAGATATCTTCAAGATCGAGACAGGTTTCCAAGGCCAGCTGATCAGCACATTTGCTCGCATGAACCTTGATAGTGTGGTGGACGATGTCAATGACGAGATTCTTGGCCCTTGGGCTGAATTGCTTGCAGACGCCGGCATCACGCGACCCGGCCCTCTCACTCCGTTTATGGAGAAGGAGCTTCTCAAGGACACAGATCTCAGCATGGACGGCAGTCGATTGGACAAATTGCTCGACTTCAAGTACGAGCAACCGGTGCTGACTAAGGAACTCGTAGAGGAGGTGATCGAAAGTTACAAGAAGATGAATTGGTGGCCATGATGTTGCAGTGAGTCTTCTTATTTTGCGAGCATAAATTTCGACCTGACATGGATGTTTTGTCCTCTGTCAATCATCTTTCGCTGCAGAGAGTAGGGGTTACAATAAAATGGTTGATGGCAGCAGCAGGAGCTCGGACAGACAAGACAGATACTATCACAGGGCTTGGCGTGCATTCCCATACGGAGGCAAAGGTGGCAGTTGTTGGAATTTTTATTCCCCCTTCTTTAATCAAATAAGCCGAGCAGGGAAAGCTTGGCATTGTACGGGTACAGATGGCTTGGTCAAGCATGGAAGAGACCACGAATGAGGCGCATGAACATGATCAAAGTATTCCATAGCATTGAGACCTCGGTTTGTCCTTTCTCACTTGACACATGCAAATGATTAGTCTTTGCGGTAGTGGCAAAAAAAAACCCCCAACCACCCCATCCCAAAGTATTTGCCCCTGTATCTGATCATGTGGCAACGATCCTTCGTTATCATGGCATTATGACAACTTTTGACAAGGCTATGGTGAGACTTGCAAATGTCGAAATCATGTACCTAGAAGGATGGGTCAATGGATTCCGTTCATATCAGGAGTAACAAATAGCCCACAGACGGCACCCCCAGTACATGAGCACATCAGTGGTGCATGGAGACTAAGAACGTCACGAGTAGGTGTTTGCATGTAGAAGGGGCCGAGCTCCTGCCATAGTTACTAGTCCGTACAGTCAAACGGTATCATGACGCCTTTTCGCAGTCATATATTACCGATGTCTTGCCCTGTGTCACGGCAGCAGGTACATGGTATTATTGACAGAGGACACGAGAAAGTAGACACGGCGATCGAGGGCTCTATGTAGTGAGTGTATCTAGTATCTAGTATCTAGTATCTAGTATCTAGCCCTCTGGGTAGGTTCCAGACGGGTGCAGGGGATCGCAATGCTATTTGTGCGATGGGTCGTCCTTGAAGCCCACAATCATGCTTGCAGGCAACAAGGGCGACTGAATAAAGTGGCGGGGAGCGCGAGATCCGACTCGCTGGGGTGGGAGGTGGTGCCCTCATTTTGAATCAAAATCGGCTTGACGGTGCCAACCTGGCCAGCCTTGCGAGCCCAGCCCCTGCCCCTGCGGCCCCTTGTCCGCCGTTTCGGGAAGGAGGGAGGAGGGGAGGAGGACATCTAACACTCTGACCACTCGGTACTTGCGGAGTCGTCACATTCTCTTGCAAGTTGGGCAAGTTGGGGAGCTCAGCGCTTGTGACAGCATATTACTCACCAGGCCCCGGCATACACATCATCGTCCCTGCAACGCGGGGATGTCTTCACAGACTACGGAGTAAGACCATCCCAATCTCTATAAAGATCCACAATCTCTCCTTCCTCTCCCCTCTTTCTTACTTGCTCCATTCTCCGTTCCCCATATTCTCGAAAGCCACGGCCGACGCAAAAAGGCACTCCCGACCGACCTGCCCCTCCTTGCCCCCTCCTCGCCCCTCCTCGCGGCTCTCTCAAATCAACGACTTCGATTACTTTTTGACCATGGCTGCCCCGCCGGAAAAGACCTTGAAGAACCTCAACGGACGGTGGACTGTGGTATGTTGCTAGAGACTTCACTCCACCTTGGCAAAGATAATATGCATGGGCTATGCGACACACTCGCTAGTCGCGCTCGTGAGGAGCGGGTTGCATCATCATCATGTACACATTATTGCCCTTCTGGTGCTTATATGCGTCTTTGCCTTTTTTATCTTCTGCCCTAGGGTAGACCCTAATCAGCTCCCCCATGGCGCCAGTAACGCGGCGCCCCGATCGCGACGCCATACTCCTGGAGCGACGACTAACATGGGATATGAACAGGATTCGGAACTGTCCGAGTCCGTCGACCCCGCCTTGGTCATCCAGGGTATTGGGTACGTGATTCGTACAGCAATTAGCTATGCCACCATCACCATTACCGTCAACCAGTATGAAGCTCCTCCAAAGCCTCCTAACGAGTCTACCGAGACAATTACCCACATCGATATCAACCAGTCAGCGTCTGGTTTGACCAGCACCCAAGAGAATCGTTGCGTGGACGACACGGAGCGCGAACACACCGACTGGTTGTTTGGAACAGTCAAGGGTCGCACCAAATGGGTCTCACTGGACGAAGTAGAAGACACCTATTTGAAGAACGGTTGGGAGGTTGAGGGCGACGGCAAGTTCATCCTGGGCCACGTCGAGAACCAGGATAGTGGGTGGACGGCCGATCAGCTCTGGGGTTTCCAGATTGTCAATGGCGAGCGCCGTTACTGCCGCAATATTGTTGTCGCCAAGGGTGATCAGCGCGCTGAATTCCGCCTTGTCTACAGCTACGCAGGGGAGCAATGAGGAAACAGGGTCGGCGGGGATCTTACTTGAGGGACTCCTGAAAACTGATCTTCAAACCCTCAAACAGTGTCTGAACGAAGATGACCACAGAAGCTGCCGGGTGGCCTGGTTTAGACGTGGAGCGCACTTGCTGATATTCACAAAATCTTTGTCCAACTGCAATCAATGTAACGATAATTACACCAACCGTGCAGTTTTCGACCCCATTCCCCCTTGCACCTCCCCGCACATGCCTCGGCTCCCCCCACTCACAAGACTACAAACCAACGCTGAACTGCTTTTGGGCTTCCGGATTGACACGCTTTCGGACATTGCAAAGCGAAAAATAATATACCTGCCAGTAGTGGCCGCCTGTCGTCTTGTTACAACTTATCAGCTACGCTGCTCTCTGGGTATTACATCGAGTGAAGAACAGCTGATATCATGCTGTCCATATGCAGAAACGCGGAAGGTGTTGACATGTAGAGGATTTGATTCGCGGCTATAACTCATTTTGGATATATTAGGTACTGGCTCGTAGAGCCATGTGAGATGTCGATCCTGCAAGGTTATTGTGGATTCGTCGTCACAAGCCCCGGAGCTGTGGAAATTAGCCGTCCATGCACGGATTACAAATCGCCCTCACGCTCAAGAGTCTCTGGTAAATAATTGTCTAGGCCCGTAGTATGTCCAACTCGTCATCCAACAGTCGTTATTCAGGCAGGACGTCTTTTGACAAATTCTTCCAGGTCTTGAGCCGTGGCAACGCCCAGCACAAATCTTCTGTTCTCATCCGTGATGACGGCGAATTCCTGTTTCCAAGGACCATCCGCCTCACCGCCTCGGAAGAACGCCTCCAAGTGTTCCAGCGGCGTCTCCATGGTAATGACTTGATATCTTCGGCCTTTTCTCTCGAAGCGGGTCATTGCCGCAGAGAGAGGGTCGTCGGGCTTGACATTGCCGCTGTCTATTTGGGCTTGAAGATGAGGCATTGAAATATACCCGAGAAGTGCGCGCGTCTCGGAATCGACAATGGTCAGGTGGGTGTATTCGCGCTCGAAGGCAGAGAGGAGAGCGAGTGAGATGGCATCAGAGGGGTTCAGAGACAGGGCCGCTGGGGGATCCAGGTCTTCGACGGTAGCCTGCGATAGACAGTGACTCTGTCAGCGCTCATGTTTGGAGTGGACGAGTGATGGGAGATGTTACGTCGGATGTTACTGCGCGCACAGCACATTGGAAAGAACAAGGCGATCGAGACGTACCCCGCGATACCTTGAGGACCATTTTGACTCAAAGGATTTGCCGAGGTTGTTGACCACCGGCGAGGTCCCGACTTGTGCAGCCATGATGATCTAGTTCGCCTCGGAAAGTCAATCGCGATAGCTGGGAACTCGGTTGGTTTGTGGCAATAAGATGAGACGCTGTTCCGGCGACAAACGGTCCGGCAGAGTTGGAGCTTTTACGCCGAGAACCAGGCGGTATCACAACGTTGGTCGAAATTTCTTGCTGGTGGAGCATGGGCGGATCGCTCAGTCCTTCCTTGGCTTGAGCCTCCATGCGGGCTGGCTTACCCAATAACAGGAGGTACAACTTGCCTGTAAACCAGAGCTGGTCCGAGTTGCAGGTACGGACGGCATTTCATTGATATGACTAGGCACATCTTGCAATAATAGAAAAATAGCCACATTGAGCGAAATGAAATAAAGGTAAATAAATGAAATAAACATAAATAACTTCTATGGCCACAGGATGAGCGAGACGGATCCTGGATATGACGGCGACAGATGATGTCACCATTGCAGCAGGGCAGGTGCGACCGGATGGTTGCTGACAGCTGGACGAGTTGTCATGGCCGGCGCCCACTCCCGTTAAGTCCGGCTCTTCGTGTTTTCCCATTCTTGTCTATCCGCTACCTATCACCATACTCCATCTGGTGAGAATCTAGTCGCCAGAATACAAGCACTCTCAACGAAACTCAGATTTAACACACTCTCGCTTTCCAGCTCCCAGTCATCATGTCGCACCCTTTCCCACGCCCTGAAACCCTCCCGGGCTTCTTCTACTCGGCAACAGAAAGGAAGTCCTCCAAGCCCACGCCATTCCAAGCTCGACCTGAGTTCTACGGTGTCTACTCCGTGGTGGAGGATGCGAAAGGCAAGGCCAAGAAACTCAGTGCTGAAGCTACCAAAGAGTTCGAAAAAGCAAGTTCCGCTGCTCAAGCCAAAGCGGGAAACATCGAGTTATACTCTGGCAATTATTATGCGGCTTGTACTTTCGGTGGATTACTTGCCTGCGTAAGTGTCTATGGTTGCGTCTCCTTATTCTGTCTCGTTGGAGATCATTGACTCATTGCTCTAAATTGACTAGGGTCTCACTCATACTATGGTGACTCCGCTCGATCTTGTCAAGACTCGCCGCCAGGTTGATTCGAAACTGTACAAAGGCAACTTTCAGGCATGGGGCAAGATATTCCGTGCCGAAGGGTTTCGTGGTATCATGACTGGATGGAGCCCTACCTTTTTCGGCTACAGTGCCCAGGGTGCTTTCAAGTATGGATGGTATGAGTATTTCAAAAAGACGTACAGTGATATGGCAGGCCCAGAGGCTGCGTACAAGTATAAAACTGGCCTGTACCTTGCAGCCTCCGCCTCGGCCGAGTTCTTGGCCGACCTTGCTCTGTGCCCTTTTGAGGCAGTCAAGGTGCGAATGCAGGGAACTATCCCCAACCCTTATACGGGCACAATCAATGGAATCGGTGCTGTTACAGCAAAGGAAGGGTTCTCAGGCTTGTACAAGGGATTGTATCCTTTGTGGGGCCGCCAAATCCCTTACACCATGATGAAATTTGCATCATTCGAGACTATTGTGGAAATAATCTATGATCGACTCCCAGGACAAAAGAGCGACTATAGTAAAGCTGCCCAGACAGGAGTGTCCTTCACCGGTGGCTACCTGGCTGGTATTTTATGCGCCATCGTCTCACACCCCGCAGATGTTATGGTCAGCAAGCTCAACACCAATCGAGCATCTGGAGAGGCATTTGGGTCCGCTCTAGGCCGCATTTACAAGGACATCGGTTTTGGAGGACTTTGGAATGGTCTCCCCGTTCGAATTGTCATGATTGGTACCTTGACTGGCCTTCAGTGGATGATCTATGTAAGTTTCTCTCCATGAGTGGGAGTTGTTCAAGTTTCATGCTAAGTTCTGCTCAAGGATTACTTCAAAATATTCATGGGTCTGCCGACGACGGGTGGCCCTCCTCCCTCGGAGAAGAAGTAGGGTTCAAGCCATGTTAGCCAGGGTAACTGGTGGCAACGAATGTGATGTTCTTTTGTGGCCCCATCTCGTACCACAGACGGGGTTGAATTGATTTTTCGTCTGGTTCTTCTGTAATTTGTCCTCTATGGTATTGACCATACCGTTTCGATGCTCGGTCTTGATAAATCACCCACAGTGACTGAACCGAATCTCACACACACACACACACACACACACACACACATTCTTGTTGACATGAATGGTGTTGTGAGCTATTAGAACGGCAATGATGGCCGCGAGACGCCTGCCTCAACATTGCGCACACGGTGCATATGTCAGGCAGCTGGTATTACCAAGTCCGTGACTTGATCCATTTTGCATGCATGCGCCGTGTTGGCCAGGATGGTCTTGGCGGAGCGGAGACTGGAGCACAACTTTCAATGATTGGCATATCCTAGCCTGTACATAGATTGCGACACGGCTTACTGGGGCCTTGGCGCGCTCAAAAGCGATGAGACGAACGCCTCTCGTGCCTCTGACCAGGACCAAAGAAGTCTGGTTTTGGGGGTTGGGGGCGTCATGAGCAGGGAATAAATATCCCCAAGAATGATGCCGTCGGACCAGCGCAGCTCCTCAGTTGTTGAAAAGGTGGATACGGACTAGTCAAGAAGAATTGTCTGGATTGGATCCCGCATTATCATGCAGAGCCATGGCGGTATCGACCCGTTAAAGGCAGCCCCGCCAATGCGCGCACTTGTAATCCGCAGGGTGTCAAATGTGAGTGAGGCAGATGACCCGAGATAGCTTGGGCTTGGCGAACCCGAGCGAACAACCGGCCGTGGAAAGTTGGAAACGCTGGAAACGCTGGTGAGTCGGGTTCTTCCTGGGCGTCAGCAGATGGAACAAGGAAGCCACCCCCTCTTCTTGTCCCTCTTGTCCCTCTTGTCCCTCTTGTTGGTTGCGTTCCACGCCACACCATCCCTCCGCTTTGGGCGCAATCAGGCCAACCTGCGCCCCCGTGTCTCGGCTTTGCCAACTCTCTCCCCTTGGCTACGGTTTGAGCTCTTCATCAACCCGCTCGCTACTCGACCCGACGCCGCCTCGCAACTGCCTCCATGCGAATGACAATTAGCTCGACTTGTCATCGTCGGTGTATCGCGGGTGCCGCGCAGCTGGGGCTGCCAATTCCACCCAGCTGCTGAGACGAAACGACGCGCTCGTGCCTGGTAGACTGTGACGACGACGACGACGACGACGACGACAAACAGCGCAGTCATGGCTGGGTTTCTCACCAAGATAAAGAGCGCCAGTTCGGTATGTAATTCCTCTTGCGACCTCGTCATGTAGTGTCCTCGCTTAGCGGCCGAACTGCTGTCATACGTCTTCTTGCCCCCAGCAAAGCTGTCTGGGATGTCTGCCAAGCCTCCTTCGTCGACCACCTGCTGACAAAATGCCCCTTTTCAGGCATCGCCAAATCAAACGTTGAAAGATACGCAAGCGAAGAGGAAGGATGAGGTTTTTTTCGAAGTCACTCCCCTGGAAAGAATGCTACAAAACGCGGGACCCTTGCGTGAAGACGGCAATGACAGATTCTTTGGTTTTGAGAACGTAAGTGCTGCTCTGTCGCAGGCGTGTCCTCCCCGGGCCAATGTCCACCAATGCGCCAGCCAACAGTTCTAATGCTCCATCGTCTATAGTTTGGAAATACATGGTATGACTTGCTGTGTCACGGCCCCTTCGTGCGCCACCCGCCTTCGAGCTGACATGACTCCGCCATAGCTATTGCAACTCCATAGTGCAAGCGCTGTTTTATTCAGACCTGTTTCGACAAAGGGTCATCAATTATCCCTCCTATTCACCGCCAGACACACCGAATGGCACCCGTCCGAAAGTCAATGTGACTCTTCGACCACCCATGAATTCAAATGCGACCACACCACAACAGAAACACAAGAATGGAAGTACATCGCAGATGCTCAAACAGCGACAGACCATCAACTCAGGCCAGACGACACCTGGCCAACCCATCAAGCCCGAGGACAAGCCTGATACTCCCGAGTACAAAAAGAAGCAAGCCATGTTGAAAGGTCCGATTCTGGAGCTCGCCCAGGAAAATGCCATCGCATACGGCATGGATGAATGTACCTTTACTGGGTTAAAAGACATATTCCTTGCGCTTCTGGATAGTTCTTCTCGGACGGGAGTCTTGAGCCCACAACGATTTCTTGAAATTTTCAAACGCGACAATGAGTTGTTTCGAAACTCGATGCATCAAGATGCACATGAGTTCTATGGGCTGGTCCTGAACGATGTCATTTCAAACGTGGAGAAGAATGCACGTAGAAGTCAGGAGCCCGAGGGGTCGAAAGAACAGGACAATCTTGCGCTGTCGGTGGGGAATGTTGTTGAATCTGCTGTCTTGAACCACGCGAACGGCTACCAGTCGCCGGGAATCGGCTGGGTTCACGACATTTTTGAAGGCGTTCTAACGTCGGAGACCAGATGTCTTACTTGCGAAACCGCGTCGCAGCGCGACGAAACCTTCCTTGACCTCTCCATCGACCTGGAAGAGCATGCATCCGTCACATCGTGCTTGCGCAAATTTTCCGCAGAGGAAATGCTGTGTGAACGGAATAAGTTCCACTGCGACCATTGTGGTGGTTTACAGGAGGCTGAGAAGCGCATGAAGGTGAAGCGACTACCAAAGATTTTGACGTTGCATCTGAAGCGGTTCAAGTATACCGAGGACTATAGTCGCCTGCAGAAGCTGTTCCACCGTGTGGTATATCCATACCATCTTCGCATGTTCAACACCACAGACGATGCTGAAGATCCCGATCGGTTATACGAACTTTACGCCGTCGTCGTGCACATCGGCGGCAACGCTTACCACGGTCACTACGTATCAATCATCAAGACCTCGGACAGAGGCTGGCTTTTGTTCGATGACGAAATGGTTGAGCCAGTGGATAAGCATTTCGTGCGCAACTTCTTCGGCGACAAGCCTGGCATGGCCACCGCCTACGTACTCTTCTACCAGGAGACTACCTTCGAGAAGGTAAGGCAAGAGCAGGAAAAGGAAGGCATGGAAGAGGTCAAACTAGCAACACAAGCAGCCAATGTTGCCCACGAGGACAGCGAAAAGCTAGATTCCGCGCCATTGAAACGACAAGCGACACAGCCCGTTCCTCCCATACCCAAGCACGGTTCATTGTTGAGTCTCGCTCATGCTCAAACCGCGCCGGACATGCCCACCCCAACCCTGGCCCGGGGCGAAATGCCTGCCGTTCTCGACACAGCGTCAGCAGCACCGACTGCTGGTATGGCGAGAATGCCAACAGCGAAGCAAGATGGCTTCAGTAAGGAAGACAGGAAGCGTGAAAGGAAGGAACGCGAAGCTACAGAAAAGGCCGCTAAGCAAGCGGAGAAGGAGAAGCAGAAGCAAGCCAAAGCGGCTGCCAAGGAAGAGGAAAAGGCCAAGGAGAGACAGACCAGGGAAGAGGAAAGGAAACGAAGAGAGGACCACCAGGTTCAGCGAACGCAAGCAAGGCGGAACGAACAAGATAAGCCTCAAGGGGTGCTTGATACCAGCAAAACGAGCGCAGCACACGAGTATGTGGCGAGGAAGAAGGACAACGTCACAGCGTCCGAGACACTGGCATTTCTCGATCGACCTAAGCGTGGCAGCAAGTCCATGTCCCGCAAGAGCTTCAACTTCTTCCACAAAGACAAGATGAGCAATGACAATACCTTGCCAAATGGGAGTGAGAATGGCGAAACCTCCGAGAAACCCGAAAAGACAAAGGGACGGCTCAGCATCGGATTAGGTCGGAAGAAGAGCAGCAATCTACTTTCGTAGATGTTGGGTGTAATAATGACATTTGACGGCGTTGCGTTTTACCACGACAGGACCCTGCCAAAAGGGGGTTTGTTTGTTGATCACCTGAATGTGGAAATTTAGCCTGCATGATTCGATGACGGTGTTTCAGGTACTCAAAGAGGGGCCCGTTGGTTCAGACCCGGTAAATAAGGAGCAAATATAGCATTGGGGTAGAAATGGGGAAAAGGGGGAAAAGGGGGAAAAGGGGGAGCAGACTTTCCATCCTCATAGTCGAGAGGCTGGTGTAAATCTTAAGAGCAGCACTGCAGCACCGCAAGAGCAGCGTGCATTTTGCGTGCATTTTGCGTGCATTTTCTGGACGAATATCGAACATGGCGTCTTTTCATGGGTGGAGTCTGTAGGATAAAGGAGCAGCACATTGCAGCAACGAGAACATGCACAAAAACGTTGTTAAAGGGAGTCAGTAGACAAAAGGTCCAAATATGTTTCTCACCAGATCTCCATGTGCCCGAATAAATGTTTTTATGCGCCCCGCTACGTCCCAACCATTAACACCATTCCGCGTAATAGGACAGACAAGCCTCGATTCAATGCTGACCTTTTGAGCTCGTCACAAAGTTGCAGAAAATACGGCAGCCCAATCTCTCACACAGCGTGCTCGATGCCGTCCTATTTTGTCCCTATCCCAGACCAGAGAATAAACGCCCAGCCAGTTGATTTGCGGCAACAAGGCCCCCCCTTTTCGTCCCGTCGCAGCTCATCCCAGTATCAGCTCGTACAGAATAACGACGGAATTGACAAATATCAAGGGCACTGCGGCAAGTATTAGTTCCTACGTGTTCCACGAAGAGGATGCACACCCTGGCCCCTTCTGGTTCGGCGTGGTGTGGAAGGGCGAGGCACGTACTTCGCATGATTGTTCGGATGCTTGCGATCAAATGGATGGTCTTGGCTTTCACGCTGGCGTCTGCGCCGGAACCGAATGCGGGGTCGTACGATGCCGGTGACAAGTTGACTATTGGTAGTGAAGCAAAATGGTCTGATTAGTCGATGGCGTCTCTCTGAGAGTAGAACGGTTGTCGAGGATCTTGTATGGAGAAAAGGGGGTAAGTGACGTACTGCGCGCGAGGAACCGATCTTCGCTTAAGATGGCGACTGCATTGATGAGGAGAACGGTGATGTAGAGAAAGGAACCGAAGAATAACATTTTGGCGGGCGGATGGTCCTCTGCTGGGCGGTTGGAGAGCCGAGGGCAGGACGTGCGTGGATGGGGAGCTTGGGAGCTTGCGACTTGGGTAATCCCGTTTATGCGCCTCGTGGATTGAGGTAGGTTCGTGTTGCGCTGGCCGCATCTCTTTTTGGCGGGGGATGGTTGCGCCGTTCCGAGGGGTGGATGGATGAATGGAATGGAATGGTTATGGGGAGACGCCCTGGCAGGAACTCCATCCCCTTCCTGTGCTTCTTCACCTCGCTGAAACGCTTTTTTTCTTCTTTAAATCAATGAGTGCATGGAGGCTGTGATGTGACGAATGGTACGATCATAATTTGATGTAGTTCCTTCTTTTTCTTTCCCTGGATGATACAAACCTGACTCCATTCGAGTCTAGTGTTCGCTCCCATTCAATTGCAAATGCCACCATGGCGCTCATAGGCAAGCACCCTTCTCTCGTCCTCTCGAAAACACACCATGTTCCATTTATCCCGGGCACCAACTTGACAAAAAAAAAAAAACTGACCGATTTTCTCCTCGAATCAGACGCCCTCCTCACATCCACAATCTACCTCCTCCCACTACTGCACATCCTCCTCTCCCCCCACACCAAGGTCGAGGAATCCTTCAACCTCCAAGCCACCCACGACATCCTCACCTACGGGACACCCGCGTCGTCCGTCCACGCGCGCTTCCTCCAAACCTACGACCACTTGACCTTTCCCGGCGCCGTGCCCCGCACCTTCGTTGGCTCCGTCGTCCTGGCGGGTGTCTCGCGGCCCATCATCGCGCTGCTGGGCTTCCACCACGCGCAAATCGTCGTTCGTGCCGTGCTAGCCTTATTCAATGCCTCGTGTCTGGCCGTCTTTAAGAGGGCCGTGGGGAGGTCCTTTGGCCGCGCCACGGCCAGGTGGTGGACCGCCTTGCTCATGAGCCAGTTCCACGTGGTGTACTATCTGGGGAGGACATTGCCCAACATGTTTGCATTTGGTTTGAGTACGATGAACCCTGATACCCCCAATCTTTGCCTCGTTGCGTAATCCACCAACAGTATCACAGCTGACATGCACGATGCGCCAGCAACTCTCTCGCTAGCATTCTTGCTCCCCCAGAAGACACTCCATCTTACCAGGACTCGTCAAAAGCAAGCCCTCAGCATGCTCACCTTCTCCGGCGTCGTCTTCCGCTCTGAAATCGCCATCCTCCTCGCCACCACATCACTCTACCTCCTCCTCACGCGACAAGTCTCCCCGCGAGCCCTCATCACCGTCGGCCTCGTGTCCCTCGCCGGCTCCCTCGCCATCTCCGTCCCCATAGACTCGTACTTTTGGCAGAAACCGGTGTGGCCCGAACTCTGGGGCTTCTACTTCAACGCCATCCAGGGGGAATCGTCCGGCTGGGGCACATCCCCATGGCATTACTACTTGACGTCAGCCCTGCCCCGTCTCCTCCTCAACCCCGTCTCCTTTCCTCTCGTCGCCTTCTCTCTCATCCATCCTTCGCTGTCCCCGCAGACCAGAGCGTTCCTCATCCCCAGCCTCTCCTACATGGCCATCTACTCCATCCAGCCTCACAAGGAGACTCGATTCATCTTCTACACCATCCCCTCACTGACTCTTGCTGCCGCCCTCTCCGCAGCCTTCGTCTCCAACCGCGTCTCCAAATCCCCCGTGTGCAAAGTCCTCTCGTTGGCAATCCTTGTTTCCGTGTTGGCGACCCTCGCCGCCAGCACGGGAATGCTCTTGCTCTCCTCGCTGAACTACCCCGGCGGCGACGCCCTCATCCAGCTGTACAACCATGTGGGCAACTACACTGCTGCCCCAGTCACTGCGCACGCCGACGTCCTCACCTGCATGACGGGCTTGACCCTGTTCAACCAGAACAAACAAGGTCTTCCACTGGCACTCGGCGATTCTTGGAATACAAAACTTGCCGACGCGCCCGTTTACTTATTCGACAGGACGGAAAAGAGCGAGAAACTGGGCTGGCCTGTCTTCTGGCAGAAGTTTGACTATGCTCTGTTGGAAGATACAGCGCAGGCAATCGGCGAGTGGGAGGTTATCGGGGCTGTACATGGCTACAGCGGCATCGAGGTGTTGCGACCTGGGCAGCCGGAGCCGAGTCAGGGACAGTACAAGGCCCTAGGACTAGGCGCCCAGATTGCGGCGCTGAGGGAACTTGTGAGGAAGTGGACGGGAGGCTGGTGGGCTGGACCCAGAATGTCCCCTCGCATACATGTTATGAAGCAGAGGAGTCTTGTCTGAGTAGAATCCAGCACATTAATTCTGAAAAAGTCCCAAAGCACGACTTGGTCAATTTGAAAAGAAGAAGAAAAAGGATGTGTTCTCGTTCAATATTCACCCGAGCCCTGCAGTCTGGAGCATCACAGGTAACAGGTACTATTATTCATCTAAAAGAGCAGATTGCAGGGGTGCTTCTTCGTGACCACGCCTGCCAAAAACAAGTACTTGAAACGCCCAAATACAAAAGACCAAGGCTGAACAAAGGAGGTCACGATAAAACCAAACGCCGCCTCATGGTCGTCGACCAACCCACCATGGCACTAATCCCGAAAGTCGCTCCAGAAAGTACAGCCCCCAATATGTGCGTACCCTGAAACACTAGGCAAAGTCCATTCCCAATTTCCTCAATCCTGGCCCAAGAATACAGCTGCTCTTAATTGAAAGTACACCTTCGAGCGAAATGGACAATTCGTGTACCAACCATCCTCAGCCCACACATGATCCATTGTGCTAAATGGTTTTATCGCCGCGAATGACTTAAAGATATTAAAAAAAAATGATGCAAAAAAAAATGATGAAAAAAAAAACGTTATTTCACAATAGGCCCAAATTGACTTTCGCAAGAGGCGGAAGCACTGGTATTTTGGCCTACTTGGCACTATCGGCATCTTCCAACGTTTTGGCTTTGGATGTGGTGGTATTTTGATCTCCCTCAAGGGGTGGAAGTTCTCCGTACATTTGTTTGTATCGTGCGAGTTCTTGCTGCTGTTGGACAAAGAATTCTAAAACCAAAGACATGGGCCCGCGCAAGTCGTTCAGCTCGCGAAGTGCTCCGCTTCCAGAGGCGAGATGACGCATTGTCAGCGTCGAAATGCAAGTCTGAGCATAATGTTAGTAAACTAAAGTACAGAGTTGTGCTTCATAGGTTGTCATGTTACTTGCCTCGATCCTGCTGACCTGGTGCTCCATGAAGTTGATCAAGAATCGCTCCGTGACTTGCCCTCCTCTAGACTTCATGCGTTCCAGGAGCTCTGTTTCTGGAGGCTGGAGACCCGGTCCTCTTGCACTTTCAAGCGTGCTGCACAGCATTTCGAGGCGTAAACTGACTCTCCAGAGTGCCCAGATGCTTTCAGGATCAAAAGAAAGTTCTCCTCCGGGGGCCATGATGACAGGCTGCTTGTCAGGACCTTCGTCTCGGCGCTCGTGTTGCAGGTGCTGCTCGATTCGCCCAGCCAACGCGTGGGGGTACAGCGAATACACGACTTCGGGATTTTCGAGGCCCTTGAGCTTCTTCTCTCCCATTTCCTTCACCTCAAACCCTTGAGAAGTGAGAGACCTCAAGTCTTTTCGAATGGCAGTTGCGAACGATTCATCCTCAAAGGCGTCGTCCGACCCAGCTGAGCTATTTCGCTCCGTATCTTGGTAATTTTCCAGGCATCTTTGGATCTCGGAAATGAAATCGGACGACACGGTTATTTGACCGCCATCGGCCACGGCTGAGATTCTTGACGCCTTGTTCACCATGGGGCCAAAGTAGTCCATGCGCCGGGTGACAGGGTCGGTTTCACTCACACAATCTCCAAAGTGGATGCCCATTCTCACTGACAGTCCCTTGAAAACCAAGACCCCGTCTTTGTCGAAAATGGGTTGGCATGAGACAGAGCTCAAAACCTCCGAAGGCCAACTGACTTCGAGCAGCTCCATCTGGACTGCAAAGCACCACAGCAGAGCCGACGTAGCCGTGGGAAACGACACCATGAAAGCGTCACCTTCCGTCTTGACCTCGTATCCACCGATTCTTCGCAGTTGCCGCCGCATGACTTCGTTATGCAGCTTGATGGCAGATCTCATAGCACTTGGATACATCTCCCATAGAGTCGTGGAATTTTTGATGTCAGTAAACGCGATAGACACATTGTCGGTGGGGGCCGGAATCTCAGCTTCGAGTCGGTTCAGCGAGGAGTCCAGCACATCTCCCTTTGCTTTACCTCTTCTTCTTGTAGATAGAACCTGAGTCTCGTCGGGTATACCAGACGGATACAGAGACATGCTCGTACCACGATGTAGTCGGGATCGCTCAACTCGTCGCTTGAGGTCTGCGACGCTAATCATCATGACCATAATCTTGCCTGACGCGCCGTAAGCCATGGCGAGGTCGCGAAGCTTCTGCGCGGCCCTCATGAGATCCTGACGCTCGGATCGGGCGATGTCTGTGATGAGTCCAGGCGACAAATACTCCCAGAGTTCGCTCGTGGCCAGCAAAATGATTTCGTCCTGTTCCTTTATCGTCATGTTACTCACGTGCGGTGCGGCGAGGACGGCTGGCATCAGGTCGACGTAGCCGAATGCGCGAGAAACCTGCAGTAAATCATTGAGTCTGCCGTTGCGTGACACCCAACCCCCGGCTTCTCTGATTCTCGACCGCTCAGAGGGTTCGGCTGGATCATGCTTCCTGGTCAGGATTTCATGTTTACCATCCGTCTTGATTACCATTGCCTGAACGTCACCGACGTTGGCAACGTAGAGCTCTGTGCCCTGGAGGTAGGCGACGGTGGCCACGCCGCCGGAATTCAAATCTTCCTTACTGAGAACGACCGGCTGCGCTGAACCCCTGGGAGACGTCTTGGGTCTTTCTTCAGTATGCTGCACGGCGATGGTGACGAGGTCCTTGTTCAAAGCCAGAAAAGCTCGTCGGAGTGCGTCAGCCGGGCTGTCGTCCGGCCGATTCTTCAGTGCCTTTAGTTCCACGGCAAAAATATGGCCAAAATTTTCATGCAGGTATTTGGCGATCTTGGAGCCACCACTCGACAAAGCCTGTCCGTCAAACAGGCCAAGAAGCATTTCTGTCTCGGAAGAGTTGAATCTCGGCACGACGAGATCAACCGTAGACAAATGCTCATTCTTTCCCAGTGTATCAGCCATACCATAGGGGAGATGACCAGCTAGAGAGCCTGAAGTTCGCACTCGTCGATCCTCGCTTTGATCAGGAATGCTGGGCTGTGTCAAGGTGACATCCATGAGACCCAGTATTCTCAGGTTCAACAGCCTGCTAAAATCCGTGTACTGCTCCCGGTTGACAGCACCAGGGCCATCTGGTCCACCCCACGAGGTTTGTTTAATTTCCAATCGCTTGTTGCCAGACAAGTTGAGATATCGCAAGTTGGGGTTGAGATTCCAGTTCCAGTCATATGGAACATTTGATATGTTGTACTTGAGATAGTTGTTGCCACAATCCAGCACCGCGAGCTTCTTAGCTCTCGAGATATCCGCCGGCAGATTGGTAAACTTGTTGCCGTTGATGTACAGGGTCTGCAAAAGGCTGGATTCTTCCAGGTCGTCAGCCGGTAGCGAGGTGAGACCATTTCCTGACAGATATAGTTCAACCAATTGGGGCCAATTCTTGATCGATCTCTGAGGCATGTCGCTGATTTCATCGTTGTACGAAAGATTAAGCACACGCAGCTCCGACAGAAGGGTGATTTGGTCAAAGACATCGTCGTCCAATCGATTGTCGGCAAGAGACAGGTTTCGCAACGATCCTGCAAAAGTATTTGTGAGCCTCGAAGAAAGGCCAGAATCCTTCCTAATAGTCGCCGGGGGGGGCGTGCTCGAGTTGGTGGCCTGCGAAGCAGCTCGAGAAACGACAGACGTTTTACGCCCCCCTTTTCCGTATACAGAAACAACCGAGCTTTTCCTGTCTGCGCCGCCTAGTATTGGTGACGGCCCAACGCTGAGAAGTGTGCTTGAGGCTTGGCTTGGTCTCCTGTCATCGTCGACTTCCTCCGAGCTTGCGGTTGAGGGCAATGGATTGGGAGGCAACGGTTTGCCGTTTGGAACGGGAGGTGGTCCCGAAGAATCCTCTCCAGGGACTCGAGGCGGTCTTGATGCAGGTTTAGGAAATGTGTCAAGCACGTTGGAAGAAGCATTGAAGCTCTCGAGCTTGTTTGCCCACCAGATTTCCATAGGCAGTTTCGAAATATTATTGCCCCGAACGTCCAAGACACGAAGTTCGGTGAGGCAGCCGATTTGGGGAGGCAACTCGCCCACGGAATTGTTGGCAATGCTAAAATGCTCCAATCGGCTCATTGTTCCAATCTGCTGTGGCAGAGACACGAAGTAATTTTTGTCCAGCACTAAAGTCTCCAAATTGACCATGTTGGAGAATGCCGAGTCAATACTTGCGAGTTGGGCGTGAGATAAATTCAGATTCTTCAGAGTAGGCACCGATTCAATGATTTCGAACTTGTTCAACGGGTTCGAGTTCAGTTTCAGTTGTCTGATCACTTCGAATTTGCCTACAAAGGACGAGATGTGGTTGTGAGCAGCAGTCAAAATCTCCAGCTTGGGAAGTTCTGATATGATGTCGATGCTCGTGATAGAGTTATACTTGATGTCCAGTTCACGTAGACTCAACAGCTGGCGAAACCCTTCGGACACTTCATCGACTAATCTGTTGTTGGTAATGAGGAGCTTTTCCAGGTTCTTCAGATTGCCAATCTCGTCAGGTAGGCTTGCGATGGCGTTGAAACTCAGATCCAAGTCGACCAAGCTGTGTAACTGGCACAGGAATGGAGGGAACTTGTCGAGAAAGTTTGACGAAATGTTCAAGCTACGAAGCGCTTGATACGCTCCGAAATATGGCGGCAGATGGGTCAGCCGATTGTTCGCCAGGTTCATCTTGAGTAACCCAACAAGCGTATTCAATTCAGCATGCTCCAATTGGTCAAGCCTGTTGTTTGATACATCCAGGTACGTGAGTCGTCCAGCACGACCAAGGCTCAGGGGTAGTCTCCTCGCCTCATTGTTGTTGAACTTGATATCTCGAAGTTGTTTGCAGGATTGTATAAAATCTCGAGGCACATCAAGAGACAGGTTTCTCGATAGGTTCAGGGATATGATATCGGCGGCTTTGGAATAAAGAGAGATAGGAATCGTCACTAAGTTGCGGCCAGAGAGGTCAACATAATTGAGTTTCTGCGACCGCGATATACCCAGATCCATGGTCTTGGCATGAAAATCGCTTTCCCGGGCAGACAAGAACATAAATCGGCAAAGATAGCCGTTGTCTTCTCTTCCCAACTCCTCGATTTTGTCACTTTCTTCATAGCCAACTTGTTGAAGTAACCTTTTTTGCATGAGAAGTGGGCGCTCCGATGGGCCAAGAACTCTGATTAAATCGTGCTTCTTCATGATAATGTGATAATTCTCCAGACCGTCTACCACGTAAGTCTTCTTAATAACTTGTGATATGACATCGGCGACAATGGAGTCGAGGGGCATTTGGTGCGTGGAAAATGTGCCATCCGATCGGAATATCCGAATGAAGTATAAAGTCATCTTCTCGTCGGGCCGTGGGGGGCTTCCTATCTCATCAACATCTGGCACATCTTCAGAGTTGTCCTCAGTGTTTCTTCGGACAGCCCAACTATCAGGGGCATCCCAGCGACCTTTCGGACCTTCGACAGTTGACTCTCTTCGGTCTCCGTCTATGCTATTGATGAATGTTGAGTCCATGGGCGTGAGGGGCGGTGGTTTCGTCAAGATGCCCTCCATGTCGTTCAAATTGGTATCAAGGTGGTATACATGGCCAGGGTCCTTGTGTTCAGTCGGACCAATCGGCTCATCACTGTAGTCAAAGGCTCTTTGACCTCGATTCTTCTTGGAGAAGGGAAATTTGTTGTTGAATGTGGCAGCGCGTTGGGTTTGAATCCTCGAATCGGGGCTTTCGACGGGTTCGGGTGTGCCTGGAAATTGACCAGGATATTGACCTGGAAATATGTCTGGTCGAGCCATATCTGCTTTAGAAGGCTTTGCTTGCAGCGAACGCGTTGACTGTGGTAGGTCTCTTAGTTTCCCAGAACCATCATCTTTGTCCTTGTGTCGTCGCAGTCGCCCCAAGATGCCGCGCTTCCCGTGATGGACGGGGGACGTTGATCCGTCCCCATGGTAGCCAGGTCGAGAACCAGGAGGGCCGCTATTTGCGCTAGGCGTGGGACTTTGCGCGCGAGATCGCTGGTTGAGCATGCCCACAGGCGGGCCTCGGTCCCTCGAATGATGGGGAGCACCAAAAGAATCTTCTCTGCTAGCAGTCGGCCTCAAAGACCTAGGGTCATCGTTGCTTTTGTTATGTCGATGGTGGTGGCCTTGCAAGTGGTGCGAACCTGGACCAGATCGGGCAGATGAGGACGTTGGGGGGTTTTGGCCTGAGCCTTCCGTGACGTATCGTTGTCGATCAGGCCCAGTCAAGCTATTTCGAACAGGCGCCTCTCCGTACCGCGCGATATCCTACAAGAACAAGGCCAGTCAGTTGTCAAGCTGCAAGTGTGTACATGTACGGAAGCGCGGGAAGTCATTCAAAGAAAAAAAAAAAACCAGATGGTTATCAAGTACCAAGGCGGAGTAGAAAATGGCGGGGGGGTGGACGGGTAAAGCGTCAATTCAACTGCCTTGCTTCTTCTGCTTGGTCACAATAAAAGGAGTGGCGCCGGTGGATTGATAATGGACAGGGGCCAGCCAGCAGGGCCAAGTGCGCGATGAGCGGTTTAGGGGCGGGGGGGGGCCTTTTTGGGGGAGGAGATGAGGATCGGTAGAGACGGGGCTGGAGCACCCAGAGGAAAGACGAATAATAAACAGGGACAGGGCTCACCGTATTATCCTGGTAGAGGAAAGGCACAACCTCTGGGTTTGGAACCGGGGTCCTGGGTCGTGAGGGTGAAGGGGAAGGGTCCTTGTCGGTCGCATTAGAGTAGTTGCGATCGCGATATGCTGGGCGGCCATGGCTGTACGATCGTGAACGCTGGTCCTTCCCAGGGACCGAATTGGGAAGGCTGCTCTCGGAGCTGTCCCGGCCAGGAAACTCCTCGCCGAAGAATCCTTGAAGCTTACGAAACCCACCACGATTGACACTAGTTTTCGAACCTTGGCTACTGGCAGTTGTGACTATACTAGCAGCTGAGGGCCGTCTGCCGTCGGCATTATAATAGAGAGCGTCGGCATAGTCCTGGCTTACAGAACCAGAACCAGTGCCCGATCGCCCTGTGATGGAGGGGAGGCCAGGAGAAAACTGCGACGCCATGGACAAACTGTCGCTCGAATCATTATAGAAGCTCGTGGACAAGCCCGCAGGCGAAGTGCCAGAAGGCGCACTAGAAGCCATCCAGGGAGCAATCTGTGCACCCAAACTGCCGACGGAATGACTGTGCTGCGGTAGATGCGGTTGCGATGGGAGTGGCTGAGAACGAGTCGGCTCGAGAACGGAGAGGTCGCGGCGGTAATTCGTGAGGTCGCTCAGTCGACGATCTTTGGCAGAGACATTTGACGAGGCAGATGACGGTGACAATGCACCTCGAGTGGCCGTGGTAGATGTGGGAGACACTTGGCCATCGTCTTTAGACGTTCTAGAGCAGGGGCTCGTCAGCCAAGAACAAAGAATGATGTTTATGAGAGACCAGATCTCATCAGAAGATGCCGGGGAGTTACAGCCTTGTTTCTGTAGCCAAAGTGGTCGGGAGATCAAAGCGTAGCTTCCTGGCAACTGGCAGAAGAGAGGCAGTTCTTGTGTGCACAAACTCGGTCACTTACCTCGGGCGCTGGGCGGCATCATCCGTGGTGATGCGCATGTTGGGACCTCTTCGCGCACTGGTGGATGTCAAAGACGTCGAAGGCTTCACGGTCGCCGACGATCGAGTGCTGTTGGTGCTGTTGCTCGCGCTCGTGATTGAACTGATGCGGGCAGTGGCCTCATTCTCCCTCATTGTCTCCCAGCCCTGATCGCGAAGCCGCTGGCCATGTCCTTCCGAGGGGGTGTGCTGATTGAGATACATTCATGTCCCAGCCGAGATTTGGTGAGAAACGGCTGGTGAGAAACGGCTGGTGCTTCTTGGAGTCGTGAAATCTATCCGGGCAGGGAGACTTGCTTTCGTGGCAGGTGTGCAGACAAAGCTTAATGTCGGGTTCGATTCCTGGGCGCCTGGGCAGGGTTCGTAGATTTGAATCCAGAGGACAGCTGCGAGTTGGCAGCACGTTTTCTTTCTATACCCCGAATGGAAATTGAAGCAGGCGACGCAGCTGGAGAGAAGCACCGCGCGGAAATAGGAATGTGACAGAGGTGACGTGACGGGCCGTTGAGGGCGAGTGAGCAGAGAGCTGAATTGGAGTGCTGAGCCAGGGAGAATGGAGGGACCAAGCAAGCGGGCGGAGATGATGTGGAGGCGCGTTGGGTCCGTCCTGGACGACGTTGAACCAGACGCCTGCTGGCCCCGCATTGCCACGCACCACACAACAAGAGATGAGGGGGCTTGCTTCACTATTACATTACATGTACGGAGTACATATGTATACCGAGTAACTCAATTGGCAACTCTGCTCGGCTCTGCCCACAAGAGCTTCCTCGGCTATCAGCCAATGACAACGGAGTCTGACCGCCACAAATCTCGACTAGCCCCTCCCAGCCTCTCCCAGCACAGGCCATGTGGGCGGCGTCGGATCGATTCCCCAGTTGCGCAGCCCAGCCCAGCCCAGACCTGTAGCGCAACCCTGTCGACAAGCAGCGGCAGGCGGATTATTGATTGACGGATTGCCTGATTGGCGAACCTGTCCTCGGTCGTCATTCTCAATCAGATACAATTAATGCGATATCGTAAATCAGTCATTTTCCATTCCCCGGACGCAACGGCGGACTCGAGGAGCTCCGAGACGTCACACTCACCCAAGGCAAGATTTTTTTTTTTAAAAAAAAAGGCCGAGTCCAACCCTGTTTCCTTCCTCTGCCCTGGACTGGCAGATTGGGTATCCAGTCACGAAGGAACACACATGCACAAAGAGACAAGTCAAAACAAAATTCAATTAACTGACGGTCCTCTCTTCTTGATCATTTCTTTCTTTCCTTCTTTTTCTTTCTAATAATGCAGGGCCGTAAGGGAGTCTAGCACGCTCCACGCGGCATTTGCATCAGGAGCCAGCAAGTGCCGTCCAGATGATTGCATAAAGGCGCTACGAGCCGCGGAGATGCGCTAATACACTAATCATAACATGCCATAACACTGCCAATCAGTTAATAAGCTAGCTTTGCGGCATTCTTCAAAGCGTGACGATGGCTTGTGATCGGGCATTCTACTACATAGGGACAGATGAATCCAAACTACTCCGTTTTGGATCTGCAAGGCATTTAGGATAATACCTCCCAGTCGATTGAGGCTTTGCATTTTAACAATGTTCTATCGTCTCCTTTGTATATCCAGAGCAAAAAAGGAAAAAAGAAAAAGGAAAAAGAACCATCATCTCCGTCTTATAATGTGAATACATTCGTTCAATGAGGACACCAACGCCGTATGTACTACCATTACTCCGTACCTTGATTACTCCGTACCTTGAGCTGTGACATCCGTCCTGATACCCCGCGTCGATAACGTCAACGAAGCGTCCTGGAACGAAACCGCGTGCCCGCTCCTCCCAGTTGCCCCGCTTATCGGTTCGAAGAAGTCGAGCTCGATGACATGGCACACGATCCGAGTAGACGCTACTTGTAAACTTGTCAACATCATCAATTGACGTGTCCTTAGAATAAGAGAACACGAACACGCTGGACAAGATGGGCAGTCAGGTCGCGCAATTGCGGGCTTGGTGGAAAGAGGGCTCCGTCTACCAGGTGTATCCGGCGTCGTTCCAAGACTCTACTGGGTCAGGAGTCGGCGATCTGAAGGGGATTATATCACGGGTTGACTATTTGAAGGATCTGGGCGTCGATATCGTCTGGTTGTCGCCGATTTTCCAGACTCCCCAGCACGACATGGTACGTTCTCCTCCCCCGAGGGACTGATCATGCTTACACTGTTGAGAAATCAGGGATACGACATCAGTGACTACCGAGTAGTTGACCCTACATACGGAGACATTGGTGATGTGGACCTATTAAGAGATAGGCTCCACGAGCGCGGCATGAAGCTCGTCCTCGATCTGGTCATGAACCACACAAGCGACCAACATGAATGGTTTCAGGAATCTCGAAAGTCAAAGGATAACCCTTACAGAAACTGGTACATCTGGAAACCAGCCAACTATGATGCAGACGGGAACCGCTGTCCTCCCAACAACTGGCAAAGTCACTTCCAAGGTGAGACGGGATGACTTTGAACACATCCTTCCTCCATTCTTGTCTCTCGATTTGAAAGCTCAACTAAATCCCGAAATATCAGGAAGCGCCTGGGAATACGACGAAGCCACAGACGAATACTACCTTCGCCTCTTTTGCAAAGAGCAGCCCGATCTGAATTGGGAAAACCCGAATGTCCGAAAAGCTGCTCACGATGTTATGCGATTCTGGCTGGACCGCGGGGTGGATGGCTTTCGTATCGACGTCATCAACTTTATAAGCAAGGACCAGTCATTCCCAGACTCGAACCAGAGGTTTCTACGCGGAACAGAGTACTACGCTTGTGGGCCTCGCTGCCACGAATATCTCAAAGACCTTGGTGCGATTCTCAAGGAATACGACGCATTCAGCGTGGGCGAAATGCCCTGTGTGCACGACGAGAGGGAATTGCTCAAGGCAGTTGCTGCTGATCGAGAGGAATTGAGCATGATATTCCATTTTGAGCTGTACGTTGCCCCATCTTCGCCGTCACACCATTCACCACACCCAAAGAAAACTCCCCCTCGAATGCAAAGTAACCTCCCCCCCCCCTTTATTTCCTTTTTGACAGAATTGGGACAGCATGGATATCGATCACGGAGCAGACGGCAAATTCTCGCCCAGAACCTGGTCGTTATCTGAACTCAAAACAATAGTCAACAAGTGGCAACGCTTCATGTACGACAACAACGGCTGGAATGCACTGTACCTGGAGAACCACGACCAACCCCGCGCCGTGAGTCGATTTTGCCACGATGAGCCCGAACATCGAGAAGCAAGCGCCAAGCTCATTGCCATCTTTCTCGGGTTGCAAGCCGGCACGCCCTTTATCTACCAAGGCCAGGAGATTGGCATGACAAACGTGCCCATTGGATGGAACATGGATGAGTACAAGGACATCGACTGCCTGAATCACTGGAAGTATGTTGCCGTGACCGGTTTGAACATCATGGGCGTCCCGTCAGCTCTCACACCCTTTATCCCCGGTTGAGAAGTGAAATGCTAACTTGCGTCTGTCCAAAAGCATGTACAAAGATTCAGCGGATGAAAACACAAAGGCTCTTTTAAAGAAGGAATACCAAAAAAAATCTCGTGATAATGCTCGGACCCCGATGCAGTGGGATGCCTCGCCCCAAGCAGGCTTCACAACGAGCAGCACACCATGGATGCGTGTCAATGACAATTACAAACAGATCAACGCGGCCTCACAGATGAAGAACCCAACGTCAGTGCTCCACACATACCGGAGAGTGCTGGAGAAACGCAAGGAGCACAAGGACGTCTTTGTTTACGGCAACTTTGAATTGGTGGATGAGGCAAACGACAAGATTTTCGCATACCAAAGGGTGGCATCAAGTGGAGAAGCGGCGCTCGTTGTTTGCAACTTTTCCAAGGATGTGGTGGCGTGGGCGAGCGCCTTGACGGTCAAGCCCAAGGAGGTGTTGGTGACCTCGGCTGGGAAGACGCTTGAGGATGTGACTGGGGGCCAAATGAGACTCGGTCCCTGCGAAGCTATTGCGGTGCTGGTCTAGGAAACTTTTTTTGGGATAGATAGAAAGCATATTCTTTGTCAGAATCCGACAGCCATGTAATGGTGGATTCCGTTTTACGGACGAGCTATCGAAGCAACCATCTCGCTGAGACACGGTCCAGACACTACTTGAACCCACGATGCCCCTTTGTTCGCAACGCTTATTCACTCGCAATGCATGTCGAAATCACATGTCCTCGTGAACCAGCTCACCCAGCGCCTTGCTGTCCTCGAGAATGATTATCGCTTCATCCTCAGACACACGCATGTCTTCCATTATCATTTGCACAGCCAGCTCAGCCACCAGGACATTTTGGATAAACGCGGCAGATCCTCGACCCGCAATCACTTTGTCGTCAACAGCCTTCTTCTTCAGCAAGTCGCCAAATTCCTCCACAAGATAGTCGCACATGATGTTGAACCCTCGTGGCCCATAATAGCCGGGGTTCATGTTGCCCTCCTTCTTCATGGACCTTGCCTTGCCGGATTCGATATTTTTCTCGTGAATCGTCCGGAAGTAGGAGGAGCTTCCGTTGATGATTGTGAGCAATAAGTCGCTATGCAGAGCGAATCGCCTGTCCAGCCCGTCCCAATCTACTTGGGGGTAGTCTTTTTGCCGCCAGACCTCTTCGGCTGTTTTTTTCTTGTGCTTCTGGCAAAACTTGGTCTGCAGGCGCACGTTCAACCGTTTTCCTTTGGAAAATTCATGGAGCAAATTCGCGTCAACTTCTTCACCACACCACGGACACACTGCCGCAGGTTTAGGTGCGTCTGCTACGTCTTTGCGTCGCGAGTGCACATCCTCGCCGGCGGAGCCGTCCGCATCTGATAGATCGCTCGACAATGACAGATCTGCCTCTTTCCTTGAAATTGTCCGGATTTCGAGCCTAGTTGGCGACGCGGGGATCTTGAATACCGCCCGTGGTGGTGATGGTGTTCGTTCCAGCTCTGGCTTATTTCGGAGATTCCTTCGTCTGCTATTGTTGCTGGATCCCTGTGAAGACGCGAGCGATCCCGAAGGCTTGAGCGATGACTTGTCATCGCTGTCTTCAAGATTCGGCACTTGTTTTAGCTTCGCTGGGCCTGTGGATGGCGGCGATGAGGGAACGGCATCGGGTGGCAGCCGCAGCTTCTTCGCCTTTGGATTCTCTGGGCTTGGAACGGAATCTTCTGGGATCTCTAGTTTGCGCAAGCTGCTCTTGTCCTTGTCTGTTTTGAAGTTAGCGTTGGGCTGGGAAGAAGAAAAGCACATGCAGTGACTTGCGCACCTCTCTTAGTCTCCAGTTCCTGAGAACTATTCTCCCTCTTCTTGTATGTACGCTTTATTCTCCTACACTGCGTAAATGCTGGCTCGTTTGTGAGACGTTCACCCGAGCTGGTAGGAGATGTGGTTACGGCCTCCTTCCGCCGCTTCGCAGAAGCAACCTCGCCTTTTCTTTGCCTTTTACTTTCAACAGGTTTTACATCCTTTGCTGATTCGGCGGTAGAGTACTTTCTCTTGGTTCGAGTGTTCCGTTGTAAAGCCTCGCTCCCTTTTGCTTTTGTCAATGATGTGAATGCTGTGCTCTTTATATCACCGCGCGCGCCTAGCTCATCCCCCGAGCTTGAATCATCAATATTGAGCCGTGAAAACCCCGTAACTTCCGACCTCTTTCTTAATGGTGTCTCTGATGGGGTGTTGATCGCGCAACTTTTCCTTTGCGGCGTCCCGGCGCCGGCTGCAGGCGTCTGAAAACGTATCTGACTGTCCTCCTCATCAGTAGAAACAGGTGGATCATCGAACGCCTGAGGGACTTTTAGTTTCTTGATAGGAGGCTTCACTGGGGGGCTGTGTTGAAAAGTCGACAGGAGATGAGGAGCGCGCTGTTGGCAATTAAGCCCGACTCTCCTATGAGGCGTTTTTGAATTCCGATTATTGAGCAACGGCATAACGACCCTTCCTAGAGAAAATACCGAGATTTGCAGGGCGAGACCAGCAATGTGACTACACCGGAGCGAAAACGGAGGACCAACACATGCGACTGCTTCCTAGCTCGCACCGGCGGTTCTCACGTTGCGAGAAAATCTTGCTCACTTCCACGAGGTGTTTGACAGGTTCCGAGGTCAGACGAAGCATGAGTGGAGAAGGCTTGAGCATTCTGCGCCAAGTCGAATCAGCTGTGAATTGATTTGGGTTTTGAAGCTTGACACGTGCACGAGCGCGATGCTTGGCAGTGGGGAGCCCCGCCTTGAAGCATGAAGAAGCAATGGCGCTGGAGCTGCCCCCTTTGAACCTGTCAATGCCCATTCCCAACACGCCTCACCTAGAAGCAATTAGCTGCCGAGGAAGGTTACCTATTGTCGTCTATTGTCGTCGGGCTTGTCAACGACTGTTACATTTCATTCCTCTCAAACACTGGTGATTCAATGCCCCAGGAGCTTAAACTGGCAGCCGCACCGCTGTAACGCGTGACTACCTACTCTACTTCAACTACTCAACACCTTTGGTCGAGAGAACCCATAACAACAATGGCGACGCTCAACCGCAAATATGCAGCTCTACCCGACCTGGTAACATATCGAGTGCCCAGTCCGTGGAATCTCAAGCAAACAGCTAATCGCAAGATGATAGGACTCGGCACCTGATATTTATGAGACACCTGAACTGACAGACGACAACTCAACAGTACCCGTATGCCGCTTCAATTCTGACCCCCATAAAGAGCCAGCGCTTACGTATCATAGACAACCACCAACAGAGCACAGTCTGACGACGAATTTTATGATGTAGATGAAGACGATGAAGACAACCATGGGATCTCAAGGACGAGGCTGCGCATCAACGAGGCACGCTCTCGTTTCTTACCGGCCGCGAACGGTGCAGATTTCTCAGACCGAGTTGATGGGAAACGAAAATCATACAAGGCGTCTGGCCGACGACAACGGATTCTACAGGAAGGGACACATGAACTTGGCGACTTGTCGGACGACGATGATGACGACGAGAGTTTAGAGAGAAAGATTGCCAGATTGAAGAGAGAGGTGGAAGAGGCCAAGGCAGAGTACGAGAAACGAAGCTCCGCGGCTTCCGCGGCTGGAGCAGAATCTGAAAAGGAATTATTCCCAAATGAGGGACTGGGCACTTTGAGTCAGGTCTTGGACGATATAGCAAGGCCGCTTGGATTGGACACCTCACGAGCAGTTACCAAAGCTGCGACTCGCTTTCCCACATCGATCAACCAGGCCGAAGGTGTTCCTACTGAAGATGGCGCCACATACACGGTCACATATGCCCCCTCCTACGAACAAAGCCATGCTCTTGCCAAGGCGGCCGACTTCGACCGTCGATTGCTGATGCTGGAAAGAGCTCTGGGACTTGGTTCGTCGTCAGCGACCGAAGCTGGATCGAACGGGCTTCCAAGGGCAATACTGCCAACTCTCGACAGCTTAGAAAAACAAATTGTCACTCTCTCTCAGGCGTCAACCTCGAATCTGGACGCAATCAGCCGGCGCGTGCGCACCTTGGCCTCGGAGCAGGACAAACTCAACGATTCACGAGAGAAGGCCAAGACCCTTAGGGAGGAACTTGGCAAGCAAGGTCCAGCGCCAGCTGATGAATCAGAGCAGGCCTCCAAGATCAATGCCCTCTACGGAATCTTACCGACCATTGAGAGCCTCACACCCATGTTGCCGCCGTTGTTGGACCGCTTGCGATCACTACGTGCCATACATGCAGATGCTGCAACTGCCAGCCAGACCCTGGAGCGCATTGAATCCCAACAGACAGAGATGGCTGGAGAGCTGAAGCAGTGGAAAGAAGGCTTGGAAAAGGTAGAACATGCCATGCAGGATGGCGATTCTTTGATGAAGGAGAACGTCAAGGTGATGGAAGGCTGGATCAAGGAACTGGAAGCGCGAGCTGCCGAGTTGTCTTGAACTGAAAATTGACTTTTCCCTCTCTCTTTTTTCTTTTGGTAAAGTTTCTTGATCTTGTAGTATGATACCCAATCAGCTTACATTTCGTCCCTTGGGACCCATTGTCACTGGTCTGGCAGTTAGTTCCGCACCTATCAGATTAGCGGCGTTTGAATGTGTCGGAAGATAAGCTGTACATCCCTTTGACAGTCATAAGGCACCAGCTAGGTCACGGAACCCACCTAGACTCCGATACTTCGCTAGTACCTCTGAACGCCATCCCTGACTGCGAGGGTCGCGTTATGGCTGTGATATATGTGATGTATCTCTTTGTATCTCTGGAAATTGCCAGGACTTCTATTATAGTAAGGTTTCTATGTAAAATTAAGTACCTTCAATTAACCTTTATCGTGATTGGTCAACCAGCCTATTCGTGACCTAGCTGGTGCCTTACGACTGTCAAAGGGATATTCCTACATAACGTGAGCTATCAATTGTGGGCACAAATGTGTGTCCCATCGTCACGTGATGTGACACAACGCCACACCGCAATCACGTGGCGGACGGACCTACATATAATTTATTCGAATTTTCTCACATTCGCAACCTCTGTGGAGCTGCATCTCTGCTGTACATACGCAGCTTCATGATGCTATTTTTGGTAAGTCACTGCTCAGTGCGCTGCTTACTATCTCTCAACCATCCTGGAATGATGCTTTAATAGCATGTATTACCTGAATACTTTTTTGATGTACCTTTTTATCACCAAGATCTCTGACCCAGACCTCATACATTTTCTCTTGCCCCATTGACTTTCCTGCAATCAATTTGTCGCTAACAGTGCAACTACAGCAGTAGTATTTTCCTTTGGCCTCGCATTGCAACCATGCCAGCGTCTTCTCGCGCACGCAGTCGCTGCGCGTGCGGGCGCTGTCGGTGTGTGTGCAGACCCCCCAGCGGCCAGTTCAACGTGCTCTATTTCGCCGGAGCAAGCTCATATACTGGCAAGGACCATGAGGCTTGGCCGGCCCCATTACCACTGTCTGAGCTGTTCGTCGAGCTCGAATCTAAGTATCCTGGCATCAAAGGCAAAATATTGGACTCGTGTATGGTGACGGTCAACCTTGATTATGTAGATATCCCTGATGCTGGTGATGCCAATGGCTTGATAATCCAAAAATCCGACGAGGTCGCCATCATACCTCCCGTCAGCTCTGGATAGCCAATGAGATTTAGATGAAACGTTTTCTTTGTCTTGTCGTGCCACCAGTGTCTAGAGGTATCCATGGTTTGGTACGGCAGGCTGGGAAGTGTTGGTGTGTACGAAGTTCACTCTGTGCATTACGCCGTGCTCAGTGCTCCGTACCTGAATACCAACCCTAAGCGCTCCCAACGCGGTTGCTCTCCTGCCCAGGAAGTAGAGGATCTCGCTCCCGGGGGAAACAATCGCCGCCACGCCCAATTTGGTCTCCAGTTGGGATGTCGTTTCGTCAATTGCCGGGCCTTGCCCAACAGCAAACGCAATCAATCACGTGCGCTTGTACATATGACGAGGCCATGGTGGGTAAAAGGACCAGGGCAAACTAGATGATCATATTTGGAGATGGTTCATGAAAAATAAATGCAGATTGCTTGAGAGTTAAGTAATGATTGACAGCTGGTCTCCAGCCAAGGAGCCGATCCAGCCCAGGAGCCGATCCAGCCCCCGAAGCGACGACCTCTGCTGGCGATCCTCAACACAGGCTCAAGTGTTTTCGCGGTTCTACATGACGAGCTTCCGGCGGGACCACGGCGACGCAGCCTCGGTCACATAGACGCATGGACAAATGGACAAATGGTGGCAGGTCATATTGCCACACTGTCATATTGCCACACTGGCGAGCCGATTCCCATCCCGCAGAGATTATCCACGCCGTGCGACGGACATTGGGCGTTGGCGCACGACGGGCTCACGGACGAGCAGGTTAGAGGGCCTGCTGTACGCGTGTAATCTCGTGACGGCGTATCTCCTGGCTCGCATCACGGGCAGTGCGTCGAGCGAGGAGTTTATTAGTGAGCAGTTCCGAGGGGCGTGGCCGAGGGTTCAAGCTCTGTTGGGTGCTCGCGGGGAGGTGGCGATGGACTGTGCCGACGGCGGGGGCGGGCTGTACGATGGCACATTCCTGGCTCATCTGTGATCTGTGAGGGAATGAGATTTGGGTAAAGTCTCGAATGGGATAGATACTGTGTGCCTAGGTAGGAAGTTTGGTTGTCAAAGTGTAACCACCCTGCTTGGACCTCGCTTGGGCAACTTGGCAACGACCGTTCAATTGTCGAGCCGTTCCACTCAGCTGTCTCAGCTGTCCATACCCTTTAGCTCGCCGTGTGCCAGGTGCCAGGTGCCAGGTGCCAAGTGCCAGTTGCCAGCATCCAAGACAACAACAACAACAACAACAACAAACATGTCTTGGTGTGGCGCTGTGATCCGTACCGAGATGCTGCAGTTCCAAGCTTCTCCAAATCGGGACCTATCTCTCTCAAACCTTCTTCATTCTTTGCCATCCCCCCGCCCTTTCGAAACTTGACTTGGGCTGGGCCGAGGGGGACATGTTTCGCACAAGAGGTTCTTGCTGCTGATTTGATATCTCGCGCAATTACTCTGGTGGCGTCGTGTGCTTAGACATAGGGTGAGTAGCTGAAAAAACAGTGGCGATTGATGTAAGAGAGGGCATATGGAGTATACCTGATTCATGACGGAAGGAGGAAAGGGAAGGAAAGGAAAAGAAAGAGAGACCATAGACTAACACGTCCTCGCAGCATCTCTTGTCCATTATCCAGATCACCATGCGTCTCGACGCCCACCTCGCAGCCTCACTGGCCCTTTGCACCATCTCATCCGCCCTTCCATCCTCCCAGGACACGAGAGCCATCCCGCACAATGACTTTTCCTGCAAGTCCTCCCGCAACCCCGTCGTGTTGCTGCACGGCCTCGGGGCCACCTACTACGAGGACATCAACTTCCTCGACCTCTGGCTCCAGTCCAAGGGCTTCTGCACCTTCTCCCTCACCTACGGCGGCTACGACGGGTTCCCCCTCGTGGGCGGCCTCAAGCCCGTCAACGAATCCTCGCACGAAATCGCCGCCTTTGTCCAAGAGGTCCAGTCCAAAACGGGCTCGTCCAAGATCGACCTCGTCGGCCACTCCGAAGGCGCCTTCCAGGCCCTGTACACGACCAAGTTCGGGGACGTGTCCTCCATCGTCGACAACATCGTCGCCATTGCCCCGCCCACCCATGGCACAGACTTCGCAGGGCTGTACAAGCTCGCCCTGACGCTGGGCGTCGGCAACGGCGTCGGGAAGCTTCTCAGCACGCTCGGGTGCAGGGCCTGCTCGGATCTCACCACAGGTGGCCCGGCCATCGCCAGGCTGAACGACGGGACGCCCATTGTCCAGCCGGGCACGACAGTCACCGTCCTGACGTCCAAGTACGATGAGCTCGTCACGCCCACCGCCACGTCGTTTATCCAGGAGCAGGGCGTCAACAACATCTGCGTCCAGGACTACTGCCCGTTCGACCCGGTGGGCCACATCGGCGAGGCGTACGACCTCAACGTGTGGAATTTGGTGCTGAACTCGTTGGAGAAGCAGGTTGGGAAGAAGTTTTTCTGTCTTGCCGCTTCGCCCGGCAAGTGAATGGGGCGTACGCAGGTTGCGAAGAGGATTCGCGAAAGAGAGACGTGGCCAAAGGGAAAGGAAAGAAGCCGACGATTCATGGAAAATGGGAATCTAAGCGAGCTCAGATAAGCAACAGTTTATCGCCATATCGAGAGCCTATTCTACCTCTATGCTCCTCCCTCGTGGCGTTCCACATCCATCACCCCCTCCCCAACGAGTTCCTCTTGTCCCGAAAACAAGTAGTGAATGGCAGGCACGGGCCCCCAAACACACAAGTTTGATGGCGGCGCAACGGCCTGCCTAGATAATCTGATCGTGAATGACGAGGCACCACCGACCCAACCCAACCATTCGTCGGTTGAAAGGCATGGCAAGACTCCAGCGCTGTTGCTCCCGTCTCCGTGGCCGGCAAAAGATATCCCGGAAAAAAGACTCCATGATGAGACAGAGAGCCGTGCCCTCCCCCCGCGCGAATTCCTCTTCGTTGTCGCTGCAAAGGTGAAAAATGCTGTTTTGCAGGAGAGCGGTCCGCGCCTGGCCACGTTCAGAGTTTCCACGCCAGTTCACCTGGTGTCCAGAGATAATTTTGCTCGACATGTTCCGCTTCGTTCTTCTACGCTGCCGATGATCGACCCGACATGGTGGGTGTAGGTAATCGGCCTGCTGGACTCGCCCTGTGGTGCTCGAGCGGAAACCTGGCTTACATGGACCACTGGGGAATATCCTTTGGTCTGAGGAGGCCAAAGGAGGTTGACGGGAGGAGCTAATCACTTCTGTCAAGAGGAACACAGAGAGGTACAGAATCGAGAATGATATAACCCAAGGCGGGTGCGCGTAGCACAGGAAAAACGTGTGAAGAGGCAGAGGCCGTCGAGGTAGTTGATGATGCTGTAGCGTGACCAGACGGGTTTTGGCCACCCTGGTTCTTGTTGACGGACGTCTAATCTAGTTTGGTAGTCATTGTTGCCTTAGCATACACTATGTCTTTTATAAGAAATACATCAACGCGCTCTCCAACGTGTGAGGACGGTAGCGTTGCATCTCATTACTGCAGCCAAGGCCAGGCAGGGTCTTCAAATAAGCCCCCCTGTCATGGCAACTTCCCGTGACCGTCTCACCTGCTGCTTTAGCTTTCTCATCTCGGCTCGCCTTCTTCTGGCGTGCTGCTCATCATCTTCACCGGGCCGGACGGCTGTCAGAGTCTCCAAAGCCATCAAGTCAACAAGAAACCGGCGGATTCGAAGCCCTGTTCTGTTGCGAACAAAGGCGTCGATTTCTTCATTGCATGCAGCCGATGCGGCGACATGCAGGCCGCGCAACACATCGCGATCCGAGATTTCGCGATCATCATAGTCAACCTCAGTAGAACCATAACTGCCCTTGATGGAAGACGTCCTTCTGGGAATGTTGGGCCGCGCAGTCGGCTTTGGTGGTACACCCCGGCTTTTTGGGCAGCATATTCCGATGTGATGAGGATCATACTGCAGCACAGATGCCCTTTTATTCCTGGCTGAGAGAGGGCGTCGTGGTCGACGTGGACGCGGTCCTCGTTGGCCATCTACTTGCAGTTCTATTCGAGAGTCCAATTCTTGTCGTCGCTGGGGTAGTCGTGCTTGAGATTCGGGCACCACAGGGCGATCCTTTTTGGTGCAAGACTTGACAGTTTCCGCGACGGGTTGGCGTCTATATCTCTGGTCGGCCAGAGAGTCTACCACTCGCGGGAGCTGGCCCTCTTGGCCGGGCCGTTGGCGGTGTTGGATGTGGCAATCAATGCTCTCTGAATGCAACTTTGGCATGGCCAGGGAATGTCGACGGCCGGTAGTAATGAAGTTTGGTCGATCTCGGTCACTTTTCCCATCTTTATTGCCAAACATATCAGGGACAAGTGGACTCGGCTTCTGGTGGGGGCTGTGTGAAACGGAGTTAATGTACTCTTGAGCTTGTGGCGCGCTTTTTTGATTCCTCACTGGCGAATTTCTTGGTAATTGCTTGGTGAAATTTTCCCGGGCATGATTGTTTGGTTTGGCGGCCGGGGCCTTGAAATGAGCCCAGTCTGTGTCTGTGGTGAAGTCATCTTCTGCTGGAAAGCAAGGCAAGCAGCGACGGGCCGGACGTTTCTTCCCGGAGCGGCCTTTTTTCTTGCGGACCGGAGCTTCGTCAATAAGTGCCAATCTGAACTCGTCCATTTTCTTCGGTTCTGCAAAGGATATTTCCGTATTGGTGCTCTGTGTCTGACCAGAGCTACCAGAGCTACCAGAGCCATTGAATCCGTCCACTTGAGCAGGCAGAGCACAGCCATAGCCGCGTCGCCGGAGAGGCCTGGGCGGTGGCAATCCAGGCTGCAAGTCTCGCAAGTATTTTGGCACGCAGCTAGCCTGTTCTTTCGACGTCACCGCCAAACCTGCGGCCCGAAGCTGTGACCGGAATGGAAGTAGTTCAGCCACTGTGTGTAGTGTTGCAGCATCGGTAGGCGGGGTTGGTGTATCCTTTACTGTTTTGCCTCTTGCCTCCGTCTGTTCTGCGTAGGCCTCGAGGTCCTTTGTGAAACGGTTCACTGAACGTTTCTGTGTTGACGCGTAAGATCCACTCGATTTTAAGAATGACCGTTGCTGAGATGTATGGCTGCTCTGCTGTGCTGAAGTTGAAAATAACCGAAGTTGCTGAGCAATACTGCGAGATACAGCTGCCACAAGGGCAGAATCTACAGACTGACGTTTGACTGGGTTCATGAGGTCCGCAGCTGCGTCTGTCAAGCTGCGACGGATATTCGCTGGCTCTTTTGAACCGGGGACAAGTAGCTTGCGTTGGGATAGCGCCAAGGGAGGCTTGGGCGCAGCATCTTTGTTGTGCGGGCGCGAAACGATACCGGGACGATGATTGTCAGGATGGCTATGAATATCACTACTTGAAGGAGGATGCGGAAAAGAATCGAGATCGAATGGAGATTCGGACTTGCGCAAATGTTCAGGAACATCGGATAAAGCGTCCGAAGAGAACTTGATCCATGTAGATAATTTGCGCTCTGTGCCACGAGGGTTATGGCCGCTATGGTCATCCCCACAAGGCCGCCTTTTAGAAAGGAATTTTCGGGCAGAACAACGGGGCCGGCTAGGTCGCCTGGATAGGAAGACAACTCGTGAGCGTGGACGACGAGTATCAAAAGTGCTGCGTAACGAAGTGTTTGCCTCAGGGATAGATGCTAGAGGGGCCATCTCGATTGCATAGCGAGATGGCCAAAGCAAACCTGTTTTCGACTGAGACTATCCAAGAAAATTTTAGACCAAGTAGTGGTGATGAGGCATTCGAGTGGACGAAATGTTGTTGTTTGGTGGTAATTAAGACATGGTGGAAATGCCTCTTCTGCGGTGTGGTCTTGCAAAGGAGTGCAGGACAGGACAAAGGCGAGGCATAAATCGGGAGTGGGCAGCGGATAGATGGCGAGCCGGGTAAACCAAAATCCTCACCAAAATCCTCTTCTCCCAAGGTTGGGAAGGAAGCAGGGCCATTTGGGTAGGCCTGTACGATGGCGACCTCTGCTTTCCCTCTCAGTCGTTGTGCTGGATCTCGATTTCGACTCTACTTGATGTCCTTGATACCAGGACCCGAGTACACTTCGAGCTGGCGACGCCCTTTACGCAGCAGAAACTCAATGGCGGCGAAGTCACGTTTGTCCAGACTCAGGTTGCGAACAAACTCGGCTCTGTCAGAAGAGAGTTAGACAATTGTCCGCCCACAGTGTACACCCCTCGACATGGACATAGGAACAAATGCAACACGCACGTGCGTACCTGGCGAACTGCTCAAAATGAGATCGGGTGCTCTTGCATCGCGTCAGTTTTCGGGTTCGGGTTGTCACGGGACCAGATGAGGAGTTTCAATTGAGGACTCACAACGGGCTTCTTCCGACTTTCACGCAGACAGTGGCGGTAGAGGCCCAAGACCTCTCTTTGGAGACCGGAATGACGCATCTCGGCAGTAGATGAGACCCGTGGCCGTCGATTCCTGTGAAAATAGGAAGATGCGGAAGAGAAATTCACAAAGCCGAGCCAGCTGGTTGAGCTTCTCGAATAGGGACAACCCGAGGTGTGTCTGGCCAATGGGAAGCCGCAAATTCAGTGACCAAAGGGATTCATTCGGCGGGGCTGCCAGCTTCCATACAGGGGAGTCAACGGAAATGAGTCGCTGTTAATTCGTAGAGGCAACCGACACGACACAATAGCATCGACTTACAATTATCAAGCATGCCGACTCCTCCATCTGTCCGGCTGGCTAATAGACGGCCAACCTTGAGTTTCCCATCTCCCACTGACTGCTCATCATCCTCATCATCTCTGCTCAATTGGCCAAGTTGAAAAATAAAAGACGTCAACACCCACCCTGACAGCTCGCCACGCCAACAACAACCACACGAGCAGATCAGTGACTCCATCGATTGCCCAATCTCTCTTCCAGACATGGCCGTCAAAGGGGAGAGCCCTCTCGGCCCCACGCCTCAGTGAGTTGGTTGTGAAGCCCATGTCCCTGTCAACCACCGATGGCATCAACTTGCAAGGCAGGCCATAGAAGATAGAAGATGCTAACAGGGACCATCGTCACGTAGCCCTCTCAAAATATTCGACACTTGTCGAAGGCAAGACAAGTTTCTGTATGCGTGTGCGCCCATGGTGCGATACAGCAAGGTACCATTGAACTCTTCGCCCCCCCTTATCAATCAGTCGGTACTTTGTGTTTCTCGTGCCTGAAATGGCCCCGAGGTTGACAATGGGCAAGCTCGCTTTCAGACAAACAGTCCATCAATACGGAACCGATTTATGCTGGACACCAATGATACTAGCCAAGGAGTTCAATCGCAACGAATTTGCCCGTGATAGTGGTACGTGTCTCTCATGTCCTCCCCATGCCGTGTCACTGCACTGGTGAAAAAACCGAGGTGATGGGGGTTAGAAGAAGAAAAAAGAACCTGACAAATTCCCAGATCTCACCGTGTCAACAAAACACCCCCAGCCGCCCACCATTCTCCAATTCGGCGCCAACGTTCCCGTAGAACTAGCCCGCGCCTCATCTCTCGCCGCGCCGTTCGTAGCGGGCGTTGACCTCAACTGCGGGTGCCCTCAGTCATGGGCCTGCGCGGAGACCCTTGGCGCGGCGCTCATGGACAAGAGAGAGCTGGTGCGCGACATGGTTGTCGAGACGAGAGAGCGGTTGCGGCAGGACGGATGGGGGGTGCTCATGGAGGAGGATGTGGAAAACCCGAGGGGCCGAAGTGTCAGCGTCAAGATTCGAGTTCACGATGATTTAAGGCATGTTTCTTGCTCCTCGACAGGCCCCTAGAGACAACGAGCGCCCACGCCGCCAAAGGGACGGCTAGGGGGGGCCTTTTCTTACTGACTTGATGAGCCTTCCCAGGAGAACAATGGACTATCTCGACACCGTAATAGGGCACCCGCAGAACAGAAACGTCGACTGGGTCACCATCCACCCTCGGACTCGCCACACACCCTCCACAACACCCATCTTCACCGAGTCCCTCGAGATCCTCACCCAAAAGTACGCGGGTACCCTGCCCATCCTCCTATCCGGCGACATATTCGACCTATCTGCCCTCCCCATCCGCCCTACCAGGCCGCCACAGCCCGACCCCTCGACATTGACTCTCGGACAAGACGCAGCAAGACGTCGCCAGCAACAGCCGACGCACCCCAGGCCCAGCACCACTCACCTCTCAGGCTTCATGTCCGCCCGCGGTCTTCTCGCCAACCCAGCCCTGTACGCGGACTTCGCCTCCTGTCCCTGGGAGGCCGTCGAGACGCTCATGTGCAGACTTGCTCGGGCACCGTTGCCGTTCAAGCTCGCGTTGCACCATGTGCAGGAGATGACCGCGCCGGGTATGGGCCCAGACAAGACTGCGTTGTTGTCGAAGAAGGAGAGGGCGGAGCTGAATGCGCTGGGGAACATGCTCGATCTCGTTGATTTTCTGGATCGCAAGGTCGAGGAGCATGCTGGGAGGGTGGGGGGCATGCGAAGAGACTTGTAGAAAATGGCTGAACGAGAACATGTTTTAAAAAAAAAAAAGCCATGTCGAGGACTCGACGTCCAGACGAGACATGTACGCGCCGGGGGGGCGCCAAAGGATCATCACAAATACAGAGAGCATACATAGTACGAACATGGATTGACAATGTGTTCGAGACACACCACACAACTGGCATCACACCATGCTGTTGGCATCTTCTTCTCATGACGCCACCTTCACAACGAGCTCGTCGGAAAGAACATGTCGGAAGAAGCACTGAAAACGAAAAGGCTATTATTATTAACAAAGTAGAAGCTTGACCAAATTTCAAAGACCCGCCAGTATGCTCTGTATTCCCACAGACCCCGCATCGTCCCTCTTCTGCACAAATGACCGGAAATCACCCTTGCACAACTTCCCCCTGCCCCCGCCCTGTCCCGGCGCCAGCGTCCTCGACTTCTCCCTCAGCGCCTCCGGACCAACGATGAACAGGGAGCCGATCTCGGTGAGAAGCTCAACCATGACGGACACGTCCTTGGCGAGGGTCCAGTCGCGCATCACGGAGACGTACTTTGCAATGTCCTGCGTGACCATCAGGCCGCCCGTCGCGTTGACCTGGAACTTCTTGAAGTGGTCAAACAGGAGCTGGTGGATGGACAGGGCGAGCTCACTGAAGAACTTTTCGGCGTTGAGGCCGTCGATGGCCCGGCCGGCCTCTTTGGATGCGCGGCCGAGGAACTTGCAGACGTTGAGGCACGTGGGCGTTTGTAGAGACTCGAGCTCTGCGCCTCTGGGGCGGAAATCTTGCTTCTTCTGGCCGGCGAGCGCCTTGGCGATGTAGTTGGTGATGACGTCAATGGTGATCTTCAGGACGGCATTTGTCTTCTTCTCAATCGCGTCAATGGCCAGGTTCCTCTGGGCCTCCATGCTCTTTCGGACCGTGGTGTTGGACTCGGCGAGGCGGATGAGCACAACGGTGATGAAACGGTCCATGATGGCCGAGATTGTCACGGCCGGCCGAATGGTCGGCAGGAACGACAGGTCAGGTTCCGTCTTGGAGTTTTCCACAATCGTCGCCTCGGCATGGGCGGCGTCGAGCCCCGTCTGGACGTAGACTTGGCCCATGTTGCTCAGCAGAAGCTGCAGCAGCGTGCTGACGTCTCTGGGCGTCTCGACCTGCGATCCCAGCTCCAATGTCCGTTGGACGCTCTCGGCCAGCCACTTGAGCATCCGCTTGGCGTTGGCGACGCCGAGTCCGCCATCCTCCTCGGACACCTCGATTTCGTTCCTGTTCTCCTTATCCTTGATGCCGGCAACACGCAACATCATCCGTTTCTGCGTCGGCGTGAGATCCGATGAATCTAATCTGTCCAGGTACGCATCCTTTGCAGACGCCAGAAACTGTGTGCCCTGCTGGGCTAATGATGCCATGAATCCCTGGGGGGCCTTTTTCTTCCGCGAATGGTACATGGTGAACTTGAATAGCAGTGAACTGTACATTTCCTCGAGGCTCTTCTTTTCTCGCTCAATGTACGAGCTTCCGACTAGGTACGGGATGAAAAGCTCGTCCACCTGCTGGTCAAGTGTTTGCGCAATTTGCCCCGAGCAGGGGTCCGGGTGTTCGGTGAGGCCATGTGTTTTCAGGTCCTCAATGAGTGAGCTGATGTAGCTCCTTGAGGAGTGTAGTGATCTCAGAAAGGCCAGGGTAGAGACCGTTTCTGCCTTGTCGAGGACTTTTTCGAGGCGCTGCTGGACGGACTGCTGGAATACACGCTGGATGAACTTGATGAGAACGGTTTCGTAGTACGGGAAGGCGCGCTTGATGATGAAGGATTCGTCTTGCATCACAATCCTGACCTCATCGACGAGGGACTGTAGCCCGGGATCTACGCCAGGGGGGTCTGAGTCGGGGTCGGCCAGGATTTCCCACGTCTCGCCGTCTGCTATTGCTTCATCGTTGAGCTGGTCACGGTCGATGAAGAACTGATGTTGGTTGACAAAGATGGCAATCACGCTAGCACCACCATTGAAGTCGTACAGGACCTTGGAGCATTCCATCATGTCGTCGAAATTCTGCAATCGATAGCTGTTGTTGAATTGTTCCAACAGATCCTGTTCTAGCGATTCACAGAATTTCTCAAGAATCTCGCGTGTGTTGTGCGATTTGGGAGAGCCGTTCTGCGCTGGAGGAGTCGAGCTGTTCCGCAGGCCGTTGGCGTGTCCCCAAGAAGAAGGGTCAAGCTGCTGGCTCATTCTCATCAACTGCCGGGCGATGACGGCGCATCTGATTTTGTTTTCGGCTCCGCCCTGGAGCCGAATGTCTTCCAGAAATGACAGGACGCCCGATTCGCTCAGCTCTGTCCAACATTGAATCAAGAACATGGCGTCCTGGGCGCGTCGTCGCTTGCGATCCAGTTCCTCAAGCTTCTCTCCGATTTGAACCGCCACATTGCCTCCACCGTCGGCCCTGCTGCCGGTCTCGGGAGCAACGCCCGGGTTGTCTTGGCCTAGCGATCCGTCAAGTGCTTCAAAGGAGCTCATGGTCTGGTCGAGCTTTCGACCTAGTCTGTCGAGGGTCTGGTCATGTTGGATTTCGGCCCGGCGAACCTGCGACAGGAGCTCGGATTCTTTTTCTTGCAACTCGTCTCCGAGTAAGGCCAACTGCGACAAGGCATCTAATTGAGGGCAACGCCGGTCAGCTTCCACGGCGGATCAGAAGAACATCGGCAGCAACTGTACTTTCAAAGGTGCGAATCAATGGCTTCGGGTCAAAGGCAGCAGGTGCCGGGCCCGAACGGCGATTGACAGGCACAGCGCTATCGGCTAGACTGTCGACAAAGTCGCGGACGATGAAGTCCTTATTGGAGAAGTTTTCCAAGGTAAAACTCGGTCCTTTCGGATAGAGGCTCTTGGGCGGCGGCCCTGTGCTGTTCCGCTCCATGGTGGGAGAGCGGGACTACATGTGTGTAGCTGGTGTGTAGCTGCCGGTGAAGGCGGCGGATAGAATCAGCCTTGCTCCTGGAAGCCCAGCAGTCGCTAGAGTACAGTGGTTGATGCCGCCGTCACTGAGGTCGAGTTCATTCATCTGGTCAGTCAAGCTGCTGTCGCGTTGATTCATCGAAAGAAACGTCAAGTGGTTAAGTAAAGATCGTAGGGGCAGGGGACACTGAGCTAAGCCACAAAAGCCCCGCCAACCACCAGACACGCGCGCCACAGCAAGGTCCGACGTATGCACAATGTAATCCTTCCGTAATATAATACTCCGATCCTCCGTACACTCCGTTTCTCTGTGTGGAGGTTTCTGATATATTGTCCCGCGCAAACGTCATTCGTCATCGCACTTGTACGTGATTTACGTCCAACGTGCATTGATTGGTGTGGAAATAGTCTTCAAGTTGTATCAAAGCAGAGCAGAAAAAACGGTCGAAGCTGGATGGGACCGGTCAGCGCCAAGCCACATGCGAACCTGAGCCATCTATGGCGGCTGACGTAATTTGTCGTCCTTCTCTTCGGCCCGAGATCACCACGTTGCCAAGTCTCGGTCGCATCAAATAGTCGTCCACCTGTCGTGGTTGTCGAGACGGGCCTTTCCTTCCTTTAATTTCCTTGTCTTCATACATCTTACACTTCATCAACCAGGTTTCCTTACCTCCTCGCCCGTGTTCTCGCAAGCAGGCGCAAACTGTCTCAAGCGCCGCACAACCTGCTTCTGATTGCCCTCGTTCCAAATCGGCACTCGATTATCCGCCAGCAGAAACCAGTGTTAGGGACTCTTCATCATGCCCATCTCGTCCAAGGATCGCGCGGCCTACCGCGCCGACGATATGTCGGATCACAAGTTTTTGAGCCCAAAGGCAAGAGAGAAGATCATGATGGTAAGCCAACGAGCCGGGTTGACCCCCAACAGCTTGATCAATCAATATACTCACTAAGCGCTCAAGGCACACCTACCCAGTCCAACCGAAATTCCGACCGTCGCAGCCCCAAAAAGCCAGTCACAACGCCGATCTAGACTTGGCGTCCGACGATTTCTCAAGAGCCAGCTATACGTGTTCGTATTTGCTATCCTACATGGCCTATTCTCTTTGTACATCCGCATCCGACAGGCTTTCCACGTTGTCAGCTATCAAATATCATCCGTTTTGTACTACCACCACGGTACGCCTGAGTACATACGACGGGATGTGATGGGACTGGGTCGGAAACCCAACCATCTCAGCGCCATCTTGAAAGCAGAGGAAAATCAGCGGCCAAAGGCGGATCTCGACCGCCTAATTGAGGAGACTGCCGAGCTGGCCGCCTGGTGTGCCAGTGCTGCGATTCCCACGCTCTCAATTTATGAAAAGACAGGTGCGCAGCCTCGATCCTGCGTCCGATGGACAAAGACGAGAGGCACTCGGGAAGGCTAACGTTCTACGAACAGGTATTCTGAAGAAGCACATGCCACGAGTGTACGAGGCCGTCATGCAGAAGTTCACCTTTTACTTTGCTGGCCAACATCCCAGCCTCTCACTCACTTCACCGCACAAAGACGCCTATTCATCGCCCGCCCTCGCTGGCAACAAGCACGGCCAACTGAAGTTGCATCTCATTTCTGCTCAGGATGGCAGGGAATCCATCGTCGACTTGACGAGAACCCTGGCGGAAATGTCGCAGAGGGGAAAGATATCTCCGCGGGACATCTCCATAGAGCTAGTCGATGCAGAGCTCTCAGAGGGCATCATGCCCGAGCCAGACTTGCTCATCTTGTTCAGCCCCAACGTCGAGCTGTTGGGCTATCCACCGTGGCAAATCCGCCTGACCGAGATCTTCTGTCTCCAGGACAACGAAGGATTCGGATACCAGGTATTTTTGAAGGCTCTGCGCAAGTTTTCCAGGGCTCAAATGCGCCTTGGCAAATAAAGGGAAAGGAGGGAAGTTCCGTGTCATTCAGCCTTTGTGGCTGCAACACATGGTGTACGAATAGATAGATAGCCGTGTGATTCCTTTTTTAGAAAATTTGCACTACTTTTGCAGTAGCACTTGACGTCAATCGTTCTATTCATATGGTCGGGAGAGAGCCTCACTTATTCGCCCTCTTGCAAAGTCTTGTTCCACAATGCCATTTCCCGACTCTGCTTGTCCCATCTATGCACAGGTCCGTTCCCAACATTGTAGTTGTAATAGTTTTCCGTCCCATCTTTGACCATGGCTCTCCGAAACGTAATGTTGATGCGCCCTCCATCGTCTTGATTCTTCCCCGTGCGTTTCGGTATCGAATGCAGCCAATTCGACTGCGTCTTGCCCCTCATGAGCACCATGTCACCACTCGCGAGCGGCAACTTCAACGTCTTGCCCTCCTTACCAGCTTGTTCCTTTCCACCACCTCCACCAGCAGCAGCAGCCGACGCCGTCCCAGGAGACGGCTTGTGCTTCAAGAGGAAATCTCGCCTCGCGCCGAGAGAAAACGACGCGATGGCCGGATCCAGCCCCAGGAATCTCTCGTCATCGCTGTGAAAAGAGATGCTGTCTGCCCCCGAGGCATAGTAATTCACGAGGCAGAAGTTGAACACGCACCCCGTGGCTGCCTCCGTGGACACGCGCAGGTCATCGAGGCACTTTGGCATGGGGCGCGGAGGATACCGCTCGTACCGCCTATCGCGTGCTGTCATGGTGGATGCTTTGTCGGTGACGATGCCGTCCCGGAAGCATGATGTGTCGTCTAGGCCGAATACCGTCGTCCATCTGGTGGGTGGGGTATGAATAGTCAATCTCCCGGAGTACCAACGCTTACACGCAGACGGCACGTGTGTACAGATATTTACATGAGGACAATGAGGAGAGGAAGAAACTCATCACTAGGCTCCGGGCCTGTGCTCACCGTGGCGTTTTTATATGTGTTTGGATGCCCCCTCGCTTGATGTCGTATTCTACTCTGTAAAACGGGAGCTCGGCGCGCAAAAACTCAAACATGTCCTTGGCCATGTATGAGGGGATATACGGCTCAAAGTAGAGGAGGTCTAGATCCGGCTGGTCGTTGATATGCCTGCCTGGGCGTGCGGGGAGGGAGGATAGTTCCCTGCTTAGTGAGGGTGGGAGGTTGGTGATGGGGTGAGGATATGCGGCGTGCTGGGATGCACCATGCTTGAATATCATCAGATTCAGTTCCCCGGGAGATGGCTCAGAGTTGGAGAACGTTTGATGATCCTCGTTTTTTTATAGAGCCTAGATGATGACTTACGTGATCTTGGTCTGCACTGTTCCGTTCCGTTCGTGTTCGTTTTGGCGATGACGTGAAGAAGGCGTCTAGGGTACGCTTGGACATGGCTTTGCGTCTGGTGCGAAGAGCGTTTCTTTGGGTTGGGAGCGGATGAAAACGACGGGTCTACTACTAAGTTTCGGAGGGATAATAGAAAGAGAGAAATAACGGGTCAACGATGGTTCGTAGAGTGTTCGCGCGAAGATGCGTGTTCTGGCCAATGTGAAAAGAACAATGTAAGTGGGTGAGTCGTGACATCACGAAGTCGCCCGCTCTATCATTGGACAGCCTTACTAGGTATAAGTGGGTCTCACTCTGGTGCCCCGTGTCACAGCCTCAACATCAATCAGCCTTGCTCCTCAGTCAAGGGCTCTGGTCAGTGGCAGTGTGCAAAATTTTTGGTGTCAAAATACACTTGTTTAGGAGGTCCTCGACACGAAGCCGAGTAGCAACAGGATTTTTTTGCTCAGCCATGGAGGTCAGTCGTCACACCCTGACACACCCTAAATTTTTCCATCACTGGCAGACGCTTCTATCCACGTTTTGTTCTCATCCCAACATCCACTTCAACATCTAATGATGCGAGCATAGAGCAAACGATCTGAACTGGAAATGAACCTCTTCCGCCCCCCTGCCGCCGCCAGGGCTCTCAAAACACTTGACAGGTCGTTGTTCCTGCGGAGTCTGCCCACGAGTGCCGCGTGCGTCAAAGAGAACAAGTTCATCTCCAAGTACAGGAAGCAGTTGGAGAAGACCAGAGAGATCTTGCTCCTGGAAAAATTTGACCCGATTGCTGCGGATCCGGACAGTTCTTTGGCGGCGCAGGGACGCAAATGTCTCATTTTAAAACCTGGATTAGAGGCCTCAGGTTCGTGTGTATTTTTCTTCTTTTGGTGGCATGACTCAAAACCCTCGGTCCCGTCAGTGCTCAGGGCACGATAAAAAAAAGAAAAGGCTTACGATGGGAGATGAGACTGACGAGTGAGTGCTGATCATCTTGTAGTACCCGAGACTTGGAGTGATGAGTTGAAAGACGCGTCACGGACGGGAGATGTCAGAGTGGTGCCGTTTGAAGTGACGATTGGGTATGACATGTGGAGTTATCGTAAGAATTATCAAGTCCCACGTTCTTTTTTTCCCCTCTTGTAACATTGGCTTTTTTGTATGATTGTGGGCTTAGCGTTGCTAACGACACCATTGCATAGTTGATGTGATGAGATCTGTTCTTCCAGAGGACCTGCATGGCGAGATTCCCGTCGGCTTCAACACGGCCGGACATGTCGGTAGGTATCAATCTTTTCAACATCGATGGTGACATCTCGCGCTGATACAAATCGACTACAGCTCATTTGAACATCAGGGGCCAGTATCTGCCTTATAAATATATCATAGCCCAAGTGATAGTCGACAAGAACCCCAGCATTCGCACCGTCATCAATAAGATTGACAATGTTGGCACAGAAAGTGAATTCCGCACCTTTTCTTACGAAGTGCTCGCCGGTCCCGATGACATGCTCGTGGAAGTTAGCGAGGCAGGATGCGTGTTCAAGTTTGATTATTCCAAGGTGTACTGGAACACCAAGCTTGGAACCGAGCATCAAAGAATCTGCACCATGTTCAAGCCCGGCGAGGTGGTCGCTGATGCTATGGCTGGAATTGGGCCTTTTGCTGTCCCAGCTGGCAAGAAGGGTGTGTTTGTGTGGGCGAATGACAAGAATCCAGAGAGCTACAAGTATCTCAGTGAGATTGTCAAGAGAAACAAGGTCACCGAGTTCGTCAAACCTTTCAATGAGGACGGTCACGACTTCATCAAACAAGCAGCCCATCTTGTTCTTGAAGCCTCCCAGAGAGGCGATTGTGCCATCATCAAGCCCGCCAAAGTCTCACGAAGCGCGCCCCCAGAGAAGCGGCCTAAGCCGATTCGCATCCCCGTGCCTCCTACTGTGTCCCACTACGTGATGAACTTGCCAGCGTCGGCGCTCGAGTTTCTTCACAATTTCAAGGGCCTGTACCATGGGCATGAGAAGCTGTTTTCGCCACACACGGAAACCAGGTTGCCGCTCATCCATGCGCACTGCTTTGCCGTCAAAGCTGACGATGCGACCCCCCTTGACGATATTTGCCAACGCATATACAACGAGATTGGTGTTCAGCTCAAGCCGGGAGATGCAGAAAAGGAAGGAGAAGTAGCTATGCACGAGGTTCGGGATGTTGCCCCCGCAAAGAGGATGTTCTGCGCAACCTTTCGTTTACCCCGCGACGTGGCTTTCGCACCGCGTGTTTGAGGAACCAAAAAGGAAACGCGTTGTTGTTCGTCCAGCCACTCAGCAGGACTTTTATCTTCTGCTGTGGACGCCCGTTTCTTCTTGTCGCATACGTGGATCTCATACTCTCAAATCCTGGACTCAGGTAGGAGTCTCGACACTGTTGGACGATGTCGTTCTATCAATGCTCATGCGAGATGACGACTGGGAGATAGGAACTGGAGAAGTGCATAGAGATTCAGCCGTTTGGCTTGGGACAATTTTCACACTTCCCCCAAGGCTGCCCCAGATCGATGGCCTCTTTCATGGTCGCCGCTGACCGAGCTCTGCAGTAGGGGCCGGTGACGTGTCCAAGCATTCATACAACAAACAGGTTGACAGAATGACGCCCAAATAACGCAATTTGCTGGGCCCGAGGCCCCATTCAAGTTCCCAAAGAATGCGAAGCTGAATGCAACATTGCAGGCTTTGTATGTAAATGCTCTGATCAAAGTCGGGGAAAGCTGCTTTTGGACGGATTGACAGGTGGTATTCAATCAAGCCGTGGCCCCCTTCCCCCTTTTACATGTTGTCAAGCTATCACCATCTTTCGCCCGGTAAAAGAGAAAACCACGCTTGCGATCGTGGCAACAAGTCCGGTTGGAGTGGTGGTCAAGCAGTAACAAAACGGCCACGCAGAAAAGGATGCGAGAGAGAGACAGAACCGCAGCTTCCAAAAAGCCTGCCAAATCAGTATCACGCCTGTGGTTACATCGGTCCTGCAGCCGCGCCTGCGAGGTGAGAAAAAGGTGGCTACTTGATTTTCAGTCATGAAAATTGAGAGAGATGTACGAGTGGGGATGCTTTATCAAGCGGAATTTTTTTTTTCACGGGAGGAACAGCCAAGTTGGGAAGTGTTTGTGGGTAACAAACTGGCGCCAAAGAGTCTAGATGACGACGGCCTTGTCAATACAACTTAATACTGACTACGCCAACGGACTTGACTTGACGTGCTTTGCACTTGGCTGCACGCTTCTCCACCCTTATTTTGCCTGACATGCATCCGCAAGATGCGTTCCGCACATCCATCAAGGTCTGTCTGTCTCCTCGTCTGCCAAGATGAAGCGCTATTTCAACGTCGAGATCCAATCCGAACAGGAGGCACAGGAGGGCACCACGGTGGCAGCTCGTTATAGCATCAGAGAGACCTGCCCTGCTGCCGTCCTCTCTGGAATGTGAAGAGTCTGGTTACTCCCTCCGCAGGCTGTGGAATGTGAAGTGGTAGCTGGCTTATTGTCTCCACAATTCAGAAAAACTGAAGACGGCCCGGTTGAGACGGATACGGGCGGAGCGGGTCGATGAAGCTCGGAGTCTTGCCTTATCTCATCCACATCCACTGTGGATCTCGATGCAGTTCGATGGCGGGATGGCGGGATGGCGGGATCGAAGGCTCGATGGCAATGGCGATGTGCAGGGGAAGCGTACGAGAAGCGGTGATACAAGCAGGCGCCGCTGTTCGTTGTGCAAGGCTGTTTCTTCTTCTTCCGTCTCTAATGGAAATCATGTTTCATCGGCACCCACTCGGACATTCGAGCCATTTTCTTTTCGGCAGGACCAAGAAGAGAAGTCAGTATGCGAAATATTCGACATGTTGCCTGATATCTCCACCAGTGAAGCTAGTAAAATCTCCGATTAATAAGGCTAGAAGATATAGCTATTCTAGGGAAGCTACCTATTAGAATTTAAGGAGAGGGGAATAGCTTCGTTTTCTTAGGTTTATATAAAGGGTTAGATAGTTAAGGGTAACTATATTAAAGTAGTAAATATAAAGGGGGAAGGTATAGCTAGTACCTAACTTACCTTACTATATAAACCCCTCTTACTTTTTGCTTTATAGAGATTTTTTTCAGGAGATATTATTAATTAGAGAGCTTTTGTTTTTAATGAGTTAAATTAAGGTCGCTAGTACAAGCATCAGACCCTCATCATCGTATCGTTCGTTTTTCATTGGGTTTGTTTGTCTTGGCTCGTCATCCTCAATTTCGGTTCACAGGGGATCATTTCCAGGAACCTGTGGAGAGGTGACATTTACAGACGAGGGTTCAGAGCATCTACGGCTGGCATTTCTGCGTTTCTTTCGTCACTAATAATGCGTATGTGGGGACATGGAAAGGCAGCAATTGATTGTCACTGAAGCGTATTGTGTGGGGATTGCGACGACGAACAAGACTTGAGCAAAGCTTATGCCTGCGTACCAGTCAATTTTGCAGATAAGAGGAATGACCGACAAGCAACCAACGGGCTCTCGACGGGAAACCCATGATTGTGTAGGTGAGAAGCCATCGTTCGAGCTTGTCCAATGCCGACAGGACGATATGGTTTGAGATAACACAAGTCAGAATTTATACTTTGTTTTCCCCCTCCTCCTTGGGAATCCAAGGGCAGCCAGCCCCAAGAGGCGGTAGCTTTTCAAGCCATGCTAATCCGTACACATTCTGTTTTTTTTTCTTTGTCCTTGGCCACTATGGAGAGCCCGAATGGAACTAGGGACGTGGCTGGCGGGGTTGGGCTGGGGGGGAATGTACATAGGTACATAGATGGCTTGCTTATTAGTGCGATACAGCGGGAGATAACATGACGGGAGACGACGTCGACGAAGATCGTTCTCTACACAAGATAGCTGGCGTTCTCGCCTCACCGGTGAAGCGATGGGCCTGTTAAACTTGGATGCGGAAGGGGCTGTTGGGCCATTCTGAGTGGTGCGATTGATTGATGGGGGAGCACGATGCGGTCAAGACAAGGCAACAGGCACAGCAAATACCGCTTCAATGAGGGACGAGTCTCGCTTCACTTTTAGTCAGCCTCTCTTCTCTTACTCCGTACTTGGCTGAAAAGTCAGGCCTGACAACAGGCATGGGAGGAACCTGGCTGGCACCCCATCGCAATGCAAAGCAGGCAAGCAGATTGCAGTCCAAGCGCCGATCCGTCGACGAGTTGGATGGCCTGGCGCCGTCTTCTAGTTGGCTGGCTAGCTGGCTGGCTGGCTGGCTGGCTGGCAGGACCTGGGGTGGTGCCTTCCTCTTCCTCTGCATGCATCTGCCCAGGACTATTATTACTGCTTGCTTATCATGAGTAAGTTAGCGCCAGAGCGAGACAGCTCTGACTGGATGCGGCTGGTGGCTGGTGGCTGACGGATCCGTACGGAGTGGAAAATTGGCTACCCTCGTACTTTTGTACCCTCGTACCTCCGTCGAAACGCACCGAGTTTTCCGTACCTACGGATTGATTGCTAGCTAGCTAGACCTTGCTTGGCGAGTGATTCCTTGATTGAAACGTAGAACCACGCCTTGTGTGTTCTGTTCCAATTCTTGTCCGTCTTGTAATTCTCCATCTCACACACGCTACTTCTATCTACTAGCGCTGTTTTGGTCTGTCTTGCTTTTTTTCTCTCTCTCTTCTCTTCTTTTTCTCTCTGCCATCCGCCATCCGCCATCCGCCATTCAGTACATACCATCCGATCCGGCCTTGGCCTCAAAACTCTGCTCTCTCCGCAGTTGGGTCACTCACCCTTCTCCCCAAAACAATTCACCAGCAAAAACTGCGCGCCAGCCGACTCGAAACAATCCGTGCGTACTCCGTACTCCGAACTCACCCAAGCTTGATCCGGGGTCTTTGCCTTTGCACAACAGCCTCTTCATCTATCTCCGCATCGTGGTGGCATTCTCTTATCAGCCGGGCACCTGTTCTGCTGCCTGTTTGTTATTATCTGCATTGCAGCGCTGCAAGCCCACCTTTGCCCACCTTTTTATCTACAGGGCCTGTGCTACAGTTACACCAAAATCCCTGATCGGCAACCCGACGCTGACCATCACCACATCAATAATAATTGACTGAGCCGTGGCGGCATGCCCGCGGACCATTGCTGCAAGTCGTCATAAAATTCGGGCATCCTTGGTTTGTCTCGGACTCGACAATGTTATCCATGAGTTGCTGATTGTGCGAAGCCGACTTCTAGTCCTCGCGGCGTCGCTCACTGCGCCTGCGCCTGCGCCTGCACCTATCAATTTGATAGCCATAGTCATCCATCACAATGGCGGCCGTCCTGTCCACCGAGGAGGACAGTTACTTCTCCTCATCATTACGGCGCTCACAATCTCACTCAAGTTTTGGCCACCCTTCTGCGTTCCGTTCCACTCCAACTTCACATTTATCGAACCCCTACCATCAAGCCTCCGAAGCGTACACGGCATTCGACATTTCCTCGGCTCCCTCCTCTCCGCCAACGACACAAGCAGAATCTACCGATGCCTCTTTCTCCTCTACTCCTGCCAGTAACTTGTCGATATCATCCGACTACGACGAAACCCTAGGCATCGACGAGAGTCCTGAAGATCACTTCAGCCTGCCACTACTTTCCCAAGAAAAGTTCTATTTACATCCCGAGTTTCGACCCGACGATCATCTAGAGCCCCCGCCAAGTCCCAAGACTGGCAATTCGTTCTCGGTCTCTCCCCTTGACCCGGGCAGCTCTGGTCTTACGTCCGGTCCTGACACTCCCGAGGTTACTGAACATGCCGAAGACGACACGGCTGTGTCAAGCCGACCGTCCCGACAAGTGGACTACTTATCACATGACTGGAAAGAAGAAGACATATGGTCATCTTGGAGATACATCATCTCAAAAAGGGGCGAATTCGCCAACAGTGCCAGACTGGAAAATGCGTCTTGGAGGACATGGATGAAGGCCAGAAATAACCTCAAGACAATTTCTCCCGAAGAGCTAAACTGGTGCGTACAAAATACACGCACGCCTCGGCTCGGCCTGTCTCTGCAATACCATGATTGGTTTCTAATACAACTACAGGCTGAAAGATTGCGATGTCACTTGGCTATATGGACCATTGCAATGCGGGGCGAAGAGCTTGAGCCCCACTGGAACTGATCCTTCGCGTGTAGCACTGTCCAACATAAATTCGCTTGTCAACTTGAACAAGAAACCAATTCTGAAGAAGCGGAGCATGTCCGAGATCATGCTGCAGAGGTCGCTCGTTTCTGCCTCTCTACTGAAGCAAGCCACGGCTGCCGTCCAGGCACAAGAAACCCGTGGCGTCTTGAAGCACAAGACGGACAAATCGACTACTGACTACTACGTCACATATCCTCTCTCTTCAAGAAGGGGAAGCCAAGGTACCAACAGCTCGTTGGCAGTATCGACGGACTCTTCTAACGTGTCTTCTCCCTTCCCGGAGCGCAAGCATATCCACTTTAATGAGCAAGTGGAGCAATGCATCGCCATTGACATGAAGGATGAAGATGAGGACGATGTCGACCAAGGCCATCTCGGCGAAGGTAGTGACTCGGAAGACGGCGGCATCATGATGAGGCGTGTCAAGTCCAAAAAGCGGACCGCGTCATCTAAAAGGAAGAGCAAAAAACCCACCACTTCAGAAGGGAAAATCATTGCCAAACTTCCCTCTACTACTCTCAAATATCGCAAGGATACACCTGAACCTCAAGAGACCGCAATGAAGCACAGCACAGGGGTCTATCGAAGCCCAATAATTTCCCCCTCATCATCCCAGGAAACTCTCCGTCCCACCAAGAACTCCTATAGATTCTTTTTCGGTGAGGAGGACGATGATGGTCCTGGCGACGGGAGTCTGACATCTAGTGCGGGATGGCGATCACCGTCTGCCAGTCAGAGCGGAGGTGGCCTCCATCGATCACCATCCGGAGGAAGCTTGATGGATGAGCCAGTGGGCATGCGGCGCACGCCATCGGGCATGTTCATGCCATGCGAGGAAGGTGAAGCTGCTGCTGGCGATGGCATTTTTGGCCGAGTCATTGACACGGTCAACACCGCACGGGACATTGCTCATGTCATATGGAATGTTGGATGGAGAAAGTAAACGCAGTCTCGGATTACTGCAACGTATCCATCAACAGGGTCCGGAAGTAGGTGCCTACATAAACCTTTCGGGGTGATTTCTACGACATTTATAAGCTACATTTTGGAAAACCCTGGGATAATGGTTCTTCATTTTCTCCTCAATATTTCAATGCTCCAAAAAGGCCACCCCGCTGATGGGGGCTGATGGGGGCTTGCTCAAATTCTTCGTCACTCCCGACATCTGCTACATCGGCTCACCAATGTCTCGAAATTGTGTCGAGACTAACTCGCGAGAATTCATGATTCTTCACGACTTGAAGCGCCTTTTTTTTTTTTCATTTTGTTTCAAGCACAGCATTTTCTTTTGACCTTTTTCAAAATGATGCAATTTCTGCCCAAAAATCGCCCTCAGCCCTATTTTTCAAACTGCTTGAAGCATGCATTATTCGTCTGTTTATTACTAGCTCCGTCCTTTCCGATCCTCATGAGGAAATCCGTTGATTTTATCTCACGGAAGGGTCGGACAAACACGGACCGATAGAACAAGATCAAAAGGGAAACATGGTCATGGTCCATGGTTGGGGACACAACACGGCCGCGGCGTTGCAACTGTTACATTTGTTTGTTAATATTCTTATTCTTATTGCTATTTGGGCAATTTTTGTGTCAAAAAAAAAAAAGACAAGCTTGGACGGACGGACGGACGGATGTACTAGCTTTCCTCGGCGACGTTTATTGATGTTGCACTCCTTCGTCATCGAGACTGGGAAATGGAAAAAGGGGTTTCGGGTTTCACGGAAAAACAAATGATCGGATCGGCTTCGCACGGGTTCTGCGTTTGGGACGCATTGTTGCAACGACTGTACATAGTAGATGGGCAAATGCAAACAGAGCAAATCAAAAGTTGTGTGGAAACAGACCGTCACTGAGCAAAAGATTGGGTCAAGACTCAAAGTGAAAGTGACGTGGTGGCGTCCAGAACAACATGACGGATCCGACCTGGATCTCAGTTCCACGACAAGGCAACTGAGTTAGATAGGGGGCGATGATGCCCAGTGCGCAACTGATGTAGGGACTCTATTTGGCGAAGGTATCTATTGGTACAAGGTAAAATTTTAATTTTACAAGTGAGTTGCGCTTTGTGTATGCAAGTACTCCGTATTCGCCTGCAAAAGAATACATGGTCCCAGTCCAATGGAAAAGGAGGGGGAAAGGGGAACGTGCTGGCTAAAACAAGCCTAGAAAGAAAACGATGAAAGGCGGCTTCTCACGAGTGCGACGGTCTTGTCTTTGGTGAACCCCGGTGCCATGGTCGGGGATAGAGAAGAGAACCCTGCAGCCGTAGGCCGATGGACAGGAAAATGCGGGGGAACCGGCCAGCCGAGACTGCGGTGGGTTAGGGTCGGGTCGGGTCCGGAGCGCCGGTACTCGGGGTTGTGGAGATTGACGCGCGTGGTTTCGAAAGTACGTACATATTACCAGGCGCACTTGTTGGCTTTGGCGTCTGGCAAATTACACACCAACAACGACGACGACGACAATAAATCCACTCGACCTTTTTGGAAGCCCCCCCCCCCCAACATCGTGGGAAGCGGTGTCAGGTGGTCATGTCAGTCGCCTCCATTTTTAAATCCTCTGAAATCGACTTGTGGCGCTGCTTATACTGTTTCGCCTTCGGATGGCAATACAATACCGCCAATGAATGAATGCTTATGATGATGCAGGTTTGCCGAGATATCGTAGTGCCTTGACTAGGATTTGTCGCGAGTGCACATTCACATCGGCAAGTCCGACTTCGAACTCGTCGCCGACTTGGACGTCCTTGACGAGGCGGCATCCGCTGAGGCCGTTGATGTCCATCGCGGCGTTCAGGTCGAACATGTCCAGGTGTCCCAGGAGGCCTTGTCGCCAGCGCGATGCGACTGTGAATCGTAGCGTGCGCGGTGCCTTTCCTTCAAAGTGCCATGCGCGCACGAGGGCGATGAGAATCCAGTCGAGTGTCCCGCGAGCGACGGTTCGGGCCATCTTTTCGCGCATGTGCAGTAGGGGAAGGATCTGACACAGTGATGCTGTGCTGAAGGGGACGATTTCATCGACATCATCGACAGAAGGATCGATGGTGCGATTGGTCTTTCGCTCGCGGGCTAGAGCGGCGTGAACCTGCCAGTGCACTACAAGGTCTGAGAATCGGCGGAGAGGCGAAGTTGCTTTGGTGTACATATCTAGCCCAAGCAGAAAGTATGGACCGGGTTCTGTAGATATTTGGATTCCTCCCGTCAATCGAGATAGCTCTTGGCGGTGACTTGCGGAAGGGTCGATTCCTTGACGGATAAGAGGATAGATTTTCTTCGTTGCGTATTCCAATGCTGTCTCGAGGTTCTCTGCTGACTTGGCATCCTTGCGGTACGGAATGGGGATGCCGCGAGTTGAGCACCACCGCGCCGCAATCTCTCCAGCCAGAACCATGGTGTTCGATACAACGGAGCAGCCGCTCGAAGATTCTTGGCCGACCTTGATGTAAGGGTCTGGTGGGAACAACGTAGCTCCCTTTGCAGCTTCTGCTTCTGGGATCGCTTCGTGGAACAAGACTTCAACCGATGGCCTCGGGAAAAAATACGGCCATGCCCCTTTTGCTAATCTTTTTTGCTTGAGTGCTTGCGCGAGGCGATTCAGCGTTAGAATTTCGGCCTTGCTTGACTCATCCAGAGCCTGCGTGCTTGTCATGGGACGATTGGGTGCTGTAGGAGAACTGCCAGGAGGGACGCCAACTTCGAAACTGAACGCCTCCGTGATCTCCGTGGCTGGCGTTGGTGGTGTTTCTTCTCCGCAAAACTCGGACACGTCTTCGGGATCCAAGTAGGTGACGTTGTTCAGAGTGCTTGGCTCAATCTGATAATCCAAAATGTCGCCGGACTCGTTCACCCGTGCACTAAACGTGAGTGCCGGTGCTCCGGGACGAAGTGAGTACTGCTTGACTAGACTTTCTGATTTGCAGTCTTTGGAACCGTCCTCGCCCAGGTCCAATGGAAGCATGGCCTGGAAATGGCCAGGGAGGTAGATGTTCATGGGGATAAGCTCCATGAACTTGCAAAGCTCCGAATCGGGATGAATCGCTGACGCAGGATCAGCCACATGCACGTGAATCCAGAACTCATCAGGCCGATCAGTGCGCTCCAATGAGATACCATCATCAATGATCATCGTGGATGGTGCATCGATGCAGAAGATTGCGGAGCCCTCCCTTGATGTTCTGGCTCCATCGGCAATGTCAGGTCTCGTTGAAGTTTTCAGGTTCTTTGGTGGTGTCCGTGTGATGCCACCTCCTCTGTCAATTGTCGTGCCTGGAAATCGAACCCTGTAGCGGGATGGGATTTCCCACGGCGCAATAAGCCCAATCTCCTGGAGGAATGTCCATGCTGCACTCTGGTCCAGAGGTGTATCATCATATAGATGTAGCGATCTCAGGATCATCGCACCATATGCATGGCATCGAGATCCAGCATCGAACAGATTGTAGCTTGCCCACCACTCCAAGAAGGTAATGACATCCTTGCTTACGGGGGACCAGTCAACTTTCGGCAACGTGACACTGGGGCTCGTCTTTAATATACCGTGAGGGGTCCAGTCTCGGCTCTGGCGGCTTCTTAAGACCGCGTCCCGTGCCTGAAGAATGAAACGGCCCAAAGCGACTTCTTCCAGCTCGCTGGCACTCAAGGGTCGCAGTTTCTTGGCGCTCGCATCGGTGTATTCCCGCACCCACGTGGCGATTTTAGTGATGACGTTTGTGTGGTTGGACGGGAAAACTTCGAATAAATGATCTCGGCGATGACAATCTGCAGAGGGGCTCAAGGGGCTGAAACCTACTTCGTTTCCGGACAACGCAGTATGGACAGCATAGAGAGCCGGCGGAGAAAACCCCTGATCGCCTTTAAGGTTGGCTGGTAGGAGAATGTCCGCCATTTCGAAAAGACTGAAATAATTCACGCTTCTCGTACTCGACAACAAGCTACGAGCCCCGTCGAGCTTGGTCATGTGGCCCTGATATATAGCCTCGGCCGACGTTCTAAATTTGGTCATTTTCCCAATGATTGCAACGCCGTCTTCTCTCGACGGCCCTTTCTCATTGCGGCGTAGCTCATCGAATTGTTCGGGAGTAGCATTCTGGGGAATTTTTGCCAGTAGAGGCCGCAGCTCTTCGTCTGTGGCAAAGTTGGAAACCGAGAATAGCGAAGAGAATCCCATGCTCGTGATCCATTTGCCGTTGACTGCATAGAAATGATTTCTGCCCCCAAAATATCCCAGGTAGACGGCAAACACTGGCACTCTGGACCCGACTTGCCTACTTTACGGTCAGCAAAAAAGTTTTCCATGAAGGGGAAGAGAGGGAAGAAAAAGGCTATAGTAGAACTTGCCTCAACTCTACCAGGTCTCCTTGACTCCTCGAGTCAGAGCCCACAATGGAGAATTCTGCATCCGTGTTCACTGACTCCCCTTTGCTCCCCTCCGTCATGGTCCCAGACGTTGACCGTAGCTGGTCGAGGTCAGATGACCCAGTAGACTGTGCCCGACTGACATTGTTTGCAATACTCCCGTGTATAAATGCGTCTGGAGGCATGGATCTTGCACCAATCAGCTCGTTCGTGCCAGACCATTGTCTGAGGCGTTCGCGAATCGGTAGGCTATCGCCAGAGTCGTGTTCCGTGGATTCATCGACATTGTCTTTTTGTGATAGTGGAATGTTGGTATTCCCATACGAAGGAGCGGCGCGTATTGAGCTTTGCGTCGTAGCACATCTCTACAAGAATCGACATTTGGTGAGCAACATGTAGGTAGTAATTTACATCATTTGGAACTAACTCTTAAGGGCAAACTACGGTTGACCTTGAAGCTTCCCCAGACGCCAGCACGGAGTTCGCTCGACGTGCTACGACCTCGAGCTGCACGATTCCAGCACACGAAAAACGGTCGCGTGTGTTGAATCATGGCGAATCAAGAGAGGGGTTGCTGATGGACTTGGCAGAGCATCCATCCAGTTTGGTCTGGTGGAATCTGTACAGGTTGGCAGCTAGATTTTTGCCAACGCGGGGTCACATGACCTGGAGCAAACCCCATTTTAACTCGCGGCCCGTCGATCATACCCCAAGTACGACTTGATCACGTGCACGTTTCGGCTCGATCTTGCACGATGAATTACTGGAAATTTCAAATCAAGTCGAACTATACTCAGTACAGTACAGGTATCAGACATTAATGATCAGTACGGATCCGGTCATCTCGCAAACAGGCGTTAGCCAATGTTGGCCGACGGTCCGTGTCATCTAGTTTGTAGATGTTACTTGGCAAGTTGGCAGAGAGCAAGCTAAGACGGATTACTGACAGCGGTCACCATTTATTCGATACACACGGGGTAGTGTCAGGGAGAGCTCCTTGAAGCATAGGTTGTATGAGGGCAGCGCGTATTAACTAGGATAAAACCCTTTGTAAGATAACAGTGGATATATGTTATGGACTGGCCCCTAGGCGACTGCGATAGGGCGTCGATATAATATTGAGAAACTTAGGGAAAGAGAAGAGGAAGGTAGGAAACCTATCCTTACTAGAGCCTCTTATACCCCCTAGCTACCTTACACTAGCCCCCTTTCCTATATCCTTACCTACTTAGGACTCTTAGGACTTATCCCTATATATGTGTAATATATATACACTCTGGTAACCCTGCCTGCTTAGGACTCTTAGGACTATCCCTACACGTGTGTAACACGTGTGCACTCTAGTGAATGCTTGGGCAAAGCCCAAGCCCTTATAACTAGCTAGGTATCGCCAGTAATTATCTTATCTCTTATAAATTAGATGCATTGGCCACAACCAATAACCCCAAAAAATATATAAAAATCAATAAAGTTTAATTGTAACTCATAGCTACTAGGCTTTTGCTGGTGGCTTTGATGGTCTTACCGGAGCCTTGTTCTTATCTAGGTGTACAGAAAACTTTGATATTTTTACCCCAGCCTGTTGAATAAGAAACTTGCAATTATCACAAGGGCCCATCAGATTCAACCATATCTCACTATCACCGTATGGATCATACTCAGGATACTCTTCCTTTTCCATGAAATGCCGCTTGAGAGCAAGACCTGCCATTGACTTTTCATTCTGCGTCTTGTCCCTAATATCATGCAAGGAATCGAGTTAGCAATAGATGGTGATCTCCTTGCCGCAGGAATACATACCCTAAGAATCTTGTAGCGAATGGATACGTTTCGGCGCAGTTTCCGAAAGGTACCTTGGTGCCGCCGGCCCTGTTCATGTTCGGGGCTTTCTTGTCTATGAAGTCGTTTTTCTGGACCATAGATACTTTTTGGCAGGTAAATAACATATTGAATCGGGCCTCTTGCACTTTCTCTCTCCACGAGCCGGTGAAGCGTTCGGAGAACTCATCCCCTGCAGTGGATGCTCCCAGAAAATATTGCCCCCAATGTTGCTTGGTATTTTCGTCGACTGTTGTGTGCCATGTGCATTGGAATACATATGGCCAATCACCTTCACCTTGAACAGTGGTCTGCCAGCCCCAATTTCTACTTGGACGACCCGCAATGCGTGAACACCAACGCGCATACACTGCTGTGAGAGGGAGGTAGAAGTTGTTCTTGTTGGCAGCGGCCGGTGCCGGCCCTAGGAGGCTAAGGAAAAGACCGAGTAGATCATAAGGGCACCACCAGCCTGGTTCTGGACCGTTGGAGGGGGATATACTTTGCCCGATGGTCCTACCATTCACGAAGAATTTGGATGTTTTATCCCCCCGCCTAAAACTGCCGTTGACCAGTCGTGCAATATGCGAAAACGGTCGCCTTTTGTCATCCTTGTATAGCCTCCCGTTCTCGAGCCTGTTGTATTAGTCAGTTACGTGCGTTGACCTCGAAAAATGATGAGATTATCGGGCAAAACATACGAAAGATCTTCTATATAACCGTAGAGTTCCATAAGTTTCTTGACTGCGTCATCGCCACCAGGTGTAACTCCACCTGCCTGGGCGATCCTCTTCATCCATTCAAAAATCTACCACTGCATTAGCCTCGAGATGATTTTAATGACAACCATGGCAGCACCAGGGGTATGGAACTTTGTCGAAAGATCTTGTCAGCCTCCATGGCACATACCTTCTCCCTTTTCCATTTGTACGCAGTACGGAACCACATTTCCTCTGGTTTTGTTCCAAAAGGTGCCAGAAGGGCAAATTGTTGGCTTTCGTCCAATGGTGGGCTTGCCATGTCTGATGTCTTTCGTATGATGCTTTGACAGAAGTTTGATGTGAGTTAATACTTGGAATGGCCGAAAGGAGTTTATTTCGTCTGTAACACCAGGTCGCCTTTACGACAATGTCTGATCGCTTGTCGAAGTGTGCGTTTTGCTATGGCAGAGATTATTTGGTGGCTATGACAGATTGAAGAAAATTGAAGATACTAAGCTGTCAATTGGTCATATGCTACGAAGCAATATATGAATGGAATAGTGACAAGAATGGACAGGATCTTTGCTGGAAAAAAAGAGAACTAACAAAGAAGGATTGCGTATGAACAAGCCTTTTTGAAACTGCTCCGTACTATTTGACCACTCCTTCTTTGAGATCCACGTGACACAAGTTTGTGCATAAATTCAACCTACATGTTTTCATCTTTCCGGTCAAACTCTCCTTCTCCAAGCACCTCAACCCATGTCACCTCCTACTCGGCCATCCCGAGCCCCACAGTGTGGTTGATAAAAGCATAAGCAGAGGAAGATACTTCCAGACATCCTTGCAACTCGTGATCTTCGAGGTTCCGCTACTACTATATTAGGCTTCTGTAAACCTCCAGACTTCCACAGCGCGGGTAACGCGGAAGGCCAAGCGATTGAACCAATACAAGCTCTTCAATCACCCAAAAAAAAAAAATGGTAGGTACACGTCATTTTGTCCTTATTTTTCTTGGTCTTCTGTATCTCTTTCTGCACAATGCGAACTTTCTCTGACCAATGTGTTAGTCTATTCCGACAAACCTAGTACCTGATGGCTGGACCACTGATCCCCAGGAGATGAGGAAGGATTTCTATTGGGGGGAAAATGGTAGCGGCCGGTTGGTTGCAGCATCCGTCGGCATCACCAATCCCGAAGGCCTCATGATCAAGAGCAGGGACGCTGGAGGAGATGGTTACGTGTTCCGGGACGACTCAAATGGAATCTACTTATGGAGTATACCAACGGATGATGTGTACAAGTACACGAAGCCCACAGGTCGTGATGCCATTTTGGCCGAGATGAGCAAGCCTGCGGGTCGCGGAACGGTGGAGATGACGTTGATGCCTCGAATTTAAGAGATTGCCGAATAACGTGCTGGCTGTAGGGAGTTTGGCGGAGACACAGATAGCAATAATAGGATGCAATGACTCCACTTTGTATCCCGTTATACACTGTTACTTTCCATTTACAGTAACATAAATGCAACTTCTGCGTAACAAAGTTCAATACCGCACTCTTGGCACGCTGTTGGCCCAATTCGTCACTTTCCTGTAACACTGCAGCCGGTCACATTCGCTGTCGTATAAAGCGGAGTGAGAACATGCACTGCAGATTAATAGTTGAAATTTGTATTTGTATAACAGTAACTGCCGTGTCTTCTTTCGGCCACATGCATGTTCACCGACGAACGGCATATGCATGACCAATTGTTCCTGACTCAGAACTATCGACTCACGGCATGTATTGTAGAAACAAGGAACATATCATCACTGCGTCGCGGCTGCCATACGATATATGCATGAACTCGGCTTGTCGGGGATCTGAATCGTGCAGCAACTCCGTGAGTGCAAGCTGTTCTGACACGTGTCACATGCAAGTCGACGAATGAACTGGTTGAGATGTAGGAGATCAATACTAACTCACATCATCTGCAGACCTGACGCGGTCGGTACATCTTGTCTCTGGAGATATGGGGGTTTACCTATCATCACACCATTATGTAAAAATAGTGTCCAATCTTTCAAACGGGGTTTACCAGATTGCTTCGTTTGATGACGACAAGGTTGCGGGGCACCTGAAGCAGGAACGAAGCTGAAGAGATAGTAAATACTAGGTTTTGATGCCATTGGGCTGGTTGGGGTCTAGTCTCGAACAGTCCAACAGCGACAGGTGGTTGCATGTCGTGCAAATGTCAGTTTATTTCTGAAAAGAATGCGTTCTGAGGATCAAGTTGTATCTGGCAAACAAGTAATTTAACTTTGGCAGAAGAACAGAAACATTGAAGAAACAAGAACTCTTCGTTACATATTGGAAGTTTGGCCAGAGCAATTGGAACATACTACCTAGAATACTCAACTACTTCTGCACTACTCCGCACACAAAACGCTATAGAATCGTTCAAGACATCACTACATCTACAGATAGAGGAGGATTATCGACTATCCTTATGTTGGGATCCGCCAGAGACAGGGCGGGATTTCTGCAATATCTCGCCCGAGACTGGATAGTTGCGGTTGCGAAACCACTTCCTGGAGCATTAATGCTAGCCAACCCAAGTAGGAAGCTTAGTTCACGCACAGCCGGAGCTATGACCCATCCTTTCTCAGCCCTGGGAAGTAGACGAATGCGCAGGTAATACCGGTTTTGGTTCTGGTCGTGAAACGTTGTTGGAATCACATTGAAGCGCAAGTTTGTCAACATGTGCGCGCCGGGCCCAGTGTAGTTCGACATCAAGAAGTATGTGGCCTCATTCGGCGAACCAAGTGCAATGTCGACAGTCACTTCCATCAATAAGTACTGGTTGATCTCGCTTTGCTTCAAGACAATGGAGAAGATGAGGTCCTGGGGCAGATTCGTCCTCTCCAATCTGACTTGACTATGATTTTCGATCAAGTTGCTACTGAGACGCATCAGGAATCTGGGTGCTGATGCTGGCTCGGATCCCGGTGATTGGTCTTTTCTTGGACGGGCTGCAACTTCGCCCTGTTGAAGGCTGGCGGGAACATTGTCTGGGTCACTAACACTTGGACCTCGATGAAGTGGCATGGCTCGAACATTAGGCGCCAGGTAATTTGAGAACGCATCCAGTGGAGGCACGTAGTCCGCAGGTCTCGTGAAAGTACCCTCTTCTTGGCCTCCATTGTCCTTGTCATCATTGTCATCCGAATCATTTTCTGTAGGCGCTGTAGAGACTTCCGCACCAGGGGCAGAAAGCTTCTTAACCCTCACTGCTTGTAGCATGTTGATCGTTCTCAGCTCTGGGCTTCCACTTCCCATGTCAGGAGGAGCCAAGCCAGCGACAGCTTGTGCAGCCTTGGAAGACTCAGCCATATTGATGGTCAAGTTATAGATAGGATCGTTGAGTTGCATAGCAAACAGTGCCGATGTTGAAGCGTCATCCTTAAAGTAAGGTATGTCAGTGCCCTCTTGCTTTCCCATCATTTCTTGCAGGATTTTGAGTTGAACATCTGCAAAGGCGGGCAGACGTAGTATGCGCAAGTCAGTGAGATTTTGGTGGGGTTGGGAGCCCCATATGAATATGTTGTCTGATGAGTTCTCCCCAGTCGGAGCATATGTAATTTGTTTCAGGGCCTTATGTCTGTCCTTATCGGTTTCCCGAGTCTTCTGGTCAACAGTGTATTGTCGTCTGATATCGACCTTGATTTCGGTAGTTTCAAGACCCCGAGCTACAGCAAACCGCTGTTGGTGTGCCGGCTGCGTCAAAACGAGAGATGAAAACTGTGCAGAGCCAGGCACACGGTCCATGAATGCCATCATGACCCCATCTGTAACTATTTCGTGTCGCAAAAGAGGTGCACCTGCAGGAGGATCCTGGCCAGCGGCTTTGAGGGCCGTATCGTTGGATATGACTTCAACGCGAAGATCTGGGAACATGGTCACCAAGTCTGAGCGAAGGTAGAACCCGTAAGCAGGTATCTGGACACGATGGTCCATTCCATCAGGTGTGCGATTGATGTAATCATTGAGTGCTCTCTTGATAGCGACGCGGTCCTCGTCAGTACCGAAATGGTTGCCGAGGGATAAAGCTCCATCGACGAGAGCATCTACCCAGTTCTTGTCAATATGGAAGAAGCGTAAGTTCTCTGGCTGTAGGTAAGTGTTATCAGGCAAGAGATAGTGTGCTGGTACACCCGCAAGGAACATACGATCGACCAGCCACGAGAGAACAGTCATCCAGTCTGAGGATTGCGGATCATTTGTCTCATCGTATGGATCACCCGATTTGCTTGAAGCCAGTCTGCGAACAGAGTCCAGCGCGGCAGCTGGGTACTTGTCCTCGAAGACAGGCGAAGAAAATGAGAGCGTCGGTCGATCGCGACGTCGGAGTCTTTTGTGATGCCATCGCTTTTTGGCTCCTCCATGTGTAAAGACGGGTCTGCCAGGTTGTCCCCTACCAGGCGCTCCCTCAGGCTCTTGAGGCTCAAGTGGCTCTGAACCGCGTTTGTGAAGATGGACATCAGCAAGACCCTTGACCATGGAGGAAAGATCCCCAAGAAGGTCATTGCGAGTGCGAAATGCCGTGTCTCTGACCTCCTTGACAGCACTGATCTTGACTTGTTTTGCTGCGGCTGCGTGTACCTCAGTTCTTACACGTCCCAGCGCAGCTACAAATGCTTGGTCGCCGAGAGCCATGGTACGGCCAACCTGCCAGGCGACAGAGTATGTCACGTCCATGATGCCGATCTGTTTGTCGAGGATTTGCAAATCCAAGCCTGAGGTTGAGCACTTGGTCAGATGTTCCAATGCGGGCACGTATGTGGGCGTGAATGGGCCTCGATATAGTGCTACAGTTGCCTCGCCTGTTCGAGTTCGATATTTCACCAAGGTGTACCCATCATTCAGACGACGTCCAACAAGTTGCTGAATCTTGTCATCAGACGTCTTTAAGGGCGTGATGATTTCGTCCGGAGCTCGCAAAACATTGAGAGTGCGACCCAGACTTTCAAAAGCGTCTGGAACATTGAGTGTATTTGGTGGGAGCACCGTGTAGTTCCAGCTATGCAAGGAACAGAGAGCCACATGTCGGTGGTTTTGGCCCGGGTAGTTCATCGCCTCAACGCCCTCAATCGAGACTAGATGTGCGCACATGGTGGTTGGAATGACGTTGTCAAGCGGCCCAGATCTGTTGCCCACGACGATGCTAAAGACAGCTGTGTCTTCAACACCAGCAAGAGCCATTCCAGAACCATTGATCTTGCGGACGTGGGAAAGGTATTTGTACTGCGATGTATCTGGTCCGCTGCCCTCAACTCGATTGCCTTTATCGTCAAAGGTAGAGAAGAGACTAGTGAACAACTCTGGCTGTACGAAGATGAAGTCTCCACGGCTATCTTTCATGGAAGATGGTCCAAGTTTGTCCACGACGGGCGTTGTCACATCAGAGCTCAACTTCCATAAATCAGCGATGCTCATGTTGACTGCCATCGTGGACGATTGCTTGACTGGTTTGATAACGCCATCACTGGTATGGCGGAAGATGCTGCTTGAACCGTCCAGGTCCTTTGGCGGCAATCGCAGCTCGTCTTGGGCAAATGCGAACATGACAAGCCAAGGCACACGGTTGCGTGGTATATTGTTGGCTTTAGCTCCCGTGTCTGTGGCGCCCAACGCTAGCCTCTTCATCTGTGCTTTGAGCTCCTTGTTCGTTCCACCTTTCGGGCTTCCCAGTCGCTCCCATGGAAGATGTGGATCTGTCAAGACGACATGCGGCAAGATTCGGTGATCATCGCTGTAGCCTGCTGGGGGATACGTAGAGTGAACGCTTCCGTCTGGCAGGGAGAACTGTGGTGCATCGATATAGAAGGCTTGGTCTGCCTCCAACTCCAGCGTTTGGCCATTCGACTCAATGCTTTGCTTCAGGGAGATGATGTGCTTAGGTCCTGCTTCGATTCCAGGAGCCCAGAATGAATTGAGCTTTTGCTCGCCTGGAGGCAATGGATCAAGCTCCTCCTCGACGACCTGGCCATCTGCGAATACGGTCACAGGCTGGATACTGCTGCGACGGGCATCAATTCGATTGGCAGCGACAACACGGCGAGAGTGCCGTATCGTCAGATGTCGAGGAGAGTCGATGCGGGTACTCTTCCCTCCAGGATAGATTCCCATGATGTCTTGTTCGGGCTCACTCGTGAGCAGGTTTGTTTATGGACGGGTTTTGGTTAGTGAGAAGCATGGAATGAAGGCGAACAATGATGTTCCTTCAATCTTGTCAACAGTCCTTATTAAAGAGGATGGTTTTGTTCCTTCTCAAGTCTTGGAGAAGAACCCGGGACATGAACTCTGTGCGAGGACTTTGCTAAGCCAGGGATCCAGGGGAGGGATGCTAAAGGAACACCATGAATGCCATGAAAGAGCGCGATGAAAATGGCCAATATTGGCTGTTCTTGGTTATGAGAATATACTTTGCGCAATAGCCACTTCATCCGTTGCAGCAACACCGGGTCGGTACACGAATTGATAACTAACCCGTTGCAATGATATCTTCCAAAATGCGAATCTAATTAACGGGGCGTAGGCATTGAGAAGCCCGTCAATGGCATCACAGCTCGATGTGAACTCCAACATGCAGCAAGAGGAGGACTGATGCACATTGTTGAGGGGTGGGCGATTATAGTTTCGCACGTGAAGGGGTGTGTCTGCATGGTCCAAGTATTGAGCAGCATAAGCGTCTCGGATGATCGCCCACGTTGCATTCACAATGCCAACAATGTCCCAGCGTGCAGATGCGGATCGAGCGGGGTTAGAGTGCCGAACCAGATTGAGACATGCCATCGAGACATGCATCGAGACATGCATGAGACATGCATCCTGGTCCTATACGTAAGCCTTAGTATCTCCTTAGAGGTCATAAGCCTTGTGGGTCTATGGGGCCCCCACAGGCCCCCTGCCACAAGGTTAGTAACCGCGCAAGTACGCGAAAGTGTAGTGTAGTAATTTGTATAGGGAGAATTAGCAGTATATTTATTATTAGCTAATTATATGCAAGCGAATGTATCTCTAGTCCACCTTATCTAGTTGGATACAGACCCTAGTTAACGTGACTCCACAAGGCTTATGACCTCTAAGGAGATAATAACAAAAGAATTGGGAAGGGAGATCGTAATTGGAGGGAAGAGGAAAGAGGAAAGAGGAAAGATAAAGGGGGTTGCTGGACCCCTGAATTGACGGGAGGTTCATGAGTCCTCCTTGAACTAGAAGCTTTCCTAGTTAGAGAGACAGCAAAATTGGCCATCAAGTCAACCATGGCTCCCATCACAGCTATCATTGACAAAACCACCCCCGGCGACAAAGTCATCAAGCTGTTCTACAATACCGGAAAAGCTCAGCTCGGTCTTGCGCTATCGTCGGGCACGAAAGATGTAGATCCTGAGGACTCGATACCGACTCCCCAGGAAGTCGGCAATGGCCAATACATCCTCAACCCATCCCAGATGGCGAGTGTGAACTTCCGAGGTGTAGAAAGGGTCTTTGCTCTTACGACAGCAAACCCGTTCAAGGTCACCAGAGATGATCTATACACTCTATCTGAGGTTTCTCCATCATACCAGAAGCACCAAGAGGATATAAGAATCGGCAACATCACGCTCGCCTCATGTACCAGTGATGATAATGCCTGGGTCTATTTCAGCAGGTAAGTAGCCCATCCACCCTCAGAAAATGGGCTGGCAAGAAGTTGTGTATGCTTTATGCAGTGCAAAGCAGCTAATAACGTTTACCAGGCCTATAGGCGACAGCAGCAGGATACTTTGGGAATTGAACCTTGAAACCTCACAGATCACTCAGCTTATATTCACCCACGACTTATGGATCAACTCCTTCGCAGCTGCTTGGTATGATACCATAACTGGGAAGCGAAGTGTCATCTACGAGGGAAGTTCACTTATGGAGTATGTTGTCGATGATGCTACAAGTGAGTACTCCTTGTCGAAACTTCAATCCTACACTCAACATCTGACCATTATTTCTTTTCAATTTGTAGATGGTAGGGCAATAGCCACAACGGGAGATATGCAGCGCAATACTCCAGTGGCCGTCGCATTCAACGCTGGTACCGTCTTCCTTTACTACTGTGGGAGAGGCGCTGATGGAGGCATTCGACGCACTATTAGGACTAACAATACCTGGGGCATCTCCACCCTCATTAATAGTCATACCATTGCGCAGGATAGCCAGCTTACTGTGGTGAGGGCTAATGGCATTAATCATTTGTTCTATGCGGCGAGAGATCAGAACGAGGCGAAGGATGATTACTTTGTGCACCACATGGACGAGATCGAATAGTTGATGTATGGTTCTTCTGTCTATCTATAGGAGGGATTGAAGCTATAGATATAGCCCGTCTTCTATCAACGTATGACTCTTGTGGTGTTGTGGGTCATACGAGGTCCAGACGTTGATGTGGGGCGATCGGTCCAAGGGCCAATCGCGTGGCTAGCCTAAAGTGGGGCGACAGGGGGATGTGCAACCAAACATGTGTCAGAGGCACGGTGGTGCGACCGGGGTGTGTGCAGCCGATCGGCGTTGCCGGCCCCGGCCACAACGAATTCGTTGAGGGAATTCGTAGCGATTCCCACAATTAGTTTTACTAAGATCGAACAATTAGTTTTACTAAGGGATAATATACTAGTATAGTAAGGGGTCTCTTTAAGGTATAATAATTAATTAAAGGAAAAAAGCTATCTAGAGAGCTATATAGCTATAAGTAAAGGGAATTATAAGTTATATATATACCTCGCGCATAGGTGTAGCTAATTACAGCGTGGTTGTCAGGGTTGTGGAGGCAATAGAGCGACAGAGGCTATAAAGGCAATTATATTATATATAGTAGGGCCTAGTTATAGCTCGCAGCGCCCTAGCTATAAGGTTACTATAAGCTAGTTATATATACGCAGAGGGGGTATTTAGGTAAAGGTTATATATATAGAATATAGGAGGCTAGAGATTAAAACCCTTAAGCATATATACCTACCTTTTAGCTATATAGCTACTACCTTAATTATACTATTACCCTATTTTATTATATTTAGCCTAGAAGCCTTAATAAGTTAATCTCTCTTTCTTATTAGGATAATAAGCTATTAGTAGGTTAAGAATATTAGCACTATATAGAATAAATACCTATTTAATAAGTACTAATAAATCTTAAGTAAATATACTATATAAAGATATATTTATAGATTAAAACCTACTCCTAGAGTATAAGTTTTCTTATTTAATGTGAGGCCCCTCACAATATGACCCACGCGCATGCGTGCACCGTAGCGCCAGAGCACCGCGGCGCCTAATACTAGAAGAAAGGGCTAGGTCTATATAATATTAGTAAGCTACTAGCTATAAACTAGTAACTTATATATATATTATACTTAGACCTAGTAAGCTTTAGTTAATATATAAGTATACCCTATATTCTTTTACCTAGCTACCCTTATCCTTATAATTCTAAAGCTTTTATTACTAGCTACCTAAAAGTAATATAGGGCTAAGAACTACCTAATTAACCTAAGTAATATTAGATAATAACTAAAGTTAATTAAATAAGGGTAATATTATTACTAAAGATATATTATATTCTATAGGAACTAAGACTAAACCTAGACTCTCTAATATTATAGCTAATACTATAGTAATAAATAAGTAAATTACTTTACTTAAGAAACTTAAAAAACTATAGAAATAAGAGTAAGAGCTTATTAACCTTTTATAGTTAAGTAAAGGAAAAGAGAAGATAAAAAGGTAGTAAAAATCTAGTTCTTTCTCTAATAATAGCTACTAAGAGGTTAAAGTTAGGAATATTACTAACCTCTAATACCTTATAAACCTATAGAAGTATAAAATATAGATAAATAACCTAAACTATACCTTTAATAGGGTAAAGTAAAAGTATTAGTATAATTACTAAAAAGTTCTCTTTATACTTAATTATATATATAGTAATTATAAGGTAAGATAGGACTAATACCTTAATAAATAAATAGCTAATAACTAAAGTAATCTTAAAGATAACTAGGATATATTTAAGACCTAGACTCTTATACTACTCTAAGATACTACTAACTATAATACCTAAATAGCTATATAACTAGAGAATATAAAGTAATATAAGGGCTAGAGTCCTATTAAATTTAGTATCTACTTAGATTTACTAAAGAAATACCTAGAAAAAGCTACTAAAAAGTTATAAGCTTTTATATTCTTTATAAAACTACTTCCTAATCTATAAGACTAGATTAACCTATATACCTCTATTATAGGAAAGGTATAAGAGAAAGTTATATAACTTACTTAGTAACTCTAGGAGGCTATACTAAAGAGTAAGTAAAAGTCTAAGTATTTAGAAAATAAAGGCCTAAATAAGGCTCCCTAATATTATAGATATAACTTTCTATAAGGTAAAAGGTCTAATAAAGATTAGAAGGATAAGGACTAGGAGAAGTCTCCTACTACCTATCTAAATAACTATAAACCTAGGTATAAAAGGTAGTATTTTAACTATAATAGTATAGAGTATTTTATAAATAGATATAATAAGCTAAAGAAGGAATAATAAGACCTAGAAAACTCCCTAAGGTAGAAGTAAATGCCCTTACCTCTACCTTAAATACTAAGGTACTAATAAGGTATTAATTTTATATACTAGTTACTATTTATATGTATATAGATATTAAAATAGTAGTAGATCTTAATAGTTACGCTAAGATTAATATTATTAGCGCTAAATTTATATAAGCCTATAAACTTAACTAAGCTAAGGCTATAGTACCTATTATTAAGGTAGTAAGGGCCCTTATAGTTCCCTAATATAGTATCTATAAGGTCCCTATTATAATTAAAGACTTAAGAGAAGAAGAAAAAAACCTTAAGCTACTATATATAGCTATTAATAGGGACCTAAGAACTAAGGGAAGCCCTATATTAATTAGGATATATACACTTACTAAGAAATATATCTACCTTTACTTATACTTATAAGAGTAGTAGTTTAAGAAAAGAAAAAAGGCCTTTTTACTTATAACTCCCTATAAATTTATAAAGGTTATATATAATAAGACTATTATATACACTATTAATAGGGTTATAGAAGATAAGTTTATTACCCTTAAAGATAAAGAAGAGGTAAAGGTATATAGAACTATTAAAGATATCCCCTAGGAACTATATAAGTTTAAAGATATTTATATTAGATAAGGTAGGGAGCTTGCCTTTAAGAAAGATAACTAATTATATAATTAATCTAATACTAGGGACTACACCCCTATATAGACTAATTTACCCCCTTTCCTAAGGTAAATTAAAGGAACTTTATAAATATATTAATAAGAACCTATAGAAGGGCTAGATAAGACTATTAAAGAGCCCTATAGGTATACCTATTCTATTTATACTAAAGAAAGATAGTATACTCTAATTATATATAGATTACTAGGGTCTTAATAGGGTAATATAGAAGAATTACTATACTCTCCCCCTAATTTTAGAGATCCTAGACTAGTGCTAAGGAGCTTACTTCTTTTTAAAAATTAATATTAAGAATACTTATTATAGAATCTAAATAAAAGGGGGTAATAAGTAGAAGACTATATTCTATATATACTATAAGCACTATAAATATCTTATAATACCTTTTAGGTTAATAAATACCCTAGCTATATTCTAGAACTATATCTATAAAGCGCTTTATAGGCTAGTTAATACTATTTATATAGTATATCTAGATAATATCCTTATTATTTTAAAAATATAAGAGAAGTATACTATATATATTAAAGAAGTCCTAGAGTATATAAGAGAGGTAGAATTATATATAAAACCCTCTAAATATAAGTTTTACTAAGAATTAGTAGAGTTCCTAGGGTTTATTCTCTTTATTAATAGGATCTTAATAGATACCTACTAAGTTACTACTATTTAGGATTAGAAAGAACCTATAAGCTTTAAGAATATATAATCCTTCCTAGGGTTCTATAACTTTTACTAATAGTTTATCTATAGATACTCTAGGATTATAGTACTACTATATATATTAATAAAGGGTAGTTAGAATAGTATCTAGACTAGGAGGTTTATATTTAGGGTAAGAGAATAGGTAGTATTTTACTAGCTAAAAAATACCTTTTAGTAGGCTTCTCTTCTCTATTATTATAACCTAAGTTAACTAGTGTATATTAAGATAGATATCTTAATCTTTATAATAGTAGGAATCTTATTATAATAAGATAATAAGGGCTACTAGTACCCTATAGCCTTTTAGTTAAGGAAGTTTACTAATACTAAATATAACTATAGTATACCTAACTAAGAGTTACTTACTATAGTTAAGTTATTTAAACACTAGTAATATTATATTAAAGGTATAGAGACCCTAGTAGAAGTCCTATTAAACTACTATAACCTATAGACTTTTATAAAGTAATAGAAGCTAAATAAAAGATAGGCTAGATAGTATATATTCCTATACCTACTAAACTTTATAATTAAGTATAGACTAGGGAAAAATAACCCTATAGATATACTATTAAGAAGGTCTAATTATAAGAGTAAACCCCTAATAAATAGGGTACTTCTACTAGAACTTAAAAAAAAGTTAGTAATTACTAAAGAAGTAGTAGAAGAAGAGATACTAATATATTAAAGAAGATATAGTAAGATACCTTTAGGGGAGGAAAATACCCTAGTCTTTATAAAGAGATATAATAAGATATCTTTAGGGAAGAAAAATACCCTAGCCCCTATAGTAAAGGCTAGAGTAGCTATATTAAGAGGCTAGTTAGCTACTATAGATCTAGTAAAAGGTTAGCTAAATAAAGGTAATTTCTAGGAGAAGGTAGTATATATCTAGGACACTAGTATAGTATAAGAGATCTAGGGGGCTATTATATTACTAAATCCCTACTAATCTAGCCTAAATAAACTATTAGTATAGCTACTATAGAAGGCCTAAAGCTAAGATCTAGACCTATAAAGGTAGAGTAAAGAGATTAATTCCCTAGAGAGAGAGAAAGCTAGTCTATAGTTATATAGTATAAGGGGTCTCTTAATATATAAAGACTAGGTAGTTATTCCCTAAGAGCTTACTTTATAATAGGAGTTTCTATAGCTATACTATAATAATCTACTAGTAGGTTACTTTAGGACTAAGTAAATACTTAAGCTATTAAAGTGCTACTTTTAGTAGCTAGCTATAAATAAGTCTATATTAAACTATATTATAAGCTATAGAATATATTAGTAAATAGTTACTAGAAGGTATTACCTATATAGAAGTCTTAAATTACTACTAATACTAGAGTAACTATAGGTAGAAATCTTAATAGACTTTATTATAGGATTACCTATTATATAAGTAGGTAAATAAGAAACTAATATAATCCTAGTAATTATAAACTAATACACTAAGTACTCTATCTTCCTACCTATAATAACTATAATTAATATAGCTAAGTTAGTAGAACTTTTCTATAAGGAGATTAAGCTATAATTTAGGCTACTAAAGGGCATTATATCTAATAGAGAATCCGTTTTTATAAGCTAATTCTAGTTAGACCTATATTACCTATTATATATAAAACACAGGCTTTTTATAGTATTTTACCCCTAAACTAATAGGTAGACTAAGAGGACTAACTAGGTATTAGAGCACTACCTATAATGCTTTACTTCTAAAAACCAGTAGATATAGCCTAAGCTACTCCTAGTTATATAATTTACCTATAATAATATAGTAAATAGAACTATAGGCTACTGTTGGTATCACCAGGTGTGATAATGGCCAGTTATTAATTAGGCGCGCTCGTGATAGTATTAATTAAATAATCTATTATAAGCTCTGTGTTCTATTAGAAAGGAAGCTAGGAAAAGAGAGGGCTCTTGTGAGAGGGAAAAACAGCTGCGGCTGTATGGGTCACGTGGTATAGGTGGGTCACGTAACCCGGGCCCTGCCCTATCGCAGGCCTGCCCGTGGGTAGGAAGGGAGGCATGCGCACGCGCACGCACACACGCGCAGTAGCTAACCTTCTTCTGGTTAGGCTAACCTTCCGCTAAAGGGAATTATAGCTACTAAGCGCGATTAATATTATACTTATTCTAACACTAGGAACTCTCTTTTTAATATAATTATTAATATATAATATTAATTACTAATAAAGTAATAGATAATAATAGGAGGGGTTATAATCCCCTAATAAAGGGGACTAATAAAGGAAAGGAAGGGGAAGCGGTATATACCTATAGTAGGTAATAATAAAGAAAAGTAATAATCTATCTTTAACCTCCTACTAAAAGGGTAAGTAGGCCTCTTCCTAAATCCCTTTTCCTCCCTAATATTATTAATAATATCTATATAGTAACTCCCTTATCCTATTACCTCTTTTTCCTTCCCTTTACCCCTCTTTTTAACCCTATTATCTCCTATATCTACCCTTCTATCCCTACTAAAGTAAAGCATAGATATCTTATAAATCTAAAGAAGGACCTTCCTTATAGCCCTATACTCTATATAGATTATATAAAGTTATAGAACCACTAGAGGCCCTCCCTAAAGGTCTAAGGAGGAGCTATATAGCTCCTCTTCCCCCTCCTCCTCCTACTCCCCCTAGAGCGTTACTCCTCCTTCGCTTTCCTCCACTATCCCTAAGAGGGTGGGATCCGCGTCCTCCTGCAGTATAGGGGTTGATAATCCCCTAATACTGCCGCCCACGGGGCTATCCTCCTCGCGGGTCACCCCCCCTTCCATCCGGATCGTCATCCGGTTGCTAGAGATAAACTGCTCCAGGGCCTTGTTTGGTAATGCCTTCGTGAAGGCATTAGCTAGGTTATCTGCTCTGTTGATCTAACGGACCTCACAGAGCTTGCGGCGTTTGTAAATTATCGCAGGGCTATAATATTAATTATTAGGCGTTTCTCCTTTATTATACTAAGCTTAATAAGGCACTTATAGAGGGAGTATAAATCTATACACACTATAACTAGTGTAGTAGGGAGATTTAATTAGTCTATAAGTATATAAAGGGTAGTGGCTATTATATATACTATATTAATACTAGTAACTATACTATAGACCTTAGAGGTAAGCATACTTTATATAACTCTCTTACTCTTTATTAAGCTAAAGTATATAATATTACCTTTAATTATAAACTTACTATCCTTATAGTCTTTATTAGTAAGGATTAGTATATAACTAAGCTATAAGGTAAGGTCCTAATTATTTATAAATAACCTATCTATAAATATATATAGCTTTGCTTTAGTAAGGTTAATTAGAATAAATATTAGGCCTTAATTAGGGTAATCTATCTACTATTAGATCTAGTAATTAAGGGCTTTAATATTCTTAATTATTAGTTCTTAGTATTAAGTAGTAATAGATAGATTATAGTAGGCTTCTAGTTAGTAGATTAAGGTAATATAGGTACCTTAAGCCCTTTATTTAATATCCTTCTATTTTAAATCTATAAGTAGGATTAAATTAAGCTTACTACTTTAGCCTTTTTATTAAAGTAAAATAGCTATACTAGCTACTAATTTAATAATTCCCTTATTAAAGGTTAGGGAATTATTCTTAAGGAGGAATTACTTTAGCTTTACTATAAAAGCCACTATAGTTAATTCTCTCTCTTCCTTCTTAGAGAACTCCTTATCTAATAGCCTAAGAGTATTATTAGTCTATATACCTATATATATAAATTCTAGGCTATTTTCTATAGTTACTAATAGGCATAGATTATATATAGAAGTCTCTATCTAGAGCTTCTCTCTATAGTGCCTATAGTATATAACCTACTAGTGTGTTCTAGCCTCTATAATACTATAGAGCGGTTTAATTACCCTTATAATTATTCCTTTAGGGTATTAATTATAGATTTAGGTTAGAAGCTATATAAGGATTACCCTATTTAATCACATAGTTAATTAGATATAGGCCTAGGTAATATTATAAATCTATAGAATAAAGCCCTTTATTAAGAGGGAAGGTACTATTATAAGAATAAGGTATTAACTAGCTTATTAGATTATTAGAGCCTATATTAAGATTACTTACTTTACCTTATCTCTAAAGCCTTATACTATAAGCCTTAAATTCTTATATAGCTAGCCTATCTTACCTTTTACCTTATTAATAATTTATAAATTAAAGATTTATATACTACTATACTCTCTCTTATTATAGGTAATAAATTTAAATATACCCTAATTAATTAGTATATTAATCTTAGTCTTTATAAAGAGCTTAAATAGTATACTAGGGGTTATAATAATGCCTTTCTTATATAATTAAATTATAAGGTTAAGGTTAGCTTCCTTCTTAGCTAAGATAAATATATTAGTCTTATTAATAATTACTAAAGAGTTCTTTTAGGGTTTACCTAGGTATCTCTTTAGTAGGATCTCTAGGGTTTTACTAGGTAGCCTAGTTTAGGCCTCTCCCTCTTCTCTACTCTCCTAAGGTAGGAGGGCTTCTATATTAGGATTCTTATAATAAGGCCTAATAGATATTAAGTAGAAGGCCTTTAGGCCTTATAGGAGGTTAAGAGTATAGGTCTCTTTATTAATAAAGAGGAGGTTATATAGGCCTTACTAACCTTTACCTTTATACTAAACTTAGACTAGTAATCTAAGTAGGAGGGTAAGGGTCTTACTTATATCTAGACTATTCCTTACTATAAGGGCTTTACTAACTTTCTAGATTATATAAAGGCACTTAACTTCCTTTATTACCTTTTATATAGTAATAATATATTATAAAATCTCTAGTAATAAAGAAGAGTTACTTAATATATAGGGGTAGGCACTAAAGATAAGGAGGGTTAGAATAAGGCTATTTAGACCTATAGTATTATTAAGGGCTTTTATAGCTATTTATAGGGTAATAAGTTCTAGGGTTATTAGATATTCTCTTTAGATAATATTATAGGCTCTTTAGAGCGGCCTATTATATCTCTTAACTTTTCTAATACTATAATATACCTTAATTAGGACCTCTTTAATAGAGATTAATATTAATACTATAAATTAGTAAAATTCTTTACTATAAAAGTTTATACTAGTATTAGTAATAATCTAATTAGGAGGTTCTTAGTATATATTAATCTAGTATATTCTAAGGGCTTCCTAAGTTATTTTTACTAAGATATTAGGAAGGAATCTTACTATATAGAATACTATAGCTATATTTACTATATAGAGTGTTAGGTAGTTACTATTAAGGTATATAATATTAACTATTACTTTAAAGTTAAAGGTATACTTATCCTTAAGGGTAAATTTAAAGTAATAGGGGCTATTAGTATTTATTTAGTACTAGTGGTATACCTTTAATATTACCTTAATAGCTTTAAAGGTAATCTTATACCCTATATTACTTAGGAGATTATAGAGTTAGTATACTAAAGGATAACTAAAGTAGTATTGAAAATGGAAGGGGAATCTAGCTAGAGGGATAGGAAGACCTCCCTAGTAGATTCTAACGCGGCGGCTTCTAGATTCACTATAATACAACGATTCTTCAAGATATAGAGCTTTAATAGTTGAATATAGTAGATTTCAGCTAGACGAACGATCTAACGAGCAATAAGAGGATTTTCTAAGTCCCCTTATAGACCTACCGACCGTATTAACGGAAGGGGGTCGCTAGCTAGGTCTTAGGAGCTATTTTTTATTTTCCGCAAAATTCATTTGTATAGGAAAAGTAAAAAATCAACTCACGGCCATATAATCTAGCCACCTACGTGCACTAACTAAGCAATCTAATAAGCAACCCTATAAATAAAATACATCATTAAATCCAGAAAAAATCAAGGATTCGAATAGTATAAGTCAGCCTTTTATACAACTACTAGTTCCCTAGTTACAGTTGATTTTAGCTTCCCTATAGGGTAGCCTAGTTGGCTTAGTCATACAAGCCTGTGGGTTGGTTGTGTGCAGGTCACAGCCAAAGCTGGCCGTAGCCAACAACGCTGCAGGCAACGCCTTGTAACCAACGTTGCAACAACGCAACTAGGCAACTAGTGGGCCTATAAAATAGTGCTATAAATAGCATAATTTTAACACTCCCTCTAGAAAAGTATAAGGTAACTAATTTAATACCTGAACTTAGCTCTTTAATAGATATCTAAGTTAACCATAAATTTAATAATAAATCTAATAACTTTTCAACGAAAATCAATACCAATAACTTTTCAGCGGAATTCCAGTGTTTTTGTTGATTTTAAGGTTTTTCGACTTTTTAGTTGTTTTAAAGCTAGGCCTTTGTATTTATAAGGCCTAATAGTTAAATAAATTATTAAAATTTATCGTTAGGCAGGGGCTTAGTTAAGCCATCTGCAGGCATCTCTTTAGTGTTAATGTAGATAACCTTAGCTATACCCTTCTATACCTTTTCTCTAGTATAGTTAAATTTTAGCAGGGTATGCTTTATTCTACTATGAAGAGCAGGGTTATTAGCGGTTGTAATAGCGCCTTAGTTATCACTAAAAATCAGAATAGGAGGTGCTATAGGTAGCTTTATCTCTCTAAAGAGACTATAAAGCCACTCTAGCTCCCTAATAGCTTCACATAAGGTATCTAATTCGGCCTCTAATGTCGATAAAGCTATCGTAGTTGCTTTCTTTAATTTCTAGCTAATAGGTCCTTTAGCTAGCTTATAGAGATAAGCATAGGTTAATTTAGAGGACTTATCTCCCGCGAAGTCGCTATTACAGAAGCTAATAAGGGTTGCAGAAGCTTTAGCGTTCTTAGACCTTCTATAAGTTATAGAGTAACTTATAGAGCCTAGAAGGTATCTAAGCAGATGTTTAGCAGCATTTAAGTGCTCTATATAAGGCTTAGCTAACGCTATTAAAAGCCACTGAACCGGAAAGGCAATATCAGGTCTTGTAAGGAGCATTAAGTATATAATAGTCCCTATAATACTTTAATAAAGCTTATGATCGGAGGGGGAAAGAGGTTTAGTTAGGTGGGCTGCCTGCTTTATAATTCCGGGTTATAGGGGAATTTTAGTAGGCCTAGTATCTTTTATATTAAATCTCTCTAGGGCTTCAGAAATGTACTGGGACTGGTGGATAGTTAGGGTCCCTTTCTTTCGATTTCTAGTGATTTAAACGCCTAGGAAAAATTCGGCTGGCCTATGATCTTCTATAGGATAAGCTTTATATAATAGCTTCTTTAGCTTATTAATATAAGCTAGATCTGGTCCTATTAGAAGACAGTTATCTACATAAGTCGCTATATATATAGATGTAGTTAGGTTAAAGAAGATAGCTGGGTTAGATATAAGGGGGTGGAAGCCTAATTTTCGAAGAAGTTCCTTTAGGGCCTGCTGCTACTCTCTAGAGCTCTGTTTTAATCTATATAAAGCTTTCTGTAGGAAAATAACCTGCTTTTAAGAGGGATTATAGCTGTATTTTTTAAGTAATTTAGCTATCTTAGGCGTAGTAGCTTTGGCAAATTTAACGAATCCATTAGGGATCTGTATATAAATAGCTTCTTTTAATAAGCTATTTAAGAAGGCCCCTATAAAATTAACCTGTTTAACTTCCCAGTTATTATAAGCCGCTAGGGCTAGTAATATCCGCTAACTAGGGGGAATGCTAGTAGCAGCGTAGGTCTTGATATAATCCTGACCTTTTATCTGCATAAAGCCTTTTGTAATGAGTTAGGCCTTGAGTTTTATAGGATTATTTTCTTTATCCTTTTTAAGCTTATAGATAAGCCTATTTTTAAGAACTTTTTGGCCCTTAGGAATCTAGTCTATCCCTATAAATTTAAAAGTTCTAGTAGCTAGTAGCTGCTTAAATTCGCTAAAGGTAGCATTAACCTATTTTTGGCTATCCTTGCTTTTTAATGCTTGTTTCTAGGTCTTAGGGGTATCCGGATTATTGTTATTAGATAACGATTTAGCCTTTTCTTATGCCTTAAAGCATATCTCCTTAACAAAGGAAGATAAATTAAAATCATCGATATCCATAGAATCAGGGTTAATTAAAGAATCTAAATCTAAAAACGGTTTTTCGATAGCACCCTTATTAGGGGCGCTAGAGCTTAGGCTCTCTAGGGGTAGCGCTGGAGGCGTTACAGCGGTTGTCCCGGGCGGTGTTGTTATAGGCGCGGCGGGCGCTGCGGGCGCTGTGGGCGCTAGAGGCTTTGGATAGCTATCCTGAACCTCTAGATCTCGTGAGATATCGGCTTCTCCCTCTGAAGGATAGCTCCCTAAAGGCTTAGGGGACCCTACAGAGCTTATATCCTCTATAATCTTAACAAAGCTAGTCTTAATGACTAACCTTTTAGAGGGTATATAAACAAGATAAACGCTGGAACCTAGAGTAGCAAGCAGCCGGCCAGGGATAGTCCTAGGGGCTAGCTTCTGAAGCTTTAATCTCTGCTCCGGAGGTATTAGAACCTCGCAATAAGACCCTATAGCCCTAATCTTTGAAAAATCAGGCTTATAAGAGGTCTTAGGCTCTAAGTTAGCTAGAAATAGCTGCTTAGGGGTTAGGGGCTTAGTTATATTAGTGGTGATGTTAACTAAGTCCACTATAGCTAGAAGGATATAAGACTATAGATATAAAGGTAGCTTAGACCACTGAAGTGTAGCCCTAAGCCGGTCTAGGATAACCCTAATAGCCCTCTTAACTAGCCTATTCTATTTGTGAATATAGGGGCAAGAGGTGCTAAAGCAAATTCCTTTAGAAGATAACCAGTGCTGAAGTTCGTTGTTGATCTCAGTACCTCTGTCGAAGTGAAGGTGCCTAGGATACGCGTTATATCGGTTTTTCAGAGCCTTAAAGAAGCCCTTAATAGCAGTATAAAGGGTCTGACCTTCTTTATTAGCTAATGAAAAGCACTATTTATACCGGGATTTTCGATTAATAAGTATAAGGACTAGGGCCTTCTTATTGTGTGGTATAGGTTTAATTTTAACTATATCTCCCTCTAGGATATCTAAAACCCTAGGGGGGTCCTAAATAGGTCTTTTAGTAGGTCTTCTAACAGCCTTCGATTGCATACAGGCTATGCAGTTAAAATCCTTGTCTTTAATAGCGGAAAAATCAGGGATCCCTTTAGCTAATTTCGATGATTTCTTTAGTAAAGGGAGGCCAATATAGCCTAATCGAATATGCCAAAGAAGGGCTAAATCTAGTAACTTCTTATAACTAGGATCTAGCTTAGAAGATCTATCAGAGCTATTATCCCCTAGCTCCCTCTGTTACTAGGCCTCTTGAGAATCACAGGCCTCTGGGGGCAATAGACGGCCACTATCGTCACCTAAGTCATTAGGGTATGGACCTTCTAAACCCCCTATAGAAGATACCTGACTAGGAGGAGCTTCGGTGGGACATAGGGCTGAATCTTCGTCTTCTTCAGAGTCTAATTCTTCGATTCGTTGATATTCCTCGGGATTAAATACTAGCTACGGAATTTGAACCTCTATAGGGTAGGAAAACCCTAATTCGGTCTTATAGGCTCTTTGCTGTTGGTTTTGTTGTTAGTTGCAAAATTAAGAGCCCATAAAGGAGAGGTGGGTTGAATGCTTGCAGATCTTAGGAGTAGCTTGCCCCTTAATCTACAAAAAGAAGCCGTGTTTAGCAGGTTTTAGTAACCTATAGGGGCTTTTATTGGCTAGGAAAAGCTGATCCTTAGCTAGATAACCTCCCTTAAGATAGTGGGATAAACCGCTAACTAGGTTAGTATCTATACCGGGAAAATATAGGGCATCTAGCAGAGCTAACGGCCTATATTCTGGTGGGTTTTTCTTGACTAGAACGTTAAAAACAGCGGTGCCTCTTCCTTTAGGATAAATAGGTCCTCCTGCTGTAATTATAGGGCTGGTTTGACCTTTCTTAAGAGGCTTAAAGTCCCTAAAGAAAGCCCTATTATTATAAATATAATAAGAAGAACCTATATTATATAGAAGGGAGTTTTTAACTATATCGTTAGAGTAGCTAAAAGTAGGCTTGCTAGTAGTGTCACTAGTAGTAGTGGTACTAGAAGTATCCAAATTAGATTCGGAATCACTACTATCCTCGCTGCTAGACTCGCTAGAATCTAGTTCTTTAACGTATCCCGTGGCTAGGCTATAGCCTAACGCAAAAGCAGCTTCTTTTCCTTTATTATCCCCGTTGCCACTCTTCTTCTTCTGCTTTTTCTTCCTAGAGGCTTTAGAAGGGTTTGAATCCTTCTTATCCTGCTCTTTAGTAGCGTTAGTAGAGTCCTTCTTAGTATTAGGATTAGAAGGTGACTTCTTTTCCTTGTCCTTAGAATTTCCCTTATTATTAGAAGCCTTATAGCTAAGAGCTTTAGCTATAGGGGAGGTTTTATCCCTCTGCTCTTCTAATAAATCCGCTATAAGGAACTGTAAATTTAAGGTATTTACAGGCAGCCCTTATGCCCTAGCAGCTCTGATAGTAAATCTTTGTCTCTCAGCCTAGCTAGGAAAGGTCTGCTTTAATGCGTTGATATAATGATTTACTTGATCTATAGGAGCGATCTCTACACTACAAAGCTGTAGTCTAGCTAGTAAATTATTAAAATCAGCATTAAAAGCCTCTAAAGATCCCTTATAATTTAAAAAATTTAGGGAGTGGTAGCTAGCGTATAGCGTACCTCGCTAGATTTCAGCACTCTGCGAATATTGCCTAATAAGGACTTTATAGGCTTCTTCGGGGGATTTTTGCCAACATATAGCTGCCTGCGGTCCTGGTTAACAGCTATCTCTTAATATTATTAAAAGAATAGCTTAATCACAGTTAGCTAGATGGCCTGCTAAGCTAGGATTATCTATAAATTCAGGTAATCCTAGGGCTCTAAATTGAATGCTCAGGGCTTGCTTCCACTGATTATAATTTTCAGGGCCTTTTAACTTAGCTCCCTTAGGAATAGAGTAAACCTTCTTATTTAGTTCCTTAATAGCCCCTATATTAAAGGCAGCTTATAAATTACTAGAAGGTAAACTCGCAGAATTAGCGGCCAGGTCTTCTACCGGAGCTTTAGTATTTTCTTCCCTTAGCTTAGTAGAATCCTAAAGACCTTACATAGCAGTCATGGTTTGCGTTAATTTATCTAATAGATCTTTAATGCTAGCCTTGTTTTTTAGACAATTTAACTTAGTATACTTGATAAAATCAGTTAAGGTCTTGCCTTGTTGTTCAATTTAGCTCTGCATCTGTTGTTGCAGTTGTAAAGCACTGGCTTGAACAGCCGGACCTTCTATATCCATCCTATCAGGGTCCCTAGGAGGGCTAGAAGGGCCTACAGCAGGTCCCTTATCCTTATTATAACTCGGTGGTGCCATCTCTAAAAGTTCCCTAGGATCTCAAAAGATATCCTGTGTAAGACCTCCAAATTTGTTCCTATTGCAAATAACGCGCGCTAGAAGCTGGTTGTGGTGCAACCTGGCTGCGCACGCAAATTGTGCGGCGGGGCTGTTTGAAAGGGTGCCCCTCGAGGTCTAAAAGTAGGTCTACGGTATGCGCGGGCAGAAACGGACCGGAGAAGATTCTCTGCGAAAATTTTCTTAACACTAAAAATAACAGATAGGAGATAGTAGCTATTGCAGCAGCCACAACGCAACGTAACGTGATGTATAGTGCGTGCAACGTGGTGCAATAGGTCAAAAAGCCTAGTATTAAGATACTAGATGTTTGATGATTTAAAGGATGCAGCGTATCTACTGAGTAGATAATATTAAATATAACGGTCGCGGTAGTGAATAGAATCACTAAAAGAGGTTGTGGTTGTAACTAGATAGTTACGGTTGCAATGTGGTGGTTGCAGGTGTGGCTGTAAATGAATTCAACACCAAGGGTCTAATGTTGCGATGCGTAGAGCTAGTGGATAAAAAGCTTCAAATTCTAGCGGATTTCCTTTGTAATCTAAGAGCCCATAGGTCTAGTAGAGAGTAACTAGTACCCAAAATTAAGCACTAATCGCAGTAGAATAACGCAGTAATATAGTAATCTTATAGGCCTTCCGGGCTTATAACCTATTGAAAATAGAAGGGGAATCTAGCTAGAGGGATAGGAAGACCTCCCTAGTAGATTCTAACGCGGCGGCTTCTAGATTCACTATAATACGACGATTCTTCAAGATATAGAGCTTTGATAGTTGAATATAGTAGATTTTAGCTAGACGAACGATCTGACGAGCAATGAGAGGATTTTCTGAGTCCCCTCATAGACCTACCGACCGTATCGACGGAAGGGGGTCGCTAGCTAGGTCTTAGGAGCTATTTTTTATTTTCCGCAAAATTCATTTATATAGGAAAAGTAAAAAATCGACTCACGGCCATACAATCTAGCCACCCACGTGCACTAACTAAGCAATCTAATAAGCAACCCTATAAATAAAATACATTATTAAATCCAGAAAAAATCAAGGATTCGAACAGTATAAGTCAGCCTTTTATACGACTACTAGTTCCCTAGTTACAGTCGATTTTAGCTTCCCTATAGGGTAGCCTAGTCGGCTTAGTCATACAAGCCTGTGGGTTGGTTGTGTGCAGGTCACAGCCAAAGCTGGCCGTAGCCAACAACGCTGCAGGCAACGCCTTGTAACCAACGTTGCAACAACGCAACTAGGCAACTAGTGGGCCTATAAAATAGTGCTATAAATAGCATAATTTTAACAAGTAGTAATATAAACACTATAATTTAATCTTAGTTAAGTAATTCCACGCTACTACCTTCTTATCTTATATTAATAGTATCTATATATAGCCCTATTTATATACTAGGGATACCTTAATATTCCCTTACTAGAGAATATTCTTAGTAGTAATAAAGTTAATTCTTAATTAGCCTATATTATTAAGGTAAAGTAAGAAGGGAGTATTTATTAGTATTATATAAAAAGTAATATTACTAAAGGGAGTAGGTATATAAATTATTCTAAGTAATATAATTAGTTAGCCTCTACTAAATATAATAACTACTTTACCTACCTTTATAGTATTAAAATAAATCTTTAGTATTACCTTCTATAGTGCTATAACTTAAGATTAGCTTACTATTAAGAACTATACTACTCTAGTATTTAATATAATACCTTAGAAGGCCTTAGATAAGTAATAGTTTTTAAGTAAGAATAGGTAAGGAGGCCTAGTAGTATTCTTATTATTAAATAGATTCTTCTTACTTAGTTTATATATTATAGCTTAATTTATAAGGACTTTAACTATTTTCTAATTATTAAGGGTTATACTATAGGTAAAGAAGCTTATAGGTATTCTTTTTTCTTCCTCTCCCTCTAGCTTAGTATTAAATCTAAAGCTTATTATATACTATATAACCTTATTAACTTTAGAGGGATAAGGGGTAGGATCTTCTATTAGGGTACCTTTATACTAGGTAAGAAAGGTATTATATAAAGCTAGTAAGAATAATAAGGTATTTACTAGGTAATAGTTCTTATATTACTAGTATACCTTCTTATACTCTTCCTTAGGATACTTTATTAACTAGTATTCTTCTTTATTATATATATAATATTTCTTTATATAGGGAGGGTCTCTTTTACCTTTTTACCTTTATAGAGAGTATTATAACTCTTTACCCTTACTATTATACCTTCTATTAGTCTAGAAGGCATTAGGAGTCTAGGTATTAGTAGGGAATTAATATTAACTACTAGGTTCCTCTATAATAAGGTAAATTATTATATATATATACTTATAGAATTATTAGAGGCTATCTAGAGGGTTAGTAAGGTACTCTCTATACTTAGGAATCCTATTATAAGTAGTTATAATCTAGTTCCTAAGGGCTCTTTCTAATTAACCTATATTAGAAATAGCTTACTATAAGGTTAATAGCCTCTTAATAAGGTTATTAAAGTATTCTATCTTTAATTTATTAGGGTTTTTATTAATAGTTTTCTAGAGTAAAGTATTATATTATTTAAGGAGATACTTTTACCTTATATCTTTAGTCTTAAACCTTTTCTTTATTCTTCTTATAAGGGTAGTAAGGTCCTAAGGATTACTAGGTTTAAAGAGATAGTCTAAGTAATATTAATAAGCTTTTCCTTTTAGTATTACCTTAAATATATACCTAGCTTATTTTAGTTTAATATCTAGAAGCTTATACTTTTACCTAAAGATTTAAAGCTTTAGTTTAAGTATATTATAGTTATTAGTACTATATTACTACTTAGATATATATATTTTAATAAGGTCTAAGATCTACTTTACTATTAGTTATAAAGGCTTAAAGGGAGGATTATTAGTAGGTTTATATATTATTCTTTAGTAAATAGGAATAGCTTATTATTAGGGAGTAGGGGTTCTTTACTAGGTAAATATAGGTTCTTAGGGATAATAAGGAAGGGCTTATAGGGCTTAAGGTATTTAAGGAAGAGGCTAAGGGTTTTATTCTTAAAGAAAGGCTACTAATATTATTCTTTATAGAGGTTATAAAGGTTAGTAGGAGAAATAAGTAGTCCTTATACTCTATTAATCCTAGAGATTATTATTATTATAAAGGTTATTAAGGAAGTTACTATTCTTAATTATATTCTTTTAGAAGTTATTATACTTCTTCTAGGTATTCTTTACTTCTTCTTATAATTAGAAGTAGAATTCCTATTAGTTAAGGACTTCTTAGAGGTTTATTACTATATTTATATTCTAGTTAATTATTATATAGATTCTAGAGTTAATAAGGTAGTCCTATAAGTACCTTAAGACTATAACTAAGGTTTTAAGAAAGTTACTATAAGTTTATAGGTTAAAATCTTAAGTAAATTCTATAAAGAGTAATCTTTTATATACCTTTTATATTATATAGTCCTTAACCTAAGAGAGAATATAGGTTACTTATATCTTAGGTATATTATTATCCTTAATATTAAATTTATCTACCTTAGTAAGTATTTCTTCTATAATATACTAGTGTAGTTACTATAGGATATAGAGGAAGGGGATAGTAAATTCTAGGGCTTCTAAGGGATTTGCTTAAGAGCTATTATAACTTATTAGGTTTTATAGTTATTCCTTCTTATTAATTATTATAACTTATAGTATTAGAGGAGATAGAATAAGGAAAGTAATAATAAAGGGATTAGGGAAAAAGATATAAAGGATTATAAGCTCTAGTAATTAGCTTTATATATAATAGAATATACTAAGTTAAAGAATAATAGGATAGCTTAGCTACTAGAGTTAAACTCTTCTTCTTTATTTAGGCTTTAGCTTCTTCTAGCTACTCTTATTACCTTAATAGGCTAGCTAGAGTTAGCTTCTTCCTTAGTATAATTAGGGATCTTAAATAATAAAGCTACTCTTATTACCTTAATAGGCTAGCTAAATCACGCTACTTCTATAAAGGTCTCTTCTAGTTAGAACCTAGCTAATCTACGGTGTCTTAAAAGACAGTAGGTATTTATAAAAAAGTGGTTATAAAGTTAACCACTAATTAGTGTTAGTATTACCAGGTGTGATAATAGCTAGTTATTAATTAGGCGCGCTTGTGATAGTATTAATTAAATAATCTATTATAAGCTCTATGTTCTATTAGAAAGGAAGCTAGGGAAAGAGAGGGCTCTCATAAGAGGGAAAAACAGCTGCGGCTATATGGGTCACGTGGTATAGGTGGGTCACGTGACCCGGGCCCTGCCCTATCGCAGGCCTGCCCGTGGGCAGGAAGGGAGGCATGCGCACGCGCACGCACACACGCGCAGCAGCCGACCTTCTTCCGGTCGGGCCGACCTTCCGCCGAAGGGAATTGCGGCTGCTAAGCGCGATTGATATTATGCTTATTCTAATAGCTACTTACTAAACTATATACTTATAGGGTACTTACTAGAGTTTTAGCTAGCCCTTAGGGATAAGGTTATAAAAAGGGAGGTACTAAAGGCTTATATTTATATTATAAAGTTATATAAAGTTAGGGAGTAGCTAAAGTAAAACTAAGTAAAAGCTACTAAATCCTAGGTAAAGTACTATAATAAATATTACTAACTACTTACTCTTAGAAAAGGTAACCTAGTATTACTATTAGTAAAGAATATATAGCTTAAGAAAGTAAAATAAAAGCTAATCCCTAGGTTTATTAGACTATTTTAGGTACTTAATACTATTAGTAAGTAAGTATATTAGCTTATACTACTAGAAAAATATAGTAGGTTATATAATATATTCTATATTAACCTACTAGAGCTATAAACCTATTATAAGAATATAGATAAAGAAAAAATACTAATACCTAATATTAAGGATAAAAATAATAAATATAAAGTTAAGGAGATTAAGGAATATAAAAAGACTTATAAAGGTAATAAATACCTAGTAAAGTAAAAGAGTTAGCTAAGTAAGTATAACTAGTAAGTTCTTATTAAAGATATAGAAGGAGCTTAGTATATAATTTAGGTATTCTACTAAAATAAGTTAAGGGAAAAGAATAGTAATATATAAGTAAATTATAGGTAAAAGAATATAAAGTTCTTATAAAAAAGATATAGCCTTACTAGCTACTATAATATACCTAATAAAAGAAAATAACTAAACTATATATAAAAGAATAAAAAAAAAATATAAAAAAATAAAATAAAGAAAACTATCTATAGCTTTAGGAGAGTTAATAGGAATCCCTTTATAGTTACCCCCTTATAGGTAAAGACTTAGCCCCTATAGACTATATACTTAGTATTATTCTTATCTACTATAACTACCTCCCTTATTCTATAATAAAAATAATATAATACTATTCCCTAGGTAATAAATCCTAGATTACTTAGCTTTAGCTATAAAACTATTACTATATTCTATATAGTAAGGAGTTATAGATAGTTAGCTTACTAAAATATTAGTAAATAGATAGTAAAATAGGGCTAAGATATAACCTACTATCCCTAGGACTAGAGCTAGGTTTATAGTAACTATAAGGGTTTAATAGAAGACTATATACTACTAGTATATAATTAAAGTATCCTACCTAGATATATTAGTAAAGAACTAGTAAAAAAGGAAGAAATATATAGACCTAGTAAACCTTAGTAGCCCCTATTAACCTAAATATAATATAATATATTATATTAGTATAGTTAAAGCCCTATATAAGCTAAAGATAATAGGTAGTAAAACACTACTAAGTTACCTCTAAGAATATAAGGTTTTTAGGATTATCCTTATTCTTATTACTAAGTGCCTCTATTAGGATATCTACCTAATCTAGTACCTTTAATAAGTTAAGGAAGTTACTATATATAGTAGCTATAAATTATATAATTATTAGTAAATAGAAACTAAAGAGTAAAGGAAAAGTAAGATACTTATAGCCTTATAACTATCCCTATATATATAACACTAAATATAGCGCTTTAACTACTTTATCTTTAACTAACCTATATATAGGTTAGTAATAAATTAATAATTAATCTAGGGGAGTTTAGGGGTAGATAGGGGGCTCTTTTTATATTTAGTGTATCTAGTATATAAATAATATATATATAAGTAGTTATAAAGTAGAATTATTAGTATACTTATAGTAATTTATTAGTAATTAATAATAAATAGATAATAGTGTTATAGAAAAGTAATAATTTAGCTAATAATATAGAAATAAAAATAGAATAATATAGTAGAGAGTTAGAGGTAAATTTATACTAAAGCGCTAACTATTATTTATTATTATAGATTATTATTTATTATTATTTTAATATAACTACTAGTTAGTAAATAGTTATAAAATATAGGGTAAAAGCTATTTAGGAGCCTAGTAATAAGGGGGGGGATAATTATAAGGCCCCTTATAATATAACCTATGTGTATACATGCACTATAGCGCTAGAGCACCGTAGCGCCTAATACTAGAAGGAAGGGCTAGGTCTATGTAATATTAGCAAGCCACTAGCTATAAACCAGCGACTTGCACACACATTACACTTAGACCTAGCAAGCTTTAGTTAATATACAAGTGCACCCTATATCCTTTTGCCTAGCTACCTTTATCCTTATATTCTACCTTTCTACCTTTATAAAGGGTATTATAACTCTTTACCCTTACTATTATACCTTCTATTAGTCTAGAAGGTATTAGGAGTCTAGGTATTAGTAGGGAATTAATATTAACCGCTAGATTCCTCTATAATAAGCTAGATTATTATATATATATACTTATAGAATTATTAGAGGCTATCTAGAGGGTTAGTAAGGCACCCTCTATATTTAGGAATCCTATTATAAGTAGTTATAATCTAGTTCCTAAGGGCTCTTTCTAATTAACCTATATTAGGAATAGCTTACTATAAGGTTAATAGCCTCTTAATAAGTTTATTAAAGCATTCTATCTTTAATTTATTAGGGTTTTTATTAATAGTTTTCTAGAGTAAAGTATTATACTATTTAAGGAGATACTTCTACTTTATATCTTTAGTCTTAAACCTCTCCTTTATTCTTCTTATAAAGGTAGTAAGGTCTTAAGGGTTACTAGGTTTAAAGAGGTAGTCTAAGTAGTACTAATAAGCTTTTTCTTTTAGTATTACTTTAAATATATATCTTACTTATTTTAGTTTAATATCTAGAAGCTTATACTTTTACCTAAAGATTTAGAGCTTTAGTTTAAGTATATTATAGTTATTAATATTATATTACTACTTAGATATATATATCTTAATAAGGTCTAAGATTTACTTTACTATTAGTTATAGAGGCTTAAAGAGAGGATTATTAGTAGGCTTATATACTATTCTTTAGTAAATAAGAGGGGTTTATTATTAAGGAGTAGGGATTCTTTACTAGGTAAATATAGGTTCTTAGGGATAATAAGGAAGGGCTTATAAGGCTTAAGGTATTTAAGGAAAGGGCTAAGGGTTTTATTCTTAAGGGAAGGCTACTAATATTACTTTTTATAGAGGTTATAAAGGTTATTAGGAGGAATAAGTAGTTCTTATACTTTAGTAATCCTAGATATTATTATTATTATAGAGGTTATTAAGGAAGTTACTATTCTTAATTATATTCTTTTAGAAGTTATTATACTTCTTCTAGGTATTCTTTACTTCTTCTTATAATTAGAAGTAGAATTCCTATTAGTTAAGGACTTCTTAGAGATTTATTACTATATTTATATTCTAGTTAATTATTATATAGATTCTAGAGTTAATAAGATAGTCCTATAAGTGCCTTAGGACTATAACTAGGGTTTTAAGAAAGTTACTATAGGTTTATAGGTTAAAATCTTAAGTAAATTCTATAAAGAGTAATCTTTTATATACCTTTTATATTATATAGTTCTTAACCTAAGAGAGGATATAGGTTACTTATATCTTAGGTATATTATTATTCTTAATATTAAATTTATCTACCCTAGTAAGTATTTCTTCTATAATATACTAGTATAGTTACTATAGGATATAGAGAAAGGGAATAGTAAATTCTAAGGCTTCTAAGGGATCTGCTTAAGAGCTATTATAACTTATTAGGTTTTATAGTTATTCCTTCTTATTAACTATTATAACTTATAGTATTAGAGGAGATAAAATAAGAGAAGTAATAATAAAGGGATTAGGGAAAAGAGATATAAAGGATTATAAGCTCTAGTAATTAGCTTCGTGTGTAATAGAACATACTAAGTTAAAGAATAATAGGATAGCTTAGCTACTAGAGTTAAACTCTTCTTCTTGGTTTAGGTTTTAGCTTCTTCTAGCTACTCTTATTACCTTAATAGGCTAGCTAAATGTGAGGCCCCTCACAACATGACCCACGCGCATGCGTGCACCGCAGCGCCAGAGCACCGCGGCGCCCGATACTAGAAGGAAGGGCTAGGTCTATATAATATTAGCAAGCTACTAGCTATAAACTAGTAACTTATATATATATTACACTTAGACCTAGTAAGCTTTAGTTAATATATAAGTGTACCCTATATCCTTTTACCTAGCTACCTTTATCCTTATAATTCTAAAGCTTCTACTACTAGCTACCTAAGAGTAATATAGGGCTAAGAACTACCTAATTAACCTAAGTAATATTAGATAATAACTAAAGTTAATTAAATAAGGGTAGTATTACTACTAAAGACACACTATATTCTATAGGAACTAGGACTAAACCTAGACCCTCTAATATTAGGGCTAATACTATAGTAATAAATAAGCGAATTACTTAGCTTAAGAAACTTAAAGAACTATAGGAATAAGAGTAAAAGCTTATTAATTTTCTATAGCTAGGTAGAGGGAAAGAGAAGATAAAAAGGCAGTAAAGATCTAGTTCCTCCTTTAGTAATAGCTACTAAGAGGTTAAAGTTAGGAATATTACTAACCTCTAATACCCTATTGTTAAAATTATGCTATTTATAGCACTATTTTATAGGCCCACTAGTTGCCTAGTTGCGTTGTTGCAACGTTGGTTACAAGGCGTTGCCTGCAGCGTTGTTGGCTGCGGCCAGCTTAGGCTGTGACCTGCGTTCACAACCAACCCACAGGCTTGTATGACTAAGCCGACTAGGCTACCCTATAGGGAAGCTAAAATCGACTGTAACTAGGGAACTAGTAGTCGTATAAAAGGCTGACTTATACTATTCGAATCCTTGATTTTTTCTGGATTTAATGATGTATTTTATTTATAGGGTTGCTTATTAGATTGCTTAGTTAGTGCACGTGGGTGGCTAGGTTATATGGTCGTGAGTTGATTTTTTACTTTTCATATATAAATAAATTTTGCGGAAAATAAAAAATAGCTCCTAAGGCCTAGCTAGCAACCCCCTTCCGTTGATATGGTCGGTAGGTCTATGAGGGGACTCAGAAAATCCTCTTATTGCTCATTAGATCGTTTGTCTAGCTAAAATCTACTATATTCAACTATTAAAGCTCTATATCTTGAAGAATCGTCGTATTATAGTAAATCTAGAAGCCGCCGCGTTAGAATCTACTAGGGAGGTCTTCCTATCCCTCTAGTACAGATTCCCTTCCATTTTCAATACCTATAAACCTATAGAAGTATAAAATATAGATAAATAATCTAAACTATACCTTTAATAGGGTAAAGTAAAAGTATTAGTATAATTACTAAAAAATCCTCTTTATACTTAACTATATATATAGTAATTATAAGGTAAGATAAAACTAATACCTTAATAAATAGATAGCTAATAACTAAAGTAATCTTAAAGATAACTAGGATATATTTAAGACCTAGACTCTTATACTACTCTAAGATACTACTAACTATAATACCTAAATAGCTATATAGCTAGAGAATATAAAGTAATATAAGGGCTAGAGTCCTATTAAATTTAGTATCTACCTAGATTTACTAGAGAAATACCTAGAAAGAGCTACTAAAAAGTTATAAGCTCTTATATTCTTTATAAAACTACTCCCTAACCTATAAGACTAGATTAACCTATATGCCTTTATTATAGGAAAGGCATAAGAGGAGGTTATATAACTTACTTAGTAACTCTAGGAGGCTATACTAAAGAGTAAGTGAAAGTCTAAGTATTTAGAAGATAAGGGCCTAAATAAGGCTCCCTAATATTATAGATATAACTTTCTATAAGGTAGAAGGTTTAATAAAGATTAGAAGGATAAGGACTAAGAGAAGTCTCCTACTACCTACCTAAATAACTATAAACCTAGGTATAAAAGGTAGTGTTTTAACTATAATAGTATAGAGTACCTTATAAATAGATATAATAAGCTAAAGAAGGAGTAATAAGACCTAGAAAACTCCCTAAGGTAGAAGTAGATACCCTTACCTCTACCTTAAACACTAAGGTACTAATAGGGTGTTAATTTTATATACTAGTTACTATTTATAGGTATATAGATATTAAAATAGTGGCGGATCTTAATAGTTACGCTAAGATTAATATTATTAGCACTAAATTTATATAAGCCTATAAACTTAACTAAGCTAAGGCTATAGTACCTATTCTTAAGGTAGTGGGGGCCCTTATAGTTCCCTAATATAGTATCTATAAGGTCCTTATTATAATTAAAGACTTAAGAGGAGAAGAAAAGGACCTTAAGCTACTATATATAGCTATTAATAAGGACCTAAGAACTAAGGGAAGCCCTATATTAATTAGGATATATATACTTACTAAGGAATATATCTACCTTTACTTATACTTATAAGAGTAGTGGTTTAAGAAAAGAAGAAAGGCCTTTTTACTTATAACTCCCTGTAAATTTATAAAGGTTATATATAATAAGACTATTATATATACTATTAATAGGGTTATAGAAGATAAGTTTATTACCCTTAGAGATAAAGAAGAGGTAAAGGCATATAGAACTATTAAAGATATCCCCTAGGAACTATATAAGTTTAAAGATATATTTATATTAGATAAGGTAGGAAGCTTACCTTTAAGAAAGACTACTAATTACATAATTAATCTAATACTAGGGGCTACACCCCTATATAGACTAATTTACCCCCTTTCCTAAGGTAAATTAAAGGAACTTTATAAATATATTAATAAGAACCTATAGAAGGGCTAGATAAGACTATTAAAGAGCCCTATAGGCATGCCTATCCTATTTATACTAAAGAAAGATAGTACGCTCTAATTATATATAGATTACTAGGGTCTTAATAGGGTAATATAGAAGAATTACTATGCTCTCCCCCTAATTTTAGAGATCCTAGACTAGTGCTAAGGAGCTTGCTTCTTCTTAAAAATTAATATTAAGGATACTTATTATAGAATCTAGATTAAAGGGGGTAATAAATAGAAGACTACGTTCTACACGTATTATAGGCACTATAAATATCTTATAATACGTTTTAGGTTAATAAATACCCTAGCTATATTCTAGAACTATATCTATAAAGCGCTTTATAGGCTAGTTAATACTATTTATATAGTATATCTAGATAATATCCTTATCTTTTTAAAAATATAAGAGGAGTATACTATATATATTAAAGAAGTCCTAGGGTATATAAGAGAGGTAGAATTATATATAAAACCCTCTAAATATAAATTCTACTAGGAGTTAGTAGAGTTCCTAGGGTTTATCCTCTTTATTAATAGGATCTTAATAGACACCTATTAAGTCACTACTATCTAGGATTAGAAGGAACCTATAAGTTTTAAGGATTTATAATCCTTCCTAGGGTTCTATAACTTTTACTAATAGTTTATCTATAGATACTCTAGGATTATAGTACTACTATATATATTAATAAAGGGTAGTTAGAATAGTATCTAGACTAGGAGGTTTATATTTAGGGTAAGAGAATAGGTAGTATTTTGCTAGCTAAAAGATACCTTTTAGCGGGCTTCTCTACTCTATTATTATAACCTAAGTTAACTAGTGTGTATTAAGATAGATACCTTAATTTTTATAATAGTAGGAATCTTATTATAATAAGATAATAAGGGCTACTAGCACCCTATAGCCTTTTAGTTAAGGAAGTTTACTAATACTAAATAAAACTATAGTATACCTAACTAAAAGCTACTTACTATAGTTAAGTTATTTAAATACTAGTAATATTATATTAAAGGCATAAAGACCCTAGTAGAAGTCTTATTAGACTACTATAACCTATAGACCTTTATAAAGTAATAGAAGCTAAATAGAAGATAGGCTAGATAGTATATATTCCTATGCCTACTAAATTTTATAATTAAGTATAGACTAGGGAAAAGTAACCCTATAGATACGCTATTAAGAAGGTCTAATTATAAGAGTAAACCCCTAATAAATAAGGCACTTCTACTAAAACTTAAGAAAAAGTTAGTAGCTACTAAAGAAGTAGTAGAAGAAGAGATATTAATATATTAAAGAAGATATAGTAAGATACCTTTAGGGGAGGAAAATACCCTAGCCCCTATAGTAAAGGCTAGAGTAGCTATATTAAGAGGCTAGTTAGCTACTATAGATCTAGTAAAAGGTTAGCTAAATAAAGGTAATTTCTAGGAGAAGGTAGTATATATCTAGGACGCTAGTATAGTATAAGAGATTTAGGGGGCTATTATATTACTAGATCCCTACTAATCTAGCCTAAATAAACTATTAGTATAGCTACTATAGAAAGCCTAAAGCTAAGATCTAGACCTATAAAGGTAGAGTAAAGAGATTAATTCCCTAGAGAGAGGGAAAGCTAGTTTATAGTTATATAGTATAAGGGGTCTCCTAATATATAAAGACTAGGTAGTTATTCCCTAAGAGCCTACCTTATAATAGGAGCTTCTATAGCTATACTATAATAATCTACTAGTAGGTTACTTTAGGACTAAGTAAATGCTTAAGCTATTAAAGCGCTACTTTTAGTAGCTAGCTATAAATAAGTCTATATTAGACTATATTATAAGCTATAGAATATATTAGTAAATAGTTATAAGAAGGTATTACCTATATAGGAGTCTTAAATTACTACTAATACTAGAGTAACTATAAGTAGAAATCTTAATAGACTTTATTATAGGATTACCTATTATATAAGTAAGTAAATAAGAAACTAATATAATCCTAGTAATTATAAACTAATATACTAAGTACTCTATCTTCCTACCTATAATAACTATAATTAATATAGCTAAGTTAGTAAAACTTTTCTATAAGGAAATTAAGCTATAATTTAGGCTACTAAAGGGCATTATATCTAATAGAGGATCTATTTTTATAAGCTAATTCTAGTTAGACCTATATTACCTATTATATATAAAATATAGGCTTTTTATAGTATTTTACCCCTAAACTAATAGGTAGACTAAGAGAACTAACTAGGTACTAGAGCATTACCTATAATACTTTACTTCTAAAAACTAGTAGATATAGCCTAAGCTACTCCTAGTTATATAATTTACCTATAATAATATAGTAAATAGAACTATAGGTTATTTACTAAACTATATACTTATAGGGTACTTACTAAAGTTTTAGCTAGCCCTTAGGGATAAGGTTATAAAAAGGAAGGTATTAAAGGCTTATACTTATATTATAAAGTTATATAAAGCTAAGGAGTAGCTAAAGTAAAACTAGGTAAAAGCTACTAAATCCTAGGTAAAGTACTATAATAAATATTACTAACTACTTACTCTTAAAAGAGATAACCTAGTATTATTATTAGTAAAGAATATATAGCTTAAGGAAGTAAAATAGAAGCTAATCCCTAGGTTTATTAGACTATTTTAGGTACTTAATACTATTAGTAAGTAAGTATATTAGCTTATACTACTAGAAAAATATAGTAGGTTATATAATATATTCTATATTAGCCTACTAAAGCTATAGACCTATTATAAGAATATAGATAAAGAAAAAATACTAATACCTAACCTTAAGGATAAAGATAATAAATATAAAGTTAAGGAGGTTAAGGAATATAAAAAGACTTATAAAGGTAATAAATACCTAGTAAAGTAAAAGGATTAGCTAAGTAAATATAACTAGTAGGTTTCTATTAAAGATATAAAAAGAGCTTAGTATATAATTTAGGTATTTTACTAGAATAAGTTAAGGGAAAAGGATAGTAATATATAAGTAAGTTATAGGTAAAAGAGTATAAAGTTCCTATAAGAAAGGTATAGCCTTACTAGCTACTATAATATACCTAATAAAAAAAAATAACTAAACTATATATAAAAAAATAAAAGAAAAAATATAAAGGAATAAAATAAAGGAAACTATCTATAGCTTTAGGAGAGTTAATAGGAATCTCTCTATAGTTACCCCCTTATAGCTAAAGACTTAGCCCCTATAGACTATATACTTAGTATTATTCTTATCTACTATAACCACCTCCCTTATTCTATAATAAAAATAATATAATACTATTCCCTAGGTAATAAATCCTAGATTACTTAGCCTTAGCTATAAAACTATTACTATATTCTATATAGTAAGGAGTTATAGATAGTTAGCTTACTAAAATATTAGTAAATAAATAGTAAAATAAGGCTAAGATATAACCTACTATCCCTAGAACTAGAGCTAGGTTTATAGTAACTATAAGGGTTTAATAGGAGACTATATACTACTAGTATATAATTAAAGTATCCTACCTAGATATATTAGTAAAGAACTAGTAAAAAGGGAAGAAATATATAGACCTAGTAGACCTTAGTAGCCCCTATTAATCTAAATATAATATAATATATTATATTAGTATAGTTAAAGCCTTATATAAGCTAAAGATAATAGGTAGTAAAACACTACTAAGTTATCTCTAAGAATATAAGGTCTTTAGGATTATCCTTATCCTTATTACTAAGTGCCTCTATTAGGATATCTACCTAATCTAGTACTTTTAATAAGTTAAGGAAGTTATTATATATAGTAGCTATAAACTATATAATTATTAGTAAATAGAAACTAAAGAGTAAAGGAAAAGTAAGATACTTATAGCCTTATAACTATCCCTATATATATAACACTAAATATAGCGCTTTAACTACTTTATCTTTAACTAACCTATATATAGGTTAGTAATAAATTAATAATTAATCTAGGGAAGTTTAGGGGTAGATAGGGGGCTCTTTTTATATTTAGTATATCTAGTATATAAATAGTGTATATATAAGTAATTATAGAGTAGAATTATAGGTATACTTATAGTAATATATTAGTAATTAATAATAGATAGATAATAGTATTATAAAAGAAGTAATAATTTAGCTAATAATATAGAAATAAAAATAGAATAATATAGTAGAGAGTTAGAGGTAAATTTATACTAAAGCACTAACTATTATTTATTATTATAAATTATTATTTATTATTATTTTAATATAACTACTAGTTAGCAAATAGTTATAAAATATAGGGTAAAAGCTATTTAGGAGCCTAGTAATAAGGGGGGGGATAATTATAAGGCCCCTTATAACATAACCCACGCGCATGCGTGCACCGCAGCGCTAGAGCACCGCGGTGCCTAACACTAGAAGGAAGGGCTAGGTCTATATAATATTAGCAAGCCACTAGCTATAAACCAGCGACTTACACACACATTACACTTAGACCTAGTAAGCTTTAGTTAATATATAAGTGCACCCTATATCCTTTTGCCTAGCTACCTTTATCCTTACACTAAATCACGCTGCTTCTATGAAGGTCTCTTCTAGATAGAACCTAGCTAATCTATAGTGTCTTAAAAGATAGTAGGTATTCGTAAGAAAGTGGTTGTAAAGTTAACCACTGATTAGTGTTAGTATTACTAGGTATAATAATAGCTAGTTATTAGTTAGGCGCGCTTATGATAGTATTAATTAAATAATCTATTATAAGCTATATAGGAAGAAGGAAAGGAAGCTAGAAAAGAGAGGACCCTTATAAGAGGGAAAAGCAGCTGCAGCTATGTGGGTCACGTGATGTGGGTGGGTTACGTGACCCGGGCCCTGCCCTATCGCAGTCCTGCCCGTGGGCAGGAAGGGAGGCACGCGCACGCGCACGCACACGCGTGCGGCGGCCGACCTTCTTCCGGTCGGGCCGACCTTTAGCCGAAGGGAATTACGGCTACCAAGCGCGATTAATATCATGCTTGTTCCAACAGAGGCACTAATTTCAGTATATTTTAATCTAGCGCTACTATTATAAGTTAAGACTAATACCTCTAGATATATAATTAGAGCTATCCTTATAATATTAGTGCTAGGTTACTAGCACCCTATAGTGTTTATATTAAGGAAGTTAAAGGATACTAAGCTATACTATATAACACTAGATATAGAGTTACTAGTGATTTAGGAGGCCTTTTAAACTTAGAGGCATTACCTTACTTACTTAGCTTACCTAGTAAAAGTAATAATAGATTTGTTAGAACTGTTGGAACCGCAAGGTGATAATGCACATGTGCAAAGGGTCGCAATAACAATAGTTGTAATAGATTAATAGATAATTAATGTAAGAAGAGAGAGAAGGAGAGGAATCTAGCTAAGAGCGAAGGTAGGAGAAAAGGGGGAAAAGTGGGTCTACACTAGCCGCGCACTATAGCAGCAGTGTGCGGTGGGGTGGCGTGTAATATGTCTAATTATATCGCGTGCACCCACCTAGTAGCCCTACCTTTAGCTATAGTTAATCTAAATAAGACCTAAAGGTCTAAAGAAAGTAACACTAGTAGTCTCTCTTTTTCTCTTATAGCTAAAGGGCCTAAAAATATAATAAAAATTAATTAAAGAAAAAGTGTTTATAAGTAGATCCCTTAATAGGAATCTATGCCTATAATTAGCCTAGTTAGCCTTAGTCTTAGTTACTCTAATTAATCTAGTTACTATAATCTAATTCTAGTTAAATTCTATAATTATTTTCTCCTATCCTTAGCCTCTTAACCTAGCCCTCTATATAAATTATTAATTTATTTAAATTAATTAAGGTTAAAAGTAATAAATTTAGTAATACTTTTATTATTATATTAGCAGGGTTATTATTACTATTAATCTAATAGACTTTATAGATCTTACGCCTCTTATATAATTAATAAAGCGCTATAATATTAATTATTAGCCACTTCTCTTTAGTTATACCTAGCTTTATAAGGCATTTATATAATAAGAAAGAGTTAGTATAGATAATTATTAAGATCTATAGTATCTTTAATTAATTTATAATCTAATTAAGGGTTATAGATATTATATAAGTAATATCCACACCTTAAACTATACTATATAGCTTAGATATAAGAGCACTATAGGTAATGCGCTTGCTCTTTATTAAGCTATATATAATAATATTACCCCTTATAATAAAGGTATTATTCTCTTGCATTGCTTTATTGCTAATTATGATTATATACCTAATCTATAAGCTAAGATCCCTATTATTAGCTAGTAATCTATCTATAAATATAAAAAGCTTTAACTCTTTAAGGGTTAAGGGGATATAGTAAAGACCTTGCTTCTAGTGCTTAATCTACTATTTAAGGCGCTTATTTAATTAGGAGATATTATTAGCTATAGGTTCTTAGTGTTGTATAGTAATTAAAAGGTTATATAATACTATTAGGATAAAGGTAGCTAGGCAAAAGGATATAGGGTGCACTCGTATATTGACTAAAGCTTGCTAGGTCTAAGTGTAATATGTGTGCGAGTTACTAGTTTATAGCTAGTAGCTTGCTAATATTATATAGACCTAGCCCTTCCTTCTAGTATTAGGCGCCACAGTGCTCTAGCGCTATAGTGCATATATGCGCGTGGGTTATGTTATAAGGGGCCTTATAATTATCCCCCCCCTTATTACTAGGCTCCTAAATAGCTTTTACCCTATATTTTATAACTATTTACTAACTAGTAGTTATATTAAAATAATAATAAATAATAATCTATAATAATAAATAATAGTTAGCGCTTTAGTATAAATTTATCTCTAACTCTCTACTATATTATTCTATTTTTATTTCTATATTATTAGCTAAATTATTACTTTTTTATAATACTATTATCTATCTATTACTAATTACTAATATATTACTATAAGTATACCTATAATTCTACTCTATAATTATTTATATATATATTATTTATATACTAGATATACTAAATATAAAAAAAGCCCCTTATCCACCCCTAAACTTCCCTAGATTAATTATTAATTTAATACTAACCTATATATAGGTTAGTTAAAGATAAAGTAGTTAAAATACTATATTTAGTGTTATTTATATAGGGATAGTTATAAGGCTATAAGTATCTTACTTTTCCTTTACTTTTTAGTTTCTATTTACTAATAATTATATAGTCTATAGCTACTATATATAGTAACTTCCTTAACTTATTAAAAGTACTAGATTAGGTAGATATCCTAATAGAGGCACTTAGTAATAAGGATAAGGATAATCCTAAAGACCTTATATTCTTAGAGATAACTTAGTAGTGTTTTACTACCTATTATCTTTAGCTTATATAGGGCTTTAACTATACTAATATAATATATTATATTATATTTAGGTTAATAGGGGCTACTAAGGTTTACTAGGTTTATATATTTCTTCCTTTTTTACTAGTTCTTTACTAATATATCTAGGTAGGATACTTTAATTATATACTAGTAATATATAGTCTCCTATTAAACCCTTATAATTACTATAAACCTAGCTCTAGTCCTAGGGATAGTAGGTTATATCTTAGCCTTATTTTACTATTTATTTACTAATATTTTAGTAAGCTAACTATCTATAACTCCTTACTATATAGAATATAGTAATAGTTTTATAGCTAAGACTAAGTAATCTAGGATTTATTACCTAGGGAATAGTATTATATTATTTTTATTATAGAATAAAGAAGGTAATTATAGTAGATAAGAATAATACTAAGTATATAGTCTATAGGGGCTAAGTCTTTAGCTATAAGGGGGTAACTATAGAGATATTTTTATTAACTTTTCTAAAGCTATAGATAGTTTCCTTTATTTTATTTCTTTATATTTTTTCTTTTATTTTTTATATATAGTTTAGTTATTTTCTTTTATTAGGTATATTATAGTAGCTAGTAAGGCTATACCTTTCTTATAGAAACTTTATACTCTTTTACCTATAACTTACTTATATATTACTATTCTTTTCCCTTAACTTATTTTAGTAAAATACCTAAATTATATACTAAGCTCCTTCTATATTTTTAATAAGAACCTACTAGTTATATTTACTTAGCTAATTCTTTTACTTTACTAGGTATTTATTATCTTTATAGGTCTTTTTATATTCCTTAATCTTCTTAACTTTATATTTATTATCTTTATTCTTAAGATTAGGTATTAGTATTTTTTCTTTATCTATATTTTTATAATAAGTCTATAGCTCTAGTAGGCTAATATAGAATATATTATATAACCTACTATATTTTTCTAGTAGTATAAGCTAATATACTTACTTACTAATAGTATTAAGTACCTAAAATAATCTAATAAATCTAGGGATTAGCTTCTATTTTACTTTCTTAAGCTATATATTCTTTACTAATAATAATACTAGTTTATCTTTTATAAAAGTAAGTAATTAGTAATATTTATTATAGTACTTTACCTAGGATTTAGTAGCTTTTACCTAGTTTGTTTTTAGAAGTAAAGTATTATAAATAGTGCTCTAGTACCTAGTTAGTCCTCTTAATTTACCTATTAGTTTAGGGGTAAAATACTATAAAAAGCCTATATTTTATATATAATAGGTAATATAGGTCTAACTAGAATTATCTTATAAAAATAGATTCTTTATTAGATATAATACCCTTTAGTAGCCTAAATTATAGCTTAATCTCCTTATAGAAAAGTTTTACTAACTTAGCTATATTAATTATAATTATTATAGGTAGGAAGATAGAGTACTTAGTGTATTAGTTTATAATTACTAGGATTATATTAGTTTCTTATTTACCTACTTATATAATAGGTAATCCTATAATAAAGTCTATTAAGATTTCTACCTATAATTACTCTAGTATTAGTAGTAATTTAAGACTCTTATATAGGTAATACCTTCTAGTAACTATTTACTAATATATCCTATAGCTTATAATATAGTTTAATATAGACTTATTTATAGCTAGCTACTAAAAGTAATACTTTAATAGCTTAAGTATTTACTTAGTCCTAAAGTAACCTACTAGTAGATTATTATAGTATAGCTATAGAAGCTCCTATTATAAAGTAGGCTCTTAGGGAATAACTACCTAGTCTTTATATATTAGAAAACCCCTTATACTATATAACTATAGACTAGCTTTCCCTCTCTCTAGGGAATTAATCTCTTTACTCTACCTTTATAGGTCTAGATCTTAGCTTTAGGCCTTCTATAGTAGCTATACTAATAGTTTATTTAGGCTAGATTAGTAGGGATCTAGTAATATAATAGCCCCCTAGATCTCTTATACTATACTAGTATCCTAGATATATACTACCTTCTCCTAGAAATTACCTTTATTTAGCTAACCTTTTACTAGATCTATAGTAGCTAACTAGCCTCTTAATATAGCTACTCTAGCCTTTACTATAGAGGCTAGGGTATTTTCCTCCCCTAAAGGTATCTTACTATACTACTCTATAAAGATTAGGGTATTTTCCTTCTCTAAAGGTATCTTATTATATCTTCTTTAATATATTAGTATCTTTTTTTTTACTACTTCTTTAGTAGCTACTAACTTTTTCTTAAGTTCTAGTAGAAGTACCCTATTTATTAGGGGTTTACTCTTATAATTAGACCTTCTTAATAGTGTATCTATAGGGTTACTTTTCCCTAGTCTATACTTAATTATAAAGTTTAGTAGGTATAGGAATATATACTATCTAGCCTATCTTTTATTTAGTTTCTATTACTTTATAAAAATCTATAGGTTATAGTAGTCTAATAGGACTTCTACTAGGGTCTTTATACCTTTAATATAATATTACTAGTATTTAAATAACTTAACTATAGTAAGTAGCTCTTAGTTAGGTATACTATAGTTTTATTTAGTATTAGTAAACTTCCTTAACTAAAAGGCTATAGGGTACTAGTAGCCCTTATTATCTTATTATAATAAGATTCCTACTATTATAAAGATTAAGGTATCTATTTTAATATATACTAGTTAACTTAGGTTATAATAATAAAGAAGAGAAGCCTACTAAAAGGTGTCTTTTAGCTAGTAAAACACTACCTATTCTCTTACCTTAAATATAAACCTCCTAGTCTAGATATTATTCTAACTACCCTTTATTAATATATATAGTAGTGCTATAATCCTAGAGTATTTATAGATAAACTATTAGTAAAAGTTATAGAACCCTAGGAAGGATTATATATCCTTAAAGCTTATAGGTTCTTTCTAATCCTAAATAGTAGTAACTTAGTAGGTATTTATTAAAATCCTATTAATAAAGAGAATAAACCCTAGAAACTCTACTAACTCTTAGTAAAACTTATATTTAGAGGGTTTTATATATAATTCTATCTCTCTTATATACCCTAGGACTTCTTTAATATATATAGTATACTTCTCTTATATTTTTAAAAAGATAAGAATATTATCTAGATATACTATATAAATAGTATTAACTAGCCTATAAAGCGCTTTATAGATATAGTTCTAGAATATAGCTAGGGTATTTATTAACCTAAAAGGTATTATAAGATATTTATAGTGCCTATAGCGTGTGTAGAATATAGTCTTTTACTTATTACCCCTTTTTATCTAGATTCTATAATAAGTATTCTTAATATTAATTTTTAAGAAAAAGTAGGCTCCTTAGCACTAGTCTAGGATCTCTAAAATTAGGGGGAGAGTATAGTAATTCTTCTATATTACCCTATTAAGACCCTAGTAATCTATATATAATTAGAGTGTATTATCTTTCTTTAGTATAAATAGGATAGGTATACCTATAGGGCTCTTTAATAGTCTTATCTAGCCCTTCTATAGGTTCTTATTAATATATTTATAAAGTTCCTTTAATTTACCTTAGGAAAGGGGGTAAATTAGTTTATATAGGGGTATAGTCCCTAGTATTAGATTAATTATATAATTAGTTATCTTTCTTAAAGATAAGCTCCCTACCTTATCTAATATAAATATATCTTTAAACTTATATAGTTCCTAGGGGATATCTTTAATAGTTCTATATGCCTTTACCTCTTCTTTATCTCTAAGGGTAATAAACTTATCTTCTATAACCCTATTAATAGTATATATAATAGTCTTATTATATATAACCTTTATAAATTTATAGGGAGTTATAAGTAAAAAGGCCTTTCTTCTTTTCTTAAACCACTACTCTTATAAGTATAAGTAAAGGTAGATATATTTCTTAGTAAGTATATATATCCTAATTAATATAGGGCTTCCCTTAGTTCTTAGGTCCTTATTAATAGCTATATATAGTAGCTTAAGGTCCTTTTCTTCTCCTCTTAAGTCTTTAATTATAATAGGGACCTTATAGATACTATATTAGGGAACTATAAGGGCCCCTATTACCTTAATAATAGGTACTATAGCCTTAGCTTAGTTAAGTTTATAGGATTATATAAATTTAGCACTAATAATATTAATCTTAGTATAACTATTAAGATCCGCTACTATTTTATATATACCTATAAATAGTAACTAGTATATAAAATTAATATCTTATTAGTACCTTAGTATTTAAGGTAGAGGTAAGGGTATCTACTTCTACCTTAGGGAGTTTTCTAGGTTTTATTACTCCTTTTTTAGCTTATTATATCTATTTATAAGATACTCTATACTATTATAGTTAAAACACTACTATTTATACCTAGGTTTATAGTTATTTAGATAGGTAATAGGAGACTTCTCCTAGTCCTTATCCTTCTAATCTTTATTAGACCTTCTACCTTATAGAAAGTTATATCTATAATATTAAGGAGCCTTATTTAGGCCCTTATTTTCTAAATACTTAAACTTTTACTTACTCTTTAGTATAGCCTCCTAGAGTTACTAAGTAAGTTATATAACCTTCTCTTATACTTTTCCTATAATAAAGGTATATAGGTTAATCTAGTTTTATATATTAAGGAGTAGTTTTATAAAGAATATAAGAGCTTATAACTTTTTAGTAGCTCTTTCTAGGTATTTCTCTAGTAAATCTAAGTAAATACTAAATTTAATAAGACTCTAGCCCTTATATTACTTTATATTCTCTAGCTATATAGCTATTTAGGTATTATAGTTAGTAGTATCTTAGAGTAGTATAAGAGTCTAGGTCTTAAATATATCCTAGTTATCTTTAAGGTTACTTTAGTTATTAGCTATTTATTTATTAAGGTATTAGTCCTATCTTACCCTATAATTACTATATATATAGTTAAGTATAAAGAGGATTTTTTAGTAATTATATTAATACTTTTACTTTACCTTATTAAAGGTATAGTTTAGGTTATTTATTTATATTTTATACTTCTATAGGTTTATAAGGTATTAGAGATTAGTAATATTCCTAACTTTAACCTCTTAGTAGCTATTACTAAAGGAGAAACTAAATCTTTATTACTTTTTTATCTTCTCTTTCCCTTTACTTAGCTATAGAAGGTTAATAAGCTCTTACTCTTATTCCTATAGTTTTTTAAGTTTCTTAAGCTAAGTAATTTACTTATTTATTACTATAGTATTAGCCTTAATATTAGAGGGTCTAGGTTTAGTTCTAGTTTTTATAAAATATAGTATATCTTTAGTAATAATACTACCCTTATTTAATTAACTTTAGTTATTATCTAATATTACTTAGGTTAATTAGGTAGTTCTTAGCCCTATATTACTCTTAGGTAGCTAGTAGTAGAAGCTTTAGAATTATAAGGATAAAGGTAGCTAGGTAAAAGGATATAGGGTATACTTATATATTAACTAAAGCTTACTAGGTCTAAGTATAATATATATATAAGTTACTAGTTTATAGCTAGTAGCTTACTAATATTATATAGACCTAGCCCTTCCTTCTAGTATTAGGCGCCGCGGTGCTCTGGCGCTGCGGTGCACGCATGCGCGTGGGTCATGTTGTGAGGGGCCTCACAACAGGTTTAAATTACAATAGGGGGATATATAGATAAATAATAGCCCTAAAAGAGTGTGATTTAATTTAGCTATAGAAAACTAATACTATAACTATCCTTTAGTATATAAGTGGCACAGTGCGATTTTTACACCACAATAAACAGCAATTAGTTAGGGGGGGGCTAATCGCGGCGACAGTCCTCCACAATAGCGCAAGCTAGCTTAGCGACAGATGTAGCTAGGCTATGGGTGTTAGCTATAGCCTATTATATAGTGGCGGTAGTTTACTCCTAGGCTTAGATAGACCACATAAGGGTCTTGCCTATATTAGTTATCCCTTAGAGAAATTTAGTGGTAAGGGGATTATAGCTATAGTAGCTAGGTATTATCTAAGCAAGGATAAGGGCTTAGGTATTAGTTATGCCCTAGGCATAGGCTATACCTATAAGGGAGGAGGCTAGAGGCTTAGCCTTAGTAGGATTAATATAGGTAGCTATAAGTATACTATTAAACTACTTATAGTAGTAGATAAAGGTTTTAGTAAGAATAGTATAATACCTTTTCTTAGTCTTAGTTTTCTTTAAGGTAGGAGTCTAGATAGCTTAGTTTATATCTAAGAGAGTAATAAGGTACTTTAGGCTATATTAAAGTTTTAGGTCTATATAGTATAGGTATATCTTCTAAATATATATATAGTAGGTATTATAATAGGGATTATAGGTAGTATTTAGGCCTAGTATATAGGTTTATATACCCTTAGTATAAAGATTATTAATATATAGTAAGTATAGAAGACTATACTCTTTACTATTAGAGAGTTTATTATTATTAGAGTTACCCTTAAGAATATACTTACCTAAATACATTCCCTTACCTAGCTAGCTAGGGGGTAGGGGTAGAGGTAGAGATAGGGTAGAGATAGAATTAATAAGGATAAGATTAAAGTAGGACTTAGTATTAGATATAATAATAATAAGATAGGATTAAATAGGATAAATAAAGACTTAGGGATAATATAATATAGAAGATATAAGGGGATAGAATAAGGTTATAAAAGAGTAGGAATAGAAATTAGGGGAAAAAAAAGGAGTATTTATATTCCTTAGAGCTTAAGTTTAGAAATTAAATCTAGCTCTAACTAAAGCTAGGCTAAGTATATAGCTAGAGAAGGGCTAGGTTAAGATAGGGGTATAATATTATAAAAATAGGGATAAGGTAGTTAGAATTATAGGATAGCTAGAGTAAAGTTAGGATTTAGTAGGTAATAAGTAAAAGGTAAAAGGTAAGTAATAGTATAAGGCATAGAAAATAGCTAGTAATAGGATAGAAAAGGAGTAAGCTAGTGTTTTTTAGGAGTAGAGTTAGAATATATAGGGATATAGTGTAATAGAGATAGTTAAGGGTAGGGTAGACCTATAATAAAAATTTTTTATATACTATATATAGGTAGTGTAGGTAAGGACTATGCTTACTTTTAGCTAGGGGTTTTTAGGAGTAAAATTAGAATATATAGGGATATAGTATAATAGAGATAGTTAGGGGTAGGGTAGACCTATAATAAAAAATTTTTATATACTATATATAGGTAGTATAGGTAAGGACTATACTTACTTTTAACTTAGGAAGGTAAGGAGGGGATAAGTAAGGGGGTATATTATAGACTTAAGCTATAAGCTTAGGTTATAAGTAGAGTAGGGAAGCCTTTAGAGAGTCTCTAGAAAGAGGGTAGGTTATACACGGGTTACATGTAGCTAAACGCTGGCTAGTGTGTAGGCCGCGCACTAACTAAGTATAGCCCCTTATTAAGGGGGATGCTACGAGACCCTAAGCTTAGTCTTCTTCTTCTTCTATAAGAATATTAATCACACTTTGAACGCTTATGTGCAGCAGCCATAAGGCCAGTTCTTAACAGCCTATAAGAATTACCTAGTTTATATAGTACCTAAATAGCACTATAAAGAAGTAGGTATTTAGCTAAGAATACCCTATAAGTTAGAACTATCTTATAGGCTAAGGAAAGAAGGTAGAAGTAGTAATAAAAGAGGAAAAAGGGCCCTACTATAAAGGTAACTAAGGAGGTAACTAATCAAAGAGAAGGAATTACTTAGCTTTACTAGAAGGTAGGTTATAGGAAGGATACTATATAGAAATAGGGGGCTTACCTATTACCTATTTTAAGTATAAAAAACTAGGTTATCTCTTAACTAAGTGCCCTAAGCTAGACTATAGTATCTACTATAGAAGTAGCCACACTACTAACTAGCACTAAGGCAGTAGTAACTAAGCTAAGGGTTAGTTAAACCTAAATAAGGCCCTAATTAGCTTAGTATAACCCTAGGAAGACACTCTTAATATAATATAACTTAATAAGAATAGGTAATTAGACCTATAAATTTATATAGAAGTTAAGTTATAGTAAGATTACCACTAGGTAATAGTACTAATACTATTTAACCCTAGCGCTATATATTCTTTAATTTATCTAGATATATTAACAGACCTTAACTAGGCAAAGGTATAACTAAGTAATAATACACTTAAAAGTATATCTAGTAATATTATACTATATTAAGGAATTTTATAAAGGGTAATATTAGTAAGGGATAGTATAGGATATATAAAGATATACTAAGTTAGCTACTATATTACTAATAGTAATAAAAAACTAGTTTTAGGCATTAACTAGGTAAGATAATATAAGCCTATAATAATACTATAGAAGAATAGACTTTAGAGACACCCTATAATAAGGGAATATATCTTATTAGTAGTAGGGTTATAGGATAGATAATATATAGTAAAAAGCTTATTAGTTATAGTAATACTTCCCCTATAGTTAATAAGTTTAATTAAGTATATAGCCTCTATTAAGTATATAGTAAATAAGAAGGAAGGAAGTAGTAACACTATAATAATAAAGCTATCTAATAAAGTAGGGAAAGTAGAACTCCTAGAAGCTTATATAGAGTTTAAAGATATATTCTTGAATAAAAAAGCTAGTACCCTTCCTAGATTAGGTAGTTAAACTTATATAATTAAATTAGAAGAAGGGAAAACACTACCCTAGGGACCTATATATAACCTAGCTAAAAAAGAGCTATAGGTGCTCCGCGAGTACCTAGTGAGTGTATAGAAATAAGGTTAGATCTAAAAATCTATTAGTCTAGTAGGTGCCCTAATCCTATTTATACTAAAGAAAGGGGGAAAATTATAACTATATATAGATTATAGGGGCCTAAATAAGATTATAGTTAAGGATAAGGCCCCTTTACCCCTAATTCTAGAAATCTTAGATTAACTAAGAGGTATAAAGATCTTTATAAAGTTAGACCTTAAAGATATATACTATTAGCTATATATCTATAAGGGAGATAAGTAGAAGATAGCCTTTTAGTGTAGATATAGTTACTTTAAGTATCTTATAATGCTATTTAGGCTTATTAACACACTAGTAACTTTCTAAGAATATATTAATATAGCTTTAGAAGGTCTTATAGATATTATCTATATTATCTACCTTAATAACATCCTAATATATAGTAGTGATATCTTAGAGTATAAGAATTATATTTAGTAGGTTCTTAAGAGGCTTTAAAGCGCTAATTTTTTTATTAACTTAGATAAGTGCTAATTCTCTATTAAGGAAGTTAAATTCCTTAGTTATATAATCTTACTAGAGGGAATCTTAATAGACCCTAGTAGAGTTAAAGTAATTATAATATAGCTAATACCTATCTATATATTTAATATCTAATCTTTCCTTAGATTTACTAGATTCTATAGATACTTTATTAAGGCCTATAGTAAAATAGTTATCCTATTAACTAACTATCTATAAGGGAAGTAACTAGTAAAGTTTAAGCTAGAGCCCTATAAGCTAGTAGTATTTAGAGAACTATAAAAGTAATTCTAGGAGGCACTAATTTTAGTGTATTTTAATCTAGTGCTACTATTATAAGTTAAGACTAATACCTCTAGATATATAATTAGAGCTATCCTTATAATATTAGTGCTAGGTTACTAGCACCCTATAGTGTTTATATTAAGGAAGTTAAAGAACGCTAAATTACGCTATATAATACTAGATATAGAGTTACTAGTAATTTAGGAGGCCTTTTAAACTTAGAGGCACTACCTTACCTACTTAGCTTACCTAGTTAAAGTAATAATAGATTACTTAAACTATAAATACCTTATAATAAAGCTAAAGCTAATTAGCTAGTAGGTTACTATATTAGATAAGCTATACCTATTTAACTTTATTATTAAATACTAGGTAGGCAAGCTAAATCCTACTAATACTTTATTATAGAGATTAGATTATATTAGTAAGGAAAGGAAAGCTAAGGTATTTATATCTTAGTTACTAACCTTCCTTACTAAGTTTACTACTATTAGGCTATAGGGGCGCTATAATAAGTATAGTACTACTACTAGTCTAGTAAAGCTATAGTATATTATATTTATAATTAATAAGTAATATAAGAGTAGTAGTAACTCTATTAGTACCCTATATCTATAATTACTACCTATTAATAGTATAGTAAGAAGTCTAATAGTAAGTAGGAGAACCTCTATAATATTAATCTCTACTAGGCTAATTAGATAGTTTATAGGCACTACTAAAGAGCTATAGGCTTATAGTAGTATTATAGTAAGAATCTTAGTGGTTTAAAGAATCTCTATAATATTAAACTCCGCTATTAGGAGCGAGGCATAGGAATTAGAAGCCCTAATTCTAGTCTTATTATTAGAAGCATAATAAGGGGACACCTTTATAGCGTAGCGGAAGTTATTACTAATAAGTAGTAACTCTAGTGTATTAGGACTATAGTTAATTAGTCCCTCTAAGCTAGAGGCTAAAGGGTTATAGATATAGACTAGGGTACCCTCTAAGTTACTAATATATAATAATTAAGTTTTTATCCTATAAGGTATATAGAAAGAAGTCTTACTATTAACCTATAATAATCCCGTAGTAGGTTATTAGGGGGTTAGCAGAACCCTCTATTAAATTATAGGCTAATATTACTAATAAAGAAGGATATTAAGTTATATATATAGACTTATATTAATTATTAAGTTTTGAAGCTAAGGTTATATAAACCTTATAGTAAGTTAGCTATGCTACTAGTGCCTAATTGCCCTTTCTAAGAATTATTAATAGACTTTATTATAGGTTTACTACTAGTAAAGGATTAGAAGCATTAGTTATATAATATAATACTAGTTATTATAGACTAATTTTTAAAGTACAGTATTTATATACTAGTGTCTACACGCCTAACTAGCAATAGGCTAGCTATAGTGTTCCTAGAAAACGTTTTTAAGGACTATAGCGCCCTAGAAGGTATTATTATTATTATTATTTATTTACGCTAGATAGCAATTTATGCTATTTACTAGTACTCCTGCGGTGGTATTTGCTTTATAGTAGGAAAACCGTACTAGGTTAGTAGTTATCTAGATAACTAGTTAGTTGCCTAGTCGGGTGAAAAACCTACTACGATATGTTATGCTGCGTACATGGTTCCGACTCGTGTATGTTTGATACCTAAGCTATTCTTTTATAATGATATTCCTCTAACTATCCCTGTATTTAATAATCTGGTTCCCGAACCCTTAGTTAATTATGCAATATAGTTGCAAACCCTAGCTTAAATTAAACCCTAGAGCTCTGGGTATCCTAGCTAATTTATATAGCGAAGTAGCTTGTTTTAATTCGCTTGCAAAGCAAGGAAAAGTGGGGAACCGGGCCCACTTTTTCTTGCCCTGCGATTGGTTCAATTTTAGAGGCGTGACCAAGACCTCTAAAATTGTGCCCCGTGTGGGATTCGAACCCACGACCTGCGACCCGGAACAGGTCTCCACAGCGTGTAAGCCCTAGAAGGTATTATTATAGACTAAGGGTTAATATTTACTAGCGGATTCTAGAGGATATTCTACTACCTAATTATAATAAAGTAGTGACTAAGCACTATATTCTACCCCTAAATAGATAGATAGATAGAGTAATTAAACTAGGTTCTTAAGTACTATCTAAGAGCCTATATATACACTAAATAGGATAACTAGGTAGAATATTTACTAATAGTATAGTTTACCTATAATATAAGTAAGTATAGTAGTTATAGCCTAATACTAGTAGAGGCACTATAAGGGTATAACCTAAGAGAACTATACTAGGCTATCCTAATACCTAATTTAGTAAATAATTAGGTAGAAAATAAAGTCTTAGAACTAAAATAGAGATACTTAGAGATTAAGTAGCTACTAAGTAATATATAAGTATAGTAAAAGAAGTACTATAATTATAAGAGAATACTAATAGAGTTTAAGGTTAGAGACTATATATTACTATTAATAAAAAATATTAACCTAAGATACCTAAGCTAAAAGCTTACTATAAAGTACCTAGGACCCTATAAGATTAAAAAGGTAGTTAGTAATTATAGCTTAGCCTATTAATTATAATTACTAGCTAGCTTAAGACTTTATAATATATTAAATATTATAAGCCTTAAACTATTTAAAGAGGACCCTACTAGCTATATAGATATATCCTTACTATAAGATAATATTAAAGATAATAAAGAGGAGTTTAAAGTTAAGAGAATTATTTTATATTATTATAATAGAAAATAATATAAATACTTAGTAAAGTAGAAAGGTTATAATAGTTTAGAAAATTTATAGGTATTAAAAAGGGATTTTATTATAAAGGATATTATAAATAATTATAAGTAATAATTAAGTAGCTAGTTTATAGAGAGATAATTACTTTAGTAATTTAGTATATAAATATCCTATAATATAAGTTATATTTTTCTTAAAGTAAAAAACTACCTTATAGCTATTTAGTACCTATTATTCTATTATTATATTAGTAGCTATATTTTTATCTATAGTAGCTATAGAAGCCTTATTATTAGAAGACTCCTTCTTATCCTTATAAATAAATATATAAAGCTCTTTAGGGAGCTTAGAGAGGCTAATATAAGTAGGAATATTAGAAGTAAAGTTAGTAAACTAGTAATAAGTTAGTAAATTAAAAGCTATACCTAAAATAATAAGATATTACTATAGGAGTATACTAGGTAATAAAGCATAGGCTATTTATAATATTAATCTATACCTTAAGGTTTATAGCGTTAAATAGCTATAATATTATAGTATACTTATTAGCCTCTACCTTATATATAGCCTTAGTGGTTAATTAAGTATAGTAAATATATCTATATTAATTAGTATTTTTTATAGCTAGGAGGGTATTATATAACTTATATTTAGCCTATATAAGACCCTAGTAATAAGTTAGCTATAACTAAGTTATTAGAGTTAATATTCTTACTAGATACTTATAATATTAAATACCTTCTAGGATATTTCTTATTATCTTAAATAACTTATAATATAATTTTATAATTTAGGTAGGATACTAGTAGTATATTAGCTATCTAGAAGTAGTGTCTATTAGAAATATACTTATACTAATATATAATTTATTATTTTTTATATAGTAAGCACACTTAGAGGAATTCCCTAGCTAAAGTTAGTAATAAGAAAGTAGTAAGTAAGTAGCTTAGTTATACTAGAAGAATAATAGCACTTATTAGGAATAGGTTTCTTATTAAGAATATATTATAGCTTACTACTATTATCTTTAGGCGCTATTTACTAAATAATAGCTTACTAACTATAATATAGATATAGAATCTTAATACTACTATTTAGTAGGTTAGTAGCTATAATACTATAAGTAAGAGGTAAAACTTATATAGTAATCTTAGAAGCTTAGGATACCCTTTTATAAGGAGATTTTTCTAGGGTAGGAGCTAAAGAACTAGAAATTACTAGGTAAATAGTAGATATAGTAAACTAGCTATAAGTTAGTAATAACTAAGTAAGGAAGTAGGGTAGTAAGAGACTAATAATAAAGAAGCTTAGAAGTAAGAGCTAGGAATAATATAATCCTAGGTAAGGTTAGTAACTACTAAGTAATAGTAGCAGGAGCGTTACTATAAGGCTGTGAGGCCCCTCATAACATGACCCACGCGCATGCGTGCACCGCAGCGCTAGAGCACCGCGGCGCCTAATACTAGAAGGAAGGGCTAGGTCTATATAATATTAGTAAGCCACTAGCTATAAACTAGTAACTTATATATATATTATACTTAGACCTAGTAAGCTTTAGTTAATATATAAGTATACCCTATATTCTTTTACCTAGCTATCTTTATTTTTATAATTCTAAAGCTTCTACTACTAGCTACCTAAGAGTAATATAGGGCTAAGAACTACCTAATTAACCTAAGTAATATTAGATAATAACTAAAGTTAATTAAATAAGGGTAGTATTATTACTAAAGATATACTATATTCTATAGAAACTAGGACTAAACCTAGACTCTCTAATATTATAGCTAATACTATAGTAATAAATAAGTAAATTACTTAGCTTAAGAAACTTAAAAAACTATAGAAATAAAAGTAAGAGCTTATTAACCTTCTATAGCTAAGTAGAGAGAAAGAGAAGATAAAAAGGTAGTAAAGATCTAGTTCCTTCTCTAGTAATAGCTACTAAGAGGTTAAAGTTAGGAATATTACTAATCTCTAATACCCTATAAACCTATAGAAGTATAAAATATAGATAAATAACCTAAACTATACCTTTAATAGGGTAAAGTAAAAGTATTAGTATAATTACTAAAAAATCCTCTTTATACTTAATTATATATATAGTAATTATAGGGTAAGATAAGACTAATACCTTAATAAATAGATAGCTAATAACTAAAGTAATCTTAAAGATAACTAGAATATATTTAAGACCTAGACTCTTATACTACTCTAAGATACTACTAACTATAATACCTAAATAGCTATATAGCTAGAGAATATAAAGTAATATAAGGGCTAGAGTCTTATTAAATTTAGTATCTACTTAGATTTACTAGAGAAATACCTAGAAAGAGCTACTAAAAAGTTATAAGCTCTTATATTCTTTATAAAACTACTTCCTAATCTATATAACTAGATTAACCTATATACCTTTATTATAGGAAAGGTATAAGAGAAGGTTATATAACTTACTTAGTAACTCTAGGAGGCTATACTAAAGAGTAAGTAAAAGTCTAAGTATTTAGAAAATAAGGGCCTAAATAAGGCTCCCTAATATTATAGATATAACTTTCTATAAGGTAGAAGGTCTAATAAAGATTAGAAGGATAAGGACTAGGCTCCTACTACCTACCTAAATAACTATAAACCTAGGTATAAAAGGTAGTGTTTTAACTATAATAGCATAGAGTATCTTATAAATAGATATAATAAGCTAAAGAAGGAGTAATAAGACCTAGAAAACTCCCTAAGGTAGAAGTAGATACCCTTACCTCTACCTTAAATACTAAGGTACTAATAAGGTATTAATTTTACACACTAGTTACTATTTATAGGCATATAGATATTAAAATAGTAGTAGATCTTAATAGTTACACTAAGATTAATATTATTAGCGCTAAATTTATATAAGCCTATAAACTTAACTAAGCTAAAGCTATAGTACCTATTATTAAGGTAGTAGGGGCCCTTATAGTTCCCTAATATAGTGTCTATAAGGTCCCTATTATAATTAAAGACTTAAAAGGAGAAGAAAAGAACCTTAAGCTATTATATATAGCTATTAATAGGGACCTAAGAACTAAGGGAAGCCCTATATTAATTAGGATATATATACTTACTAAGGAATATATCTACCTTTACTTATACTTATAAGAGTAGTAGTTTAAGAAAAGAAAAAAAGCTTTTTTACTTATAACTCCCTATAAATTTATAAAGGTTATATATAATAAGACTATTATATATACTATTAATAGGGTTATAGAAGATAAGTTTATTACCCTTAGAGATAAAGAAGAGGTAAAGGTATATAAAACTATTAAAGATATCCCCTAGGAGCTATATAAGTTTAAAGATATATTTATATTAGATAAGATAGGGAGCCTACCTTTAAGAAAGATAACTAACTATATAATTAATCTAATACTAGGGGCTATACCCCTATATAGACTAATTTACCCCCTTTCCTAAGGTAAATTAAAGGAACTTTATAAGTATATTAATAAGAACCTATAGAAAGGCTAGATAAGACTATTAAAGAGCCCTATAGGTATGCCTATCTTATTTATACTAAAGAAAGATAGTATACTCTAATTATATATAGACTATTAGGGTCTTAATAGGGTAATATAGAAGAATTACTATACTCTCTCCCTAATTTTAGAGATCCTAGACTAGTGCTAAGGAGCTTACTTTTTCTTAAAAATTAATATTAAGGATACTTATTATAGAATCTAGATAAAAGGGGGTAATAAGTAAAAGACTATATTCTATATATACTATAGGCATTATAAATATCTTATAATGCCTTTTAGGTTAATAAATACCCTAGCTATATTCTAGAACTATATCTATAAAGCGCTTTATAAGCTAGTTAATACTATTTATATAGTATATCTAAATAATATCCTTATCTTTTTAAAAATATAAGAGAAGTATACTATATATATTAAAGAAGTCCTAGAGTATATAAAAGAGGTAGAATTATATATAAAACCCTCTAAATATAAGTTTTACTAAGAGTTAGTAGAGTTCCTAGGGTTTATTCTCTTTATTAATAGAATCTTAATAGATACCTACTAGGTTATTATTATTTAGGATTAGAAAGAACCTATAAGTTTTAAGAATATATAATCCTTCCTAGGGTTTTATAACTTTTACTAATAGTTTATCTATAGATACTTTAGGATTATAGTACTACTATATATATTAATAAAGGGTAGTTAGAATAATATCTAGACTAGGAGGTTTATATTTAGGGTAAGAGAATAGGTAGTGTTTTACTAGCTAAAAGATACCTTTTAGTAGGCTTCTCTTCTCTATTATTATAACCTAAGTTAACTAGTATATATTAAGATAAATACCTTAATCTTTATAATAGTAGGAATCTTATTATAATAAGATAATAAGGGCTACTAGTACCCTATAGCCTTCTAGTTAAGGAAGTTTACTAATACTAAATATAACTATAGTATACCTAACTAAGAGCTACTTACTATAGTTAAGTTATTTAAATACTAGTAATATTATATTAAAGGCATAGAGACCCTAGTAGAAGTCCTATTAGACTACTATAACCTATAAACCTTTATAAAGTAATAGAAGCTAAATAGAAAATAGGCTAGATAGTATATATTCTTATACCTACTAAACTTTATAATTAACTATAAACTAGGGAAGAGTAACCCTATAGATATACTATTAAGAAGGTCTAATTATAAAAGTAAACCCCTAATAAATAAGGTATTTCTACTAAAACTTAAGAAAAAATTAGTAGCTACTAAAGAAGTAGTAGAAAAAAAGATACTAATATATTAAAGAAGATATAGTAAAATACCTTTAGGGGAGAAAAATACCTTAGTCTTTATAAAGAGATATAGTAAAATACCTTTAGAGGAGGAAAATACCCTAGTCCCTATAGTAAAGGCTAGAGTAGCTATATTAAGAGGCTAGTTAGCTACTATAGATCTAGTAATAGGTTAGCTAAATAAAGGTAATTTCTAGGAGAAGGTAGTATATATCTAGGATACTAGTATAGTATAAGAGATCTAGGGGGCTATTATATTACTAGATCCCTACTAATCTAGCCTAAATAAACTATTAGTATTGAAAATGGAAGGGAATCTGTACTAGAGGGACAGGAAGACCTCCCTAGTAGATTCAACGCGGCGGCTTCTAGATTCACTATAATACGACGATTCTTCACAAGATATAGAGCTTTAATAGTTGAATATAGTAGATTTCAGCTAGATGAACGATCTGACGAGCAATGAGAGGATTTTCTGAGTTCCCCTTATAGACCTACTGACCATATCGACGGAAGGGGGTCGCTAGCCAGGTCTTAGGAGCTACTTTTTATTTTCCGCAAAATTCATTTGTATAGGAAAAGTAAAAAATCGACTCATAACCATACAATCTAGCCACCCACGTGCACTAACTAAGCAATCTAATAAGCAACCCTATAAATAAAATACATTATTAAATCCGGAAAAAATTAAGGATTCGAACAGTATAAGTTAGCCTTTTATACGACTACTAGTTCCCTAGTTATAGTCAATTTTAGCTTCCCTATAGGGTAGCCTAGTCGGCTTAGTCATACAAGCCTGTGGGTTAGTTATGTGCGGGAACGTAGATCACAGCCAAAGCTGCAGGCAACGCTGCAAGCAACGCCTTGTAACCAACGTTACAACAACGCAACTAGGCAACTAGTGGGCCTATAAAATAGTGCTATAAATAGCATAATTTTAACACTCCCTCTAGAAAAGTATAAGTTAACTAATTCAATACCTAAACTTAGCTCTTTAATAGATATCTAAGTTAACAATAAATTCAATAATAAATCCAATAATAATCTAATAACTTTTCAACTAATATTAATAACTTTTTAACGGAATTCCAGTGTTTTTGTTGATTTTAGGTTTTTCGACTTTTTAGTTGTTTTTCTTGAAAACTAGGCCTTTGTGTTCGTAAGACCTAATAGTTAAATAAATTATTAAAATTTATTGTTAGGCAGGGGCTTAGTTAAGCTATCTGTAGGCATCTCTTTAGTATTTATATAGATAACCTTAGCTATACCCTTCTAAACCTTTTCTCTAGTGTAGTTAAATTTTAGTAGGGTATGCTTTGTTCTGCTATAAAGAGCAGGGTTATTAGTGGTTATAATAGCGCCTTGGTTATCACTAAAAATCGGGACTAGAGGTGCTATAGGTAGCTTAATTTCCTTAAAAAGGCTATAGAGCCACTCTAGCTCCCTAATAGCTTCACATAGAGCATCTAATTCGGCCTCTAATGTCGATAAAGCTATCGTAGTTGCTTTCTTTGATTTCCAGCTAATAGGTCCTTTAGCTAGCTTATAGAGATAAGCATAGGTTGATTTAGAGGACTTATCTCCCGCGAAGTCACTATCACAGAAGCCAATAAGGGTTACAGAAGCCTTAATAGCATTTTTAGACCTTCTATAAGTTATAGAATAACTTATAGATCCTAGAAGGTATCTAAGCAGATATTTAGCAGCATTTAAGTGCTCTATATAAGGCTTAGATAGCGCTGTTAAAAGCCACTGAACCGGAAAAGCAATATCGGGCCTTGTAAGGAGTATTAAATACATAATAGTCCCTATAATACTTTGATAAAGCTTGTGATTGGAGGGGGAAAGAGGTTTAGTTAGGTAGGCTGCCTGCTTTATAATTCCGGGTTGTAGGGGAATTTTAGCAGGCCTAGCATCTTTTATATTAAATCTCTCTAGGGCTTCAGAAATATACTGGGACTAGTGGATAGTTAGGGTCCCTTTCTTTCAATTTCTAGTGATTTAAACGCCTAGGAAGAATTCGGCTAGCCCACGATCTTCTATAGGATAAGCTTTGTGTAATAGCTTCTTTAGCCTGTTAATATAAGCTAGATCCGGTCCTATTAGAAGACAGTCATCTACATAAGTCACTATATATGTAGATATAGTTAGGTTGAAGAAGACAGCAGGGTTAGATATAAGGGGGTGGAAGCCTAATTTTCGAAGAAGTTCCTTTAGGGCCTACTGCCACTCTCTAGAGCTCTGTTTTAATCTATATAAAGCTTTCTATAGGAAAATAACCTGCTTTTAAGAGGGATTATAGCCGTATTTTTTAAGTAATTTAGCTATCTTAGGCGTAGCAGCTTTAGCAAATTCAACGAATCCATCAGGGATCTGCATGTAGATAGCTTCTTTTAGCAAGCTATTTAGGAAGGCCCCTATAAAGTTAACCTGTTTAACTTCCTAGTTATTATAAGCCGCTAGGGCTAGTAATATCCGCTAACTAGGGGGAATGCTAGTAGCAGCGTAGGTCTCGATATAATCCTGACCTTCTATCTGCATAAAGCCTTTTGTAACAAGTCAGGCCTTGTGTTTTATAGGATTATTTTCTTTATCCTTTTTAAGCTTATAGATAAGCCTATTTTTAAGAACTTTTTAGCCCTTAGGAATCTAGTCTATCCCTATAAATTTAAAAGTTCTGGTAGCTAGTAGCTGCTTAAATTCGCTAAAGGTAGTATTAACCTATTTTTGGCTATCCTTGCTTTTTAATGCTTGTTTCCAGGTCTTAGGGGTATCCGGATTGTTGTTATTAGATGACGATTTAGCCTTTTCTTGTGCCTTAAAGCATATCTCCTTAACGAAGGAAGATAAATTAAAATCATTAATATCCATAGAATCAGGGTTAATTGAAGAATCTGAATCTAAAAACGGTTTTTCGATAGCACCCTTATTAGGGGCGCTAGAGCTTAGGCTCTCTAGGGGTAGCGCTGGAGGCGTTATAGCGGTCGTCCTAGGCGTTATAGGCGCGGCGGGCGCTGTAGGCGCTATGGGCGCTGGGGGCGCTAGAGGCTTTAGATAGCTATCCTGAACCTCTAGATCTCGTGAGATATTAGCTTCTCCCTCTAAAGGATAGCTCCCTAAAGGCTTAGGGGACCCTACAGAGCCTATATCCTCTATAATCTTAATAAAGCTAGTCTTAATAACTAACCTTTTAGAGGGTATATAAACAAGATAGACACTGGAACCTAGAGTAGCAAGCAGCTGGCTAGGGATAGTCCTAGGGGCTAGCTTCTAAAGCTTTGATCTCTGCTCCGGAGGTATTAGAACCTCGCAATAAGACCCTATAGCCCTAATTTTTGAGAAATCAGGCTTATAGATAGTCTTAGGCTCTAAGTTAGCTAGAAATAGCTACTTAGGGGTTAGGGGCTTAGTTATATTAGCGGTAATATTAACTAAGTCCACTATAGCTGGAAGGATATAAGACTATAGATATAAAGGCAGCTTAGACCACTAAAGTGTAGCTCTAAGCCAGTCTAGGATAACCCTAATAGCCCTCTTAACTAGCCTATTCTATTCATAAATATAGGGGCAAGAGATGCTAAAGCAAATTCCTTTAGAAGATAACTAAGACTAAAGTTCGTTGTTAATTTCAGTACCTCCGTTAAAGTGAAGGTGCCTAGGATACGCGTTATATCGGTTTTTCAGGGCCTTAAAGAAGCCCTTAATAGCAGTATAAAGGGTCTAACCTTCTTTATTAGCTAATAAAAAGCACCACTTATACCGGGATTTTCGATTAATAAGGATAAGGACTAGGGCCTTCTTATTATGTGGTATAGGTTTAATTTTAACCATATCTCCCTCTAGAATATCTAAAACCCTAGGGGGGTCCTAAATAGGTCTTTTAGTAGGTCTTCTAATAGCCTTCGATTGCATACAGGCTATGCAGTTAAAATCCTTGTCTTTAATGGCGGAAAAATCAGGGATCCCTTTAGCTAATTTCGAAGATTTCTTAAGTAAAGGGAGGCTAATATGGCCTAATCGAATGTGCCAAAGAAGGGCTAAATCTAGTAACTTCTTATAACTAGGATCTAGCTTAGAAGATCTATCAGAGCTATTATCCCCTAGCTCCCTCTGTTGCCAGGCCTCTTAAGAATCACAGGCCTCTAGGGGCAGTAGACGGCCACTATCGTCACCTAAGTCATTAGGGTATGGACCTTCTAAACCCCCTATAGAAGATGCCTAACTAGGAGGAGCTTCAGTGGGACATAGGGCTAAATCTTCGTCTTCTTCAGAGTCTAATTCTTCGATTCGTTAATATTCCTCGGGATTAAATACTAGCTGCGGAATTTGAACCTCTATAGGGTAGGAAAACCCTAATTCAGTCTTATAGGCTCTTTGCTGTTGGTTTTGTTGTTGGTTACAAAATTAAGAGCCTATAAAGGAGAGGTGGGTTAAATGCTTGCAGATCTTAGGAGTAGCTTGCCCCTTAATCTGCAAAAAGAAGCCGTGTTTAGTAGGTTCTAGTAACCCACAGGGGCTTTTATTGGCTAGGAAAAGCTAATCTTTAGCTAGATAACCTCCCTTAAGATAGTGGGATAACCCGCTAACTAGGTTAGTATCTATACCGGGGAAATATAGGGCATCTAATAGAGCTAAAGGCCTATATTCTGGTGGGTTTTTCTTGACCAGAACGTTAAAAACAGCGGTGCCTCTTCCTTTAGGATAAATAGGTCCTCCTGCTGTAATTATAGGGCCAGTTTAACCTTTCTTAAGAGGCTTAAAGTCCCTAAAGAAAGCCCTATTATTACAAATATAACAAGAAGAACCTATATCGTATAGAAGGGAGTTTTTAACCATATTATTAGAGTAGCTAAAAGTAGGCTTAGTAGTAGTGTTACTAGTAGCACTAGAAGTATCTAAATTAGATTCAGAATCACTACTATCCTCGCTGCTAGACTCGCTAGAATCTAGTTCTTTAACGTATCCCGTGGCTAGACTATAGCCTAATGCAAAAGTAGCTTCTTTTCCTTTATCTTTATCCCTGTTACCACTCTTCTTCTTCTGCTTTTTCTTCCTAGAGGCTTTAGAAGGGTTTAAATCCTTCTTATCCTGCTCTTTAGTGGCGTTAGTAGAGTCCTTCTTAGTATTAGGATTAGAAGGTGACTTCTTTTCCTTGTCCTTAGAATTTCCCTTATTATTAGAAGCCTTATAGCTAAGAGCTTTAGCTATAGGGGAGGTTTTATCCCTCTGCTCTTCTAATAAATCCGCTATAAGGAACTGTAAATTTAAGGTATTTACAGGCAGCCCTTATGCCCTAGTAGCTCTAATAGTAAATCTTTATCTCTTAGCCTAGCTAGGAAAGGTCTGCTTTAATGCGTTAATATAATAGTTTACTTAATCTATAGGAGCGATCTCTACACTATAAAGCTATAGTCTAGCTAGTAAGTTATTAAAATTAGCATTAAAAGCCTCTAAAGATCCCTTATAATTTAAAAAATTTAGGGAGTAGTAGCTAGTGTATAGCGTACCTCGCTGGATTTTAGCACTCTATGAATATTGCCTAATAAGGACTTTATAGGCTTCTTTAGGGGATTTTTGCTAATATATAGCTGCCTGCGGTCCTAGTTAATAGCTATCTCTTAATATTATTAAAAGAATAGCTTAATCACAGTTAGCTAGATAGCCTGCTAAGCTAGGATTATCTATAAATTTAGGTAATCCTAGGGCTCTAAATTAGATACTTAGGGCTTGCTTCCACTAATTATAGTTTTTAGGGCCTTTTAGCTTAGCTCCCTTAGGAATAGAGTAAACCTTCTTATTTAGTTCCTTAATAGCCCCTGTGTTAAAGGTAGCTTATAAGTTACTAGAAGGTAAACTCGTAGAATTAGCGGCAGGCAGGTCTTCTACCAGAGCTTTAGTATTTTCTTCTCTTAGCTTAGTAGAATCCTAAAGACCTTACATAGTAGTCATAGTTTGCGTTAATTTATCTAATAGATCTCTAATACTAGCCTTGTTTTTTAGATAATTTAACTCAGTATGCTTAATAAAATTAGTTAAGGTCTTGCCTTATTATTTAATTTAGCTCTATATCTATTATTATAGTTATAAAGCACTAGCTTAAATAGCTAGACCTTCTATATCCATCCTATTAGGGTCCCTAGGAGGGCTAGAAGGGCCTGTAGTAGGTCCCTTACCCTTATAATTTAGTGGTGCTATCTCTTAAAAATTCCTATGTAAGATCTCTAAATTTATTCCTATTATAAATAACGCGCGCTAGAAGCTGGTTATAGTGCAACCTAGCTGCGCACGCAAATTGTGCGGCGGGGCTGTTTAAAAGGGTACCCCTTAAGGTCTAAAAGTGGGTCTGCGGTATGCGCGGGCAGAAACAGACCGGAGAAGATTCTCTGCGAAAATTTTCTTAACACTAAAAATAATAGATAGGAATAATAGCTATTACAGTAGCCACAACGCAACGTAACATAATGTATAGTGCGTGCAATGTAGTGTAATAGGTTAAAAAGCCTAGTATTAATATACTAGATGTTTGATAATTTAAGGAATGCAGCGTATCTATAGAGTAGATAATATTAATATATAACGGTCGCGGCAGTAAATTAGATTACTAAAAAAGAGGTTGTGGTTGTAACTAGATAGTTACGGTTACAATATAGTAGTTATAGGTGCGGCTGTAGTTGAATTCAACACTAAGGGTCTGATGTTATGATGCGTAGAGCTAGTGGATGAAAAGCTTTAAATTCTAGCGGTTTCCTTTGTAATCTAAGAGCCCACAGGTCTAGTAGAGAGTAACTAGTACCTAAAATCAAGCACTAATTGCAGTAGAATAACACAGTAATATAGTAATCTTTAGGCCTTCTAGGCTTATAACCTATTGAAAATAGAAGGGAATCTGTACTAGAGGGATAGGAAGACCTCCCTAGTAGATTTAACGCGGCGGCTTCTAGATTCACTATAATACAACGATTCTTCATAAGATATAGAGCTTTAATAGTTAAATATAGTAGATTTTAGCTAGATAAATAATCTAATAAGCAATAAGAGGATTTTCTAAGTTCCCCTTATAGACCTACCGACCATATTGATGGAAGGGGGTCGCTAGCTGGGTCTTAGGAGCTACTTTTTATTTTCCGCAAAATTCATTTATATAGGAAAAGTAAAAAATCGACTCATGACCATACAATCTAGCCACCTATGTGCACTAACTAAGTAATCTAATAAGCAACCCTATAAATAAAATACATCATTAAATCCGGAAAAAATCAAGGATTCGAACAGTATAAGTCAGCCTTTTATATAACTACTAGTTCCCTAGTTACAGTCGATTTTAGCTTCCCTATAGGGTAGCCTAGTTGGCTTAGCTATACAAGCCTGTGGGTTGGTTGTGTGCGGGAACGTAGATCACAGCCAAAGCTGCAGGCAACGCTGCAAGCAACGCCTTGTAACCAACGTTGCAACAACGCAACTAGGCAACTAGTGGGCCTATAAAATAGTGCTATAAATAGCATAATTTTAACAATTAGTATAGCTACTATAGAAGGCCTAAAGCTAAGATCTAGACCTATAAAGGTAGAGTAAAGAGATTAATTCCCTAGAGAGAGGGAAAGCTAGTCTATAGTTATATAGTATAAGGGGCCTCCTAATATATAAAAACTAGGTAGTTATTCCCTAAGAGCCTACTTTATAATAGGAGCTTCTATAGCTATACTATAATAATCTACTAGTAGGTTACTTTAGGACTAAGTAAATACTTAAGCTATTAAAGCACTACTTTTAGTAGCTAGCTATAAATAAGTCTATATTAAACTATATTATAAGCTATAGGATATATTAGTAAATAGTTACTAAAAGGTATTACCTATATAGGAGTTTTAAATTACTACTAATACTAGAGTAACTATAGGTAGAAATCTTAATAGACTTTATTATAGGATTACCTATTATATAAGAAGGTAAATAAGAAACTAATATAATCCTAGTAATTATAAACTAATATACTAAGTACTCTATCTTCCTACCTATAATAACTATAATTAATATAGCTAAGTTAATAGAACTTTTTTATAAGGAAATTAAGCTATAATTTAGGCTACTAAAGGGTATTATATCTAATAGAGGATCTATTTTTATAAGCTAATTCTAGTTAGACCTATATTACTTATTATATATAAAATATAGGCTTTTTATAGTATTTTACCCCTAAACTAATAGGTAGACTAAGAGAACTAACTAGGTACTAGAGTACTACCTATAATACTTTACTTCTAAAAACTAGTAAATATAGCCTAAGCTACTCCTAGTTATATAATTTACCTATAATAATATAGTAAATAAAACTAAAAGCTACTTACTAAACTATATACTTATAGGGTACTTACTAGAGTTTTAGCTAGCCCTTAGGGATAAGGTTATAGAAGGGGAGGTACTAGAGGCTTATACTTATATTATAAAGTTATATAAAGTTAAGGAGTAGCTAATATAAAACTAGGTGTTAAAATTATGCTATTTATAGCACTATTTTATAGGCCCACTAGTTGCCTAGTTGCGTTGTTGCAACGTTGGTTACAAGGCGTTGCTTGCAGCGTTGCCTGCAGCTTTGGCTGTGATCTACGTTCCCGCACACAACCAACCCACAGGCTTGTATGACTAAGCCGACTAGGCTACCCTATAGGGAAGCTAAAATCGACTGTAACTAGGGAACTAGTAGTCGTATAAAAGGCTGACTTATACTGTTCGAATCCTTGATTTTTTCCGGATTTAATGATGTATTTTATTTATAGGGTTGCTTATTAGATTGCTTAGTTAGTGCACGTGGGTGGCTAGATTGTATGGTTGTGAGTCGATTTTTTACTTTTCCTATATAAATGAATTTTGCGGAAAATAAAAAGTAGCTCCTAAGACCCGGCTAGCGACCCCCTTCCGTCGATACAGTCGGTAGGTCTATAAGGGGACTCAGAAAATCCTCTCATTGCTCGTCAGATCGTTCGTCTAGCTGAAATCTACTATATTTAACTATTAAAGCTCTATATCTTGAAGAATCATCGTATTATAGTGAATCTAGAAGCCGCCGCGTTAGAATCTACTAGGGAGGTCTTCCTATCCCTCTAGTACAGATTCCCTTCCATTTTCAATAGGTTATGAGCCCGGAAGGCCTATAAGATTACTACATTACTGCGTTATTCTACTGCGATTAGTGCTTGATTTTAGGTACTAGTTACTCTCTACTAGACCTGTGGGCTCTTAGATTACGAAGGAAATCCGCTAGAATTTGAAGCTTTCATCTACTAGCTCTACGCATCGCAACATCAGACCCTTGGTGTTGAATTCAACTACAGCCGCAACCGTAACTATCTAGTTACAACCACAACCTCTTTTAGTAATTCTATTCACTGCCGCGACCGTTATATTTAATATTATCTACTCTGTAGATACGCTGCATTTCTTTTAAATCATCGAACATCTAGTATATCTATACTAGGCTTTTTGACCTATTGCACTACGTTACACGCACTATACACTACGTTACGTTGCGTTGTAGCTTCTGCAATACCTATTACCTACGATCCTATTTTTGGTGTTAAGAAAATTTTCGCAGAGAATCTTCTCCGGTCCGTTTCTGCCCGCGCATACCGCAGACCCACTTTTAGACCTCGAGGGGCACCCTTTCAAACAGCCCCACCGCACAATTTGCGTGCGCAGCCCGGTTGCACCACAACCTAGCTTCTAGCGCGCGTTATTTGCAACAGGAAGAAATTTGGAGATCTTACACAGGATATCTTTTAAGATCCTAGGAAATGGCACCACCAAGTTATAAGGGTAAGGGACCTGCTATAGGCCCTTCTTCTAGCCCTCCTAGGGACCCTAATAGGATGGAAATAGAAGGTCTGGCTGTTTAAGCCAGTGCTTTACAACTGCAACAACAGATGCAGAGCTAAATTAAATAACAAGGCAAGACCTTAACTAATTTTATTAAGCATACTAAGTCAAATCGTCTAAAAAACGAGGCTAGCATTAAAGATCTATTAGATAAATTAACGTAAACCATAACTGCTATGTAAGGTCTTCAGGATTCTACTAAGCTAAGGGAAGAAAATACTAAAGCTCCGGTAGAAGACCTGCCTGCCGCTAATTCTGCGAGTTTACCTTCTAGTAACTTACAAGCTGCCTTTAATATAGGGGCTATTAAGGAACTAAATAAGAAGGTTCACTCTATTCCTAAGGGAGCTAAGCTAAAAGGCCCTGAAAACTATGATCAGTGGAAGCAAGCCCTGAGTATCTAATTTAGAGCCCTAGGATTGCCTGAATTTATAGATAATCCTAGCTTAGCAGGCTATCTAGCTAACTGTAATTAAGCTATTCTTTTGATAATATTGAGAGATAGCTGTCAACTAGGACCGCAGGTAGCTATATGTTGGCAAAAATCCCCCGAAGAAGCCTATAAAGTCCTTATTAGGCAATATTCGTAGAGTGCTGAAATCTAGCGAGGTATGCTATACGCTAGCTACCACTCCCTAAATTTTTTAAATTATAAGGGATCTTTAGAGGCTTTTAATGCTGATTTTAATAACTTACTAGCTAGACTATAGCTTTGTAGTGTAGAGATCGCTCCTATTAATTAAGTAAACCATTATATTAATGCATTAAAGTAGACCTTTCCTAGCTGGGCTAAGAGACAAAGATTTACTATTAGAGCTGCTAGGGCACAAGGACTGCCTGTAAATACCTTAAATTTACAGTTCCTAATGGCTGATTTATTAGAAGAGCAGAGGGATAAAACCTCCCCTGTAGCTAAAGCTCTTAGCTATAAGGCTTCTAATAATAAGGGAAATTCTAAGGACAAGGAGAAGAAATCTAATCCTAATACTAAGAAGGACTCTACCAACGCCACTAAAGAGCAGGATAAGAAGGATTTAAACCCTTCTAAAGCCTCTAGGAAGAAAAAGCAGAAGAAGAAGAGTGGCAATAGGGATAAAGGAAAAGAAGCTGCTTTTGCGTTAGGCTATAGCCTAGCCACGGGATACGTTGAAGAACTAGATTCTAGCGAATCTAGTAGCGAGGATAGTAGTGATTCCGAATCTGATTTGGATACCTCTAGTACTACCACCACTAGTGACACTACTAGCAAGCCTACTTTTAGCTACTCTAACGATGTGGTTAAAAACTCCCTTTTGTACGATATAGGTTCTTCTTGTCATATTTGTAATAATAGGGCCTTCTTTAGGGACTTTAAGCCTCTTAAGAAAGGTTAAACCGGCCCTATAATTACAGTAGGAGGACCTATTTATCCTAAAGGAAGAGGCACCGCTGTTTTTAACGTTCTGGTCAAGAAAAATCCACCAGAATATAGGCCTCTAGCTCTGTTAGATGCCCTATATTTCCCCGGTATAGATACCAACCTAGTTAGCGGTTTATCCCACTATCTTAAGGGAGGTTATCTAGCTAAAGATCAGCTTTTCCTAGCTAATAAAAGCCCCTGTGGGTTACTAGAACCTGCTAAACACGGCTTCTTTTTGCAGATTAAGGGGCAAGCTACTCCTAAGATCTGCAAGCATTTAACCCACCTCTCCTTTATGGGCTCTTAATTTTGCAACCAATAACAAAGCTAACAAAGAGCCTATAAGACCGAATTAGGGTTTTCCTACCCTATAGAGGTTCAAATTCCGTAGCTAGCATTTAATCCCGAGGAATATCAACAAATCGAAGAATTAGACTCCGAAGACGAAGATTCAGCCCTATGTCCCACCGAAGCTCCTCCTAGTTAGGCATCTTCTATAGGGGGTTTAGAAGGTCCATACCCTAATGACTTAGGTGACGATAGTGGCCGTCTACTGCCCCCAGAGGCCTGTGATTCTCAAGAGGCCTGGCAACAGAGGGAGCTAGGGGATAATAGCTCTGAAAAGCTAGATTCTAGTTATAAGAAATTGCTAGATTTAGCCCTTCTTTGGCACATTCGATTAGGCCACATTAGCCTCCCTTTACTTAAGAAATCTTCGAAATTAGCTAAAGGGATCCCTGATTTTTCCGCCGTTAAAGAAAAGGATTTTAACTGCATAGCCTGTATGCAATCGAAGGCTGTTAGAAGACCTACTAAAAGACCTATTCAGGACCCCCCTAGGGTTTTAGATATTCTAGAGGGAGATACGGTTAAAATCGAGCCTATACCGCACAATAAGAAGGCCCTAGTCCTTATACTTATTAATCGAAAATCCCGGTATAAGTGGTGTTTTTCATTAGCTAATAAAGAAGGTCAGACCCTTTATACTGCTATTAAGGGCTTCTTTAAGGCCCTGAAAAACCGATATAACGCGTATCCTAGGCACCTTCACTTCGACGGAGGCACTGAAATCAACAACGAACTTTAGTCTTGGTTATCTTCTAAGGGAATTTGCTTTAGCACCTCTTGCCCCTATATTCACGAACAGAATGGGCTAGTTAAGAGGGCTATTAGGGTTATCCTAGACCAGCTTAGAGCTACACTTCAATGGTCTAAGCTGCCTTTATATCTATGGTCTTATATCCTTCCAGCCATAGTGGACTTAGTTAATATCACCGCCAATACAACTAAGCCCCTAACCCCTAAGCAGCTATTTCTAGCTAACTTAGAGCCTAAGACTATCTATAAGCCTAACTTCTCGAAAATTAGGGCTATAGGGTCTTATTGCGAGGTTCTAATACCTCCGGAGCAGAGATTAAAGCTTTAGAAGCTAGCCCCTAGGACTATCCCTAGCCGGCTGCTTGCTACTCTAGGTTCTAGCGTTTATCTTATTTATATACTCTCTAAAAGGTTAGTTATTAAGACTAGCTTTGTTAAGATTATAGAGGATATAGGCTCTATAGGGTCCCCTAAGCCTTTAGGGAGCTATCCTTTAGAGGGAGAAGCTAATATCTCACGAGATCTAGAGGTTCAGGATAGCTATCCAAAGCCTCTAGCGCCCCCAGCGCCCACAGCGCCTACAGCGCCCGCCGCGCCTACAACGCCCGGGACGACCGCTGTAACGCCTCTAGCGCTACCCCTAGAGAGCCTAAGCTCTAGCGCCCCTAATAAGGGTGCTATCAAAAAACCGTTTTTAGATTCGGATTCTTTAATCGACCCTAATTCTATGGATATCAATGATTTCAACCTATCTTCTTTCATTAAGGAGATATGCTTCAAGGCACAACAAAAGGCTAAATCGTCAGCTAACAACAATAACGATTCGGATACACCCAAGACCTGGAAATAAGCATTAAAAAGCAAGGATAGCTAAAAATAGGTTAATGCTACCTTTAGCGAATTTAAGTAGCTACTAGCTGCCAGAACTTTTAAATTTATAGGGATAGACTAGATTCCTAAGGGCTAAAAAGTTCTTAAAAATAGGCTTGTCTATAAGCTTAAAAAGGATAAAGAAAATAATCCTATAAAACACAAGGCCTGACTTATTATAAAAGGCTTTATGCAGATAGAAGGTTAGGATTATATTGAGACCTACGCTACTACTAGCATTCCCCCTAGTTAGCGGATATTACTAGCCCTAGCGGCTTGTAATAACTAGGAAGTTAAACAGGTTGACTTTATAGGGGCTTTCCTAAATAGCTTACTAAAAGAAGCTATCTACATGCAGATCCCTAATGGATTCGTTGAATTTGCCGAAGCTACTACGCCTAAGATAGCTAAATTACTCAAAAAATACGGCTATAATCCCTCTTAAAAGCAGGTTATTTTCCTATAGAAAGCTTTATATAGATTAAAATAGAGCTCTAGAGAGTGGCAGCAGGCCCTAAAGGAACTTCTTTGAAAATTAGGCTTCCACCCCCTTATATCTAACCCTGCTGTCTTCTTTAACCCAACTACATCTATATATATAGCGACTTATGTAGATGACTGTCTTCTAATAGGACCGGATCTAGCTTATATTAACAGGCTAAAGAAGCTATTACACAAAGCTTATCCTATAGAAGATCGTGGGCTAGCCGAATTCTTCCTAGGCGTTCAAATCACTAGAAATTAAAAGAAAGGGACCCTAACTATCCACTAGTCCTAGTACATTTCTAAAGCCCTAGAGAGATTTAACATAAAAGATACTAGGCCTGCTAAAATTCCCCTATAACCCGGAATTATAAAACAGGCAGCCTACCTAACTAAACCTCTTTCCTCCTCCGATCACAAGCTTTATTAGAGTATTATAGGGACTATTATGTACTTAATACTCCTTATAAGGCCTAATATTGCCTTTCTGGTTCAGTAGCTTTTAACAGCGCTATCTAAGCCTTATATAGAGCACTTAAATGCTACTAAACATCTGCTTAGATACCTTCTAGGATCTATAAGTTATTCTATAACTTATAGAAGGTCTAAAAACGCTATTAAGGCTTCTGCAACCCTTATTGGCTTCTGTGATAGCGACTTTGCGGGAGATAAGTCCTCTAAATCAACCTATGCTTATCTCTATAAGCTAGCTAAAGGACCTATTAGCTAGAAATCAAAGAAAGCAACTACAATAGCTTTATTAACATTAGAGGCCAAATTAGATGCTCTATGTGAAGCTATTAGGGAGCTAGAGTGGCTCTATAGCCTTTTTAAGGAAATTAAGCTACCTATAGCACCTCTAGTCCCGATTTTTAGTGATAACTAAGGCGCTATTACAACCGCTAATAACCCTGCTCTTCATAGCAGAATAAAGCATACCCTGCTAAAATTTAACTACACTAGAGAAAAGGTTTAGAAGGGTATAGCTAAGGTTATCTATATAAATACTAAAGAGATGCCTGCAGATGGCTTAACTAAGCCCCTGCCTAACGATAAATTTCAATAATTTATTTAACTATTAGGTCTTACGAACATAAAGGCCTAGTTTTAAAGAAAAACAACTAAAAAGTCGAAAAACCTAAAATCAACAAAAACACTGGAATTCCGTTGAAAAGTTATTAATATTAGTTGAAAAGTTATTGGATTATTATTGGATTTATTATTGAATTTATTGTTAACTTAGATATCTATTAAAGAGCTAAGTTTAGGTATTAAATTAGTTAACTCATACTTTTCTAGAGGGAGTGTTAAAATTATGCTATTTATAGCACTATTTTATAGGCCCACTAGTTACCTAGTTGCGTTGTTGTAACGTTGGTTACAAGGCGTTGCTTGCAGCGTTGCCTGCAGCTTTGGCTGTGATCTACGTTCCCGCACACAACCAACCCACAGGCTTGTATGACTAAGCCGACTAGGCTACCCTATAGGGAAGCTAAAATTGACTGTAACTAGGGAACTAGTAGTTGTATAAAAGGCTAACTTATACTGTTCGAATCCTTGATTTTTTCCGGATTTAATGATGTATTTTATTTATAGGGTTGCTTATTAGATTGCTTAGTTAGTGCACGTGGGTGGCTAGATTGTATGGTCGTGAGTCGATTTTTTACTTTTCCTATACAAATGAATTTTGCGGAAAATAAAAAGTAGCTCCTAAGACCTGGCTAGCGACCCCCTTCCGTTGATACGGTCGGTAGGTCTATAAGGGGACTCAGAAAATCCTCTCATTGCTTGTTAGATCGTTTGTCTAGCTAAAATCTACTATATTTAACTATTAAAGCTCTATATCTTGAAGAATCGTCGTATTATAGTGAATCTAGAAGCCGCCGCGTTAGAATCTACTAGGGAGGTCTTCCTATCCCTCTGGTACAGATTCCCTTCCATTTTCAATACTAGGTAAAAGCTACTAAATCCTAGGTAAAGTACTATAATAAATATTACTAACTACTTACTCTTAAAAAAGGTAACCTAGTATTACTATTAGTAAGGAATATATAGCTTAAGAAAGTAAAATAGAAGCTAATTACTAGGTTTATTAGACTATTTTATATACTTAATACTATTAGTAAGTAAGTATATTAGCTTATACTACTAGAAAAATATAGTAGGTTATATTTATTTATTTATTTATATACACTAGCTAGCCTAATTTAGCTGTCTCTAGTACTCTAGCGGTTTAGTTAAAGGGGAAAACCTTCTAGAGGATAAAAAACCCCCTTATAACTCTATATAGTCTGGCGCTAGCTCTATAGTAGGCTAGCGCTGCTATTATAGTTACCTATTATAGTTATTTATTACTAGCTTATGCTAGACTTATCCCTATTAGTAGAGTTACCTCTACCTTATACCTTAAGCCTAGCTCTAGGCTCTCCTCTAGCTCTACTCTAATCTATTTCTATCTACCTCCTAGTAGGTAAAATCTAATACTATATAGTAATCTACTCTTAACTTACTTTTTTTATGCTTTATTATTAATATATCTAATACCCTACTTTTTAGTTTATTCTACCTCTTCTCTAGTCTAGTCTAGTTATAAAGTTAGAGTACCTGGTTTTTTAAAACTCTAAAGGGGGAGAGGGTAAAGCTAGCTTAGTTCCACTATAATCCTACTGCTCTCTTATATTAGGCTTTTCTATCTATCTATAGTATCTATATATTTTATTAAGCGGAAAACAACACCCTAAAAGACATGATGCTAGCCTATGGTCGCAAGTAGCTCTATAGCCTACACGTAATAAGAGGGGTTAATTAACTTAATAATATTAATCATAATAATAGCTAGAGAAATCTTATTATATAGAGATACTCTAGATTAAATAGTCTATTAGATTAGAAGTGCTGTCTTAATTAAATAAGGGGAAATAATCTTAGTTTATCTTATTATAAGCTTAGGTATCTTCTTAATAAAACTCAGTAAAACTTAAGGGTTAATTTAAGAATCTTGTGGTGCGTGGATAATGCAAAAAGAATCTAGCTATAGGCAGTCTCTTTATAGATTAAATAGTCCCCTTACTTAGATAACTAATATTATTATCCCTTATTGTGTTATCTGTCTTAATGATCCCTAGCGCTTGTTATTGTGATCGCGTGTTTTCTAGGCGCGCATCTTATGGCATATAATATTATCTTTAAATCTAGGTAATACTTTAAGGACCCCCCCCTCTCTAGAGATTATAAAAGAAATCCCTTCTACCTCTAGATCTAGGCCTTTTTCTTTCTTCCTTTATTACACTTCCTATAGGTTCTCTTCCCCTTCCTTTTTTCCTTTCTCTTCCCCTTTATTTTCTTATATACTCTTAGGCCCTAACCCTAGCTAGGTCTAGTTTAGTTACTAATATTAATATAGTTATAGCCTATTATTATATCTTCTTAGTATTCTATATTACCTATAAGTCTAACCCTACTTCCCTATAACTTTAGTACTAATCTATATAGGAACCCTCTCTTTACTACCTAAGGAAGTAGCTTATATTAAAGTAGCTTTAGAGAGTACTTAATTATAAATTATAGGTAAGACTCTCCTACCCTAGCGCTAGGCCTGTTTTACTACTAATTTAGTTTATCTAGGTAAGCTATAAATATTCTAGTATATCTCTTATTATATATAATTATTAAAAAACCTAGGGCACTAGTGTTATAATATAGTTAGTATATTTCTTCTCCCTTATGCTATAGTAGTAGTAGGGCTAATCTATTTTCCTAGGGGCTATAACTAATATATATTTTAATTACTAGGTTTAAAATAATAGATATAAAAAGGTAATATATATTCTATCTATTTTTAGGGTAGTGCTACTGCTAACCTAGCTCTAGGTTAAAATTACTAGGCGCTAAGTAGAGTACTAGTGGTTAACTAAGGTATTTACTAAAATTACTAAAGGTATAGATATAAGTGTTTTTCTAATTAGTCTAGTCTAGCCCTATACTAGTGCTAATCTATCTCTTCCCTAGGTCCTAGTTAACTTTAGTGCTTATATTAAGAAGCTATATATAGAGAATTAAAGTAAGTAAAAATAGAGTATATTAGTAATAGGTCTAGTCTAGGGGGAGAGTAGGTCTATAAGAGACTAGTATAAGGAGATAATCTTCTAGCTATATAAACTAGATACTTAGATAGTAGAGTTAATCTAGCTCTAGGTCGCTGCCCTACTAGCTAAGAGCTAGGCTAGGGCCCTAGAGGATATAATCCCTATTCTAGAAAAGGAGTAGTTATTTTTTATTTATTTTTATATTAGTATAGTGGTAGTAGTGGGGTAGGGGAGGCCTAGGGGGGGATTATATACCTAGTATTTAAGTGTTTTAATAGTTTAAATCTAAAGAGTTATTCTAGTATATACTCTTCTCTTATATATATACTCTTACCCTATCTCTAGCTCCTTACTACCCCTAGACTATTTAGTCTAGTCTTAGTCTCCCACTACTCCTATTATTACTACTATCTAATATAGTTATTCTCTCTAGATTTAGCCTCCTATATTATAAGCGCTCTATCTCTAGTTCTAGTGCCCTTAACTTAGCTACTAAGTTATATACTAGTATATAATATTATAGTCTCTTTATAGCTAAGAACTATTTAGCTAAGTATCTTACTCTCTAGGGGTTATCTAGGGCTAGCCTTACTTCCTATATATCTATAGGCTAGCGCTAATAGGGTTATATATAGCTATATTTATAGTAGTTAATAATTATATAGTACTAGTCCTCTTCTACTTATCTATAGCTATATAGGGGCAAAGCTACCCTAGTAACGCCCCTAAGGAAGAGGAATTTATTAAGTCTAATCTTACCTATATATAGTTATATAATTATAGAGGAGATATACTTATCTAGTCTAGTGTAGAATCTTTAGATTATCTTTAGGTTATAGTTTAGTGGTTAGTCTTTAGTTAGCTCTCTACTACACTAGCTCTAGGCTAGTCTCTCTTTACTATACTATACTTCCTAGTATCTCCTCTATTCCTTATATAGTTCTATATTTAGCTTATTTTTAACTTAGTTTCTCTATCTTTAGGGTCTTCTTTAGTATAGTATAGTTACTACTAGGCTAGCTACTACTTAGATTATCTTAGCTATTCCACTAGCTATAATTTTTTCCTTAAACCTCTTCTTAATATAGTTTAGGTAGAGGTCTAGGGGGGGAACTAAGGTCTTAGCTTCTAGTTATATAATTAGTATAGCCCTAAACACCCCTATAATAACTTAGAGGTAGGCTAACTAGTCTATTATAAAGCTTTTTATAATATCTCTAGGGTTTCTAGCTCTTTTAGTTAGTATATAGTATACACTTACTCTATAGGTAATAATAGGGTAGACTACCTATATATATAGGAGGTAGGTATCTCTAAAGCTATAGCCCTAGGCTAATACTACTAGTAATATAAGTATAAGCTATTACTAGGCTAGTTTCCCTTTAATAATATTCTTATAAGCACTCTAAGTAAGTTTATAATTAACCTATACCCTAAGAAAGTAGTAGGATTCTATAGGCACTATCTTCTTTATTCTAAGCTAGACTTACTCCTAGGGAGATTATTAGGCTTTACTAAAGTATATAAGTTCTATTTTAGCTAGGTTAAACTTAACTCCTACTTCCTTTACCTAGTCTTTATAGATTTTCTATAATACCTTAAGTCTTCTCTAGGTCTAGGCTATATTTTTCCTAAAAGCTATAATATTTATATTATTAGTAAAGCCTATAGTAACTATACCTAGGATAACCTAGAGGTAGATATATAGCTCTATAGAATATAGAAGGAAGAGAATAAGAGAAAAAAGTAAGCCCTATAGGGTATTAGCCTTAATTTTAAAGGGTTCTAAGAGTTTACTATTAAAGCTAAGTTAGCTTATTCTCTCTATAAGGAAGCTATAGATTACTATAACTAGCTATAGGGGGATGCCTATCTTAATAAGGAGGGTAATAAGATATAGGTAGCTAACTCTATTAAATATAGCTAATATATCTATCTATACTAGTAAGGCTATCCTACCCTTCCCCTAGGCTACTCTAATATATTCTAGTAAGGTATATATTATAGTTTCTATTAATCTATTTACCCTATTTCCTATCTATAGTTCTAGGAGAAGGCCCCTTACCTTAGTAATAGCTATAAGTTATCTTACTATTACTACTTTTAGTACTTTTCTTACTATATTAAGTAGTAATATAGGTCTCTAGGTATTAGCCTTTCTTATCTCTTTAACTATCTTTCTATTCTTTCTAATTATTATAACCCTAGTAGTGTAGAAGTAGGCTAGGAAGTAGCTAACTTTAAGTACTATATTAAGTAGCCTAGTTATTATATAATAGGCTACTAGGCTATAGGCTTTAATAAATCTAGTAAGGAGCTTATTATTCCCTAGGGCCTTCTAGTTTACTATATCTAAGAGGATATCTATAATCTCCTTAGAGTTAAACTAGTTAATATCCTAGATTAGTGTATTATTAAGTTTTAGGAATATTAGGTCTAGGATATAGGAAAGGTTAGCTACTAGCTTAGGGAAGAACCTCTATATAAGTAAGCTTACCTTATCTTTATATATAGTAGCTAGATTAGGGTTATCTTTAGATCTCTCTAGTTCTAGGAGCCTAGGGAGCTCTAGGGGTGCCTAGCTCTAGAGCCTTACCTATCTCTCTAGCCTCTACACTCCTCTATCCTTACTCTAAGTATTAGCCTATCTTAGTATATCTCTCTAGGTATTCCTTCTCTCCTTTTTAATAACTTATTCCTACTCCTTATTAGTATTAGTATATACCTACTAGTTTACTTTAGTTCTTCTATACCTCTACTATCTCTTAGCCTATCTTACCCTAGTAACTACCTCTTTAGCTTATCTAGACTACTAAGCCTCTAGCCTAGGTAAGCCTCTAGGTTTCTAAGGGGCTACTAAGTTAGCTATTTACTATAGGTTTATAATAAGCTAGGTAGTATATATATAAATCCCTTCCTTATTATATAGTTTTAGGGTATTATCTAGTAGAAGCTAGTTACTTATCTCTACCTCTATATAGAATTTATTTATTACTACCTAGTAGTACCTAAGAACTAGGGGGGCGGTCTCCTAGGGGTTAGTAAAGATACTAATTAGTTATAGGATATAGTTAGATCCTATTAGGTCTACTGCTTTATTATAGTAGACTCTAATATCTAGAGTTACCTAAGCTAGATCTATAGTACTATCCTTATCTCTATTATACTACCTAGTAGGTTCCCCTTAGGGTATTACTAGCCTAAGCCTCTACTAGCCTATAAACTCTAGTAGTTCTTCTACTCTATTACTAGTCCTATTAAGTTTATCCTAGAGTGGATATTTTTAATTAAAGTCCCCTATAAAGATATACCTATTATAGGGCTTTTCTATATTAATAGTGTAGATTAGGGTATTCTACTTATTACTATACCCTTCTAAATAAAGAGAGTATATATTGTTAAAATTATGCTATTTATAGCACTATTTTATAGGCCCACTAGTTGCCTAGTTGCGTTGTTGCAACGTTGGTTACGAGGCGTTGCCTGCAGCGTTGTTGGCTGCGACCAGCTTTGGCTATGACCTGCGTTCACAACCAACCCACAGGCTTATATGACTAAGCTGACTAGGCTACCCTATAGGGAAGCTAAAATTGACTGTAACTAGGGAACTAGTAGTTGTATAAAAGGCTAACTTATACTATTCGAATCCTTGATTTTTTCTGGATTTAATAATATATTTTATTTATAGGGTTGCTTATTAGATTGCTTAGTTAGTGCACGTGGGTGGCTAGATTGTATGGTCGTGAGTCGATTTTTTACTTTTCACATATAAATGAATTTTACGGAAAATAAAAAATAGCTCCTAAGGCCCGGCTAGCGACCCCCTTCCGTTAATACGGTCAGTAGGTCTATAAGGGGAACTTAGAAAATCCTCTCATTGCTCATCAGATCGTTTGTCTAGCTGAAATCTACTATATTCAACTATCAAAGCTCTATATCTTGTAAAGAATCGTTGTATTATAGTGAATCTAGAAGCCGCCGCGTTGGAATCTACTAGGGAGGTCTTCCTATCCCTCTAGCTAGATTCCCCTTCTATTTTCAATATATATTTATACTATATATCTCCACTAGGGACTAGTTAGTCCCTCCCTAGGCTACCTATAACCCTATAGTGTGTTTCTTATTTATATATATAGCATTATATCTATTATAGTGTGTAAGTTAGAAGCGGGAGAGGCCTAGAGCTAGGGGCTATAGGTTTCTTATGCATTCCTATTCTTAAATTATAATTATATTAATATTAGTTTAATGCTAGAGCGCTATATATACTAGGTTATCCTTCTTATTTATATTCCAAAAGAGGACTTATAATATTACTATATAAGTTAGGGGGGTTAGGGTTCTTTACTATCCTATACTAGTTCTATGCTAGCCCTAGTTACTTCTATGTATCTTCTAATACTATTAGACCTACTAGCCCTAGGTTACTTTACCCTTTACTCTATAAGCATTAGGTAATCTCTTTTTCTTCCTACTATATTAGCTAGTATCTATATTATTATAGGCCTTTCCTAGCTTAGGGAAGGGCCTCTACTTAGGGGGTGGGTTATAAATAAAGCTAGTTACTTAAGGTATCCTATTTTTACTATATTTTATTTCTCTTTAAGGATAGGGTAGTCCCTAGACTAGGCTAGGTAAGGGCTAGAGTATAAGATACACTTCCCTTATACCTAGCTAATAGTTATTAGGTAGGTTGCCTTACTACCCTTATACTAGCTAGCTCTATACCTACTATACTTTAGGGCTAATTTATAGTACTTTATAATATACCTAGTCTAGAAGTAATTATAGTACTATTAAGGTTAGAGGGTTTTATTATAGGGCTTAGAGTAGAATAGCTCTGCCTTATAGACTATTCTATCTCTATAGATTTTATTAGTATCTTCTACCTTTTTAAGGCTAAGAATAAGGGTAATTCTTAGGGCTCCCTTACACTAGGGGTATCTTACTATTACTTTAATAATATTTACTTTATTAGTTTTACTTAGTTTAGCTACTAGGTTTTTAATTAAGATATATTTTATAAGGAATCCTTTAACTATAACACTAAGTATATATTAGTAGAGGGTTACCTCTAGTCTAAATATAGTAGGAATCTATTTCTAGTTATCTCTATACTAGGAGGTATTTCCTTTAAATATTATAATTATATCCCTACTAGGGAGTCTTCTAGCTATAACTACTATAGTTTAGCCTATTACTCTATTAACTACTAATACTATATATCTTTAGTAGTTCTAGACTAGAGTAACTCCTATATAGTATTCCCCTTTATAAGGACTTCCCTATACTATCTACTAGGGTATTATAGTCTAGCCTAAAGGGCTAATCGCGGGTGCCTACGCTACCATGCGGGTGATGTGCCTAATCCTGTTGCGCTATATAATAATAACAAAAGAATACGTATTATATAAGTCTCTATGGCTTATGTAATTAACACCTATATTACTAGGATCTAGGCTAAGCCTAGACTATTATATAGGCTCCTTCCCTATGTAACCTCTCTCTCTTTAACCTAATATCTATTAATATTATAACCGCTAGCTAGTAATACCGCGCATCCCCTAGGGACCCTCTCCCTATAAGCCTAGGAAGAACCCTATTATAGCCTCTGCATGTAGCTGGTTCGAACCTATAACCTTAGGCGACTTATATAATTATTACAGTCTAGCCTAAAGGGCTAATCGCGGGTGCCTGCGCTACCATGCGGGTAATGTGCCTAATCCCGTTGCGCTATATAATAACAACAAAAGAATATATATTATATAAGTCTCTGTGGCTTGTGTAATTAATACCTATATTACTAGGATCTAGGCTAAGCCTAGACTATTACATAGGGACCTATAAGGGAGGTAGTATAGCATTTATTCTCTTTAGTATAGGGCCTATAGTAATACTTACCTAGGTTAGTATGGTATTATAGTTAGATACTTCCTTAATTACTTCTTTAAGAACCTATAAAAGGGCCTTCTTTATAGTATAAATATTACTATTATTATTATAGTTTATCTATTTATATTTAGTTTAGATATAGTTTACTATCTAAAGAGTAAGGGCTTTATAGGCTTACTAGGCTTTAGTTATTTTATTACTAGGGATAAGTCTAGTAATTACTTTATAGTATTCTAACTCTTCTAGATAATTAAACTAGTTCTAACTCTCTAGAGGCCTATTACTATTCTCTTAGATAGTAAATTATCCTACACTAGTATTAGAGTAGTGGTGGCTCTACACTAAACCCCCTATTCCTTTATTAATTACTATTAGTACCTTATTCTTATACCTACCTCTAGCTCTATTACTATATAATATTATAGAAGGGGGTAATTAAATAAGGTAATTTTAAATATTATATTTTCTTATATTTTAGAGATATTCCTAGACCTTTAGGTTAGTGCGGAAAAGTATATAAAGGTATTATATAATATATTCTATATTAGCCTACTAGAGCTATAGACTTATTATAAGAATATAGATAAAGAAAAATACTAATACCTAACCTTAAGGATAAAGATAATAAATATAAAGTTAAGGAGATTAAGGAATATAGAAAGACCTATAAAGGTAATAAATACCTAGTAAAGTAGAAGGATTAGCTAAGTAAATATAACTAGTAGGTTCCTATTAAAGATATAAAAGAAGCTTAGTATATAATTTAGGTATTCTACTAGAATAAGTTAAGGGAAAAGGATAGTAATATATAAGTTAGTTATAGGTAAAAAAGTATAAAGTTCCTATAAGAAAGGTATAGCCTTACTAGCTAAAATAATATACTTAATAAAAGAAAATAACTAAACTATATATAAAAAAATAAAAAAAAAAATATAAAGGAAAAAAAATAAAGAAAACTATCTATAGCTTTAGAAGAGTTAATAGGAATCCCTCTATAATTACCCCCTTATAGGCTAAGACTTAGCCCCTATAGACTATATACTTAGCGTTATTCTTATCCACTATAACTACCTCCCTTATTCTATAATAAAAATAATATAATACTATTCCCTAGGTAATAAATCCTAGATTACTTAGCCTTAGCTATAAAACTATTACTATATTCTATATAGTAAGGAGTTATAGATAGTTAGCTTACTAAAATATTAGTAAATAGATAGTAAAATAGGGCTAAGATATAACCTACTATCCCTAGGACTAGAGCTAGGTTTATAGTAACTATAAGGGTTTAATAGGAGACTATATACTACTAGTATATAATTAAAGCATCCTATCTAAATATATTAGTAAAGAACTAGTAAAAAGGGAAGAAATATATAGACCTAGTAGACCTTAGTAGCCCCTATTAACCTAAATATAATATAGTGTATTATATTAGTATAGTTAAAACCCTATATAAGCTAAAGATAATAGGTAGTAAAACACTACTAAGTTACCTCTAAGAATATAAGGTCTTTAGGATTATTCTTATTCTTATTACTAAGTATCTCTATTAGAATATCTACCTAATCTAGTACCTTTAATAAGTTAAGGAAGTTACTATATATAGTAGCTATAGACTATATAATTATTAGTAAATAGGAACTAAAGAGTAAAGGAAAAGTAAGATACTTATAGCCTTATAACTATCCCTATATAAATAACACTAAATATAGCGCTTTAACTACTTTATCTTTAACTAACCTATATATAGGTTAATATTAAATTAATAGTTAATTTAGGGAAGTTTAGGGGTAAATAGGGGGCTTTTCTTATATTTAGTATACCTAGTATATAAATAGTGTATATATAAGTAATTATAGAGTAGAATTATAGGTATATTTATAGTAATATATTAGTAATATATAAGGATAAATAATAGTATTATAGGAAAAGTAATAATTTAGCTAATAATTATTAAGGCTTCTAGGCTAAATATGATGAAATAGGGTGATAGTATAATTAAGGTAGCAGCTATATAGCTAGAAGGTAGGTGTGTGTGCTTAAAGGTTTTAATCTCTAGCCTCCTATATTCTATATATATAACCTTTGCCTAAATACCCCCTCTACATACACATAACTAGCTTATAGTAACCTTATAGCTAGGGCGCTATAAGCTATAACTAGGCCTTACTATATATAATGCTATTACCTTTATAGCCTCTATTGCTTTATTACCTCTATAACCCTAATATAGTTCCCCCTCTCCTTTATAATTACCCTTAATTATAACTAGCTACCTAGTTAGTGTGAACTTACTATCTTAATTTCCTATTGTTAAAATTATGCTATTTATAGCACTATTTTATAGGCCCACTAGTTGCCTAGTTGCGTTGTTGCAACGTTGGTTGCAAGGCGTTGCCTGCAGCGTTGTTGGTCTTGATCAACAGCTTTGGCTATGACCTGCGTTCCTGCACACAACCAACCCACAGGCTTGTATAACTAAGCCGACTAGGCTACCCTATAGGGAAGCTAAAATCGACTATAACTAGGGAACTAGTAGTCGTATAAAAGGCTGACTTATACTATTCGAATCCTTGATTTTTTCTGGATTTAATAATGTATTTTATTTATAGGGTTGCTTATTAGATTGCTTAGTTAGTGCACGTGGGTGGCTAGATTATATGGTCGTGAGTCGATTTTTTACTTTTCACATACAAATGAATTTTACGGAAAATAAAAAATAGCTCCTAAGGCCCGGCTAGCGACCCCCTTCTGTCGATATGGTCGGTAGGTCTATGAGGGGACTCAGAAAATCCTCTCATTGCTCGTTAGATCGTTTGTCTAGCTAAAATCTACTATATTCAACTATTAACGCCCTATATCTTAAAGAATCGTCGTATTATAGTGAATCTAGAAGCCGCCACGTTGGAATCTACTAGGGAGGTCTTCCTATCCCTCTAGCTAGATTCCCCTTCCATTTTTAATAGGTTATAAGCCCAGAAGGCCTATAAGATTACTATATTACTACGTTATTCTACTATGATTAGTGCTTAATTTTAGGTACTAGTTACTCTCTACTAGACCTATGGGCTCTTAGATTACGAAGGAAACCGCTAGCTTTTGAAGCTTTTCATCCGCTAGCATCACGCATCGCAACATCAGACCCTTGGTGTTGAATTCAACTACAGCCGCACCTGTAACTATCTAGTTACAACCACAACCTCTTTTTAGTGATTCTATTCACTGCTACGACCGTTATATTTAATATTATCTACTCTGTAGATACGCTGCATCCTTTTATAAATCATCGAACATCTAGTATATCTATACTAGGCTTTTTAACCTATTGCACTACGTTACACGCACTATACACTACGTTACGTTACGTTGTAGCTGCTGCAATACCTATTACCTACGATCCTATTTTTGGTGTTAAGAAAATTTTTGCAGAGAATCTTCTCCGGTCCGTTTCTGCCCGCGCATACCGCAGACCCACTTTTAGACCTCGAGGGGCACCCTTTCAAACAGCCCCGCCGCATAATTTACGTGCGCAGCCCGGTTGCACCACAACCTAGCTTCCAGCGCGCGATATTTGCAATAGGAAGAAATTTAGAGATCTTGCACAGGAACTTTTAGAGATGGCACCACCAAGTTATAAGGGTAAGGGACCTGCTACAGGCCCTTCTTCTAGCCCTCCTAGGGACCCTAATAGGATGGAAATAGAAGGTCCGGCTGTTCAAGCCAGTGCTTTTCAACAACAGATGCAAAGCCAAATTAAACAACAAGGCAAGACCTTAACTAATTTTATCAAGCATACTAAGTCAAATCGTCTAAAAAACGAGGCTAGCATTAAAGATCTATTAGATAAATTAACGCAAACCATGACTACTATGCAAGGTCTTCAGGATTCTACTAAGCTAAGGGAAGAAAATACTAAAGCTCCGGTAGAAGACCTGCCTGCCGCTAATTCTGCGAGTTTACCTTCTAGTAACTTACAAGCTGCCTTTAATACAGGGGCTATTAAGGAACTAAATAAGAAGGTTCACTCTATTCCTGAGGGAGCTAAGCTAAAAGGCCCTGAAAACTATGATTAGTGGAAGCAAGCCCTGAGCATCTAATTTAGAGCCCTAGGATTACCTGAATTTATAGATAATCCTAGCTTAGCAGGCCATCTAGCTGACTGTGATTAAGCTATTCTTTTGATAATATTGAGAGATAGCTGTTAACCAGGACCGCAGGTAGCTATATGTTAGCAAAAATCCCCTAAAGAAGCCTATAAAGTCCTTATTAGGCAGTATTTGCAGAGTGCTAAAATCCAGCGAGGTACGCTATACGCTAGCTACCACTCCCTAAATTTTTCAAATTATAAGGGATCTTTAGAGGCTTTTAATGCTGATTTTAATAACTTACTAGCTAGACTACAGCTTTGTAGTGTAGAGATCGCTCCTATCGATTAAGTAAACCATTATATCAACGCATTAAAGCAGACCTTTCCTAGTTGGGCTGAGAGACAAAGATTTACTATTAGAGCTGCTAGGGCACAAGGACTGCCTGTAAATACCTTAAATTTATAGTTCCTAATGGCTGATTTATTAGAAGAGCAGAGGGATAAAACCTCCCCTGTAGCTAAAGCTCTTAGCTATAAGGCTTCTAATAATAAGGGAAATTCTAAGGACGAGGAGAAGAAATCTAATCCTAATACTAAGAAGGACTCTACCAACGCCACTAAAGAGCAGGATAGGAAGGATTTAAACCCTTCTAAAGCCTCTAGGAAGAAAAAGCAGAAGAAGAAGAGTAGTAATAGGGAAAATAAAGGAAAAGAAGCTGCTTTTGCGTTAGGCTATAGCCTAGCCACGGGATACGTTGAAGAACTAGATTCTAGCGAGTCTAGTAGCGAGGATAGTAGTGATTCCGAATCTGATTTGGATACCTCTAGTACCACCACCACTAGTGACACTACTAGCAAGCCTACTTTTAGCTACTCTAACGATGTGGTTAAAAACTCCCTTCTATACGATACAGGCTCCTCTTGTCACATTTGTAATAATAGGGCTTTCTTTAGGGACTTTAAGCCTCTTAAGAAAGGTCAAACCAGCCCTATAATTACAGCAGGAGGACCTATTTATCCTAAAGGAAGAGGCACCGCTGTTTTTAACGTTCTGGTTAAGAAAAATCCACTAGAATATAGGCCTTTAGCTCTGCTAGATGCCCTATATTTTCCCGGTATAGATACCAACCTAGTTAGCGGTTTATCCCACTATCTTAAGGGAGGTTATCTAGCTAAGGATCAGCTTTTCCTAGCCGATAAAAGCCCCTATGGGTTATTAGAACCTACTAAACACGGCTTCTTTTTGCAGATTAAGGGGCAAGCTACTCCTAAGATCTGCAAGCATTTAACCCACCTCTCCTTTATAGGCTCTCAATTTTACAACCAACAAAGCCAACAAAGAGCCTATAAGACCGAATTAGGGTTCTCCTACCCTATAGAGGTTCAAATTCCGCAGCCAGCATTTAATCCCGAGGAATATTAACGAATCGAAGAATTAGACTCCGAAGACAAAGATTCAGCCCTATGTCCCACCGAAGCTCCTCCTAGTCAGGTATCTTCTATAGGGGGTTTAGAAGGTCTATACCCTAATGACTTGGGTGACGATAGTGGCCGTCTACTGCCCCCAGAGGCCTGTGATTCTTAAGAGGCCTGGCAACAGAGGGAGCTAGGGGATAATAGCTCTAAAAAGCTAGATTCTAGTTATAAGAAATTGCTAGATTTAGCCCTTCTTTGGCACATTCGATTAGGCCACATTGGTCTCCCTTTACTAAAGAAATCTTCGAAATTAGCTAAAGGGATCCCTGATTTTTCCGCCATTAAAGACAAGGCTTTCAACTGCATAGCCTATATGCAATCAAAGGCTGTTAGAAGACCTACTAAAAGACCTATTTAGGACCCCCCTAGGGTTTTAGATATCCTAGAGGGAGATACGGTTAAAATCGAACCTATACCACACAATAAGAAGGCCCTAGTCCTTATACTTATTGATCGAAAATCCCGGTATAAATGGTGCTTTTTATTAGCTAATAAAGAAGGTCAGACCCTTTATACTGCTATTAAGGGCTTCTTTAAGGCCCTGAAAAACCGATATAACGCGTATCCTAGGCACCTCCACTTCGACAGAGGCACTGAAATCAACAACGAACTTCAGTCTTGGTTATCTTCTAAGGGAATTTGCTTTAGCACCTCTTACCCCTATATTCACGAACAGAATAGGCTAGTTAAGAGGGCTATTAGGGTTATCCTAGACCGGCTTAGAGCTACACTTCAGTGGTCTAAGCTGCCTTTATATCTATAGTCTTATATCCTTCCAGCCATAGTGGACTTAGTTAACATCACCGCCAATACAACTAAGCCCCTAACCCCTAAGCAGCTATTTCTAGCTAACTTAGAGCCTAAGACTATCTATAAGCCTAATTTCTCGAAAATTAGGGCTATAGGGTCTTATTGCGAGGTTCTAATACCTCCGGAGCAGAGATCAAAGCTTTAGAAGCTAGCCCCTAGGACTATCCCTAGCCAGCTGCTTGCTACTCTAGGTTCCAGCGTTTATCTTATTTATATACCCTCTAAAAGGTCAGTCGTTAAGACTAGCTTTATTAAGATTATAGAGGATATAAGCTCTATAGGGTCCCCTAAGCCTTTAGGGAGCTATCCTTTAGAGGGAGAAGCCAATATCTCACGAGATCTAGAGGTTCAGGATAGCTATCCAAAGCCTCTAGCGCCCACAGCGCCCGCAGCGCCCGCCGCGCCTATAACAACACCGCCCGGGACGACCGCTGTAACGCCTCCAGCGCTACCCCTAGAGAGCCCAAGCTCTAGCGCCCCTAATAAGGGTGCTATCGAAAAACCGTTTTCAGATTCGGATTCTCTAATTAACCCTAATTCTATGGATATCGATAATTTCAACCTATCTTCCTTCGTTAAGGAGATATGCTTCAAGGCACAACAAAAGGCTAAATCGTCAGCTAACAACAATAACGATTCAGATACACCTAAGACATAGAAGCAAGCTTTAAAAAGCAAGGATAGCCAAAAATAGGTTAATGCAACCTTTAGCGAATTTAAGCAGCTATTAGCTGCCGGAACTTTTAAATTTATAGGGATAGACCAGATTCCTAAGGGCCGAAAAGTTCTTAAAAATAGGCTTATCTATAAGCTTAAAAAGAATAAAGAAAATAATCCTATAAAACACAAGGCCCAACTCGTTGCAAAAGGCTTTATGCAGATAGAAGGTCAAGATTATATTGAAACCTATGCTGCAACTAGCATCCCCCCTAGTTAGCGGATATTACTAGCCCTAGCGGCTTGTAATGACTGGGAAGTTGAACAGGTCGATTTTATAGGGGCCTTCTTAAACAGCTTATTAAAAGAAGCTATTTATATGCAGATCCCTGATCGATTCGTTAAATTTGCTAAAGCTGCTTCGCCTAAAATAGCTAAGTTACTTAAGAAATACGGCTATAATCCCTCTCAAAAGCAGGTTATTTTCCTTCAAAAAGCTTTATATGGATTAAAACAGAGCTCTAGAGAGTGGCAGCAGGCCCTAAAGGAACTTCTTCGAAAATTAGGCTTCCACCCCCTTATATCTAACCTGGCTGTCTTCTTTAACCCAACTACATCTACATATATAGCGACTTATGTGGATGACTGTCTTCTAATAGGACCGGATCTAGCTTATATCAACAAGCTAAAGAAGCTATTACACAAAGCTTACCCTATAGAAGATCGTGGGCCAGCCGAATTTTTCCTAGGCGTTTAAATCACTAGAAATCAAAACAAAGGGACCCTAACTATTCACCAGTCCTAGTATATTTCTAAAGCCCTAGAGAGATTCAACATGAAAGATGCTAGGCCTGCTAAAATTCCTCTACAACCCGGAATTATAAAGCAGGTGGCCACCCACCTAACAAAACCTCTTTCCTCCTCCGATCACAAGCTTTATTAGAGTATTATAGGGACTATTATGTACTTAATGCTCCTTATAAGGCCTGATATTGCTTTTCCGGTTCAGTGGCTTTTAACAGCGCTATCTAAGCCTTATATAGAGCACTTAAATGCTGCTAAACATCTGCTTAGATATCTTCTAGGCTCTATGAGTTATTCTATAACTTATAGAAGGTCTAAGAATGCTAAAGCTTCTGCAACCCTTATTAGCTTCTGTGATAGCGACTTCGCGGGAGATAAGTCCTCTAAATCAACCTATGCTTATCTCTATAAGCTAGCTAAAGGACCTATTAGCTAGAAATCAAAGAAAGTAACTATAATAGCTTTATCTACATTAGAGGCTGAGTCAGATGCCTTATGTGAAGCTATTAGGGAGTTAGAGTGGCTTTACGGTCTCTTTAGAGAGATAAAGCTACCTATAGCACCTCCTGTTCTGATTTTTAGTGATAACTAAGGCGCTATTACGACCGCTAATAACCCTGCTCTTCATAGCAGAATAAAGCATACCCTGCTGAAATTTAACTATACTAGAGAAAAGGTATAGAAGGGTATAGCTAAGGTTATCTACATTAACACTAAAGAGATGCCTGCAGATAGCTTAACTAAGCCCCTGCCTAACGATAAATTTCAACAATTTATCTAACTATTAGGCCTTACGAATACAAAGGCCTAGCTCTAAAATCAACTAAAAAGTCGAAAAACCACTAAAATCAACAAAAACACTGGAATTCCGCTGAAAAGTTATTGGTATTGATTTCGTTGAAAAGTTATTGGATTACTATTGGATTTATTATTGAATTTATTGTTAACTTAGATATCTATTAAAGAGCTAAGTTTAGGTATTGAATTAGTTAACTCATACTTTTCTAGAGGGAGTGTTAAAATTATGCTATTTATAGCACTATTTTATAGGCCCACTAGTTGCCTAGTTGCGTTGTTGCAACGTTGGTTGCAAGGCGTTGCCTGCAGCGTTGTTGGTCTTGATTAACAGCTTTGGCTGTGACCTGCGTTCCTGCACACAACCAACCCACAGGCTTGTATAACTAAGCCGACTAGGCTACCCTATAGGGAAGCTAAAATCGACTGTAACTAGGGAACTAGTAGTCGTATAAAAGGCTGACTTATACTATTTAAATCCTTGATTTTTTCTGGATTTAATAATGTATTTTATTTATAGGGTTGCTTATTAGATTGCTTAGTTAGTGCACGTGGGTGGCTAGATTGTATGGTCATGAGTCGATTTTTTACTTTTCACATACAAATGAATTTTGTAGAAAATAAAAAATAGCTCCTAAGGCCTGGCTAGCGACCCCCTTCCGTTGATATGGTCGGTAGGTCTATGAGGGGACTCAGAAAATCCTCTCATTGCTCGTCAGATCGTTCGTCTAGCTAAAATCTACTATATTCAACTATCAACGCCCTATATCTTGAAGAATCGTCGTATTATAGTGAATCTAGAAGCCGCCGCGTTGGAATCTACTAGGGAGGTCTTCCTATCCCTCTAGCTAGATTCCCCTTCCATTTTCAATACCTATATAAATCTAAATAACTTTTTGTGTTATAATATAATATATAAGGAGATATAATAGCCTTATTAACATAGGTTATAGATTATTCCCTACCTTACTTATAAGCTCTTAATTATAATAGGATTATAGCTATAGAGTTACTTTATAAATACTTATATTCTCTTCCTTACTAGTTCTATAGAAGTAGATACCCTATATTAAATTTTTTAATTAGGCTAAAGGGATAGGGTATTAGATACTATATATCTAAGTAAGTTTAACTATAAGTTCTAGTGAAGTTACTATAAACTTACTAGGTATATATAGCTAGCTATAATTTTTACTATTAGTAGCTATAATACTAACTCTTTAACCTATAGCTTACTTTTACTACCTATATAGATTACTTAAGGGGCTATAGTTAATATAAAAGAGCCTAGATTTCCCCCCCCTTTATCTCTTCCTTTCTTCCTTATCTTTCTTAATTAATCTATATAAATTATAAGTTAGCCTTACTAGCCTTATAGTAGCGCTCCTATTACTATTACTTAGTAGTTACTAACCTTACCTAGGATTATATTATTCCTAGCTCTTACTTCTAAGCTTCTTTATTATTAGTCTCTTACTACCCTACTTCCTTACTTACTTATTACTAACTTATAGCTAGTTTACTATATCTACTATCTACCTAATAACTCCTAGTCCTTTAGCTCCTACCCTAGAAAAATCTCCTTATAAATAGGTATTCTAAGCTTCTAAGACTACTATATAAGTTTTACCTCTTACTTATAGTATTATAATAGCTAACTTACTAAATAGTAGTATTAAGATCCTATATCTACACTATAGTTAGTAAGCTATTATTTAGTAAATAGTACTTAAAGATAATAATAGTAAGCTATAATATATTCTTAATAGAAAACCTATTCCTAATAAGTACTATTATTCTCCTAGTATAACTAAGCTACTTACTTATTACTTTCTTATTACTAACTCTAGCTAGGAAATTCCTTTAAGTATACTTATTATATAAAAAATAATAAATTATATATTAATATAAGTACCTTTCTAATAGATACTACTTCTAGATAGCTAATATACTACTAGTGTCCTACCTAAATTATAAAATTATATTATAAGTTATTTAAGATAATAAGAAATATCCTAGAAAGTATTTAATATTATAAGTATTTAGTAAGAATATTAACTCTAATAACTTAGTTATAGCTAACTTATTACTAGGGTTTTATATAGGCTAAATATAAGTTATATAATACCCTCCTAGCTATAAAAAATACTAATTAATATAAATATATTTACTATACTTAATTAACTACTAAGGCTATATATAAGGTAGAGGCTAATAAGTATACTATAATATTATAGCTATTTAATGCTATAAACCTTAAGGTATAGATTAATATTATAAATAGCCTATGCTTTATTACCTAGTATACTCCTATAGTAATATCTTATTATTTTAGGTATAGCTTTTAATTTACTAACTTATTACTAGTTTACTAAGTTTACTTCTAATATCCCTACCTATATTAGCCCCTCTAAGCTCCCTAAAGAGCTTTATATATTTATTTATAAGGATAAGGAGAAGTCTTCTAATAATAAGGCTTCTATAGCTACTATTACAGTCTAGCCTAAAGGGCTAATCGCGGGTGCCTGCGCCACTGTGCGGGTGATATACCTGATCCTATTGCGCCATATAATAATAACAAAAGAATACGTATTATACAAGTCTCTGTGGCTTGTGTAATTAACACCTATATTACTAGGATCTAGGCTAAGCCTAGACTATCACAGCTACTATAGATAAAAATATAGCTACTAATATAATAATAGAATAGTAGGTGCTAGATAGCTATAAGGTAGTTTTTTACTTTAAGAAGAATATAACTTATATTATAGGATATTTATATACTAAATTACTAAAGTAGTTATATCTCTATAAACTAGGTACTTAATTACTACTTATAATTATTTATAATATCCTTTATAATAAAATCCCTTTTTAATACCTATAAATTTTCTAAACTATTATAGCTTTTTTACTTTACTAGGTATTTATATTATTTTCTATTATAGTAATATAAAATAATTCTCTTAACTTTAAACTCCTCTTTATTATCTTTAATATTATCTTATAATAAGGATATATCTATATAGCTAGTAGGGTCCCCTTTAAATAGTTTAAGGCTTATAATATTAAATATATTATAAAGTCTTAAGCTAGCTAGTAATTATAATTAATAAGCTAAGCTATAATTACTAACTACCTTTTTAATCTTATAGGGTCCTAGGTACTTTATAGTAAGCTTTTAGCTTAGGTATCTTAGGTTAATATTTTTTATTAATAGTAATATATAGTCTTTAACCTTAAACTCTATTAGTATTCTCTTATAATTATAGTATTTTTTTTACTATACTTATATATTACTTAGTAGCTACTTAATCTCTAAGTATCTCTATCTTAGTTCTAAGACTTTATTTTCTACCTAGTTATTTACTAAATTAGGTATTAGGATAGCCTAGTGTAGTTCTCTTAGGTTATACCTATATAGCGCCTTTACTAGTATTAGGCTATAACTACTATACTTACTTATATTATAGGTAAACTATACTATTAGTAAATATTCTACCTAGTTATTCTATTTAGTATATATATAGGCTCTTAGATAATACTTAAGAACCTAGTTTAATTACTCTATCTATCTATCTATTTAGGGGTAGAATATAGTGCTTAGTTATTACTTTATTATAATTAGGTAGTAGAATATCCTCTAGAATCTACTAGTAAATATTAACCCTTAGTCTATAATAATACCTTCTAGGGCACTATAGTCCTTAAAAATATTTTCTAGGAACACTATAGCTAGCCTATTACTAGTTAGGTATATAGACACTAGTATATAAATACTATACTTTAAAAATTAGTCTATAATAACTAGTATTATATTATATATCTAATACTTCTAATCCTTTACTAGTAGTAAGCCTATAATAAAGTCTATTAATAATTCTTAGAAAGGGTAATTAGGCACTAGTAGCGTAGCTAACTTACTATAAGGTTTATATAACCTTAGCTTTAAAACTTAATAATTAATATAAGTCTATATATATAACTTAATATCCTTCTTTATTAATAGCTAGTAATATTAGCCTATAATTTAATAGAGGGTTCTGCTAACCCCTTAATAACCTACTATAGGATTATTATAGGTTAATAGTAAGACTTTTTTCTATATACCTTATAGAATAAAAACTTAATTATTATATATTAGTAACTTAGAGGGTACCCTAGTCTATATCTATAACCCTTTAGCCTCTAGCTTAGAGGGACTAATTAACTATAATCCTAATATACTAGAGTTACCACTTATTAGTAATAACTTCTACTATACTATAAAGGTATCCCCTTATTATACTTCTAATAATAAGACTAGAATTAGGGCTTCTAATTCCTATACCTTACTTCTAATAGTAGAGTTTAATATTATAGAGATTCTTTAAACCACTAAGATTCTTACTATAATACTACTATAAGCCTATAGCTCTTTAGTAATACCTATAAACTATCTAATTAGCCTAGTAAAGATTAACTTTATAAAGGTTCTCCTACCTACTATTAGACTTCTTACTATATTATTAATAGGTAGTAATCTTAGATATAGGGTATTAATAGAGTTACTACTACTCTTATACTACTTATTAATTATAAACCTAATATACTATAGCTTTACTAGACTAGTAGTAGTACTATGCTTATTATAGTGTCCCTATAGCTTAATAGTAGTAAACTTAGTAAGGAAGGTTAGTAACTAAGATATAAATACCTTAGCTTTCCTTTCCTTACTAATATAATCTAATCTCTATAATAGAGTATTAGTAGGATTTAGCTTACCTACCTAGTATTTAATAATAAAGTTAAATAGGTATAGCTTATCTAATATAGTAACCTATTAGCTTATTAGCTTAGGCTTTAAAATAAGGTATTTATAGTTTAAGTAATCTATTATTACTTTTACTAGGTAGGCTAAGTAAGTAAGGTAATACCTCTAAGTTTAAAAGGCCTTCTAAATTACTAGTAACTCTATATCTAGTATTATATAGTGTAATTTAGTATCCTTTAACTTCCTTAATATAAACACTATAGGGTGCTAGTAACCTAGCACTAATATTATAAGGATAGCTCTAATTATATATCCTAAGGCATTAGTCTTAACTTATAATAGTAGCACTAGATTAAAATACACTAAAATTAGTGCCTCTTAGAATTACTTTTATAGTTCTCTAAATACTACTAGCTTATAGGGCTCTAGCTTAAACTTTACTAGTTACTTCCCTTATAGATAGTTAGTTAATAGGATAACTATTTTACTATAGGTCTTAATAAAGTATCTATAGAATCTAGTAAATCTAAGGAAAGATTAGATATTAAATATATAGATAGGTATTAGCTATATTATAATTACTTTAACTCTACTAGGGTCTATTAAGATTCTTTCTAGTAAGATTATATAACTAAGGAATTTAACTTCCTTAATAGAGAATTAGCACTTATCTAAGTTAATAAAAAGATTAGCGCTTTAAAGCCTCTTAAGAACCTACTTAATATAATTCTTATACTCTAAGATATTACTACTATATATTAGGATATTATTAAGGTAGATAATATAGATAATATCTATAAGACCTTCTAAAGCTATATTAATATATTCTTAGAAAGTTACTAGTATATTAATAAGCCTAAATAGTATTATAAGATACTTAAAGTAACTATATCTACACTAAAAGGCTATCTTCTACTTATCTCCCTTATAGATATATAGCTAATAGTATATATCCTTAAGGTCTAACTTTATAAAGATCTTTATACCTCTTAGTTAATCTAAGATTTCTAGAATTAGGGGCAAAGGGGCCTTATCCTTAACTATAATCTTATTTAGGCCCCTATAATCCACATATAGTTATAATTTTCCCCCTTTCTTTAGTATAAATAGGATTAGGGTACCTACTAGACTAATAGATCTTTAGATCTAACCTTATTCCTATGCACTTACTAGGTACTTATAGAGTACCTATAGCTCTTTCTTAGCTAGGTTATATATAGGTCCCTAGGGTAGTGTTTTCCCTTCTTCTAATTTAATTATATAAGTTTAACTTTAGCTTCTTTATTTAAGAATATATCTTTAAACTCTATATAAGCTTCTAGGAGTTCTACTTTCCCTACTTTATTAAATAGCTTTATTATTATAGTATTACTACTTCCTTCCTCCTTATTTACTATATGCTTAATAGAGGCTATATACTTAATTAAACTTATTAACTATAGGGGAAGTATTACTATAACTAATAAGCTTTTTACTATATACTATCTATCCTATAACCCTACTGCTAATAAGATATAATCCCTTATTATAGGGTGTCTCTAAAGTCTATCCTTCTATAATATTATTATAGGCTTATATTATCTTACCTAGTTAATGCCTAAGACTAGTTTTTCGCCACTATTAGTAATATAGTAGCTAACTTAGTATATCTTTATATATCCTATACTATCTATTGAAAATGGAAGGGAATCTGTACTAGAGGGATAGGAAGACCTCCCTAGTAGATTTAACGCGGCGGCTTCTAGATTCACTATAATACGATGATTCTTTAAGATATAGAGCGTTAATAGTTAAATATAGTAGATTTCTAGCTAGACGAACGATCTGACGAGCAATGAGAGGATTTTCTGAGTCCCCTTATAGACCTACTAACTGTATTAACGGAAGGGGGTCGCTAGCTAGGCCTTAGAAGCTACTTTTTATTTTCTGTAAAATTCATTTGTATATAAAAAGTAAAAAATTAACTTATGACTATATAATCTAGCTACCTACGTGTACTAACTAAGCAATCTAATAAGTAACCCTATAAATAAAATATATTATTAAATCCAGAAAAAATCAAGGATTTGAATAGTATAAATCAGCCTTTTATACGACTACTAGTTCCCTAGTTACAGTTAATTTTAGCTTCCCTATAGGGTAGCCTAGTTAGCTTAGTCATACAAGCCTATGGGTTGGTTGTGTGCAGGAACGCAGGTCACAGCCAAAGCTGCTGGTCAAGACCAACAACGCTGCAGGCAACGCTGCAAGCAACGCCTCGTAGCCAACGTTACAACAACGCAACTAGGCAACTAGTGGGCCTATAAAATAGTGCTATAAATAGTATAATTTTAATACTCCCTCTAGAAAAGTATGAGGTAACTAATTCAATACCTAAACTTAGCTCTTTAATAGATATCTAAGTTAACTATAAATTTAATAATAAATCCAATAACTTTTTAACTAAAATCAATAACTTTTTAACGGAATTCTAGTGTTTTTGTTGATTTAAAGGTTTTTCGATTTTTTAGTTGTTTTTAAAGCTAGGCCTTTGTATTTATAAGGCCTAATAGTTAAATAAATTGTTGAAATTTATTGTTAGGCAGGGGCTTAGTTAAGCTATCTACAGGCATCTCTTTAGTGTTAATATAGATAACCTTAGCTATACCCTTCTATACCTTTTCTCTAGTATAGTTAAATTTTAGTAGGGTATGCTTTATTCTACTATGAAGAGCAGGGTTATTAGCGGTTATTATAGTGCCTTAGTTATTACTAAAAATTAGAACAGGAGGTGCTATAGGTAGCTTAATTTCCTTAAAAAGGCTATAGAGCCACTCTAGCTCCCTAATAGCTTCACATAGAGCATCTAATTTAGCCTCTAATATTAATAAAGCTATTGTAGTTACTTTCTTTGATTTCTAGCTAATAGGTCCTTTAGCTAGCTTATAGAGATAAGCATAGGTTGATTTAGAGGACTTATCTCCCGCGAAGTTACTATCACAGAAGCTAATAAGGGTTGCAGAAGCTTTAGCGTTCTTAGACCTTCTATAGGTTATAGAATAACTTATAGAGCCTAGAAGGTATCTAAGCAGATGTTTAGCAGCATTTAAGTGCTCTATATAAGGCTTAGCTAACGCTATTAAAAGCCACTAAACCGGAAAAGCAATATCAGGCCTTGTAAGGAGCATTAAGTATATAATAGTCCCTATAATGCTCTGATAAAGCTTATAATTAGAGGAGGAAAGAGGTTTAGTTAGGTAGGCTGCCTGTTTTATAATTCCAGGTTATAGGGGAATTTTAGCAGGCCTAGTATCTTTTATATTGAATCTCTCTAGGGCCTTAGAAATATACTGGGATTAGTGAATAGTTAGGGTCCCTTTCTTTTAATTTCTAGTGATTTAAATGCCTAGGAAAAATTCAGCTAGCCCACGATCTTCTATAGGGTAAGCTTTGTGTAATAGCTTCTTTAGCTTATTTATATAAGCTAGATCCGGTCCTATTAGAAGACAGTTATCCACATAAGTCACTATATATGTAGATGTAGTTAGGTTAAAGAAGATAGCCGGGTTAGATATAAGGGGGTGGAAGCCTAATTTTTGAAGAAGTTCCTTTAAAGCTTGCTGCCACTCTCTAGAGCTCTATTTTAATCTATATAAAGCTTTCTATAGGAAAATAACCTGCTTTTAAGAGGGATTATAGCTGTATTTCTTAAGTAATTTAGCTATTTTAGGCGTAGTAGCTTTAGCAAATTCAATAAATCTATTAGGGATCTGCATATAAATAGCTTCCTTTAGTAGACTATTTAGAAAGGCCCCTATAAAATTAACCTGTTTAACTTCCTAGTTATTATAAGCCGCTAGGGCTAGTAAAATCCGCTAACTAGGGGGAATGCTAGTAGCAGCGTAGGTCTCGATATAATCCTGACCTTCTATCTGTATAAAGCCTTTTATAATGAGTTAGGCCTTGTGTTTTATAGGATTATTTTCTTTATCCTTTTTAAGCTTATAAATAAGCCTATTTTTAAGAACTTTTTAGCCCTTAGGAATTTAGTCTATCCCTATAAATTTAAAAGTTCCGGCAGCTAGTAGCTGTTTAAATTCGCTAAAAGTTACATTAACCTATTTTTAGCTATCCTTACTTTTTAATGCCTGCTTCTAGGTCTTAGGCGTATCCGAATTGTTATTATTATTAGCTAATAATTTAGCCTTTTATTATGCCTTAAAGCATATCTCCTTAACAAAAGAAGATAGGTTAAAATCATTAATATCTATAGAATTAGGGTTAATTAAAGAATCCAAATCTAAAAACGGTTTTTCAATAGCACCCTTATTAGGGGCGCTAGAGCTTAGGCTCTCTAGGGGTAGCGCTGGAGGCGTTACAGCGGTTGTCCCGGGCGTTATTATAGGCGCGGCGGGCGCTACGGGCGCTAGAGGCTTTGGATAGCTATCCTGAACCTCTAGATCTCGTGAGATATTGGCTTCTCCCTCTAAAGGATAGCTCCCTAAAGGCTTAGGGGACCCTATAGAGCCTATATCCTCTATAATCTTAACAAAGCTAGTCTTAATAACTAACCTTTTAGAGGGTATATAAATAAGATAGACACTGGAACCTAGAGTAGTAAGCAGCTAGCTAGGGATAGTCCTAGGGGCTAGCTTCTAAAGCTTTGATCTCTGCTCCGGAGGTATTAGAACCTCGCAATAAGACCCTATAGCCCTAATTTTTGAAAAATCAGGCTTATAAGGGGTCTTAGGCTCTAAGTTAGCTAGGAATAGCTGCTTAGGGGTTAGTGGCTTAGTTATATTAGCGGTGATGTTAACTAAGTCTACTATGGCTGGAAGGATATAAGACCATAGATATAAAGGCAGCTTAGACCACTAAAGTGTAGCTCTAAGCCGGTCTAGGATAACCCTAATAGCCCTCTTAACTAGCCTATTCTGTTTGTGAATATAGGGGCAAGAGGTGCTAAAGCAAATTCCCTTAGAAGATAACCAAGACTAAAGTTCGTTGTTAATTTCAGTACCTCTGTCGAAGTAAAGGTGCCTAGGATACGCGTTATATTGGTTTTTCAGGGCCTTAAAGAAGCCCTTAATAGCAGTATAAAGGGTCTAACCTTCTTTATTAGCTAATAAAAAGCACTACTTATACCAGGATTTTCGATTAATAAGGATAAGGACTAGGGCCTTCTTATTGTGCGGTATAGGTTTAATTTTAACCATATCTCCCTCTAGAATATCTAAAACCCTAGGGGGGTCCTAAATAGGTCTTTTAGTTAGTCTTCTAATAGCCTTTAATTACATACAGGCTATGCAGTTAAAATCTTTGTCTTTAATAGCGGAAAAATCAGGAATCCCTTTAGCTAATTTCGAAGATTTCTTAAGTAAAGGGAGGCCAATATAGCCTAATTAAATATGCCAAAGAAGGGCTAAATCTAGTAATTTCTTATAACTAGGATCTAGCTTAGAAGATCTATTAGAGCTATTATCCCCTAGCTCCCTCTATTACCAGGCCTCTTAAGAATCACAGGCCTCTAGGGGCAATAGACGGCCACTATTGTCACCTAAGTCATTAGGGTATAGACCTTCTAAACCCCCTATAGAAGATGCCTAACTAGGAGGAGCTTCAGTGGGATATAGGGCTAAATCTTCTTCTTCTTTAGAATCTAATTCTTTAATTTGTTGATATTCCTTGGGATTGAATGCTAGCTGCGGAATTTAAACCTCTATAGGGTAGGAAAACCCTAATTCGGTCTTATAGGCTCTTTGTTATTAGTTGTAATATTAAGAGCCTATAAAGGAGAGGTGGGTTGAATGCTTGCAGATCTTAGGAGTAGCTTGCCCCTTAATCTGCAAAAAGAAGCCATGTTTAGCAGGTTCTAGTAACCCATAGGGGCTTTTATTGGCTAGGAAAAGCTAATCTTTAGCTAGATAACCTCCCTTAAGATAGTGGGATAACCCGCTAACTAGGTTAGTATCTATACCGGGGAAATATAGGGCATCTAATAGAGCTAGAGGCCTATATTCTGGTGGATTTTTCTTAACCAGAACGTTAAAAATAGCGGTACCTCTTCCTTTAGGATAGATAGGTCCTCCTGCTATAATTATAGGGCCGGTTTAACCTTTCTTAAGAGGCTTAAAGTCCCTAAAGAAAGCCCTATTATTACAAATATAATAAGAAGAACCTATATTGTATAAAAGGGAGTTTTTAACCACATTATTAGAGTAGCTAAAAGTAGGCTTACTAGTAGTGTCACTAGTGGTGGTACTAGAAGTATCTAAATCACATTTAGAATCACTACTATCCTCGCTACTAGATTCGCTAGAATCTAGTTCTTTAACGTATCCCGTGGCTAGGCTATAGCCTAATGTAAAAGCAGCTTCTTTTCCTTTATCTTTATCCCTATTACTACTCTTCTTCTTCTGCTTTTTCTTCCTAGAGGCTTTAGAAGGGTTTAAATCCTTCTTATCCTGCTCTTTAGTAGCATTAGTAGAGTCCTTCTTAGTATTAGGATTAGATAATTTCTTTTCCTTATCCTTAGAATTTCCCTTATTATTAGAAGCCTTATAGCTAAGAGCTTTAGCTATAGGAGAGGTTTTATCCCTCTGCTCTTCTAATAAATCCGCTATAAGGAACTATAAATTTAAGGTATTTATAGGTAGTCCTTGTGCCCTAGTAGCTCTAATAGTAAATCTTTATCTCTTAGCCTAGCTAGGAAAGGTCTGCTTTAATGCGTTAATATAATGATTTACTTAATCTATAGGAGCGATCTCTACACTACAAAGCTATAGTCTAGCTAGTAAATTATTAAAATTAGTATTAAAAGCCTCTAAAGATCCCTTATAATTTAAAAAATTTAGGGAGTGGTAGCTAGCGTATAGCGTACCTCGCTGGATTTTAGCACTCTGCGAATATTGCCTAATAAGGACTTTATAGGCTTCTTCGGGGGAGTTGCCAACATATAGCTGCCTATGGCCCAGGTTAGCAACTTGTTAAAATTATGCTATTTATAGCATTATTTTATAGGCCCACTAGTTGCCTAGTTGCGTTGTTGCAACGTTGGTTGCGAGGCGTTGCCTGCAGCGTTGTTGGCCGTGGCCAGCAGCTTTGGCTGTGACCTGCGTTCCTGCACACAACCAACCCACAGGCTTGTATGACTAAGCCGACTAGGCTACCCTATAGGGAAGCTAAAATCGACTGTAACTAGGGAACTAGTAGTCGTATAAAAGGCTGACTTATACTGTTCAAATCCTTGATTTTTTCTGGATTTAATGATGTATTTTATTTATAGGGTTGCTTATTAGATTGCTTAGTTAGTGCACGTGGGTGGCTAGATTGTATGGTCGTGAGTTAATTTTTTACTTTTCATATATAAATGAATTTTGCGGAAAATAAAAAATAGCTCCTAAGGCCCGGCTAGCGACCCCCTTCCGTCGATACGGTCGGTAGGTCTATGAGGGGACTCAGAAAATCCTCTCATTGCTCGTCAGATCGTTCGTCTAGCTGAAATCTACTATATTCAACTATCAAAGCTCTATATCTTGTGAAGAATCGTCGTATTATAGTGAATCTAGAAGCCGCCGCGTTGAATCTACTAGGGAGGTCTTCCTATCCCTCTAGTATAGATTCCCTTCCATTTTCAATACAACTATCTCTTAATATTATTAAAAGAATAGCTTAATTATAGTTAGCTAGATAGCCTGCTAAGCTAGGATTATCTATAAATTTAGGCAATCCTAGGGCTCTAAATTAAATGCTTAGGGCTTGCTTCCACTGATTATAATTTTCAGGGCCTTTTAGCTTAGCTCCCTTAGGAATAGAGTAAACCTTCTTATTTAGTTCCTTAATAGCACCTATATTAAAGGCAGCTTATAAGTTACTAGAAGGTAAACTTGTAGAATTAGTGGCTAGGTCTTCTACTAGAGCTTTAGTATTTTCTTCCCTTAGCTTAGTAGAATCCTGAAGACCTTACATAGCAGTCATAGTTTGCGTTAATTTATCTAATAGATCTTTAATGCTAGCCTTGTTTTTTAGATAATTTAACTTAGTATGCTTAATAAAATCAGTTAAGGTCTTGCTTTATTATTTAATTTAGCTCTATATCTATTATTATAGTTATAAAGCACTGGCTTAAATAGCTAGACCTTCTATTTCTATCCTATTAGGATCCCTAGGAGGGCTAGAAGGGCCTATAGCAGGACCCTTACCCTTATAATTTAGTGGTGCTATCTCTTAAAATTCCCTAGGATCTTAAAAGATATCCTATATAAGATCTCTAAATTTCTTCTTATTATAAATAACACGCGCTAGAAGCTAGGTTATGGTGTAACCAGGCTGCGCACGTAAATTATATAGCGGGGCTGTTTAAAAGGGTGCCCCTTAAGGTCTAAAAGTGGGTCTGCGGTATATGTGGGTAGAAACAAGCTAGAGAAGATTCTCTGCGAAAATTTTCTTAACACTAAAAATAGGATTATAGGTAATAGGTATTATAGAACGTGTAACGTAACATAACGTACTAGGGCTAGACGAACCAGGGCCGGTAGGAATAGGCTTAGTAGGAAATAGTGCGTGTAATGTAGTGTAATAGGTTAAAAAGCCTAGTATTAATATACTAGATATTCGATAATTTTAAAAGAGAATATAGTATATCTACTATTATAGATAATATTAAGTATAACGGTTGCGATAGTGAATAGAATCACTAAAAAGGTGGTTATAACTAATAGTTACGGGTGTAATGTGGTGGTTATAGGTGTGGCTGTAGTTAAATTTAACACTAAGGGTCTAATGTTGCGATGCGTAGTGCTAGTAGATAAAAGCTTTAAATTCTAGCGGATTCCTTTGTAATCTAAGAGCCTATAGTTCTAGTAGAGAGTAACTGTTAAAATTATGCTATTTATAGCACTATTTTATAGGCCCACTAGTTGCCTAGTTGCGTTGTTGCAACGTTGGTTACGAGGCGTTGCCTGCAGCGTTGTTGGCTGTGGCCAGCTTTGGCTGTGACCTGCGCTCCTGCACACAACCAACCCACAGGCTTGTATGACTAAGCCAACTAGGCTACCCTATAGGGAAGCTAAAATCGACTGTAACTAGGGAACTAGTAGTCGTATAAAAGGCTGACTTATACTGTTCGAATCCTTGATTTTTTCTGGATTTAATAATGTATTTTATTTATAGGGTTGCTTATTAGATTGCTTAGTTAGTGCACGTGGGTGGCTAGATTATATGGTCGTAAGTCGATTTTTTACTTTTCACATACAAATAAATTTTGCGGAAAATAAAAAATAGCTCCTAAGGCCTGGCTAGCGACCCCCTTCCGTCGATACGGTCAGTAGGTCTATGAGGGGACTCAGAAAATCCTCTCATTGCTCGTCAGATCGTTCGTCTAGCTAGAAATCTACTATACTATATTCAACTATCAACGCTCTATATCTTGAAGAATTGTCGTATTATAGTGAATCTAGAAGCCGCCGCGTTGAATCTACTAGGGAGGTCTTCCTATCCCTCTAGTACAGATTCCCTTCCATTTTCAATAGGTTATAAGCCCGGAAGGCCTATAAGATTACTACATTACTGCGTTATTCTACTGCGATTAGTGCTTGATTTTGGGTACTAGTTACTCTCTACTAGACCTGTGGGCTCTTAGATTACGAAGGAACCGCTAGAATTTGAAGCTTTCATTCACTAGCATCACGCATCGCAACATCAGACCCTTGGTGTTGAAATTCATTTACAGCCGCACCTGCAACCACCACATTGCAACCGTAACTATCTAGTTACAACCACAACCTCTTTTTCAGTGATCCTATTCACTGCTGCGACCATTATATTTGATATTATCTACTCTGTAGATACGCTGCATCCTTTATAAATCATTGAACATCTAGTATCTTTATACTAGGCTTTTTGACCTATTGCACTACGTTGCACGCACTATACATCACGTTACGTTGCGTTGTGGCTGCTGCAATAGCTATTATTCCTATCCATTATTTTTAGTGTTAAGAAAATTTTCGCAGAGAATCTTCTCCGGTCCGTTTCTGCCCGCGCATACCGCAGACCCACTTTTAGACCTTAAGGGGCACCCTTTCAAACAGCCCCACCGCACAATTTGCGTGCGCAGCCCGGTTACACCACAACCTAGCTTCTAGCGCGCGTTATTTGCAACAGGAAGAAATTTAGAGATCTTACACAGGATATCTTTTAAGATCCTAGGAAATAGCACCACTAAGTTATAAGGGTAAGGGACCTGCTGCAGGCCCTTCTTCTAGCCCTCCTAGGGACCCTAATAGGATGGAAATAGAAGGTCCGGCTGTTCAAGCCAGTGCTTTGCAACTGCAATAACAGATGCAGAGCCAAATTGAATAACAAGGCAAGACCTTAACTAATTTTATTAAGCATACTAAGTCAAATCGTCTAAAAAACGAGGCTAGCATTAAAGATCTATTAGATAAATTAACGCAAACCATGACTACTATGCAAGGTCTTCAGGATTCTACTAAGCTAAGGGAAGAAAATACCAAAGCTCCGGTAGAAGACCTACCTACTATAACTACTTCTGCGAGTTTACCTTCTAGTAACTTACAAGCTACCTTTAATACAGGGGCTATTAAGGAACTAAATAAGAAGGTTCACTCTATTCCTAAGGGAGCTAAGCTAAAAGGCCCTGAAAACTATAATCAGTGGAAGCAAGCCCTGAGCATTCAATTTAGAGCCCTAGGATTACCTGAATTTATAGATAATCTAAGCCTAGCAGGCCATCTAGCTAACTGTGATCAAGCTATCCTTTTGATGATATTGAGAGATAGCTGTTAACCAGGACCGCAGGCAGCTATATGTTGGCAAAAATCCCCCGAAGAAGCCTATAAAGTCCTTATTAGGCAGTATTCGCAGAGTGCTGAAATCCAGCGAGGTACGCTATACGCTAGCTACCACTCCCTAAATTTTTCAAATTATAAGGGATCTTTAGAGGCTTTTAATGCTGATTTTAATAACTTACTAGCTAGACTACAGCTTTATAGTGTAGAGATCGCTCCTATTGATCAAGTAAACCATTATATCAATGCATTAAAGCAGACCTTTCCTAGTTAGGCTGAGAGACAAAGATTTACTATCAGAGCTGCTAGGGCACAAGGGCTGCCTGTAAATACCTTAAATTTACAGTTCCTAATAGCTAATTTATTAGAAGAACAGAGGGATAAAACCTCCCCTATAGCTAAAGCTCTTAGCTATAAGGCTTCTAATAATAAAGGAAATTCTAAGGAAGAGGAGAAGAAATCTAATCCTAATACTAAGAAGGACTCTACTAACGCCACTAAAGAGCAGGATAAGAAGGATTCAAACCCTTCTAAAGCCTCTAGGAAGAAAAAGCAGAAGAAGAAGAGTAGCAGCGGGGATAAAGGAAAAGAAGCTGCTTTTGCGTTAGGCTATAGCCTAGCCACGGGATACGTTAAAGAACTAGATTCTAGCGAGTCTAGCAGCGAGGATAGTAGTGATTCCGAATCTGATTTGGATACCTCTAGTACCACTACTACTAGTGACACTACTAGCAAGCCTACTTTTAGCTACTCTAATGATATGGTTAAAAACTCCCTTCTGTACGATACAGGCTCCTCTTGTCACATTTATAATAATAGGGCTTTCTTTAGGGACTTTAAGCCTCTTAAGAAAGGTCAAACCGGCCCTATAATTATAGCAGGAGGACCTATCTATCCTAAAGGAAGAGGCACCGCTGTTTTTAACGTTCTGGTCAAGAAAAATCCACCAGAATATAGGCCTTTAGCTCTGCTAGATGCCCTATATTTCCCCGGTATAGATACTAACCTAGTTAGCGGGTTATCCCACTATCTTAAGGGAGGTTATCTAGCTAAAGATCAGCTTTTCCTAGCCGATAAAAGCCCCTATAGGTTACTAGAACCTGCTAAACACGGCTTCTTTTTGTAGATTAAGGGGCAAGCTACTCCTAAGATCTGCAAGCATTCAACCCACCTCTCCTTTATAGGCTCTCAATATTGTAACCAACAACGAGCCTATAAGACCGAATTAGGGTTTTCCTACCCTATAGAGGTTCAAATTCCGCAGCCAGCATTTAATCCCGAGGAATATCAACGAATCAAAGAATTAGACTCCGAAGACGAAGATTCAGCCCTATGTCCCACCGAAGCTCCTCCTAGTCAGGCATCTTCTATAGGGGGTTTAGAAGGTCCATACCCTAATGACTTGGGTGACGATAGTGGCCGTCTATTGCCCCTAGAGGCCTGTGATTCTTAAGAGGCCTGGCAACAGAGGGAGCTAGGGGATAATAGCTCTGAAAAGCTAGATTCTAGTTATAAGAAATTACTAGATTTAGCCCTTCTTTGGCACATTTGATTAGGCCACATTGGCCTCCCTTTACTTAAGAAATCTTCGAAATTAGCTAAAGGGATCCCTGATTTTTCCGCTATTAAAGACAAGGATTTCAACTGCATAGCCTGTATACAATCGAAGGCTATTAGAAGACCTACTAAAAGACCTATTTAGGACCCCCCTAGGGTTTTAGATATCCTAGAGGGAGATATAGTTAAAATCAAACCTATACCGCATAATAAGAAGGCCCTAGTCCTTATCCTTATTGATCGAAAATCCCGGTATAAATGGTGCTTTTTATTAGCTAATAAAGAAGGTCAGACCCTTTATACTGCTATTAAGGGCTTCTTTAAGGCCCTGAAAAACCAATATAACGCGTATCCTAGGCACCTTCACTTCGACGGAGGTACTGAAATTAATAATGAACTTTAGCACTGGTTATCTTCTAAGGGAATTTGCTTTAGCACCTCTTGCCCCTATATTCACAAACAGAATGGGCTAGTTAAGAGGGCTATTAGGGTTATCCTAGACCGGCTTAGAGCTACACTTTAGTGGTCTAAGCTGCCTTTATATCTATGGTCTTATATCCTTCTAGCCATAGTGGACTTAGTTAATATCACTGCTAATATAACTAAGCCCCTAACCCCTAAGCAGCTATTTCTAGCTAACTTAGAGCCTAAGACCTCTTATAAGCCTGATTTTTTAAAGATTAGGGCTATAGGGTCTTATTACGAGGTTCTAATACCTCCGGAGCAGAGATTAAAGCTTTAGAAGCTAGCCCCTAGGACTATCCCTGGCCGGCTGCTTACTACTCTAGGTTCCAGCGTTTATCTTGTTTATATACCCTCTAAAAGGTCAGTCGTTAAGACTAGCTTTGTTAAGATTATAGAGGATATAGGCTCTGTAGGGTCCCCTAAGCCTTTAGGGAGCTATCCTTCAGAGGGAGAAGCCGATATCTCACGAGATAATCTAGAGGTTCAGGATAGCTATCCAAAGCCTCTAGCGCCCACAGCGCCCGCAGCGCCCGCCGCGCCTATAACAACACCGCCCGGGACGACCGCTGCAACGCCTGTAACGCCTGTAACGCCTCCAGCGCTACCCCTAGAGAGCCCAAGCTCTAGCGCCCCTAATAAGGGTGCTATCGAAAAACCGTTTTCAGATTCGGATTCTTTAATTAACCCTAATTCTATGGATATCGATGATTTCAATTTATCTTCCTTCGTTAAGGAGATATGCTTCAAGGCACAACAAAAGGCTAAATCGTCAGCTAACAACAATAACGATTCGGATACACCTAAGACATGGAAGCAAGCTTTAAAAAGCAAGGATAGTTAAAAATGGATTAATGTAACCTTTAGCGAATTTAAGCAGCTACTAGCTGCCGGAACTTTTAAATTTATAGGGATAGACTAAATTCCTAAGGGCCGAAAAGTTCTTAAAAATAGGCTTGTCTATAAGCTTAAAAAGGATAAAGAAAATAATCCTATAAAACACAAGGCCCGACTCGTTGCAAAAGGCTTTATGCAGATAGAAGGTCAAGATTATATCGAAACCTATGCTGCAACTAGCATTCCCCCTAGTTGGCGGATTTTACTAGCCCTAGCGGCTTGTAACGACTGGGAAGTTGAATAGGTTGATTTTATAGGGGCATTCTTAAACAGCTTATTAAAAGAAGCTATTTATATGCAGATCCCTGATGGATTCGTTGAATTTGCCGAAGCTGCTTCGCCTGAGATAGCTAAATTACTTAAGAAATACGGCTATAATCCCTCTCAAAAGCAGGTTATTTTCCTATAGAAAGCTTTATATAGATTAAAACAGAGCTCTAGAGAGTGGCAGCAGGCCCTAAAGGAACTTCTTCAAAAATTAGGCTTCCACCCCCTTATATCTGACCCTGCTGTCTTCTTCAACCTAACTACATCTACATATATAGCGACTTATGTAGATGACTGTCTTCTAATAGGACCGGATCTAGCTTATATCAATAGGCTAAAGAAGCTATTACACAAAGCTTATCCTATAGAAGATCGTGGGCTAGCCGAATTCTTCCTAGGCGTTTAAATCACTAGAAATCGAAAGAAAGGGACCCTAACTATCCACCAGTCCTAGTACATTTCTGAGGCCCTAGAGAGATTCAACATGAAAGATGCTAGGCCTGCTAAAATTCCCCTACAACCCGGAATTATAAAGCAGGCAGCCAACCACCTAACTAAACCTCTTTCCCCCTCTAATCACAAGCTTTATTAAAGTATTATAGGGACTATTATGTACTTAATGCTCCTTACAAGACCTAATATTGCCTTTCCGGTTCAGTGGCTTTCAACAGCGTTAGCTAAGCCTTATATAGAGCACTTAAATGCTGCTAAATATCTGCTTAGATACCTTCTAGGCTCTATGAGTTACTCTATAACTTATAGAAGGTCTAAGAACGCTAAAGCTTCTGCAACCCTTATTGGCTTCTATGATAGCGACTTCGCGGGAGATAAGTCCTCTAAATCAACCTATGCTTATCTCTATAAGCTAGCTAAAGGACCTATTAGCTAGAAATCAAAGAAAGTAACTACAATAGCTTTATTAACATTAGAGGCCGAATCAGATACTCTATGTGAAGCTATTAGGGAGCTAGAGTGGCTCTATGGCCTTTTTAAGGAAATTAAGCTACCTATAGCACCTCCTGTTCCGATTTTTAGCGATAACTAAGGCGCTATAACAACCGCTAATAACCCTGCTCTTCACAGCAGAACTAAGCATACCCTGCTAAAATTCAACTATACTAGAGAAAAGGTACAGAAGGGTATAGCTAAGGTTATCTACATTAACACTAAAGAGATGCCTACAGATGGCTTAACTAAGCCCCTGCCTAACGATAAATTTCAACAATTTATTCAACTATTAGGCCTTACGAATACAAAGGCCTAGCTTTTAAAACAACTAAAAAAGTCGAAAAATCAAAAACCAACAAAAACACTGGAATTCCGTTGAAAAGTTATTGATTTTAGTTAAAAAGTTATTAGATTTATTATTAAATTTATTGTTAACTTAGATATCTATTAAAGAGCTAAGTTTAGGTATCGAATTAGTTAACTCATACTTTTCTAGAGGGAGTGTTAAAATTATGCTATTTATAGCACTATTTTATAGGCCCACTAGTTGCCTAGTTGCGTTGTTGTAACGTTGGTTACGAGGCGTTGCCTGCAGCGTTGTTGGCTGTGGCCAGCTTTGGCTGTGACCTGCGCTCCTGCACACAACCAACCCACAGGCTTGTATGACTAAGCCAACTAGGCTACCCTATAGGGAAGCTAAAATCGACTGTAACTAGGGAACTAGTAGTCGTATAAAAGGCTGACTTATACTATTCAAATCCTTGATTTTTTCTGGATTTAATGATGTATTTTATTTATAGGGTTGCTTATTAGATTGCTTAGTTAGTGCACGTGGGTGGCTAGATTGTATGGTCGTGAGTCGATTTTTTACTTTTCATATACAAATAAATTTTGCGGAAAATAAAAAATAGCTCCTAAGGCCTGGCTAGCGACCCCCTTCCGTCGATACGGTCGGTAGGTCTATGAGGGGACTCAGAAAATCCTCTCATTGCTCGTCAGATCGTTCGTCTAGCTAGAAATCTACTATATTCAACTATCAACGCTCTATATCTTGAAGAATCGTCGTATTATAGTGAATCTAGAAGCCGCCGCGTTGAATCTACTAGGGAGGTCTTCCTATCCCTCTAGTACAGATTCCCTTCCATTTTCAATAGTAACTAGTACCTAAAATTAAGCACTAATCGCAGTAGAATAACGTAGTAATGTAGTAATCTTTAGGCCTTCTGGGCTTATAACCTATTAAAAATAGAAGGGAATCTATACTAGAGGGATAGGAAGACCTCCCTAGTAGATTTAACGCGGCGGCTTCTAGATTTACTATAATATAATAATTCTTTAAGATATAGAGCGTTAATGGTTAAATATAGTAGATTTCTAGCTAGACAAACGATCTAATAAGCAATAAGAGGATTTTCTAAGTCCCCTTATAGACCTACTAACTATATTAATAGAAGGGGGTCGCTAGCTAGGCCTTAGGAGCTACTTTTTATTTTCCGCAAAATTTATTTATATATAAAAAGTAAAAAATTAACTCACGACTATATAATCTAGCTACCTATATACACTAACTAAGTAATCTAATAAGCAACCCTATAAATAAAATACATTATTAAATCCAGAAAAAATCAAGGATTCGAATAGTATAAATCAGCCTTTTATACAACTACTAGTTCCTGTTAGGGACTGGCCTTGGGGCAACTGCAAACAAGCGTCCAAAGTGCGATTACTATTCTTAAAGAGGAAAGAAAGAGCTAAGCAAGAGATCACACAGCGTGCAGCTATATATCCTCCTATGTGTAGTCTATGCGCGTGGCACGCGTAGTAAGCCCTAAGTCCGCATAACCTCCGCACACTACCTTATACACTCTCCGCGCCCTTTCTAGAGCCCTCCTAGACCTAAGAAGGACCTAAGCCTTAAGCTTAAGTCTATTATATACCCCCCTTTATACCCCTCCCTTCCCCTTACTATATAAGAAAAATTTTTAAACCCTACCTCCTCCTTATCCCTACCTCCCCCCCTCTATATATATCCTAGAGGCTTTACTCCTCTAGGGGTAAATTAAACTATACCTATTTCTATACTTACTTTAGACTATTACTTATCTATACATCCCCCTATTCTGCCTTAAATCTATCTAGCGCCTTAGTATCCTATACATTCTCTAGGGGCTCCTATATTAGCTAAATATAACCTTTCTACTTAACTAGTATATTGCGATTTACTCCCTAACTAAGGGTGTTTTTAGCTATAAGGATCTCCTCTACCTAGTACTCTGCGAGGTTACTATCCATATCTATTAATATTAGCTCTAGTAGAGGTTATTTATTAGCTAGCTTCTAGCTTAGTAATAGATCCTCTACTACCCTCTAAACTAAATCTATATAAAAGATTAGGTATAGCCCCCTAGGAATATCTAACTTTATAGTTAATAGCGTTAGCACCTCTAGCACCTTATACTTCGCTATAACCTAATCTAACTTCTTATATAGTTAGTTTATCTTAATATTCTAAAGGCTTAACTATATATAGTCCCTAACCTAGAACTATTCTACTAGTCTCTAACTACTATTTATGCTTTCTTATTATTATTATTAGACAAAGGCTATTATAGCCTATGTTAGGTCTATACCCTCTTTTAAGTGCTATAGGAACACTTATGCCTATCCCTTTAGTAAAGTTTTTAATACCTCTAATAGCAGTGCCTCCTAGATTATAGGTATATTAAAGCTATAGAGTGCTATATTTACGCTTACTCCTATTACTAAAGAATCCCTATTATTTAATACTAGCTAGCAGGCTAGTAGGTGATTAGCCTACTTAAATTATAAGAAGGATAACATTACCTATAACACTACCTAAACCTCCTAGTTAGCTCTCTCTATACCTCTATCTATCTATAGGTAATATAAGGTTAATAGTAGTTACTTTATACCTACCTTCTTATAGAGCGCTATCTAAAAACCACTTAACTAATCTAAACTATAATCTATAATAATCTAGGTAGGGAACCTATAGAACCGCCACTAATAGTGTTTAAACTACTCTGTATATATCTTAGCCTTTATTAATATTATAGCCTTAAGCTACATAAACTTAGAGAGTCTATCTATAATTACTATAAGGAACCATAGGTTAGCCTAATCTTAAGCAGGGAGCTCTATTATAAAGTTAATAGAGATCTATAACTAATATCTATCTAGCAGAGGAATTAGCTTTAGTAAGCCCTATTATAGCTACTAGCTCTTCCGCCCCCTATAGTAGTAATAGTTTCGTATAAACTATGCTATATCCTATAATATACTATCCTAATAGAAGTCCCTCTAGAGCGCTTTAAAGGTAGTATTCCGCCCTAGGTAACCTAGTAAGGGTAAGTTATGCGTCTATTAGATTAAGGTTATAGTTAAGGGTTCCCACTTTAGCACCTAAGTCTAGCCCTAGAATTAAAGTGCTCCTTTTACGCTAATCTAATAGTCTATAATCTGCTCCCTTATGCCTACTATATTAGGAAACTTCTAAGCCCTAGCCTTTACTGCCTTAAGCCATAACCTATAAGTCTTATTATAGGCTATAGCCTGATCCTATAGAGACTAAAGGTGCCTGTCTATAAATAAGGAGTCTCTAGCTAGCATATCTAGAGCTAAAGCCAAACCATCCACTAAAGTAATGCTTTCTAAGGCTACTATAGGTCTAATATTTACATATAGTTATCCCTAACTAAAGCTAAACTATGTAGGCATTGTTATTAACTGTACAATAGGCGCCTTTAGCTTAGTAAACTATACCTCCTCCTAATAGCGTCTTAATAATATATCTAGTCTACTTACCTAAGTCCCTAGTCTATAATATAAGTAGAAGTTAAAGAGCGCTAGAGTCTCTGCCTATTATGCTTACTATTCTAATATCTCTCTTAGGGCTATAAAGTACTCTAAGTTCTTGTAATCTATAAGTATTATAAATAGCCTATCTACACTTTATAGCTTTACTAACCACGCCCTAAGGCATAAGATAATCGCTAGAAGCTCCTTGTTATATATTATATAATTCCGTTAAGCTAGCTATAAGTAAGCTAAGTAGTACGCCACTAGATACAAGACCCCTTTATTATTTATCTAGGAAAGGCAGCCTCCTAATGCTATTCCTAAGTAGTCTGCCTCTACTACTATATCCTTATTAGGGTCCTATTATATAAGAATAGGGTATAATATAAAAGCTAGCTTTAGCGTTTTAAAAGCCTTCTTACACGCCTCTATCTAGCGAAATACTATACCTTTCTTTATTAGGTTAATTAGGGGACCTGTAACTTCTGAAAACCGCGGTATAAAGTTGTGATAAAAGTTAGCGAACCCTAGAAACCCGCGTACTCCTTAGACCTATATTAGGGCCTTCTAATCCCTAATTGCGGTAATCTTCTTATTATCTAGGCAAATCTGTTTCCCTACGTGGATAATAAACCTAAGGTACTTAACCTCCTTTATCGTAAAAACACACTTCTTAATATCCAGGTTTAACCTAGCCTGCTATAGCCTAGCTAACACCCTACGCACCTTCTATATATAGTCTTTCTATAACCCCCCTGTGTAGATTAAGATATTATTAAGATAAGTAGTAACGTAGTCCCTAAGGATACCACTAAGCGCACTATTAATATACCTCTGAAAGGTTATAGGCATGCCCGCTAAACCAAAGGGGCATACTAACCACTTAAATAATCTAAATTATATCTAGAAAGCAGTCTAGTGTTCCTAGCCCTTAGTAATATAAATACAATAGAATACTGCTTATATATTAAGCTTTATAAACTATTTTGCCTTAGCTAAGGAGCGTAGCGTCTCTTTTACTAAAGGTAAGGGATAATAGTCCTATTCTATAATCTTATTTAGCGCGCAATAGTCTATATAGAACCTCTAACCACCCCTAGGTTTCTTTACTAGTAGAACTAGTGCTACTGCTAATAATAAGCTTACCCTAATCTAGCCCTTATCTATTAAGTCTATTACCTACTTACATATCTCTAGGAGATATTAACATAGTATATTATATAGCGGAGCCTATAGTAAGTCCGGTTTATTGCCCTCTATATCCCACTTTAGGCGAATATAGTAATTAGACTTACCCTAGTGTAGTAGCAGGGTGTTTGCCTTACTCTCCTAGAAAAGGTCCTTATAGTCCTATAACTTCTCTAGTAAGGACACTAAGAGCTCCTACTCTATAGGTTTTAGTGTGGTATTAATCTATAGGATAGATATAATTTCCTATAAGCTTATAGCGTAAAGCTATATATACTCCTTCTGCTTCCTTACCTAACGCACTATTCCTATAAATAAAGATCCTATAATATATATAGTAGGCTTCTCCACCCCTCTATTAGTTATAGCCTAAATCTATAGGTTATTAGCCACTCCTATAGTTAGTTATCAGCATTACACGTTTAAGTTAATATTATAGCGCGCTATTTACGGAGTCCCTAGGATAAGTTATCTTATTAATCCTAGGATTATATACGCCATAATTAGCGTCTCCTATCTATCTATATCTATCTAAAAACAGACAATATATATAATTAATAAGCTTGCCTCATAATTCTCCCTTCCCCCTCTTTTTACACTAACTGCTATGTAAACTAACCTCTTAGTTAGTAGGGGGATATGTTCTAGTTATAGCTTCTAGACTAGGCGTTTACTAATAGCAGCATAGTAGTTATATCCTATATTAACTTACGTATCTAAAAAGGTTATCTTATTTATTAATATAGGGACTAAGAAGGGTAATATATCTATATTACTCTAGATGTGTTTAAAGTTATCCTTAACCTTAACTATATGCTATAAAGCCTCTCTAAGCTCCTATTCCTCCTCCCTATTTAAATAACTTAATAAAGGGGATCCTCTTTTTCTAACTTATTACTTAAATCCTTAGAGTTAATGTCTTTTACCTTATAAGCATTAACCACTAGCATCTCCTTTAGATAGATAGCGTAATATAAGGAACACTTTGTAACTTAGTGCTTGTTAGAGCTATATTATATACACTTACCCTCCTTATATTATATATTAAGCACCTCCTAGGAGACCTATTTAGCCCTTTTTACCCCTTACTACTAGTAACCCACTGCTTTCCTAGAGCCCTTCTAGGCCCCTACTATGCCCGCTAACTAGATATCTATTATTAGCGTGTCCTTATCTTACCCTAAAGACCAGTCCACCTAGGGAGCTGGTTATGCCTAGTAATATAAGCAATGCTTTTCCTCTAAATAATAAGACTTAATATCTAATATAATATTCCTAAACTAAGCTAATGCCGCAGAGTAGTTAGCCTAGGGAATATTATATCCTACGCTACAGTCCCTTATCTACTTATTAAGGGCAGTGCGTAGCTTTAAAAGCTTTACCTTATCTGCCTAACCTAGCCTACCTATAAGCATAAGTTTCTATTTAAACCGTACGTAGAAGTCGCTAAACCGCTTATATTATTATTATCACAACTAGTTAAGCTTAGTAATAGCTAATTCCTATTAATAGGGGTTATTAAATATTTCCCCTAAGTAATTAAGGAAGCGCCTTGTGTTAAAGTTTACTAAGTTTCCCTTCTTAAAGTAGGGTATAACCCAGGCCTAAACCTTCGCTAAAAGGTTCTAGTAAATAAAGCACTATTAGTCCTTAGCGCCCCTAATAAACCCCTAGTCTATAACTAGCTTATAGCTTATAAGACTCTTCTAGGCTATAAAGAGTGTCCTATTACTATTAAATAGTGCCCCTATAGGTAATAGCTTTTGCCTTACTTAGTGTTAGTTCTCACGAAGCGCTTAGATCTACACTAACTACTCCCTAATAAGCGCCTATAATGTAGCTAGCTTACCTATTTCTATCCTGCTTAATAAAGGTTATACTATTATTAAGAGGTAGCTAAAAGGGGAAGGATATAAAGAAAGTAAAGAATAATAAATATTAGGGACTAGCCTTAGGGTAACTATAAATAAGCATCTAAAGTGTAATTACTATTCTTAAAGAGGAAAGAAAAAGCTAAGTAAGAGATTATATAGCGTGCGGCTATATATCCTCCTATGCGTGGTCTATGCGCGTAGCGCGCGTAGCAAGCCCTAAGTCCGCATAACCTCCGCACGCTGCCTTGTGCACTCTCCGCGCCCTTTCCGGAGCCCTCCCGGACCCGAGAAGGACCCGAGCCTCGAGCTCAAGTCCATTACAGTTCCCTAGTTACAGTCGATTTTAGCTTCCCTATAGGGTAGCCTAGTTAGCTTAGTCATACAAGCCTGTGGGTTAGTTGTGTGCAGGAACGCAGGTTACAGCCAAAGCTGCTGGTTAAGACCAACAACGCTGCAGGCAACGCTACAAGCAACGCCTCGTAGCCAACGTTACAATAACGTAACTAGGCAACTAGTGGGCCTATAAAATAGTGCTATAAATAGCATAATTTTAACACTATCCCTTACTAATATTACCCTTTATAAAATTCCTTAATATAGTATAATATTACTAGATACACTTTTAAGCGTATTATTACTTAGTTATACCTTTACCTAGTTAAGGTCTGTTAATATATCTAGATAAATTAAAGAATATATAGCGCTAGGGTTAAATAGTATTAGTACTACTACCTAGTAGTAATCTTACTATAACTTAACTTCTATATAAATTTATAGGTCTAATTGCCTATTCTTATTAAGTTATATTATATTAAGAGCGTCTTCCTAGGGTTATACTAAGCTAATTAGGGCCTTATTTAGGTTTAACTAGCCCTTAGCTTAGTTACTACTACCTTAGTGCTAGTTAGTAGTATAGCTTTCTCTATAGTAGATACTATAGTCTAGCTTAGGGCACTTAGTTAAGAGGTAGCCTGGTTTTTTATACTTAAAATAGGTAATAGGTAAGCCCCCTATTTCTATATAGTATTATTAAAAATAGAAGGGAATCTGTACTAGAGGGATAGGAAGACCTCCCTAGTAGATTTAATGCGGCGGCTTCTAGATTCACTATAATACAACAATTCTTCACAAGATATAGAGCTTTAATAGTTAAATATAGTAGATTTCAGCTAGATAAACAATCTGACAAGCAATGAGAGGATTTTCTAAGTTCCCCTTATAGACCTACTGACCATATTGACGGAAGGGGGTTGCTAGCCAGGTCTTAGGAGCTACTTTTTATTTTCCGCAAAATTCATTTATATAGGAAAAGTAAAAAATCAACTCACGACCATATAATCTAGCCACCCACGTGCACTAACTAAGCAATCTAATAAGCAACCCTATAAATAAAATACATCATTAAATCCGGAAAAAATCAAGGATTCGAACAGTATAAGTTAGCCTTTTATACGACTACTAGTTCCCTAGTTATAGTCAATTTTAGCTTCCCTATAGGGTAGCCTAGTCAGCTTAGTCATACAAGCCTGTGGGTTAGTTATGTGCGGGAACGTAGATCACAGCTAAAGCTGCAGGTAACGCTGCAAGCAACGCCTTGTAACCAACGTTACAACAACGCAACTAGGCAACTAGTGGGCCTATAAAATAGTGCTATAAATAGCATAATTTTAACACTCCCTCTAGAAAAGTATGAGTTAACTAATTCAATACCTAAACTTAGCTCTTTAATAGATATCTAAGTTAACAATAAATTCAATAATAAATCCAATAATAATCTAATAACTTTTTAACTAATATTAATAACTTTTTAACTAATATTAATAACTTTTTAACGGAATTCCAGTGTTTTTGTTGATTTTAGGTTTTTTGACTTTTTAGTTGTTTTTCTTGAAAACTAGGCCTTTGTGTTCGTAAGACCTAATAGTTGAATAAATTGTTGAAATTTATCGTTAGGCAGGGGCTTAGTTAAGCTATCTGCAGGCATCTCTTTAGTATTTATATAGATAACCTTAGCTATACCCTTCTAAACCTTTTCTCTGGTGTAGTTAAATTTTAGCAGGGTATGCTTTATTCTACTGTGAAGAGCAGGGTTATTAGCGGTTGTAATAGTGCCTTAGTTATCACTAAAAATCAGGACTAGAGGTGCTATAGGTAGCTTAATTTCCTTAAAAAGGCCATAGAGCCACTCTAGCTCCCTAATAGCTTTACATAGAGCATCTGATTCGGCCTCTAATGTTAATAAAGCTATTGTAGTTACTTTCTTTGATTTCTAGCTAATAGGTCCTTCAGCTAGCTTATAGAGATAAGCATAGGTTAATTTAGAGGACTTATCTCCCGCGAAGTCGCTATTATAGAAGCTAATAAGGGTTGTAGAAGCCTTAATAGCGTTTTTAGACCTTCTATAAGTTATAGAATAACTTATAGATCCTAGAAGGTATCTAAGCAGATATTTAGCAGTATTTAAGTGCTCTATATAAGGCTTAGATAGCGCTGTTAAAAGCCACTAAACCGGAAAAGCAATATTAGGCCTTGTAAGGAGCATTAAATACATAATAGTCCCTATAATACTTTAATAAAGCTTGTGATCAGAGGGGGAAAGAGGTTTAGTTAGGTAGGCTGCCTACTTTATAATTCCGGGTTATAGGGGAATTTTAGTAGGCCTAGCATCTTTCATGTTAAATCTCTCTAGGGCTTTAGAAATGTACTAGGACTGGTGGATAGTTAGGGTCCCTTTCTTTCGATTTCTAGTGATTTAAACGCCTAGGAAGAATTCAGCTAGCCCACGATCTTCTATAGGATAAGCTTTATATAATAGCTTCTTTAGCCTGTTGATATAAGCTAGATCCGGTCCTATTAGAAGATAGTTATCTATATAAGTCGCTATATATGTAGATGTAGTTAGGTTAAAGAAGACAGCAGGGTCAGATATAAGGGGGTGGAAGCCTAATTTTCAAAGAAGTTCCTTTAGGGCCTGCTACCACTCTCTAGAGCTCTGTTTTAATCTATATAAAGCTTTCTGTAGGAAAATAACCTGCTTTTAAGAGGGATTATAGCCGTATTTTTTAAGTAATTTAGCTATCTTAGGCGTAGTAGCTTTGGCAAATTTAACGAATCCATTAGGGATCTGCATATAGATAGCTTCTTTTAGCAAGCTATTTAGGAAGGCCCCTATAAAGTTAACCTGTTTAACTTCCTAGTTATTACAAGCCGCTAGGGCTAGTAATATCCGCTAACTAGGGGGAATGCTAGTAGCAGCGTAGGTCTTAATATAATCCTAACCTTCTATCTACATAAAGCCTTTTACAACGAGTTGGGCCTTGTGTTTTATAGGATTATTTTCTTTATCCTTTTTAAGCTTATAGACAAGCCTATTTTTAAGAACTTTTTGGCCCTTAGGAATCTAGTCTATCCCTATAAATTTAAAAGGTCCGGCAGCTAGTAGCTGCTTAAATTCGCTAAAGGTAGCATTAACCCATTTTTGGCTATCCTTGCTTTTTAATGCTTGTTTCTAGGTCTTAGGGGTATCCGGATTGTTGTTATTAGATGACGATTTAGCCTTTTCTTGTGCCTTAAAGCATATCTCCTTAACGAAGGAAGATAAATTAAAATCATTAATATCTATAGAATTAGGGTTGATTAAAGAATCTGAATCTAAAAATGGTTTTTCAATAGCACCCTTATTAGGGGCGCTAGAGCTTGGGCTCTCTAGGGGTAGCGCTGGAGGCGTTACAGCGGTCGTCCCGGGCGTTATAGGCGCGGCGGGCGCTGTAGGCGCTGTGGGCGCTGGGGGCGCTAGAGGCTTTAGATAGCTATCCTGAACCTCTAGATCTTGTGAGATATTGGCTTCTCCCTCTAAAGGATAGCTCCCTAAAGGCTTAGGGGACCCTATAGAGCCTATATCCTCTATAATCTTAACAAAGCTAGTCTTAATGACTGACCTTTTAGAGGGTATATAAATAAGATAGACGCTGGAACCTAGAGTAGCAAGCAGCCGGCTAGGGATAGTCCTAGGGGCTAGCTTCTGAAGCTTTGATCTCTGCTCCGGAGGTATTAGAACCTCGCAATAAGACCCTATAGCCCTAATTTTCGAGAAATTAGGCTTATAGATAGTCTTAGGCTCTAAGTTAGCTAGAAATAGCTGCTTAGGGGTTAGGGGCTTAGTTATATTAGCGGTGATATTAACTAAGTCCACTATAGCTAGAAGGATATAAGACTATAGATATAAAGGCAGCTTAGACCACTGAAGTGTAGCTCTAAGCCAGTCTAGGATAACCCTAATAGCCCTCTTAACTAGCCTATTCTGTTCATAAATATAGGGGCAAGAGGTGCTAAAGCAAATTCCTTTAGAAGATAACCAAGACTGAAGTTCGTTGTTGATTTCAGTACCTCCGTCAAAGTGAAGGTGCCTAGGATATGCGTTATATTGGTTTTTCAGGGCCTTAAAGAAGCCCTTAATAGCAGTATAAAGGGTCTAACCTTCTTTATTAGCTAATAAAAAGCACCACTTATACCGGGATTTTCGATTAATAAGGATAAGGACTAGGGCCTTCTTATTGTGTGGTATAGGTTTGATTTTAACCGTATCTCCCTCTAGAATATCTAAAACCCTAGGGGGGTCCTGAATAGGTCTTTTAGTAGGTCTTCTAATAGCTTTCGATTGCATACAGGCTATGCAGTTGAAATCCTTGTCTTTAATGGCGGAAAAATCAGGGATCCCTTTAGCTAATTTCGAAGATTTCTTAAGTAAAGGGAGGCCAATATGGCCTAATTGAATGTGCCAAAGAAGGGCTAAATCTAGTAACTTCTTATAACTAGGATCTAGCTTAGAAGATCTATTAGAGCTATTATCCCCTAGCTCCCTCTGTTGCTAGGCCTCTTGAGAATCACAGGCCTCTAGGGGCAGTAGACGGCCACTATCGTCACCTAAGTCATTAGGGTATAGACCTTCTAAACCCCCTATAGAAGATGCCTGACTAGGAGGAGCTTTGGTAGGATATAGGGCTGAATCTTCGTCTTCTTCAGAGTCTAATTCTTCGATTCGTTAATATTCCTTGGGATTAAATACTGGCTGCGGAATTTGAACCTCTATAGGGTAGGAAAACCCTAATTCGGTCTTATAGGCTCTTTGCTGTTGGTTTTGTTGTTAGTTACAAAATTGAGAGCCTATAAAGGAGAGGTGGGTTAAATGCTTGCAGATCTTAGGAGTAGCTTGCCCCTTAATCTGCAAAAAGAAGCCGTGTTTAGTAGGTTCTAGTAACCCACAGGGGCTTTTATCGGCTAGGAAAAGCTGATCTTTAGCTAGATAACCTCCCTTAAGATAGTGGGATAACCCGCTAACTAGGTTGGTATTTATACCGGGGAAATATAGGGCATCTAATAGAGCTAAAGGCCTATATTCTAGTGGGTTTTTCTTGACCAGAATGTTAAAAACAGCGGTGCCTCTTCCTTTAGGATAAATAGGTCCTCCTACTATAATTATAGGGCTAGTTTAACCTTTCTTAAGAGGCTTAAAGTCCCTAAAGAAAGCCCTATTATTACAAATATGACAAGAAGAACCTGTATTGTATAGAAGGGAGTTTTTAACTATATTATTAGAGTAGCTAAAAGTAGGCTTAGTAGTAGTGTCACTAGTAGCACTAGAAGTATCTAAATTAGATTCAGAATTACTACTATCCTCGCTACTAGACTCGCTAGAATCTAGTTCTTTAACGTATCCCATGGCTAGACTATAGCCTAACGTAAAAGTAGCTTCTTTTCCTTTATCTTTATCCCTATTACCACTCTTCTTCTTCTGCTTTTTCTTCCTAGAGGCTTTAGAAGGGTTTAAATCCTTCTTATCCTGCTCTTTAGTGGCATTAGTAGAGTCCTTCTTAGTATTAGGATTAGAAGGTGACTTCTTTTCCTTATCCTTAGAATTTCCCTTATTATTAGAAGCCTTATAGCTAAGAGCTTTAGCTATAGGGGAGGTTTTGTCCCTCTGCTCTTCTAATAAATCCGCTATAAGGAACTGTAAATTTAAGGTATTTACAGGCAGCCCTTATGCCCTAGTAGCTCTAATAGTAAATCTTTATCTCTTAGCCTAGCTAGGAAAGGTCTGCTTTAATGCGTTAATATAATAGTTTACTTGATCTATAGGAGCGATCTCTACACTATAAAGCTATAGTCTAGCTAGTAAGTTATTAAAATTAGCATTAAAAGCCTCTAAAGATCCCTTATAATTTGAAAAATTTAGGGAGTGGTAGCTAGTGTATAGCGTACCTCGCTAGATTTTAGCACTCTGCGAATATTGCCTAATAAGGACTTTATAGGCTTCTTTAGGGGATTTTTGCTAATATATAGCTACCTGCGGTCCTGGTTGACAGCTATCTCTTAATATTATTAAAAGAATAGCTTGATTACAGTTAGCTAGATGGCCTGCTAAGCTAGGATTATCTATAAATTTAGGTAATCCTAGGGCTCTAAATTAGATGCTTAGGGCTTGCTTCCACTAATTATAGTTTTTAGGGCCTTTTAGCTTAGCTCCCTTAGGAATAGAGTGAACCTTCTTATTTAGTTCCTTAATAGCCCCTATATTAAAGGCAGCTTGTAAGTTACTAGAAGGTAAACTCGTAGAATTAGCGGCAGGCAGGTCTTCTACTAGAGCTTTAGTATTTTCTTCCCTTAGCTTAGTAGAATCCTAAAGACCTTGCATAGTAGTTATAGTTTGCGTTAATTTATCTAATAGATCTCTAATACTAGCCTTGTTTTTTAGATAATTTAACTTAGTATACTTAATAAAATCAGTTAAGGTCTTGCCTTATTATTTAATTTAGCTCTGCATCTATTATTATAGTTGCAAAGCACTAGCTTGAACAGCTAGACCTTCTATATCTATCCTATTAGGGTCCCTAGGAGGGCTAGAAGGGCCTGTAGCAGGTCCCTTACCCTTATAATTCGGTGGTGCTATCTCTTAAAAATTCCTATGTAAGATCTCTAAATTTATTCCTGTTGTAAATAACGCGCGCTAGAAGCTGGTTGTAGTGTAACCTGGCTGCGCACGCAAATTATACGGCGGGGCTGTTTAAAAGGGTGCCCCTTAAGGTCTAAAAGTGGGTCTGCGGTATGCGCGGGTAGAAACAGACCGGAGAAGATTCTCTGCGAAAATTTTCTTAACACTAAAAATAACAGATAGGAATAATAGCTATTACAGTAGCCACAACGTAACGTAACGTAATGTATAGTGTGTGCAACGTAGTGTAATAGGTCAAAAAGCCTAGTATTAATATACTAGATATTCGATGATTTAAGGAATGCAGCGTATCTATAGAGTAGATAATATTAATATATAACGGTCGCGGCAGTGAATTAGATTACTAAAAAAGAGGTTGTGGTTATAACTAGATAGTTATGGTTGTAATATAGTGGTTGCAGGTGTGGCTGTAGTTAAATTTAACACTAAGGGTCTAATGTTACGATGCGTAGAGCTAGTGGATGAAAAGCTTTAAATTCTAGCGGTTTCCTTTGTAATCTAAGAGCCTATAGGTCTAGTAGAGAGTAACTAGTACCCAAAATCAAGCACTAATCGCAGTAGAATAACGCAGTAATGTAGTAATCTTTAGGCCTTCTAGGCTTATAACCTATTAAAAATAGAAGGGAATCTATACTAGAGGGATAGGAAGACCTCCCTAGTAGATTTAATGCAGCGGCTTCTAGATTCACTATAATACAACGATTCTTCATAAGATATAGAGCTTTAATAGTTAAATATAGTAGATTTTAGCTAGACAAACGATCTAATGAGCAATAAGAGGATTTTCTGAGTTCCCCTTATAGACCTACCAACTGTATTGACAGAAGGGGGTCGCTAGCCGGGTCTTAGGAGCTACTTTTTATTTTCCACAAAATTTATTTATATAGGAAAAGTAAAAAATCAACTCACGACCATATAATCTAGCCACCCACATGCACTAACTAAGCAATCTAATAAGCAACCCTATAAATAAAATACATCATTAAATCCGGAAAAAATCAAGGATTCGAACAGTATAAGTCAGCCTTTTATACAACTACTAGTTCCCTAGTTACAGTCGATTTTAGCTTCCCTATAGGGTAGCCTAGTTAGCTTAGTCATACAAGCCTGTGGGTTGGTTGTGTGCGGGAACGTAGATCACAGCCAAAGCTGCAGGCAACGCTGCAAGCAACGCCTTGTAACCAACGTTACAACAACGCAACTAGGCAACTAGTGGGCCTATAAAATAGTGCTATAAATAGCATAATTTTAACAGCTATATTTTTATCTATAGTAGCTATAGGAGCCTTATTATTAGAAGACTTCTCTTTATCCCTATAGATAAAAGCTTAGAGCTCTTTAGGGAGCTTAGAGGGACTAATATAAGTAGGGATATTAGAGGTAAAGTTAGTAAACTAGTAGTAAGTTAGTAAATTAAAAGCTATGCCTAAAATAATAAGATATTATTATAGGAGCATACTAGGTAATAAAGTATAGGCTATTTATGATATTAATCTATACCTTAAGGTTTATAGCGTTAAATAGCTATAATATTATAGCACGCTTATTAGTATCTACCTTACGCATAGCCTTAGTGGTTAATTAAGTATAGTAAATATATCTATATTAATTAGTATTTTTTATAGCTAGGAGGGTATTTATTTATTTATTTATTTATATACACTAGCCAGCCTGATTTAGCTGTCTCTAGTACTCCAGCGGTTTAGTTAAAGGGGAAAACCTTCTAGAGGATAAAAAACCCCCTTATAACTCTATATAGTCTGGCGCTAGCTCTGCGGCAGGCTGGCGCCGCTATTATAGTTACCTATTATAGTTATTTATTACTAGCTTATGCTAGACTTATCCCTATTAGTAGAGTTACCTCTACCTTATATCTTAAGCCTAGCTCTAGGCTCTTCTCTAGCTCTACTCTAATCTATTTCTAACTACCTCCTACTAGGTAAAATCTAATATTATATAGTAATCTACTCTTAACTTACTTTTTTCACGCTTTATTATTAATATATTTAATACCCTACTTTTTAGTTTATTCTACCTTTTCTCTAGTCTAGTCTAGTTATAAAGTTAGAGCACCTAGTTTTTTAAAACTCTAGGGGGGGGGAGGGTAAAGCTAGCTTAGTTCCGCTATAATCCCGCTACTCTCTTATATTAGGCTTTTCTATCTATCTATAGTATCTATATATTATCTTTAAATCTAGGTAATGCTTTAAGGACCCCCCCCCTCTCTAGAGATTATAAAAGAAATCCCTTCTACCTCTAGATCTAGGCCTCTTTTCTTCTTCCTTTATTATACTTTATTATACTTCCTATAGGTTCTTTTCCCCTTTCCTTTTTTCCCTTCTCTTTCCCTTTATTTTCTTATATACTCTTAGGCCCTAACCCTAGCTAGGTCTAGTTTAGTTACTAATATTAGTATAGTTATAGCCTATTATTATATTTTCTTAGTATTCTATATTACCTATAAGTCTAACCCTACTTCCCTATAACTTTAGTGCTAATCTATATAGGAACCTTCTCTTTACTACCTAAGGAAGTAGCTTATATTAAAGTAGCTTTAGAGAGTACTTAATTATAAACTATAGGTATAGGACTCCCCCTACTCTGGCACTAGGCCTGTTTCACTGCTAATTTAGTCTAGCTAGGTAAGCTATAAATATTCTAGTATATCTCTTATTACGCGTAATTATTAAAAAACCTAGGGCACTAGTGTTATAATATAGTTAGTATATTTTTCCCCCCCTATACCGCGGTAGTAGCGGGGCTAATCTATCTTTCTAGGAGCTATAACTAATATATATTTTAATTACTAGGTTTAAAATAATAGGTATAAAAAGGTAATATATATTTTATCTATTTTTTCTGTTTTTAGGGGCAGTACCGCTGCTAACCTAGCTCTAGGTTAAAATTACTAGGCACTAAGTAGAGTACTAGTGGTTAACTAAGGTGTCTGCTAAAATCACTAAGGGTGTGGATATAAGTGTTCTTCTAGTTAGTCTAGTCTAGCCCTACACTAGTGCTAATCTATCTCTTCCCTAGGTTCTAGATAACTTTAGTGCTTATATTAAGAAGCTATATATAGAGAATTAAAGTAAGTAAAAATAGAGTGTATTAGTAGTAGGTCTAGTCTAGGGGGAGGGTAGGTCTATAAGAGATTAGTATAAGGAGATAATCTTCTAGCTATATAGACTAGACGCTTAGATAGTAGAGTTAATCTAGCTCTAGGTTACTGCCCTATTAGCTAAGAGCTAGGCTAGGGCCCTAAAGGATATAATCCCTATTCTAGAAGAGGAGTAGTTATTTTTTCTTTTATTTTTATATTAGTATAGTAGTAATAGTGGGGTAGGGGAGGCCTAGGGGGGGGGGAATTAGATACCTAGTATTTAAGAGTTTTAGTAGTTTAAATCTAAGGGTTATTCTAGTGTATACTCTTTACCTATATATATATTCCCGCCCTACCTCTAGCCCCCCACTACCTCTAGACTATTTAGTCTAGTCCTAGTCTCTTGCTACTCCCGCTATCTCTGCTATTTACTATGGTTATAGACCCTAGATTTAATCTCCTATAATATAAGCACTCTAGCTCTAGTTCTAGTGCCCTTAACCTAGCCACTAAGTTATATACTAGTGTATAGTATTATAGTCTCTTTATAGCTAGGAACCACTTAGCTAAGTATCTTACCCTCTAGGGGTTATCTAGGGCTAGCCTTGCCTCCTATATATCTATAGGCTAGCGCTAATAGGGTTATATATAGCTATATTTATAGTAGTTAATAATTATATAGTACTAGTCCTTTTCTACTTATCTATAGCTATATAAGGGCAAAGCTACCCTAGGGATACCTCTAAGGAAAAGGAATTTATTAAGACTAATCTTACCTATATATAATTATATAATAGTAGAGGAGATATACTTATCTAGTCTAGTATAGAATCTTTAGATTATCTTTAGGTTATAGTTTAGTAGTTAGTCCTTAGTTAGCTCTTTACTATACTAGCTCTAGGCTAGTCTTTCTCTATTATACTACGCTTCCTAATATCTTTTCTATTCCTTATATAGCTCTATATTTAGCTTATTTTTAACTTAGTTTCTCTATTTTTAAGGTCTTCTTTAATATAGTATAGTTACTACTAAGCTAGCTACTACTTAGATTATCTTTACTATTCCACTAGCTATAACTCTTTCTTTAAACCTCTTCTTAATATAGTTTAGGTAGAGATTAAGGGGGGGAACTAAGGTCTTAGCTTCTAATTATATAATTAGTATAGCTCTAAATGCCCCTATAATAACTTAGAGGTAGGCTAACTAGTCTATTATAAAGCTTTTTATAATATCTCTAGGGTTTCTAGCTTTTTTAGTTAATATATAGTATATACTTACCCTATAGGTAATAATAGGATAGACTACCTATATATATAGGAGGTAGGTATCTCTAAAGCTATAGCCCTAGGCTAACGCTACTAGTAATATAAGTATAAGCTACTACTAGGCTAGTTTCCCTTTAATAATATTCTTATAAGCGCTCTAGGTAAGTTTATAATTAACCTATACCCTAAGAAAGTAATAGAATTCTATAGATACTATCTTCTCTATTCTAAGCTAGACTTACTCCTAGAGAGGTTATTAGGCTTTACTAAAGTATATAAGTTCTATTTTAGCTAGGTTAAACTTAACTCTTACTTCCTTTACCTAGTCTTTATAGATCCTCTAAGATACCTTAAGTCTTCTCTAGGTCTAGGCTATATTTTTCCTAAAAGCTATAATATTTATATTATTAGTAAAGCCTATAGTAACTATACCTAGGATAACCTAGAGGTAGATATATAGCTCTATAGAATATAGAAAAAAGAGAATAGGAGAAAGGGATAAGCCCTATAGGGTGCTAGCCTTAATTTTAAAGGGTTCTAAGAGTCTACTATTAAAGCTAAGTTAGCTTATTCTCCTTATAAGGAAGCTATAGATTACTATAACTAGCTATAGAGGGATACCTATCTTAATAAGGAGAGTAATAAGATATAGGTAGCTAACTCTATTAAATATAGCTAATATATCTATCTATACTAGTAAGGCTATCCTACCCTTCCCCTAGGCTACTCTAATATATTCTAGTAGGGTATATATTATAGTTTCTATTAATCTATTTACCCTATTTCCTATCTATAGTTCTAGGAGAAGGCCCCCTACCTTAGTAATAGCTATAAGTTATCTTACTATTACTACTTCTAGTACTTTTCCTACTATATTAAGTAGTAATATAGGTCTCTAGGTATTAGCCCTCCTTATCTCTTTAACTATCTTTCTATTCTTTCTAATTACTATAACCCTAGTAGTGTGGAAGTAGGCTAGGAAGTAACTAACTTTAAGTACTATATTAAGTAGCCTAGTTATTATATAATAGGCTACTAGGCTATAGGCTTTAATAAATCTAGTAAGGAGCTTATTATCCCCTAGGGCCTTCTAGTTTACTATATCTAAGAGGATATCTATAATCTCCTTAGAGTTAAACTAGTTTATATCCTAGATTAGAGTGTTATTAAGTTCTAGGAATATTAGGTCTAGGATATAGGAAAGGTTAGCTACTAGCTTAGGGAAGAACCTCTATATAAGTAAGCTTACCTTTTCCTTATATATAGTAGCTAGATTAGGGTTATCTTTAGATCTCTCTAGTTTTAGGAGCCTAGGGAGCTCTAGGGGTGCCTAGCTCTAGAGCCTTACCTATCTCTCTAGCCTCTATACTTCTCTATCCTTACTCTAAGTATTAGCCTATCTTAGTATATCTCTCTAGGTATTCCTTCTCTTCTCTCTAATAACTTATTCCTACTCCTTATTAGTATTAGTATATACCTACTAGTTTACTTTAGTTCTTCTATACCTCTACTATCTTATAGCCTATCTTACCCTAGTAACTACCTCTTTAGCTTATCTAGATTACTATACCTCTAGCCTAGGTAAGCCTCTAGGTTTCTAAGGGGCTACTAAGTTAGCTATTTACTATAGGTTTATAATAAGCTAGGTAGTATATATATTAATCCCTTCCTTATTATATAGTTCTAGGGTATTATCTAGTATAAGCTAGTTACTTACCTCTATCTCTATATAGAATTTATTTATTACTACTTAGTAATACCTAAGGACTAGGGGGGTAGTCTCTTAAGGGTTAGTAAAGATACTAATTAGTTATAGGATATAGTTAGATTCTATTAGGTCTACTACTCTATTATAATAGACTCTAATATCTAGAGTTACCTAAGCTAGATCTATAGTACTATCCCTATCTCTATTATACTACCTAGTAGGTTCCCCTTAGGGTATTACTAGCCTAAGCCTCTACTAGCCTATAAACTCTAGTAATTCTTCTACCCTATTACTAGTCCTATTAAGTTTATCCTAGAGTAGGTATTTTTAGTTAAAGTCCCCTATAAAGATATACCTATTATAGGGCTCTTTTATATTAATAGTGTAGATTAGGGTGTTCTACTTATTACTATACTTTTCTAAATAAAGAGAGTATATATTTATACTATATATCTCTACTAGGGACTAATTAGTCCCTCCCTAGGCTACCTATAACCCTATAGTGTATTTCTTATTTATATATATAGTGTTATATCTATTATAGTATATAAGTTAGAATTAGGAGAGGCCTAGAGCTAGGGGCTATAGGTTTCTTATATATTCCTATTCCTAAATTATAATTATATTAATATTAGTTTAGTGCTAGAGCGCTATTTATACTAGGTTATCCTTCTTATTTATATTCTAAAAGAGGACTTATAATATTACTATATAAGTTAGGGGGATTAGGGTTCTTTACTATCCTATACTAGTTCTATACTAGCCCTAGTTACCTCTATATATCTTCTAATGCTATTAGACCTACTAGCCCTAGATTACTTTGCCCTTTACTCTATAAGCATTAGGTAACCTCTTTTTCTTCCTACTATATTAGCTAGTATCTATATTATTATAGGCCTTTCCTAGCTTAGGGAAGGGCCTCTACTTAGGGGGTAGGTTATAAATAAAGCTAGTTACTTAAGGTATCCTACTTTTACTATATTTTATTTCTCTTTAAGGATAGGGTAGTCCCTAGACTAGGCTAGGTAAGGGCTAGAGTATAAGATACACTTCCCTTATACCTAGCTATTAGTTATTAGGTAGGTTACCTTACTACCCTTATACTAGCTAGCTCTATACCTACTATACTTTAAGGCTAATTTATAATACTTTATAATATACCTAGTCTAGAAGTAATTATAGTACTATTAAGGTTAGAGGGTTTTATTATAAGGCTTAGAGTAAAATAGCTTTACCTTATAGACTATTCTATCTCTATAGATTTTATTAGTATCTTTTATCTTTTTAAGGCTAAGAATAAGGGTAATTCTTAGGGCTCCCTTATACTAAGGGTATCTTACTATTACTTTAATAATATTTACTTTATTAGTTTTACTTAGTTTAGTTACTAGGTTTTTAATTAAGGTATATTTTATAGGAAATCCTTTAATAATAATACTAAGTATATATTAGTAAAGGGTTATTTCTAGACTAAATATAGTAGGAATCTATTTCTAGTTATCTCTATACTAGAAGGTATTTCCTTTAAATATTATAATTATATCCCTACTAGGGAGTTTTCTAGCTATAATTACTATAGTTTAGCTTATTACTCTATTAACTACTAATACTATATCTTTAGTAGTTCTAAACTAGAGTAATTCCTATATAGTATTCCCCTTTATAAGGACTTACCTATACTATCTACTAGGGACCTATAAGGGAGGTAGTATAGTGTTTATTCTCTTTAGTATAGGGCCTATAGTAATACTTACCTAGGTTAGTATAGTATTATAGTTAGATACTTTCTTAATTACTTCTTTAAGAACCTATAAGAGGGCCTCCTTTATAGTGTAAATATTACTATTATTATTATAGTTTATTTATTTATATTTAGTTTAGATATAGTTTACTATCTAGAGGGTAAGGGCTTTATAGGCTTACTAGGCTTTAGTTATTTTATTACTAAGGATAAGTCTAGCGATTACTTTATAGTATTCTAACTTTTCTAGATAATTAAACTAGTTCTAACTCTCTAGAGGTCTATTACTATTCTCTTAGATAGTAAATTATCCCATGCTAGTATTAGGGTAGTGGCAGCTCTACGCTAACCCCCCTATTCCTTTATTAATTACTATTAGCACCTTATTCTCACACCTGCCTCTAGCTCTATTACTGTGCGATATTATAGAAGGGGGTAATTAAATAAGGCGATTTTAAATATTACGTTTTCTTGCGTTTTAGAGACGTTCCCGGACCTTTAGGTCGGTGCGGAAAAGTATGCAAAGGTTAGCTAGGAGGGTATTATATAACTTATATTTTACCTATATAAAACCCTAGTAATAAGTTAGCTATAACTAAGTTATTAGAGTTAATATTCTTACTAGATACTTATAATAATAACTACCTTTTAGGATAACTTTTATAATCTTAAATAACTTATAATATAACTTTATAATTTAGGTAGAATACTAGTAGTATATTAGCTATCTAGAAGTAGTATCTATTAGAGAGGTACTTATACTAATATATAATTTATTATTTTTTATATAGTAAGTATACTTTAAAGAATTCCCTAGCTAAAGTTAGTAATAAGAAAGTAGTAAGTAAGTAGCTTAGTTATACTAGGAGAATAATAGTATTTATTAGGAATAGGTTTCTATTAAGAATATATTATAGCTTATTATTATTATCTTTAGGTATTATTTACTAAATAGTAGCTTACTAATTATAGTATAGATATAGAATCTTAATATTACTATTTAGTAAGTTAGTAGCTATAATACTATAAGTAAGAGGTAAAACTTATATAGTAATCTTAGAAGCTTAGAATACCCTTTTATAAGAAGATTTTTCTAGGGTAGGAGCTAAAGAACTAGGAGTTACTTAGTAAATAGTAGATATAGTAAACTAGCTATAAGTTAGTAATAAGTAAGTAAGGAAGTAGGGTAGTAAGAGACTAATAATAAAAAAGCTTAGAAGTAAAAGCTAGGAATAATATAATCCTAGGTAAGGTTAGTAACTACTAAGTAATAGTAATAAAAGCACTATTATAAGGCTAGTAAGGCTAACTTATAATTTATATAGATTAATTAAGAAAAATAAGGAAGAAAGAAAGAGATAAAGGGAGGGAAATCTAGGCTTTTTTATATTAACTATAGCCCCCTTAAGTAATCTATATAGGTAGTAAAAGTAAGCTATAGGTTAAAAGTTAGTATTATAACTACTAATAGTAAAAATTATAGCTAATTATATATACCTAGTAAGTTTATAGTAACTTTACTAGAACTTATAGTTAAACTTACTTAGATATATAGTATTTAATACCTTATTTATTTAGCCTAATTAGAAAATTTAATATAGGGTATCTACTTCTATAGAACTAGTAAGAAAGAGAATATAAGTATTTATAAAGTAACTCTATAGCTATAATTATATTATAATTAAGAGCTTATAAGTGTAAGGATAAAGGTAGCTAGGCAAAAGGATATAGGGTGCACTTATATATTAACTAAAGCTTGCTAGGTCTAAGTGTAATGTGTGTGCGAGTCACTGGTTTATAGCTAGCGGCTTGCTAATATTACATAGACCTAGCCCTTCCTTCTAGTATTAGGCGCCGCGGTGCTCTGGCGCTACGGTGCACGTATACGCATAGGTTATGTTATAAGGGGCCTTATAATTATCCCCCCCCTTATTACTAGGCTCCTAAATAGCTTTTACCCTATATTTTATAACTATTTACTAACTAGTAGTTATATTAAAATAATAATAAATAATAATCTATAATAATAAATAATAGTTAGCGCTTTAGTATAAATTTACCTCTAACTCTCTACTATATTATTCTATTTTTATTCCTATATTATTAGCTAAATTATTACTTTTCTATAACACTATTATCTATTTATTATTAATCGCTAATAAATCACTATAAGTGTGCTAATAATTCTACTCTATAATTACTTATATATACACTATTTATATACTAGATATACTAAATATAAAAAGAGCCCCCTATCTACCCCTAAACTTCCCTAGATTAATAATTAATTTAATACTAACCTATATATAGGTTAGTTAAAAATAAAGTAGTTAAAGCACTATATTTAGTGTTATTTATATAGGGATAGTTATAAGGCTATAAGTATCTTACTTTTCCTTTACTCTTTAGTTCCTATTTACTAATAATTATATAGTCTATAGCTACTATATATAATAACTTTCTTAACTTATTAAAGGTACTAGATTAGGTAGATATCCTAATAGAGGTACTTAGTAATAAGGATAAGGATAATCCTAAAGACCTTATATTCTTAGAGGTAACTTAGTAGCGTTTTACTACCTATTATCTTTAGCTTATATAGGGCTTTAACTATACTAATATAATATATTATATTATATTTAGGTTAATAAGGGCTACTAAGGTCTACTAGGTCTATATATTTCTTCCCTTTTTACTAGCTCTTTACTAATATATCTAGGTAGGATACTTTAATTATATACTAGTAATATATAGTTTTCTATTAAACCCTTATAATTACTATAAACCTAGCTCTAGTCCTAGGGATAGTAGGTTATATCTTAGCCCTATTTTACTATCTATTTACTAATATTTTAGTAAGCTAACTATCTATAACTCCTTACTATATAGAATATAGTAATAGTTTTATAGCTAAGGCTAAGTAATCTAGGATTTATTACCTAGGGAATAGTATTATATTATTTTTATTATAGAATAAGGGAGGTAGTTATAGTAGATAAGAATAATACTAAGTATATAGTCTATAGGGGCTAAGTCTTTAGCTATAAGGGGGTAACTATAAAGGGATTCCTATTAACTCTCCTAAAGCTATAGATAGTTTTCTTTATTTTATTTCTTTATATTTATTTTTCTTTTATTTTTTATATATAGTTTAGTTATTTTTTTTTATTAGGTATATTATAGTAGCTAGTAAGGCTATACCTTTCTTATAAGAACTTTATACTTTTTTACCTATAACTTACTTATATATTACTATTCTTTTCCCTTAGCTTATTCTAGTAAAATACCTAAATTATATACTAAGCTCCTTCTATATCTTTAATAGGAACCTACTAATTATATTTACTTAGCTAATTCTTTTACTTTACTAGGTATTTATTACCTTTATAGGTTTTTCTATATTCCTTAATCTCCTTAACTTTATATTTATTATTTTTATTCTTAAGATTAGGTATTAGTATTTTTTCTTTATCTATATTTTTATAATAGGTCTATAGCTCTAGTAAGCTAATATAGAATATATTATATAATCTACTATATTTTTCTAGTAATATAAGCTAATATACTTACTTACTAATAGTATTAAGTACCTAAAATAGTCTAATAAACCTAGGGGTTAGCTTTTATTTTACTTTCTTAAGCTATATATTCTTTACTAATAGTAATACTAGGTTACCTTTTTTAAAAGTAAGTAATTAATAATATTTATTATAGTACTTTACCTAGGATTTAGTAGCTTTTACTTAGTTTTACTTTAGCTACTTCTTAACTTTATATAGCTTTATAATATAAGTATAAGCCTCTAGTACCTTCTTTTTTATAACCTTATCCCTAAGAGCTAGCTAAAACTCTAGTAAGTACCCTATAAGTATATAGTTTAGTAAGTAGCCTATAGTTCTATTTACTATATTATTATAGGTAAATTATATAATTAAGAGTAGCTTAGGCTATATTTACTAGTTTTTAGAAGTAAAGTATTATAGGTAGTATTCTAGTACCTAGTTAGTTCTCTTAGTCTATTTATTAGTTTAGGGGTAAAATACTATAAAAAGCCTATATTTTATATATAATAGGTAATATAGGTCTAACTAGAATTAGCTTATAAAAATAGATTCTTTATTAGATATAATACCCTTTAGTAGCCTAAATTATAGCTTAATCTCTTTATAGAAAGGTTCTACTAACTTAGCTATATTAATTATAGTTATTATAGGTAAGAAGATAGAGTACTTAGTATATTAGTCTATAATTACTAGAATTATATTAGTTTCTTATTTACCTACTTATATAATAGGTAATCCTATAATAAAGTCTATTAAGATTTCTACCTATAGTTACTCTAGTATTAGTAGTAATTTAAGACTCCTATATAGGTAATACCTTCTAGTAACTATTTACTAATATATTCTATAGCTTATAATATAGTCTAATATAGACTTATTTATAGCTAGCTACTAAAAGTAATACTTTAATAGCTTAAGTATTTACTTAGTTCTAAAGTAACCTACTAGTAGATTATTATAGTATAGCTATAGAAGCTCCTATTATAAGGTAGGCTCTTAGGGAATAACTACCTAGTCTTTATATATTAGGAAATCCCTTATACTATATAACTATAGACTAGCTTTCCCTTTCTCTAGGGAATTAATCTCTTTACTCTACCTTTATAGGTCTAGATCTTAGCTTTAGGCCTTCTATAGTAGCTATACTAATAGTTTATTTAGGCTAGATTAGTAGGGATCTAGTAATATAATAGCCCCCTAGATCTCTTATACTATACTAGTATCCTAGATATATACTACCTTCTCCTAGAAATTACCTTTATTTAGCTAACCTTTTACTAGATCTATAATAGCTAATTAGCCTCTTAATATAGCTACTCTAGCCTTTACTATAGGGGCTAGGGTATTTTCCTTTCCTAAAGGTATCTTACTATATCTCTCTATAAAGACTAGGGTATTTTCCTCCCCTAAAGGTATCTTATTATATCTTCTTTAATATATTAGTATCTTTTCTTCTATTACTTCTTTAGTAATTACTAACTTTTTCTTAAGTTCTAGTAGAAGTACCCTATTTATTAGGGGTTTACTCTTATAATTAAACCTTCTTAATAGTATATCTATAGGGTTACTTTTCCCTAGTTTATACTTAATTATAAAGTTTAGTAAGTATAAGAATATACACTATCTAGCCTATCTTCTATTTAGCTTCTATTACTTTATAAAGGTCTATAGGTTATAGTAGTCTAATAGGACTTTTACTAGGGTCTTTATACCTTTAATATAATATTACTAGTATTTAAATAACTTAACTATAGTAAGTAGCTTTTAGTTAGGTATACTATAGTTTTATTTAGTATTAGTAAACTTCCTTAACTAAAAGGCTATAGGGTATTAGTAGCCCTTATTATCTTATTATAATAAGATTCCTACTATTATAAAGATTAAGGTATTTATCTTAATATATACTAGTTAACTTAGGTTATAATAATAGAGAAGAGAAGCCTACTAAAAGGTATTTTTTAGCTAGTAAAACACTACCTATTCTCTTACCCTAAATATAAACCTCCTAGTCTAGATACTATTCTAACTACCCTTTATTAATATATATAGTAATACTATAATTCTAGAGTATTTATAGATAAACTATTAGTAAAAGTTATAGAACCTTAGGAAGGATTATATATTCTTAAAGCTTATAGGTTCCTTCTAATTCTAAATAGTAGTAACTTAGTAGGTATTTATTAAGATCCTATTAATAAAGAGAATAAACCCTAGGAACTCTACTAACTCTTAGTAAAACTTATATTTAGAGGGTTTTATATATAATTCTACCTCTCTTATATACCCTAGGACTTCTTTAATATATATAGTATACTTTTTTTATATTTTTAAAAAGAAAAGGATATTATCTAGATATACTATATAAATAGTATTAACTAGCCTATAAAGCGCTTTATAGATATAGTTCTAGAATATAGCTAGGGTATTTATTAACCTAAAAGGCATTATAAGATATTTATAGTACCTATAGTGTATATAAAATATAGTCTTCTACTTATTACCCCCTTAAATTTAGATTCTATAATAAGTATCCTTAATATTAATTTTTAAGAAAAAGTAAGCTCCTTAGCACTAGTCTAGGATCTCTAAAATTAGGGGGAGAGTATAGTAATTCTTCTATATTACCCTATTAAGACCCTAGTAATCTATATATAATTAGAGTATACTATCTTTCTTTAGTATAAATAGGATAGGTATACCTATAGGGCTCTTTAATAGTCTTATCTAGCCTTTCTATAGGTTCTTATTAATATATTTATAAAGTTCCTTTAATTTACCTTAGGAAAGAGGGTAAATTAGTCTATATAGGGGTATAGCCCCTAGTATTAAATTAATTATATAATTAGTAGTCTTTTTTAAAGGTAAGCTCCCTACCTTATCTAATATAAATATATCTTTAAACTTATATAGTTCCTAGGGGATATCTTTAATAGTTTTATATACCTTTACCTCTTCTTTATCTCTAAGGGTAATAAACTTATCTTCTATAACCCTATTAATAGTATATATAATAGTCTTATTATATATAACCTTTATAAATTTATAAGGAGTTATAAGTAAAAAGGCCTTTCTTCTTTTCTTAAACCACTACTCTTATAAGTATAAGTAAAGGTAGATATATTCCTTAGTAAGTGTATATATCCTAATTAATATAGGGCTTCCCTTAGTTCTTAGGTCCTTATTAATAGCTATATATAGTAGCTTAAGGTCCTTTTCTTCTTCTCTTAAGTCTTTAATTATAATAGGGACCTTATAGATACTATATTAGGAAACTATAAGAGCCCTTACTACCTTAATAATAGGTACTATAGCCTTAGCTTAGTTAAGTTTATAAGCTTATATAAATTTAGCGCTAATAATATTAATCTTAGTATAACTATTAAGATCTACTACTATTTTAATATCTATATACCTATAAATAGTAACTAGTATATAAAATTAACACCTTATTAGTACCTTAGTGTTTAAGGTAGAGGTAAGGGTATCTACTTCTACCTTAGGGAGTTTTCTAGGTCTTATTACTCTTTCTTTAGCTTATTATATCTATTTATAAGATACTCTATAAGATACTCTATACTATTATAGTTAAAACACTGCCTTTTATACCTAGGTTTATAGTTATTTAGATAGGTAGTAGGAGACTTCTCCTAGTCCTTATCTTTCTAATCTTTATTAGATCTTCTATCTTATAGAAAGTTATATTTATAATATTAGGGAGCCTTATTTAGACCCTTATTTTCTAAATACTTAGACTTTTACTTACTCTTTAGTATAGCCTCCTAGAGTTACTAAGTAAGTTATATAACCTTCTCTTATACTTTTCTTATAATAAAGGTATATAGGTTAATCTAGTCTTATAAATTAGGGAGTAGTTTTATAAAGAATATAAAAGCTTATAACTTTTTAGTAGCTTTTTCTAGGTATTTCTCTAGTAAATCTAAGTAAATACTAAATTTAATAGGACTCTAGCCCTTATATTACTTTATATTCTCTAGCTATATAGCTATTTAGGTATTATAGTTAGTAGTATCTTAGAGTAGTATAAGAGTTTAGGTCTTAAATATATTCTAGTTATCTTTAAGGTTACTCTAGTTATTAGCTATTTATTTATTAAGGTATTAGTCCTATCTTACCTTATAATTACTATATATATAGTTAAGTATAAAGAGGATTTTTTAGTAATTATACTAATACTTCTACTTTACCCTATTAAAGGTATAGTTTAGGTTATTTATTTATATTTTATACTTCTATAGGTTTATAGGGTATTAGAGATTAGTAATATTCCTAACTTTAATCTCTTAGTAGCTATTACTAGAGTGTCAGGGTCATAGAGGCAATAGAGCGACAGAGGCTATAAAGGCGATAGTATCATGTACAGTAGGGCCTAGTCGTGGCTCACAGCGCCCTAGCTATAAGGTCGCCGCGAGCTAGTTATATGCATGTAGAGGGGGTATTTAGGTAAAGGTTATATATATAGAATATAGGAGGCTAGAGATTAAAACCTTTAAGTATATATACCTACCTTCTAGCTCTATAGCTACTACCTTAATTATACTATTACCCTATTTATTATATTTAGCCTAGAAGCCTTAATAAGTTAATCTCTCTTTCCTATTAGGGTAATAGGCTATTAGTAGGTTAAGGATATTAGCACTATATAGAATAAATACCTATTTAATAGGTACTAATAACTCTAAAGTAAATACACTATATAAAGATATATTTATAGATTAATACCTACTCCTAGAGTGTAAGTCTTCTTATCTAACTACCCTAGAGAATTCCTATATATTAGAGCTAGCTATTAATAATAAAGAAGCTATATTAAACTATAGCCTTATATAAGTAAAGGTATAGCTATAAATTACCTAAAAAAGATATAAACTTAAGTAGCTATAGAAAAATTTATAGGAAGTAAATACCCCTCCCTAATTAGATAATACTAACTAAGGCTCTACTTCTACCCTATAAACCCCTCCTACTTAAGCCCTTATTCCTATTCCCTAGTTAGTACTAACTATACTAGGGCTATATAGATATAGTATAGTAAAGATATAGCTTAAGACTCCTATATATAAGGGGGATACCTATAAGAATCTATAGATATTCCTAGTAGATTTAAATATAGTTTTTACTATAGATTAGAATATATTTATAAATAATATAATAAAGGTTATATATACTAGTAGCTACCTAGTAAATAAGGTAAAGTAATAGTAGATATATTTTACTACTATAGATAGTTATATAAACTACTAAAGCTATACTTAGATAGAGTTTATTTAATAGTTAAAAACTAGAGGAATAGATAAAGATAGTTACTACCTAGAAGCTATAGGAATACTACTAACCCTTTAGTAAGGTAAGGACTAGTTATTCTAAGTATTTATTAAGGTTTAGGGTAAGGTAAAAGTAGAATTACCTAAGCCTATACCTAAGCCTATAAGAATTACCTAGTTTATATAATACCTAAATAGTACTATAAAGAAGTAGGTATTTAGCTAAGAATACCCTATAAGTTAGAACTATCTTATAGGCTAAGAAAAGAAGGTAAAAGTAGTAATAAAAGAGGAAAAAAGGCCTTACTATAAAGGTAACTAAGGAGGTAACTAATAGAAGAGAAGGAATTACTTAGCTTTACTAGAAGGTAGGTTATAGGAAGGATACTATATAGAAATAGGGGGCTTACCTATTACCTATTTTAAGTATAAAAAACTAGGCTACCTCTTAACTAAGTGCCCTAAGCTAGACTATAGTATCTACTATAGAGGTAGCTATATTACTAACTAGCACTAAGGTAGCGGTAACTAAGCTAAGAGCTAGTTAAACCTAAATAAGGCCCTAATTAGCTTAGTATAGCCCTAGGAAAATACTCTTAATATAATATAACTTAATAAGAATAGGTAATTAGACCTATAAATTTATATAGAAGTTAAGTTATAGTAAGATTACTACTAGGTAGTAGTACTAATACTATTTAACCCTAGCGCTATATATTCTTTAATTTATCTAAATATATTAATTAACCTAGACTAGGTAAATATATAACTAAGTAATAGTATGCTTAAGAGTGTGTCTAGTAATATTATACTATATTAAGGAATTTTAAAAAAGGTAATATTAGTAAGGAATAGTATAGGATATATAAAGATATACTAAGTTAGCTACTATATTACTAATAGTAGCAAGAAGCTAGTGCTAGGTATTAACTAGGTAAGATAATATAAACCTATTATAATATTATAGGGAAAAAGACTTTAGAGATACCCTATAATAAAGGAATATATCTTATTAGTAATAGGGTTATAGGATAGATAGCGTGTAGAGAAATACTTATTAGTTATAGTAATACTTCCTCCCTAGTTAATAGGTCTAATTAAGCATATAGCCTTTATTAGGGATATGCTAAAAGAGTAAAAACTAAGTAGTATCTATATAATAATAGATCTATTTAATGCTATTTATAAGATAGCCCTCCTAGAAGTCTATATAGAGTTTAAGGATATATTCTTAAGCTATAAGGCTAGTACCCTTCTTAGATTAGGTAGGTAGATATATATAATTAAATTAGAAGAAGGAAAAACACTACCCTAGGGACCTATATATAACCTAGCTAAGAAAGAGCTATAGGTACTCTATAAGTACCTAGCGAGTATATAGGAATAAGGTTAGATCTAAAGATCTATTAGTCTAGTAGGTGCCCTAATCCTATTTATACTAAAGAAAGGGGGAAAATTATAACTATATATAGATTATAGGGGCCTAAATAAGATTATAGTTAAGGATAAGGCCCCTTTACCCCTAATTCTAGAAATCTTAGATTAGCTAAGAGGTATAAAGATCTTTATAAAGTTAGACCTTAAAAATATATACTATTAGCTACATATCCACAAGGGAGATAAGTAGAAGATAGCCTTTTAGTGTAGATATAGTTACTTTAAGTATCTTATAATACTATTTAGGCTTATTAATATACCTACTACCTTCTAAGAATATATTAATATAGCTTTAGAAGGTCTTATAGATATTATCTATATTATCTACCTTAATAATATCCTAATATATAGTAGCGATATCTTAGAGCATAAGAATTATATTAAGTAGGTTCTTAAGAGGCTTTAAAGTACTAATCTTTTTATTAACCTAGATAAGTGCTAATTCTCTATTAAGGAAGTTAAATTCCTTAGTTATATAATCTCCCTAGAAGGAATCTTAATAGACCCTAGTAGAGTTAAAGTAATTATAATATAACTAATACCTATCTATGTGTTTAATATCTAATCTTTCCTAGGATTTACTAGCTTCTATAGGCACTTTATTAAGAATTATAGTAAAATTATTATCCTATTAACTAACTATCTATAAGGGAAATAACTAGTAAAGTTTAAGCTAGAGCCCTATAAGCTAGTAGTGTTTAGAGAACTATAAAAGTAATTCTAGGAGGCACTAATTTTAGTGTATTTTAATCTAGCGCTACTATTATAAGTTAAGACTAATACCTCTAGATATATAATTAGAGCTATCCTTATAATATTAGTGCTAGGTTACTAGCACCCTATAGCGTTTATATTAAGGAAGTTAAAGGACGCTAAATTACACTATATAATACTAGATATAGAGTTACTAGTGATTTAGGAGGCCTTTTAAACTTAGAGGTATTACCTTACTTACTTAGCTTACCTAGTAAAAGTAATAATAGATTACTTAAACTATAAATACCTTATTTTAAAGCCTAAGCTAATAAGCTAGTAGGTTACTATATTAGATAAGCTATACCTATTTAACTTTATTATTAAATACTAGGTAGGTAAGCTAAATCCTACTAATACTCTATTATAGAGATTAGATTATATTAGTAAGGAAAGGAAAGCTAAGGTATTTATATCTTAGTTACTAACCTTCCTTACTAAGTTTACTACTATTAGGCTATAGGGGTACTATAATAAGTGTAGTACTACTACTAGTCTAGTAAAGCTATAGTATATTAGGTTTATAATTAATAAGTAGTGTAAGAGTAGTAGTAACTCTATTAATACCCTATATCTAAGACTACTACCTATTAATAATATAATAAGAAGTCTAATAGTAGGTAGGAGAACCTCTATAAAGTTAATCTCTACTAGGCTAATTAGATAGTTTATAGGTATTACTAAAGAGCTATAGGCTTATAGTAGTATTATAGTAAGAATCTTAGTGGTTTAGAGAACCTCTATAATATTAAACTCTACTATTAGAAGTAAGGTATAGGAATTAGAAGCCCTAATTCTAGTCTTATTATTAGAAGTATAATAAGGGAATACCTTTATAGCATAGTGGAAGTTATTACTAATAAGTAGTAACTCTAGTGTGTTAGGACTATAGTTAATTAGTCCCTCTAAGCTAGAGGCTAAAGGGTTATAAATATAGACTAGGGTGCCCTCTAAGTACTAATATATAATAATTAAGTTTTTATTCTATAAGGTATATAAAAAGAAGTCTTACTATTAACCTATAATAATCCTATAATAGGTTATTAGAGGGTTAGCAGAACCCTCTATTAAATTATAGGCTAATATTACTAGCTATTAATAAAGAAGGATATTAAGTTATATATATAGACTTATATTAATTATTAAGTTTTAAAGCTAAGGTTATATAAACCTTATAGTAAGTTAGCTACGCTACTAGTGCCTAATTACCCTTTCTAAGAATTATTAATAGACTTTATTATAGGCTTACCGCTAGTAAAGGATTAGAAGCATTAGATATATAATATAATACTAGTTATTATAGACTAATTTTTAAAGTATAGTATTTATATACTAGTATCTATATACCTATTTAGTAATAGGCTAGCTATAGTATTCCTAGAAAATATTTTTAAGGACTATAGTACCCTAGAAGGTATTATTATAGACTAAGGGTTAATATTTACTAGTGGATTCTAGAGGATATTCTACTACCTAATTATAATAAAGTAGTAATAAAGTACTATATTCTACCCCTAAATAGATAGATAAATAGAGTAATTAAACTAGGTTCTTAAGCACTATCTAAGAGCCTATATATACACTAAATAGGATAACTAGGTAGAATATCTACTAATAGTATAGTTTACCTATAATATAAGTAAGTATAGTAGTTATAGCCTAATACTAGTAAAGGCGCTATATAGGTATAACCTAAGGGGACTACACTAGGCTATCCTAATACCTAATTTAGTAAATAACTAGGTAAAAAATAAAGTCTTAGAACTAAGATAGAGATACTTAGAGATTAAGTAGCTACTAAGTAATATATAAGTATAGTAAAAGAAGTACTATAATTATAAAAGAATACTAATAGAGTTTAAGGTTAGAGATTATATATTACTATTAATAAAAAATATTAACCTAAAATACCTAAGCTAAAAGCTTACTATAAAGTACCTAGGGCCCTATAAGATTAAAAAGGTAGTTAGTAATTATAGCTTAGCCTATTAATTATAATTACTAGCTAGCTTAAGACTTTATAATATATTTAATATTATAAGCCTTAAACCCTTTAAAGGGGACCTTACTAGCTATAAAGATATATCCTTATTATAAGATAATATTAAAGATAATAAAGAGGAGTTTAAAGTTAAGAGAATTATTTTATATTACTATAATAGAAAATAATATAAATACCTAGTAAAGTAGAAAGGTTATAATAGTTTAGAAAATTTATAGGTATTAAAAAAGGATTTTATTATAAAGAATATTATAAATAATTATAAGTAGTAATTAAGTAGCTAGTTTATAGAGATATAATTACTTTAGTAATTTAGTATATAAATATCCTATAATATAAGTTATATTCTTCTTAAAGTAAAAAACTACCTTATAGCTATCTAGTATCTACTATTTAATTATTATATTAGTAGCTATATTTTTATTTATAGTAGCTATAGGAGCCTTATTATTAGAAAACTCCTCCTTATCTCTATAAATAAATATATAGAGCTCTTTAGGGAGCTTAGAGAGGCTAATATAGGTAGGGATATTAGAAGTAAACTTAGTAAACTAGTAATAAGTTAGTAAATTAAAAGCTATACTAAGATAATAAGATATTACTATTAGAGCATACTAGGTAATAAAGCATAGGCTATTTATAATATTAATCTATACCTTAAGGTTTATAGTGTTAAATAGCTATAATATTATAGCGCGCTTATTAGTATTAGCCTTATATATAGCCTTAGTAGTTAATTAAGCCTAGTAAATATATCTATATTAATTAGTATTTTTTATAGCTAGGAGGGTATTATATAACTTATATTTAGCCTATATAAGACCCTAGTAATAAGTTAGCTATAACTAGGTTATTAGAGTTAATATTCTTACTAGATACTTATAATATTAAATACCTTCTAGGATATTTCTTATTATCTTAAATAACTTATAATATAATTTTATAATTTAGGTAGGACACTAGTAGTGTATTAGCTATCTAGAAGTAGTATCTATTAGAAAGGTACTTATATTAATATATAATTTATTATTTTTTATATAGTAAGTATACTTAGAGGAATTTCCTAGCTAAAGTTAGTAATAAGAAAGTAGTAAGTAAGTAGCTTAGTTATACTAGGAGAATAATAATACTTATTAGGAATAGGTTTCCTATTAATAATATATTATAGCTTACTACTATTATCTTTTAGTATAATCTACTAGATAGTAACTTACTAACTATAGTATAAATATAGGATCTTAATATTACTATTTAGTAAGTTAGCTACTATAATACTATAAGTAAGAGGTAAAACTTATATAGTAGTCTTAGAAGCTTAGGATACCTATTTATAAGGAGATTTTTCTAGGGTAGAAGCTAAAAAACTAGGAGTTACTAGATAGATAGTAGATATAGTAAACTAGCTATAAGTTAGTAATAAGTAAGTAAGGAAGTAAGGTAGTAAGAGACTAATAATAAAGAAGCTTAGAAGTAAGAGCTAGGAATAATATAATCCTAGGTAAGGTTAGTAACTACTAAGTAATAGTAGTAGGAGCACTACTATAAGGCTAGTAGGGCTAACTTATAATTTATATAGATTAATTAAGAAAGATAAGGAGAAAAAAGAAGAGATAAAGGGAGGGAAATCTAGGCTCTTTTATATTAACTATAGCCCCTTAAGTAATCTATATAGGTAGTAAAAGTAAGCTATAGGTTAAAGAGTTAGTATTATAGCTACTAATAGTAAAAATTATAGCTAGTTATATATACCTAGTGAGTTTATAGTAACTTTACTAGAACTTATAGTTAAACTTACTTAGATATATAGTGTCTAATACCCTATTTATTTAGCCTAATTAGAAAATTTAACATAGGGTATCCGCTTCTATAGAAACTATAGCAAAGATAATATAAGTATTATTAAAAATGGAAGGGGAATCTAGCTAGAGGGATAGGAAGACCTCCCTAGTAGATTCCAACGCGGCGGCTTCTAGATTCACTATAATACAACGATTCTTCAAGATATAGAGCGTTGATAGTTAAATATAGTAGATTTCTAGCTAGACGAACGATCTGACGAGCAATAAGAGGATTTTCTGAGTCCCCTCATAGACCTACCGACCATATCAACGGAAGGGGGTCGCTAGCCAGGTCTTAGGAGCTATTTTTTATTTTCCGCAAAATTCATTTGTATAGGAAAAGTAAAAAATCGACTCACGGCCATATAATCTAGCCACCCACATGCACTAACTAAGCAATCTAATAAGCAACCCTATAAATAAAATACATTATTAAATCCGGAAAAAATCAAGGATTCGAACAGTATAAGTCAGCCTTTTATACGACTACTAGTTCCCTAGTTACAGTCGATTTTAGCTTCCCTATAGGGTAGCCTAGTTGGCTTAGTCATACAAGCCTGTGGGTTGGTTGTGTGCGGGAACGTAGATCACAGCCAAAGCTGCAGGCAAACGCTGCAAGCAACGCCTTGTAACTAACGTTGTAACAACGCAACTAGGCAACTAGTGGGCCTATAAAATAGTGCTATAAATAGCATAATTTTAACACTCCCTCTAGAAAAGTATGAGTTAACTAATTTAATACCTAAACTTAGCTCTTTAATAGATATCTAAGTTAACGATAAATTTAATAATAAATCTAATAACTTTTCAACGAAATTAATACCAATAACTTTTCAGCGGAATTCCAGTGTTTTTGATGATTTTAGTGGTTTTTCGACTTTTTTAGTTGATTTTCTTTAAAACTAGGCCTTTGTGTTTGTAAGACCTAATAGTTGAATAAATTGTTGAAATTTATCGTTAGGCAGGGGCTTAGTTAAGCCATCTGCAGGCATCTCTTTAGTATTAATATAGATAACCTTAGCTATACCCTTCTGTACCTTTTCTCTAGTATAGTTAAATTTTAGTAGGGTATGCTTTGTTCTACTGTGAAGAGCAGGGTTATTAGCGGTTATTATAGCGCCTTGGTTATCACTAAAAATCGGAACAGGAGGTGCTATAGGTAGCTTAATTTCCTTAAAAAGGCTATAAAGCCACTCTAGCTCCCTAATAGCTTCACATAGAGCATCTGATTCAGCCTCTAATGTTGATAAAGCTATTGTAGTTGCTTTCTTTGATTTCTAGCTAATAGGTCCTTTAGCTAGCTTATAGAGATAAGCATAGGTTGATTTAGAGGACTTATCTCCCGCGAAGTTGCTATCACAGAAGCTAATAAGGGTTGCAGAGGCCTTAATAGCGTTTTTAGACCTTCTATAAGTTATAGAGTAACTTATAGAGCCTAGAAGGTATCTAAGCAGATGTTTAGCAGCATTTAAGTGCTCTATATAAGGCTTAGCTAACGCTATTAAAAGTTATTGAACCAGAAAAGCAATATCGGGCCTTATAAGGAGCATTAAGTATATAATAGTCCCTATAATACTCTGATAAAGCTTGTGATCAGAGGAGGAAAGAGGTTTAGTTAGGTAGGCTGCCTATTTTATAATTCCGGGTTATAGGGGAATTTTAGCAGGCCTAGCATCTTTCATGTTGAATCTCTCTAGGGCCTCAGAAATGTACTGGGACTGGTGGATAGTTAGGGTCCCTTTCTTTCGATTTCTAGTGATTTGAACACCTAGGAAAAATTCAGCTGGCCCACGATCTTCTATAGGGTAAGCTTTGTGTAATAGCTTCTTTAGCTTATTAATATAAGCTAGATCCGGTCCTATTAGAAGACAGTTATCCACATAAGTCGCTATATATGTAGATGTAGTTAGGTTAAAGAAGACAGCCAGGTTAGATATAAGGGGGTAGAAGCCTAATTTTCAAAGAAGTTCCTTTAGGGCCTGCTGCCACTCTCTAGAGCTCTGTTTTAATTTATATAAAGCTTTTTAAAGGAAAATAACCTGCTTTTGAGAGGGATTATAGCCGTATTTCTTAAGTAACTTAGCTATCTCAGGCGTAGTAGCTTCGGCAAATTTAACGAATCTATTAGGGATCTGTATGTAGATAGCTTCTTTTAGCAAGCTATTTAGGAAGGCCCCTATAAAGTTAACCTATTTAACTTCCCAGTCATTACAAGCCGCTAGGGCTAGTAATATCCGCTAACTAGGGGGAATGCTAGTAGTAGCGTAGGTCTTGATATAATCCTAACCTTCTATCTACATAAAGCCTTTTGTAACGAGTTAGGCCTTGTGTTTTATAGGATTATTTTCTTTATCCTTTTTAAGCTTATAAACAAGCCTATTTTTAAGAACTTTTCGGCCCTTAGGAATCTAGTCTATCCCTATAAATTTAAAAGTTCTGGCAGCTAATAGCTGCTTAAATTCGCTAAAGGTAGCATTAACCTATTTTTAGCTATCCTTGCTTTTTAAAGCTTGTTTCCAGGTCTTAGGCGTATCCGAATTGTTGTTGTTATTAGCTGACGATTTAGCCTTTTGTTGTGCCTTAAAGTATATCTCCTTAACGAAGGAAGATAAATTAAAATCATTAATATCTATAGAATCAGGGTTAATTAAAGAATCCGAATCTAAAAACGGTTTTTTGATAGCACCCTTATTAGGGGCGCTAGAGCTTGGGCTCTCTAGGGGTAGCGCTAGAGGCGTTACAGGCGTTGCAGCGGTTGTCCCGGGCGGTGTTATTATAGGCGCGGCGGGCGCTGCAGGCGCTGTGGGCGCTAGGGGCGCTAGAGGCTTTGGATAGCTATCCTAAACCTCTAGATCTCGTGAGATATCGGCTTCTCCCTCTAAAGGATAGCTCCCTAAAGGCTTAGGGGACCCTATAGAGCCTATATCCTCTATAATCTTAATAAAGCTAGTCTTAATGACTAACCTTTTAGAGGGTATATAAACAAGATAGACGCTGGAACCTAGAGTAGCAAGCAGCCGGCCAGGGATAGTCCTAGGGGCTAGCTTCTAAAGCTTTGATCTCTGCTCCGGAGGTATTAGAACCTCGTAATAAGACCCTATAGCCCTAATTTTTGAAAAATCAGGCTTATAAGGGGTCTTAGGCTCTAAGTTAGCTAGGAATAGCTGCTTAGGGGTTAGTGGCTTAGTTATATTAGCGGTGATGTTAACTAAGTCTACTATGGCTGGAAGGATATAAGACCATAGATATAAAGGCAGCTTAGACCACTAAAGTGTAGCTCTAAGCCGGTCTAGGATAACCCTAATAGCCCTCTTAACTAGCCTATTCTGTTTGTGAATATAGGGGCAAGAGGTGCTAAAGCAAATTCCCTTAGAAGATAACCAAGACTAAAGTTCGTTATTAATTTCAGTACCTCTGTCGAAGTGAAGGTGCCTAGGATACGCGTTATATTGGTTTTTCAGGGCCTTAAAGAAGCCCTTAATAGCAGTATAAAGGGTCTGACCTTCTTTATTAGCTAATAAAAAGCACCACTTATACCGGGATTTTTGATTAATAAGTATAAGGACTAGGGCCTTCTTATTGTGTGGTATAGGTTCGATTTTAACCGTATCTCCCTCTAGAATATCTAAAACCCTAGGGGGGTCCTGAATAGGTCTTTTAGTAGGTCTTCTAACAGCCTTTGATTGCATATAGGCTATGCAGTTAAAATCCTTTTCTTTAATAGCGGAAAAATCAGGGATCCCTTTAGCTAATTTCAAAGATTTCTTTAGTAAAGGGAGGCCAATGTGGCCTAATCGGATATGCCAAAGAAGAGCTAAATCTAGTAACTTCTTGTAACTAGGATCTAGCTTGGAAGATCTATTAGGGCTATTATCCCCTAGCTCCCTCTGTTGCCAGGCCTCTTAAGAATCACAGGCCTCTGGGGGCAATAGACGGCCACTATTGTTACCTAAGTCATTAGGGTATGGACCTTCTAAACCCCCTATAGAAGATGCCTGACTAGGAGGAGCTTCGGTGGGACATAGGGCTGAATCTTCTTCTTCTTCGGAATCTAATTCCTCGATTCGTTGATATTCCTCGGGATTGAATGCTGGCTGTGGAATTTGAACCTCTATAGGGTAGGAAACCCCTAATTTGGTCTTATAGGCTCTTTGTTGGCTTTGTTGTTGGTTGCAATATTAAGAGCCCATAAAGGAGAGGTGGGTTGAATGCTTGCAGATCTTAGGAGTAGCTTGCCCCTTAATCTGCAAAAAGAAGCTGTGTTTAGTAGGTTCTAGTAACCCACAGGGGCTTTTATTGGCTAGGAAAAGCTAATCTTTAGCTAGATAACCTCCCTTAAGATAGTGGGATAAACCGCTAACTAGGTTGGTATCTATACCGGGGAAATATAGGGCATCTAACAGAGCTAGAGGCCTATATTCTGGTGGATTTTTCTTAACCAGAACGTTAAAAATAGCGGTGCCTCTTCCTTTAGGATAGATAGGTCCTCCTACTGTAATTATAGGGCCGGTTTAACCTTTCTTAAGAGGTTTAAAGTCCCTAAAGAAAGCCCTATTATTACAAATATAATAAGAAGAACCTATATCGTATAGAAGGGAGTTTTTAACTACATCGTTAGAGTAGCTAAAAGTAGGCTTGCTAGTAGTGTCACTAGTAGTAGTACTAGAGGTATCTAAATCAGATTCAGAATCACTACTATCCTCGCTGCTAGATTCGCTAGAATCTAGTTCTTTAACGTATCCTGTGGCTAGGCTATAGCCTAATGCAAAAGCAGCTTCTTTTCCTTTATTATCCCTGTTGCCACTCTTCTTCTTCTGCTTTTTCTTCCTAGAGGCTTTAGAAGGGTTTGAATCCTTCTTATCCTGCTCTTTAGTGGCGTTAGTAGAGTCCTTCTTAGTATTAGGATTAGATTTCTTCTCCTCTTCCTTAGAATTTCCCTTATTATTAGAAGCCTTATAGCTAAGAGCTTTAGCTACAGGGGAGGTTTTATCCCTCTGTTCTTCTAATAAATCAGCCATTAGGAACTGTAAATTTAAGGTATTTACAGGCAGCCCTTATGCCCTAGTAGCTCTGATAGTAAATCTTTGTCTCTTAGCCTAACTAGGAAAGGTCTACTTTAATACATTAATATAATGGTTTACTTAATCAATAGGAGCGATCTCTACACTACAGAGTTGTAGTCTAGCTAGTAAGTTATTAAAATCAGCATTAAAAGCCTCTAAAGATCCCTTATAATTTGAAAAATTTAGGGAGTGGTAGCTAGCGTATAGCGTACCTCGCTGGATTTTAGCACTCTACGAATATTACCTAATAAGGACTTTATAGGCTTCTTCAGGGGATTTTTGCTAATATATAGCTGCCTATGGCCTAGGTTGGCAGCTATCTCTCAATATCATTAAAAGAATAGCTTGATTATAGTCAGCTAGATAGCCTGCTAAGCTAGGATTATCTATAAATTCAGGTAATCCTAGGGCTCTAAATTGAATGCTTAGGGCTTGCTTCCACTGATTATAATTTTCAGGGCCTTTTAACTTAGCTCCCTTAGGAATAGAGTAAACCTTCTTATTTAGTTCCTTAATAGCCCCTGTATTAAAGGTAGCTTGTAAGTTACTAGAAGGTAAACTCGCAGAAGTAGTTATAGTAGGCAGGTCTTCTACCGGAGCTTTGGTATTTTCTTCCCTTAGCTTAGTAGAAGAATCCTAAAGACCTTGTATAATAGTCATAGTTTGCGTCAATTTATCTAATAGATCTTTAATGCTAGCCTTGTTTTTTAGACAATTTAACTCAGTATACTTAATAAAATTAGTTAAGGTCTTGCCTTGTTATTCAATTTGGCTTTGCATCTATTATTAAAAAGCACTAGCTTGAATAGCCGGACCTTCTATATCCATCCTATCAGGGTCCCTAGGAGGGCTAGAAGGGCCTGCAGCAGGTCCCTTACCCTTATTATAACTCGGTGGTGCTATCTCTAAAAGTTCCCTAGGATCTTAAAAGATATCCTATGTAAGATCTCTAAATTTCTTCCTGTTGCAAATAACGCGCGCTAGAAGCTAGGTTGTGGTGCAACCGGGCTGCGCACGCAAATTATGCAGCGGGGCTGTTTGAAAGGGTGCCCCTTAAGGTCTAAAAGTGGGTCTGCGGTATGCGCGGGCAGAAACGGACCAGAGAAGATTCTCTGCGAAAATTTTCTCAACACCAAAAATAACGGATAGGAATCGTAGGATATAGGTATTGCAGCAGCTATAACACAACGTATAGTGCGTGCAACGTATTACAATAGGTCAAAAAGCCTAGTATAGATATACTAGATGTTTAATAATTTAAAAGAAATGCAGCGTATCTACAGAGTAGATAATATTAAATATAACGGTCGCGGCAGTGAATAGAATCACTAAAAGAGGTTGTGGTTGTAACTAGATAGTTACGGTTGCAATGTGGTGGTTGCAGGTGCGGCTGTAAATGAACTTTAACACTAAGGGTCTGGCGTTGCGATACGTAGAGCTAGTAGATGAAAGATTCAACTAGCGGTTTCCTTCATAATCTAAGAGCCCACAGGTCTAGTAGAGAGTAACTAGTACCTAAAATCAAGCACTAATCGCAGTAGAATAACGCAGTAATGTAGTAATCTTATAGGCCTTCCGGGCTTATAACCTATTAAAAATGGAAGGGGAATCTAGCTAGAGGGATAGGAAGACCTCCCTAGTAGATTCTAACGCGGTAGCTTCTAGATTCACTATAATACAATAATTCTTTAAGATATAGAGCGTTAATAGTTAAATATAGTAGATTTCTAGCTAGACAAACGATCTAATGAGTAATAAGAGGATTTTCTAAGTCCCCTTATAGACCTACTAACTATATTGACGGAAGGGGGTTGCTAGCCGGGTCTTAGGAGCTATTTTTTATTTTCCGCAAAATTCATTTATATAGGAAAAGTAAAAAATCAACTCACAGCCATACAATCTAGCCACCCACGTGCACTAACTAAGCAATCTAATAAGCAACCCTATAAATAAAATACATCATTAAATCTGGAAAAAATCAAGGATTTGAACAGTATAAGTCAGCCTTTTATATGACTACTAGTTCCCTAGTTACAGTCGATTTTAGCTTCCCTATAGGGTAGCCTAGTCGGCTTAGTCATACAAGCCTGTGGGTTGGTTGTGTGCGGGAACGTAGATCACAGCCAAAGCTGCAGGCAAACGCTGCAAGCAACGCCTTGTAACCAACGTTGCAACAACGCAACTAGGCAACTAGTGGGCCTATAAAATAGTGCTATAAATAGCATAATTTTAACAAGTATTTATAAAGTAACTCTATAGTTATAATTATATAGTAATTAAGAGCTTATAAGTAAGGTAAGGAATTGTCAGGGTCACAGAGGCAATAGAGCGACAGAGGCTATAAAGGCGATAGCATTATGTACAGTAGGGCCTAGTCGTGGCTCGCAGCGCCCTAGCTACAAGGTCGCCGCGAGCTAGTTATGTGCACGTAGAGGGGGTATTTAGGCAAAGGTTATATATATAGAATATAGGAGGCTAGAGATTAAAACCTTTAAGTATATATACCTACCTTCTAGCTCTATAGCTACTACCTTAATTATACTATTACCCTATTTATTATATTTAGCCTAGAAGCCTTAATAAGTTAATCTCTCTTTCCTATTAGGGTAATAGGCTATTAGTAGGTTAAGGATATTAGCACTATATAGAATAAATACCTATTTAATAGGTACTAATAACTCTAGAGTAAATATACTATATAAAGATATATTTATAGATTAATACCTACTCCTAGAGTATAAGTCTTCTTATCTAACTACCCTAGAGAATTCCTATATATTAGAGCTAGCTATTAATAATAAAGAAGCTATATTAAACTATAGCTTTATATAAGTAGAGGTATAGCTATAAATTACCTAAAAAAGATATAAACTTAAGTAGCTATAGAAAAATTTATAGGAAGTAAATACCCTTCCCTAATTAGATAATACTAACTAAGGCTCTACTTCTACCCTATAAACCCCTCCTACTTAAGCCTCTATTCCTATTCCCTAGTTAGTACTAACTATACTAAGGCTATATAGATATAGTATAGTAAAGATATAGCTTAAGACTCCTATATATAAGGGGGATACCTATAAGAATCTATAGATATTCCTAGTAGATTTAAATATAGTTTTTACTATAGATTAGAATATATTTATAAATAATATAATAAAGGTTATATATATTAGTAGCTACCTAGTAGATAAGGTAAAGTAATAGTAAATATATTTTACTACTATAGATAGTTATATAGACTACTAGAGCTATACTTAGATAGAGTTTATATAATAGTTAAAAACTAGAGGAATAGATAAAGATAGTTACTACCTAGAAGCTATAGGAATATTACTAACCCTCTAGTAAGGTAAGAACTAGTTATTCTAAGTATTTATTAAGGTTTAGGGTAAGGTAGAAGTAGAATTACCTAAGCCTATACCTAAGCCTATAAGAATTACCTAGTTTATATAGTACCTAAATAGCACTATAAAGAAGTAGGTATTTAGCTAAGAATACCCTATAAGTTAGAACTATCTTATAGGCTAAGGAAAGAAGGTAAAAGTAGTAATAAAAGAGGAAAAAGGGCCTTACTATAAAGGTAACTAAGGAGATAACTAATAGAAAAGGAGGAATTACTTAGCTTTACTAGAAGGTAGGTTATAGGAAGAATACTATATAGAAATAAGGGGCTTGCCTATTACCTATTTTAAGTGTAAAAAACCAGGCTACCTCTAAACTAAGTGCCCTAAGCTAGACTATAGTATCTACTATAGAGGTAGCTACACTACTAACTAGCACTAAGGTAGTAGTAACTAAGCTAAGGGCTAGTTAAACCTAAATAAGGCCCTAATTAGCTTAGTATAACCCTAGGAAAATACTTTTAATATAATATAACTTAATAAGAATAGGCAATTAGACCTATAAATTTATATAGAAGTTAAGTTATAGTAAGATTACTACTAGGTAGTAGTACTAATACTATTTAACCCTAGCGCTATATATTCTTTAATTTATCTAGATATATTAACGGACCTAGACTAGGTAAATATATAACTAAGTAATAGCATGCTTAAGAGTGTGTCTAGTAATATTATACTATATTAAGGAATTTTAAAAAAGGTAATATTAGTAAGGAATAGTATAGGATATATAAAGATATACTAAGTTAGCTACTATATTACTAATAGTGGCGAAAAGCTAGTGCTAGGTATTAACTAGGTAAGATAATATAAACCTATTATAATATTATAGGGGAAAAGACTTTAGAGATACCCTATAATAAAGGAATATATCTTATTAGTAATAGGGTTATAGGATAAATAGCGCGCGGAGAAATGCTTATTAGTTATAGTAATACTTCCCCCCTAGTTAATAGGTCTAATTAAGTACGTAGCCTCTATTAGGGACACGCTAAAAGAGTAAAAACTAAGTAGTGTCTATATAATAATAGATCTATCTAATGCTATTTATAAGGTAGCTCTCCTAGAAGTCTATATAGAGTTTAAGAATATATTCTTAAGCTATAAGGCTAGTACCCTCCCTAGATTAAGTAGGCGGATATATATAATTAAATTAGAAGAAGGAAAAACACTACCCTAGGGACCTATATATAACCTAGCTAAGAAAGAGCTATAGGTACTCCACAAGTACCTAGTAAGTATATAGAAATAAGGTTAGATCTAAAGATCTATTAGTCTAGTAGGTGCCCTAATCCTATTTATACTAAAGAAAGGGGGAAAATTATAACTATATATAGATTATAGGGGCCTAAATAAGATTATAGTTAAGGATAAGGCCCCTTTACCCCTAATTCTAGAAATCTTAGATTAGCTAAGAGGTGTAAAGATCTTTATAAAGTTAGACCTTAAAGATATATACTATTAGCTATATATCTATAAGGGAGATAAGTAGAAGATAGCCTTTTAGTGTAGATATAGTTACTTTAAGTATCTTATAATGCTATTTAGGCTTATTAATACACCTACTACCTTCTAAGAATATATTAATATAGCTTTAGAAGGTCTTATAGATATTATCTATATTATCTACCTTAATAATATCCTAATATATAGTAGTAATATCTTAGAGTATAAGAATTATATTAAGTAGGTTCTTAAGAGGCTTTAAAGTGCTAATCTTTTTATTAACCTAGATAAGTGCTAATTCTCTGTTAAGAAAGTTAAATTCCTTAGTTATATAATCTCCCTAGAAGGAATCTTAATAGACCCTAGTAGAGTTAAAGTAATTATAATATAGCTAATACCTATCTATATATTTAATATCTAATCTTTCCTAGGATTTACTAGTTTCTATAGGCACTTTATTAAGAATTATAGTAAAATTATTATCCTATTAACTAACTATCTATAAGGGAAATAACTAGTAAAGTTTAAGCTAGAGCCCTATAAGCTAGTGGCGTTTAGAGAACTATAAAAGTAATTCTAGGAGGCACTAATTTTAGTATATTTTAATCTAGCACTACTATTATAAGTTAAGACTAATACCTCTAGATATATAATTAAAGCTATCCTTATAATATTAGTGCTAGGTTACTAGCACCCTATAGCGTTTATATTAAGGAAGTTAAAGGATGCTAAATTACGCTATATAACGCTAGATATAGAGTTACTAGCAATTTAGGAGGCTTTTTAAACTTAGAGGTATTACCTTACTTACTTAGCTTACCTAGTAAAAGTAATAATAAATTACTTAAACTATAAATACCTTATTTTAAAGCCTAAGCTAATAAGCTAGTAGGTTACTATATTAGATAAGCTATACCTATTTAACTTTATTATTAAACACTAGGTAGGCAAGCTAAATCCTACTAATACTTTATTATAGAGATTAGATTATATTAGTAAGGAAAGGAAAGCTAAGGTATTTATATCTTAGTTACTAACCTTCCTTCCTAAGTTTACTGCTATTAGGCTATAGGGGCACTATAATAAGTATAGTACCACTACTAGTCTAGTAAAGCTATAGTATATTAGGTTTATAATTAATAAGTAGTATAAGAGCAGTAGTAACTCTATTAATACCCTATATCTAAGATTACTACCTATTAATAATATAGTAAGAAGTCTAATAGTAGGTAGGAGAACCTCTATAAAGTTAATCTCTACTAGGCTAATTAGATAGTTTATAGGCGCTACTAAAGAGCTATAGGCTTATAGTAGTGTTATAGTAAGAATCTTAGTGGTTTAGAGAACCTCTATAATATTAAACTCTACTATTAGGAGTGAGGCATAGGAATTAGAAGCCCTAATTCTAGTTTTATTATTAGAAGTATAATAAAGGGATGCCTTTATAGCGTAGTAGAAGTTATTACTAATAAGTAGTAACTCTAGTATATTAGGACTATAGTTAATTAGTCTCTCTAAGCTAGAGGCTAAAAGGTTATAGATATAAACTAGGGTGCCCTCTAAGTTACTAATATATAATAATTAAGTTTTTATTCTATAAGGTATATAAAAAGAAGTCTTACTATTAACCTATAATAATCCTATAGTAGGTTATTAGGGGGTTAGTAGAACCCTCTATTAAATTATAGGCTAATATTACTAGCTATTAATAAAGAAGGATATTAAGTTATATATATAGACTTATATTAATTATTAAGTTTTAAAGCTAAGGTTATATAAACCTTATAGTAAGTTAGCTACACTACTAGTGCCTAATTGCCCTTTTTAAGAATTATTAATAGACTTTATTATAGGCTTACTACTAGTAAAGGATTAGAAGCATTAGATATATAATATAATACTGGTTATTATAGACTAATTTTTAAAGTATAGTATTTATATACTAGTATCTATATACCTATCTAGCAATAGGCTAGCTATAGTGTTCCTAGAAAATATTTTTAAGGACTATAGTGCCCTAGAAGGTATTATTATAAACTAAGGGTTAATATTTACTAGTGGTTTCTAGAGGATATTCTACTACCTAATTATAATAAAGTAGTGACTAAGCACTACATTCTACCCCTAAATAGATAGATAGATAGAGTAATTAAACTAGGTTCTTAAGCACTATCTAAGAGCCTATATATACACTAAATAGGATAACTAGGTAGAATATTTACTAATAGTATAGTTTGCCTATAATATAAGTAAGTATAGTAATTATAGCCTAATGCTAGTAGAGGCGCTATATAGGTATAATCTAAGGGGACTATACTAGGCTATCCTAATACCTAATTTAGTAAATAATTAGGTAGAAAATAGAGTCTTAGAACTAAGATAGAGATACTTAGAGATTAAGTAGCTACTAAGTAATATATAAGTATAGTAAAAGAAGTACTATAATTATAAGAGAATACTAATAGAGTTTAAGGTTAGAGATTATATATTACTATTAATAAAAAACATTAACCTAAGATACCTAAGCTAAAAGCTTACTATAAAGTACCTAGGGCCCTATAAGATTAAAAAGGTGGTTAGTAATTATAGCTTAGCCTATTAATTATAATTACTAGCTAGCTTAAGACTTTATAATATATTTAATATTATAAGCCTTAAACCCTTTAAAGGGGACTCTACTAGCTATATAGATATATCCTTATTATAAGATAATATTAAAGATAATAAAGAAGAGTTTAAAGTTAAGAGAATTATTTTATATTACTATAATAGAAAATAATATAAATACCTAGTAAAGTAGAAAGGCTATAATAGTTTAGAAAATTTATAGGTATTAAAAAGGGATTTTATTATAAAGAATATTATAAATAATTATAAGTAATAATTAAGTAGCTAGTTTATAGAGATATAATTACTTTAGTAATTTAGTATATAAATATCCTATAATATAAGTTATATTCTTCTTAAAGCAAAAAACTACCTTATAGCTATCTAGTATCTACTATTCTATTATTATATTAGTAGCTATATTTTTATCTATAGTAGCTATAGGAGCCTTATTATTAGAAGACTCCTCCTTATCCCTATAAATAAATATATAAAGCTCTTTAGAAAGCTTAGAGAGGCTAATATAGGTAGGGATATTAGAAATAAACTTAGTAAACTAGTAGTAAGTTAGTAAATTAAAAGCTATACCTAAAATAATAAGATATTACTATTAGAGTATATTAGGTAATAAAGCATAGGCTATTTATAATATTAATCTATACCTTAAGGTTTATAGTATTAAATAGCTATAATATTATAGTATACTTATTAGTATTAGCCTTATATATAGCCTTAGCGGTTAATTAAGCCTAGCGAACATATTTATATTAATTAGTATTTTTTATAGCTAGGAGGGCATTATATAACTTATATTTAGCCTATATAAGACCTTAGTAATAAGTTAGCTATAACTAAGTTATTAGAGTTAATATTCTTACTAAATACTTATAATATTAAATACCTTCTAGGATATTTCTTATTATCTTAAATAACTTATAATATAATTTTATAATTTAGGTAGGACACTAGTAGTATATTAGTTATCTAGAAGTAGTTTCTATTAGAAAGGTACTTATACTAATATATAATTTATTATTTTTTATATAATAAGTATACTTAGAGGAATTTCCTAGCTAAAGTTAGTAATAAGAAAGTAGTAAGTAAGTAGCTTAGTTATACTAGGAGAATAATAATACTTATTAGGAATAGGTTTTCTATTAATAATATATTATAGCTTACTACTATTATCTTTAGGTATAATTTACTAAATAGTAGCTTACTAACTATAGTATAAATATAGGATCTTAATATTATTATTTAGTAAGTTAGCTACTATAATACTATAAGTAAGAGATAAAACTTATATAGTAATCTTAGAAGCTTAGGATACCTATTTATAAGGAGATTTTTCTAGGGTAGGAGCTAAGGGACTAGGAGTTACTAGGTAAATAGTAGATATAGTAAACTAGCTATAAGTTAGTAGTAAGTAAGTAAGGAAGTAAGGTAGTAAGAGACTAATAATAAAGAAGCTTAGAAGTAAGAGCTAGGAATAATATAATCCTAGGTAAGGTTAGTAACTACTAAGTAATAGTAGTAGGAGTGCTACTATAGGGCTAGTAGGGCTAACTTATAATTTATATAGAGTAATTAAGAAGGATAAAGAAAAAAGAAAGAGATAAAGGGAGGGAAATCTAGGCTTTTTTATATTAATTATAGCCCCTTAAGTAATCTATATAGGTAGTAAAAGTAAGCTATAGGTTAAAGAGTTAGTATTATAGCTACTAATAGTAAGAATTATAGCTAGTTATATATACCTAGTAAGTTTATAGTAACTTTACTAGAACTTATAGTTAAACTTACTTAGATATATAGTGTCTAATACCTTATCTATTTAACCTAATTAGAAAATTTAATATAAGGTATCTACTTCTATAGAAACTATAATAAAGATAATATAAGCATTTATAAAGTAACTCTATAGCTATAATTATATAGTAATTAAGAGCTTATAAGTAAGGTAGGGAATAATCTATAACCTATATTAATAAGGCTATTATATCTCCCTATATATTATATTATAATATAAAAAGTTATTTAGATTTATATAGGAAATTAAGATAGTAAGTTTATACTAACTAGGTAGCTAGTTATAATTAAGGGTGATTATAAAGGAGAGGGGGAACTATATTAGGGTTATAGAGGTAATAAAGTAATAGAGGCTATAAAGGCAATAGCATTATGTATAGTAGGGCCTAGTTATAGCTTATAGCGCCCTAGCTATAAGGTTACCGCGAGCTAGTTATATACACATAGAGGGGGTATTTAGGCGAAGGTTACATATATAGAATGTGGGAGGCTAGAGATTAAAACCTTTAAGCATATACACCTACCTTCTAGCTCTATAGCTGCTACCTTAATCATACCATCACCCTGTTCATCATATTCGGCCCAGAAGCCTTAATAGGAATAATCTATAACCTATATTAATAGGGCTATTATATCTCCCTATATATTATATTATAATGCAAAAAGTTATTTAGATTTATATAGAAAATTAAGATAGTAAGTTTACACTAACTAGGTAGCTAGTTATAATTAAGGGTAATTATAAAGGAGAGGGGGAACTATATTAGGGTTATAAAGGTAATAGAGTAATAGAGGCTATAAAGGTAATAGTATTATATATAGTAAGGCCTAGTTATAGCTTATAGCGCCCTAGCTATAAGGTTACCATAAGCTAGTTATGTGTATGTAGAGGGGGTATTTAGGTAAAGGTTATACACATAGAATATAGGAGGCTAGAGATTAAAACCTTTAAGCATATACACCTACCTTCTAGCTCTATAGCTACTACCTTGATCATACCATCACCCTGTTCATCATATTCGGCCCAGAAGCCTTGACATAGAGAAAGAACTAGATTTTTATTACTTTTTTATTTTCTTTTTCCCTTTACTTAGCTATAGAAGGTTAATAAGCTCTTACTCTTATTTCTATAGTTCTTTAAGTTTCTTAAGCTAAGTAATTTACTTATTTATTACTATAGTATTAGCCTTAATATTAGAGGGTCTAGGTTTAGTCCTAGTTCTTATAGAATATAGTATATCTTTAGTAATAATACTACCCTAATTTAATTAACTTTAGTTATTATCTAATATTACTTAGGTTAATTAGGTAGTTCTTAGCCTTATATTACTCTTAGGTAACTAGTAATAAAAGCTTTAGAATTATAAGAATAAAGGTAGCTAGGTAAAAGGATATAGGGTATACTTATATATTAACTAAAGCTTACTAGGTCTAAGTATAATATATATATAAGTTACTGGTTTATAGCTAGCGGCTTACTAATATTACGTGGACCTAGCCCTTCCTTCTAGTGTTAGGCGCCGCGGTGCTCTGGCGCTGTGGTGCACGCATGCGCGTGGGTCATGTTGTGAGGGGCCTCACAGTTGGTTATGTTGTGAGGGGCCTCACAATAAGTAAGGTAGGGAATAATCTATAACCTATATTAATAGGGCTATTATATCTTCCTATATATTATATTATAATATAAAAAGTTATTAAGAGTTATATAGGAAAATTAAGATAATAAGTTTATACTAACTAGGTAGCTAGTTATAATTAAGGGTAATTATAAAGAAGAGAGGGAACTATATTAGGGTTATAGACGTAATAGAGTAATAGAGGCTATAAAGGTAATTATATTATATATAGTAGGGCCTAGTTATAGCTTATAGCTCTCTAGCTATAAGGTTACTATAAGCTAGTTATATATATATAGAGGGGGTATTTAGGTAAAGGTTATATATATAGAATATGGGAGGCTAGAGATTAAAACCCTTAAGTATATATACCTACTTTTTAGCTATATAGCTGCTACCTTGATCATACTATCACCCTGTTTTATCATATTCGGCCCAGAAGCCTTAACACTCGCGCATAGGTGTAGCTAATTACAGCGTGGTATTGCCGTATATGCTTCACTTTCCCCCGTGGTTATTCCAACGTTAACCTGGTTGTCGTAATAATAATAAAGTATTAAAAAAGTATTAAAATACAATATCTATTTTATAGAAAAAACTATATTCTTTATCTCAGGCTTATTTCAAACTATAACTTAAGCAAAAATGTTCAAGTACAGCAACGGTAACTTTACTGTATTTACTAAGATATTTGGCGTCTTTCTCCTTGTAACCCAATTCCAAGACGTAAATTCCATATTGATCCTAAGTAAACGCACTACAAGAACCAGAAGGCAAGCACTCATCCTAAGGTTTGGCTGGCGTCATGATTGGGTTTCTCAACTGCAGGAACCCCTCAATAGCAGTGTACGGTCCATCTTGGAACGCAGGCGTCATCAAATCACCCTTGTTCTCAATACCAAACGCGTTATAAACAGCCTCAGAATTATCATCCTCCCCCTCCGTCGTCCCCCGCGCAGACTGTGCCTCGGCGTACGGCTGAAACCAACTCCAGTCCCCACCACCAAGGGAAGGGAGCAGCAAGTTGCGCTTCGGAACGTGGCGAGCGTTCTTGCTGGTCAGCTTCTCTGTTTCGAGGTATCCAGCGACATCGTTGACGGGCATGGTCAAGGGCCCGGCGTGGAAGAAGGCTGTCATGGTGTCCATGGCCTTTTGCCAGGTCCACGGCGGCAAGAGCAACTCGGCCGCTGGCAAGAACGACGAATATGCGTGGACGGGTGTGAAAGGATCCAGTATAGCGCCGAAGATTGACATGCGGGCGTTGCGTTGATTCTCAAAGGCAGGAGGTTCAATGGTGGGTGAAGCTTCAGAGAATGGAGGCTGCCAGAATGGGTGGAAGATTGGATACTGCTCAGTATCAAGGCCGATCAATGGCTCCGTGGGTTTGCCATCTGGGAGGAAGAAGGTCTTGATCTTATCATAGTTCAACTCATCAGACCCAGGAGTCGTTGTGTCAAAGTAACCAACGAGTCCATCGTAGCCTGCCTCTTCATTTCCGAGCCTTAATTGAAGCTCATAATACGGAGTCTTGTTATCAGGGTCCGATGGCTCCAGCAGCGTGCGCTCGGGATCTACCACCTTGCTCTGGGTGCTTTGTATCTCAAGAGGCGGTCCACTCAGCTCGACAGACCAGCCAGTATTGACGAGCGCGAGTGGCTTGCCTACGATGGAGTTGAGGAACTGCGCGTAGGCACCAGGAGCTGGAGGTAGCTTCTGTTGTGCCACCGTTATCATACCCCAGAACCCGAGGAGGTATTTCGGATCAACCAATTTGGAGATGAGGGCATCAAGCTCTCGTGTATCAGGAGTGGGCTGTGCATCTGGGTCAGGGCTGAAAGGTAGCCACTTGGGTGACTGAAGAGTTCCCAGAGGACCGCCGACGCGAACCTCACGGTAAAAGGTACCGTCAGGGAGGAAGAATTGTATACCGTAGTCGGCATAGTTGGTGATGACCCATCCCCATATTGGCGATTCCCATTCTGTGACAGGGCGCCACGTTGCAGGGCCCTGGGAGGAGCCACCACTTGGATCATCAGCAATGCGTCTGACAAACTTTGCATTGATTCGCGCCGGTTGATTCATTTGCGGAGGCAACTGAAGGAACTCGCACTGTTCCGAGTCGTCCTGGATCACCGTATTGGCGTACTTCTTGCCATTCAGGGTGACCTCCTGCGGCGCATAGAAGTTGCTTATGCAGGGGTAGATGGGCGGTGGCCCTTCCCGACGCGGTTTCTGGTCAATGGCCATGAGAGATTGTCCAAACTTGTCGATTACGTTGAACTTGCGGAACCTGAATTGACCGTGTGTCACAGGCTTGAAGGGACAGTGCTCACTGTCGGTGAAGTTGACCAATGCGGCGTACGGGGTCAAGGCCGAGTTGCCATTGATGAGCTTCAGCTTATCTTCGGTCAATCCGGCTTGATTGAAGACTGCTGCTTCAAGAACATAGCTTGACTCTCCATCAGGACTGACGACTTTGTTTTCGGGCTTGAGATGACTGCCCTCTGCTTGAGTGGCGAGGCCGCTAGCAAAACCGGATAGTGGCGACGACAGATATGATAGTTGGCTGATATTTGCAAGCAAATCGTTGCGCTGCTCTTCTGGTAGGTAGTGGTCGAGGATGCTGGGCGGCGTGTTCTGGAACAGCTGCTTGATCTTGGCACCCAAAGCAAAGCTGGGCTGAGGCAGAATCAGGACCCGGCCAGACAAGACGCGAACATCTTGCTTCTTATCGCCTTGCCATCTGGAAAGAGCATCCCACAGTGGCGGAGGTGTCTCGCTAGTAGTAGATGGCACAGTGATTCCATATCTGACCTGCTTGTCCTCGGAGTGACGGGCAGTGTGTTCATCCAGTTTCCAGAACTCAAACGGAACATGGGTGTATTCCACCTCCCACTCCGCGTAGAGAGGGAACCATGGCTGTCTGTCACCCCACTGATCACGCCAGCGCTGGTTGGTAGTCAGCTGGTCGTGAAATTGAGGGTAGAATTTCCCCTCGCCTGGTGTGCCGGAGTCGTTGCCTGCAGGTCGGAGGACGTGAAACTCGGTGAGTAATGCTTTGGCGGCTGTTAGCAAGACCGTAGGCAGCTTGGCCGCGACCAAATCTGAGAGTGCATTGAGCTTGCTGGGTAGATCTTGATCGGTTGTGATGGTCTGGTATGGCGCCCGAATAGCGAGGTTGTCGAGATAATCAAGCGCCCAGCCAGACGGGATACCCCCAATGAGGACGGTAGGATCATTTCCACTGTAGAAAACAGGCTCACTTGTTGACTCAACGGTGGCCAGGAGATTGGCCGAACCATCGGTCGGATTCAAGAAATTGTTAACCTGCTTTTGAAGCTGTCCGATACGGGCTTGGAGTCCACTGATACGGCTCAAAATCCTTCCCGCTTCGGCCTTGAACTTTTCATTTTGGTCATTTCCTTGATTATCGCTCTGACCTAGATCGCTGGCGTATTTCCACCAAAGAGAAAACATGTCCCAGCGGTACTGGAGCATCACTCTGTTGCACGAGTCCAGCAGCGCCTGGGTGAGGTTCAATTGATTGAGCCTCAGCATGGCTGCGGGCTCGGGTTCCGTGGGCTGGTTGGTGCTTTGATCGTCAGACTCAGCGAAAAAGTATCTTGTGCCGCCTGGAGAACGATTGTAAGACCAGTTGTATACTGAGTCTTTGGCCTCCCGCTGGCCTTCAACGCCATCGTCACGCGCTTGAAGGAGGGATTCAAGGGCTAAGATATCTTCCTCCAACCTGGCGACATCCTCTGAATCCTCGCTGGCGTCTCCGCGTGCGTGACAATACGCCAACAGCGCATCCATTGGAGTTGTGCCAACCGCGACTGCCGCCTGCTGCTGATCACGCAGGCGATGGTTGAATCCATCAGCTGGGACGCTTTTAGGCTTATTCTCATGGTCCCAAGTCACATCGTACATGCAACTATGACAAAGGATACGGATTTGACTCTTGAGATCCATCCATGGGTCGGGGTTTGCCTCGTCTGTACCCTTCAGCGTCATGAAGAGTGACTGCAGGCTTTCTCCATGAGTAACGTTGGCACCCGATTTCCAGAGGGGGTCAACAGTGGCTTTCCAATGCCACCCCAGAACGTAGTAGCTTGCTTTGGCGTAATCGAGATACGAGGGTTCCTTGCTATCCCCGTATTCGAAGTTATCCAAGATACTGAAGACGTTGGCATTGTGCATCTGGAAGTCGGCGAAGAGCTGGTTTCCACTTCGGAGGAGACTGATGTCTGGAGGATCAACATTGGGATTCTGGTTCTCAGTCCACTCGGCTAGCGGCGTCTTGCGTCCGATGAAGACTTCAGCTTGCTCGTTGATGTTTACATCGGTGCCGGCATGTCCGAGCACGAATGGCGCTACGTCCGTCTGCAAATCCGCCTGGATGGGGATGTCTTCCAGAGACCAGACGTAGTCGCTCTCAACCACCCACGCCTCATACTCTCTGTCTTTGAAAGCGTCCTTTGCACTCGATGGCTGTATGCTATCAAGTTCGAGCTTTCTCATGACAATCCAGCGTGTTGGTGGCTGCAGAAAATCCGGTGTATTGTGAGCAGAGCTGTCACCTGCCGCAGCGGATGTCGCATCGGATGCCGCATCGGATGTCGCATCTAGTCCATGTCGCAATCTCTCTGCCTCTTTCCTGGACTCTGGCACAGAATCACTTGCAGAGACGCCTGATCTGTAGAAACGGGGTAGCGTCCAGTGGATATAGACGCCATGACGATGGCGGAGAGGCTTGGGCTTTGGACGACCGCCTAGGTCAGTCAAGCGTGAGTTGACGGACGCCGGCGCAGTGTTGTGCAGGGCGACGTGATTCTGAACATCGCTCTGAAGCAGAAAGCTATCGAGTCTCAGGAATGTATAGTTGGGTTGAGTGATGGGACAGATACGCGCAGTCGTGTCTTCCTCTTCGCCCGTTCCGCATACAGCTGGATTCAGCACGAATGCATCTAATTGCATGGGCACCAGAGCGACGTCAAAGTCCATGATTCTATGTTCTTTACTCATGTTTATTTGTTGATTTGGTGTCAGTTGTGGTGATAGTAAAGATTGAATGTGGACTTGGAGACCGAGTTTGACCAAGGTTACCGAAAATGAAGCCTTCGGTATGTTGAAGACCTTGTCCAATTATGCTGAGACTAGGAGAATGATGAACCACAAGTCGGCTCAAATTACCTTTCTTGCCTGGCACAGCAAAGCGGCAGTGAATCTCGTGGGCACCGAAGTCTTGGATCCACATGTCTATTCAGATCCTACGTTTGTTTTCTCACACCAACTTCGGCATCTCATCTTTCCTCCGCCTCTTTTCGTCGCAAACCAATACTGCGCGGCTCGCATGATGCTAGCGCAAGTTGGTGGATCCAGTTCTACCTGCAGTCTTGTGTGATGATCGGCAATGTGAGGGTTACTACACCGGTATGCATGGGATGTCGAGACACTTTCAGCGTCAATATTGTCTGGGAGGGGAAAACATGCATGAAGCTGCAAAGCACATGCAACATGCACATAAAGATACAACGAGGAAGCCCGCACTCTGCCCACACCCTTCATAGCCTTTAGAACGATCAATGCGCATGCATCTAACGGAGAGCTCTAATAGCAATACTCCAGGTGGGTTGTTTGCTAGACGACTTATTCAACAAGATGTTGTTCAGGGTCTATCATGGTCCCCAACACTGAACCGTGAGAACAGTCTCAGTTTCTTCTCCTTGCCCATATGTATCCTACTCATTCGCTCTCTTATCATTTCAATATCAATTATCCGGCTCACTTCTTACCAAACCGTTCCAGCTGAGCACTGTTACATACCGACAACCTGTACTCAACTTATAATCGATACCCTGCCAGCTTTCGCCCCTGAAGATTAGCCTAGGGGCAGAGGAGCATTCACTACCTGTTGCCCTGTTGCATCCTGTCGCCAAGGACTAGGAAGCTTTCTCTAGCAAATCCTCCCCAGACCAATCGCAAAATGACCGTGGCCTCAGACTCCCCTGGACGCGATGAACCCACGAACAGTTCCTTGGTAGCAACGGGCGCGACAACTTATAGCATCTATGCTAGCTCTTCAGGCAAAAGTCCTAGCGAAAATGTTCGAGTTTTGTCGCCCGACAGCCTCGTGGATAAGTTCGTGGCAGGCTTGAATCCTGACAAAGTCATCACCTTATCAACCACGCCAGACCCAACAGCCAGTTTCGATGCTTCTGATGAAACCCTAAAATGGTTCCAGAACCTTGACGCTGACGCCACTGGCTCCCTTACCGTCGACGATTCAGCGGCAAAGAACATTGAAAGCTTTGAGTTCACGCTGTCTCAACCTTGGCCGCTCGTCTTCAGCTCTGCTAGTGATGTCTTGCTCTTCACATTCGGTTCCACCGGTCTTGTGGGCGGCGATGCGACAGGATCCCGAATCGAATCGCCTGGCATTGACCCAACTGGCAACATGTTGACCTGTGGTCTTGACTTCGTGAAGATGGAAGACATGACGGGAGTCAAGGTCAAAGAAATCTTCGAGAACGCTAATCAAAGCGGCATGACTGAATATATGCCAGATGCGATCCTCAACCTTGAGGTGACGCTCAAGAAGCCGGACGCTGATGCCCCGCCCAGGAGGAACGCTTTGTGGTTTGTCCCATCAGCGGATAAGCGGCTTGAGACTCGCCTACAGTTCCAGCTGTCACAGTTTGAGGCCTTGCAGGATCTGTTCTCAATTGCCCTGAAAGGTCTGGTGATTGACAGCGCAGATGTCGTATACAAGAGCAAGATGCTGTTGGCCTTGACAGAAAATGGCGAGAAGCCTCTTTCTGACGGTGAAGTAGCGTTCAGCATTGAATGCTCCGTCATTAGCGCTAGAAGTACAGTGTCAATGCTCGCCGGCGTTGAATTCACCATCTCAACCATCAACTTTACCTTCATGTTCCTCTCCCCAGATCCGCTCACAGGAATACTGAGATGGTTGTCCGAGCTTGCAGAAGATGATGATGTTGAGACGGTTGTTGACGAGCTTTTAAACAAGGAGGAAGATGGAACCAAGGTTCTGCCCGGGGCAACGTTACGGAGACTGCGTGTCGGGCTCGATACAAGCAGAGACCGGCAGAATCCCAGACTCGGCTCCTTTTCTTTCGACATCGAGGTTTCTGCGAGTTTTGGCCGAGGGGAAAGCACCAATACTCCTGTCTTCTTGATCACGTATAACTGGGATCGGTCTATCGGCACTTACGGTACTCTCACTGGACAATTGTGGAACGGCAAGTGATGAACCAATTGATGCTCTGTGTCTCTTACTGATCGAAGCCATCCTCCAGATTTCAGCACGTCCGATGATCTGGATTTGGAACCGAGTGGAGAGAAGTGGGCTATTTTGAAGCCTGTGACTACTTCGCCTGCGCCGTCTATCGATATTGCCACTCTAATCCCTGGCCAGAAGGTGGTCAACATCCCCGACACCTTGCCTTCTGAGATAACAGTTGCATCCATTCAGTTATCGCAAGAATCATTTTCCCTTCGGTGTGCGGCTACCGCTGAGCATCGATCTCCGGGCTCTGCTCCTCAACCTTATCTGGGCGACGTCGTTCTCTCTGCCTATTTCAACTGGGGTAGAAGCTCGGCCTTCATCTTTGACGTTGGAATATCCGTCATGATCGATCCTCCAGAGGATTCCGAGTTCAATATCCCAGCAGCCTTTTTTGGATCTCTCAGCTATGCTTCAACTGATCAATCTTGGGAGCTCAAGGCCTCCATCAATGGACTGTATGCAGCCGTACTAGCCGAGTTCTTCGACGAAGATGCAAAAGGCCACATTGGGCCGCTGATCAAATCCATTGCCATCAACACCTTGAGTGTTGAGTACGCATATGAGAGACCACAAAGCGGTACTAGTTCCACAACTGTGGGGAGCACATTCGCTATCTCTGGCGACTTGGTCATTGCAGGGTTGAGATTGAACCTTGACTTCAGGTACAACTCTAGTGGTTTTGTGTTCTCGGCGGCGCTCAATCCAGAAAATAAGGATGCCAGGATCGGAGACATCTTAACAGAGATGCTTGGTTCTGAGTTTGAGGTACCAGATTTCGTATACAACACCGTGCTGGTTGGTAACAACAAGGACGCGTTCCGCATCGATATCCAGAAGAAGACGACAACGGTGAACGCTGTTGACATCTATTCATTCCAATTCCTCGCGCAACTCAATATCGGACATGTCCAAATACTGTTCTCCCAGCTCCACAGCACCACGTGGGAGGCGAAGGATCCTTCAAAGTGGCTATTGAAAGCAGCCATCAACGGATTCGGCGCCATGGAACTTGAGATCCCTCTCATTGGCACATTGACCCAGCCACTTGATGAGCTCTACTTCCTCTTTGCCCAAGATCCCAAACCGCCAAGAGCCCCCGGACAGCTTACAGGGCTTACCCGGGAGGATATTGCTCAATTCAACAGCGGCTTGGGAGCCCATCAGTTGCTTGTTGCTGATAAAATCAAGCCTGACCAAGCGAAGCCGTCGGACCTTCTGTTGCCATCTGGATGTCACTTCGCCGTCATCATTCGCAACGCCACGGGTCAGGCCATGTGTCTGCTTAGCTACAGCTTCATGAAACCTCAGCCTTCTTCCTCTCAAGCGCTGATGGATCCTGCCTCTGGTGTGCGAGAGGGCAGAAGACGCACCGAGGATGAAATGGACGATGGAGGTCCTAGTGCTCAAGCGCCATACAAAAAGGTCGCAGGCCCGCTGGCGATTAGCAACGTTGGTCTCAAGTACAAGGATAAGAAATTGTCAATCGTCTTTGACGCGACCTTCCAGCTTGGCCCGATTGGATTCTCTCTTCTCGGCTTTAGTCTCAACGCTCGATTCGAGACACTGGACAAGCTGCCAATCATTAGTGTCAACATCGACGGCTTGGGAGCATCCTTTGATAGATCTCCATTGACCATCGCTGGTATCATTGTCCACGGCAATGACGGCGCCATGGATTACTATGCTGGTGGGTTGATCATCGGCTTCCGCCCTTATCAGTTCCAAGCAGCCGGCTTCTACGGTGTCATCATTCTCAAGAACAGCAGCAATAGCTTCCAGAGCGTCTTCGTCTTCGCAAAGCTCAACGGCCCGCTCATGACGCTTGCATTTGCTGAAATCAGTGGAATTTGCGGTGGCTTTGGCTACAACAGCAGTGTGCGCCTACCCTCCATAGATCAGGTATCCGATTTCCCGTTCATTAATAGTAGTCGAATCAGCAGCAAAGACAACGCGCAAGAAGTACTTGTAGAGCTCGTCGACCCCTCGGCCGGTGGATGGTTCCAGCCACTTGATAGCACGTACTGGGGCGCAATTGGCATGAAGCTCTCTGCGTTCCGTATGCTAAGCATCGACGCAGTGGTTGCAGTCCAGTTTGGTAACTCGGTGAAGCTGGGCATCTTTGCTGCAGCGGTTTGTGACATTCCGTCCGCCAATTCGCCACTCAAGCTGGCCCATGCTGAACTGGGTATCGCGGCCGTCCTGGACTTTGACTATGGCTTCCTCAAGATCGAGGGTCAGCTATCGCCCCGCTCGTACATCCTCAGTCCTAATTGCCATCTCACCGGTGGTTTTGCTCTCTGCTACTGGTTCGATGCGCCTCTTGCCGATAGAGCCAGAATTGGAGACTTTGTTTTTACTCTGGGCGGGTACCACCAAGCTTTCCACGCACCCGTTGGCTACCCCAACCCCCCTCGGCTGGGTATCAGCTGGAACTTGGGTGGCGGCTTGTCAATCTCTGGAGAAGCATATTTTGCCATCACGCCCAAGGCATGCATGGCTGGTGGGCGCCTCCACGCTGCGTTCAAAGCGGGACCACTCTCCGCTTGGTTCGATGCCTTTGCCAATTTCCTCATCAACTACAGACCGTTCTACTTTGACATGTCAGCTGGAGTCTCCGTCGGCGTGGGATTCAGCATCGACTTCTGGTTCATCCACATCCGCATTTCGGCCCAGATTGGTGCCGAGCTTTACCTTTGGGGCCCACCTGTTGCTGGCCGTGTTCACGTCGACTTCTGGATTGTCGCTTTCGATATCAATTTTGGCGATTACATTTCCAAGGACGAAAATGTCAGCCTGTTGGAGTTCTACCAACTTGTTCTTCAGGATTCGCCTGCATCTTCCTTTGCGTCGGCGAAAGCCTTAACCACAGGAGAGAGCATGGAGAGCAAACAGCAATCCATTGCAGCGTCGACATTGACGAGACCCAAGAACGAAGCACACAACTTCCTTGCCGAGTCTGGATTGTTGAACCCTAATGACGAACCAGAGCGGGGAAAGGCAGACCCATGGACTGTCCGAGCTGGCACATTTGTCTTTGTTGCAGAATGCAAGATGGCCATAACTGCTCTCAAGACAAGCGATAGTGGTGCTCCAATCCTTCAATACAATGACGTTTTCAGTAAGCCGATGAAGCTGACGACGTCCATGACTTCGATCCTGCAGATTCAGGTAAAACATGAGGACGGAAGCAATCCTGAGGAAGATTGGCAATTTGAGAGATATATACAGACGCTCCCAAGTGCTCTGTGGGCAAAGTGTAAGTCTTGCGCGTCGGTTTTCTTTCTCCTCTTCTCTTGTATTTGAGAAGACTCAGTTCTGGTCTGCTATCGCTGAACTCGTCCGAACCAGCTAACCCATCCCAGATGACCGACGAACTGATCCACGTCAGAGCGGAAACAATGTCAGTGATCTGCTCAACGCAAACGACGGTAGCTCTCCTCTCATGGCAGGCGTACGAGTCACTGCACCCAAGCCAAACATGTCCCCTGACCCATTCCCAGCCTATAAGGTTGCGGATGCAGACCTCCAAGAGCTGACTGCAGAGCGGCCGTTCCCTGCCATGGTCACTGCTGAGGATGCATGGGCTCCAGTCAAGCCGAATGATGATGTCAGGAAGCAATATGAAGACGTTCTTGAGGCCTGGGCAAATCCTGTGCTAGAGGAAAAGGGCCAACAAGGATTCGTGGGCGCCTTGGCCCAGAGCTTGGGATTTAGTGACGTGAGTGGGCTGCAGAGCATTGCTGGAATTCCAGATAGGCTGAAGAAGGGTTTTATGAACATGTATGTAGCGTCCCCATTGTACGGGGCAAGTCCGTACAAACCTCGCCGCTTCGACGACCTTTCCATCCTGGCCAGAATCATCGACGCGGAGACCAAGATAGAGGAACTGCTCGAATGGAAAGCCCAACAGACCAAAAGGGACACCGAGTTGAAGGAAATGATGAATGACATTTTGGAGATGCTCCGCGACCATGAAAATAGACTAAACTCGGACAAATAGTCAGGAAAATACTGCCCCCAATCACGAAACATTTAGCACTTACAACTCTACCTAGACTTCCCGCGAGCAAACCGAATTCATTTCAAAGATAGCTTCCTCGCACTCCTTCAATATTCCCCTGTAACTAGCCCAAACACTTTCTGCATTCGTTTTCTGCCCCTTGAACAATTCCGTTGCTTGTGTGGCAATTTGAATGGGGTCGACGGTTTCCTTAAGAATGGCGGTAGATGCCGAGAGACGGGCATTTTGTTTCTCAATCTCTCCTTTTAGCAATGTTATCTCTGTTGTAAGGCTTCTGGTCACCTTTGAGGTTGTCGCTCAGTCTCATGTCGTCCAATCTTTGTAATATGTCGCTCGTTGACTGACTGAATTCGTTGTCCGTGGTGAAATTTCAACGTTTAGACCAGAGAACGAGACTTGCGCGAGGCCGAGCCTTTAAATAATAATGTTGAGCGTGCACGTGCCAAGATTGAATCATAGACGGCAAAGGTGGTACCCTTCGGGTCACGGGGCTATTTCTTCACAACACGTAAACATGCAGTAGTGATTCTTCAATTATGCAGTAGTAACTAGGCCTAAAACAGAAGAGGTATATTTCCACGTAAATTTATAAGAGAAGTGACCTCTCGTAATTCATATCAGTAAATTAGGGCATAGGAACTAGCTAGTCCACTTAGTGAAATTACTATAGGCTATAATAGAAGCTCTATATCTCTAAAAGCAGCCTAAAAACGCGTTTTCTCTCTTATGTGCATATTTAATAAAATTTTTATAACTATAGTTAGAAGGGATAATAAATAGAGTGAAGGCTTAGGCTCCCAGCCAGAAGTTAGGGTGCCCGATGCACCACAAGGGGTGCCTGACACATGGAGCCTAATGATAAAAAGGAAGGAAAGAAATTCTATAGAAAAGGTTGCACGTTGCAGTAAGCTGCCTGCATTTCTTCTGTTCTGGGACACTTAGAGGTCCCTCATGCTGGAGAAATACCAAGCCGTGCACCACGTTGGGGCCGCCCGTGTGCCTTGCCCAGACACCTGTTGACCTTGTCTGGCCAATATGCAGGAGGGTTGAGGCCGGTGGCTAAATGTGGCCACATGCAGGAACAATGAGACAAATCATCTATCCAGCTGTTCTTGGCCCTTTATTAGGTCGGGTTCGATTCATTGGACCTCATTTCGCTCCTTGGGCGCTTCGGCCGCCAAGCATTGTAAGTGCTGCAGCTAGACGAAAGTGGCAGCGAAGCGCCGCGCCCAAGGGAAGCAGACGAGAGGGGCCTGGTTCATCTCCGGCCATTCAGAATGATAATTTCTAGTACCCACTCGATTCGGCACCAATCATACGGCGGGTGGCCGGCCGAGCCTGTGGTTGGTTGCTCGCTGCAAGAATTTCTCATTTCACTGCTTGCCTGCCTGGTGCCTGGTGCCTGGTGCCTGCCGCCTGCCGCCTGGTGCCCGGTGCCTGCCACCTGCCGCCTGGTGCCTGGTGCCTGGATTGTCCGGGGGAAGGGACCATGTGCCCACATGGGAAGCGTTGCTTGACCACTCATTTCGCAGGCTTGGCCATGATCCTTGCCAGGTCCGGTCCCATGGCCCCAAGAGGACGCGAATCGAACTCCGCCAAATCGTGGCCAGCCTCCCTAATGACCGCCCCCTTTCACTTGCACACTTGACACGGTAATAAACAACAAAGGGTGGTGGAAATGAATTGCCGGGCAACCACCTCCCCTTTTTTTGACCCGGCGGGCGTGCTGGGGCGTGGGTGTCACTATGTATGTGCGGACTACTACGGATCCGTACATTGTAGTGTATGTATGGCAGCCCCAACAGAACCAACGGACCAACGGTGTGGGCGGTGGCTTGCTTTGTCCCTTTGTCCCTCCCCTTGTCTCCTTGTCTCTGACGCCCCTGCGGTACCTCGACTAGTGGGCGCGACAATGCGGGAGGGCCGCGTAATACGTATGTATGCATGTACACGAGAATCCAGGAACAACAAACCAGGCACACGAAAACACAGGAACCCACACAAGAGCCCACACAAGAGCCCACACAAGAGCCCACACACCCTGGTCAGGACGAGGTCCATGTCACCACCCAAACCAGGTCCTGCGCCATGGTCCCAAGTAATAATAGAAGACGACGTCCCCGGCGCCTTGGGCTGCGGTCCTCGTTCTTTTTGCTCCCTCTCCTCACGCACCCGCTGCCCGTGTCGAGGTCATTCCTGAAAGCCATTCGCTGCTGCTTTCGTCCTCTCATTCTTTTCCATTCACCAGCGTACCAATTTACCGCTTTCACTCATTCAGCGGGCATTCTTTTCTCTACGATTCTTCCCACAATTCGAAAATCCCCAACCTCAACCTCAACCTCAACCTCAACCACGCCAGCAACTTGGTATTCAAGATGAAGGGAGGACTGGTTGCCGCCGCCCTGGCGGCCATGGCCAGCGGCATCGCTGCTGCTCACCACCGTCACGCCCACGAGGCTTTGTTCAAGAAGAGCCTGAACGGGACCAACGAGGTCTGCACTCCGGTTTGCACCACCGTCTGGACGACCTTTTATGGCGAGCCTACTCGTATGTGACGAAAATCCGACCACCTGCTCTGCTGCGTCTCGCGCCACGCGGCCGCCAGAATCTTTTTCTGTTGGACACAGAGTGTGAAATCAAGGCTGGACATGTCACTAACGTATCATGTGAAATAGTCGTCGACCACGCCATCAAGACCCAGACTGTGTTCGAGTGTCCCTCATCGTCCTCTTCTCAAGCTCCTCCGCCCCCGACGACCCAGCCGACGACCCAGGCGCCTCCGGCCACGACCATCACTGTTGTCCAGACCGCCTACGTCTGCCCAACCGCTGGTAATCACACCATGGCTCCCAACCCCACCGTCGTGTCTGAGCACACCGTCATTGGGTACCCTACTGTTTCCGTCAGTCCTTCGGGTACCTACACCGCCCCGGAGCAGCTTGTCACTGTCACCAAGACTGCCTTCGTCACCTACTGCCCTCACACCAGCATTGGTCTCCCCACGACGACTCCTGCTCCCGTCAAGTCCGAGGCTCCTCCCCCTCCCGCTCCGGTCAAGTCCCAGGCTCCTCCCCCGGCTCCTCCCGTCAAGTCCCAGGCTCCTCCTCCAGCCCCTCCCGTGAAGTCCGAGGCTCCTCCACCTCCCGCTCCGGTCAAGTCCCAGGCTCCTCCCCCGGCTCCTCCCGTCAAGTCCGAGGCTCCTCCCCCTCCTCCCGCCAAGACCCCGGAGGCTCCCAAGACTCAGCCCAAGCCAGAGAATCCTAAGCAGTCTTCTCCCCCTGCCGTCAGCAAGGGATTGACCAGCAACAACGACCAGTTCGGTATCACCTACACTCCCTACAAGCCCGACAATGGCAACTGCAAGACTGCCTCCGAGGTCCACATCGACATCAGTGTGATCAAGAAAGCTGGTTTCACCACTGTCCGTGTCTACTCGACTGATTGTAACACACTGGAGAATGTCGGCAGTGCTTGCAAGAAGCACGGTCTGAACATGATTGTCGGCGTCTTCGTCAAGGCCTCTGGCTGCGACATCAACAACCCTGACATCAAGGAGCAGGTTGACAAGCTCGCTGCATGGAACAACTGGGATCTCGTCAGTCTTCTTGTTGTCGGTAACGAGGCCATCATGAACGGCTTCTGCTCTCCCCTGCAGCTGCGAACCCTTGTCAGCGCCGTCAAGTCCAAGTGCGGTGGCAAGTACCAGGGTCGCGTCACCATTTCTGAGACTCTCAATATATGGCAGCGCGAGGATGTCAAATCCGCCATTTGCGGTGTCGTGGACGTCACTGGCGCCAATATCCACCCTTATTTCAACGCTGGCGTCGCTCCCAGCGCCGCCGGTCTGTTCGTCAAGGGCCAGCTTGACTTGCTTGGCAAGATCTGCCCCGGCAACGATGTCATCAACCTGGAGTGTGGATGGCCCGTAGGCGGCAAGACCAGCGGTCTTGCCGTTCCCGGTCGTTCTCAGCAGGCCGAGGCCATCCAGTCCATCCGCAAACTTGTTGGGAACAGGACCGTCTTCTTCGACTTCGAGATGAGTCTCTGGAAGGCAGGCAGCTCCTGCGACTGCGAGCACCAGTGGGGTCTTCTTGCCTTCGACTTTAATAAGATTCGTTTAGAAACTGTTGGCGAACTGCCTACGAACCAACGCACATTTCAGAAGAAGAACGGGAGCCCAACTTGATCCGAACCATGCAGGAGTAGCTTTATCACGAGAGAATTGGAGACAATTTATGCCCCACCATTCTACCTTTATTTTCTTCGTTTCTGTCCATTGACGTGTACAAATGCAGTGAAGAGGGAGGTCAAGACGGGCCCTCATCGATACTTGATATTGAATCTCTTGTCCTTGCTCTTCTTTCCTCCCTCTCCTTTTTCTGTTATTTTTTTTTTGAGGTGTGCGAAGCTTTGGCACTGATCTGGAATCTTTTGGTGACGAGGTGCTGCTTTTGTTTTTCAGCTCTTGCGACAAGCGCTATATATCGGATCATTATTTGTACATTGAGCATTTGTTCCAGACATGCTGTAATTTATTAGTGTCTAAAATGGGACGAGCTACTTTAGTTGGATGGAATGTACGATTGATTGTATGCCCGCAGCCATGGTCGGAGCCCCTATACGTGGTACAGTACAGATGACCAAGCCATTAGTGTCGGAGCATCACACTATTCCGTATTTTAGTATCGCACTCGGTACTCAGTGTAATATATGAGAAGTGTGCTTATATGTCAGCGACATTGGTTCTGCCTGTCAATGTGGGATGTTTGAAAAGAAACTGAGAGCGTGCTACTATTCCGTAATGCGGTATGGACGGGGACGTATGGGGGACACTCACTTGTGCGGCTTCACGTGAGCAGAGAGAGCATTTTACCTTGTGCTGGCATTTCTGCTTTGGATGGAACAGGTGACTTCTTTATCAAAAGAGGATGGATTCTCTCAATATGCAACCTTTGTCGCCCAGTCGTTGGGTTCTTTCTTCTCCATCTTGAATTTATTCATTTATTTATTTCTCTCTACTTGGTTACTGCAGGTGCCAATGAGTCAAGTCACTGTTCCCGTCTGCCCAACACCAGCTTCTTCACATGATGCGACCTGCAAGTGACCAACCCTTGGCGAATCAAGAGACGGACAAGAATAAAAAGGAAAAAGGAAAAGAATCGGCTGCAAGCACCACCGCCCGACAAAAAGGGTGTGTGTGTGTGTGAGACGAATCTGTCTTGTTCCCCCTTGCCAAAAACCAAAAAAAAGAGGAAGGGTGCTTGCTGCACAGTGGCCACCACGGCAGGACAAATGCATGCATGGGGGCTTCATCAAGGCAAAAGTAAACGTCGGTTTTTTTTTCTTTTCTGTCCACCCCCTCCCTTCGACCACGTTGACTCCATGGTGATGGGATGATGACATCTTTTGCGTCGCACCACATGTCCATGTCGCGTTTGTTGTTGGACGCTCCCTGGTGTCATACACGGGTAGACAAGACACATGGCCACTGACCGGCAGCTTGATGCGGATGCGGATGCAATGCAATCGATGCGATGTGATGCGATGTGATGCGATGGCGATGCAATGCGATGCGACGAGATGAGATGAGATGTGACGCGGCAGTGGGGCAGCAACGAATCAGTGCAAATTGTTTCATGAACAATTGGCAAGTCATGTGAGCCAGATGGACAAGAAAAACAGCTTTGACAATAACCCGTACACCCCATTGAATTATTTTACAAATCTACATGACAGGGGTAATTAAGCGGATCAGATGTCAGCTAGGAAATGAAGGAGACAGGGACTAGGATTGACATGTACCTTGAATTGCGGACGATTAACACAGAAAATAATGTATCTTTCAGTTGGCGCTTTATACCCTATGTATTTTCCTTGTACCTTGCTAATAATAGTATTACTTACAGCTGTTCGCAGCTGTATTAGAGAGGAACGAGAGACTGGGGCATGTAGACTTGTAAAATAATTCATGACCTCGCCTTGTATGTATGCACCCTGACCCCCTGACCCGTTTGTCGCGCGCCAGGTACACCTAGTAACGTGGGGCGGGGCACGAGGACCCGGGCAAAGGGTTGCTACTAAAAACTTTCCTCTTTTGGTGCCCACGACTTTCCCTGACTAATTGACTAATTGACTAATTGACTAATTGACCGTCGACCGACCGACTGATTGACTGATTGACTGTAAGTGCGAACCCGTACTAAGATACTATAAGCTATGTGGATGATTTTAGAATATGAATTTCTGGGGCTTGGCACAGATTGTAGCTACAGTCTTCCGTACGTGTAGTTGTTGAAAGGAAAACTTGCGCTTCGCGTGAGTGTACTTGCCGATTACTTAATGTGGACAGAGGCGTATGTACGTAGTTTTAGCAAAGTAGGGGAATAGCTTACATTAGAATTTCATCGCGAGTGGTGGGTCTCCTTAAACTCAAAAAGAGTGCAGGGCGGCCAAGGTAGCAGCAACCTTAGCAAGGTAGGGGTTGTTGTCTGGTTGTTTCCCGACACGGGCAACTGCAACCAGAGGGGATTTCCGTACGCTAGCCCGGACCTAATCGACAGAAGGTCTATCAAACAAGTGAACCGAGGTCTTTAGCAAACGAAGCCTATGATGAATCGCGATAACAAACGAGATGCGGGAAGCTGCGTCAACAAACGGAAGAGGTATGAAGAAGGGACGCCTAAGATGTGGGGCTGCGATATCTCCGATGTGGGGCTGCGATATCTTCAACAAACTCTGTACATACATATATATGTACGTCTCCCTTCCCCTCCCCGCAACACGCACTACGCACTGGTCCTTCACGCGCCTGATAACTAGTTTTCTTGAGCTTTCTTGAGCTTTCTTGAGCTTTCTTTAGCTTTCTTCCCTTTCTCGCATCGCCTCTTTTTCCTTTTATTGCCTCGCACTGGTTCTACCGGCAGCAACACGTCAACCTTGTTCCTACTGTCACCCTCGTTATATTCCCACGTCCACCAGCATCTTCGACACGCGACAATGGACAGATCCAAGCTTGACGCCGCATACGGTGATTACTGTCAGCAGTACCATGACAATCTTATAGCAATGAATGTTTTACAGCGCTTTCTAGATGATCGCCCTGTTTTTCAGCCGCCCATTGATCTTCTCCCAGTTGACGAGTACGAGCAGCGTCTGGATCTTATCACGCAGATTGAGAAGCGGCTTAGCTCTTACCAACCAGAGTTTCGCATCAACGCTGCTGCGTTTTCCTTATTCATGATTATGCCCTTACCGTATTTACAGGAGATGGTCTTGTCTGGAAGAAGTTACTATGATAGAATGATGCCTCAAGCTTTGGCCGATTTGCCCCAACTTATCCGGTCTTGTAAGTACTCACCCTTACTCACGGTTAAAAGGCCATGTTACTAATCTTCATGGTCAAGTCACCATGGGACCCATTAGGGCAGTCCCGGGTCCGAGCAAGACGGCCCCGAGAAAGACGCGGTTCAGCCAGACGGACTCGGGCGAGGCGGACTCGGGCGAGGCGGCAAAGCTAAGAAAACGTCCTTGGCTTGGAGGTGGACTAGACCTGGCCACCTCCCCTAGCCACAAACGCATCCACAGCGAAGGCAGCATTGTAAGCCGCGGCAGTCAAGTCACTGACTCGTCATCCAAGGTCAACCGCAAAAGGTCAGAGAAGGCTAAATGCGAACAGCGAGACGGTCGCAGATGCATCGTGACCAAGACCGACTGTCCACAGGTTTGCCACGTGCTTCCCTTTTCCTGGAGCGGAAGTGATCACAGAAAGATTATAGCCGGGCTGTTCTCTGGTGCGATGGATGAATGTCTTTTTGCCACTGGGGCCGCATTAGACACTGAAATGCGATATGCTATTATAACCGGCGAATTAGATAAGTCATGGAACATGATTTGTCTAAGCGCATCGCTTCATACCTGGTGGGGCAAGTGCTACTTTGGCCTCAAGTATCTAGGCATGACACCTTCCGGCGAGGCTAAGGTGACAGTCAAGCTCGAGTTTCGCTGGCTGCAGCAGAACCAGCACACCAAGGCGAGCCATACTCTTGACCAGCAACAGCGGCATGATTTCCGAGACAAGCTACTCCAGACGCCTTATCCTGCTGTGGCAGCCAATGTGTGCCCGTCTAACCGGCTGATCTTGTCGGGCCAGACCGTCGACGTGACTCTGGACGATAGCGATGCACCTTACTTTATTAGTGCTATAAAACTTCAGTGGGCCTTGGTGCAACTGGCCGCCATGTCGGGTGGTGCCGAGCCGACCGACGAGCCGTCGTCTCGTCGTGACCAAATGGCCCGACTTTTATCACAGCGTGCCAAACAAAAAGAGCCGGTTAACGTTGCTGTTGCCGAGTGGGTGTCGCAGGTCTCGGCCAGCCAGGCTCCTCCAGACGAGAACTCGTGCTCGCCAACAAGGCGATGATGACGAAGACACTGATCCCTGCTATGGGGACAAGACCAACCTGTCAAGCGAATGTGGGAAAGGTTGTTCTTGCAACTATCTAGTGCGCCCCCTGTGGGCCATTATGTAGCCAGCACCAGGCACGTGACCCGTGACAGTTGCCGCCAATTTACAAACAATGCCCCCATCGTTATTCATTCTCTAGCAATCACGCAGCACACGACAGGGACTTGTTACCCTCCGATGGACCCGTGGGATATCTCTGATGTGGAAAGGGACATGCGTTAGGAGCCGCACTTTGACACGGAATAAATGAATAGAGGGGATAATAGCTTAGGGACATGTAGCGAGGACAATTGCTTAATAAAAAGACACTAGCTGGAGGATATATAAACGATGGGGGCATCGTTAGTAAATTGGCGGCAACTGTCACGGGTCACGTGCCCTCGTGCTAGCTATATAATGGCCCACAGGGGACGCACTAGAGAGTAGCAACACAACCTTTCCGACTTATCGCATGACACCCTCTACCAAGACCATCGCCCCGCACCAGCAGACCCGGCAATAAGTCACAGAATCCGCCGACAGTGCCGCCCTCAACTAGCACGTCTCCCCAAAGAGGCCCTCAGCAAACAAAAGTTACAGCAGGAGCAGCGGCAGCAACAAAGCCGCCAAGGCACAGCTACCAACACAAAGAAGGAGAACCAGCCTCCAAGGTCATAGCCGCAGATATTGCCTCGGTTCCTCTTTTCCTTTCTTCCTGTTATAGTCTAGATAATATGCCAAGAGGCATTGGAGCACAACCCTAGCATGCGCGTAGTTGTGTACTCCGTACTATGGCGAGAAGTCTAAGGCACAGCGCCGGCGCTGAGTACATATAGCAAGTCGCGGTTTTGATCCCACCGTGCATCAGCCAAGGTGGAAGGAATATCGGTTTCATGCAAGAAAATATGCAGTCGGGCGCACCGGCTTGAGCTCTCAAAGCTGAGCTCGTGTGCTGACTCGGTTTATTTACGAAAAAAAAAAGTCAATGCCATTACCGAATGTAACGACATGACCAACTAAAATGCAACATGCTACACAAAGGATATATGCCCCGAATGTCCGAGGGTATAATGCTGAGGAGGGGAACCGGAACCGTATAGTGTGATGGCGTCAGCGCAATGGTAGCCGACGTATGCATGTGGACGCGTTTAACTGATCAAAAAAAAGAAAGGGAAAGAAGAAAAAAAGTCAAAAGGGGGAGAATGTTGAATGTGCTTTTTTTCTGTTCTATTTCTGCCGTGGCATCGTCACTGGCTGTGGTAATTGTGTCCGGGGTATTCATGGTCTTGTTGTTTAGAAAGGTAGGAGATCATTATCGAGCAGAGCCGGTCGGCGGCTTCTGCCAAATTTGCGTCCAAAGGATTCATCATCATTATGCGCCAAATATCGAAATCGAGGCGAATTTGGCAGCCAGATATGGTCAAGCACGGGTTCGGGTCCGCGACCACATCGCTCCAATTGCAACAGCCCGCCTCGATGCCTGTCGCAAAATAGTATGTTCAAGTTCTGACCCTCGTTGGTGAAGGAAACACCGCCAATCTCTCCAAACACGTCAACAGTCTGCTTAGAGGAAAACGTTTGCGCATCGATGAAATTGACGTAGTCCGTCTCTTCGGCTGCCACGAGAACGGGCCGACCGCTCCCCAGAGGTGAGAATCGCAGGCCGCGTACGCTGGCCATTTCGGAACGTATAGTGCAGAGGGGCGTGCTGATACCACTCGAGTTGCACCATTTGCGTGCGTCCCAAATCTTCACCCCACGGTCCTGGAAACCAGTCGCCACCGTCCATCCGTCTTCGGACCAATCGCATGCGAACCCATAATCGCGATGGCCCGACAGCTCCTGCAGGGTCTCGCCCGTGTCTGCGTTGGTGATGAGAACACTGGAGTGGTCGCCTACCACTACCCTTAATCGGTGGTCTGGTGATAATGCCGAACAATTCAGAGCAAACGGATACATGTTCTCCGAGATGAAGTGCTCCGTGGTGAGATCCATGACCCGAAATCCACAATCATTACTGGCAATGGCGGCCACAGGACCGGACGACCGCCTGGGTTGATAGACTTTGATATGATTGGTGATGCCGCTGAAGTCTGATGTAATTTGCCCTTCGTTGAACTTGGTCTTCTCGCCGCAATCCAGCGGCTTCAGATAGTAGTACCCGTTGAAAGTCCCACCCACCAGCACACCGCATCCAGCATCAAGAGCTGATATAGCACCTCCCGTGGCAGGATAGTCGCGCATACTCATCACGCACTCAGTCTTCCGGGAGACTGTATTGATCCTATTTATCCCCATCGGACCGGGGTAAAATGCACATGTTCGCGAGGGGCAAGCAAGTACACTCCGAAGTTGAAAATGTGCCAGATGAACATCGCGACGAATGGTCATTCGTCTGAACCGGAAGAAGCTCTCAGACGAGGGAACGCCAGCATCTTCAAGGTGAGGCTGCGGAGAACATGAGCATAATGATACAATTGATGGAACAACAGGAACAACAGGAACATACCGTTAGGACATCTGATCCGGGCCGATTTACGTAGTTTTTGTAGGTCAGACATCTCCTGACCCTTGCTGCGTTTCGGGTGGTTTCCATGTTTGACCAATTTAATGCTTGAAAATCGCAATGATCCCCATCAAGATCTGCATAGTTTACTTCGGTGACGTCCGTGCCCGCTTGCTTCAAAACTTGATGGAGGTGTGGTGGCCGAGATCGGGTAGCATGCGTATAGCCTCCCTGGTGTGCCCAGTTGCGGAGAAAGTCCACGAGGCCGAGATTTTCGGATCCAGGGATGGTAGGGTTGGGATTGCTAATTTGAACGGGTGGTAAAACATCCACTGCATCGCCAAGGCCGAGTAAATGAGCTTCGGCCACGGAATCAGATCCTTGCGGACCGGCGTTGCCAGCGACGGGCCATGAGCCTTCGCTCCATGCCGCAGCGGGGAATTCAGCACCTACCATCAGGGCCGCACCGTAGAGTGTATGCACTTGTAAGGGGAAATTGGGAGGGCCGTTAAAGTTGAGATATGGGTTGGGGGACTGGAAAGCAACCGGCTCATCGCCGTCTGTTTGTTGGTGGGCGCTTGTATCATTGGCGTCGGACAGTTCTGAACAGCTGTCATCCGACTCTTCGTAGTCGATTTCAGTAGTCGTACCACTCGCGAATGAACCTAGATAAGCCTCGGGCTGCTGAGCTGTAAACAGGACTTGATCGAGAGATGCACCGCCTTCCATGTCGCCCATAGCCTCTTCATCGTCCTCATCAGAAAATCCTGGGAATTGCGATTGGTGATGGAAGGGGAAAGAGCTTCCATGGATGTGGTTCGACAAGGTGGTGCCTAGCAAGTTGAGTCGGGCATCTGTCATCAGCGTGCCCGCACCAGAAAGATCAACGTTGTTGGTACTGTCGTGGTCGTATTGGTCCTCGAAAGGTGAGCCGACTCTGGCGCAATCTCCTCGTTTGTGAGGGCCCTCTTCATCCTGTTGCGGCCTGACAGAGTCGCCGCGACCCTGATCCGCTGGGTCTGATGGCGAATGCATGGCGGCAGCCTCTGCAAGAAGGGGGGGGGGCTCTTTGGAGTATATTTATTAAACAGCCTGTGCAGCTGGCCGAAAGCCAAAGCCAGCCGGCCTACTGCGTTCCAGAGCTTCGCTGCTCAAGCCAATCTGCGTAGTCACTAGGCCAAGTAGGGAGTACAGTCGTAGTATGTCTGATGTGTCACAACATGTGTGTCACAATATGTGCTTGCTTTTTTGCGACAATTGCTGCTACTCTTTTGTCGATGTTGTGGCTCCGCCTCTTCTTGATGGTTCCGTTTCGCAACGGGGAGCCAGGCACGGCCGAGGGATTGGACTACTCGCTGGCAGGGCAGCATGCTATCAACCCACGAGTAGGCGGCGCTTGCATGTCAGAAATCTAAAGGCATGTGCGAGGTGGAATCAACCAGAGGGCAGCTAGCAGGCAGCTAGCAGGTCGAGCAAAGAAAGGCGTGAATAATATGTATGGAGCTGGGTAGAAGATGATTTTGAAGGAGAACTGTTTGTCAGTGGGATCCATCCGGAGAAGCCTCCGTGGCCAATATGTATATGCCGCTTTGTCAATGCTAGTTCTGGCAGCGGCAACATCCTATTATATCATCAGTATTACAGTAGCCGACGCGGCCCAGTATTAGGGCGGTCCACAACGTCCCTCAAAAGTTTGCTCGGCGTCAAAGTGCACGCACGCTAGTAACGTTGATCGGATGTTCTGCTCAGTGCTCAGTGCCCTGCAGAGTTGCCGGGGTACATACAGCCTGTGGCTTGACATTGCTTGACATTGCTTGACATTGAGAGACGGGACGAACAACAGATCGCAGGTTATGGTGCAAGCCTGCAGGGCAACAAAAGCCCGTCCTGGTCAATAGTATGGTCAACATGGTCAATATGACAAAGCAGGGGCCATGGGCTTTAATTCCTACACTCGGTGATAATGTAAGTCACGGACTCACGGGGTGCCAGCCAGGTGCCAGCCAGGTGCCAGCCAAGGTGCCAGCCAGCCAGACACACCGGCTTGTCTGCTGCTCACTGCAAACTGTAAACATGCTGTGTAATCCGTACAGTCGCTCACCAAACAACCCTTTCCCTTCCAGTCTAATCACTTATCCTCGATCGCTCATGGTTTTACTCATCGAGTGGTACCTTTTTCATACACATTTGTTACATCCTGGATGATGTTCCAGCACATTCACCGATGAAGCCTGGGTGGCGAAAACACCACAATGTCGTCATGGTTGGCTACGAAATCACGCCGTGACTATAAAATCAGCACTCTCTTCCCTACGAGACCAAGCGCGATATAGCCAGCTTATCTACGGCGCCACGACCGTTCGCCGATAGACGAATGCAAAATGTTGGTGCGACTTCATCACTTGATGCTGTCATGTCAAATCATTGTCGCGGTCAAGGACGTCGTCATTCGGAAGCATATAAAACCGGGAAATACAACAAAAGATTTCGTGAACAGAGAGATGATCTACATACTGCTTCGTGCCCTGCCCTGGCAACCTGGCTACCCTCACGGGGGCCGCTCACTACCGAGTATGTACAAGCGTAATGTGTACTCCGTACTCCGTATTGGCTCGAGTTCTCCACTCGCGATACCTCAATGGGCTTTCTTGAGGCTGCGTTTTGGATGTTCAACGGTTTCCGAGCCAAGTTGCTGAAGAATCTGACAACTCCTGACACATAGACGTAGCTAAAAGAGAGGAGTGACACCCAGCGATTTATTCGCAGATTTTTTGTTTTGTTTTCGACGTCTTGGCGGAAAGACAAATGGGACTTGCCATCACCAGTGGGTTTCGTCTCTGCCCGATGATTCAGGTTGTTCAGCCAGGGTATTACTCTGTACTCCGAAGACAATGAGGAACTAAAGGCTGAACTTGGTTGTCCCTTTCACATGCTCGGGCATCACAAGCCAGCAAGTTTCCACACTAGTCTGATCTTGGTATCTGTCACGGGTGACGGGCTCCAATTGGCGCATCTTTCAAAAGTGGGTTTCTCCTGTCTGTCGTGTTTGAGTACATGAGTAAATGAGCAAAGTCATGAATCATGGCCAACACGAAGAACCATCCGAGGTACGGCGCAACTCCGCAAGAAGCGCTCTACATCTCATCCACTTTGTCAGCAGCGGATGAGGGTTTCGAGCTTTGATGTTTCCCACCCGAGGTTTTGACATATGAGAACGATATCATGGCATTTTGTAGATTTCGGGTTTCACTTGGAAGACGACACTTTTTCCTTTTTCGTCAAGACCCCGCCACCGACTATGTAAATATGACAGATGACGCTCTTGTCAACCACCCGGAACTTTTCCAAGCCCACGTCGCACGAGCCAGAATGAGCGTCCCAGCCAGAGCTCTTCTTCTTCATCTTTCCCTCGGGAGGTGTCAGTCCGACACTTGCCACCTGCAACCTGGAGGGAAGATTCTCCGAGTATCAGCCCTTGTCTCTGATGAACCACACCCTCAACACTCTCACACCCTCTCTTGCGTTTGTTTGTTCAACCAGCTGCCTCCCCCACTCATTCGTTGCAAGTTCAAATCACCCACCTGCCGTTGAGCCTTCTTTGCCTCTCCAGCTCCACTAATGAGCAACGGCGTTACGTTGAACTTTAAGAATCCATCTACGGATTACCACTCGGCGAATTTTCATCCCCCTTCGAGATCCACTCTGGGACGGCACGCACTCCACAGCAGAAGAGCTTGTTAGCCACCCCAGCCGTCATCCGATCCGGACCGGCGCAAGAAAAAAAAAAATTGCACGAGACTCTACTTCCGTACACGAGAAGGAGAAAAGTGAATACGAGGTAAGCCAGGAATCGATCCCCTGGAATAGCCAAAGTACATACATACATACATGGCGAGAATGGTGTCAGGTCAGAGGGAATCATCAGGGAGCGGCACATTCTTACCCCGTGACTTGTCATTTCTTAGTTGGGATTTGCTCTTCTACAACGCTTTTCTTGTCTTTGGCTCTTCTCCGACCGTGTCCCCCCCCCCCCTCCCCTGGCCCCTATTTTTCTTTTCTTTTGGTGAAAACCGGGTTCGGCGCAGCGTTGCCAATTGAGCTGAAAAGATACGTGGTTTTTTGTTTCATATTACCAGCGAGTACTAAAAAAACCCATGTTGCCTCTTTTCTCTTGCTCCTTGCTTGTTACTCCGTTACTCCGTAGCTACTCCGGAAATATGACCAATCACACCCTGTCCACCGTTACTCCACCTTTTATCGTGACGCCTGCTCAACAAGTGCCGGTGTGTCGTATCCATCATTCCATTTCTGGCTGCCAGCAGTGGATTCGGTGATGGTGGTGATGGCGGCCTGTTCGACCCTATTTTACCATCGGTAGAGCTTAACGGATAAAGAGGCAAGCAGGACTAGTACTCCGTAATAGAAGGTCGAGTAGAAGAAAAAAAAATTAGAGACATTCACTTCACGGCTACCAACGTGTACGCATCCTTTAAAACTTGTTGGAGATCCGTCTCTCGTCCTTGAGCTTGATCATGTGGTCCAGCGCCTCACAAAGAGGGATCAGCTCGCCCTTATTCTGGCTGCTTTGATCATCACGGTTGCGGATGTTGACCGTGCGTGATTTTTCTTCCTCGGCGCCGACGACTACAGTGTTGTGAAAAGAGAGACTCGTTAGCAAAAAATGAAGGTGACAAAATAATGGTTTCAAATGTCATGCCCATGGTTTTGGCCCGAAAGAGGGCCCAAGGCTGACGGTTCGCACGAACGACCCCACACCGGTGAGAACTTACCGAAGATGAAGTTGTACTGGTCCAGCTGGCCAGTTCGAATCTTCTTTTGGAACGTGTTTCCGCTTAGGTCGACGTCGGCAAACAGGCCCTTCTCGTAGCACATCTTTTGAACTTCCTTGGCGTAGTCATTCACCGCCGGCATGACAGGCACTACCAGCACCTGTCGGGGGCTGAGCCAGAACGGCCACTTGCCAGCAAAGTGCTCTGTGAGAATACCGATCATGCGCTCGAAACTGCCAAGAACGGCACGATGAATCATGACTGGTCTGGCATAGCCAGCAGGCAGGTCCTCCTCCACACCAGCTCCCTCGGCAGGCGGCTCGTCCTTACCCTGGACGTATCGCAGCTTGAATCGCTTAGGCAAGTTGAAATCCAGCTGGATCGTGCCGCACTGGAAGTCTCGTCTTAGGGCATCGTACACAGTGATATCGATCTTGGGGCCGTAAAAGGCGCCGTCGCCGGGGTTCTCCTCCCACTGGGAACCAATCTTCTGCGTGAAAGAATCTAGAGCATCCTTGAGATTGGCCTCAGCCATGTCCCACACTGCAACGTCACCAATGAACTTCTCTGGGCGCGTAGACAGCTTCAGCTTGAATTCGAAGCCAAACAGACCGTAAATGCTGTACAAGAAGTCGAAGGCGCCTTCAATTTCTTGTTGGATCTATTTTTCGCAGTTAGCCTACAGCCATGGTTTCAAAAAGCTAGTCGTCTCTAGGACTCAACATGCCTGAGAAATTGTGCAGAAAATATGAGCGTCATCCTGCTGGAATCGGCGCACACGCGTGAGGCCAGACAGAGCTCCAGAGAACTCGTTACGGTGAAGAACACCGAAATCAGCCATACGCCATGGCAAGTCTTTGTAGGTGACGTCGGAGTGATTGAAGATCTTGCAATGGCCAGGGCAGTTCATGGGCTTCAGTCCGAATTTTTCCTTCTCTACATCAAAAGTGAACATGCCGTCTTCATAATGGTTCCAGTGTCCGGAGACTTTCCAGAGGTCGGACTTGTACATGTTGGGAGACATGACCTCCTGGAAGCCTCGTTTTCTGTATTCACCCTTGATCAGAGTCATCAAGGACTCGTAGATGCGGGTACCATGAGGCAGCCAGAAGGTGGAGCCAGGAGACATTTCGTCCCAGAAGAAGAGTTTCTGGTCCTGGCCGATCTTGCGGTGGTTGCGCTTGGCAGCTTCCTCCAGGAACTTCTTGTATTCGGCGAGGGCGGTCTTGTCGGGGAAGGAGATGCCAGCAATCCGCTGCACAGACTCATTTTTGCTGTCGCCTAGCCAGTATGCGGCAGAATTCTAAGACGGCACGTCAGTCACACCATGAACGTATTGCCTCAACTCTAAGAGCTGGAAGCTTCAGCGAAATCTTACTCTTAGGACAGAGAACGCCTTGATGTTGCCCGTATTAGGCACGTGAGGGCCACGGCACAAATCGATAAGAGGACCGCATCGGTAGACGGTAGACTTGGTGTCATTTGGCACCCGCTGGTTGATGAAGTACTCCTTGTACTTGCTGTACTTGAACATCTCAAGTAATTCATCCTTGGTCATCTCAAGACGAACAAAAGGCTGCTTCTCCTTGATGATGGAATTAGCAATGGTTTCGAGGGCCTTCTTGTCCTCTTCAGCAACGGCTTGGCTGAAAGAACATTAGCAAACTCGGTTCATTTCATCCTGGTCAAGGATAGCATGGTAGAAGGGGGGACGTACCCTTCCATATTGGCCATGTCATAGTAAAAGCCAGGGGGATCCTTCGTAGGAGGTCCATTGCAGAGAAAACAGCCGTAGCGTCTTTCACAAGCCTCACCCAAGATGTGGGCGGACGAATGCCAGAAAACGGCCTTGCCCTCCTCGCTCTCGAAATCGATAAATTCGAGCTTGCAGTTTTTCTCGATCGGCCTCGTGAGATCCCACAACTCCCCATCAACCTTGGTAATGACTGTGCGTTCGAGAAGTGACTTTGAAATGCCCTTGGCAATCATGAGAGGCGTGGTCTCCCACGATGTGCCCTTTTCTTCCTTTCCATTGGGCAGGATAATGGTGATTTCTTCGCGGGGCTTGGCTGCCAATGGTTCAAATCATGTCAGTCCACTCTGTTCCATGAACTTGGTCGCAAAGCACTCCCGTTATACGCACCAGCAATTTCCGCATCTTGCCTAGCCTTGATCTTGTCGAAAATATCTAATCGGTGCTGAATAAACTCTGGGAGTTCAGGAAGCTAACATCATGTCAGTCAGAATCTCTCTCTTTGTCTCTTTCTCGACTCCTGCGCTTAACCCTTGGCGAGCCTTGCAAAGAAGCTGTTCCTGTCTTCTCCATTTCTGTACCTCAAGACCAGAATTCTTGCCGCCTTTAGCCCCCTTCTCCTTGGGCTGCTTGGCCGGTCGCGAGGGCAGACTCTGCTGCGCGGGAGCACCCTCGGCCGCCTTGGGAACATCAACTTGTTCAGACGACATGTTTCGAGAAGCAATGTTACTCGGGCGTCGCGTACGGATCGGAGAATGCAGGCGAGAAAGAATCACGAGTGGGGGAGTGTTTTCCTCGCTGGCGTCTAAATCAATTCGGGGGCTTGGGTTTTCGAGTCGAGGTTTTACTTTGCGTGGAGGGGCAGGATACCCTTGAGTGGTACGAAGGTGGGGTGACTCACGGTGACTCACGGCATTGTTCTGCAAAAGCTGAGTCGAGTTACCCGCTGCCGATGTGCGGCGGAGGATCCTCGGGTTGCTCCGGTCATTCCCCTACACTGTCTGCCAGTAAGCAATGTTGAACACAACTTCACGGAGAATAAAATCATGAGACAGCTGTCATTCTTCTATTATCTCTCCAGATACATCTCGACAAGTGAGGAAGTGCTGCCTGGGTATCATGCGTAATTTACACACCACAAAACGCCAACCATTCCCTCGAAGCGCTATCAATCAAACAAAAACACCCCCCCCCCAAAAAAAAAGTACTGACAGGCTCTAAGAGCAGTTACCTCGCAGAGGCGTTATGGCTATGATTGCGGCGGTCCGGAGAACCTCTGCTAAGTTAAACTCCACCGTATGGAGCGAGGACTCGGAGCTGGAACCCTAATCCTTGTCTTGTTATTAGAGGCGTAATGAGGCCTCTTCAAATGCCATATCTCGTCACACACTCCTCCCGGTGCGTCTCCAGACAATCTAAGGCACAAACCCTCGTGCCGCATTTCAAACATCTCACGCGCCCCCAATAGCCACAGACCTCGCAAAATACTCTCCTCGGATACGTTTCATCCAGATTCCCCAATGCCTCTAGGTACGGCAACGGCGGCTGGGACAACAACTTGCGCAGCTCGTCATCGGACGGCATCTCTGGCACGCGTGACATGAGCAAGGCATCATTGTCGCCTGGGAGCGAAGCAGGTGGATCTCTATACGGCGGTGGTAAAACGGGCGGCAAGTCGGTCGCATTCGACATTGCCACGTCTTCGGACGCAGATGGCTTCGGTGTCGAGGCAGCTGCATCCTTCTTGTTGCCTCCGGGACGTTTGCTCGCTGCAGAATTCGCTTCGGTCAGGGCCTGGAGCGCGAGGTAGTCGTCTAAGTGGTTTGCGAACGTTTTCTGGGATTGCATGACTTTGCGAACGTTTGGCGTGAATTTAGTTGGGGCTGTGTTTTTTTTTTTGCAACAGAAGCCGAGTCAGCGTTAGATCACACGAAGGATACTATTATTGAGACAAGGCGTTTGTCCCTTACCTCGTCCACTCTTCACCGGCAATGGTATAGTATTATCCTTGTTGCCATCTTTTTCCAGACCCTCCACCTCCTTCCGTATCTTGGCCTCTTGCCTTGCTGTCAGATCACGCAGGCTCGGCCCACCACCAGTAGGGTTACGCGCCCGCTTCCTGTTTGCAGGTTGGATGCCAGCTGAGCCTGCAGCAATGGCAGTATCTGGCACATAAGCCCATCCTGGCGCGGAAGTCGTTCGAGTGCTGGCAAGCTCGATGACGCCGAAATTATTCATGATGCTCTTTGAGGAAGGGGAGCCGGAGTGGCGCGTTGTACCAAAATTAAAGCATGAGTTGTGGAGGGCGTTTTGGCAAAAAGACTCTAGTGATTTTTTCCTGTCTCAATCAATCTGGAGATTGAAAGAGACGCGTGTCAAAGGCACAGAAGGAGCTGCTGTGCAATTGGCGTCGATGCAGGGCCGGAAAAATCCGCCGCCAGGACCGTTCCAAGCTCCCCTCTACTTAACTAGGTCGGCCTGTCCAATCAAGTGGGCCCATGCAACTTGTCTCTCATCACATCCTTCTTTGCCTCTCATCTACCAGACATCACGCACCTCTGCTTGTCCCCGAGCCAACCTTTGCGACCTTCACGATGCTAGGAGCCTCCAGGCTGGCCTTCTTCAGCACCACTCGTGCCATGGCCGCGCGCGCTTTCAGCACATCTGCTCGACGAATGGCCGATGCGCCCCTTCCACCTAAGCGGCCGATGGGAGCTTTCCGAGGAGGGTAAGCTTTGATTCCATGTCCCGACGATGGCGGCCCAACGAGTTCATCTCATGAAGGGCATCCTGTTTTCTCATGGAAAGGGCTGTTGACTAATGTGTGTGTTGCGAGACAGGCTTTTCGGCTTCATGTTCGGCTCTGTTCTTGCCGGTAGCGCCGTGTACACTTACCTTCTCCAAGAGTACAGGGCGTCGAACGACCTTCTTACTGAAGACATATATGTTGGCCTACCTCCCTTCTCGAACGCGATATGCACTGTCGTTGATGTCGTGATGGCTCGAATACGTTGTGCGGACAATTTTCAAGCTAACTTGGGATAGACCTTGCAAGCTTCGGTTATCCGTCTGACGAATTACGTCAAGGCTTTGGAACAAAGAACGCAAGAGAAGAAATGAATGAACGATGAGGATCGTGGGTGTGTAACAGCTGTATGTGTAATTCCTCAGACAAACAAGGGTGAGGATAGGCATGTCCTCGGAAGCTGCTAAAGCGAGTGCCGCCAGAATACTCGAATGAGTGCAACATTCTTGTCAGCATTTGCTGAAGCTTGTAATAACATCGTCACAAATGAACGTCCAAATTCATATCTATGCTAAGCTACACACGGGAGGATCTGAGGTCAAAAGTCAAGAATCATGTACGTGATATGATACTTTTAATCACTCAGAGCCTTCCATGTATGCTAGCATAGAAGCTGTGAAGCTTGGTTTTTTCAAGCCAACCCAGTAAAAACAGAAAGTATAATAGAAACCTACGCCCGAGACATTCATAAAAGGCAACAATTTCCCTCCTTTTTGGAGCTAGTACACCGTCATCGCAAAATCTATCACCACGTTTACAGCTCGTCATGATCCTCAACATCCTTCTCAGCCGTCTCCTCCTTCTCGGAAGCAGCGGGAGCAGCGTCCTCGGTGGCCTCCTCCTCCTCGAAAGGCACGGAGGCCTTGTACTTGCCGTTCTCCTCAATAAACTTGATCAAGTCCTTAACAGCACGTGCACCGTTGAAGGTGACGGGAGCGTCCTTGGCGCCAGCGGGGAACAGCTTAATGGTAGGGAATCCAGTAATGTCATCAGGAACATCGTTGTTGGTGGCATCGACCTTGGCAATGACGACCTTGTCCTTGAACTCGCTCTTGCCGTAGGCTTCACCGAGCTGGTCGTATTTAGGGGCCAGAGACTTGCAGTGACCGCACCATGGGGCGTAGAACTCAACCAGGACGTCCTTCTCGTCATCCAAAACAATCTTCTCGTAGTTTTTGGCTACGATGACTGTGACGGGGCCATCCTGCTTCTCGGGAATAGGCTCGGACTTGATGCTGGCCTCAATTTTACCAGCGGAGTAGTCATCAGCGAATTTGGCGATGGCTTCCTTGGTGATCTTCTGCTCCTGGTCAAAGGGAAATTTCAGGTTCTTGCCGATCTCGTGGATGGCAAAGGCAGGGAATATGTCGGTCTTCAGGTTCACGTTTTGGGCGTGGGCACCAAACTCCTTGGCGTCAATGGTGGCAAAGTTAATCTTGCCCTTGTACTTCTCAGCAACGGGTTTGAGGTCCTTGCTCAAGCTGTCACGCTCCTCCTTGGTCTCGGCGAAGATGTAGGCCAGGGGAATACCGGCAGACATGTAGCTAGCGTAGGTCTCGGGGCCGACCTCACCGATAAGAGGGGTGGCGGATGTCCTGGCGAACTTCTCGATGGTCTCCAAGTCGAACTTCTCGGTGAAGGTGTTCTTGCCCTCGTCAAAAGACTTATACAGAACAATGGAGGGGAACTTGACGCCCTCAGCCTCGGCAACAGCGGCGTCATTGACTCCGCCGAAGAGGTAGTTGTCGCGGAGCTTCTCAGCAACGCTGGTGAATGTCTCGTTGGAGGTCTTGTCATCAGCGGCAATGTAAGCGACAAGAACAACCTCGTCAGCAGTCTTGAATTCCTCGAGAGTGCTCTTGGTAAGAGAGGAAACGGCAGGCAGGGACTGCTTCACCATGTAAGAGGTGATGCCAGCAGCCTTGCGCGGGCCGTTGTAGGGGGTCACGATTTCAAGGCCGCGGAAGACCTTGAGTGTGGGATAGCCCTCAACACCGTGCTTCTTGCAAAGGTCGGCCTCTTCGGTGCAGTCAATCTTGGCAAGCTTGATGCTCTTCTCCTTCAGAGAGGTAGCGGCCTCCTCGTACTCGGGGGCGAGAGCCTTGCAGTGTCCGCACCAGGGAGCAAAGACTAGACGGTAATAAATTAAGTCAGCAACGAGGGACGCTTAAGAATAGATGACGACGTAGTAAAGAGTAGCACCCTTCATGGGGTGTAACAGGCAAGAAACTTACATTCAGCAAGAACCAAGGGGTTGGCCTTGACGAAGTCGTCAAAAGTCTTCTCGGTGAGCTGGTGAACATCTGACTTGTCCTCAGCGGAAGCCAGGGAGGCCACAGCGGCCAAGAGGCCGAAGGCGATTTTCTTGTGATGCATGATGCGGAGGAGCCGACAAGCTAGAGCTACGCTAGATGTGCCGAAAGCGAAGTATTACAAGAAAAGGGATAATGAAACCTTTTCCAAAGCCCGATCTGGAAGCCACAAAGAACACAAAGGGGGGCTTATGTGGATGGGGATAGAAAGGGGAATGAGGAGAATGTTTGTGTCGAGGGGGATGATGGGACGGGGAGGTTTTGTACCTAGAAGTAGACAAGGCGGCTGAGGCGAAATGCCAAGGACGCGGTTCCAATTGAACAAGTGTCCCCTTCTCCCCAAGTTGACAGCTTACATGTACTTTTGAGACGTTGCAGCGGCATTGGTAGAATGTTGGTGCGGCCAACCGACGCCCTCGCATCCGTGGGACCACAAGCAAGTGGGGCATCCAATCCAGATTTGTCCAGGAATCGAGTTTCAAATCCAAATCCAAATCCAAATCCCGACCTGAACGACATGAACATACCTAATACCAGGCTATTCATCTGGCTCTGAGCCCGACGATTTGGGGGTTTTTTTTTAATTCTTTTCTTTTTTTTTTAGATTAATCAGCCTCGCCAGACATCCATCGGAAGTCGAGCGGGAAAATGGGCCAGCACTCGGGCAATTCCAGCCAGTCGCTCTTTTGGCTGACTCCATGTTTCCCTGGGACCATCAGTCCTCCCAATGCCGAACACAGGCTGGCCCGGTGCCTCTGCTCGGTTACTCGAGACAATATTATCACGGGCAGGAAGCAAACTGGACAACTACGGAAAAGAGACGTCCGACCTCTCGCCCCCAGCTCTGCCCCGCTAGCGTGGCAGAAATGGCGTTGACGCTTCACGCACTGTCGCCACCGCTCGCCACACATGGCTAAATGCAGCGTCGCGCAGGGGACAACTGCCGAAATACATAGGTCCAAGGCTCAAGGGCCACAGTTGCAATTAGCTGTCCCCGGAATCCAAGATCAGTGCAAGCAGTTGTGGCAGGGCGGCATCGAGAGGGAGGGACGTCGAGCTTCTAGTAATAATAATACGCCGCAGCTCAGAAAGGCAACGCCAGTGCACTGCGATGACTCCACACTCTGGCGCCAGTTCCAAGCCAAACAGAACACATTGTAGTGTGTAAGCTTGATATTATCCGATCTGACAGGACCACCAAAACTATTGGTGCAGTGTTGATTCTACTCTAGATGATTGTCTATTGTCCTGTGCAATTGCTCAATTGCGCTGTCTGTCCGGCGCACACGTGGAATTGTCATGCACCTCGCTTGAAAGTAACCACGGAAAAAAGTCAACAAGCAGAGCAACTTCTGGGTATGATGCGTCTCTCTCCTTCTCCACTACTGATCTTGACTCCTCAAGCTCAGAGCTTGAATGCCTGATGAACGTCCTTGGGCTCAGCCATGTGGTACTGGTTCGGCCACTTCACAGGCACACCCAGCTTCTCCGCGACATTCAGCACGAAATCCGGCTCCCGTAAGAACTGCCTAGCCACCAAGACCAGATCTGCCGACTGTTCCCCTCCTTCTTGCACGACATCTCGCGCAAACTCGGGGGCGTCAATGCTGCCGACAGCCCCGATGATCAAGTCGATGTCGTCGGCGCGGAGGGCCCGACGGATCTCCCTGGCCAGGTTAGTCTGATAGGTCTTCTCGCGCAGGAACTTCTGGCCAGCGCTGTTGCCGCCGCTGCTGACGTCGAGAACATCGATGCCCAGGCCGGGGAGCAGCTTGGCGAGCTTAATGCTGCTCTCGAGGTCCCAAGAGGGCTGTCCAGCGTGTTCCATCCATTCGGTGGCAGAGATGCGCAACCATAGGGGCATTGATTCCGGGATGACGGCGCGGACTGCTTGGATGATTTCGAGGAGGAAACGGGCTCGGTTTTCGAAGCTGCCCCCGTAGTTGTCGTTGCGTTTCTAAAAAAAAAAACAAGAAGCCAAGTGTTAGTCGATTGCTTCGTTTCTCTCATCTGCATCTACTTCGGTTTCACAAAAGTAAGAGAAGACGTACATTGGACAAGGGTGACAGAAATTCAGTAATCAGGTACCCGTGGGCGCCGTGAATCTCAATCATGTCAAAGCCAGCTTTGACAGCCCGAAGCGCCGACTCAGCAAAGCTCTTGACCAGACGTTGGATCTCGTCGAGCGTGAGCTCTTTGGGCGTGGCATGGTCCTCGGCGTATGGAATGGGACTGGGACCAACTACATCGCTGGGCCAGCCGCCATGGGCCTCATCGGCGAGGGCCTTTTGGACAGAGCCTCCGATCCACGGAGCAAGCGTGCTCGCCTTGCGGCCAGCATGGGCAAGCTGAATAGCAGCTTTGGTGTTCTGGCTATGAAGGTAGTTGACGATGCGATGCAGCGGCTCGATCTGCGAGTCCTGCCAGAGGCCAGAGTCCTGAGGGGAGATTCGGCCGCGGGGTTCCGTGGCCGTGGCCTCGACCATGACAAGCCCGGCGCCGTGGAGGGCGAACTGGCCCAGATGCACAAGGTGATAGTCGGTCAGGTGGCCGTTGTCGGCGCTGTACTGGCACATGGGCGACACGACGAAGCGGTTGTGCAGCTCGAGAGAGCGCAGCTTCAACGGCTTGTACAAAGTCGGCGCCGACGCCGCATCGGCAGCCGAGCCGGCGGCGGGATCCTGCGCAGGCGTGTAGAAGGCGACGCCGGCCTGGCCCTTGTTGCGAGGGTCGAAGTGAAGAACCATTTTGGAGACGTGCAAGTTGGGCAGCGCAGACGAAGAGCACGGAGCAAAGGCTACGAGATGAACGGCAACGCAACTTTTGTGCGTGTCCGTCTTCCGTCTTCCAAACCCAGAACAGCGAGCGACTTCTTTTATACCGTCATTTAGAACGCTAGAAGCAATCGACGACGCTTATAAATTCGCTTTGCCCCGCCGCCGTCCGTCCCTCGAAACTATCTATCCGTCAGATTCTCGCAAATAGCTCGGCATCGAGCCCGGCACGGCAAATTTGCCTCGATCTGGAATGGAATGATCATGGAACAGCACCCCCCCTCCTGGAGAAATCCGTATCCCGAATTATTTCCTTCCATCAATGAGTGAGGGAGGGCGTTGTCTTGCGGGACGGACAAAAGTCTAGGACACCTATGGCGTCACTTTTCCAGGGTGGGGCTGGTGGCGTGCTGAATAATTACAATTCACTTCGACGTGACGTGCTGAGACATTAGTAACGCGAGTCAATCAATTCCTTCTTCCATTCACGCTTCAGCAGGGGGGTCAGGAAACCCAACGAACGGCTTCTTGCCGCTCGACAGCCCATCACTGTTTTGAGCAACTGAATGATGGCGGCAAAGACGGGAGACGAAGCATTCGTTCCGCCGACCCGGGTTGTAGAGCCGCGGTGCGTCTTGTCGTTGTCGAGCCACGCCTTGACCGCAGCACTCGGTAGCGTAGTACGGCTCGTTGTTGGGCTCGCTGCCGTTGGTGGGGGGGAGGGGGAAGCAGCGGGCGGTGCTGTACTAGATAAGTCAGACGTTGGGGATCTTTGTTTGGCCTTGCTGCCTCAAGGAGGGGAATCCATGCAGGAACCAATAGCTGTCTCGGCATTATAATTTGGTCCCTTCATCTCATGTTCGAGTAGTCATGCATCTTCACGACAAGCATCCGTCACATGAAAACGTTAGACACGCGTTCGACCCAAGTTCAAATGGAGATAAACAAAAGAACTGCATTGTATACTGTACAAAGGAGCTATCGCATCGACTCTGATGCTCTGTTCCCAACTCACACGACCTCTTCAGCCGAGAAGTCCTGATACATCCTGCCGTCTAGAGAGGAATCTATCGTCTTGGGGGAAAAAAAAAGAAAAAAAAAACAACCACCCCCATTCGTCTACTTGTGGCTCTCTATGATCGCATCTCGTGTGCGTCTGTTCTTGCTCTACGCGCCATTTCTTTCATCCCTTTCGAATACTTCATTTGGTCTCATCCCAAGTGGGCTTCATCGTCCAGCGCTGGTTCTCAGTGCCCTCGGCAAAAGGAACACCAAGTTCAAACAGCTTGGTGACAACAGCGGAGAAATCCCTGAAGAACAGATCGTTGTCCTTGGCGTACTTCTCGGTGATGGGCTTGAACTTCTTGTCCTGTACCAAAGTCATATCTGTGGGAAGCATCATGAGCTGCTTGGTTTTTAGGTCCTCATACTGCACAAGGGGGGGAAACGAAGTGTCAGCAAGCGCTCGCTCGGGGAGAGGAGAAGGGACTGAACCGTTTTTTGAACCGTTCAGACGACGAATGCGACTTACCTGCTTAGGACCGTTCCACTTCTTCGGCTGCCACTTCTCCTCGACCAGGAGGCGGTAGTAATCGTTGGTCAAGACGGTGGGGGAGAAGGTCCATGGGCCGTCGAATCCAGATCGGTCGGTGTGGCAGCGGCCGAGAGCGTGGGCACCAGAAAGGGCAACAATCTCCTGGTCGTTGAATCCCATGCGGTAGAAGATGTTGCGGAGGTGATCACTGCCCTTGGTAGCATCGGGCAGACGACCGTCGGGTGTACATGCTGAAACATCACGATCCGTGCGGCCAGGCCGGTAGGGAATTATGGGACCCTGCATCTCCTGGATGGCGGCAACACCGCCGAGAATCCAGAGATCAGAGTAGGTGATCCAGGGAAACTTGTCTGAACTCGCCGGATTAGCGCCGAGATCTCGCCGCGCACGAGTATAGGTCGAAGACCCCAGCGAAGAGGCCCTCCGACGGCTCAAACGAATAGAGATCTACTTACCCTTCACAGGGTCAAGGAATTTGCGGGCAGCGAGAAGACCAGCATTGGCACCGTGGTCAGACTCGGGAGCAAAGCGCATGGTGGCACCGTTGCTACCGCCAGTGCCGGTGGCCTTATCGAAGGTACCGCTGGCGTGCCAAGCGAGACGCAGTAGAACGGGACCGTAGCTGCCGTCGTCATAATCGTCCTTCTCCTCCAGACGGCTGGCAATCTCGTTGTACACCTTCTGGTAATCCTCCCTGGTGGGGTTGACCATCTTGCTCGAGGCGGCGGATGGGGCGCCAGAGGCCGTGTAGTAGTACCAGAATCCAAAACCACCGGCGGCGGCAGCACCAGTCAGGTATAACCAAGTGGAAGAGCCCTTCTGGGCAGCGGGCTCCGAGGAATACCATCGACGGCCCTGCTGGCGGAAAGCTTGACGAGGAGCGACGGCAAAGGTGTTGCGGGCCGTAGTTCGGGCGGCCACGCGGGCGAAATGACGAGTGGCGGACGCCATCTGCGAAAAGTCAGTACTTGCTCACAATACATCATCAACTTGGGGAACAAAGGGGGAAGACTGCGCACCTTGTGTTGTGCTGGAAGAGCGAAAGTGGTTGTGATGTGAAGGAAGAGACAGGAAGAGAAAGAGGAATTGCGTCGCCGACAATTGAGTCGACCGATGGATGATGGATGGGTAGGGGCGCAAAGACTTAATTATTCTCTCTTCTTGTTCAAACGGGCACGGGCACGGAGGACCGAGTATCCATCCAGATAGTCTTCAATGAAAATCGAGGTGATGTGAGTGGCTTGTGATGGCTCAGCGAGACCCGTCGAGTGGATGCACATTTTATTAATTTTTGACGGGATGCGCGGTTAGTTGTCCAACGCCACAGGGGCGAGTGGCGCTTGTGGCGCTCCCAACAAGATCTAGCTTACTAACAAAAGTCGAGATTATTTCTGCGGGGCTTACGTTTGGGGAGCGCGACCCGAACTTGGTGGCGCATCTCCCACGCCAAAATATCTCACTTCATCACCTCGAGGCCGTCCATCCCTTCAGTCATCCATCACCAAAACAAAGGACAAGAACAGAAACAGAAACAGAAACAGAAACAGAAACCATGGACCCAGCTCCCCGAGAGCAAGACCCCTCCGCGCCAGCCATCAAGTTCCGCAACACCACCAAGAAGCGCAAAGCCCTCCGCCAGCGCGCCCAAGACGACCAGCATCACCAAGGGCATCATCAACAGCCAGACCCCCCATCATCGCCCACCCACGACACAGAGTCATCCTCCGTCACGGCCGCCCTGCGCGCCCGCAACGCGCGCAGACATCGCCTCCGCGGCGTGGGCTTCAGCACCGATTCCCACGCCGACGACCACGCCGCTCAGCTCCCCGCCGGCGACGACAGCAGCAAGCATCTCGCCGTCGCAAAAGGCATACCCGATCGGTTCATGCATCAAACGGGCCTCGTGTCGAACCTCAACGATAAACACATGTACGTTTGTTGCAAAAATCGTCCTTTCTCTCCACGATGAAAAGCCTGCCTCGTACTACACAGAATCCCATGCTTTCTTTCCCCCTTCCCTTCCCAAACCACGCAATGGAGCCAGACTAATCATACAAGGACCGACTACATAGAATCCCGCCTCTCCAGCCGCGCCGCACCAGCACCTTCCTATTCCCAGCCTGAGCATGCTTCCACCATTGCACCATCTTCAGACCAGCGGCCTCTGGCAGTGCAGCCCACTCGGCACGGCAGGCTAGTAGAAGTGGATTTGTCGTCGCACCTCGTGCGCTACGATGACAGGAAACCCAAAGCAGCTGGCCCGCCGAGACGGAGGAATCGTCGTGGAAGCGATGACGTGAAGCGCGATCAGCTCGTCGAAGCATTCTTGCACGAAAACAAACGTACGTCTAGCATGCCAGATGGGTACTTCTTTTACATGACCCCCAAAGAGTGTCCTGCCCCCGCCTCCCCCCCTTTTTTTTTTCTGGTTTTATGGTGGTCACGGACTACGGGCTAATGAAGAAACGAACCCAGTCGATGTATACGACGTACCTACCCAGAATTCGGGCAAAACCGCCGGGGATAACCGCTCCGCCGACGACAGAATGGCCGAGGAGTTTCGCAGGAGATATCTTGACGAGATGGCAGCAAGACGGCAGAGGAGAAAACCCATTCCGCAGACGAAACAACAGAAGCAGGAGCGAGAGCAGCAGGCAAGGGACGTTCTCAAGGGCCCCAAGTTGGGCGGTAGTCGAAATCAGAGAGCTGCCGTGCGGAACATGCTGCTCAAGCAGGAAAAGGAAAAGTTGGGCAGAAGGGTTTGATGGCGCACCGTGCTGTGCCACGGTCCAAGAGTCGCATACTAGCGAATCTCTTGTGTATGAATCTACGTCTCTTGAATATCTTCCCATGGTGTACGACTGGTTGGTGGCGTTTTCGAAGGCAATTGGGCTGTTGTACTTTCGCAATTCCAACTTGTACAGACATCTTACTTGTTTCAAAGTATACTGCATTCAAATATCTGGCGTGGAGAGATCGGAACATTCATGTTAGCGTCTAACATGTAATAACATACCCGCGTTAATAAAAACAAACGAGACTCTTAGCCCGTGCATTCGTCAGACATCGGGTAGTGAGAGTGAGCCACCCGAGCCAGTATATCCGATTATCCAATGGCCATTTATCCTTTATCAAACGCCAAAAATACCAAAACCCATGACTGTGGATAAGCAAAAGCCCTGTTGACCAGAAAAGGTTCAACAAAACAAGTAGAGGACATGTGCGGCCGTGCCCTTGGAGAAAAAGAAAAGAAAGAGAAGTCATCAATCCGCCGAACATGTCTGACCGGACCAGAAAAGACCAGATTGCGATATAAGGTGAAAGAACTTAAGGAGAAGAGAAGCAAATAGGCAGAAAGAAGTAAGAGACTAACAACCAAGTTGGGAAAATCCGGAAGCGACCAGTGTATATAGTGTGATGATCCGAGGTTCCTGTATACGCCGAGATATTGCTGGAAAATTTACTCGGCCAACGTCTGTTCAAGTACGCACCCAAACCAAAAAAAAAAGAGGATCGCAAGATGAACATGAGAGGAAAAAGTGTGCGAATCTAACCGTCACAGGAAGGGGCCATTCATCTGATGTCGAGCTGGAAAGGCTTGAACCGACCGCCGATGGTTGCACAGCGTGGGCACTTCCTCCGTGCTCCGTGTTCTGCCATGAGCACTTCCACACATGTCGAGCACAAGCCGCAGATGCATTCGGTGCAGGCATACGAGTTCTTGAGGAGCGATACGCTTTGGCAGGCTGCACAATAGATCTGCGTGTTCTGCGACGATGGATAACTCGGAGATGAGTCCGAAAGCCCCCGAGAGCCAATGTGAAAGTTCTCTCCACTCTCGCCACTCTCAACAGACGGGAAAGGGTCAATCCCGTCCTGATTGTTCGATGGTGGCGTCAAAGCTTGCTGCAAAGGAGATGCTTGGTAGCTTCCGGGCTGGAACTGTTGGTGGGAGAACGGTGGTGGTAGCGAGGCACGATGAATTGACACGGGCGATTGTGGTACCTATCGAGTGCAGGGTTAGAACAAGCCCAACATTCACCCAGGACGCGCTCTCATCTTCTAGTCATCTCTCACCGGAGTCCGATCCTCGTCCACATCGCCAGCGGCAGATGCAGCTTGATCAGCTGCGTCTATAAGGTCCTCCCATCGCTTGCCATAGTCTGCTGTTGGCTCCGCAGATAGCGCTTTGCGATCATTGCCTGGCCTGAATCGATCTTCGTTCTGAAAGCGACGTAGCCAATCCGCAGCGGACCCCCGGGAGTTCTTCTTCTTATGGCCAGGCTCACGGCTACGCTTGGTTATCGATTGCTTCCTCGGACGATTCGGGCCCACCGGCCGCTGAAGAGGAGGAAGTGTAGACGAACGGCCCGGAGGAGAATTAGCCAACAACGACGGGAGAGCCTCGCGCGGCCGGTTAAAGTTGGATGTGTAAGGGTCGCTGGTGATGTCGTTGTTGCCAAGGTGCAGTGGCGGCAGTTCGATGGAGGTTCGCGGGATGCGACGGCCCTCAGAATCTGAGTAGTAACCCTGTTGTGACGGGGGAGCATGTCAGTTTGGGCCGGAACGACATCGTAGCCGCGGTATCGATAATGGCGATGACGCAAGGTGGGCGGGGTGACAGCTGAACGACTTACCCCATCCATTTCCGTATCCCGTTCAGACTTGACGGCATGTAGTTCAGCTAGTGCTGCTGCTGCACCTGCAACCCCAAGTATCGAGCCTCTACCATTGGTCGTATATTCGTCGCTATGTCGAGGTGTCCCGGGATTGCTTGAATTATCGCGACAGTAGTTTCTTTGGTCGTGAGCGGCTACGTTTACAATAGTTAGTCATTGCTCAATAGCCGTGGCATGAAGAGTGGAAATTGCAACAGAGGGAAACAGACAATGGCCGGTTGAGGATGGAGCTGTTGGTTCAGCGCGGCGTTCCTGAGGTGGCGTATTGATCATAAGCAGAAAACTCTCCTCGGTGGCGGGTAGCTTGGGGATGTAATGCTCTGGATGGGCTCGACGAATGTGCTCTTGCATGGACCGGTAACGTTTTTCCTGGAAGAATGAGCAAAGTCAGTTAGAGTCAGATTCGAGGCAGCAGGCAAAGTGCCGTTAGAAGAACGTGGTGCAATCGGTGATCCCGGGTTGTTGTTACCTCGGCACGACGGCTGCTGGATGGCGACCAAGAGCAAACATGAAATGGAAAAAAACTTACCCCGATACATCGCTTGCGACAACTCGAGCCATCTTGATTTCGGAGCGGACAGACCACCTCATTGTTGGCGTCCGTGATTGAGAAGGAAGATGTCAAAGATGTGCGCGGTGGCATCTTGATCAACCCCACCATGCGCCGAGGTTGGTTGAGACTAAGGTAAAGATCGGGTTGGAAAGAAAATTCACAAAACTTTCCACCAGAGTGAGCACTGTAGCTGATCAATCGAGCAGTATAAAGCTACATAAAGTGTTCGCATAGCAGGGCGGGCGGGCGGCGGCGGCGGCGGCGGCGGCAGTAGGATGGAAAGAAACAACGGGCTCTCTATGATAGCGGCAGTGGAAGTGTCGTGAGTAAGAATTGAGGTTGAGGCGTAGCAACTTTTGCCGGAGCGTCGGATCAAAGCTAAAGAAGGACTGATGAGACGGAACCGAGCAGATGCCCGAATAAACAAAAAGTGTACAAACGTAATTGAAGGGCACGGCTTGGAGGCCAGCAAAGTGCGTAGCAAACGTATGGATGTATAGATGAAAAAGTTGAGTCAGTACTTGAGCAGCATTTGTTCAGCCTTTGTTCAGCCAACTTCAAGTCACATCGGGAGGCCCGAATCCTGGGTAACTCCTGTGTTCCAAGTCCAGGCACCTTGACAAGACCCAGATGGTATGTATAGTAAGCCGGAGAGAGCAGAGAAAGGTGATACGACTAGAAGGTCAACTGAGGAAATGCGGGCGAGTTTTGAGATGGCGAGTAATTAATATGCTTCAGGTGCGCAGAGGCCGGAGAATAAAAACAAAGCAAGCTTGGACAAGGCAGATAAGCTTTAGTTTGTGGTAGCTTTCGCCACTAAAAGCTGCAGTGGCAGAGCGAGGCGGAACCGAGACAAATGTGGCAACGCAGCCTCGAGGAAAATGGAGCCGAGAACAAGCAGGCGGTAGGGAATTGCGACTAGAGTTGGAGGATGCAGCGTACAGCTCCTTGAAGAGGGCGAACGAGCGCCAGCAGCTGGGGGACAAGCAAGTTGAGATGGAGGGGTGAAGATGGCGAACGGCGAGCGTAGAAGAAAGAGCTGATCAGTGAAGGCCGGGGTGGGGGAGGGGAGCGTCGTCGAGTCGAGCAAAAGGCAAGAGCAAGACGACAAGCAAAGCAGGCCTTGCCTTCCTTGCCTTGCCATGCAAAGTCCAGTCCATCCAGTTTCAGCGGCGTCCATGGCCATCTGACCAGGAGCGCTTTCAGCTAGTGCGCTTGTGTGCTTGTGTGGGCACACGGGCACACAACGCAACGCTCGAGTCGTCGAAATAATCGTCGACGAACCCAACACCTACTAACAAGACTGACTCGGAGTCACTGAGTTGTGGCGGGGTCTTGACATGATATTACAGTGGGTAAAACGCAAAGGCCAAGCCGATGATGAGGTCCGAGGTTGGTGCCGCCGAAAGCGAACAAAAAAGCAAACTTGTAACTTGTTGACCGCATTCCGCATTGCAGGCATTGCAAGCTTCGAGAGCTCAAGCTTCCCTGCTGCGGTGGCGACAGATGCGGTGGATCGTGGATCCTGGGAGGGATTTGAATTTGAAGGGACCTCGCTATTATGTGCTCACCACGTACTCGGTAGAGCTAGGCGGGGCACCATGGAAGCCATGGCCGTCTTATCTGAAGATGGCATCAGCTTCAACAAATTGCGCTTCATGCAAAGGATACCATGGTACCAAGTCGAGCGAGAAAGGGCCCGCCCCACTTGACTTGAAGCTAAGACGGACGGGGCTTCCGAACTTCGCAAAAGGGTGACTTATAAATGGAGCACTTCCACGAGTCGACGATGAGTACATACGGACTACGGAGTACATGCGGAATATCTATCATATGTACCTACCCAGTACTCCGTAGGGGACCTGCGACTTCGAGGCTAAATATGGGGGATGCCTCTTTCGGCCAAAGCAAGAGACCGACCGACCGGCGGGTCCGACCAGACCCAGCCAGACCAGACAGCTCCAACCGCCACGACGCTCCCGGACTTGACGGCTAGAGCTTTTCCGGCAGCCAGTCAGTGCCAATTGTGATCATGATTCAAGTAATCAATTCCTGGCGGGTTTCTTCCTCCTGGGTTCTTTCCCCCCCCCCCCTCCCTTGCCGCCTCACTTGTCTCGATCTCATCATGCCTCGATTGCACAATCGCGGTTGGTAGTCAACTCGCTCATCCGCCAAGGCACCAGCTCTGTCTGTGGAGGAGGGGCAGGGCGCCGGGCTGGATGGATGGCAGCTGGCAGCTGGCAGCTGGGGCGGGTGCGGGTGCGGTGCAAGGGGTGCGAGAAGTAATAAGAGTGGCCGATTTCTGAGGTTGCACTGCCGGGTGGAATTGGGCAGCCAGAATTTCTCCAATCAACTTCATGGCCTCATGTCAATGAATTCTCTGGAGCTCTTCTCACAAGCTCCACGGAGCGGCGTATATAAAAGCCTTTGAGATTTGCCATCAGCATCTTACCCGCCTCAATAAGCTTGGTTTTGCCATGGCATCTCAGAATAGCTTCGAACTAGGCCCATTGCATCCTTTATTCCCAAGGGCTGGCTGTAGAGACAACCAGCATCACTTCAACTCTTTTGTGAAAGCAATCGATGCGATGCAGCAGCCCACAATGGCCGGGATCGCCCAGAGCCAAGCTGGCTGCATTTCTTTTTCTGCCTCCAGGGCGGCGTGATGCTCATCTTTTGCCGCGTGGATGGATGCATATACTAAATCATGTCTCGGGCGACCTGGCCAAATCTCTTAATCTCTTATCAAGGGCGGCCCAAAAGGGAGGTGTCGACTTAACTCAGTCGCTCAACCCTCTGTCTGGTATGTCATGTTCACTCGGTTGCCCTGACATTGAGGAATTGCCTCGTCGAATGCGTGCCACAGCAAGCACATAACCGGCAAGGCACCACGGACAAGCCCGCAGTTCCATCAACCTCTCCTACGCATAATCGGGCCTTTGAAGTCATAGCTGCCCGTTGGCTTGCCTCCAACTTCCCTCGACACCCCGACAAGGATTGCATAGAAGCTCGATGCGTAGCTCTACGCCGACCCGACTACATGTAGAAGAAGGAAGAAAGGGGAGAAGAAGAAAAAAAAAAGGCCGCGCAGAGGGTACCTACCTGTAGACGAGCTTGACCACTCACTTTGACGCAGATCGCGGGCAAATACAACATGTCGCCACATAGACGCGAGGTGGCGCTGTGCCATATACTAGTGACTACTACTGCGCAAAGAGCCAAGATCAGATGTTGTGTGTGCGACGAAGAAGCATGGGCGAAAGGGCAGTCAGTCTGAGACACGGTGTCACGAGAAAAAAAAAATTCTTGGGCGTGCTCTACCCAAACAGTTTCATTTCTGACGGTCATTTCAGGACAAGGCGGCGTGAGGGAACTCCCAAGGCGGCACGGCATGTATTAATAACTTGTCCATGTCCAGGATGCAATCTCACCATGTCTCGAGAGCCCTTCTTGCTTGCCTCCTGCCTGTCCAAGTCGACCTGTTTCGTGGGACATGAGTTTGGAGTGATAGACAAAGGCTTTGGCCATGGCACTCACCATCAAGCAACTCAACGGCGATGCCTCGTTTCTGCTGACCTTTGAGCGGATAGACTCGGAATCGCCTGATGGAGGTCAATCCACGGAGCCGTTCCGGATCCTGCTCGATCCTCGTCTGGCACAGTCAACCCCCTCCTCATCTACCCGAGCTCGACAAGAATCCTCCGCATCACCGAAAGGCGTCCCCGAGCCGGACGTAATCATCATCAGCAACAGTCGCAGTGACCACTGCAACGAAGCTGCGTTGCGGCAGTTCGCTCCAGGTGGCGCCAAACCACGCATTCTCGCCGAGCCCACGGCCGCCAAGGTGATTCAAAGCTGGCGATACTTCGAACAAGGCAAGGTGACGACGCTCCATCGATGGCAGGACCCTCGACAGACGGGCCGAAGCACCGTGGTGAGGATACCGATCGCGGCCAGGGTCATTGGGGGCGAAGAAGGGCTCGTGACAGTCGCCTTTGTCACGCAGAAGAGGGAAAGAAGGAAGGGCCTTTGCTCAGCGGTAGCCATCACGTACCGCCCAGCGTCTTCCGCTCGAACAACCATGGCCCCGGCCCGGCCCGTGAGCACCATCCTCACCGCCGCCGCCGCCGCGCCATCGTCAGCGACCAAGAGAGATGGCTCTGCCCAGCTGCTCACGCTCGAGTCCCATACCTTGCCGCCTCTCCCGGCCTTCACGCCGCTCACGCCCCCCGCGACACCTGTCGCCCGACGACCGATACGAACCACGCGCTCCATGGCCTCGCTCTCCCCTCACGCCAAAGATCGCGGCGTCTCCGTCATCTTCTCCCCTCACGGCATACCCTACCGCGACATCGAGCCATACGCCACCTCTCACCTCCTAGCCGAGGCGGCACTCCCGCTCACCGTCCTGCTCCACAGCTTCGACACAGTCTCGAGGCCGTGGTGGCTGGGAGGCACCCTCACCAGCGGCTTCGAGGACGGGCAAGAGATCATTGCCAAGCTCGGGGCCAGAGTCTGGATCAGCGCCTGCGATGCAGGAAATAACACCAGCGGCTTGGTAAGGCGCTTCACCCGTCGGAGGAGGTACACCCGCGATCAAGTGCGACAGCTCGTCCACGGAGCAATTATGAAGACGCACGACGAGACGAGAAACGAGGGACCCGGGCCCGGCCCCGGACGCAGCACGAGGGCCGAGAGACCGACCGAGGTCCTCGCGCTGGGTATCGACGAGCACGTCACGCTGACGAGCGAGGGAATATGGGCCGCGGAAACTCCCTCGCCCATCAAGACCGACGACACGAAGCGTTTGAGCATCAGGCATGTACCTGCAGACGCGGCTGGTCCGTCGGCAGCCAAGGCGACTTACGGACTGAGTCAACTCCGACCAGCAGCAGTGGCGGTGGCTTGAACCACGAATGCTTTCCGTTGTCTTTTTTTTTCCCTTTCTCTCCCTGTTTTTTTTTTTTTATATCAACGCCATATTGGCTACAGAATGTGCCACAGCTCATAGCCGCATCTACTTCTGCTTCCTCCCTTTTGTACTACTTGGTCTAGCGTCCATCAGGCATGGCATCGAATATTGAAATATTGATCAAGTTTGAAAAGATGAAAAGTTGGGTCTTCTACAACGGCTATTCATACCACGTTAGTGTTGGATTCAAGAAAAAGTCAATTCTTTCACAGCCCAAGAGATGGCCGGCTGGGAACCGTTGACTGACTTTACAACAATGTACACAGTGATTCGCGCCCTGTCGCATTGAATCTCGTCGTGGAAGAATAGTATGACATCTCTTCTTTCGGGCACGAAGCCCTTCGCCCCAACTTGCCCGACCGAATGTTCCGAATGCCCCGGATGTGATACGTTTTCAAATCCAGCCCAAGAGCCCAAATCCGACACGGTCGACCACAAAGCAGGCGTGATAACATGGCTACGCCATGCTATCCCACAAGGTCCCCAGCACTTATCCCATCTCGAGTATGAAAAGTTCCATCATTCTGCTTCCCCTCTCGTCAAGCTGCCCCGGGGGCGGGCCCCCCTGCCCAAGTCTGCTCCGTGTCAATCCAAAGCCCCCTCAATCGAGCACACGCGTTGCATGCCACCACCCTCCCCTACTTGAGCTGCTTCAGGATCTCGCTGAGGAAATCCTCAAAGCTCAGCGTGATGAAGCCGTCCCGGTCATCGTCGTATTTTTTGAAAACGTCCGTCATGCGTTTCAGGGAAATGCAGCTCTGCACAAACAGGTCGAAGCTCATGACTCCCTCGTTGCGCTTGTCGTACGTCCGGAAGAGCAGCTCCACGAACTGGGGGCTCAGGCGGTAGCGGAAGGCGATGAGGGCATCCGTGAACTCCTGCAGGGAGATGTTGCCGCTGCGGTCGACGTCGAACCGATCGAACAGGGTCCGCCACGAGGCGAGGAAGGACCACAGGCCGCAGAACTCGTCAAAGTTGATGGTCCCGTTGCGGTCCGAGTCGAACATGCGGATCATCATCCGGACGGTTTGGATATCGAACGCGGTCCAGTCGCCGTTGACGAGGGCCGCCGAGAGCTCCCTCTCGGAGAGCTGTCCTGTTCCTGTTCGATCGTGGGCTTGTCAATCCCGGGGGGGGGGGTTCCTTCTTTATGCGTGTTTCCATGTCCGGCGGGGGGGATGTGGAATGCCGAACTCACCGTCCTTGTCCACTGCTCGGAACAGAGGCAGCAGTGTCGGATCAGAGCCCGATCCCGACCCCGATCCCGAGTCCGGGGCGGCGGGTGAGGGCGGGGGCCCAGCGTTGCGCGAGCTCGCGGCATGTTGGTGCTGAGGCGGCGGGCGACTCTGCGCCGGATGATGACCAGGCGGTGGTCCTCCGGATGCAGAGCGGAATGTCTGGCTGTGGTTTGGTTGAGGATGCGCGGGGGGTTGATTATCTCGCGGAGCAGCAGGAGGTGGTTTGGTTTCGTATCGACTCTGTTGATGTGTCTGGGAAGGCACGGATCCTGGCTTCTGTATGGATGGCGGGAGGATTTAGAAAAAAAAAAAAAAAGTCAATGCCCGATTTTTCGTCTCATCTGATCGCTTGCTAGAGAAAGTGACAAGTGCGCGCTCCTACTTACGTGTTCGGGCTCGGCGAACCTGTTTTTATTTTTGTTTGTTTGCAGAAACAAGACATGACGGTTAGCCTGGGTAAGTCCTTTTTTTGCTGCTCATTCCACGATGATGGATGGGGCTTTGCGCTGGCGCGGGGCAGGACCAACGACGACATTTGAATGTGGGGAAAGGCGAGCAAGTACTCCGTACCTTGGCAAAGCATCAGGATTGTAGGGTCTGTTGTACGCCATGGCTGAAGGCGACTTGCGAATGACACGGGAAGGAATCGGGAGAGTCAATCAATCCCTCTTTGTAGCTGCTGTTTGGAGCTTGCTCGCGACTGACTGGGAGGGGGGTTGCGAAAAGTCGATATTCGGCGGCTGATGAAGAACCTGGGTGGCCCGTGCATGCCCGGGCACCCCACCCACTCCTAACTGTACAACAAATCACAAGGCATCAATCAATCACTCTTGACAAGGCAGTTATAGTTGCTGATGTCTCAGCAAAAGAAAAGGGAGTTGTAGAGTGATTTGGTGGCAAAGAGCGATGGAGAGAGAAGATGATGTAGAATTCCTATCTATGGATTCCAGAATCTAGCAAAGAAAAGGAAGCTTATTATAAGCTTTAAATCTATTAATTAGATAAATCTAGGTCTTTAAACGAAGCCTATGATGAAATGCGATAACAAACGAGATGCGGGAAGCTGCATTGTTAAAGAAGAGGATGACTAGGATGATGCCTGAGGCTGCGATGTGAGGCTGTGAATATCCTTGATAGGAGTCTACAGCAGAGTAATTAAGTAAAGACGCGCCGGGGGAGGGCATCATGTTTAATGCTCCTTTTGAATAACAAAACACCCTACCATTAGAGATGTATGAAAAGAGGTAGTACATAGTACGTAGTTTGTAATTTTCTGCACCAAGTAGAGAAACAATAGTACTAACAGAAAATAGACTTCCACGCCTAAAGATCTGTATACCAGGTGCCGTTAACTTCCCATCTTAAGTTCGTCGTTAGGCATTCCCCTCTGAATATACCAGGTACCATCAAGCCGTGGAAGGTTTACACAATCCCTGATTGGTCGCCCTGCTACAAAGTTAATTTGCATAGAATGTCGCGGCCTCGTTCTCCACCAAGTGTCTCGATAATTCACTAAAATAATATGGCCTCTGCCCCCGAGGCCAGTTACAACAACACCCAAATTTCTATTAGTTTGGGTAGATCGGGCGTCAATCTCTACCCTTACACCGTTAAGGTTGTAAGTCTGCTGAGAATTGATAAGGTGGTCAATTGCCTGCTGAATAGCCACAGCGTCGGGGGGGGGGCGGCGGTGGAATTGGAAAAGACGGGAGGGGAATGGGAAACACTGCGATCCGGATTGGCGACTGAACAGAGGGTCAACATCGGCCAGCTCAGCAGTAACTGGCTCATGCTCTGAGAGCGTGGGCGCACCACTAGCAGCATCAGGTAGAACTGCTGCGCTGAAGACGGCAGTAGCGAAGAAGAAGAAAGCGCGTAGAAAGCGCATTGTGAAATTGTGTGAAATATGATGGATGCCGAGGTTCATCAATCGATGTCTGAAGTGACTGATTTGAATAGGCGAACGAATGGTACAATAAAGGTAGTAAAATACAGATGCAGATATCCAAGGGAGTGATGCTTTATTTATAATACCAAGACTTGTAATTCATTTGAGGCATTTTAGGGCTATCTTATTACAGAGAGGACATTTTCCTATCAGTCTCAGTTGGATAAATGGCCGGTCTCAAGCCCTTGTCGTACCTACGCCGGTCACTGACCTTATGGCAGGGGGCCCCACTGGCCCGCAAGCTGTAGCACGCTCAAGGAGATACTCGGCAGAAGCGCCTACCAAGAGATTACCCGGCTAATCTCATGCATTTTGCCCCAAAATAGCTTCAGCCTAAAAACTTTGAAAAGGGTTAAATAAAATATATCAGTTGTGGTAAAAGAAGGATGCCGATGGGGAAGGGGATCGGGCAGCCCAGGATAAAGCTTTCATTGCATGTTGCTCATTACTTACCGGGAGGGGCTGAAGGTCCTGGGCCCGTGCATGCGCAAGTCGGCGACCCAACCTTCAATCCTCGAGCTCGACCTTGGACGTATTATTCATTATCCGCCATTTCACCATGTCGGCTCCAGGAAGCGCCGCAGACGAAGCAACATCCGCGTTCTGGCTCTTTGGATACGGGTACGAACTTTCTTCCCACTTTACCCCCCCCCCATCATTTCGCATCAGCTAACGCTCGAATGCGTCAAACGTAAAGGAGCCTGATCTGGAAACCTCCGCCTCACTTTGGTACAATCTTCGGTGTCCCCCGGCCTTACATCCCAGCCGAGTTACAGGGCGCAGAAAGAAAGGAGAGAGAGAGAGAGAGAGAGAGAGAAAGATGCCACGAGCTAACCGGGTTCATCAGATCGGAGAGTCCCAGGCTGGGTAACTGGGTACGTCAGAAGATTCTGGCAGGTACGTTCGTTTCATCATGTCGCCCCAGCCAAGCCCAGCTTATAAACTCATCATCTCCCCAGGCCAGGTTCGTCCAGCATCACCTCTTTACTTTTTTCTTTTCTTTTCTTTTTTCCCCGTCACCGGAACCCCCCCCAAAACGGACTGACTTTGTATCAGCGAGGACCACCGAGGCACGCCAGACGCTCCCGGTCGTGTCGTGACGTTGATTGAGCGCTCCCACTGGGAGACCCTCACAGATCATCATGACACCGCGCCTGACAAGGTCTGGGGCGTAGCGTACCGCATCGTTCCAGAGAGGGTTGCCGAGGTCAAGGAGTATCTCGATATTCGAGAAGTAAACGGGTACTCCATCCACTACACACCTTTCCACCCTGCCGACGGATCAGCTCCCATCAAGACTCTGGCATACATTGGTACGCCGGACAATGAGCAGTTCATTGGTCCCCAGGACCCTCAGGAACTGGCGCATCACATCTTGGAAAGTCGGGGACCAAGTGGGCTCAACAAGGACTACTTGTACGGTCTTGATACCGCCTTGAACGAGCTGTCGCCCGAGAGCCGAGACCATCATGTGAGCGACTTGGCGGAGCGTGTACGAGCTCTTGAACAAATAATGGTCAATGGGCATGTCTCCTCTTGACAATGGCCATCGTAGCGCAAACATGGGTTGTAATTTCCACCGAACCCAACACCATCCATCGGCGGCTGATCATTCTGGAATCTTTTTTTTTTTTTTTTTGGGGGTTGGTTGGTTGGTTGGAGTGGACGCATACACATAGAGGGCATCACTATCCAAAGATTGGGTCATCGCAGTTGTCATTTGTTAAAATCTCTTGCTTTGAACGAGAGCCCATCTAGCACACGGATTAGACTGAGCGTCTTTTGCATGCTTTCCCTCTGACCCGGCTCAAACGTCCAATAGACCAGACACAATCAATATCCCAACCCCTTTTGGCACACCGTCGCTATCGTCAAATCTGTCGGCCGTCACTTAATGTCCATGCCGCGCGCGCAGGTAGCTATAAAAAAAGAAGCGTCGCAATGCCACCACATCTCGTCCTGTGAGCGCCTCCCTGGCTCACTCCAACTGTGGTTAAGAATCAGCAAGCAAAGTACGGCGTCCTGCGGGCAAGACAACAATAAGAGTTGCACTGAAGACAGGGTGGCGAAGAGAAGAGGGAAGACCCGTGACTGGGATATCAATGTGAAGTCTGGATGGCCGGCCAACCCGGACGTCGAAACCAACATCACTGGCGGTAATTGGGTTCTCAGGACCGTCGCTGCGACCCTCATCCTTCCCATCTGGCCGAAGCCCTTCCGTCAAGGCCTTCGTCCCTTGTAACGATCGCAATTACAAACCCCCGAATTGAATGGTCACGCTGCAGTCAGTCGACTAACTGGCGGACTGTTTGCGAAAGTGGGCCGATCGTTACGAGCTTCCATACGTGGTGTTAGTAGCCTCGCCCGCCCTGGGGAGGAGGCTGATGTTGCTGATGTTGCTGATATTGCTGGTGGTGCTGGTGGTGCTGGTGGTGCTGGTGTTGCTGATGTTGCTGAGGCATATGTTGCTGCTGCGAAGGGTCTGCATAGCCATACTGAGGTACTCCATAGCCTTGATTCATCTTCTGAATCAGTGACTGGGAGAGATCAAGGAGACATGGTGACTACGGTCAAGTAGTGTGAGCTGGACATCTTACCTTGAGGGGGCATGCCATACCCAGGCTGAGGCTGAGGGTAGGGGCGGCCGTAGGCGACTGGTGCGTACATTTGAGGAGCAGCAACTGGATATCCAGGAGCTTGGTGAGGATGGCCATAGGACATTGGCGCTGGGTAGCCTCCTCGTCCTCCAAAGCCTGACGCACCTCCTCTGCCGCCACCGAAGCCACCACGGGGACCGTTGTCAGACGCTTTATCTACGCGAATCGTTCGGCCGTCAAATCTAAGTCAAGGTCAGTAAACGAACCATGAGCCAGCCACACGCGAGCAACCAGATACGTCGATCTGCGATTTTTAAAACCAAAAACAAAAACAAAAACAAAACAAAACAAAACAAAAAACATGGGGAAGGTGGGGATGGGGCGATGGGGACTCGTACTCGACGTTGTTCATGGCAGCTATGGCATTCTGGGCATCATTCTCTTGTGCGTAGCGCACGAACCCGAAACCACGACTGCGACCAGTGTCTCGGTCCTTGACCACCACCTTTGCGCAAAGAAAGTCGGAATTAGAAAAGATTCGCGCCATTTCCAACATGACGGCGGTTGTTCTCGAAAGGCACAGACAAACGAGGGCAATGCGCGCGCGTGGGGGAGGAGGAGGGGGGGCAAGAATGCACTCGGACAACACAATAATGGCATCTCACATACCGCTTCCTCAACAGCGCCGAATTCCTGGAATTTTTGACGAAGAGTAGCCTCCTCAGTATGCCACGCAAGGCCCCTTGCACCATGTCAGATGTTGAGTTCTTGGATTAGGCATGACAGGTTTCTGTGGAGGGGAGTGCAAAGGCGAAGAGGGGAAAGGGTGACGGATGACGGATGACTCACCCTATGAAAAGCTTCGACATGGCTGATAGAGTATGGGGACGCTGGTTTGAGTGATGGATTCTTCGCCTCTCTTTCTCTTTTTTTCTTTGAACCTTGTTCCTCTTCTTCTTCTTCTTCTCTCTCTCTCTCTCGTGTCTTATGGCGCAAAGACAGATGCTGCGATCATGGAATGAGGGCGACGGTTGTGCGACTTAATCTAGGCAAGCACAAAAGGGTAAGGCTGAAGATGTAAGGATTGACATTGGCAGATGCTCGTGTGAAGTCGTGTGTCTGGGAGCAGAAGGAGAAGAGGCAGAGGCAGAGAGGCAGAGGCAGAGAGGCAGAGGCAGAGAGGCAGAGGCAGAAGCAGGGGAATCAAGGGCGCGTTTGCCTGCTGCTGGCTGGCTGGCTGGCTGGCTAATAATCTAATAATAACTAGGTCGACCGGGCGGACGGTGCGCTGTCCACCACCAGCAGTGACTCCAGTGAGCAACCAACCAGCACCACAGCTAGTCAGAGTCGGTACTTTGCCCAGAGTTGGCTGCCCTCCCCCCGCGTGGTAGCTCCCATGAAGTGGTAGATTGGTGCATTGGCGAGTAATCGGTTGGGAATCCGCCGCCGGCACAAGCGGGACATGACAAGGAGCGCACGCTAGTAATAAGTACGGAGTACGTACTCCGTACATACAGTGACTATGTACATACATTGGTGGATGAGACCCCGCGTGGGGTGCGGCGGGCACAGACTTGTTTGATACCCTGGCTGCCTGGCGGGACCCAGTGGGAGGAGGACCCCGGCAAGAACTTGTCGCAGCAGAAGAAGAAAGCGCTCTGCCTCCTTTGCCGACATTTTGGAGCCATGGTTCCGTAGTAATAGTAATACGGCCAGAACGAGACCAGACCCTTTGTGCATTTATGCATTTGTGCATGATGAGATGCAGTCCAGAGGAGGAGATTACGGATCACGAGACATGCCTCTTCAGCTTCCAGAACATCTCAGGTTACGTGAGACACGCAGCCGCTTGGCGAGCAAGTTGGAACCACAAGGCGACGTGCGAGTAATCCGTACCGAGTGAAATATGTACAATTCGTCACTCACCCACTCACCCACTCACCCACACATCCATCCCCACCGCTTCCCCGCCATGCCTGTTCGATAATTATTGTCCGCATGGCGATGTGATGGGAGTTCGCCAGAGACACTAGCTAATCTGGTTGGGTGAGACACGGGACACACGGTGTGGATGCAGTGGCAGCGAAACAGGCACCTATCATGTTATCGTGTAGCTCCTGCTTTGGCTCCTGCTTTGGCTCCTGCTTTGGCTCCTGCTCCTGCTTTGAAAGAAGCACCACTCTCAGTACTCCCTCCGTACATAGGCAGTAATATTCTTAGTCGCTACACCCTGGTTCGCGACATGACCAAAGATGGAGCTTGAGAGTATGGCAATTCCGCATCAAAATCACACTTGCACGCACGAAGCAGAACGGCAGGCAGAACGGCAGGCAGAAATGGGGACTGCGTGCCCGCCCGGAAGTTGCGTTGCGCCTGAATCTATCCATCTTCGCCTTCCCACGTACCGTCGCACTGGAGCCATCCTTTGTTGTACTTGGACCCCATCCAAGAAGTTTAGTGTTTTGGTAGCAGAGCAGCACAGCATCCATCTCTCACCAAAGCCCATTCGAACAACTGAACTGGCCTGTTCTCGATTTAATGGTCTTTCTGGCATCTTTTCCGTCCAGCCAGCCAGCCAGCCAACCGGCCAACCAGTCAGCCAACCAGCCAGCCAACCAGCCAACCAGTCAACCAACCAGTCAACCAACCAACCAACCAACCAACCAACCAACCAACCAACCAACCGAGCCGGTATCAAGGCCATCCGATGAGGCAAGACGTGTCGGCGGCGTGCTACCGACCCATCCCCGTGGAGTTTTGGCTCGACCACGTTCAGGAAAGCATCCGGGGAGACGGTATCGCAGACAAGGCAGGGCCATGGAGGAGCGAATCGCGCATTGATGAATCTGGCGCCTTTCATTTGCCGCTGCAGAATCAAGATGATCCGGTCGGTGAACTGCGACACGGACGGCAGACTCTGCTTGTCCCACGGAAACGAGCTCCATCCGAGCCATCAGGGGATGCGTACACGGAAGGGTTTGACCGCAAGCCGCGGCGAAAAACTCGGCATGATCGATATGACACGAAGAATAACAACCTGGGCTCAGATGGGTCTCGGAATCGCAGCGAGACTGGTGTTACTCAGCGAGCTAGTCGAAGATCACGGCACAAGAACACGTTGCGTAGCGGAAGAGATGTAATCAACAATTTCACTTCTGAGAGCGTTTGTAGAGACAACTTGATTGTAAGCACCGAGGGGGATGAATTGGAAAAAAAAATTCCCCACCAACTCACGGTGCTTGCAACAAATTCTGACGGGCGCTTTAGATGAAGCCTCGTGAAGCGGTATCCCACCACCCCCCGTCTGAGGAAGATGCATGCGCGCACGCGAGAAAAGGTGCGTGGTTGGTTCCCACGGCGGTTGTGCCTCTGATAACCTGAGAAGCGTAGCAGTTGCCGACCTCTTGTTTCATGACTTTGACCTGGGCAATGATGACATTCGCAGATCCCATTTGGGCACAACTCAACTGGACCTCGGGAATAAGTTGGATCCAGCGTTTCCAGAAATTCCAGAAATTCCAGCTCACCATTCTCAACCACCCGAGTCTTATCCCTCGGTGCCCTCGCCAGTCAGGCAGATACGCACCAGTAATCACGACTTCACGGAGCAATCAAATCCGGGAGACGGAGGTCTTGGGACAATGCGAGCCGGTAATCCTTCCCAGACGAATGCCTTGCCCCATCACAGCGACGTCCACAACAGGTCATGTTCAGGACGCATCACTCTACATGGGCCCCGTCCCATGTCTCGTGAGCACTGGTTGCAATACCCATCTCGAACGGCAAGATGTGAGCCGCAATCGCTTCGCGAACCGCTTTCTTACCTGCATCACTTGGCCCAGGATATGACCCATGATGATATTGCAAAGAGTCGTGAACACACATCCAGAGGCTCGCGACTCGAAATACCGAGCAGTTCAAAGCTATTTATTGCTAAGCAACCACTCCACCAACCGAGCCACAAAACTGTCCCGTTCGATGGTCAGGCGCAGCATAGAAAGGAGGATGTGCCTAATTCAGAAATCCCCCGTCCTCTCAAACGCACTCTAACCACAGTCCAAGCCCAAAACACAGCCTCGGCGGGCAATACTGATCCTTGCATAGACCTAGGAGAAGGGCATAGTCTGGATTTTGGGCGCCTGAGAAATCGCAGCTTTTATCGAGTCGATAGAGTGCCCTTGCCGGAGGACTCTATCAGAGATGAGCGGCAGATTCCCCCCCCCCCGGAGATGGTTCCGAGATGTTGATAACAAGGGAGGTGCTGACGACTCGCTGCGAAAGCGTTTCTCTTGGCGACCAGGCTCCGTAACATGACGCAGCCGTTCGTCCATCATGATTAACGAGGCAGGGAACAGATTTGAGAGATATTCGTAGCACTTTCATTACTTGAGGCAGCATACGTTACTCAGGCTCCTGACTCTTCCACTTGCTTCGCAAAGCGGTGACATCGAACCCACACTTTTCGGCTTTGTCTACCACGGCTCGGGCTTTTCCCACAACAGGAGCATCTATCATCTTTCCTTCCAGCGTCCAGGCGCCTCTGCCGGATGAAGCTGCCTTATCGTCGGCGATGACGACTCTGACAGCCCATTCGACCTCATCGCGGCCGGGTGCAAATATTGTTTGAACGGGCTCGACCTGGCCTGGGTGAATGCATTGCTTTCCGTTGAAGCCCATGGATCTGCCGCCAGCACACTCCTCTCGAAGTCTCTCAAGGCCCTCTTCGCCACGATATGAGGTGCAGACGAGATCAATGGCGCTCGGCAAGCCCGCTGCCCTGGCGGCGGTCACGACAGCCGAACGCGCATAGAGAAATTCCGTGAGGGATGGCGTCCGAGTAATGGACAAGTCAAGGGCGAAATCCTCGGCGGCGAAAATGAGGCCACTCAAAAAGGGGGAGGCTCGACAGATGCTGGCGAGGTCCATGACAGCGCGGGCTGATTCGATGAGGGCGATGATTTTGATCGGGTTGGTTGAATCATGCGCATGCCTCTCTGGGGCAGCGTGACGAAGAAGATGGGTCACAAAGGTCAAGTCGGCGGCTGATTCAACCTTGGGGACCACAACGGCGTCTACGCCAGGTTCTGAAGAGAGCGCGGTCAAGTCATGGAGGGCGTACGGGGTAGATACTGCGTTGACGCGCACAGCAAGCTCGGAGACGGATGATGGGCGAGACTTTAATGAAGAAATGTGCTGCTTGAGCTGTTGACGAGCACTCTCTTTGAGGGCAGGCGTGACTGAGTCTTCCAAGTCATATGTGACGTTGTCCGAGGTCAAGCTCAGGGACTTGGTCAGCATCTTCTGGGAGGACGCGGGGACTAGGAGGACAATTAAGCACCATTCGCGTTATGTCGCAGGAGTTTGAAGAATGTTTACCATAGAGAAGGGACCGCCGCAGGATGGACGTCGACCTTGCGACGGCGGCGGCGGCCATGATGAGCTGTGTGGTTGTGGTGCAAGTAGCCGACGGTTACTTGATGCAAAAGGTACCTGTAACCTGTATACCGATGTAGTCGTTATGTGCGAAGATCGTGTAGCACACAGATTAAGAGCAGCATGGTAGTCTTTTTGGTGCGGCGGATCAAATTGAAGTTTTTGGAGTCCGTGTGGGAATAATTCCCCAATTCTCCCAATCCCCCCACATGCAGTCGTGCCGGGGGGTCCCCGATGAACTAATGCAACTTCTCCTGGGGGTCCAGTAGTGGCCGGATCATCTCATCTCCAGATCCGAGACAACCCTCTGGCCACTAAACGCCGCAAGCTGGAGCTGGCGTGGGTCCCGTGCCTGGTGCTAACAACTAATAACGGACACGACAACGACAACTTCACCATTTCGCTGCGCTCACCATCACAGACAACAACTTGCGCCGTCATCAACCACGACCTCATTGTCCGGCCAGGCAATCCCCCCGACGTCCCTGTACATCTGTACATCACGCGGTGATTGACCATTCTCGTCAAACGAACAACGGTCGGGCCGACAAAGCAGTCCGAGAGAAGGAGGGTGTTCGGATTCAACCTTGGCAAGATGGAGGCACAGCAGCAGCCGCTGCCCGGGACTCTGAGTTGGCGATTGAGCTCGCATCCCATCACGCTATTGACCTTTTTGACATTCAGAATATGTACGTCTTCTTCTCAGACGCCCGGCTCTCCGAGCTGAGCTCCCTGCCCGTTCGAACCATCATGTCAAGGTGTATTGGGGTCGAAGCATGCTGACTTTCTCCAAGCAAGCGTCCTCGTATACTTTTTCGGCCTCTGGCTCAGCTCAAGCATGTACGGTCCTTTCCTCCACTGTTCCCTTGCCTCCTCTCTCTCTCTCTTCCAAAAAAATCAAAAAAAAAAAGGATATGCCTAATTCTCGCTTACTTTTCTTTGTTCTCACAACAGGGTCATGATCTTCATCATCACGATCCTCCTCCTCGCCGCAGACTTCTACTACCTCAAGAACATTGCCGGTCGCAGACTCGTAGGCCTGCGATGGTGGAACGAGGTCGACGCCCAGACCGGCGACTCCAAGTGGGTGTTTGAGTCGAGCGAGGCGGGCACCAAGGTTGTGAATGCGACGGACAGCCGGTTCTTTTGGCTGTCGCTGTATGTGCAGCCTCTGCTGTGGATTCTTCTGGCTGCTTGGGCGCTGGTGAGCCTGCAATTCTTGTGGCTGCCGCTTGTCAGTGCGTACTTTGTCTCTCTGGTCTAGACCTGCTTACTGCGTACGCCCTCGGGTGTAAGAGGAACGTGCTAACTTGGTCACCAGTCATTGCCCTTGTTCTGACCGTTATGAATACGCTGGCCTTTTCGCGCTGCGACAAATTCAGCCAGGCTTCTAATCTGGCGGGGAGTGCGCTGGGGACGACGAATTTGGCGGGGAGTATTGCCACGAACTTGGCGGGACGGTGGTTCTCTCGTGGATAAGGGCTGCTGCTGTTGACGGGGGGGGGCTGTCGTCGTGGCTGTCGTTGCGCATGGGAAACCTTGACCTTGGAAGATGGAATGGATCCTTGCATTGAGTCCCGTGGGGAGTGTTTGTGAAGGGGGGAAGATGCACAAGTGGGTTCCATGTTATACTTTGCGGTTGGTTGTCTGGGGCTAGGAGTGAAGAATCGAGCTTTGAGCTAGTATGTACCAGAAGTCAATAGAAGGCGTTGGGTATTTCTTGATATCATCAGTAAGACAGACCATGAACGCATGCAGCTTCTCCACCGGGGTATAAAGGTTCGAGTCGAGCATTCAACAGGAGCACAGCACAGCACAGCACAGCACAGCACAATGGGCACGAGATCCAGTGCAATGGAAGAAAAAAACGTGTGGTATCTTTATTCAGAACACGCAGCACCGCTATGCTACCCCAGCCAAGTCATTCCATTCGTTCCTCGTGGACCGTGCTGGGAGGAAGAGGGAAAGCAAGGAGAAAACAACATGCAACTCCAGACCAGCCAGAACCGACGAAACCACACCGAAAATCATATCATCCATCGCCGGCCCTTCCCTTTTCATAGCGCCTTGTTCCGAGCAATCTCATCATCCACCAAGGGAAATTGGACTCCCCCGTATCTGGTCGTTGCCAATAGTCAATAGTCAGCACGATCAAATGTCCACGTTACGTGGGATTCGAGGTTGTTCCCGACAGAGATGGAGATGGCATGGCAGAAGCGGGAAGTTATATGCTCCACTGGTCGGCTGACATGCTGCATCTCTCTTCATGGCCGTTCCGCCATCCTCGATAAATCCTCCTGCGGAAGTTATATGCTCCACTGCGGCTGACATGCTGCATCTCTCTTCATGGCCGTTCCGCCTTCCTCGAAAAAAACTTGCACACCCAGGTCCAGATCTAAAAGGGACTGTGCGAGAAACTGAACGCCCCGCACGTCAAAGAAATATCATTAATACGTGTCTGTCTGTACGGACTATGCGAACCATGACACGACATGACATGACATGACCATACAAGGCCTTGTGGTGGGTGAACAACCCATGACTTTGCCTTTACAGATGCCATCAACGCCAAACGCATTCAAGTAAATACGCCGAGGGGAAAAATCCAGTAATTTACCCTTCAAGTGTGGGAGAGAGAAGTAGGAAAAAAAAAAAAAAACCACGGCTATAAGAGAGCTCTTCCCTGTATTCCGAACACTCATGGTAACTCCTCCCCATCCATGTAACCGCGGTGCTGTGCCGACTTTTCTTCCATTTCTGGTGTCTAGGCAAATGTCATGGATATCTCTTTTCCTTTTCCAAAGTCTTCGTCATCTGCATCTGCCCAGGGATCTAATACGGGAATGTTGGGCAAGGTTTTCGAGGTCCTCATTTCGGGACGCCCGTGGCTGTTCCCTCCATCTGTCGAAGCCGTCGCGTACTTGTGGCTGGAGTCGTCGGCGAACGACGTGTCAAACGTCATTTCCACTTCTTCCTCGTATGGGTCGGTGTGGTAAGTAGACAGCTCGCGCCGTGAGCTGTTGGCGCTCCCAAACCCCAACTCGCCCGTCGTCAACATGTCCGAGGCGCTCTTGGTCTCGCGCAGAGAGCCTCGTCCGTCGGCACACGGGGACGACGTCGAGGGCGCGGTGGGTGGTGGCATTTCGAGTTTCATCGGTGGCAGAGTGGACTTGATCTCCTTGATCTGCAGTGCCATCTCGGCATCAACATTGTCATAGCTCTCCTTGGCCAGCTCGGCTCGGATGGCATCAATGTCGAACAAAACGCCGTGGTTGCAGCCATTCTTGTCTTGCAACTTGGCATTGCTGCCTTTGGCGTCTCTGCTCCCATCCTTGCCGGCTGACTCTTCATACACTTCCCATTCTTGCCTCTCGGCCTTCTTCCGGCGACCGAAAAGGCTGAACCCTGCACCGCTCTTCTTCTTGCCCTCCCTTTCTAGTTCTTTACGAGCTTCTTCAATCTCGTTGATGAGCTCTCGCTGTCGTTCATCGTGGTTCTCGGGGTCCGGATCCTCGATTTCTGTGAAAACCTCGCTCTCCACTACCCAATCGCACTTCTTCAGCAGGACCGGCATGGCTGTTCGGTACTGCATGTGGCCGAGGACCTGCTCGGTAACATCCATATTCTCCAGCCACGGGACTTCCTCAACGGGGGCGAGCCCGGCTACTCGACGGATCCCACCATTGGTCAACCGAAAGAGATACCCCAGAATCCAGTCGTTACGGTTGTAGCCGTTGACGAAGCGTCCGGCTACAACCGTTCTGGCTCGCAGGAATTCATCCTTCTTGACCACAACAGGCGAGCCAAAAAGGTAGACGTTCTGCACCAGTCCGTAGGCGCCACGCTTGGATAGCTCTTGCAGACACGAGAAGATGACTCTGGCGCCAATGGAGTACCCAACAAGGGTGATGGGTCGAGTGCCCAGGCTGCGGTCCATCAGTGAGTCGGCCAGAATCAAACCAGCGGCCGTGGCTCTGTCGAGAGACACGGCCCATGGATTGTCGATGAGATACGACAGTTTGGTCAACACAATGGGCAGCTGCAAAGCCGCCATCAGACTGACCAAAATGGTGCTTCCTAAAATTTGCTGCAGTCCTTGCGTGAGGGCCTATCAGAAGGGTTGCGCGTCAGTCAGTCAGTCAGTCAGTCAGTCAGTCAGTCAGTCCAGGCTCTCTCCATCTACCGCCAAATGTCCACCGTCGCGTAATTGGCTCACAGGATGAAGAGACAGACATACCTCAGTGGCCAAGATGTTAATGGTGTCACCCATACTCCGCAGCATCTCGGGTTCGAAAAGGACCGAGTAGATGTCCCCCATGATGGGGTCCACGGTGCTGAATGGCAAGCGGACGTCATCCACCTTGCCAGTCAGCCAGCCTGACACCGTCACAATGAGGTTGACGCGCTTGTTGTTGTGCAGCGGTCTGTACTCAAACGTCTTGACTGAGCCGGTCCGGCGGCCCGCGGCACGGCCGCCAATCAAACTTCCCGACGCCGCAGCCGACGACGTGATGACGGCAGCACCCCCCGCGCCGGCCAAGAAACTGCTGGTGCCCGTGACGCCGATGGTGGTGAACCCTGCGGCGAGGCCGGCACCGATGACGGGGGCCAGTAATCCAGCCGACAGTCCAATGACCAGGCCTCCGCCGACCGTGGCAAGCCCCATCATCACGTATCGCTTCTTCAGCGCCATCTTTCGTCTAGATTCCATGTGCTCGTCCTCGTTCCAGTTCTCCTTCTCGGCAGCCTGCTGCATTTCGAGCGCGTCCGTGACTCGTTTTTCAAATCTGCAAATGTCTATCCATGAGATTTCCAGGCTTTCGGCGACACGTTCCAGGAGGAGTCGCGAGCGGGCGTCGTAGATGGAGTCGGCGATCAAAATAAGAAACAGGTCACAAAGCACCGTCCAGCGAAGATCGATGTCAATCTTCTCCGTGGTGGGAAGCTGGGACGGTGTCTGCACGGCCGGTAGTTCACCATGATCGAGGCTCTCGTATGGTGGCGGAAGCTCGGCTGGCTTCTCGTCTGCTGGAGATGCAGGGAGGGGGGAAGTAGAAGTTGATCTTGAGCTACCCTCTCCTGGCGCGCGATCCTCGGCCATGGGGTTGTGAACGCGAGAATTGGCATGGAGCGCGGGCGTCAGATCCTTCGGCACAACACCGTGTTCTGCCAGCTGCTCAATCATGAGCTGCTCTGCCTCGCTGATGTCCATATGAGCATAGAGGCGAATCATCATCTTTTGACCCCACATCTTGAGAGCCTCCGCGCTGGTCGTAACCTCTTTTTTGGTCTTTTTTGTGATTTCCGTTTCCTCCGACTCCTTGACCAGCTTGGCAATTTCCAGCCGCACCACTCCGACGTATGCTATTCTCTGGCCTTCGGTCAGGAGGTCTTTTGTGGCTTGCATCTGAGATACGGCATCGCGTCCTTCTTCATCCGCGAGGCCGGTCCCTTTGAATTCTTTGAAAAGATATTTCGTGTTGTCATCCATGCTCGTTACGGATTCAGCATCGTCGTCCATTATCACCCGCGTGTATCCTTTCCCTGCGCCTCCGAGTCCACCGTAGGTATACTTTTCGTCCTCTTCGTCATTATGTTCCCGAGCAATCAAGCGGTTATCGTCGTCGTACATGTCATATGGTGCAAAGGCAGGCATGGTCTGCCAACCACCATCGGGGTCCTCCTTCTCTTCCTCTTGTTGCACGGAAAGCTGCTGGTGGGAGAATTCCGACAGCCCTGGATTGATGCCACCTCCAGTACTCGCAGCACTGATGGTACTCACGTCGCGTTTGTGGTTTGCTTTAGCTTGACTAGCTTGCTCTTCTTCTTCTTCTTCTTCCTCCTCCTCTTCCTCCTCCTGCGCCGTTGTAGAAGATTCCTCGGCCGTCTTATCGTTCGTTTTTGATGTAATGGTTTCATTGCTGATGGGGTCGGCTTTTTCTTGTTCGGCTCTAGGAGTTTGCGCGCTGGATGTCAAAGTCTCGTCCTGGACTGAGGTTGATTTTGAGATTGCTTCGATGCCCGTGGCTTCTCCCGGGGTTGGTCTTTGTGTTCTAGGGGTTAAGTCTGCTGGCTTGGGAGGAAACGCAGTCGCGGAGTGTTTGCGTAATGCACTCTGAGAATCCTCAAATGCGGCAGCGACGCTGTCACCATCACTGTCGGGAGAGCTCTTGCTAGGCTTTTCGTCGGGCGTTGATGATGTCTCCGTCCTCTCTTGTAACGTTGCGGGAGCCGGAGAGGCTGCGTCTGTGGTTTTCTTCACGTTGTTCGCCCTCTTCACATCCTCTGAAGCATCACTCCGGCTATTGCTAGCGGCCGGTCCTTTTGCTACTTCGTTCGTTGGAGCTTGAATTTGCATTCGTCGGATTGGCAGGCCAAATTCATCCGTGTCAGTCGGTGCATTGAGGGGAGCTTGCGACGCGGACTTGGCGGCCGCGTTGTCCGCTTGCTTGTCCTTGCTGCTCGCCATGATGGGCTCTTGACTCTCTCGTCAACAACACAATGCAAAGACGAGAGGCGATGACTGCGGGATGTTGCTTCCCCTTCAATGCTGTCCCTTCAATGCTGTCCGCATCCAAGGCTCGACAGGATCTCAGGGGTCAGATGGGCGGCGCTTGACTGGACGTGTGACGTTCCTTCTTCTTTTTTCTTGAAGGGGAGGGGGGCCCCGTTCGAAAACTAAACTAGTAGTGTACAGTAAGTATGGCGGACAGTGGCGGTGACGGGACGAACGTGGAGAACAATTCGAGGGGGGCAGGGTAAAAGACAAGCCCGCCAACTTCCCCGGGAACATTTGTTGAGGTGAAAGGCTTGGTTCCGTAGGATTACGCTTCCAGCGCCTGATGGCTGCCAAACTGCCCGGCCCAAGCCCCCCCTACCACGCCATATTAACCACACCTCAAATGTTGGAATGAGGGGCACTGCAAAAGTTGGATCAGACAGCTTGATCTGGCGGGGCGGCCGGAATGTAACCCCCTAGTCCCTGCGCTAACCGCTGCAGGACGCGCCCTTCCTCTCCAGGTAAATGTCATCCTAGCTAGACCTAAACGTGTGAGATCGATGTGAAATCACACGACTGGAGCATCATGCCTGTGAGCTAGTCACTACATATTATGTCATATGAACAACTACGTCCATGCGTGGGGTTGCAAACATCATGGTTGGGCAACGTTGGGGGACTTTGGACGGCGATGCCGAGAGATCAGCCAGTATCATCAGCAGAAAGAAATATGTATACTTATTTCGGAACGAAGAATTTTGAGTGAGTGTATCCCATGGTACACCATGCCATCCTTCCTGCCTCGACTCAACTCCAGATGAACGCCATAGTGTGTAGTCCACGATGCAAAATATATTCCGCGCAACAAAAAGCCTGCCTGCTCTACCGTCAGCTCTCACCACCAGCCGAAACAGCTGCAGGGGCGCCGCTGTCGCCGCCATCATTATCAGTCGATGCCGACGCTTCGGAAGGCTTAGCCTTTCTCCGTCGCTTACGCTTAGCCGGTGCTTCGGCATCCCTAGTTTGCTCCTCTTTCGTACTTGGTTGCGACTTCTTCTTGGCCTTCTGGACGGATAAGGGATTTGGGCCTTTGGGACCAGGGCGCTTCTTCTTCTTTTTCGCTGCCTCTGCGGATGACCCCTTGATTCCACTCGCTGTCTCATCTCCCCCCTCCCTGCCAGGATTGCCAGCGGCGTCATCTTCTCCGTCCTCCTTTTCTTCTCTTTTTCTCTTGCCAATCGTGGGCTTTAGTCCCGCTCTAAATTTCTTGCGTTCTTCCCTAGCTCGGATTTGAACGCTCTCATCAGACATGGGTTCCAAAATCATGACGCTTCTTTTGATGTATATCAAGGGAACTCCTCGGACCCCGCGCAGCGTTCGTCTCAACTCGTGGTTTTGGCTCGCCACAACATATCGATGCTTGTTCTCTCCCGTATCCTTCGGGTCGATGACAGATTGGAAACACTCCAGGGTGCTGAGTGGCTCTGGATACTCGTCGGGGTGGTGACCGCAGCGCCTTCTTTCACATGACTTGGCCACTTCAATAGCTTCATTGATTCCCGGTTCGTTCTTTTTTGAGTAGAGTTTTCGAATCTCGCATTGTGTTATCACTATTGCCACGTTAGCACGTTTCGGGGGAGAACTGGGGAGACTGATCCGCCACCTACTCGGCTTCACTTTTCCGTGCGCAGTCCGCTGAAGCGCGGGCTCTAGCTCCATCTTGAAGCGGCAGGAATCCTGGACCATTTCGGCATCGACTATGCAACAGCATTAGCGAAAGGTTTGGAGACTATGCTTTGAGGTAGTGATATCCTACCTAAAACTTGGTAAGGTTCGCGAAAGCCAAACGTCATGCAATACCGCTCCATGAGCTTGCGGTACTGCTTTGATCGTTTTCCTCTCATCTTGAGTTGACTTTTTCAAAATCCGTTTCAGTGTTTTGAAGTCGATGCCCCATGGAAGCACGGAGAGAGTAATTCAATAGTCAGATAAATTCTTGCGATGAGCTTGCCAAAATAATAATCTTATCAGTGGGTCACGGTCCTTCAATGCACGTGCTATAACCGCAGCCCCACCGGTCCAGATTAGTTCTACGAAGTACTCCGTACGGAATATAACTTGTTTAACAACTCCCTGGTATACCAGAACTCCACTTCGCACTGATACGAGACTGACCGTGGCGAGAAGAAAATTAATGCAGGATTTCAAATTGATTATTCACCGAGGTGAGTAACCAGATGTTACTAGAAATATAGCGGGTTCTTTCTCCACAACCATTGATGGGAAAGAAATGCAAAATCAAACTTCCCTAAATGTTTTTGTTGGAACAAGCATGATATCAATCGCGCTTAGCAACCGCAATTCCCTTCGGCTAAAGGTCGGCCCGACCGGAAGAAGGTCGGCTGCTGCGCGTGTGTGCGTGCGTGTGCGCGTGCCCCCCTTCCTGCCTATGGGCAGGCCTGCGATAGGGCAGGGCCCGGGTCACGTGACCCCCCCCCACATCACGTGACCCACATGGCTATAGCTGCCTTTTTTCCCTCTTATAGGAGCCCTCTCTTTTCTAGCTTCCTTAGATAGAATATATAGCTTATAATAGATTATTTAATTAATACTATCACAAGCGCGCCTAATTAATAACTAGCTATTATCATACCTAGTGATTCTAACACTAATTAGTGGTTAACTTTATAACTACTTTTATTTATAAATACCTATTATCTTTTAAAGACACTATAGATTAGCTAGGTTCTATCTAGAAGAGACCTTTATAGAAGCAGTGTAATTTAGCTAGCCTATTAAGGTAATAAGAGTAGCTTTATTATTTAAGATCCCTAATTATACTAAGGAAGAAGCTAACTCTAGCTAGCCTATTAAGGTAATAAGAGTAGCTAGAAGAAGCTAAAGCCTAAACTAAGAAGAAGAGTTTAACTCTAGTAGCTAAGCTATCCTATTATTCTTTAACTTAGTGTGTTCTATTACGTGTAAAGCTAATTACTAGAGCTTATAATCCTTTATATCTCTTTTTCCCTAATCCCTTTATTATTACTTCCCCTATTCTATCTTCTCTAGTGCTATAAGTTATAATAGTTAATAAGAAGGAATAACTATAAAACCTAATAAGTTATAATAGCTCTTAAGTAAATCCCTTAGAAGCCCTAGAATTTACTATCCCCTTCCTCTATATCCTATAGTAACTATACTAGTATATTATAGAAGAAGCACTAGCTAGGGTAAATAAATTTAATATTAAAGATAATAATATACCTAAGATATAAGTAGCCTATATTCTCTCTTAGGTTAAGGACTATATAATATAAAAGGTATATAGAAGATTACTCTTTATAGAATTTACTTAAGATTTTAACCTATAGACCTATAGTAACTTTCTTAAGACCCTAGTTATAGTTCTAAGGCACTTATAGGACTACCTTATTAACTCTAGAATCTATATAATAATTAACTAGAATATAAATATAGTAATAAACCTCTAAGAAGTCCTTAATTAATAGGAATTCTACTTCTAGTTATAAGAAGAAGTAAAGAATACCTAGAAGAAGTATAATAACTTCTAAAAGAATATAATTAAGAATAGTAACTTCCTTAATAACCTCTATAAGGATAATAACCTCTAGGACTAATAAAGTATAAGGACTACTTATTCCTCCTACTAACCTTTATAACCTCTATAAGGAGTAATATTAGTAACCCTTCCCTAAGAATAGAACCCTTAGCCCCTTCCTTAAATACCTTAAGCCCTATAAGCCCTTCCCTATTATCCCTAAGAACCTATATTTACCTAGCAAAGAACCTCTACTCCCTAATAATAAGCCCTTCCTATTTACTAAAGAATAATATATAAACCTACTAATAATCCTCCCTTTAAGCCTCTATAACTAATAGTAAAGTAAATCTTAGACCTTATTAAGATATATATATCTAAGTAGTAATATAGTGCTAATAACTATAATATACTTAAACTAAAGCTCTAAATCTTTAGGTAAAAGTATAAGCTTCTAGATATTAAACTAGAATAAGCTAGGTATATATTTAAAGTAATATTAAAAGGAAAAGCTTATTAATACTACTTAGACTACCTCTCTAAACCTAGTAACCCTTAGGACCTTACTACCCTTATAAGGAGAATAAAGGAGAGGTTTAAGACTAAAAATATAAGGCAGAAGTATCTCCTTAAATAGCATAATACTTTACTCTAGAAAACTATTAATAAAAACCCTAATAAATTAAAGATAGAATACTTTAATAAGCTTATTAAGAGGCTATTAATATTATAGTAAGCTATTCCTAACGTAGGTTAATTAGAAAGAGCCCTTAGGAACTAGATTATAACCGCTTATAATAGGATCCCTAAGTGCAGAGGATGCCTCACTAACCCTCTAGATAGCCTCTAATAATTCTATAAGTATATATATATAATAATCCAGCTTATTATAGAGGAATCCAGCGGTTAATATTAATTCCCTACTAATACCTAGACTCCTAATACCTTCTAGACTAATAGAAGGTATAATAGTAAGGGCAAAGAGTTATAATACCCTTTATAAAGGCAGAAAGGTAGAAGAGGCCCTCCCTATATAAAGAAATATTATATATATAGTAAAGAGGGATACTAGTTAATAAAGTATCCTAAGGAAGAGCGTAAGAAGGTATACTAGCGATATAAGAACCATTACCTAGTAGATACCTTATTATCCTTACTAGCTTTATATAATACCTTTCTTACCTAGTATAAAGGTACCCTAATAGAAGATCCTACTCCTTATCCCTCTAAAGTTAATAAGGTTGCCTAGTATATAATAAGCCTTAGATTTAACACTAAGCTAGAAGGAGAGGAAGAAGAAAGGGTACCTATAAGCTTCTTTACCTATAGTGTAACCCTTAATAGTTAGAAAACGGTTAAAGTCCTTATAAATTAAGCTATAATACATAGACTAAGTAAGAAGAATCTGTTTAATAATAGTGTTAAAATTATGCTATTTATAGCACTATTTTATAGGCCCACTAGTTGCCTAGTTGCGTTGTTGCAACGTTGGTTACAAGGCGTTGCCTGCAGCGTTGTTGGCTGTGACCTGCGTTCCTGCACACAACCAACCCACAGGCTTGTATGACTAAGCCAACTAGGCTACCCTATAGGGAAGCTAAAATCGACTGTAACTAGGGAACTAGTAGTCGTATAAAAGGCTGATGTATACTGTTCGAATCCTTGATTTTTTCCGGATTTTATGGTATATTTTATTTATAGGGTTACTTATTAGATTGCTTAGTTGGTGCACGTGGGTGGCTAGATTATATGGTCGTGAGTCGATTTTTTACTTTTCACATACAAATGAATTTTGCGGAAAATAAAAAATAGCTCCTAAGGCCTGGCTAGCGACCCCCTTCCGTCGATATAGTTAGTAGGTCTATAAGGGGACTTAGAAAATCCTCTTATTGCTCATTAGATCGTTCGTCTAGCTAGAAATCTACTATATTTAACTATCAACGCCCTATATCTTAAAGAATCGTTGTATTATAGTGAATCTAGAAGCCGCCACGTTAAATCTACTAGGGAGGTCTTCCTATCCCTCTAGTACAGATTCCCTTCCATTTTCAATAGGTTATAAGCCCGGAAGGCCTATAAGATTACTACATTACTGCGTTATTCTACTGCGATTAGTGCTTGATTTTAGGTACTAGTTACTCTCTACTAGACCTGTGGGCTCTTAGATTACAAAGGAAACCGCTAGTTTTTAAAGCTTTTCATCCGCTAGCACCACGCATCGCAACATCAGACCCTTAGTGTTGAATTCAACTACAGCCGCACCCGTAACTATCTAGTTACAACCACAACCTCTTTTTAGTGATTCTATTTACTGCCGCGACCGTTATATTTAATATTATCTACTCTGTAGATACGCTGCATCCTTTATAAATCATTGAACATCTAGTATCTTCATACTAGGCTTTTTAACCTATTGCAATACGTTACACGCACTATACGTTGTGTTGTGGCTGCTGCAATATCTATATCCTACGATTCCTATCCATCATTTTTGGTGTTAAGAAAATTTTCGCAGAGAATCTTCTCCAGTCCGTTTCTGCCCGCGCATACCGCAGACCCACTTTTAGACCTCAAGGGGCACCCTTTTAAACAGCCCCGCCGCACAATTTGCGTGCGCAGCCCGGTTGCACCACAACCTAGCTTCTAGCGCGCGATATTTACAATAGGAATAAATTTAGAGATCTTACACAGGATATCTTTTAAGATCCTAGGGAACTTTTTAAGAGATAGCACCACCGAATTATAAGGGTAAGGGACCTACTGCAGGCCCTTCTAGCCCTCCTAGGGACCCTGATAGGATGGATATAGAAGGTCTAGCTGTTCAAGCCAGTGCTTTTTAACAACAGATACAAAGCTAAATTAAACAACAAGGCAAGACCTTAACTGATTTTATTAAGCATACTGAGTCAAATTGTCTAAAAAACGAGGCTAGCATTAAAGATCTATTAGATAAATTAACGCAAACCATAACTATTATGCAAGGTCTTTAGGATTCTTCTACTAAGCTAAGGGAAGAAAATACTAAAGCTCCGGTAGAAGACCTGCCTGCTATAACTACTTCTGCGAGTTTACCTTCTAGTAACTTATAAGCTGCCTTTAATATAGGGGCTATTAAGGAACTAAATAAGAAGGTTCACTCTATTCCTAAGGGAGCTAAGTTAAAAGGCCCTGAAAACTATAATCAGTGGAAGCAAGCCCTGAGCATTCAATTTAGAGCCCTAGGATTGCCTGAATTTATAGATAATCCTAGCTTAGCAGGCCATCTAGCTAACTATAATCAAGCTATTCTTTTAATGATATTAAGAGATAGTTGCCAACCTAGGCCACAGGCAGCTATATGTTAGCAAAAATCCCCTGAAGAAGCCTATAAAGTCCTTATTAGGTAGTATTCGCAGAGTGCTAAAATCCAGCGAGGTACGCTATACACTAGCTACTACTCCCTAAATTTTTTAAATTATAAGGGATCTTTAGAGGCTTTTAATGCTAATTTTAATAACTTACTAGCTAGACTACAGCTTTGTAGTGTAGAGATCGCTCCTATAGATCAAGTAAACCATTATATCAACGCATTAAAGCAGACCTTTCCTAGCTAGGCTAAGAGACAAAGATTTACTATCAGAGCTGCTAGGGCACAAGGGCTGCCTGTAAATACCCTAAATTTACAGTTCCTTATGGCGGATTTATTAGAAGAGCAGAGGGATAAAACCTCCCCTATAGCTAAAGCTCTTAGCTATAAGGCTTCTAATAATAAGGGAAATTCTAAGGATAAGGAAAAGAAATCATCTAATCCTAATACTAAGAAGGACTCTACCAACGCCACTAAAGAGCAGGATAAGAAGGATTTAAACCCTTCTAAAGCCTCTAGGAAGAAAAAGCAGAAGAAGAAGAGTGGTAACGGGGATAATAAAGGAAAAGAAGCTGCTTTTGCGTTAGGCTATAGCCTAGCCACGGGATACGTTGAAGAACTAGATTCTAGCGAGTCTAGCAGCGAGGATAGTAGTGATTCCGAATCTGATTTGGATACCTCTAGTACCACTACTACTAGTAACACTACTAGTAAGCCTACTTTTAGCTACTCTAATGATGTGGTTAAAAACTCCCTTCTATACAATACAGGTTCTTCTTGTCATATTTGTAATAATAGGGCTTTCTTTAGGGACTTTAAGCCTCTTAAGAAAGGTTAAACCGGCCCTATAATTACAGCAGGAGGACCTATTTATCCTAAAGGAAGAGGCACCGCTGTTTTTAACGTTCTAGTTAAGAAAAGTCCACCAGAATATAGGCCTTTAGCTCTACTAGATACCCTATATTTCCCCGGTATAGATACCAACCTAGTTAGCGGTTTATCCCACTATCTTAAGGGAGGTTATCTAGCTAAAGATCAGCTTTTCCTAGCCAATAAAAGCCCCTATGGGTTATTAGAACCTACTAAACACGGCTTCTTTTTGCAGATTAAGGGGCAAGCTACTCCTAAGATCTGCAAGCATTCAACCCACCTCTCCTTTATGGGCCAATAACAACGAGCCTATAAGACCAAATTAGGGTTTTCCTACCCTATAGAGGTTCAAATTCCGCAGCTAGCATTCAATCCCGAGGAATATCAACGAATCGAAGAATTAAATTCCGATGAAGAAGACGAAGATTCAGCCTTATGTCCCACCGAAGCTCCTCCTAGTCAGGCATCTTCTATAGGGGGTTTAGAAGGTCCATACCCTAATGACTTAGGTGACGATAGTGGCCGTCTACTGCCCCCAGAGGCCTGTGATTCTTAAGAGGCCTGGCAACAGAGGGAGTGTCAGGGTCACAGAGGCAATAGAGCGACAGAGGCTATGAAGGCGATGGCATCATGTACAGTAGGGCCTAGTCGTGGCTCGCAGCGCCCTAGCTATAAGGTCGCCGCGAGCTAGTTATATGCACGTAGAGGGGGTATTTAGGCAAAGGTCGCACATATAGAATGTGGGAGGCTAGAGATTAAAACCTTTAAGCACACACACCTACCTTCTAGTTATATAGCTACTACCTTAATTATACTATTACCCTATTTATTATATTTAGCCTAGAAGCCTTAATAAGTTAATCTCTCTTTCCTATTAGGGTAATAGGCTATTAGTAGGTTAAGGATATTAGTACTATATAGAATAAACACCTATTTAATAGGTACTAATAACTCTAGAGCGAACACGCTATATAAAGATATATTTATAGATTAATACCTGCTCCTAGAGCATAAGTCTTCTTATCTAACTACCCTAGAGAATTCCTATGTGTTAGAGCTAGCTATTAATAATAAAGAAGCTATATTAAACTATAGCCTTATATAAGTAGAGGTATAGCTATAAATTACCTAAAAAAGATATAAACTTAAGTAGCTATAGAAAAATTTATAGGAAGTGAATACCCCTCCTTAATTAGATAATACTAACTAAGGCTCTACTTCTACCCTATAAACCCCTCCTACTTAAGCCCCTATCCCTATTCCCTAGTTAGCACTAACTATACTAGGGCTATATAGATATAGTATAGTAAAGATATAGCTTAAGACTCCTATATATAAGGGGGATACCTATAAGAATCTATAGATATTCCTAGTAGATTTAAATATGGTTTTTACTATAGATTAGAATATATTTATAAATAATATAATAAAGGTTATATATACTAGTAGCTACCTAGTAGATAAGGTAAAGTAATAGTAGATATGTTTTACTACTATAGATAGTTATATAGACTACTAGAGCTATACTTAGATAGAGTTTGTGTAATAGTTAAAAACTAGAGGAATAGATAAAGATAGTTACTACCTAGAAGCTATAGGAACACTATTAACCCTCTAGTAAGGTAAGGACTAGTTATTCTAAGTATTTATTAAGGTTTAGGGTAAGGTAGAAGTAGAATTACCTAAGCCTATACCTAAGCCTATAAGAATTACCTAGTTTATATAGTGCCTAAATAGCACTATAAAGAAGTAGGTATTTAGCTAAGAATACCCTATAAGTTAGAACTATCTTATAGGCTAAGGAAAGAAGGTAGAAGTAGTAATAAAAGAGGAAAAAGGGCCCTACTATAAAGGTAACTAAGGAGGTAACTAATAGAAGAGGAGGAATTACTTAGCTTTACTAGAAGGTAGGTTATAGGAAGGATGCCGCGTAGAAATAGGGGGCTTACCTATTACCTATTTTAAGTGTAAAAAACCAGGCTACCTCTTAACTAAGTGCCCTAAGCTAGACTATAGTATCTACTATAGAGGTAGCTATACTACTAACTAGCACTAAGGCAGCGGTAACTAAGCTAAGGGCTAGTTAAACCTAAATAAGGCCCTAATTAGCTTAGTATAACCCTAGGAAAACGCTCTTAATATAATATAACTTAATAAGAATAGGTAATTAGACCTATAAATTCGTATAGAAGTTAAGTTATAGTAAGATTACTACTAGGTAGTAGTACTAATGCTATTTAACCCTGGCGCTATATATTCTTTAATTTATCTAGATATATTAATAGACCTAGACTAGGTAAATATATAACTAAGTAATAGCACGCTTAAGAGTGTGTCTAGTAATATTATACTATATTAAGGAATTTTAAAAAAGGTAATATTAGTAAGGGATAGCATAGGATATATAAAGATATGCTAAGTTAGCTACTATATTACTAATAGTAGCGAAAAGCTAGTGCTAGGCATTAACTAGGTAAGATAATATAAACCTATTATAATATTATAGGGGAAAAGACTTTAGAGACACCCTATAATAAAGGAATATATCTTATTAGTAATAGGGTTATAGGATAGATAGCATATAGAGAAATACTTATTAGTTATAGTAATACTTCCCCCCTAGTTAATAGGTCTAATTAAGCGCATAGCCTCTATTAGGGACGCGCTAAAAGAGCAGAAACTAAGCAGCGTCTATATAATAATAAATCTATCTAATACTATTTATAAGGTAGCCCTCCTAGAAGTCTATATAGAGTTTAAGGATATATTCTTAAGCTATAAGGCTAGTACCCTCCCTAGATTAGGTAGGCGGATATATATAATTAAATTAGAAGAAGGAAAAACACTGCCCTAGGGACCTATATATAACCTAGCTAAGAAAGAGCTACAGGTGCTCCGCGAGTACCTAGCGAGTGCGTAGGAATAAGGTTAGATCTAAAGATCCATTAGCCTAGTAGGTGCCCTAATCCTATTTATACTAAAGAAAGGGGGAAAATTATAACTATACGTAGATTATAGGGGCCTAAATAAGATTATAGTTAAGGATAAGGCCCCTTTGCCCCTAATTCCAGAAATCTTAGATTAGCTAAGAGGTATAAAGATCTTTATAAAGTTAGACCTCAAAGATACATACTATTAGCTATATATTCACAAGGGAGATAAGTAGAAGATAGCTTTTTAGTGTAGATATAGTTACTTTAAGTATCTTATAATGCCATTTAGGCTTGTTAATACGCCTACTACCTTCTAAGAATATATTAACATAGCTTTAGAAGGTCTTATAGATATTATCTACATTATCTACCTTAATAATATCCTAATATATAGTAGCGACGTCTTAGAGCATAAGAATTATATTAAGTAGGTTCTTAAGAGGCTTTAAAGCGCTAATCTTTTTATTAACCTAGATAAGTGCTAATTCTCCGTTAAGGAAGTTAAATTCCTTAGTTACATAATCTCCCTAAAAGGAATCTTAATAGACCCTAGTAGAGTTAAAGTAATTACAATATAGCTAATACCTATCTATATGTTTAATATCTAATCTTTCCTAGGATTTACTAGTTTCTACAGGCGCTTTATTAAGTATTATAGTAAAATTATTATCCTATTAACTAACTATCTATAAGGGAAATAACTAGTAAAGTTTAAGCTAGAGCCCTATAAGCTAGTGGCGTTTAGAGAACTATAAAAGTGATTCTAGGAGGCACTAATTTTAGTGTATTTTAATCCAGCGCTACTATTATAAGTTAAGACTAATACCTCTAGACACGCGATTAGAGCTATCCTTATAATATTAGTGCTAGGTTACTAGCACCCTATAGTGTTTATATTAAGGAAGTTAAAGGACACTAAATTACGCTATATAATGCTAGACATAGAGCTACTAGCGATTTAGGAGGCCTTTTAAACTTAGAGGTATTACCTTACTTACTTAGCTTACCTAGTAAAAGTAATAATAGATTACTTAAACCACAAATACCTTGTTTTAAAGCCTAAGCTAATAAGCCAGCAGGTCACTGCGTTAGATAAGCTATGCCTATTTAACTTTATTATTAAATACTAGGTAGGCAAGCTAAATCCTGCTAATGCTCTATTATAGAGATTAGATTATATTAGTAAGGAAAGGAAAGCTAAGGTATTTATATCTTAGTTACTAACCTTCCTTGCTAAGTTCGCTGCTATTAGGCTATAGGGGCACTATAATAAGCGTAGTACCACCACTAGTCTAGCAAAGCTATGGTGTGTTAGGTTTGTAATTAGCAAGTAGCGTGAGAGTAGTGGTAACTCTATTAATACCCTATATCTAAGATTGCTACCTATTAATAGTATAGTAAGAAGTCTAATAGTAGGTAGGAGAACCTCTATAAAGTTAATCTCCACTAGGCTAATTAGATAGTTTATAGGTATTACTAAAGAGCTATAGGCTTATAGTATTATTATAGTAAGAATCTTAGCGGTTTAGAGAACCTCTGCGATATTAAACTCCGCTATTAGGAGCAAGGCATAGGAATTAGAAGCCCTAATTCTAGTCTTATTATTAGAAGCGCAATAAGGGGACGCCTTTATAGCGCAGCGGAAGTTATTACTAATAAGTAGCGACTCTGGTGTGTTAGGACTATAGTCAATCGGTCCCTCTAAGCTAGAGGCTAAAGGGTTATAGACATAGACTAGGGTGCTCTCTAAGTTACTAATATATAATAATTAAGTTTTTATTCTATAAGGTATATAAAAAGAAGTCTTACTATTAACCTATAATAATCCTATAGTGGGTTATTAGGGGGTTAGCAGAACCCTCTATTAAATTATAGGCTAATATTACTGGCTATTAATAAAGAAGGACGTTAAGTCACATATATAGACTTATATTAATTATTAAGTTTCAAAGCTAAGGTTATATAAACCTTATAGCAAGTTAGCTACGCTACCGGTGCCTGATTGCCCTTTCTAAGAATTATTAATAGACTTTATTATAGGCTTGCCGCTAGTAAAGGATTAGAAGCATTAGATACATAACGCGATACTGGTTATTATAGACTAATTTTTAAAGTATAGTATTTATATACTAGTGTCTACATACCTATCTAGCAATAGGCTAGCTATAGTGTTCCTAGAAAATGTTTTTAAGGACTATAGTGCCCTAGAAGGTATTATTACAGACTAAGGGTTAATATTTACTAGCGGATTCTAGAGGATATTCTACTACCTAATTACAATAAAGCAGTAACTAAGCACCGCGTTCTACCCCTAAATAGATAGATAGATAGAGTAATTAAACTAGGTTCTTAAGCACTATCTAAGAGCCTATATATACACTAAATAGGATAACTAGGTAGAATATCTACTAATAGTATAGTTTGCCTATAATATAAGTAAGCATAGTAGTTACGGCCTAATGCTAGCAGAGGCGCTATATAGGTATAACCTAAGGGGACTACACTAGGCTATCCTAATGCCTAATTTAGTAAATAACTAGGTAGAAAATAAAGTCTTAGAACTAAGATAAAGATACTTAGAGATTAAGTAGCTACTAAGTAATGTATAAGTATAGTAAAAGAAGTACTATAATTATAAGAGAATACTAATAGAGTTTAAGGTTAGAGATTATATATTACTATTAATAAAAAATATTAACCTAAGATACCTAAGCTAAAAGCTTGCTACGAAGTACCTAGGGCCCTATAAGATTAAAAAGGTAGTTAGTAATCATAGCTTAGCTTACTAATTATAATTACTAGCTAGCTTAAGACTTTATAATGTGTTTAATATTATAAGCCTTAAACCCTTTAAAGGGGACCCTACTAGCTATATAGATATATCCTTGCTGCGAGATAACGTTAAAGATAATAAAGAAGAGTTTAAAGTTAAGAGAATTATTTTACATTACTATAATAGAAAACGACGTAAATACCTAGTAAAGTAGAAAGGCTATAATAGTTTAGAAAATTCATAGGTATTAAAAAGGGATTTTATTATAAAGGATATTATAAATAATTATAAGTAGTAATTAAGTAGCTAGTTTATAGAGATATAATTACTTTAGTAATTTAGCATATAAATATCCTATAATATAAGTTATATTCTTCTTAAAGCAAAAAACTACCTTATAGCTATCTAGTATCTACTATTCTATTATTATATTAGCGGCCGCATTTTTGTCTATAGTAGCTATAGGAGCCTTATTATTAGAAGACTCCTCCTTATCCCTATAAATAAATATATAAAGCTCTTTAGGGAGCTTAGAGGGGCTAATATAGGTAGGGATATTAGAAGTAAACTTAGTAAACTAGTAGCGAGTTAGTAAATTAAAAGCTATGCCTAAAATAATAAGATATTACTATTAGAGCATACTAGGTAATAAAGCATAGGCTATTCGTAATATTAATCTATACCTTAAGGTTTATAGCGTTAAATAGCTGCGATATTATAGCGCGCTTATTAGCATTAGCCTCACACATAGCCTTAGCGGTTAATTAAGCCTAGCGAATATATCTATATTAATTAGTATTTTTTATAGCTAGGAGGGCGTTATATAACTTATATTTAGCCTATATAAAACCCTAGTAATAAGTTAGCTATAACTAAGTTATTAGAGTTAATATTCTTACTAGATACTTATAATATTAAATGCCTTCTAGGATATTTCTTATTATCTTAAATAACTTATAATATAATTTCGTAATTTAGGTAGGACACTAGTAGTATATTAGTTATCTAGAAGTAGTTTCTATTAGAAAGGTACTTATACTAATATATAATTTATTATTTTTTATATAATAAGCGCACTTAGAGGAATTTCCTAGCTAAAGTTAGTAATAAGAAAGCAGTAAGTAAGTAGCTTAGTTATACTAGGAGAATAATAATACTTATTAGGAATAGGTTTCCTATTAATAATATATTATAGCTTACTACTATTATCTTTAGGTATAATCTACTAGATAGTAGCCTACTAACTATAGCGTAGATATAGGATCTTAATACTACTATTTAGTAAGTTAGCTACTATAATACTATAAGTAAGAGGTAAAACTTATATAGTAGTCTTAGAAGCTTAGGATAGCTATTTATAAGGAGATTTTTCTAGGGCAGGAGCTAAGGAACTAGGAGTTACTAGGCGGATAGTAGATATAGTAAACTAGCTATAAGTTAGTAGTAAGTAAGTAAGGAAGTAGGGTAGTAAGAGACTAATAATAAAGGAGCTTAGAAGTAAGAGCTAGGAATAATATAATCCTAGGTAAGGTTAGTAACTACTAAGTAATAGTAGCAGGAGCACTACTATAGGGCTAGTAGGGCTAACTTATAATTTACGTGAAGTAATTAAGAAGGATAAAGAAGAAAGGAAGAGATAAAGGGGGGGAAATCTAGGCTCTTTTATATTAACTATAGCCCCTTAAGTAATCTATATAGGCAGCAAAAGTAAGCTATAGGTTAAAGAGTTAGCGTTATAGCTACTAATAGTAAGAATTATAGCTAGTTACGCACACCTAGTAAGTTTATAGTAACTTCGCTAGAACTTATAGTTAAACTCACTTAGATATATAGTGTCTAATACCCTATCTATTTAACCTAATTAGAAAATTTAATATAGGGTATCCACTTCTATAGAAACTATAATAAAGATAATATAAGTATTTATAAAGTAACTCTATAGCTATAATTATATAGTAATTAAGAGCTTATAAGCAAGGTAGGGAATAATCCGCAACCTATGTTAATAAGGCTATTATATCTCCCTATGCGTTATATTATAATATAAAAAGTTATTTAGATTTACATAGGAAATTAAGATAGTAAGTTTACACTAACTAGGCAGCTAGTTATAATTAAGGGTAATTATAAAGGAGAGGGGGAACTATATTAGGGTTATAGAGGTAATAGAGCAATAGAGGCTATAAAGGTAATAGCATTATGTACAGTAGGGCCTAGTTATGGCTTATAGCGCCCTAGCTATAAGGTCGCAGCAAGCTAGTCACGTGCACGCAGAGGGGGTATTTAGGCGAAGGTTATACACATAGAATATAGGAGGCTAGAGATTAAAACCTTTAAGTACACACACCTACCTTCTAGTCACATAGCTGCTACCTTGATCATACCATCACCCTGTTCATCATATTCGGCCCAGAAGCCTTGACAGGGAGCTAGGGGATAATAGCTCTAAAAAGCTAAATTCTAGTTATAAGAAGTTACTAGATTTAGCCCTTCTTTGGCACATTCGGTTAGGTCACATTGGCCTCCCTTTACTAAAGAAATCTTCGAAATTAGCTAAAGGGATCCCTGATTTTTCCGCCATTAAAGATAAGGATTTCAACTGCATAGCCTGTATGCAATCGAAGGCTATTAGAAGACCTACTAAAAGACCTATTCAGGACCCCCCTAGGGTTTTAGATATCCTAGAGGGAGATACGGTTAAAATCGAACCTATACCACATAATAAGAAGGCCCTAGTCCTTATCCTTATTAATCGAAAATCCCGGTATAAATAGTGCTTTTCATTAGCTAATAAAGAAGGTCAGACCCTTTATACTACTATTAAGGGCTTCTTTAAGGCCCTGAAAAACCAATATAACGCGTATCCTAGGCACCTTCACTTCGACGGAGGTACTAAAATCAACAACGAACTTCAGTCTTGGTTATCTTCTAAGGGAATTTGCTTTAGCACCTCTTGCCCCTATATTCACAAACAGAATAGGCTAGTTAAGAGGGCTATTAGGGTTATCCTAGACCGGCTTAGAGCTACACTTTAGTGGTCTAAGCTGCCTTTATATCTATGGTCTTATATCCTTCCAGCCATAGTGGACTTAGTTAATATCACCGCCAATACAACTAAGCCCCTAACCCCTAAGCAGCTATTTCTAGCTAACTTAGAGCCTAAGACTATCTATAAGCCTGATTTTTTAAAGATTAGGGCTATAGGGTCTTATTACAAGGTTCTAATACCTCCGGAGCAGAGATCAAAGCTTTAGAAGCTAGCCCCTAGGACTATCCCTAGCCAGCTACTTGCTACTCTAGGTTCCAGCGTTTATCTTGTTTATATACCCTCTAAAAGGTTAGTCATTAAGACTAGCTTTATTAAGATTATAGAGGATATAAGCTCTGTAGGGTCCCCTAAGCCTTTAGGGAGCTATCCTTCAGAGGGAGAAGCCGATATCTCACGAGATCTAGAGGTTCAGGATAGCTATCCAAAGCCTCTAGCGCCCCCAGCGCCCACAGCGCCTGCAGCGCCCGCCGCGCCTACAACAACGCCTGGGACGACCGCTGTAACGCCTCTAGCGCTACCCCTAGAGAGCCCAAGCTCTAGCGCCCCTAATAAAGGTGCTATCAAAAAACCGTTTTCAGATTCGGATTCTTTAATCGACCCTGATTCTATAGATATCAATGATTTTAATTTATCTTCTTTCGTTAAGGAGATATGCTTCAAGGCACAACAAAAGGCTAAATCGTCATCTAACAACAACAATCCAGATACCCCCAAGACCTAGAAACAAGCATTAAAAAGCAAGGATAGCTAAAAATAGGTTAATGCTACCTTTAGCGAATTTAAGCAGCTACTAGCTGCTAGAACTTTTAAATTTATAGGGATAGACTAGATTCCTAAGGGCCGAAAAGTTCTTAAAAATAGGCTTATCTATAAGCTTAAAAAGGATAAAGAAAATAATCCTATAAAACACAAGGCCTAACTCGTTGCAAAAGGCTTTATGCAGATAGAAGGTCAGGATTATATCAAGACCTACGCTGCTACTAGCATTCCCCCTAGTTGGCGGATATTACTAGCCCTAGCGGCTTGTAATAACTAGGAAGTTAAATAGGTTAATTTTATAGGGGCCTTCTTAAACAGCTTATTAAAAGAAGCTATTTATATGCAGATCCCTAATAGATTCGTTGAATTTGCCGAAGCTGCTACGCCTAAGATAGCTAAATTACTTAAAAAATACGGCTATAATCCCTCTTAAAAGCAGGTTATTTTCCTATAGAAAGCTTTATATAGATTAAAACAGAGCTCTAGAGAGTGGCAGCAGGCCCTAAAGGAACTTCTTCGAAAATTAGGCTTCCACCCCCTTATATCTAACCCGGCTGTCTTCTTTAACCCAACTACATCTACATATATAGCGACTTATATAGATAACTGTCTTCTAATAGGACCGGATCTAGCTTATATTAATAAGCTAAAGAAGCTATTACATAAAGCTTATCCTATAGAAGATCGTGGGCCAGCCGAATTTTTCCTAGGCATTTAAATCACTAGAAATCAAAAGAAAGGGACCCTAACTATCCACCAGTCCCAGTACATTTCTGAAGCCCTAGAGAGATTCAATATAAAAGATACTAGGCCTGCTAAAATTCCCCTATAACCCGGAATTATAAAGCAGGCAGCCCACCTAACTAAACCTCTTTCCCCCTCCGATCACAAGCTTTATCAAAGTATTATAGGGACTATTATATACTTAATACTCCTTACAAGACCTGATATTACCTTTCCGGTTCAGTGGCTTTCAACAGCGTTAGCTAAGCCTTATATAGAGCACTTAAATGCTGCTAAACATCTGCTTAGATACCTTCTAGGCTCTATAAGTTACTCTATAACTTATAGAAGGTCTAAACACGCTACTACAGCTTCTGCAACCCTTATTGGCTTCTGTGATAGCGACTTCGCGGGAGATAAGTCCTCTAAATCAACCTATGCTTATCTCTATAAGCTAGCTAAAGGACCTATTAGCTAGAAATCAAAGAAAGTAACTACAATAGCTTTATCAACATTAGAGGCCGAATCAGATGCTCTATATAAAGCTATTAGGGAGCTAGAGTGGCTCTATGGCCTTTTTAAGGAAATTAAGCTACCTATAGCACCTCCTATTCCGATTTTTAGTAATAATTAAGGCGCTATAACGACCGCTAATAACCCTGCTCTTCACAGCAGAACAAAGCATACCCTACTAAAATTCAACTATACCAGAGAAAAGGTACAGAAGGGTATAGCTAAGGTTATCTATATTAACACTAAAGAGATACCTGCAGATAGCTTAACTAAGCCCCTGCCTAACAATAAATTTCAACAATTTATTCAACTATTAGGTCTTACGAACACAAAGGCCTAGTTTTAAAGAAAACCAACTAAAAAGTCAAAAAATCTTAAAATCAACAAAAACACTGGAATTCCGTTGAAAAGTTATTAATTTTAGTTAAAAAGTTATTGGATTTATTATTGAATTTATGGTTAACTTAGATATCTATTAAAGAGCTAAGTTCAGGTATCGAATTAGTTACCTTATACTTTTCTAGAGGGAGTGTTAAAATTATGCTATTTATAGCACTATTTTATAGGCCCACTAGTTGCCTAGTTGCGTTGTTGCAACGTTGGTTACAAGGCGTTGCCTGCAGCGTTGTTGGCTGTGACCTGCGTTCCTGCACACAACCAACCCACAGGCTTGTATGACTAAGCCGACTAGGCTACCCTATAGGGAAGCTAAAATTAACTGTAACTAGGGAACTAGTAGTTGTATAAAAGGCTGATGTATACTGTTCGAATCCTTGATTTTTTCCGGATTTTATGGTATATTTTATTTATAGGGTTGCTTATTAGATTGCTTAGTTAGTGCACGTGGGTGGCTAGATTGTATGGTCATGAGTCGATTTTTTACTTTTCATATACAAATAAATTTTACAGAAAATAAAAAATAGCTCCTAAGGCCTGGCTAGCGACCCCCTTCCGTCAATATAGTCAGTAGGTCTATAAGGGGACTCAGAAAATCCTCTCATTGCTCGTCAGATCGTTCGTCTAGCTAGAAATCTACTATATTCAACTATCAACGCCCTATATCTTGAAGAATCGTCGTATTATAGTGAATCTAGAAGCCGCCGCGTTGAATCTACTAGGGAGGTCTTCCTATCCCTCTAGTACAGATTCCCTTCCATTTTCAATAAATAGGAACGCCGCTAGGCCTCCTTACCTATTCCTACTTAAAGACTATTACTTGTCTAAGGCCTTCTAAGGTATTATGCTAGATACTAGAGCGGCATAGTTCTTTACAGCAGGCTAATCTTAAGTTATAGCACTATAGAAGATAATGCTAAAGATTTATCTTAATACTATAAGGGCAGGCAAAGCAGTTATTATATTTAGTAAAGGCTAGCTAATTATATTACTTAGAATAATTAACATGCCTATACCCTTTAGTAATATTACTTTTTATATAATATAGATAAATACTCCCTTCCTGCTTTACCTTAATAATATAGGCTAATTAAGGATTAACTTTATTACTACTAAGAATATACTCTAGTAAGGGAATATTAAGGTACCCCTAGTATATAAATAGGGCTATATATAGATACTACTAATATAAGATAAGAAGGTAGTAGTGTAGAATTATTTAACTAAGATTAAATTATAGTGTTTATATTACTATTTTAGTTATCCTTTAGTACGCTAACTCTATAATCTCCTAAGTAATATAGGGCATAAGATTACCTTTAAAGCTATTAAGGTAATATTAAAGGTATGCCACTAGTGCTAGATAAATACTAATAGCCCCTATTACTTTAAATTTACCCTTAAGGATAAGTATGCCTTTAACTTTAAAGTAATAATTAATATTATATACCTTAATAGCAACTGCCTAATGCTCTACGCGGTAGATATAGCCACAGCATTCTACGTAGTAAGATTCCTTCCTAATATCTTAGCTAAAATAACTTAGGAAGCCCTTAGAATATGCTAGATTAATATATACTAAGGACCTCCTAATTAGATTATTACTAATACTAGTATAAACTTTTGTAGCAAAGAATTTCGCTAATTTATAGCATTAATATTAATCTCCGTTAAAGAGATTCTAATTAAGGTATATTATAGTATTAGAAAAGTTAAGAGATATTATAGACTACTCTAAAGGGCCTATAATATTATCTAAAGAGAATGCCTAATAACCCTAGAACCTATTGCCCTATAGATAGCTATAAAAGCCCTTAATAATACTATAGGTCTAAATAGCCTTATTTTAACCCTCCTTATCTTCAGCGCCTACCCCTATATATTAAGTAACTCTCCTTTATTACTAGAGATCTTATAATATGTTATTACTATATAAAAGGCAATAAAGAAGGTTAAGCGCCTCTATATAATCTAGAAAGTTAGCAAAGCCCTTATAGTAAGGAATAGTCTAGATATAAGTAAAACCCTTAACCTCCTACTTAGATTACTAGTCTAAGTTTAGTATAAAGGTAAAGGGTAGTAAGGCCTATATAACCTCCTCTTTATTAATAAAGAGACCTATACCCTTAACCTCCTATAAGGCCTAAAAGCCTTCTACTTAACTTCTATTAGACCTTATTATAAAGACCCTAATATAGAAGCCCTCCTACCTTAGGAGGATAGAGAAGAGGGAGAGGCCTAAACTAGGCTACCTAGTAAGACCCTAGAGATCCCGCTAAAGAGATACCTAGGTAGACCCTAAAAGAACCCTCTAGTAATTATTAATAAGACTAATATATTTATCTTAGCTAAGGAGGAAGCTAACCTTAACCTTATAATTTAATTATATAAGGAAGGCATTATTATAACCCCTAGCGCACTATTTAAGCTCTCTATAAAGACTAAGATTAATACACTAATTAATTAGGGCATATTTAAATTTATTACCTATAATAAGAGAGAGTATAGTAGTAAGTAAATCTTTAATTTATAAATTATTAATAAGGTAAAAGGCAAGATAGGCTAGCTATATAAGAAATTAAGGCTTATAGTATAAGGCTTTAGAGATAAGGTAAAGTAAGTAATCTTAATATAGGCTCTAATAATCTAATAAGCTAGTTAACGCCTTATTCTTATAATAGCACCTTCTCTCTTAATAAAGGGATTTATCCTATAGATTTATAATATTACCTAGGCCTATATCTAATTAACCACGCGATTAAATAGGGTAATCCTCGCGTAGCTTCTAACCTAAATCTATAACTAATACCCTAAGGGAATAATTATAAGGGTAATTAAACCACTCTATAGTATTATAGAGGCTAGAACACACTAGTAGGTAATATACTATAGGCACTATAGAGAGAAGCTCTAGATAGAGACTTCTACATATAATCTATACCTATTAGTAATTATAGAAGATAGCCTAGAATTTATATATATAGGTATATAGACTAATAATACTCTTAGGCTATTAGATAAGGAGTTCTCTAAGAAAGAAGAGAGAGAATTAACTATAGTAGCTTTTATAGTAAAGCTAAAGTAATTCCTCCTTAAGAATAATTCCCTAACCTTTAATAGGGGAATTATTAAATTAGTAGCTAGTGTAGCTATTTTACTTTAATAAAAAGGCTAAAGTAGTAAGCTTAATTTAATCCTACTTATAGATTTAAAGTAGAAGTATATTAAATAAAGAGCTTAAGGTGCCTATATTACCTTAATCTACTAACTAGAAGCCTACTATAATCTATCTATTACTACTTAATACTAAGAACTAATAATTAAGAATATTAAAGCCCTTAATTACTAGATCTAATAGTAGATAGATTACCCTAATTAAGGCCTGATATTTATTCTAATTAACCTTACTAAAGCAAAGCTATATATATTTATAGATAGGTTATTTATAAATAATTAGGACCTTACCTTATAGCTTAGTTATATACTAATCCTTACTAATAAAAACTATAAGGATAGTAAGTTTATAATTAAAGGTAATATTATATACTTTAGCTTAATAAAGAGTAAGAGAGTTATATAAAGTATACTTACCTCTAAGGTCTATAGTATAGTTACTAGTGTTAATATAGTATATATAATAGCTACTACCCTTTATATACTTATAAACTAATTAAATCTCCTTACTACACTAGTTATAGTATATATAGATTTATACTCCCTCTATAAGTGCCTTATTAAGCTTAGTATAATAAAGGAGAAGTACCTAATAATTAATATTATAGCCCTATAATAATTATATAAATACTATAAGCTTTATAAGATTTATTAGATTAATAGAGTAGATAACCTAGCTAATACCTTTATAAAGGTATTACTAAATAAGGCCCTAGAGTAGTTTATCTCTAGTAACTAGATAATAATCTAGATAGAAGGGTAGGTAACCTATATAGAGAATAGCCCCTATAAATAGTAGTAGGAGGGTAACCTATAAGAAGGATAGCCCTATAGGTAATAATATTAAAGAACTATTAATCCCTATACTATAAGAAGAAGTAATTTTCCCTAGTATTAGGGGATTATTAACCCCTATACTATAGGAGAATATAGATCCTACCCTCTTAGGGATAGTAAAGGAAATTAGAGAAGAAGTAATACTCTAGGGGAAGTAGGAGAAGAAAAGGGAAGAGAAGCTATATAGCTTCTTCTCTAACCTCTAGGGAGGGCCTCTAGTAATTCTATAACTCTATATAATCTATATAGAGTATAGAGCTATAAGGGAGGTTCTCTTTTAGATTTATAAGATACCTATACTTTACTTTAATAGGGATAGAAAGGTAAATATAGGAGATAATAAGGTTAAGAAAAGGGGTAAAGGGAAGGAAAAGAGGTAATAGGATAAAGAAGTTACTATATAGATATTATTAATAATATTAGGAAGGGAAAAGGGATTTAAAAAGAGGCCTACTTACCCTCTTAGTAGGAGATTAAAGATAAATTATTACTTTCTTTTATTATTACCTACTATAGGTATATACTACTTCCCCTTCCTTTTCTTTATTAGTCCCCTTTATTAGGGGATTATAACCCTTTCTATTATTATCTATTACTTTATTAGTAATTAATCTTATATATTAATAATTATATTAAAAAGAGAGTTCCTAGTGTTAGAATAAGCATAATATTAATTACGCTTAGTAACCATAATTCCCTTTAGCTAAAGGTTAGCCTAACCAGAAGAAGGTCGGCTACTACGCGTGTGTGCGTGCATGTGCGCATGCCCCCCTTCCTGCCTACGGGCAGGCCTACGATAGGGCAGGGCCCGGGTCACGTGACCTACCTATATCACGTGACCCACATAGCTGCAGCTGCCTTTTTTCCCTCTCACAGGAGCCCTCTCTTTTCTAGCTTCCTTAGATAGAACATATAGCTTACGATAGATTATTTAATTAATACTATCACGAGCGCGCCTAATTGATAACTGGCCATTATCACACCTGGTGATTCCAACAGTTTTCCTCTCTTGATTTTCGGCAAATGGTACATCAGCAAATAATCCATAGCATCATAACATTACATAAATAGCCAAGTGACAGAGTGAATGCCCTAGTTTAATCTCCTCGACAGAGTATGGAATCTTCATGTACAAATATTAGAACACACAACGATCGAATGCAGGCAAGACTGTCGTCACCCGTTCTCGACACATAATGCAGCAACTACGCTAATGTCATCAGGTTTTCCTAGAGTGGCCGAGTCAATATACGTAAAATACGATAAAGGTGCTGCGTGGCAATGCAAAAAGACATACCTCCTTCACTGGCCAATCCTTCTTCAATGCCTTTTTCCATGAAAGGGCTCTCCGCAAATGGATCCATGGCGATGAGTCTCGCCGCCTCGACCAGATCAGCCGCTGCGACTTGCATACCTCCTTGCCGACCACCGGTTCTTTCTTCTTGCGGAATCTTTGACCGACCTGTTTCCCAGCTGGCGATGCTCTGCACAATACTTTCCACGATCTCATGCTCCCACAGATTATCAATGACACCATCACTCATCGCGAGAACGACATCTCCGACCTTCAAGTCCACCTGGTCTGCAACGGCATTGGCCTTGGGCGTGTCGGGGCTGTTGGTGCCCAGCTGTCTGGGACAGTCGAACCAATGCCATTGCTCCTTCGTCTTGAAGATGACTTCCTTCTTTTGGGGTCGAATCACCATGACCTGGCAGTCTCCAAGGTTGGTGACGAGCAGGAGTGGCGTAGGAGCAGTTGATGCGTTGTCTTCTGTGAGTCGATAGTGTAGTTGTGCGCCGCAAGTAGTAGTAGTGCCTTGCCAGTCGTGGGCAACTGTTGCTTCGAGAGTCCTCTCGTGCGCTGTTTGGAGCATAGCAATCGTGTCGGGTGTGTGAGACGTGTTCGTGATTGATGATCGGACAATGTCTTCTTCTATTTCCGTCGCCCAGAAGTGTAGGATTAGTCGTGACCAGAGACTGCATCGTCGTTGGTTAGTAACAGATTATCATCGTTCAGCTGGTTGATCAGCACTGCAACGCACCCAGCATGGCCACGAGGGCGCATCGCCCAAGCTCCAACTCCATCGTTGGCACAGATAAAGAAGTCGCTCGCGTACACGGCATCGTCGCCATTAGTGAGGCCCTTGATGAGTTCCCCATTCACAAATCCTGGACGATCCCGACAATCCCGACTTCGATGATGCGTACTCAACGGATCCGAGAACGAGCCCGACGGAGGTGAGGTAAAGGGTGGAGGAAAAGGCCGCGAAGGCCGTTTAGCATATAGCCCAATGCCCGTCTCGAACCGAAAAGGGAGGCTGAGATGCTTTGTCTGTCGATCAGACTCCGGGGCCGAGCGTGCGGTATATCGTCTCTCTTGAAAGCCCCGCCATAGCGGGTCAGGGAGCTGGCGCTGTCGCGATGAAGATCTTGAGATGGCCACGAGCGCTGGGAAATGTGACTTGCGCATTCCAACTACAAAACTCCAGCGTTGACCCAGTTGGGTCGCTGACCGCGGCCTCGATGGCGAATCCGCTTTGGTTGCAGTCAACGAGTTGGGATGGAGGACAACGAGAACTTTGAATATTGTTGGGTTCTCTGAGGATTGGTGAGCATGGAAGCGGCATGATGCCTGCACGTGACGACGCGATTTGGCTGGGTGCATCAATTGGGGTCAGCATGAATCTGCAAATAACGCCATGAGCAGCATGAGTCGTCCACACTTCGGCATTCACACCTTGAAGGGCCCCTTGTAGTGGGACGTGAACTTTTCAGAGGAGCGGCCCAACGACCGCGATATAATCCGGTTTATTCACTTCACGTTCTTCACTGGGTTGAAGACCATAACATAGAGGACTCGTCGCCCCACGGCATCCATCAAGTAGCTGAGGGCTCAGGGATTCATGTCATAGGTAATACAAGCTTACCAGATGGGATCACGATAAATGGAACTAAGCAAGAAAAGGGCGTGTATTTTAACAATAGGGTTGCTAAATAATAAAAGAGGGTTGGCTTTTATCCACGCCCTAAGAAAACTAGTCACAAACAAAGAAAAGAAGGAGCATAAAATTAGGTGATGAATCGCCCCCTAGGGTAGCTCAAAACCCTAGGGTGGCTCGGGAAAGCCATGTTAAGAGACTGCCACCAAGCTGGTTTATCTTAATCGATAACAAGTCCCCAATAGCGCCATGATGCACAATCACAACAAAATCATCACGAAAGACCACGAGAGCATAACGTCAAGGCGAAAGGACCAAAGCGCCCAAGCAAGTATCAAACTTGGCTGGAATGCAGCATCCGGCCAGTCGCTTGGGCACTGAAAGCACCAGTGCGAGCTCCGCCCCCTTAACCCCCCGCATCCTGACTGGCTCCAGCCGTCTGTGACAAAGTAGTCTTGTTATGTAGTACAGGACGCGCCAGACAGGCCTCACATCCACACATCGTCTTCCGGTGCCTGACTGTCAAATTGTCTGCTCGGACTTGTTTATCACCGTCACCCAAGTTCATTGACGACACCAGACTGGACAATGGGCATTGTATCCACTGCGGCCAGGCGCTGAACAAGAATAGCTGTGCACCGCTGTATGTTTTGCCGTCATGTGTCTCACCTGCTGGTAGATGGATTGGAGCGCAAACTTGCAAACTTGCAAACTTGCAAATCCAACAAGCCTCCTGGATTTTTGTTCCTGCCCTGCCCCGCTGCGCCCCAACCTTTTTACTGTCTCAGGCGGCGACGACCCGTGTCAGAATGGCAGTGGTGAATATCGATTTGAAGCCACGACTAATAAGTCCGTGGAGCTGGCCAGCAGCCCCTGCATCTCGTATCCTCCATTCCGCACTGAACTGCCAAGCCAAACCGACGGCGTGTGATTATCCGGCAACCTGCTCCACTTCTCGCACTAATCCGGTGGTGATCCCACCGATCCCACCGATTCCACTATTCCACTATGTATTGTACCGAGTATGTAGGGCGTCTTCGTCTTTGCGGATAGTGGGAGGGGCCGAGATGCCGGTGTAGTCTAGGTATGTATCGTGTCCAGAAGTCATGTATGTTCTCACTCGCTCGATACAGCCCAGTCGAAAACTGACCTGGCCTGCGAACCAACTTGCCATGGCCGCCACTTGACGGATTTTCTAACGAAGCCGCCTGATAGTTACGACGGTCAACGGCTCGCCAATAAATGTAATGGCCAGTTGGCGCGGCTGTATTACGGATGAGTAGATGCCCACTGAGCCTTTGTAGTGGCTGGCGATAACGCTCATCGCATCATCAGCCTGCAAGACAAGTTGACAAGCAGACTTGTGCTACTTTTGCCCAAGCACTCCGTGGTGCGGGCTTGTTGGCATATTCATTACGGATTAGTTTGCATGTTTCCGTTTGGTCAAACAACAGCCAACCAGCGCCAAGCTGCAGTGCTTGGCAGTATGCAAAAGGTGTGGCTCGGCGAGTAGAAGCTAGAACGACGGATGGACACTGTTTGATCGCTCGCACAGAGAATTGTACATGTGTATTTCCATGGGTCGTTGCTCAAAAAGTCGTTGCTCAAAAAGTCGTTGCTCAGGCATCGAACCCGGGTTCTGAGCCCTATCCATGATGGCTTTACGGAGTAACCAGTAAGTAGTCCGTAGATGCTGAGACACGGCCACGCGCCCGACTGGACCCTTCCAGAGCGTGCGTCGTGACTCGTCTATGAAACGCCTCAGACGAGAGACAAGCGCCGGTTTATTCTTAGGCGGAGAGACACCGGATGGGAGGGGTCGATGACTGAAGCAGCGAGCTTCTTATTTAGAAACACATGTTCCCATGGTCGCTGCAAACACACCTTGTCCCAAAATCCATCCTTTAGGCAGTAAGTGAAGCGTCTCTTTTGAATTCGAGGATACATACGATACATACTCTCCGTACTGCGCGCATGCCCACCACCACAACTCACAACTTAGATCGAGTGCGTGACGTGACGATTATCGGCGATTCCTACTTCAACGACGCTAGTCACTGCTGCATGATTTGCACGTACAGCCACCGATTTACGATTTAAACTTCCACGCCGAGACCTCAGCGCCATTCGTCGGTGACGTCGCTCATTCTACTTGGCTGCCACGCAGCCATTAGCGCAGGTGCAAGAAGTAGGCCTTCGGCCTTCGAATGCCAGATCGAATTCAAAAAAACCAGCCAGACATTCCCATCTGGCATGTGCAAGAAAGAAACCTTGCTGGGCGGGCCTCTTACGTTGCTGGCTGAGAAAAAGGCACGATTCTTCTACTCGGCATCCACGGCGGCAAAAGTCTAATAGCCTTGAACTTACTAAATCCGTCCGCAATTCGGCACAATAACTAGCACGGCGCATCTCCTGCTGAGTTTTTTTACTGTCGAGAACAAGCAAAGCGAAATTTCGAATGATTACGACACGAGACAGGCCAGATTACCCCATTGCGACTGTAGGTAGGTACGGACTTGACCGCCGCAGTGCCGCAGTGCAGCAAGCATTCATTGCATGATTTTGTTCTTTGTTACTTTGGTCTTTCTTCCTGTGCCTTTGCTTTCGCATCTTCCTTCTCAACTTTGTTCTTCTCTTTGTCCTTGAAAAAGGTTCTCATCCTTCCCCCCTGCCCCCCTTCCTCCTTCCTTCTACTTCATCAGTCGCTCAGTCGCTTTCATCATTACGTGGTGTCGTGTCTCGCTGGCAACCGCCCTAAAGTCTTGGCTCTGCCTGCCTTGGCTTATTTGGTGTCCGACGTATCCGTGCTCACACCCTCCCTCGCTCGTCTCACACCTTCCCATCACCTCCCGCTTGTCGATTTGCGCTTGAGACCGGGATTTGCTCGTTCCGCAGACCTTGATCTTTATATCTCTGCTGGCGGTGTACGGAGTATTACGGACGAACTAATCCACAGTCAGGATTGTACAAGTAGCTTTCCATTTCCCCAGATTTCATCCTTCTCTGGGCGTGCATACCTTTTCTTCCGATACCTTACTTACTCCCCGGTTGCTCACCTACTCGACATCGAACCAACACCGGACCTGTCTTGTCTTGTCTGTTAGCCGCCACTCCACCGTCTTCGTCTACGTCCGCCTACGTCCGCCTACGGCCTGCACTCACGCCTCCCGTCTCAAAAGACAAATATTATCGGCGCAGCCACTGACGACCGGCCGATTCGCCAAGGACTTTTGGAATCGACGCGACCAAGCATTCTGCGACATACTTGCTGCCGACTTCATTCTCGTTCGTGTCCAAGTTCGCACTTCATATCAACAGGTGCACCCAAACCGCCCGGCGACTCACTGTCGATCGCCCGCTCTTTGCCTCTGCTTCTGAAAACGACAAACCTGGGTTCGGATACTTTTATCAGCGAACATGGGTCGCAATCGAGGTCGGTGCTATTATTTTTCGGATTTTTTCCTCTCTCTCATTCCATTCAAGCAATGTCCACACTCATCACCCACACCAACCCACACACAGCAAGGCAACTTGAGACCAATAATGATCCACATTCTGCGCGTCCCAGTCTACCAATCCAGCGCACCTGGACACCCCGGTCGCGTTGTCACTCCATTTCGGGATCTGTCAATGGATCCAGGCGTCATGGCTGGCATGGCTGGCGCCGTGATTGCCTTGGCGCATCATTGATCAGACACGGCGAGCGCTTGGCACCAGCCCACCCCAACCCACTACCACTAACCCGCGCAGCCCGCGCCGTCCCTGGCCCAGTCCACCCCCTGCTACATGTTGTGTGCTGCCCGACTGCCCGACTTGCCTGGGGGGCTCATGATTCAATTGCCCTGCCCCCTCCTGGCCCGTCCGTCAGCGCCCGCGCATCGTACTTCCGGCCGGCACTGCTTCCTTCCTTTTGCTGTTCTGCGCCGCACTCCTTTTAACCTTTTTCGACTTGTCAATGTGCATACGACTCGGCCACAACTACGTCAATACTGACTCTCTGCCACTCCAGTCCTTTCCTTCATGTCCCAGTTCTCTGCTGGTGTAAAGACTCCATCCCCACCAGCATCACCGCCCAACGATCTCAACGGCGTAAACCTCAAGAAGAAGCACCACGCGTCGAACCCTTTTCCTAACCACAACATCGACTCTGTTCGACGACCTGCTACGCCACCCTCGCGGCCAGATTATGGAAGCCCGCTAAACGGATCCCCAACTAGCAGCCCTCCACAGCAGCGACAGCGCAGTTCATCGCGGCCTCTGTCCATGGTTCAGACCTACCAACCGCCCATCATGGACATCAACGAAGATACCATTCCCGAGCTCCAGCCTATATTCACTCTGCTAAACAGTCACTCGAATAAGCTGTATCAGGAGGGCTATTTTCTCAAATTAGACGATCAAAACACTCGTATGTCACGCACCTCTATTCCTCTCTGTCACGCGCCTTCTTGACGACAAGAACTACTACTAATCACTTTACTATGTTAGAGGGAAAACCCAACACTGATAGAACATGGACCGAATGCTTCGCTCAACTCGTCGGCACAGTCTTGTCGCTTTGGGATGCGGCCGAGTTGGATGCTGCCGGTGAAGATGGCGAAGTCCTGCCCAAGTTCATCAATCTTACAGATGCTTCAATTAAGATGGTAAGCCTGTTCGCGCCCCAAACACCCAGTCAAGACGGCAAGGAAAACGCAAGAGGGAAATGACGTGAACGAATGGAGAGAGTGACACACGAAACTTGCCGTATAAACAACAAAGACAAATACTGACACATTTTGCATTTCGCAGATGCATTTCAACTCACATCATTCTTTGATCCAATGGACGGCTGGCATCCTTCTTGCATTTCATGTACGAACACTCTACGATATCTTCTCCATTTCAACTCACATCATTCTTTGATCCAATGGACGGCTGGCATCCGTCTTGCCATGTACGAACACTCTACGCTTCAAGAGGCTTACACTGGTGCATTGATCGCAGGCAGGGGCAAGACACTCAACAACATCAATGTAATAATGGAAAGATCGAGGATAAAGTCAGAGCAGTGGGTCAGGGTTCGGTTTGGAGCCGGTGTGCCGTGGCGCCGTTGCTGGTGTGTCATTTCTCCACCCGACGAGAAAGAGTTCCAAAAGATGCAGAAGGAACTCAAGAAGAGATCTCCTTATGATCGCTCTCACGCCCCCGTTCTCAAAGGCGATATCAAATTCTACGACACAAGGAAGGATGGAAAGAAGCAAAAGAAGGCCCAGCCGATTGCAACTATTACAGATGCATATTCGGCATATGCCATCTATCCTCAAGCCAAGTCTTTGGTGGATGCTTCCACGTTACTCAAAATTGAGGGCAACGTTACTGTGCACGCTGACCCCCCTTCTACCACTGAAGGATTCATCTTCATCATGCCTGAAGTTCACCCTGCCGTGAGCGGCTTCGAAATGCTCCTACGCTTCCTGATCCCCGCCTGGGATGCCTTTGCTCTCTATGGCCGCCCTGGCAAGCTGGTCGCAAGCATCTTGGATCCCCGCTCACTCATGTTTGCCATGCCCAAGCACAAGAAATACGGTTACTTGGAAGTCCTGGATATTTCGAATTTGATCCTTGACGAGAGCAGCTCCAATTGGGCAGAACGGGAATGGCGGAAACGTCTCAAGGAATCCACGGGTACTAGGATGAACGCCTTGGAGGACGGAACCAGGTCTCACTCTCGTAGTGCTAGCCGCTCCAGTAATAGACTGAGCTTTGGCAGCGGGGGCAACAGACCCAAAGTTGGCTTTGCGGATGAATCAGTACGTCTATCGTTTATCTTTCTCATGCGTATTGAAACCCCTGGGTCGTTTTTGAGGAAAAAGCTCACCATGACTTTTGCAGGCCGGACGTGAGCCCCACCACATGCGCAACGTCTCAGACCCCAATCTTGGTTCTCGAAATGATTATGGTGGCCCCGGCGGCTCTCCACAGCGATTACAGCTTCCTCTTCGTGGTGGTCCTCCAGGTCGGACGACACCGGCAGAACCAGGTAGTTCTGATGAGGACTTGACGACGTCGCCACCGCCGCCAATGCACAACTTGGAAGCGATGAGAAGTCTCCAGACTCCGGAGCCGGTTCAGCGGCCTCCCGCGTTTAGTCACGGATCTCAGGCTCGACCCACGAGCAAAGCCTATCATTCCCCTGAGCTCCGACGAGCCAACAGTCGTTTGTCCAGCTCGACGCTTGCTCAGATGGCCACAGCTGGTGGCATGGGTAACCCGGTTGATGACCAAAACAGTTATCCGCCCAGAAGCAGGGAGGGTGAGGATGGTGTGTTTCCAGGACCCTCTGCATATTCCCACGACCACTCACTAGGGGCACACACTAACCACGGCGGCCCTCGTCCAGGTGTGAGCTCAGAAAACCAGAACCGATCACCGGCACAGCGTTTACAGCCATCCGCCCCTGACATCCCTAATCAGCAGTTTAGATCTCCCATGGGACCGCCAAGCCCTTATGGGCAAAATCCCAACTCACGTCCCGGGACCTCTGGAAGCAACCGCCCTCCCTACCCGCCAGGTCAGGGTGGCCCGCCACGATCACCCAATCCCCAACAGCAAGGTTCTCGGCCCGATCAATTGATGTCCCCTCCCGGACCCGGAGGACCACCTGGCCCGTATGTTCGTGGAAGACCGCCTCCCGGCCAAGGACCGCCGCCTAACGGACCTCCTGGACAATACGGAAATCATCGACCTCCTCACCGAAAACCAGTACCAAGACAAACGAACAGCATCACGCCCGATCACATAATAGATCACTACACATCCGAACCGTATCGTGGAGGCCCTTCACCCGGGCATGAGCCCCGACCGGTCCCTCCTCCACATCAACAAGCTCCCGGATATGGTGGCCCCAATGGGTACAGTGATGATGAGCGGCCGCGCGCCGGGGTGATGAGAACTGCTGGAGGTGGAGAGCCCCCTATGCAAAAGGGCTCAGAATTTGAGCTTCCCGAGGTAAATTTTGGCCCCACTGTCAATTACGGTGCATCTGCCGCGGTGCCGCGAACCCATACCCAACCCCCCAGATCTAGCGATGGTGTCATGTCGAGTCAAGCGCCTGGTCATGACTCTCCGGAGCAGTGGCCACACGCATATAGACCGCAATCGGGTCATGCGAGACACGCATCCATGGACTCTGTTCAAAGGAAAATGGCATGGCAGCCCGCCGGCACTTATGCTGGATCCGGCCCAAGATCAAGAACTGGATCAGGAGGAAGAGCGCTGACACCAGAACAGTACGTCCAACACCGAGCCGCCGCAAATTCACCTCGGTATGGCGGCCATCTTGCCGCTGGAGGACACGGCATGGGCCCTAGAACTCCCAGTCCTCAACCACAGTATGCCGGTGCTGTACGAGGGGGAGCTGGTCCGCCGCCGCCACCACCCCATGGCGGTCCCGGCAGTTTTTCCCGACCCATGGGACCACCATCTCCAGGCATACCACCCCAGGGCCAGTATGGTTCTGGGCAACTACCAGCTCACGGCCAACATCAAGGCCAAGCCTTCTGAAGTAGCACTCCACGGCTGTCGACAAATGTCGACACTACACGGTTGAAACCACTTATACATGCTGGGAGGGCCGGCATTTTCACATCACCATCTGTTTTTGTTTTGCTTGGTGGCTTATCACGACGAAGATAATTCTCTAGATCCGGTGGCCTTTAGTCGTGTATCGTTGGATGCATACCTTGAAACAGGCGTTTTCTTTTGTTGTTTGATGATTCAGAACACAGCCTGAATAGTGGTACAATGCTACGCGAGTGTCTCGGGAGTTGGCGCACGATACCGATGCCTGTTGGGTAGGATTATTCCTCCCTTAGCCTTTGGTCTTGCTGCGACAAGACTTTTCTTCTTTTTCCCTCGAGGTCCATGAGACTCAGGCAGCTTGGAGACCCTCCCAGACTGGCCGAAAGGTTTCCGACCAATTTTGATGTTTTTCATGTATTCTCAAACAAAACGGCATCCACGAGGTAGAAAGTGAAGGAGTTGTTGATACGGGGTATTGGGCCCAGCCCTCGCCATGACCTGGTTTGCGGCAGCTGGTTTTATTAGACCTTGACCTATGAGAATCTATTTTGAAATTATTGAATAGACGTTTACACCAAGCAGCTGTGGACCAGTGGAAGGAATTGTGAATGACGTCAGTAACAAGAGGTACATAAACAGCATTCATATGGCATGATTGGCTGTCGATGGCAGAGTCTTTAAGTCGAGCGAGGAGAATGAATTGATTGGTGTCAGTGGATGCTCAGCGTCAGCCTCAGCTATGAACGGGCGGGGCAGGCAGGAGGGGAGACAACCCAGACCGGCTTGCACTGTCCAGTGAATCTCCAACTTGACTTGTCCACGCGCGCAGCTCATCCCTGCCCGCCTCATTCGACAGCTGCCCATGCATCTTGCATGATGACTCCTGTTTTTCTTTTTTCCCTTTCTTTTCGTCGATCCTGCAGCTGCCTTCCGTCGTTGAGGCATAATTGCGCATGGTCATGCCACTGCTGTCTTCCGTGTTCTTTCCCGACATCGAGAGCACATAGCATTGACTCGTTTCCTTTGTCGAGCGATCGATCCCACCTTCCGTCTCGTTGCCACTGCCACTGCCACTGCCACTGCCACTGCCGCCGCCATCCCCGCGCCCGTGACGACGCCCACGACGAGTTGTACGGCCTAGTCACTCCCGGGCGACAGACACATGCTTGGTGATAGGGCGGCATTTTTTATGTTTTGAATATCGACACACCTGTGCCTCAGCTCTCTTTGACCTGCGAGTACCGGTTGCCGCACAAATACAACTACTGCCCGGATCCCTCGCTCGACGACATATCTATACGTTCTTTCTCCCCCCTTTCTTTAGAGCTTCCCTCGAGTCGGGTCTCTTCCAATGGACGGCGGTGAGCCTACTCAAGGTATGCACATTCTCTACACGCGCATGTCTGGGTCTTGTTCCCCAGGCTACAAGGCTTGCTGAGCTAACTTTTCCTTCCTTCTTCCTTCTCCCTGGCTTCCAGCGACCCAAAATGTCCTTGATCCACGACGAGTAGGCAAACAGAACTCTGGCTTCTCCGACGAAGATATATCTGACATCATCTGCGTTTTATATCCGCACTCGGACTCAGCCCGCCAGGAGGTCCAACGGCTAGCTCAAGAAGATTCACCTCATATTATTGGTAAGGATGAAGCAGATGTGGTTGAACCAGACTATGATTTGGAGGATCATGCGAGCCGATTCGAGTCGCATCCTGTAAGCCATGGGAACCACGCCGTCATCTTGAGACTTTCGTCTCAAGTCAAAAATCCCTCTGCCGGTTTCGCCTTTGGGAGGAATAGTGCGAGATGCGATGTCGTATTCCTGAACGATCCTCTGCGACGAGTGAGCAACATTCACTTTCGAATCCATGTAAACGAGTATGGCAGCGTCATGATCGAAGATCAGTCCACCAATGGCACATTCGTCGATCGACAGCTTCTCACCTGCCACCCTAAAGATAAGAAGGCGCAACCGACCAACAAGTGGGTGTTGAGCTCGGGGAACTTGATCAAGATTCTTCTGCATGATGAGATGCGTGACTTGACATTCCGTGTTCGAGTTCCTCGCCGTGACGAAGACTATGATCGTGCCTATCTCGCCAAAGTGGGAGAATACTTTATTCAACATGGTTTGCAACCGTCTAGAGGCGAAACACCCCAGCCTCATACAAACACGGGGACTGTCGACATCTTCAAAGTCCCAGGCGGGCCATTGCCCAAGAAGGTGGACTTTGAAGCGAGTCCATCACCACATCCTGTACCCTCGAAGCGCAAGGAGCTACAAAGCGGAATGGGCACTGAATGGAAAGGTTCAGGGAAATACAATCGTATCAGCATGATTGGTAGGGGTGCCTTTGCCGTGGTCTACAAAGTCACGTCGAAATACGATGGGCTCCCATATGCCGCAAAGGAAATTGAGAAACGACGCTTCATAAAAAACGGAGTTCTTGACCAGAAAGTAGAAAACGAAATGAAAATCATGCAACGAGTACAACACGTAAGAAGAAGCTCACATTCTCACAAACTTGACACTGGACATGACTGCTGACAAATGTTCGCCAGCCCAACATCGTGCGCTACATTGAGAATTTCGACTGGGAGGATCGGCTTCTCATCATCATCATGGAGTTCATCCCCTGTGGCGATCTGGGCAAAACAATCGCTGAAGATGTGACCTTCACTGTGGATATGACGCAGACAATGTCTACTCAGTTGCTGAGTGCCTTGGGCTACTTGCACGCAAACAACATTACGCACCGCGATGTGAAACCTGACAATATTCTGATACAATCTTTGGATCCGTTGGTGGTGAAGTTGACAGACTTTGGGCTCTCGAAGATGGTCGACAGCGCAGAAACATTTTTACGCACATTTTGTGGCACTTTGTTATACTGTGCCCCCGAGGTATACACCGAATACGCAGAGTATGACGATTATGGCAATAGAATTCGCGGCAAAAAGATGCGCCGTATGCCTGGTCAAAGATACAACCACGCTGTAGACATATGGTCATTGGGGGGCGTCTTGTTTTACTCACTCACTGGCTCGCCGCCATACCCCGTCAAATCAGGTATCAGTTACTCAGAGTTATTGCATAAGATCATGACCACGAACTTGGACACAATGCCTCTACAACGGCACGGAGTCGACGAAGCGGGAATCGACGTTATTCGCCGCATGTTGGAGAGGCGCCCCGAGTACCGCGCAACAATACCAGAGTTGGAGAGTCATCCCTGGCTTGGCGGCCTTGGTTCCACGGTGCAAGCATCTCAGTCATACGACGAGATCACCGACGATGAGGAGTATCCTTCGCAGCTCCAACAGCCAAACTACGCCGACGAAATGGTGAGCGATTCGATGAGTGACATTTCGGATAAGGAAAATGGGGGGCCAAGGGCCCAGGACAACCAACAACAGCGCCTGTTTGGCGAAGTTGGTGTATCAGCCATAGGCAGCTCCGGCGTTATTCCCTCCGACCTCCTCAATCTGCTCTCCGACCACAGTATGGGTGCAACTGAGATCTTGGACTCTCATGAAGATGAGGCGTATGACTCCGCAGACTCGGACACCATCAAAGGCAACAATCGACGCGCCTACCGACATAACGCCACGTCCATATACCCGAATCAATCAGCAGACCAGCTTCAAAGTTTGGTTGAAAACGTGGCTTCGCAGAGTTTGGGTGGTAGTGGCCCAGCTGCCCAAGACCTGTCGGCGTCTCAAAACCCATCTTACTGGGTGGACCCCAACTCGAGCAAACGGAAACCTTCCTCCAACAACGACACTAGTGAAGGATTTGACGAGAACACACCACCCGGGAAGCCTATTAACAAGAGACTAAAGTCGGAAGGAAATATCGAAGACATCTCGGATGATACGTTGGAAGAGTACAAGCTTTTGGCTCGAATGCCTCAGGTATCAAGACTAGGATCAGGGCGGCTGATTGACCACCCAGTCAGTAAAATGGAGTTTTGGGAGCAAGACAAGAAGACATGGCATTTACAGTACCCCGAGATGACGCAGCTTCAACACGATGCTTTCAAACAAGCTGCGAAAGATGGCGGGGAGGAATTCTGGCCTGGTAAAACACCACTATGGGGTCTGGCCATGAAGCACTTTGCACCCGGCCCCAGGCCTGATGATAAAAACAGCGCCTGGGCAGTTCCAACTGGTCCCGGATTGAGACGCGAAGACAGCAGAATGGTGGATGATGCCATGATGGACATTCCGTCCACCGCGGCACCCATCGAGTCCGACTATCTCCCTGACACTTGCCCCCCAGACACTAAAATCGTTGTGCCGGTTCAGGAAGGCATATCGGCCAACCGGGCAATTGCGTTGATAGATACCGATGCGTCGTCGTGCATTCAAAATATTTCATTTCCCGTCACTGACGCTCTATCATCCTTTGGACGTGGTCCAGAAAATACAGAGGTATTCAAAGAAAGGCTGGAGCCACGAGTACCCAAGTATGCCTTCAAACTTTTGTTGTGGAAAGACGGATACGACCCATCCAAGAATATCGTCAAAGGAGATCAGCCGTGGTGCAAGGAAGGCGCAGGGGAAGAAGCCTCGTCGTATCATTTTTGGATATCTAGCAAAGCAACGCTGGGCATCAAAATCAACGGCTACACCCTTGCTTCATCCGACCCCAAGAATCCAAACAGCCCATCCCAGTACTGGGCCAAGGTTTACGATGGTGATTGCTTGACAATATGGGGCGGACAAGACCTCGGGAACCAGACGACACTTGCTTTCCGCTGTCTCTGGGGAGGGTCATCCAAAAGACGTTCGGCAGATAACCCACACCTGGAACTCGCGACGCCCAAAACAGCCGTCAAGCTCGACCAAGCGTGTCAAAAGACGGAGAGGCGCATGAGGGAAGCGGCCGAAAAGCAGCGCAAGTCAAGTGAAGCCAAGGCCGAGTTTGCTGAGCGGAAACGCCAAGTAGAAAGGGAGAGAGAACGCAGTCGTGTTTTTGAGCAGAAGAGACAAGAAGCTGTTGCATTTCTAGCGGCGAGACAAGCAACAGCCTCCTCACGAAGAGGTTCACCAGCAAGCGCTCCAGCCACTGCCACTGCCCACACAAGTAGGATGCATGTACCATCGAATATGTCGCGACTCAGCCCAGACAAGGCGATCCCGTACCTGGGTCGCTGAGTTTGATTGACAGCGTTGGAAATTGGGGGCTTAGCGTCCTGGACATGACAAGCGTATTGCTGGTGTGACATTAAGAGCACAAGTCATAAGTTGATTATTTTACATAGCTGCGTTGACATAGATTGGGGTAGGTGTTTGATCAAAGCGTTTGTGATGAATAACAACAATATTACTTGGAGAGACAAAGACCAGTGCCATCTATCTGGTCTCCTTTCGGTGATATATTTCCTTTTCAACTTGGCCAATATGAAAGAAGAAGAAGAAGACATAAAAAGCAAATGTTTTGAACCATGTAGCAGCTTTGATTTATTATTGATAACTGCCTCTGGTTCCCTCAACCCTGCTTCGTCACCCCCTACTGGGCAAAGTTATATCAAGCTGATGTCAGTGCGAGGTCTGGCTACATACAGTACGAAGCATCGTGTTATTATTATTTGGGCCGTGAGAACGAAAAATTTCACTGCAAAAGCCAAGCCAGGATCCATCAACCATTTCTTTCCACTTTTTGTTTCAACATAAGAAGCAAAACAGCAATACATGGGCTTTACATAACAGCTTCCGACAGAAAAAGAGAGATGACACAATGAGATGTGTTCATGTAAAAAATGCTCGTGCCATGATTATTTAGTCATCGCAAAGCGGTGTGATTTTTTGTGGTCTGCCTTCACGCTGGACTATCTGGATGGGAGATGGGGAAAGCAAGACCATTGACGTCGATTTCGTCTTGGGCTGAGATGCGGTCTCTCAGTTCTGACGGCAGACTTGATTCTAGTTTTTCGAGGGCTCTGAACTCTGTGGATCATCGTAAGCCATGAGAATTTTGAATCATCACTGCAAGTTGGAATCTGCAAACTTACCGAGTAGCATGGTTCGCTGAACAGGCGTCGATGGAGGCGAAGCTGGTTCCTCGACAATGGGCTCTGGAATCCAACCATCAAATTTTGCGTTTCCATATGCATTTGTAGTTTCAGACGCCTGGTTCTTCTTGTTCCATTCCCATGATCTGTGGAATGCACCCTCACTGGGACTAGGGTATTGGTGCCGTCTGGGCTTGTAGTATGGGTTGTTCGTAGAGCGAGAATAGTCCGTGAATAGCGAATGAGAGTATGTGTTCTCCACGGAGGGTTGACCACGGTTCGAATTTTCCTTGCTTGAGCTTGAGCTCGAAGAAAACGACGAGTCCCCCGAGCCGTCGTGATTCGAGCTGGCGGATTTCTTCACGCCAGCATGTGAAGAGTATTGATCCTCGCAACCATTATGACCGCTTGATCCGTCACAGCTTCTTGATTGGGAACGGCCCGCGCCCGCGCTGCTATAGTCAAATATACTAAAGCAGGACTCCTTGCGCCCGAACGCTCCTCGTGATGATGGGAACTGGCTTTTTTCCGGCTCGTCAGTACTATCTTGCCGGGCGACATGGCGAGAGTCATCGTCGTGGAAATAGCTGGGATAGTTCGATGACTCGAACTCTGCCAATGGCGATGGTCGGCGACTCATCTTTTCGTTCGATATTTCAAATTTTGCTTGATCAAGTCCATTGCCCTTGCCGAAAGCTCCCGTCGAGTCTGTAAATTCCTTCTCGTCGGCTGGCACGCCACGAGGACTTGAACTCAGAGACTGCTCTGAACGAAACTCGAGACCGTCGTATCCAGCCTCACGTTGAGGGCGGGCTTTCACAGTTCGTCCTCCTGATGAGGAGTTGGACGTACCAAAACTAGAAGCATGATTGTTATCAGGTTCTGGAGTCTCACAGGACGTAAGCTTCTGTCCATTTGAGGTGGCATCGGCTCGATCACTCTCTTCTGAACGAGCTTCGTCCTGCTGCATCGATTCATCTCGACTATCCGGTGCTTCGGTATTTCTCAAATTGATGGGAGGCTCCCTCAATTCAGTGTCTGAGAACATTTCTTCCACATAAGGGACATGATACTCATGCAATTCAGCTAGGCTCTCCGATGCCGCAACATGTTCCTCTCCGGGGTGTGGTGTTGAGCCTCTCTGCGCCCGACGCTGCGCCGATCCTAGTCTCCGCCCAGGATAAAACGGGGATGATTCAGCTGGGCTTACTGGAGCAGACATATTCCTGACCGGTGGTGCGTTATTAAGACGAAGCTGAGCTACATTTTTTGCTTTCAATGACTTCTGCGGGGCCTGGTTATTCGGACGCTGAGATGAGCTGCCGCCTTTGGAAGCTGCAGATGAAGTGACGGTAGCATTACTAGCTTCTTGTTCTACTTCTGAATCAGGCTTTCGAATTACCTAGACATGTTAGGATAACTACTTGGCAGCATGGTTAGTGAGAAAACTTACCGTTCCTAGGACAGACGCTTCATTAATGCCCTCTATTGATCGGACCTCATTAGTACACCTTCCACAATAGTTTGGCAGCAGAGGTTCTCCAGGCTCGGCTTTGAATTTCTCTTGGAATACTTTGGACCGGACTCTTCCGCATCCAAAACAGAAATGGTGACGGTCCATAATATCCTTTTTGAATCTAATATCTCGGCAGGCTGAACAGTAGTTCAGTATAGGTTTGTGTGCTATGCCGATGGGATGGTTTGCATGAAACTGTTGCGACCTGACTTCCCCACAGCCCGAACATAGATGATGTCGTATGGTACTAGCTTGTCTGATGTCCCTGAGAACGGCGAGCCGGAGCGTCTGGTCTCCCTGCTGTTGGTGAAGGAATGACATGCCGGCCCCAGGCTTCGTTGATTCCTCTTTTGGGGCCACATTTTCCTTCGCGTCCTTCTTTAGTGGAAGCGATGTCTTGGCAGACACTTCTCCCATCTCAGTCTTTGGGGTGCTTAGATTCCTTGGTGACTTTTCTGCCACCAAGACGTCAAGAAACTCGTTCAACAGCCTTTGAGCCTCACTCTGATCTCGCCGAAGACGTGAATCGTCAGGATTCTTTGACAAACGGTCTTGGGCGTTATTCAAGTGCTGTTGAAGACTTTGCAGTTTCTGCGTTTGAGAATTTGGCAATGTAGAATGCCTTTCATCGCTCTTTCTGCTAATTGCTTGAAACCCAGGGTGGTGTGCAGGTATGTGAACAGCATTGCTTGGGTATTGAGGCATCTGAGTTACAAAGCGAGCTTCGGAATGTGGAATGTGAGAATGGGTACTCGAGTCTGGTTGAGTAGACCAAAGGACGGGATTCGTCATATGAAGCGGAGAAAAGGTAGCATAGTTGCGAACCTTGTTCTCTGGAACATTCCGTGATTTGCTGAGGCCTGGAAACAGGCCACCTGGAGAGGCTGGCTTCAATGTTTTGCTCTTCTTCTCTGATTGAGATGGAGATTGCCCCGACTTTTTTCCCTTGCTCACTATTTTAACTAGCAGCGGACTTTTAGTGCTTTTGCTCGTAATATCACGCTGACGCACAGTTGGTGATATCTGACCATGGGACTGTTGTCGCTTCCGGGATGAGGAATTCGAAAACGACGTTTTGATTACCGGAATCGTGTTACGGTTAGATGGAGTTGTATCATAACGCGTACATGCATCCTCGGATTCCTGTTCCAACATGCTGTCAATGGTTTCGTCTGAACTGTTTTCGTATTGATATACGCCTCGACTATTAAGCTTTCGATCTGCACGCTTAATGTCCCAATGAGAGGGCATTCCGAATGCCGTGGACAATAAATCAATCCCCGTGTCCGTAAGAGGGGACGATCGTCGTCTTTTCCACTTGTGACCCATTATGGGCAGCTGGGTAGAATGAACAAATGGAATTGTAGAAAAGCCAATTCAAGAAAGAAGCAAAAACGAGCGTGGGTATTCAACATTGTTATGGTTTCAAAATGAGTGAAACGCTTTGGCTAAAGCCGTGAGAGCGAGGAGAAAGAATGGATAGGGAAGAACAGGGCCGGCGTTTCACGGCAATGGGTGACCGTATTTTGTTTAGTCCTGCAGGTGTGAATATCGCATTCGACTTGGTTGGCAGCTGTGAGGGCAGCAGTGCCACTTGATCGCCAGCTGTCTGCGAACCGCCCACATGGGATACCGCATCCACATGCGCAAAGGGCTGGACTATACTTCATTTAATGGCACCTTTATTGTGTTGAAATCATACAGTGATATACATCGCAGATGCCACGTCGTCTACTTGAGACCCGACTGGCTGTCCATTTTATCTTTGACCTCTTTCTTCCCCAAACTCTATACATAGCAATCATGTAGTTCAGTCCACTCGGAGGACACGAGCTCCCTTCTTCCTAAGAGCCTTCTTCTTCTTCTTCTGTCCCTTCTCAAACGCTGCCACAGCAGCATGATCTCTTCCAACATTATCGAGGTCCTTGACCTTGTAAATTCGGATGATCCAGTTCTCACTGGTGAAAGCTTCCTCTATAGTATTGAGGACCGGGCCTTGGTCTGGAAGTTGGGCGCCACGGACACGGTCAGCGACTTGACCAGGGGGAAACAAGCTGTGATAGTTGTAGTATGACATCTTGTACCTAGTTTGGTTTATTAATAATCGTAGCTTTGGTCATTGCACAAGTTAGAACTTACATGAGACTGTTCTTCATGGTGTCGGTAGCCTCGCTGTCGACTTTGTACTCTCCGCGAGACGTGAAAAAGTCGCGCTCCTTGACTTCATCGGGCCAAATGCCTTCAGCAATACGCACCATCCACAGGAACTTGTTGATGTCGTCACCAGAGTAACCAAGCAGAGCACCGAATACAATAAGAACATAATCAACTTCATGCTGACGCATGATGGGATAGCTGACTTCTTCTCGAGAACTCATGGCTTTGCCAACAGTCGCAATGTGCGTGTTGTTCCACGTGTTGTTGTCGACCAAGGTGGGCCGATCAGCCATGCCACCAATCTGGTAACCGTAATCCCACCAGGACATGATCTTCGCATCCTGCTTGGTATTTTGTCGTAGCCATTGGTATGCCTCTCGGTAATCGTCAATGATATGCTGGCTGCCATCGGGCATTCGGCTGGCCAGGACAACGGAAGGAGATGAGTAGGCATTTGAAGTGACCCAAGTGCAATGCGTCACGAACATGATCAGATACACAAGAACAGACGCGACAACAACAAATTTGGACGACGAGTGGAAGATTCCGATGATTGGCTTATCACTGCCTCGGAGACCGGTCGTCGACTTGGAGGGCTTCTTGGCGGCAGCAGCTTCACTGGCGGTTTCCACCTCGCTAGGGTCCGGTGACTTGGCAGAAATATACGTGTCGAGAATATTGGACAAAGCAATGGCGGCGGCAACGCAAACGATCGGGGTCAAAGTGAGCATGAGACGGACCATAACACCTGCGAAGTAGCTTCCGAAGAGCGCGTAAACGATAATGAAGACGTGCTCGTCGCGAAGGTCTTGGAAACACATGTATACGCCAGCGGGGAAGAGCCAAATAAGGAAGTTGAGGTCGAAAAAGAAAGCCGGCCAGGCAGTGGGCTGGTGCTCAGACACGGACGCAATGATGGGAATATGAATCTTAGCATAGCCGGTATCCCAGAGAGAGTAAAAGCGACCATTCCATGGAGCAATGTAGCCAAGGGAAGTAAGGCCAACGAGTGCGACCAAGCCGATACCGAAAGTGGCAATGAGAATTGTAACGAGAAACGTCTGGAACTGTCTGCTTGGAATGGCAGATCGCACATATTGAATGAAACCAATCAACTGGAGGAAACCAAAGATACCTGGGAATTTTTTTTTTGTTAGTCCATCATGCACAATTGCCAACCTGTGATTTTTGATATTCATACCTAGTGCAGGCATATGTTCGCTCGTCTTTACAGGTAGAAACCCGACGAAGGGAATCTGCATGCTGGCAATGGTTCCCAAAGCATACCAGGTGGTATAGCTGACATAGAGACGGGTGCTATATCTGCCCATGCAGATGAGGACCAAGGCATGGAGAGGCAACAGGCAAGTGATGAAAGCATAACCACCCCATGATGCCACCATGTAGCCGTAGAACAAGGCGCACAGCGCACCCCAGAGCATTGATCCCAACTTGAGGGCCTTGATCCAGAGGTAGAAGGTGAAAACAAGAAGGAAAATGGCAATGGCCTCGTTGTCGTAACTTCCAGCGACGGATCGTGAGATGTAACCAGGGGCAATACCCATGAAAATAGCAGCGAGTAGACCTGCAGACGATGAAGTGGTCATCTCGTTGGTAAGGAGGTATGACGCGTAGGCAGTGAGACCAGAGCAAGCAGGGGCGAGGAGAACGCAGATGTTGCGAATATCGACGGGAATAGTCAGGGCCCTGAGAGCATGGTAAATGGCGCCACTGGTGACCATGAGACCCGGATACAAGGTACCTCCAGTTACGCGACCCAGAGGATGCCATGTCCGATCATCGAACCAGTCCCAGAATTTGTAGAATCCATTCGCAACGAGGTATTTGGTCGCTCGGAAGTTGAACCAGGGGTCGACTGGGTTCGGTCAGCATGTTCATAGGGGTTTTGAGAGGCATTGAGACTAATTCGTGGACTCACATTCGTGAATAATGCTCTCAAAACCTAACGAGACAATGTTAGCACTTGTAGTTGAGTGAATGGGGCTCCTTAGCTCTGGGTAGAGTGGAAGCCGGGGCCGTGTATTTGCAGGTGGCACTTACGAATCACAGAGAACAAACGACTCGAGATGGCGGCACCTGCGATGAAGCAGAGAATGGTGACTCGTAATAGAGCTCTTGTGCTTTTGGAGTTCAAACCCTCGGAACGGAGCTGGGCTTCGGCCGTCATATTGGCGACGACTGCTGGCAATGGGTGCCCTAGAGATTGATGAGGATGATGTTCCAAGACGAGGACAACCCTGAGCTGAGAGGACAGCTTGGAGCTTCTGGCAACGTAGTTGGCGCCCCTCATTGGGGAGTCAAAGCCGTGTGGGGCTGGTCTCTGGTCTGAGCAAGCCGGCGCATTGACTTTGGACCGACATTTCCCCGATCTGGCTGATCGGGCAAAGCACGGGGAACGAGGTGATTGCAGCTCGCCATTCTTTTGTCGTGCTATTGTTTTTATTTGGGTCTGCGGCTTGCTGAAAAGTACGTGCATTTACACTTAGATGAATGAGTAGTTATTGGGAGGTAAAAGAATTACCGAGACTTCGCTTAAACCGTATTTCCGATGAGGAGGTACCCATGATGCGTACACCTGCAACAGATTACGCTCTTTGTATCTTTGTATCTTTGTAGGAGTTTGTTTCTACTTATCTATATTTAGAAAAGAGGGTTCCAAAGAGGATAATCTAATAAGGTTATAGAAATAAATTACTTCTCTAGTGAAAAATAGTGAAAACAATCAGAGTATACTAGGTAGGTACCTAGTAGGGACCTATATAGCTTTTTGCTGTCCCGAACCAAGAACCAAGGTATGTCTCATTGTAAACATGTCATGGCCGGCCCTCCCTGCTTCCAAATGACACTGATAGCACAGGAAATCAAAGCCATTGCCGTGTTGCCGTCTAATTTGTGTGTATTTTTACACCTGTATACGTGAAGTAAACAGGAACGCAAGGAAACCTCTGTGCAGCAGCGCCTTGCGTAGTCTCCATCATACAGCGATTCTGCTTGGACCCAGATCCTATAAACAGGCAAAGGCAGAGAATTTGGTCCTTGATGAGCATGTCCATCCTTCTACCAATCGTTTGATTTTTCTTTCGCTCCACGATTCGTTACACATCCCCCCATACCATATACCTCCATTAATCAAATTAAGGGCTCTCCTTGGACATCTTCAGCAGCAACTGTTCAAGATCGAACTTGGGGTCGTTGACATCGAAAACGGCTGAAGAGATCGATCAGTATGGGTCATTGATATTCCATGCTTGCTGGTGCACGCGACTTGTCCGAAGCAAGAGCTGGAAGGATCCTAGTCCAGACATACCATCGTTCTTAGCAGTGGCGGTGGAAGCAGGAGCGTGCTCCTTGGCATACTCTGCCTTAGCCTGGTCTATCAACTTCTGCTTTCTCTCGTACTCGTGCTTGTCGTGCTCGGCTCGTTGAGAAGCGTAAATCGTTCTCTGGTGGGAAAATCCATAGAAAACGCCCACGGCGAGCGCGGACCACCGGAGAACCTACAATCGATACTATTAGTATATTTTTGTATAGTAGCCGCAAATTTGCGGGCTCAATTGTGTGATTTCAGGCCATGGGCGATAGAGCTGGCTGCGGAGGGATGACGGCACGATAGGAGAGTGACTAAGTCGGACGGAAAGACGAACATTAACACCAGTCGAGGCCATTGTGGAATTGGTCGCAAGGTGCGCGACGGGTACGAGATGCGATCCGAAAGGTAGGGCGTAGCTCGGGGGCTGACAATTGGTGTCAATTGTTACGTCGGCAGCAAAGTGAGAAAGATTTAAAAGTTTGTCGGGAAAAGTCGCGGTTTTCCCAGCGCAGCACAGGTTCGCAACGGCCCGCCAACAAAGGCCACAGGGGAGTTCCAGCGGCTGGGACCACCAAAACTTTGGATGGGCCACGGCCGAAAGGTGCCGCAATCACGTGAACGACCAGGTGTGTACTTGCACTGGTGGGCTGTATTGGGCGCTGTGCTTTGTGCGGATAGGTACACCCATTGTACTCCGTACCCGTCCGTTCCTTGGATGGGCATCTAGTAGTTGGGACGAAGGCCCCTGGCATGTCACGGCTGCATGTGGCTCTTTGACTTGACAGGTCCCCCCCCAATTTGTTCCGCTTGCCTCGTCATCCAATTTATTCTTGTCGCGTTATCTGTTATTGACCTCCCTCTTAAAGCTTCCCTGATTAGCCTGTCCCGCAATGGGACAGCCGAAAACCCAAGATGCAACAACGCCGAGATGAAATCCTCGCAAAGAAAGCAAAGCTCGCGGAGCTCAAGCGACAAAGGGAATTGCGAGCAAGCCAAGCGAGCACAGGCCGCCAAAGTCTAGGCTCTGGTGATGTAGGTCTACTTTCCTCTGCGCCTCTGCATCTTGGTCTCTAACTCTCTTCTCTTCCTCAGTTAATAGCGCCAATCCCTGGTAGAGCAGATAATCGCCGTGAAATCGAATCTCTCATCAACAGTCTTGTGGGCGAAAGTCGACCCGGCTCAACGACAACCGGTGGTGCTGCGTCTCCTGGCCCGCGAGGTAGTCGACCCAACAGTGTTCTCAGTGCAGGCGAATCAAGCAACGAAACGTCGGAATACGCAGCAGCTTCAAATGCGCAATCAGCTGCGCCGCCGGCGCTCAGCACAGCAGTTTTAACGACAGTATACGAATGCCCACCGTCACCAGTCAAGGAGGTCTTTTCTTATAGCAAAGGTGTCCAAACCACGGATGAATGGACTTCACCCGCGAGAAATAGAGCACAATCGACCATCTCCGACAATGGGGACTTGACAGGAACTTCAAACTCACCCAACAAAAGACAAAGTAGAAGAGAAAGAGACCGGGAGGAAGAGTTGCGGCACAAGATCCGCGAAGAGGTGGAAGAGGAGCTAAGGGCGGTCAAGGAGTCAATCGCAGACGGCAATGCAGCGACGCAACCGCTGTCGTCGGCGAACTATCCCTCGAGAGACCTCACTGTAGAAGAGTTGGAGGCTGTTACTCGCTCTGAAGAGTTTGTCGATTTTCTCGATCAATCTACCAAAGTCATTGAACGAGCCATCGACCAAGAGACATATGACATCCTGATGGATTATGCCTTGCAAGGCAGAGATGAAGAGGACGAGGACGAGGAGACCGGAAACACAGGCGGACGAGGGTCACACAGGATCAAAGAAGTTGCACAGTTCTTTGATGACCGCTGGTCCAAGAAGCGGATGATAAGCGGTATCGACTTCTCTCCAAAGTTCAGTGAGCTGCTTCTTGCATCCTACACCAAGAACCCCACTGCGCCTCACGAACCCGATGGTCTTGTCCAAGTTTGGAATACACACATGCATGATCGACCGGAATACGTCTTCACGGCCCAGTCGGACATCCTCACGGCGAAATTTTCCCCCTATCACCCCAATCTAATCATCGGTGGTTCTTACAGTGGGCAGGTGCTTTTGTGGGATACGCGAGCAAAGACAGCTCCTGTGCAGAAGACTCCCCTCACCGGTTACGGTCATGCGCACCCAATCTACTCGGTCGACATTGTTGGAACCCAAAACGCAAACAACATCATCTCGTGCTCGACTGACGGCGTGGTATGCGGATGGAGCATGGACGTTTTTGCTCAGCCGCAGGAGCTTCTCGAGCTCAAGAATCCAAGCCAAGCCAAGGTCGCTGTGGAGGATGTTAGCCCTACATGCGTTTCATTTCCTCAGACGGACCCAACCTTCTTCCTTGTGGGAAGTGAAGAGGGTACGATATTCCCTTGTCACAGATACGATCGCGCTGGCGCAAAGGCCGGCGTGGACAAGAAGATAAGCTACAAAGGCCATACCGCCCCCGTCATGTCAGTTGACTTTCACCCATCACGAGGCCCAGTTGATCTGGGCGACTTGGTCATCTCATCCTCCCTAGACTGGAGCGTGAAGCTCTGGAAGGTGCGAGCACCTGCAGCTACGTCAACCATTGGCGCCGGCGATGGTAGCGTTGCGCCATTGATCGATTTTGTCCGCGAAGATGTTGTTTACGATGCCAAGTGGTCTCCTGTGAAGCCGAGCGTCTTTGCTCTCGTGGATGGAGCCGGCTGGTTAGAACTCTGGGATATTGCAGTTGAAACAGAGGAGCCAATTTCGCGCATCTCGCCCAGCCAGCGCCAGGATGGACGAACGATGCTCTCCAAGAGCTTGAACAAGGTAGCTTGGGAACCCAACGACGGCAAGCGCTTAGCGACCGGTGGAATAGATGGGTCATTAACGGTGTTCGAGGTTGGCAGTGCATTAGGTGGCAAAGACGGGCTGAAGAATGAGGAGTGGACCAATGTAAAGAAGCTGGTCAATCGAGTCGAGGCGGTTGGTCTGAACGGAGCGATGATTGTGTAGCACTGCTGACTTGTCTTCTGATTTGATGGGCGAGAAAAGAATGAGGAGAGTGGTGGAACCAATTTGTTGTATTACATGTATGTATAATGGTGGGCAAGCAATGCTTATTCTGTATACCCCAACTCTACCCAAGGCATAAATGATAAAGCACATGAGTCCAGCCAGATTCCTGGAAGATGATTTCTCTTTGTCGTTTTTTAAAACCCCATCTCCTTGGTAGCAGATCGTGAGATTCAATAAAATCCATGGGGTGGAATTTGCCGCCACATGTGAGGTAAGAGGTCACGTGCTGCAGACGAGGCTAAACAAAACTTATTTCGAGCTTACATAGCCTACCCAACCTCTTTCCCAACCTCAAGCACCGCCCTGCTTACAACGGGGGCAAGATATGCCGCCGTCTCCTCATGATGAGCCGAGTTTGCCAATTGGTGCTTCCATCCGCACTCTGAACACCACAACCGCGTGCAAGGCCAGAGGAGCAAAGACGCCATCCATCACGTGGTAAGTTCCGAGCCATCGCTCGCTCCCAACGCGTCCCTCTCCATGATGTATTCAATTCATTTTGAATTCTGCAATTCCGACGACCCACTCGTGGTCTGTCTGTGGAAAATATCCCTCCTGATATCTCATTTCTTCTCTCTATCTGGAACAGGCCATCGGCAATTGCACAATCGAACTCTCATCTGACAAGCAGCATACAGAAGACAGAAGACAGACCCGTAATACAGCCAGCCTTTCCGATCCCCCACCGGGTTTAGTTATTCATATACGTGGCCAGGATAGCTATTTTCCGTAGGCTCAAAAACATTCTTGACGATTTCTTCGGCACTCATATCGGTCGCCAAGTGAGGCATGTTTCGCGCCAGCAATTACGCTGCTTGGCTTTTTTTTTTCTTTTTCATGACCAAGACTTACTAATGAGGCTGTAGCCAATGGGACGACTTCGCTGCTCGTGACTTGGGGCAACGATTTGAGTCAGACGTGCAATGTCGTGATATGCACTACGTTTCTGCTCTTTTGAGCCACGGAAAGACTGTAAATAAATAAGTAGATCCTTTGTTTGGTAGAATTCTGCAGCCGCAGAACAACACCAAAGGGAGGCTGAGAGTATTTCAGAAACCTTTGCCCCGTTCACTTTGGTCCCTTACAGACTTGAACTTGAATATCATGGTCTTTGCGAATACTACAGCGGCTCAACCCGAATAGACACATCGAGGCCATCAACACAGTACCCCAACTGCTTGGGGCCATCCCGCAACAGAACCTCTCGTTTTATCCACCGCCCCCCCGACTTGCTGTTTACTTCACCGGCACCAATGTTCCCGTCCGTTGCATCATGCGCAATTTCTTCCTCTTCGTCGTGCTCGTCGTCATCACTGCTCTCACCATGGCCGTCATCATACCCTGCTACAGGGTCCCACTCTCCCGTCTCCCATATCAACCGCAGTTTCAAAGGCGACATGCCGAATAACTTGCCCGCAATACCCTTTACGGTATAAATGTCAAATGACCTGGGTATTCTCCGCCATTTCCTCTCTTTGCCGCCGTCCCTGTGAAAACCCACAGTAACAAGACGTGCTTCCAAAAACGCGGGATTAATCTCGTTTCGGCGAACAACGTCGGGCTCGCCGTAAATGTCGCACAGTTCCCCATACCGCGGGTGTTGCACGAGGACGCTGGGCTCTGCGGACTCGGGGACAGTGGCGAGTTGCTTCGCTATGCGGGAGAGGTAGAACATTTCCGCGTTGGTTCGATCTGCCGTGGTGACTGCCGCGAAATTGAGACTCTTCAGGTTCGCCAGTCGAGCTATGGTGAACAGGTGTGATTCCTCAGAGGAAGAGGCTTTTTTGTCGTCGGCCTTGGCGTCGTACACGGGGTTGTGGGAGAGACGGAGGCCAGTTAGGCCGGGGAAGTGGATTGCCAGGGCGTCGACAAAGGACCAGGTGGCGACGTCGTTGTAGGAGAGGTCAAGGTAGTGAACCGAGGGCGGGAACACAGGTGCGGCGGGTTCATCGGGTTGCGAAACCGCGGCGATATTGTTGCCTTTGAGGTGGAGGTTTCGAAGATTCGTCAGGCTCGTGAGGCTGGCTAGGTCCGAGAGGGCCGTGAAGTCGTTGAACTCGAGATTGATAGACGTCAAGGTCGATGATAGATTGAGGTAGGACACTCGAGGAAGAAGTCTGAGCTGATTTGACCCAGCATTGAGCGTGGCAAGGCTTGGACACCGCACAGCAACGGCGCACAACTCCTCCCAGCTCAGCAGTGTCTCCTCAAGCGATAGCTCTGCCACCCCGGCAAAGGCACTTCCAATCCTGTCGAGAGACTCATCTTCCAGAATATTTCGAAAACGATTTCCACTATTTGATCATCACCCATGGTCAGTAATTCAGGATACAATTGCACGCGGACCTTGGGGAAATTCTCAATACTTTATACTCAGCCTCCGCAGCCCCCTGAGCTCCAAGCAAATGTCCACGATCGGCCCAATCGTCTCAAACAGATTCCTGCTCAGGTCCAGGTGCACGATGCTCGGACACGATTCGGCAATCGACTCGTCCGCCGTCGTCTTCGCAACGGCGATGCGCAGACCGTCCAAGATGACCGTCCTCAGATCCTTGACCTGCGCCAACTTCTTCCAGACCTTGTCGAAACCAACCTCCTCGGCCACTTTGCTCCCCGAGATCTTGATCTGGGACTCTGCTGATCCGTCCTTGTCCTGCGACGGATCTGCCAGGTACTTTTCCCTGAGGCCGGACAGGAAACTTTGGTGGTCGTCCCTAGGCCGGGTGGGGCGAACAAAGGACGCGGCTGTGGCAGATGTGGAAAGACCTGCCGTGTGTCACTGCTTTTGTACTTGTGTGCGCGGGAAAGAAGAGGGGGAAAATCATCTTTGAGAAGAAACCTACATGTGAAATATCGCACACCCTTGTGTGAGCCATCGTGTTTGCCACGCGTGGCGTCGTCCCATTCCACGCCGAGCCAGGACCCCGTCGTGCCAGCGACCTGGCCTGTGTAGCGGACGGTGCAGAGTGCACCGCCGTAGGAGACCCGTTGACCTACGCGCGGTGCTTCGCTCATGATGAAATTCTGTGTAGGAGCAAAGTACGGCTAATATGGGAGAGAGTTGTGTTTGTTCCATGGGCGGGGAAGGAGCAAGGCTGGGGAGCCCCGTTTTCATGATTGGTGGTGGTGAGGAGCATCTTTACGGCAACATTCATTTGCATTTATCCGCACAAATTGATGATTTCGGTATTAATACTCCGTTGTTGCATGCTTTCATGCTTTGTTCGATTCAGGACACTAATTACAGCTTGCTGGACGCCCCGCTCGCGATCTTGATGAGGGCACGACCGTTGCTCAAGCAAACCTTGCCACCGGCAACCTCGGTCGTGAAACGAAGCTCCTCGTAGTCGCCGTGCCTCTCGCCAGTGCGCCACGCGCGAGTGACGAGCTTGTCACCGGGCTTGACGGGACTGGCGAAGCGGGCCTGGTACTCCTTCATGTTGGCGGGGTCGCTGCCGCCGAACTCCCTGAGGAGGAGATGGCAGGTGCTGTTCCACGAGTACAGGCCATGGAGGATGGTGCCGCCGAAGCCCATCTTCATGCCGGGCTCGGGGGTGGCGTGCAGCGGGTTGTAGTCGCCGTTGAGGCGGTAGAGCAGAGCCGACTCCCGCGTGGTCTGGTGCTCCAGGACGGCATCGGGCTGCGTGTCCTTGGGGGGAGGGAAGCTCTTGGTGGCGGGACCCTTGGGGCCGTGCCAGCCGCCCTGGCCGACGAAGAAGGAGCTCGACGTGACGCGCGTGTAAACGTCGCCGCTGGCCGCATCGACGAGATCCGTCTGCACGTCCAGGACGGTGCCGGGCCGGCCCTTGTCGTACACGCCGAGGACCTTGGTCCGGGCCTCGAACTTCCTGCCGTCCGACGACGTGGGGAGCTGCTTGAGGAATTCCATCCTGCGCTGGCCGTCGACGACGCGCGTATAGTCGAACTCGGGGACGCCGGGAATCTTGTCTGCCTTGGAAGCGGCGTAGAAGTCGATGACATCCTTGTTGGTGCCCTTGAAGCCTGTTGTGGATTGAAAACAACGACAGCGATTAGCCCGTGAAACTACAGCGTTGGAAGAGTGCAGGAAATGATGGGCTTTTTATTTTTTTTATTTTTTTTCGTACTGAGAACAATGGGATACGTAGGAAACACGGCAAACTTGGGATGGAGCTCCTGCAAGAAAAGTCAGTCAGCGATGCTGTGAATTTTTTTTTTTTTTTCCCGGCCGCCGACGTCGCGCAAGGCTTTTGCCATACGTAGAGAAAGTGAAGCTCGTCGGCCGTGACGCCGATGCTGTTGGCGAACAGCAGGGCGTCTCGCTTGTACCACGACACCTCCTGCGGGCGGTACTCGAATCCAACACCGGGGCCGGGCATGATGGGAGTTTTGCAGTCTGAGAATAAAAGATTGGATCTGGAGAGCGGGGGAGGCAGCAGAGGAATCGACAGGAATCGACAAGGAATCGATTGCGATATGGATGGGAAATACGGATTTATACTCGGTACTCCGTACCCCCGGCACAAGACGTCGTCGGGTCGGGGTGGCTTCTTGCTCACTGCTCTCTGCGCTCAGCTCAGCCGAGGCACGCACCCACCGGGCCACCGTCCAATCCCATCTGTGCCATCCTTTGTTGGCGGGGACCGAGTCTCCCCAGCTTAATATTTAGCTCACTTCTTCGGAAGCTGCTCACCTCCCACCGGAGGACATCAACGCCAGCACAAATGCCATCGTCCAGCCCCCATTGCCATCTCGTGTGTGCCGAGCTCATCTCGTTCGGCATGCTCCTGCAGCACCTCTCGACCTCGACCAGATGTCTCGACACCAGCACCTCGGCACCTCGGCAGCATCAAACCCCGAAAATCTTGACAGTCATGCCGCCACCCAAGCAATAGCGCGGCAGAGGTTTCATTATTCGGAACGCTCCTTCGCCGTCTCGCAAAGTGGACATTTCGTCTGCGCCTCGCCCGGGTAGTGCCCAGCATTTATTGTCCTCGAGATTTTTGAGAGAAAAAAATCATCATCATCATCATCATCATACAGACTGCCTAGCGCAGTCTGTGAGGCGGCTAGATTATTATGCTTCACGGAACGCCGATATCCGAACATGCCCCCCGCCAAAGAATTGCCATTCTATTCGGGAGAAAAAACTGGCACGTACATCCAACAAGAAAGAAAGAAAATGGGAAAATCTACCAGGACGCGGGCCCAAACTTCTGCCCCTCCATAACCTGGCCCTGTATCGCTGTCCCCTGCGCATCCATCGTGGAACTGACCACGTCGTTCCCCCACCATCTAGGCGGCTCGATGCCCTGCATGGAGAATGCAAAGAAGATGAACATGGTGGAAAGGGCAAGCCCCAGATCTAACCCAGACGATGTCAGGAAGTTGAGACGACTCCACCACCCAAAGTACCTCTTCTTGATCCAATACTGGAAAATGAAGCCGACGATGCCCCAGGAGAAGTAATTGAGTGGCGTGGCGGGGGGTATTGCCCCAGCGCCTCCGAATATCAGGGGCGCCATGAGGTATTGCAACGATGATTTGGGCCATCGCTTGGCACCGAAGTAGATGATCATGGGAAGAATGGCGCCAAGAACGAAGAAGAAGAACAGTGACGAGTAGATGCGGCCGGGGGAGAACATTCTGTCGGGTCCGATGAGACCCCATATGACGGAAGCTACTTCCTTGTCAGTTGGCCGTAACAAGTCGGGAGACGATGACCTACCGGCAAAAAAGACCCTGCCGCCAGGACAAGTAAAATGGTCGCGCTGATGCTGATCACAAACATCGGGGATATGCGCGAGGGCGAGATTAAGCACCATGATTTGGATGAAGCAAGAGAAAGTAGTGGCTACCACTTGCGCCCAGAACATGGTTCGCGGCGGAATTTTCATGTAGTGTCCGAATTTCAAGTCTGCTACGAAATTGAGCGCTTGGGACCTGTGCGTAAAATTAGCTTTTCTCTCCGTTGATTCCGATGGCTTTGTGAGTATTTCTTGCATTGTAATGTAACCGAATGTTTTAAAACTATCAGGGTCAGATGTTAGTTCGGTCCAGCCAGAAGACAAAAAAAAAAAAAAAAAAACCCTGATCATAAACAGTGACGAACATACATCATGAGGGCGAGGGGTCTGCCCGGTTGGATATAGCCGAAAATAAACTCGGTGAGCACGTTCAGTCCGATGCGGTTATTGGTGACGGCCTCAATGATGCCAATTGGAAGCGAGAAGCCAAAGGAGATAGCCACTGCGAGGAGGAAAGCCCACCAGGTAAGTTTGGTGGGATACGCCAACACTGTGAACAGACCCATGCCAAGCATCTACCTCTGTCGTGTTAGTCGCGATGCGTACGGAACAGACTCGCGTCAAGGTTGGGGGAGCAAGACCTACAGCGACGAACAGGCCCATGTACCACCAGTTTGGTGCCTCTTTGTACTTCCTCATCAGTTTCATGTGTATGTCCGGTTTCTCACTGGAGCTGTTCTGGTACTGCTTCCAGATTTTTTTGCGACTGTGCAAGTACGTATACACAATGAGAGACGAGATGGCGGCAAACGAGAGGCCATAGGACATGGCGAAGGTGGTGCTGTAATTCATGAGCAACAGAGTCAACGTTGAAGATGCCGGACAGGGGGAGAAAGCGAACCTGATGAACAATGGCGAATAGTTTTCGTACGCTTCCCTGTTCAAGGTGAAATCTGCGTTGAGAACACGAGATGTATTGTACGGCGCACCGGTATTATCATATGTGTTTGAATCGCTCATGGGCAGGAATTCGGCGAACCAGGCACCGGAGAAGTGGAGGGCAACACAGCCAATTACATAGAATGAGACCACGCCAATCAAGGTGTTGGCAATCGCGTACCTAAAAAAAAAAATTCAGAGTAGGAAAGTCAGCCTCTTCTTATCGAGAAGAGATGGTATCTGTCTAGAGGATTCTCACCATGGAGGAATCAACGGCGATCCAATGTAGCCCACAATTTGAGTCCAGTCAAAGGTGATGGGAAGCAAAGACAGCCCTGTTGTTCCGCCAAAAAGTTGGTTGACGACGGCATTCTGGGGTGCCAGCCATGTGGCGAATGCAAAGACGCTCAGAAACTGAGCCAAGAACCCGGGGATAAAGTAGTACACAAACGAGCCGACGGTGACTAACGCGAACCACCGATATCGAGGCATGTTGCCCCCCAGAACCGACGGGTCACGAACCTCGTTCTTTTCATACATGGTGTTCATCATGGTGACGACTACCAGATTCGATGGCCATATCATGGACGCCGGATACACTGTCCCGTCATGTCAATTCCATGAACCAATTACAGCCACGCCGGTCTGAGGACTACCCAACTCACCTAGGAACTTGCGCATTGTTCCCGCAATGCCGTACCCGAGTGATTGAGTGGAGATGGTGAGGAGAAGTTGGAACAGTATTCCAAAGCTTTGCTTATAAAAGATGAGCTGAGCAAGGATGATGTCGGTAGAGTAGGCAACAGAGAACGACACGTTGGCCATGACTCCAATGACGGAGTGTTCCTTGATGTTGAAGGGGCCCGGATTCAAGCTCCATCTTAGTCCAAAGATGGTGAATGTTCTACTCGGCATTAGGCGAGCCCATCCATGGCCCATTGGCCAGGCAATGATTTGCGCAACGAGCGGTCCGATGGAGACGGATGGCTGCCTCAGCGAGAAGAGCGTATTCATGGACGCGCCAAGGACGACGAGAACCAGACCAATCGTCCAGGCGCGGACAGTATTGCAAGGCAAATCTTCATCATAGTTCCTCACCGCAGCCCGAACCTCTGGATACGGCGAGTCTTGATCCTCGCGCCGCTTCCGGGCAGCTCCATGGCCCATCTCAATAGACTCGCCCTCCTCGTCTCCGGGGAGATTCGGGTCCATGAGGAGCTCATGTTCTGAGCCCTGCTCATCGCCATCGCCATCGCCATCGCCATCGCCATCGCCATCGCCATCGCCATCGCCATCGCCATCGCCATCGCCATCGTCATCGTCATCGTCATCGTCATCGTCATCGTCATCGTCATTTTCACTGACGCCAGCCTCGTCCCATTCGAAGAGATGTTCTTTGAGGCCCTCGATGGATGCTGAGTGCTGATGCGACAACGGATGGCGCGAGCTGGGGCCGACTCTGGCAGCATTGAATCCTGCAACCTCGACGCTCAGCCGTCCCGAGCCATATGCCGCACTCATGGCGGCTGATTATGCCGACCAGCGGCTCTGGAAGCTGAGATGGGTGCGAGGGTAACTGGGTAACTGGAAATGCAATGGTTACCTTACAAGTAATCAAGCTACGGAGTACATACGTGGATTTGATCAATGGCAGATGGAATTGGACAGCTATTATGTATCTCTACGGAGTTATTGAGAACCGGTGACTGCGGTGGTGGCTGGCAAAAGTGGAAAGGTGGACCCTGCGCTGAGGTACTTATACTTCGGTACATATGTAATACAGACGGTACGGTGCGGTGCATACTACACACTGTACAGCTTTCATCAGACCTTCACCGAAAAGGACAGCCGATAGTGCGGCAGCGGCAGCAACAACCTCAACCAGCATTTCCTCTTTCCCCGCGACATGGGACGGTCATGCGGCGAGTGGTAGTAACTGGCCTCGGGGCCGTCACGCCTCTGGGGGTAGGCGTTGGACAAAGCTGGAATCGACTGTTGGCTGGTGACTCTGGCATCATCAGCGTGGCCACTCGTCAACCGCAGGCGCGCTGGAGGGAGCTGACGAGCACAGTCGCCGGCGTCATCCCTGCCGGGGAGGCTCAAGCTCAAGGTCAATGGCATCCAGCACACTGGCTCTCGGCCTCTGACCAACGGCGCATGGCGACCTTCACGCAATACGCCATGGCGGCTAGTGATATGGCCTTGAAGGATGCCGGGTGGGAACCTACCAAGCTCGAGCATCTAGAGGCCACGGGAGTCTGTCTGGGAAGTGGCATCGGCAATTTGGAGGACATGTACGAGACAAGCTTGTCTCACCACAACGGTGTAAGCCCAAGCAAGACCAGCGTTTCTCACTTACGACCTTCCTTCTTGTGTTCCTTCTTGTGTTCTGACTTTGACTATGCAGGGGTATAAAAAAGTTTCGCCTTTGTTTGTCCCCAAGATTTTGATCAACCTGGCAGCTGGCCACATTGCCATGAAATATGGCTTCCAAGGTCCCAATCACGCCGCCACCACTGCCTGCACCACCGGCGCACACTCCATCGGTGACGCCTCGAGATTCATCGCCATGGGGGATGCCGATGTCATGGTTGCCGGTGGCTCCGAGGCTTGTATCCATCCCTTGACCTTTGCGGGCTTTGGAAGAGCTCGCTCTCTTTCTACAACCTACAACCACGACCCTTCAAGCAGTTGTAGGCCGTTTGACGCGGGGCGCAATGGCTTTGTGGTTGCAGAAGGCGCGGCAGTTCTCGTCCTCGAAGAGTTGGGGCATGCCAAAGCCAGAGGCGCTCGCATCTACGCCGAGGTCAAGGGGTATGGCTTGAGCGGAGATGCACACCACATGACGGCACCCAGGGAAGACGGCCGAGGCGCTTTTCTAGCCATGAAGCGCGCATTGAAGAATGCGGGGATAAAGCCTTCTGAAGTTGACTATATCAATGCCCATGCGACTGGCACGCAAGTCGGGGATGTCGCAGAAGCAACTGCCATTGGCCGCATAATGCTGGGAGAAGATGGGAAGACTTCCGAGTCACAAGTGACGGTGAGCAGCACCAAGGGCTCCATCGGACACTTACTCGGGGCCGCAGGTGCTATCGAGGCGCTTTTCGCCATTCTGTCCATACACGAGGTAGGTGAGCGGTACACCAGCAAAGTGTCATGTACGTGGCAAACGGTTGTAATTGCTGCTGACCTTGGGCTTCCACAGGGTGTCATCCCAGCCACGCAAAACTTACACAGGCCAGATGTTGGCTTTGACTTTAATTTTGTTCCCCTGACAGCGCAGGAAAAGAAGGTGCGCGTTGCGATTTCTAACAGCTTTGGATTTGGCGGAACAAATAGCAGCTTGGTCTTCACCAGCATATGAGAGATGGCGCAGCCTTGATTGGTTCATGTACGGATTTCGGTTTACAATACATAGACTTGGCCGTTTCCATCGTGGCTGCATCAACAACACATTGACTTGCAAGAAAGTGCTTCCATATTTTAAATAATGCGACGAGATTTGTTTGTCCCAACAAGAAGTCAATGACGCCGCCGTCCGTCTGCGGTTGTGAATCGGTGCACGGACCACCCTGGGAAGCCACCCGCTTTGTTCCAACAATTTCGCTGACGCTTAGAAAAAAATAAGAAGAGCGTGCGAGACCATCTCGTCCACGTTCCCTCGCGCTCCCCATCTACTCGCTCTGTCAGACATGGCCTGCGAACCCTGCAGATTACAAACGCGAACGCTCGTGAGGGCCGCCGTTCGGGCTTCGTCCTCACGAACCGTAGCCCCTGCGCGGACCCTGAATCTTCGGCCATCCACGAGCCCGTCACAGCCCGTGCCGACACCGACACGATGGTTCAGCAACACGCCTCAGAGAAAGATCCTCGGCATGGGCGCCTCACTGGGCGAGTCGTACCGCGTGCTGGGGGCGTCGGAGAAACTGTACAAGATGTGCGGGATGCCCGCTGATTATCACATCACCGAGACGGCGCGCAAGAACGACGAGGTGCAGAGGATGGAAGACGGCGAGGAGTTGGGAGACCCCATAGACAAGGACAATGTCTGGCACAAAAGTACGAGCAAGTCCGCTCTTTCCTACATCGTTCCTTGCTTTACTTTCCAAGAAACCCGAGTCCAAAGATTGGAACACTAACGAGCTTCCGTGGGGAGGGAAACAAAAAAAACAGCCTTTGGTTTACAACCCAGCTTCAGCACCTGGTCACACGTCACCATGCTCCATCTGTACCTTCTCAATGCCCGCGTGCGCTGCCTGGAGCGCGACACGTACCGCAATTGGCAGCAGCAGCTCATCGACCACTTCTTCTTCGACTGCGAAAAGAAGATGCACCTCGACCACAGCATCACCTCGTCGGCCCTGCGCCAGCGGTACCTGAAGGACATTTTTGTCCAGTGGCGCGGCCTGCTGCTCGCCTACGACGAGGGCCTCATCAAGGGGGATGCGATTCTCGCGAGCGCCGTGTGGAGAAACCTGTTCAAGGGCGCGCCGGACGCTGATCCCAGGGCGTTGTGCGCCATCGTGGGCTGGATGAGGAGCTGTTTGGCGTCCTTGGAAGCCGCGTCGGACACGGACTTTCCGCAGAGGGCGGGGGACATTCTGGGGAAGCCTGTCGATGGCTTCTGGACGAGGTTGGAAGAGCCGTTCAAGAAGGCGTTTGTGGAGGAGACCAAGGGTGTCAAGGCCAAGAAGGGTTGATATTGGTCGTTTTCCCCTGACCGAATCTCCCGTGGTATTCACAATGGACAATGGCGCGGACAACTCTTTACCATCGTGTATGAGAAAGACGGAGTAGGGGGGGAGAGAGAAGAGGGACAAGACGTGTAATACATGTTGTTACATGATTTGTTTATCAATCCCACGACCAAGAGCAAGAGCAAGTCCTTGTATATTCTCATATTGACAACATCTGGCTGTACAATTAACAAGGTTGTCTCATACTGCCAATTCCATTATTTTAGTCACAAACCACAAACCACAAAAAAAAACCACCACGTACGTGAAACTCGCATTTGCTCAATTCAACACGACCCCCGGCCATCCCAAACATCAGAAACACCACACCACTTCCATCCATCAACTTCACGCCCTCTCCCACATCTGCCACTCATACCTCACACCCGCCTCCTCCTCGCCCTCCTCGCCCACCTCGCCCGTCCAATCCCTCCACTCCCCAGCCGACCTCCTCGTCCAGCCCGCCGCCCCAGCGCGCTCGCTCCCCATGTCCACCCCGAAGAAGGTATCGCACTCGTACTCCCCCTCTATGCTCGTCAGCAGCACCCTCCTCGCCTCCGCCCTCCCCAGCGCCTCGCCGTACACCTGCCCGCCGCCCATGACGAACACCCTGCTGACGAGCGGGTGGTCCCTCGCGCACGCGAGCGCCTGGTCCAGGGACGTCACGCGCACCGGCTCCGACGGTCCCGCCGACGTGTCCCGCGGGGGCGGCGAGCGCGAAACGACAATGTTGAGACGGTCCCGGAGGGGTCTGAATCTCGGAGGGATGGAGTCCCATGTCTTGCGGCCCATGATGACGGCGTTGATGGCGTTGGGGGGGGACTTTTGTGTTTTTTTTGCTTAATGAGAAAAATATGATGATGATGATGATGGGGGCGGATGGGGGGATTCGGTCCTGTCCTGTGAACTCACCTGTGGTGCGACGCGCGAAGTGACGCGTGCGAAATACTGCATTTCCTTGCGGAGTCCCGTCCAGGGCATGGTGCCGTTGAGGCCGATGCCCATTGAGCGGGTGGCGGCTACGATGAGGGTTACTTCCGGTTGCATCCTGGGACTTTGTTCATCCAAGTTTGAGTTGGCATGGAGTTGCGGTGGTGGACGCGGGGTTGGTTCTGTCCAACGTTTGTTGTAAAAGTGGTTTGGTTGGTGGTGATGAGTCTGTGACAGGTGGGTGGGTGTGCATGGCGCAACGTCAAAGTGGGATGGTGATGGGAATGGCGTGCAAATGACAAATCAGATTCTGCTTTGCACGATTTACGAACGAAAAAAAAATGGTGCAAGACAACTTGTTCATGTTTTATGCTACAATTTGAATATACAGGTGGAAAGTAATTTACAAGGTCGGTTTTAGCCTACAGTTTCGACCCCGGCCCCAGAACCGTAATGTCCTGGAAGGGAATGCCCAGGTGTCTGTAGATATGGTTGAACCTATTTCCCTCTCCAGAGTTAGCATAGCACACACACAAACTGGTACGCAGATATATAGACTGGTGCCCGTCGCGAGCCAGGCGCATACCGATCACTGCCAAAGAACGGCTGAACCTCCTCCCCTTTCGAGTCGGTGACCAAGAACCACGGGCATCCAAACGCACCCGACTCGACTAGTCTGGCCGTGTCCTCGGCCAACTTCTTCTTCATCTTGGCTCTACCGTCCATGATGCCATCCACCTCGGGTTGAGTGAAGAGCCTCGCGCCTCCCCCGGGCGCATCAGTCGCCTCGGCGAGCAGTGTCCTGAGACTGCCCTCGTCCACGACATCCGCGTTAGGTGGGGTCCAAAACCTGTAGAGCAAGAAGTGCAGCGCTGACAGAAACTTGTCCTTTGGAAAGCTGGCCTTGATGAAGAGGAGGGCTCGGAGGGCGGACTGGGTCTTTGCGCGCTCGCCGAGGTCCGGGGGCGTGGCGAAGCTGGTGATGCCCACGCGGGCTGCTGCGCGAGGGGAGTCGTAGGCGAGATACTTGGCTTTGGCCTCGAGCGTCCACGGGGGTTTGTTGCCTGCCGGGAGGGGATGGATATTGAAAAGCTAGTGAGAAAGGGAAACAGGAATGGAAATGAAGAAGCGGAGGGCTGTGTATTACCAGAGAGGTGATTGATGCCGCCTAGGAAAACAGGATGAAACCTGCTTGGCCGGAATGCGTCAGTCAGCTTTTACTCTTTGTTCATCTCGGGGCGACTAACTAACTGGCCTTACTCTACTTGGACGCCATGGGCAGCTAGCTTGTCTAGATTGGGTTTCAAGTCCTCGAAACAGACGTAGCTGAACAGGGACGCTGTTGAATAGACGACAAGCGATGATGAGACAAGGTCATTTTGCATCTGTTGGCTTCCACTTACCAATGTCCAAATAGCAGTCGATGCGTCCTCGGCCCATGTTGGCTGGCTAGCTAGCTGGCTGGCTGGCTGGCTGCGTGTTCTTTGTGGGAAGTGAAGGACAGCTTGGGATGCGGAGAGGTTGTCGTCCATGGATGATGCATCCGATGCATCCGATGGATGAAACGGCACGATAACTTGGAGATGGCTGATGTAGGGTAGGCGAGGTGCTGCAAGACGTCATGACGTCATGCCTCACGTCCACGCTTCTAGCCTGCCGCCAAGTGTCATTCACTACTCCGTGCGGAGCTACTACTTGCTACTACTTCATGCTTCGCCCAAAGCCCTCATCCATCATGCCATCCCACACACCCGTCGCCCTCGTGGTCGGAGCCTCGCGCGGCATCGGCAGACAAGTCGCCATTGACCTTGCCCGGAACGGATACGCCGGTATTACCAGACACCACACACAAGCTGCAAACCCTGACGCAGACACAGAAAACCCAATCACACAAACACTAACACCAACACCAACACCATCCAGTCGTCGTCGCCGCCAAGTCCACCAGCGACCCCTCCCAGACCAGCGGCCCCTTCCCCCCCGATCCCAACTCCCCCGAAAGCACAATCACCACCGTCGCCCGTGAAATCACCTCCTCGGGCGGCCAAGCCACCGCCATCCCCGTCGACGTCCGCTTCGAACAGAGCGTCAACGACCTCATCTCCAGAACCATTGCCGTATGAACCCGTCCCTCTCCCCGTAGCTACGAGAAGCTGCTGTCTGACCCGCGTCAACGACAATTTGCCCCGAATAAAAAGACATACGACCGTCTGGACGTCCTGGTCTACAACGCAGGCGCCATATACTGGGCCTCTGTGCCAGACACCCCCCTCAAGCGGTTCCAGCTCATGCAGCGCGTCAACCCAGAAGGCCTATACGCCGTCGTCCAAGCGAGCCTGCCTCATCTGCGCGCGCGCGGCCGCGGCCGCCTCGTCGTCGTCAGCCCCCCCATCTACTCGCGCTTCTTCAGGGGCAAGACGGCGTATGCTATGGGCAAGGTGGGCATGAGCGTCTTGACCAAGGGGCTGGCCATGGACTTCGCGAGGGCCGGGGACGAGGACATGGCCATAACGAGTATCTGGCCTGCTGTTGTGAGTTGTCTTGTCTGATTGCTCTCATCCCGTGCTCTTGCACACCGGGCCTCTTCCTCCTAATCAACATCTGTCTCGTCTCAATCACCGACCAGGCCATCGAGTCCGCCGCCACCGCCAAGTTTCTCACCAAATCCCCCGACGACGAGAAAGACCTCCGCAAAGCCACCATCTTCTCCGACGCCATCCTCCACATCCTGCGGAGCCCCGCCCCCCTCGTCAACGGCGAGCTCTTGCTCGACGAAGACTTCCTCCGCGACCACTGCCACGTGACTGATTTCGCAAATTACAGCGTCGTGCCGGGCTCGTCGCCCAGGAGGATCATGCCCGCGCGCTTACCGGACTTGACGGTCGCGGAGCAGCATGATGAGGGCCAGAGAATCGATCTTGCAAAGGCCAAGATGTGATGGCCACACAAAGGGAAAAGGATTGCGTTGCTGGAACTGGACAATGGAAAAGGCGTACAAGTATGCATACGGTGGTTGTGGTGGTTGTATTCACGAGATATGTACACCTTCGTGTCCTCCAATGTGTACGTACATCTAGGCTTTTTTTTTTCCAAGGGCGGGGAGGGAGGGATTGCCATGTCTTTTGAGTAAAAAAAGGACGGTTGAATGAACAATCAAGATGATGATGTAAAAAAAAAAGGGACAAAAACAATTGATTGTCATGCAAGAAAAGAAAAGAAAGAAAAAATAAAACCTGTTGCTACAGCCAAACTCCAACTAGAGCCTCGATTTGCCTCGGCGCTTTCCATGATACACAAGTTGAAGAGGAAATTGTCAAACTGCTCACGAGCCATCCACCACACGGTACGATACATTCACATACTCAGTTACCCAATCCGATTATTATTCTTCTTCTTCTTCTTCTTCTTCTTCTTCTTCTTCTTCTTCTTCTTCTTCTTCTTCTTCTTCTTCTTCTTCTTCTCCTTCTCCTTCTCCTTCTCCTTCTTCATCTCCAACATCTCGACTCTTCCAGAGAAAGTAGCTCATTGAACCTGAGAATCTCTGCTCAGCTTTGACTGCTTGCCCCCACTCCCTGTACGTCCTCGATATCTCCAATCGTGTCATTGAACACCTTGCTGAGATTGCCGACGACCCTATGGCGGTTCCATTCATGTCTCGATTTCCAAATCTCATCCATCAGCTCTCGGTTGATTTGTTCCATCTGCTCAATGGTGCAGCCCGAAGTGCCTTCAGTCAGGACATCCAAGAGGTTATCGATGGCGGCCTCCACCAAAGGCGGCTGGGATGCGGACGAGCCAGAGTATCGACCAGATTGCGGCTCTTGCGATTGTGCATCTTGTGAGGGCTGTATCGCGGCCCCTTGTCCCGAGTGGCCGCTTGACTGGCGAGCTTGGGATGACAAAGATATCGGGCTGTCATTCAAGTTTGGCCCAGGCGCAGCATTTCCTCGCGCAAGCGCGTGAGCCTGTGAATGCATCCAAGCGTCATCACTAGGCGTGGCTTGACTGGGCACCACGAGCGTATCCGGTATGTCCACTTCATTGTCGTTCTCGCCGCTCTGCTGGGCGCCATGGGTACCGTTGGTAAGCTGAGTGCTGAAGTTGGACGACCTGTGGGTGGAAGGATCAGACGTCTTGGTCGACGAAGCATCGTTGATCACTGCTGACGGCGAAACCCCAGGCGGCAGTGATGTGACGGCCGACCTTTGAGAGATCTGTGTCGGGCCGGAATGTCCCTTGACCGACTTGTCCTCGGACTTTGTGGGCGGCCCCATGATAGAAGACCCTTGAGTAGCTCCAGGCTGGAGAGGGCCGTCGACGCCGCTCATTTGCACGTCATTCTCCTCCTTCGATGCCGCTTCCTTCGCTCCGTTGCCCGAAACTCCTGGTTCTTGTGCATTCTCATCTTGACCGTTGGAGTGGGATGACGGACTTCGGAGCTGGAAGCGGGCCGTAGTGCGAGATCCTGGGACCGTCTCGCCCAATGTCAGCGGTCCCTGAGAGTCGCTGTCGTTAGCACCTCCGAGGTCTGACTGAACGCGCTCCAATATTGACCGCGTTGCCTTGCGCTTCCGCTCCTTCTCTGCGGCATGCGCGGCCCTCTGGACCTGACGGCGATGCAGGCCCTCCCAATCGATATGTGCCGAGTTGGTTTCGATGCTGGCGACGTCAACCTCTACATTGCTTAGCAATTCGTTTGCCTTGAGGGTGCGCTCCTTGTCCCCAATGTTCTTGGCATCCTTGGCCAGGGCTTTGATGTCAAAAAGGAAATCCTTTGGCCGGGCGTAGAAGCCATTCGACAGTCGTTCCTCAATTGTGGTGGTCTCCAGATTGAAGTAACATTTCCCTGTGGCGGTGTCACGGAGTACATCGTTGCCATGCTTGTCTTTGACTATCTCATATGGCCGAAAAATACCTTCTGTGATGTCTGGCCGGACATAGTTGGGATCCGACTCTGCGAATAGGTAATCGATGTGGCTCTGGGGAATGACTGGTTGTCTGAATTTCTTGTACTTCCGGTTGATCTGGTCCATGATTGGCTGAAGTTGGATTTTGAGCGCGTTGAGCAATTGATGATCTTTTCTCTTGACTGCCTTGGCCTCCTCCTTGGTTGGTGGTTTCGCTGCAATCGCAGGGGCAACCGGAAGCTCTTCCAAGACACGCTTCTTGCGATTCTCCGGATCGGGGAATTCGGCAGGTTTCTTCTTGATGTAGTCAAGCGTCGCAGAGAAATACTGCATTCGGTTTTCCTGAAGAGGGGAAGAGGGGGGAGGGGGCGACGCTCAAGGTCAGACGAAATCCTATTGCAGAAATCGAGGAGGGTGGAATTCTTTCTTACCTTCGCCGGTCGTGTGATCTCCATTTTGTTTTTGCGGGAAAACCCGAACAAATCACGCAGCAACCCATCAGGAAGCTCACTCTTTTCACAATCCGCTGTTGCGAGAAGAAGGACGGGATCTGTGGGCGGTATGGACCGCAGCATCGTTTGAAAGGTAATAAACGCAACAGTACGCGCCAGAGTAGCATACCAGGCGTCTATATTGGGAATATAAATGACGCTGGGCTTGTGACGTCGAATTTCGGTGAACAGACCGACAATGACTTGTTCCATTGACTATGTTGTAATTGTTAATCACTGACAATGTTATGGGAAAGGACGGGCTGAGAGAGAGAGCGTGGCATGACATACCCTTCCATCGGCGAGCAGCGCCGGCAAATCAAAATTTTGCACATGAACGCCTTCAAAATAGTGCAACATGGCCGATGCGATGTATGTCTGGCCCATGCCCTGGACCCCGTATATAAGAAACCTGGGTCGGAAGATGCGGGAACGCTCAAATTCTTGTTGCATGGCTTCCCGTCCGAAACCGTGGTCCTCATCTTTATATTGTTCGTACATGGCTTCTTCAAGTGCAGTCGTCTTCTTCTTCCTCGGCAACAACTCATCCAACAGTCGTTTGGCATTGCTAAACTGATGGCGTAGAAGGGGCTCCACCGCCTTGGGGAGTGGCTTTGCTCCGGACGTTGCTGACCGTTCTGAGGATGGTATTAATTTTTTGATGGAGAGCATGAAGTCAGAGGCGTGAACACTGATCTTGTTAGGGTCGACAATGAGCTTCTCTGTTGAGTTGTAAATTTGTGGATAGGTTCGTTGAATGGCATTCAACGCGGCCTCGGTGCACAGTGCGCGCAGATCAGCACCACCATACCCCTTGGTCTTCTCAGCAAGTGAGGTCATGAATTGCGGCGACAGACCCCATTCCTTGGTGTGAATGTCGAGGATGGATCGGCGCCCATCAATGTCGGGAAGAGGGAAATAGAATTCTCGGTCAAAACGGCCCGGTCGTCGAAGGGCAGGATCGATGTTATCCGGTCTGTTCGTGGCACCAATAACAATGACTTGCCCACGGCCATCCATACCATCCATCAATGCCAGGAGCGTCGATACGATAGAGGCATGAATTTGCTCCTGCTTGCTTGATCGGACAGGAGCCAAGCCATCTATCTCATCGAAAAAGATGATGCTGGGTTGGGTTTTCCTAGCTTCCTCAAACAAGAGGCGCAGCTGTTTCTCGGCTTCACCAACCCATTTACTCAGAGCATCGGCGCCTTTTCGCATGTAGAAGGAGATCTTGCGCCCTCCCGAGCCGACAGAATTGGCCAAAGCCCGAGCCAGCAACGTTTTACCAGTACCTGGAGGTCCGTGAAACAACACACCGCGAGGCGGGGTGACGTGAAACCTGGTGAAGAGCTCAGGATACAGCAGCGGGAGTTGAACCATTTCCTTGAGCTGATCGATATGGCCCTGCAAACCTCCCACGTTGCTGAAGTCAACATTCATGTCCACGCCTAGCGGGTCGGCATCGGCGAGAGCCTTCCTATCCTTGATCTTGCCAACATTCGGGGTTGCTTCGGCGTTGAAGCCGGGAACACCTGGCAATAAGCCTCCGGGTGGTGCCCCGGCGGTTGGCGTCATGCCAATGTTACCAGCAATACTTGACCTGTGAACCTTTTCGTCGTCGCTACTGTCTGAATCAACGCCACCGGCTGCACCAGTACCCCAAGGGCCGCTGAGGAGAGCGCCGCCGCCGCCGCCGCCGCCGAACGGCCCAAAGGTCGTGTTGAGATTTCGCTCCCATCCGAGACTTGCACCTCCTTTCCGGCGCCGTGCCGGGGTAGGCGCGGGATCTTCCACCTCGTCTTCGATATTTGCAGCAGTCAAAGGTGGCATATAGTAATTGACCCTGGTACGAGCCCGACGGGATTCTTGGTAAACAATAGGAGACTCATCCCTTGGTCGCCGTCGAGGCCGAGACGACTTTCGAAGTTCGCGTGCTTCTTCATTCAATTCGTCCAAGTCGACGTCCAATTCGTCTTCGCCGGAATCACCGCCACGGCGGGAGTTTCGTGCGCTGCGCCTGTTCCTCCTCCCTCTTGGTACGGGGCTTTCCACCTCATCAACCTTGTTCTGGGACATGACCTCATCCTCTGAATCATCTCCAGGCTCGAAATCGCTGCTGGGTTCTTGAGTAGATTTCTTGGAGCGGCCACGGGTCAAGCGACGAGACATGGCAGCGGCGTCCTCTGTAGTCTTAGCCACGCCCTTGGCCTCTGCCTGCAAAGCTTCCGCCCTTGACGCACGAGTCCTACGCGTGACAGGAACGTCGTCGTCGTCGTCGTCGTCATCAACGAGTGACGCAGCAGCTTTGTCCTTGGCAGGCTGAGCGTTCTCTTCTGTCTCGACCACTTCCACCATGCTCTCGTCCCCCAATTCCTTCTTCTCGACAGCCCGGTATTCGTGAGAAAGCTCATCGGGCTCATCGGCATCGTGAGCGGCACGACTGCTGCTTTCTTGTGTTGCCTCTTCGATCGTTTCCGGTGCTACATGCAATGCTTTCGCTGAGCGGGAAGGTCGACGGGTTCGTGTGAATGCTTCGGGGCTTTGGCTGCGGGAGTCGTGAGAGGCTACTGCGTGCCTACCAGAGTTGGACAACTCGACGAACTCCTCCGCATCGGTTGTACTAGCACGGGTTGCTCTCCTTCTAACACCTTCTGTGGACGCCTTGGGAACTTTGAGCTTGACAAGTCTCCTCGTCGATGGTCCTTCCGACTCCTCAGCTTCTTGTCCTGCATCGTCCGAATCGCCGACGACCGCCTCCACTACCCCCGAATCGACACTGCTTTCCCTGTAGTTGTGTTGAGTTCGAGCTGCTTTCCTTGTGCGGCGTCCTGCTGCGTTAACAGGTACATCGTCATCTGCCGTCTCCTCCTCTGCGAATGAGCCCTCTGCCATGCTGTCAGACAGGATCTCGTCGTCGTCATCGATATCAGAGCCTCGATATCTGTGGCCCCTTCTCCGACCGCTGCTGGGCCGGGAACCTCGCGATGGCCGGACTTTTTTGGAGCTTCTGGGGGCTCTCGTCTCTGAGGGGTCGAAGTTCTCGTCTTCGGGATCCGACTTGTTAGGATCAAAGTGCTCCAACACTCTCTTCCGCTTATTGCCCATGGCGACAGAGTGTGAGGTGTGGGACTTGAAAATGAGCTGAATACGAGGCTAGTTCAAGAGCAAAATATACGTGGTCCGTGTAAAAGACGTCAAGAAATGACTGTTGCAAAGGAGAAGGGTTAGCATTGTCAGCAACACCCCAAGGGCAGCGCAGTCAAGGGGGTCATTTCAGCAAAAGGGTGACACAATAGGCGCTGTCTAAAGGAGAAAGCAAAATGCCAAATATCCGACTTCTTATTATTCACGTGTAGCATGACAATGGGGTAAGTGCTTACCTTGATCGATGGGCGGCACTTGATGATTCAAATGTGCATGGGATGCATAAATAAGTCGGAGGATGGAACCGACAAGCTCGACGATGTACAAGGGATTGCGAATGCCCAGCGTAATGCAGATAGATGCTAGATGATGTCGTGAACGCTGTAGGCACAAGGAAAAGCGGGCGGGTTGCCAGAGCAAAAGTAGTGAGTGCGCAAATGTTTGGACAAGACAGCAATCACGGCGCTGCGTGATGGTTGCGCCAACCGATGGGCAGGTTCGAGATGATGGAGTGCGCGCGTCGCCGTCGTGACTAGGGGTGATTCACGTGCGGGCAGGAGGAGTTGGCGAATGAGAGCGGCCCCAGCTGTCAGGAATTGCCCGGAAGAAGGCTCCACAACAGTCAGCAAATCCCAAGAATAACACGACCAGAAAGCGCGATCGGGCCATGAGTTGCATCCAGCTTCAATTCGATCATTGCTTGAAGCTGATTTACGCAGGGATTAGATGCCTCGAAATACATGTCCACCTGTTTCAAAATTCGGAAATCTCTGTAGGTTGCCCGCATTCTAATCATTAGGCGCTCATTTTGAAGGTATTTTCATGTTCGAAGAGGCGAAACGTTGTTCTCAATTGTTCTTGATAGAATCATGGCATCTGGATTCGAGATTAGATCTATTCCCCGGCATTCGAAAATGCCATGACGCCATTGTCGCGACTCTGCTCAAAGCTCCCCCCGGTTGAGGCTGTCAGTGCAGCGATTCAGGCTGCGTCAGCTGACACGCTCGAGAATGGATGGATTCCTCAGGCATTAACCAGGGCAGAGTCGCCGTAGCCAATAGCAGTGTCGCTCGCGTACCTTATACCCACCCTAGTTGCCCATAGCTGCTCGCCAACTTGCTCCGTACCCTAGCCGCAGAAGTGGAGTCTCTCTTCGGAAATAAAATAAAGAAAAAGAAGCATCGAATCAAGCGGATATAAGCATTACAATAGCCAGCAGGTGTAAGTTGGCTGATGCTGCGATCCTGCTCATGCACTCGAAGATGACAATCGCTTGTAGCAGTCAGACCGTGCATATCCATCCAAGTCCTCATCAATGCCAGAGACAATGAATTAGATCACGCCGTGTGACGTACTTTCTTCCACCAAGCTTCTACTCCCTTCCAGTTTCGGTGTTGTTGAAGGCAATAACCCACTCATTGTGCCAGTGAAGTGATGCCAATATCTTCATGGACTCCTTGTAGCATCCTGGGCCGATATGCCAGCGTTGACTCACGTACTACAGAGTCCTCAGTACAACTTCCTTGATAGGACAAGCGGCCACTCGGGCATCCGGGGTGTGGGAAAAAGCTTGGCATTCCACGGACCCAACCCAACATGACCAACCGGCGACGAAAGCAACAGGGATGGGAGGAAGCATCTTGTGTCTGCATTCGTACGACGGGGGACGGGGGACGGGGGGACAGAGCCCTGTAGGGCTAGCTAGTATTAAGTAAATTTAGTATTTAGGGGCACTTCTTCCTCCTCATCCCCACTGGATTCGTCAAAGTGCCCCCAACCGGCTAGTCCGGTCGTGCACTGCGGAGTACTAGGCAAGAGGCAATGAAGTCAAGCTCTCTCCTGTGGTCCGTGGACGAGCTCGAATGAAGAAAAAAAACTGGGGGGAGAAGATAAGCCGCATGGCCCGAGAGCCGTTGGGTGGGCCAAGATGAGATGGGTACGGGCGGGTACGGGCATGACGGGTCCAGTCTGACGCCCTTTTTTGTCACAAGCCGCATCATGGCTGGTCGTCTAATATTGCTGGCACTATCAGGAAGCTGAAATGTGACCATAGTTCCGACGCGAGCACATATTAGTACGCTTGTAATACTCTTCTTCCCTTCATACATCTTTTGATTTCTCCTTTCACCTGTCCATTCTCTCCGTGATCCAGCTGTTTTCTCCTCCCGCTTTTTTTTGTGCGCAGGCTTGTGTGTTCGGATTAGAAATCATTCCCACGCACCTGGTCGTGCGAGCATTCTTCTCCACGCAGCGCGCTGTTGAGACGACGAGCACAAATCAATCAATTTATCCCACGGAGCTTGAAAGCGTCTCTTGATCAGTCAACCCATTCATACAACGCCAACGCCAACGCCCTCAAGCCATCCAGCCGCTCACCTCTCGTTCGTCACCATGGACCGCTCCTCTCGTGCTGCCCCCCCGCCGCCTCTGAACCTGGCGTCCCTGCCCCCCAACAAATTCAAGTTTGGCAGGAGCAACACCGCCGACTCGTACGCAGCGTCCACTCCCAAGAGCAAGGTCAGTAACTTCTTGAGGAAATATCCGTGCGATCGATCAATCCATCTTGCATGCTGACTTGGCTCCTCCATCAGCGGTCTGCATCCTACTCCAGCTCCGCATCCAGCTCCTTCGCGTCGTCTTTTCCCTCTCTCCGCAAGACCTCCACCAATCTAAACCTCATCAAGTCCACTCCCACGGTCAATGTTCACACCACCTGTGGTCGTCACACGGACCAGCTGCTGTTCGGTGGACCGTCACTCAAGGATCTCGCTCGGTCTTTGAAGAAGAAGTTTTAAATGAGGGCCTGCCAGTCACATGCCGACAAAATTGCATATTTTCAAATGAACTGATACAAACACAATCGTTACTGGCTGGTACGGAACGACGACAAAAGCGCTTACGAATTTATGATGAAGAGGGATGGAATGGGTGTGTTTCTTCTTCTTCTTCTTCATCTTCTTCTTCTTCTTCTTCCGAGGCGGCAGGATCGAAAGATACCCAATACTGTGCGGAGGCCCATTGACGAATATAAAACAATCATTTACATGGGCCAAAAATCTAGCGTAGTGTCTTCTCCGAATCATGACAAGAAGCTGGTCAACGCCCTTCGTGACATGATAAATGCCCCCCTGCTTTATGCAAACCCAGCTTCGTATGTTCCTGGCGCAGGATACGTTTTCTCGTCCGCGGCAGCCTATGTCTTTTGCAACTCGGTCCAAGACTCTCCGTGGTCCACGGCTGCGATCTCGCGCTGCCAAACTCATATGCTATCCTGATCCTGGTCCCAAATCCGAACCCGACTGCCCACGGTCCCAGCCCCAATAGTCTCTATGGACCGCAGCATGTTCTGCACAAGCTATTCCCAGGCCATTCGCATGGTACCAGCGCCTCTTGTTGAAGTATCGACATGCTCGCCCAGTACAGTATTGATTTTATTGATTTTATTGATTTTGTTCTGATATTTTTCATCAATAGTCATGGCCAACGCATCGGATTTCTACTAATGTATTTTCACTTATCATTACTTGCTGCACCTAGCTAGGGGAATCATGGATATTCATTAACAATGGAGTTTTTTGTGAGTTCTTCAACGGTCATCATCTAGGTGAATATTAACGGACTTTACAAGATGCACAATATTTCGTCAACCCGGAACAGACTTGAGAGTCGCAGAATGCTACCAAACGCGATAGAGTTCGCTTCGCCTCGTTTGTGACTATAGTTGAACCTTGAGTGTTGCTTACACTATAAAACGTTCGCATCTATCTTTCCTCTACGACCGTGATTCGTCCCTCTCGTATTAATTCTTCCATCTTCTTACACTTAACCCTTTACATTGAAAGCTCTGCTATAAACTTGGAACCTCACGGAAAAAGAAAACAAGCCTTGTTTCCTGAATGAATCATACTGCTCTCTTCATCACACCTTGACTCTCCTTTTGGAGCGTCACCCCGTATAGGTTAGTTGCGACACCGCGGGTCGGATTACCAATGCAGGAATCGACAGGACTTGCCAAAAATCCCACACCGTGGAGACCCCATCAAATCTTTGTGTGTGACAGTTTCAACATGCACTCGTCTGATTTGTTGAGCTTTTGCAGCCCGATCAAGGTGTCGAGAATTCGATGCTGTAGCTTGTTCCAGTATTGGCTGGTATCGAACCACAACCGCAGCCTTTTGTCGTGGACCTCAACCTCGAAGCGAGGTAATGTGTGTCGTGACAGCTCGGAGTGGGAGCAATACGAATGTTCGGGCATCCACCGCATTGTACTGTAGTACACGGTCTGCGAGCTCGTCATGAAAATATGACGCGCATGGTGCAGTGTGTCGTGACATTTCCGTGTGTCGCCTGTCACAATCGGTAATAACCGTCTGACTACCCCGGTGTCGCTGGGTCTTACTAGGATTTGGCGGAGTCACGTGCGGGGTACTCAGGACAACCCGCCCACAACGAGCTTAATGGCTCGGGTAATTCGTTCACCGCGTAACCCCTTTTATTAGCTGGACTTATTTAGATCAGCATCGCAGCCCCAACAAAACTTGTCAGGACCTCTACTGTATTACAGATTTGTCACTTGTTTGTTAAGAAGTCATGACCCTGGACGCCATCGGACAAGTCAAAATGCTCAGACGAGAAAGAGTCCGCATGACTCTCACGCTGTTTCGGACGGCACATCGACATAAAGTCTGTAACACGCTAGACGCATGATTTCCGGCCCGGATGAAGATCAGCACGTGGGTTTCAAGTTGCGGAGACGACGTTGAAATACGGCTTCAATTTTGGGCTCGATTCGAATATTCGGGTCCATGGTCCTCTTGAACTAATTGGGTTTCTTGGATAAAAACATGAGTCCGAGGGTTCAATATCATAGGCAATCTCGAAAGGGACGTCAGAGCACACCGATCTGGAGATATGAACTGAATTTGCAAACAAGAGACATGGGATGAATCAGTCTTGATTGACCCTTGACAACCTGAGGATTTCCAGCCCTGCACGAGCAATATTCCCACTTGCAATTGCATCCACATGTAGTCCAGGAATTATACTCTCCTCGGATAGGATGCTTTTTTCATATCAAGCTGAATCCCCATGACGTTCGTCTCTTCAGCTCCAGTGAGTAGGGTAGAAGCACAAAGCCAGTGCGCCCGAAGGACCGCTGCTCCCCTGACGGGACTTGCCCTACCTTTCATGTGGCTTCCCATCATGCATTGGACTATCAAGGCAGATGTCAGGTGTCATGGTCCGTCTCAAGCCCACCCGTCCTTTCGACCTGCATAGCCATTGCCCTCACATGTGAACTGTTAGTAGTCCTAGGCCATTCGATAGAAGTGGCACGAGTAATACTGGTTGAGTGGCAAAGCAAAGAATGAACTTGCCCCAGGACTTTCATTAGCTGAGCTCGACGAGTCTTGACATCGATGGCATCGAGCTCAAAACGGCGAGTTAGAAGACGATGTCGGGTATTAAGGGCTTGGGAAGGACCCCGAGGCCGCTACTCGTCGATCGGAAGGATGCTCGTCCGTGTCACCGGCAGAGAGTGAATGCTGATCAGAAAAGAAGGTTGCTAGGGGCTTTTGATTTCCCCACACCAGCAAGATCTCTTGCTGTCTGGTTATTACATACATCTGCCGCTGTTTGCGTGCCCTGCATCTGCCTTGCCACCCTGCTTGTACGGGAGCAACAGGATCCTGCCCCCTACTCTTTCCAATCTGCATGTCTCATTAGGCTTGCATGGATATGAGTTCCTGCAACAGACGAAACGGTTTACTACATGCGAGAAAGACATCGCCCACATCACATCCGACGATAGAATTTTCACAAGCAGCTGCTCCGAGACCGAACCCACGCACGACATGAGCTAATCACGTTCTTGCATACGGAGGAGTACAGTAATGTCTTACAATGGACATTGAACATGTCATGGTGAGGTCGTATTGTCTTGCTTGGGGCTTGCCGCGGACCTGTGAATCAAGGGACAGCCGGAGCCCCGGTCTCATCTCTCGTCCATCCACGATCTGGTTTAATATAATAAAAAGGTAATCCGTAGTATCAAGCATTTGGCACTCAAAGTACAAATCCCGCAGAAAAGAGTTGTCATTAACCACCACATAATAATAAACGAGGACCTAGTTTTCAAGGGCCCGTAATAGTTCCGGCACAGAGCTGTCAAGGCGATTACTTCAAAAATTCCGGGACCCGTACAGACTACACACGTCGTCCAAAGCCTCAAGAGTTACAGAGTACTCCGTAGATGCTATTCAAAAACCTTTTTTTCTGCCGTGGTTGTGTAACGCTGCCACCGGCTGCGACTGTGCTTTTCTGTCAGAATGACCGAGGCGTCGCCTACGTCAAAAAGCATTCTAGCTAGGTATTATGTAGACTCCAGACGAATGATGAAAGGTGACGATTGCAAGCACGGGGCTCGCCATAGCTTGAATTGTCTGAAACTCATTTCTAGATGTTGTTCATGGATGGCTCCCAATTGGCAAGCCAAGGAATCTGTCTGTATTTGGCTCCAGAAGGTCTGGTACGAGCTTTTGCAGCTGCGAGGGGGTCTCCAGTTTGGCTGGTTCGCGCCGGGATCCATTTTGGCCACGGATCCCCTGTTTAGCGCCAGACGCATCAATGCCACAGGCTGGCCCACAGCTTGTTGAGCCATAATAACAGTCCAATCAGACTGGCCAGACAGGCCCCCTTGCGGCCACAGCGCATGCAAACTCGACTGTCTGGTGCAGGCAAGACTATACTAAAAGTAGTACATAAGGGGATGCCGATTGTCCCCGACACCAAAAAAAGGAATGTACTTGAAAGAAAAACGCAAGCGAATGATTGACATGGCATGAGGTCTGGATGGGCAGAGACAGAAACGTTGTGCAATTAGCCAGTCTGCTGGCTTTGATATTCGCTCTCATTGCACCACTCCACGTGGCTGCTGTAATAGACTAACTAATAAGAGGCAAGATAACGTAGCATATCGAGTACTCGTATTCCACCCGTCGCATACGGAGTGACGGAGTTGATGCCCCGAATCCGGGCTAGGCATGCGACCCCTCATTGTCCGGAGGGTATGGATCTGTCTCGCACGCTCGTGTCTGGCACGCAATGGGGCCCAGAGGCACAGCAAATCACAATAATAAAAATCCTGTCGTGCTTTGTCGGTTGGCCCGATCCGACATGCAGCTCTCTCATCAACCACGCCTCGGTCGAAATACCATTTCATTGTAAATAATCCGTATGTATGACCAACTTGCAAGCCCCGCCATCGGCAGAGAAAGGCCTCGCACCAAACTAGAAAGGAAGGGGGAAGCTCCATATTAACCCTGTGATTCGAGTAAGTCAAACCCATGCACGACTCCTGCATAGTAGGGACTGATAACTGTCACGACCTCTCCATTTCCAGCCCTAACTAAGCATTAAGCATTCAAAAGATTTCCAAGTCCATTTCAGACATGTGCAGAGATACAGCCCGCTGTAGCTTGGTGCTTGGGTGCTGGCGTTCTGCCACAAGCCAGCCGACACCCAGCCGCTGAAACCCGCTGACACCCGCTGACACCCGCTGACACCCGCTGACACAAACACTGACACGCACTGTGGCGTCCATGGCACAGCACTATGCTACCGAACCGGCGAAGCTCCGGTCCTGGATTGCCGCAGTGCCGCCTAGCTGCGGCTTTTGAAGCCCCGTTGCTACAGGGCACAAGCGCCTGTACAATCACTGAGAGAGTCACGTTGCCAGTCGTCCAGCTTGCGTTGTTGCGTGTTATTCTGCACTCACTGTCACTGCAAGTTGCCCAATCTTACATGCAGACCGCTGATGTTCGTTCGCTCTTGCTGCCGCCTACCGCCTACTTGCCCCCAGCTTGGTTAGTCCAGGAGCCCAGACCAGCCGTTGCCACTGGCTTTTCGCTCTACTGCTGCGCGTTTACCTGCTGTCACCCACCACTCGCAGACTCGTCCTGCCACACACCCTCGCCAAGTGGTTCTGTGACCTACGTGAAAGTCCGTCCTCGCATTCTCCTCCCGCTTTACTCCATCATCAACACCACACACCACTTGTCTCGCCGACCTCTTTTTTTTTTTCTTCCTGTTCCTCTTTCCTTATCTCCACCATCATCTTCATCTCTCCTTCTTGGTCCCTCCCCTTCCCTTCCCCTTTTCTAACCGCCTCTCAGCACCCACCCACCAGCACGCGAAGAACGCCTTCCGGAACCTCAATCCGTTCGGTGCGAAACCCCTTTCTTCACCTACCTCGCCTCCGAGCCCTCCTCCCCTCTCCACCGATTTGCAACTCGTTGTGTCGTGTCTCTTCTTCTCGTTCGTCTTGACGTGCCGTCTCTCTACGTCTTTGAGCGCTTCGTTGCCCACATCGACCCAGCAAGTCTTGCCTCGACCTCTTCTTGGCCTTTGCTCCCAGTCTTTGGCCATTCCAGAGGCGTGCCATCACCCATCCTTCCATCGATTGTAATACCCTTGCACGTACTTGTCGACCTCTCATCCCTCGTCGATCAAATAAGAAGATTGATAAAGCGTTCACTCCGCAGACGGGCTATCTTTCATGTGCTTTTGACTCATGTTCTGTCCGAACTAGGTGGAAGCAATTCCGCGTTATTTAGATTCCTTCTGCTTCTATTGAGTCAACCCGACTACGAGAACTACAAGCCAACAGACGGGACATAATCGGGCTTTCGATTGGAACATTCGTTTCACTTTTGACACTCTTTTTGGTCGCTGGCGTCCTGTTTCTTCCATCACTTGTCTAGCAATAACTTCAACCCTGTCCTTGCTCAGAAACGGGAAAAACAATCCAATACAGAAAGACCCCCCTCGCCGATTTTATCCAATTGTCGAGCGACCCTAGGAAGCAAAAAAGGCAACACTCGATTTGAAAAGACATAAAGGTGTGGAAATCCCTCAAGGAAATACGTTGCTCATCCTGCTTTTGACGACATACGCTTGCTTATCTCGGCCATGGCTGCCCGGTTTTTGCATGAAATGAAGATTTCCAAGATCATTGCACTAACTCTTCTGTCCCATACAGCGATTCTGGCGTCGTCAACCAATTCCACCTCTTTCTCGGGTTGACGAATTAGCATTTATTAAGAGGTCCAACTCCCTAACACAAGCGGTTGTATTGTCAGTACTGGGACGTTACACGAATCGAGTTTGCAGAACTAGTGCCTGGGCAAGTGAATTATGGCTGCATTGGTCCAGACGTATTCACAACCGACCGCTACAACCACTATGCTTCAGACCCGTCCTTCGTCAACCAGTGGCATGATGCCCAAAGATCAATCTCATGGCGGCCGCCAATATAGCGTGGCAAATCCACAGGCTTCAAGGGCCGTCTATAATACGAACGGTCCTACAGGGTATAGAGGAAGCTCAGTCCCTGCACAACCTTATGCTTTCTCCAGTACACCAAACCTCAATCAAACGCCGTCATGGCAGCAGCATGGTGCATACAGAACAAGCTCTTCAACCACAGTACCCTCACATCAAGCATACGACTCTAGCCAGAACCATCGCCCTGTCATGCAGAATAACGTTCAAGGGTACTCAGCCTCATTTGGCATGAGTTATGGTGGCTCCCGAGACGACTCGGGCCTCACACTGGGCCGCAATATGACACCGACTGCACGCCCACAATCTCATTTGTCCGTGTCGACACAACCTTCTTTTTCGACTGCCACCAAACAGAGCGGGCCAGATCGATATAGACGCACAGCGTCGGTGCAGCCCTCACACCACGGCCGCTCTCAAAGTTCCACCTTTCAGTCCAGTCCTTCCTTGATGCCACCGAGCCAAGCTTACCAAGCTAGCAGACGGTACTCAGCATCGAACTTGACCGCAAATCAAGGATTGGTGGCTGTGTCTTCGATGGATGATTTGCAACAATACAAAAAGGCCGCTCAAGATGAAGCCATGAGAATGCGTCGACGCAGCGTGCACGCAATCGAAACTCGGGACAATCACTCTGTCAGACCAGTCTCGCGTGATGGTGCAGATTCTAGGCAGCCTCGTCCTGTGCGATCCGAAAGTCACTCACGCAACGGAAGCTCGGAGAGCGCGTCTTCCACTCGCAGCAGCCACTCCAGGCCATCATCTGTAAGTCGGCCATTAAGTTTTGATGGCTGAGTTGGCCATTCAGCGGATTTGTATGCAAGTCATGTGTGCTAACGAGGACTGTGATGCAGGCGACTAGTCGTAACGTATCCACTCCCACAGGCACCTCCTCTTTGATCGCCAATGATGAAACACCCACCAAGAATGACCAGCAAAAGATGCTTAACATTCCATCTCGGGGCTCTTCATCTGATGTTGTTAAGCGCACTCATAGCCCCTCGCCTCTGTCCAAGCCGGTGACGATGGCAAACGACGCCAGCGAAGATTCGGCTCCGCAATTGTCTGGCGGCGCGGCGAATTTGGAATCACCGGCTGCGAAGCAGTTGGCTGCATTGAACCAGAAGGGAGGGCAAGGCAAGAGCAAGACCTCTCGATTGCGGCGAGCCTTCTCCTTCGGCAGTGCTGCCGAGTTTCGGAAGGCAGCTGAAGATGCCGAAAGGGCAGAGTCGTCCAAACTTCACAAAGAACCTACACCTGAGGAAGCTTATGATGTGGAACAAGCCCGTATCGCAGAGGCACAAGAGGCCGGCGGCATTGGAAATAGCATCTATGGTGGAAGATTCTTTGGTTCGACAGACAACCTGTCTATTTCCTCGACTGCTTCATCGGCATCCATCATGATTCGCAAAATGGGACGCGGAATGAAGAAGAGCACCCGTTCACTGGTTGGCCTCTTCCGTCCGAAATCAGTTGTTGGGGTTCCTGCCGCCGAGCCATTGGTTCCCGAGGCCAGCCAAGCTACTGTTTCCATGGTCACGGCTGAAGCCGAGGCCCAACGCGTCAATGTCACGGCCGATCCTCAGGCAGCTAATGGAGGCACTGGCTTTCCTCGCCTGGAGCGGAACTCGATCGATGCAGCTCAGGTATCAGAAGCATTTGCTGAACGATTCGGTAGCTCTACTGGTGAGCAGCCAGGTGTGCGCAAGAGCATCGTTGGCGGTGAAAGCGAACGTGCAGAAGTGCTTGCAGCCGTCAGAAAAGGAATTCTGAAACGTACGTATACTCGAAGCTCTGAGACTGCTACTGGAAACATGAACAGAATGCTAATGATGCAAATATAGGATCTGGAAGTCCATCGGTGAGGCCTGCGGAGGGATCTGCATCACCGGATCTTGTTCTTCCCAATATCCCCGCCGTTGCCGACTCGCCTATGTCAAGTGCACCTAGCACCCCAAACGACGAAGTTCACGGTCATAAGAGGACCGGCTCTATTGCCATTGGCAGTGAAGACTATTTTATGTCTGCTTTGCGACTGCGCCAGGATAGCCAATCAGGAACACCAACGGCTAAGCGCAACGCTACATTCTCTCCTCGCTTGGTATTCTATGATACGTGGCCGAGCCAGGAGTATGATCGACGAGGCGAAATTGCCACTTGCAATCGCCTCACTCCCCTCCTTGCCCAGCAGATCAAGGAAGAGCTCAATTCGTTCAAGATGGTTCGTCTGAAAAGAAACCCTCCCTGTGTCAAAGGACGTCATTTACTTGGGTGTCATAACCGGACTGACCAATGAATCTTTTAGGAAATGGAAGTGCACGAAAACTCCAAGATTTACACGCACTTTTTCTGATGACAACAAACTCGACCAGTGGAACCCCTTTTAAACCGATTCGTTTCTCAATGACGGGCCTTCTGGAGCCTAGCCAGCCATGTATTCATTCAGATTTACAATTGTCGGCGTTATCAAGGACAGCATAGTAAGGTGTCAACGGCGTTTTGATTGTTATTTCTTTCTTGTTGTCCCAGTTTCCCATTAAACCAACATGCCAGTGCGAGGAATCCGCTGAAAAATCATAAGCAAATCTCATTAATAGCGCGGCCACGCCTTGGAGTGCCGAAGGAGCATAAAAAGTATCAGCAACAGGCGCTGGGAGAAAGCTGGCGGCCCAGAGAAGCCATCAGAGGGAACCAGACGGCTGGTTCACGCGATGACTAGACTTCTGACTTCGCAAGAGTTGGGTTGGTTGAGATGGTGCCTTAGACAGCAATGGCGGGGAACGTGTGCGCTTGTTGAGAGAAGTTTGAATGGAGTCACTTTTGTCGAGCTACTAGTTGACTAATGTTCTTGTTGTTTGGCCTGGGAAAGCTGTTTCTCGATTCGCAAGTCTGAGGATAGATGATGAAGCAAGCATATTATTCTAGCGACAGATGCATTGTTGAATTCCTCGGGTTTGGCTCGTTTCTCTCGCGTTGCCAACACAAGTGCCAGCAATGAAGTTGAAATAATCTCTACCTAATATTGTAATACTTGTAAGATGGGTTCCGTGTCCAGGGTCCGTGTCCAACATCAACGCAGTCATGGCCTGGGTGCCTGGATGGGTTGCCCACAGGCCCCCTCCTCTCCTCAGCGCGTTTCCGGCTCCGAGTCCCTCTTTTTATTTTTATTTTCATTTTCACGGAGGTCATCGGAGCCCATTGACGAAATTTGGGGCCGCCAAGCTGGAATCTTCCCTCTTTGATGCGGAGAGTCTGGCGGCGGGATCCTCTCCCTCTTCAATTCCGTCCGTCGTCATTACTTCGATCTACAACGACGACGCCGCTGCATTCAGTGAGACGATTTTCTGCCATGGCCGCGCCAGCAGAGGCAGCGCGGGATGCGCCTGTGACGGGGGCTGAGGTGACGGCGGCGAGCACCAAGTTGCACGGAAGAGCATTCTACGAGAGCATAGGGAGTCCCAAATATGTGGTAGCACCCATGGTAGACCAGTCAGAGTTTGTACGTTGTTCGAAATCATCGCCCCCCCCCGTTTTACATGGAGGCAAAGAAAATTAATTGCTTGCTTGCAGGCCTGGCGCATGCTCACACGATCGTTCCTCACCGACGAAGAGAAGAAGAAGATGCTCGCATACACTCCCATGTTTCATGCCCGTCTGTTTTCTCAGGAAAGCAAGTACCGAAAAGCGCACTTCCAAGCGGTCAAGCCGGACTCGAACGAACCGTGGCTGGACGGGAACCCTTCGATCGACCGACCGCTATTTGTTCAATTCTGCGCCAACGACCCTGATGCTTTGCTCTCTGCCGCTCAGCAGGTATCACCGTATTGCGACGCAGTCGACTTGAATCTGGGCTGTCCCCAGGGCATCGCTCGCAAGGGTCATTACGGAGCCTTCTTGCAGGAGGACCAAGACTTGATCTTTCGACTCATAAACACTTTACATGAAAAACTATCGATTCCAGTGACGGCCAAGATTCGTATCTTGGAGAATAAAGAAGAAACACTGGCGTACGCGCAGAATGTACTGAAAGCTGGGGCGTCCATCTTGACGGTTCACGGAAGGCGGAGAGATCAAAAGGGCCATTTGACTGGCGTAGCGGACTGGAAGATGCTTCGCTTCCTCAGAGATAGTCTGCCCCCAGAGACGGTCCTGTTTGCAAACGGCAACATCCTGCAAGGGAGCAACATCGACGAGTGCCTAGCAGCGACAGGCGCAGACGGCATCATGAGCGCCGAGGGAAACCTCAGCGACCCGGCGCTCTTCGCAAAACCACCTCCCCTGGGACAAGAAGGCCGGGAGTACTGGCGCGGCAAAGACGGCAAAGGGGGTTGGCGGGTCGACGCCATCACGAGACGATATCTGGACATTCTACACAAGTACGCTTTGGGCAATGACCCTCGGCGACGACGGCCCTTGTTCATTCCTGGCGACGACACAGCCTGGATGGAGGAGAATCAACAGGCGGAGACGGAGCTGGATGAGCCCGCCAAGAAACGACGCAAGAAGGACGGCGACGGCAGCTCCGGGAAACGGGATGAGCCATCGCCCAACCTGATGGCCCTGCAGCCGCACCTTTTCCATCTCCTGCGTCACTTTGTCGCCAAACACACTGATATTAGAGACATGCTCGCGCGAAGTCGGCGGGACGGGGTCAATGGGTATGAGCGGGTCCTGCAGGCCGTGGAGCGAAGAGTCGCACAGGGCCTGCTCGAATACGAAGCCACCGGCGGCAAGAGCTTTGAGGAGGAGCTCGGGAAACTGGGAGATGCACGGGACGAGGAAGGCTTGGACGCAAGTGAGAGCTCAAAAGGCACAATCCGGAAGTGCAAGCGGCCGTGGTGGGTTGCGCAGCCAATCATCCGACCTTTGCCAAAGGAGGCATTGGCCAAGGGAGCCATTCGACTGAGCAAGAAGGAATTAGAAGCCAAGAAGACCCAGGCGGAACTCGCGGAACTCGCGGAACTCGCGGCAGCGGAGGGGGCGTCCAAGAAGGGGACGGTGACAAATGGTACAAATGGTACATGTACGAGCGTGGAGGAAGAGCGGGAGAAGGAGACTGCGTCGCGAGACGCATTGGTCTCGGGATAGACGGAATATGAGATGGACTGCAGAAAATGTGTACTGTACTTTAGAAGCTGCAAATGGCACCGGGATTTCTGCTCTGCAATGATGCGTTATCATTTCTGTATCGTCTTCACGTGACCTCTGAATGGCCTCATCACCCTCTAGGCCTTTTCCACCCCATCATCACGCTTCCTCTCATCACGCTTCCTCTCATCACGCTTCCTCTCATCACGCTCCCCATCATCACGCTCCCCATCATCACGCTCCCCATCATCACGCTCCCCATCATCACGCTCCCCATCATCACGCTCCCCACCATCCTCAGCGCCATCACCATCACCATTCGTGCCCTTCTTAAAAAAAAGTCGTCGACGCCCCAACCCCAGCCAAAACGGCCCCAGACGCAGAAACAACGCCGTTCACGACCGCGGCACCAGCGCCCCCCATCCCCGCGCTCTGAAGCGTAGCAAAAGCACTGCCAGCCACGACATTTCCGATGCCGCCCTGCACAAATGCGGCCGCCGATCCTACCAACAAAAAAAAAAGGATCAAATGATTAGACAGACAACACCGCGTCCGGGACCGATAGATGCAAAGCCCCCCCCCAAAAAAAATCAAGGAGCACACAATACGCACCGGCAATAGGGCCAAGGCTCCCGAACCCCATGGCGCCCAACAGCGGAGCCACGACGATGCCCGGCCCAGCAACGGCCAGGAGTCCTGTTCCCACGGCCGCCCAGGCAATGGGGTGCCCGGCGAAATCAAAGGCCATGGTCAGTTGAGTGTTGTGTGTGCCGCGGAATGAATGGGGGCAATGACGACAAGTCGAGAGGGAGCTGTTTCTTCATGGATCAAGGACAGAACGGCATGTTTTGTTCGTGGGATTCGGGGTTTGTTTTTTCGAGAAGGCGGTTATAATTATACGTTTTGAACGGGCGGGCCCCGTTTTTTCCTGGGCAACTTCAAACGGCGGCAGCTGTTGCACGGGAAAAAAAAGAGGCGCAGACTGGCCACTGATTTGTGCGTGAATCATCCCCTATATGCCTTGCGACAGCAACGTGAGTCGGGCTGTGAATAACGTGCATGTGTGCGTACACTTACACTCCAGTTCCCATCATCGCCGAGATGGCTCCATCACACTGATGGCGTCGGATGATTCACATTGGCCGTCAGCTGTCAGCGCGTCATTGTCGATCCGGGACGTGCCGGCCGGCCGACCTGCTGGCATGGACTACAGCATTTTTTCCACGTCTTGCTCGGGTGGCCATTGTGACCCCTGCTATGGCATCAATAACAAGCATGTACGGAGTATGTGGGCGAGGTATCTGTAGTCTTATTTTTTGAATGCAACATTACCACCGTAATCAATGAGAAACAAGTTAGGAAAAAGAACCCCCCGTCCCCTTTCCCACCCCCCAAAATGGAAAAGTTCCAACACAGCCTCAACGCAACTAGTAAATTAAGCCTTCTCGCAAATCTCGCTTCATCTTGTTTCTTTTTCCTTGTTTGCTAGCACGAGGTGGGGGGTTTGTCGAGCAGGCTCCGTGATAGATGGTGACGCCCTAATACGTCTTTCAACATGCCAGACCGGTTCGTCTGCGCTTGTGCTGTGGTGCACTGCTCACAGAGGAGCTGTTTCGCCCATGGGAGCCTGATTTTGCAGACGCCAAGCGAGAGCGACCACGAGGTGACGGAGATCGGCTACGCGAGCTGTATGATGCACTTCGAGCTCGACGTCTTTTTGGAGGTGGGGACCGTGATCGTGACGCAGACACGGATCGTCCTCGTCTTCGATGTGGTGAAGCAGAGTACGAATCTCGCCGATTGCGTCTGGGGGGCGATGGCGAGCGCGAACTGTAGGATGCAGATCGGGACCGAGACCGAGACCGAGACCGAGACCGAGACCGAGACCGGGACCGAGACCGACTGTCCGAACGAGAACGCCATCTTCCTCGGCCGGGGGAGGAAACTCGCGATGTGGAACGGCCCCTGATTCGGCCAGGGGGAGGGGTCCTCGTCCTCGATCGTGAGCGGGACGAGTATGAGGAGCCTGTGTACGAGGAGTAGCTCGACACTGAATCCGAGTCGGACTCATCTGCAGCTGCTGGGGCCGGCAAGGCTGGTTTCGGCATGTTCTGGAGATGTTCTCTCATCTCTTCGGTGAGGGCACCCAGCCCGATACTAGTGAAGTAGTTGATGGAGAATCTAATGTTGCGGGCATTGTCTTTGGGGAAGATGCCTTCCAAGCTTGGCCGCAACATGTCATCCGTCATCCTTGCCTTGAGCTTGGGGGTCCCAATCTCCTCCACGATGCTCTGAAACAGAATCTTGATGAAGATGCGACTACTGGACGTCGTCTCATCCTCGTTCAGATGGATCACAGACAGACAGTGCCAACCGATGGAGTCGACGCCAAGCATGTGACCAAACAGCTGAGCAATGTTTCGTAGCTTGTTGTTCTCGTATCGGTGAATAGTGTCGTAATACTTGGCAAAGGACTGTTCAAACAAGTCGCACCACAGACGATTGATTTTTGCGAATCGTTCGCCGATCAGACCGAAGAACTTGGTGTACGTCTTTTCTTGCGAGCAACACTCCACGATCATGGACGGTAGCTCAGGCTCCTGGCCCGCAGGAAGGTTGATTTTCATGAGCTTGTGTACTGCTTCCTCGGGATCGGCACTCGACATGATCGTCAGGTAGATGGTCCTTCGCAGATTGACCAGATCAGTGTTCGATTGATCTTTGATTTCCATTGCCTTTGTCTCCTCCTCCTCCTCTTCTTCTTCCTCGGAGCTTTCGTCTGCATCCTCATCGTCATCCTCGTAGTCACTTCCTTCGCCCAGAATCTCTGCCTTGAGCTTCTTGTACGCTTGTTCGTGATCCTCCCACTCTGCGTCAAACTTGAATATGTTCAAGCCGTCCTGAACGTCGATTTCACCGTCCAATTCAACCCGATGGGTGATTTGGTCTTCCTCTTCCACTAAGTCAAGTTCTTCCTTGATTGCCGGATTGTCCTTGAACTTGTCTTTGCGCACCTGAAACAGAACCTCGATCATGTATTGCGTTCGCTTGTCAATGTCGGCCTCATGCAAGATGTTTCTGAACTGATCGAATACGGCGACTGAAATAGAGGGCTGCATATCCTCCAAGTACTGCCCCACCTCACGAGAGAACCCGACGGCTATTTCCACACTGTCGTCTGTCGGCTTGTGCAGCAGCAGGAGAAGAATTTGCCCGGCGAGCATCTCGTGTTGCACTTGCTGGTTGATCAGGTGGGCGAGGAAGGTTGTGGATGAGAGACAAACGGACTTGTCATTTCGTTTGAATCCTTTTCGAAACTGCATAATCAAGCGCTTGATGAGCAGCTCGCCGACCTGCGGTAGTTTAGTGTTGACAATGGCTGCCATGGCTGCGTAGATGGGCGTAAAGGGCAAACTCGCGGCCTGAGCCTTCATGATGGAGCGACAAAAAAGACCTCGTCCTCGAATCAAATTCTCACCAAACAGCTCGGGAACAATGTATTTGATGTTGGCAGTGTTGACCTTGTTGATTAAACCATTGATGCTCTTTTTCAGAGCTTCCCAGGCCATGCGCTGGTATTCCTTGCTTGTCTTGTCGGTGATTTGGGCTTGCAAGGCCCGCAGCCTGGCCGGTGGGATGTACGTGCCTCCCGATCTCATATTCAGAAGTTTCTCATACTCTGCCTTTGCGGCAGCCTGCTTCTCTTCCTCTGTTCGCACGGGGGGGGGCGTGCGCTCTCGCGGAGGCGGCCGGTACGAATCGCCATCTCGCTGGGGTGGTCGCTGGCGCTGGGGTCGCTGGGATCGCTGAGGCCCGCGTTCACCGCGATCGCGCTCACGACGCGGGATTCCCACTTCGGCCGACGCCATCGATGTGTAGATGCGACAGGTGCGGGACGCGCGTGGATGGGGTGAGGGAGGGTTGGGAGAGGTGGTTGAGAGTAGTAAGTGATGAATAAGTTCTTGAGGGAGTCCTGGGGTAAAAGAAAATCCATGCACGGACCACTCAGGTTGCGTCGCGGTTTTCTTTAAGTAATCCGCATCTCCTTGACGACCCGTAAGACTGCACTTGCGTGCCGACCCACTTATTTCACCTAATAAAAAAAGGGTACTTTCTATGCACTAGGGAATTATACTATGATATTTGTACTAGCAATCGTCCGAGTTACAAATATCATAGTATAATTTAGTAGTGTATAATCTGTAGAAAGTACCCTTTAATGCGACGATTCTTATTAGGTGAAAGAAGTGGATTAGTACGCAAGTGTAGTCTTACAGTCCTTAAGGAGATGCTGGTCATTTGGCGCCGCTGCTACTACCAGGAAAAAAAGTTATGGCGTGAGCAAAGGCTAAGAAATGTAAATATTTGCAAAGCCTTTATACATTTTTGAAACGACGAAAATTAACGTGCAGAAGGGGGGCTGGCGCAACGGTAGCGCGTCAGATTCCAGTGTTCTTTACATGGAGTTACCTGAAGGTTATCGGTTCAAATCCGGTGTCCCTCACATTTTTGCGGGTCATCTTTTTTGGAACTTATGGAGATAATATTTTGTCAAGCCGTCCTTCTCTTTTTGTTCCTGCCAAAGAAGGTCAGCAACCTCTGGCTATTGAAAAATAATGCCAGCCAATGCTTCTCATCTGTTAATGTCCTAATCAGCATATTGTATTCTAAAACTTGGCTAGGACCATCTGACTCTTTTGCCACAGACAAGATGTATGTATGTATGTCCGCCTATGTTGTTTCGTGTTTGCGTACGAGGGGAGAACGTTCAACCGGACCAGCCAGCCTTCACATTGATTGTTATCTCGGGGAACAGTGTGTGTGCTGTGGTATTGAGCAGAACCCTAACTCTCAGTGCTGGGTTGCACGTTAAATAAGTATAAGAGGATATAGATGGTTTTTCTCTGAATTCTCATTCATGGGATGAGCCATCTGCGTAATAAAAGCCACTTCACTCGCAGCTCAAGTTTCTCGTTTTACATCCGCCCACCCGGTAGCCCTCATTTTCCATGACTCCTTCTTTCCTCTATGCCACCACAATGTCACTTTCGAATCAAAAGTATAAGCCTCCTAAATCAACGCCGACGAGCCTCGTGAGCATGACGTCTTTGGTTTTTGTTTGAAATCGAGGCGTCCGTCCGATGCTTCCTCTCAAGGTCGCAGGAGTGTGGTAATCTGCATCAAAACGGCTTCTGCCCGACGCTACGATCCTCCCGTGTTAGCCAAATTAGCCATCTCTGTCTCTGAGGAGTGACTTGATGCTCACATATTTCCTTCTGGTGTAAATCGACAGACGTCGAAGAACTTGTATGGCTCCGAGATGGCATAAGCTCTGGCACATCCGATATTTGTAGTGGCAGACCACATGCACTGTGCTGTGATGAATCATCAGCAGATCCCTTCATGAAGCCCCGTAGATACAACATAATCTTTTACCCCAGTGCAGCCATGGCTCATGTCCAGTCATGATAGGCTGACCCGTGTATAGATGTTCCTGCGAAAGCCAGGCATGCATCCCCGTTTGCAGCGGATTATCGTAGGCGGCATCGCACTGCCCAGCTGACTGTTCATACAGATTCTCGCCTTGACTCGGTCGGCTGGCTCCCTGTGCGTGCTCAAAGGGGCGTCTTCCACTCGCCATCTCATCCGCCCAGTATTGGGCGTAAGCCACCAGACTGGCATCCCAAAGAAGAGGCTGTACTCCTTTGGCCTGTCGGGCTTGGTTGACCATGGCCAAGGCGTTATTGGCATCGTTGCTGCTTGCAAAAACACCGTTGACGAAGACAAGGTAAAGAGACGCGCCCAGGAAGAACTTCATCTTTGCGGGTAAACAGAGGGGGGGGTTTTTTTCCAGCCAACAAGATAAGATGTCTTCCACTATACAACCCGTTGTTGGAAGGGAGGGCCAGTTTACCAGGCAAGTTAGAGTGAGGTGAACAACGAGAGTTTTTGGGAATCTCACATATAAAGAAGCTTTGAGGTCTGCCGTGAGATCTCGCCGTCTTTAGGGAAGTTAAAAACAACGGGCACTCTACCCAGTCATGCGGTTTCTGATCTTAAAGTGAGGAGGAACTGACCACGACTTACAACCCAAAGAGGCAAGTGCCCCACATACATTTGTTCGGACCTCAACAAGGATGAGAAGCCAAGTCTGCCAAGTGCCTGATTCAGATGGCATCGCATCTCATAAATATCGCAAACAAACACAATACACCACATTGTACTATTGAATTTTTTGCTTCTACGCGCTTTGTGATTTGAATTGTCAGGCTTCCATCGTTGGCAGTTCTTCAAAGACCAAACTCGACTAGACAAAGAGGGCCGACCCACCACGGTCCGTCCAGTTGAGTTGCTTAATATTTGACGTCCCAACTTCTGGAAACCTCCATCCGTGAATCCCGCCAAATCTCAAGCTCCAAAATTTCCCATCTCTCAATCCTCACCTCATCTATGCCACCGACCCCCGAGTTAGTCTCTACTACCACAAAGCCCCCCTGAAACAACCATGGCATCCAAAGCGCCGTCGTTCATTCGCCCAATCCTCCGGCATCCCCGTCATCAACCCCTGCGCGCTACAATCTCTCTTCATCAATCGTGGCGCTCTGCCAAAGTCTCCCCCTCGGTCGCCGTCCGCGCCGCACACTCGATCCCGCGTCCGCCCAAGAAGCCGATCCTGCTGAGCCCCGAGGCAGAGGCGCAGGCGAACACCTCGGGCGAAGAACCCATCAGCGAGGGGAAACGGCCAGAAGCCAACCCTGCCTACTATCAGCTATCGTTTACGTGCGTGCCCTGCGGACACCGATCGCATCACAACGTCTCGAAACAAGGCTACCATGTGGGCTCAACACTCATCACCTGCCCTAGCTGTAGAAACAGACACGTCATCAGCGACCATTTGAATATTTTCGGCGACAGAAAAGTCACGGTTGAGGACCTGATGAGAGAAAAGGGCCGACTCGTCAAGAGAGGAAGTCTTGGTGAGGATGGGGATATCGAATTTTGGCCCCAAGAGTCGAGTGGCCAGCAGGAGGAGGATAAGTGATTTGCTTATGCAGAATTATCTTGTACGATTAGTGGGATTATGCATTATAATACGACACTTGGCGTTTTGGATGAGGGGATGATAAGTACCCTGCTCCGCAATAAAGCAAGAGTCTGGGTTTTTTTTGGGGGAAGGGGTAAACGCCTAGTCGATATGATGAGATATTTACGCCTCTATTAATATGTACAACTTTGCATCTTGCCGTGAAGTATGCCAGATAAAAACATGGTCAAGATGCCCCCATTAAAACGCCTTTCCAAATGCCCTGGTTACCATCCTTTATACGACTGTCTAGCCACCTTTTGCTCCTTCGATCGTACTTTTCTCCTCTCCTTGTTCTTTTCGAACTTCTTTCTCTTGTCTCGTCCATACTTCTCAGGCTGCGTGATTGCTTCAATCTTCCTCTTGCTGTTCCTCTGCAATCTCCTCGCCTTGACTTCATCTCGGATCTCCACCAACACCTTGCTATATTCAGCCGTACCAAACTTTTTCTGTAAAGAATCCATCATGATCTGGGCTCTGGTCTTGACTCCTTCCAATTTGGCCGTGAAACCCTCATCATTGCTGAATGGCGCGGGGATGGAAGGATCCGTGAGCTGTTGTAATGGGACGAGGATGGTTTTGAGAGAAGGTCTACTGGATGTGTTGAGCACGCGGCGACACACAGTCTCCAGAATCTCCATCGCAGCAACCTTGGAGTTGATTGCCAGGGACCTCGGCGGGATCTCTCGGCGAAGAATGTGCGACAACCTCCAGAACAAGTAGTCCACACCTTCCCGGCATCCCTCAGCGGCATAATCTTCGTCCTGCTCTTCAACCTCCTCTTCATCTCCATCCTCGGCGGCGGTAGACACAGGAAGGCAAGTCCCAAGGAACACAATGACCTGCACCAGCTCCGCAGCCAGTGTCTCATCGATTTCATTGCTGTTCAGTGAGCCCAGGGCAAGGCGAGTGAAGTTGTACATGACGTCCAGGTCCAAAGTGAGGCCATGAGAGCCTTGAATTGCCTCTCCCGCAAATGTTTTGGTTCGCTGCTTAGCAAAGTCTGCCAGATATGCGTTAATCAATCGCACCGCGGCCAGTTTCACCGTCGGTTGCGAGTGTCTGAGATACCGAGCCGCATCAGCCCAGAGATCTTTTCTATTCTTGGAGAGTGCTTCGTCGCGCAGGCTCACAGTAAACAGCTGAAGAACACCTAGTGTCGTCTCAATCAACTGGCTGTCAGGGTCATTGATGCTTTCAGTCTTGAGGATTTCGGCAGTCTTTTTCAGAACCAGTCTACCGTCTTTCTTGTTACTCGAGGCATCTTCATGCGATTCAAAGTAGTATCCGAAAGTCTGAAGACCTAACCTCTGCACTACAGGGTTGTCGTCCTTGTCCAGCCACGATCGAAGCAACGTCAGGAATTGTTGCGTTCGTTGCTTGTCGGCTTTCTGGAAAACCTCTTTGAGCAGCCCTGCGGCATAAAGGCGGCATTTCTCGCTATCATCGTTGGCAAGAACGAAAAACAACGGAAGAAAGCATGTTCCAATTATTTCCTGGACAAATTCTGGAGATGACTTCGTCAGGAGGAGATGAATGACCTCCATAACTGACAGTCGTCCTCCCTCTCTCTCATACTTCAGATTTGCCACCACGAAATCGAGTTGTTTGCTCCATCGCGCCTTCTTTTGAGGATATTCTCGAATGAATTGGAAGAAGGCACCGCGTGCCAGATCCCTCGTGTTCTTGTCGTCATTTGTGATCATGACTGTGCCCACGTGATCTAAAGTATCATAAACAACAGCTGTTTCGACTCGACGATCCATGACGGATCGTAAGAAGTTGAACGTGACGTGTCGATAGAGAGGTTCCGTGAAATCTTCTTTCAGGTTCGTAAGCAACATGTCTATCGCAGCATCCTTGACAACAACATCTTTGCGCTCGCGCAACAAAACGGCCAAGAGCTTGATGGCCGCTTGTGATATTTCCGTCGTCGTAGAAGTAGACTGCGAGATGCTTTTTGTAGCTTCCTTGACAGCCACCTTGTAGAGAGTATTGCCATCCTCAGAGTCAAAGGGGACTTTGATGAGTGCTGCAAGCAGGCGGAATGCGGATATCTTGACTTCATCCTCTCCATCAACAATAGCATCTCCTATGATGGGTATGAACCCTGCTACATTGGCGGGAGTTCGAAGATCATCATACTTCTTGAACATTGAGCGCAGTGTATCAAAGGCAAATCGCACCATCTTGTGAGTGTGCTTCGCAGTTCTGCCACGCTCCCCGCTCTTCTTAGCACCCCTTTGAACCAGGTACTTCCTGACGCGAGGGTCCATCTTCTGCACTGCTTCGGGTTTTTGACTTCGATATGTCTCCTGGATGATCTCATAGCAGAAAACGAGTGTATCGCGAGAATCAGAAGCAGGATTCTGCAACAAGCCAGCGCCAATGCGTGCCATCAGAGCATCGATCTTGCGTACCATTTTTAAATCCACCTTTTGCTGCAGCAGCGCCTGCAACGGCTTCACGAGATGGATCAAATGACTGATTGAGGCATTCTTGGCGACCAGTTCCATAGAATCTTGGCTTTTGCTACTCTTTATCTCTTTCATTTGTGTAGTATATCCCTCAGCATCTTTTTCTTGGCCGATGGTGCCGAATATGTCATCCATGACAACTGTGACAACGGATGGCAAACAATGGTCCAAGTCACCTGGAGCAAACGTGGGCACAGTGGCTACCAAGATGGAGTGCATGGTGTAGGAAAGCACATGCAACTGATAACCTCTGGTGAGCGCGCCTCGTAATTCCTTGAGGATGAATCCAAAATAAGATGACCCTAGTACCACAGCGATTTTGACCAGGGTGTCTCGAGCCATGTCCCGAGCCTCCCATGCCTTACTTCTCAGAATATGGCAGATATCTGTGAGAACTCCGGCCAACTTTTGGTCAATTTGCTCTGGGGGCAGCAATTTCAACAATTTCACCACAACGACACCGACAGGAACGCGATAGCTGACCTCAGATTCGTCCTTCTCGTGCAAGTGCTTCACTAGAGGGGGCAAGATGTAGTCGAGCATATCGACAGACAATTTGGCCATGTTCGGCACTGTTTGCTGGAGTCTTGGTAAGCCGACGGAAGCCACATTAGTTTCCATGTCCATCTCGTCGGTTTTATTGGGACCTGAAGACAGCACCAAAGCGTCCACGAATTTGCCCAAAAGTCGAATTGTTTGCTTTTGCATCTCGGGTCTGGACTCGATGTAGCTGATATATCGATAGAGCGTCGTTCTATAGTGATTCCAGTTCAATGAAAGAGCCAAGTTTCCGATGGTAGACGTGGCATTAGCACCAAGGCCCTGGTCATCGCTCCCATCCAGACGGCCGTAGATGAAGTGCTCAAGTAAAGGAATGAAGAATTGTCCCAAATTTTGGCTGCTCATTTGTGTCGCAGCATTGGCGGTTTCCAGTGTTCGCATCGCTTCCAGCTGTCTTGACGTAGCCGGACTTAGAATGTTGAAGAAGAAAGATGGCTCAGAAGTGTCCTCATTGCGTTCTGTCAGCAGTCCATTGAGATCAGCCACTGGTTCCCAATCCGGCATGGCAATGATGAGAAACCCCATGACACGCGAATACTCTCTGCGAACCGTTTCCGATGCCTCCTTTGCACCCAAGTATATAGAAGGCAATACGACGGTACGCATAAGACTGTCAAAGGCTGGTCTCATGTCATCCGATCTGCAGTCCGCGACATTTTGGATCAGACGTCGCATGCCGTCAGCAGCATTGGAAGAAAGAACTCCAAACTCCTCATCTAATCGAATAGAGAAGATGAGATTATGAATAATCGGGAGCCATTGCCTTGGGGTGAAAGAGATTTCGCGGCTCGCTGAAATAGCATTGAATGCTGCAAGTCGCCTGTCGAAATCCGGTTCATCGATCCGGCCTTCTTTGAAGGCGTTTAATTCGTTGCAAAGGCTAGCAACTTCGGCTAGGTCAGCATCTTGTTTAGAAATGGCCAACATAGCCCGGGATAGAGAGTGCCGGTTTTCCCGGTCCTTGAAGTAGCTGAAAAGTGAGGAAAGGGTATCGTAGACCTCGCTCAGCAAGCTCTGATCCTTTGCTGCGTCAGGCAAGCCGACAAAGCGCTCCACGATCAGCAAAATGCGACCTTTCGTCTTCGGGTTCACTCGGCGAGGCGGCTGTTGCAACAAGAAGCTGGACATGCGAATGACAGTCTGAGAGCTGCCCAAATCCTGCAGAACGGGAGCCAGAGCGAGCACAGTCTCAACGCAAGACTCCAGGAGCTCATTGCTCAGATTGCTCGCGTGCAGAACCGTTGTAATTTTTGAAAGAATTGCACTTGCATTGGCCTCCAGAAGCTCAGATTTAATAATCTCGTTGAATTCAGACTCCTGGGATGACGCCAACGCCAGTTTTACAAGATTCTGTAAGATGTCAAGAACAAATATTTTCACCTCGTCTTTCGTCTTCTCCCTTGCGATGCAGTTGATTATTGTCGGCAGGACACCCTCGGGTAGAATGTTGTCTAGTGATCCAAAAAATAGAGCCGCCTTCGGCAAAACCGACCAAGTAGCAAAGAGATGAAGCATAGCTGAGATACCTTGCGTGGTCTCCGCGGGAAGGTTTGCAAGTCTAGGGACTACAACATCCTCGATGATAAGTTCCTGGTAAGGATCCCACTGGAAGTTCTGCGCATTCTGAAATAACGCGGTAAGACATTTGATTCCTACCGTCCGAATGGTCTTGAGTAACGACAAGTCACTCGTCTTCCCAACGACCTCCTCCTCTCTCTCTTCCTCGTCAGTGAATACAGAGCCTCTTAGTTGCCTTGAGGAATAGACGAGGCAATATAGTACCGAATTGACCAAGACGTTCATATAAGGTTCAACATTGGTCCCCAGCTCTGATATAAGGGACGATGTCATATTCAAGAAACCAATTTGTTTTCGCGCTGTTATGATTGGGTCGCCAAAGAGCTTCTTTTGCTGAGCTTGTGAAGCAACAACTCGAACGTCTTTCAGCCTCTTAGCGGCTATGCCGAGGAAGCTTCCCATGTCTTGGACGGACAGGTTGCGCAGTACAGCGAGTCGAGTAGCCTGCAAACCATTCCTCCCACTTGCGACGCCCTTTTTAGCAATTGTTCGACCATAGAGCAAGCGAAGAAGCACTGGCATCAATTCGGCTCGGTGCTCAGGCTTGATAATGTCATCACCTTGCAGAAACACCGCCAGCTCGTTCTTGAAGCGGGCTTCATCAAGCAGGTACTCTAGGTTTTCCTTGTACGCGATGACGCCATCTTGTTTCCAAGTCAGGATGGACTTGAGTGCGAGTCTTTGCATCTCGCCATCACCATTCTCCATGAGCAACAAGAGTGCCTCATAGACTTTCGCGTGATTGTAAAGTACTTTGGGATTTACGAATTGGGCAAAGATGCCAAGGATAGCTTTTCGATCAGCCAGTGACCAGGTCGAGGCTTGATCCTGAAAACTTTCATCTGCGCTGTCGTCATCGTTGTCTCCTTCCTCGGTTGCCCAGCATAAAAAGTGAGGAACAAGCTGTCGAGAGCGCTTCTCGGCAACGGCGGGTATAGCGTTGAGTACTTTCAGACCTCTAGATCTCGCAGTAGTGGGTGTTGACTCTGCCAAATGCTGTTTCGCATCGAAGTTGCTGAGCAGAGCATCATCTACCCTCTCCGTCAAGTCGAGGATAGCGTTTGCTGAATCTTCCAGTCTTCTCACCGCGGTGCATTCAAAATCTGTGTATATACGTCTGTCCCCACCAGCCCTTTCGGACGGTGGAGGTGTCCACCTCATCGACGGATTGTGAATCCATTGAAACGCTATGGCGGAGACAGCTTCCTCGCCGATTTTGGACTGCGCAACATACTTTAAGCTCTCCGTGGTATCGTCCCAGACAGGTGAGAGTTTAACAGTCAGCATTCCGAACATGAATCTGGGAATGCCATCTCTCAGCCACGTAGAAGAACCAATGGTATTGTAGTGCTGCCCAATCTTGCGCAGATGCATCGCGATAGTCCTAGTATGTTCATGGGTCAACGGAGACTGCTCAATTTGCAGCATGGCATCCACGCATTCCGTCGTCGATTCGCTGTCACTCATTTGCTTCAACAGCTCTAGCGAAGCAAGTCTCAAATCGTGTGAAGGGGAACTGAGGTTTTCAACAAGTGATGTGGTGACCGGATCTTCTTCTGATGTAGGACTGTCGCCTCCATGCGTTTCTGGTTTCTCGACTGTATTTTGAGCCCCTTTTTGCACGCGTTCATAAGCCAAGTAAGCGTCTAGAAACCCAACAGAACGTGCAAACCGAGGCACAGCCGCGCGAAGTAGAGGACTCAGAGTCGTGTCGACTGAACCTGCCGCCTTGCTCATGCGCAAGTAAGCCTGGAACCCTTGACTGACGATGAAATTAACTTCATCAGTTGCCAGGGATGACGAAGGTCGAAGAGCAAGTTTCAGTTTCCTTGACAGTAGTTCGGCAATTCGGGCGTTCGTAGACGGATGAACAGACGTAAGCTCGAGTAGCTGAAGCAAGCCGGCGTATTTTGGTAAACATCGATCACGCCACTCTTGGGGATCTTTGTTGTAAGGTCCGCGTTCAGGAAATGGTGAGATTTCCAGCCGTTCAAATTTTGACACGATCTGGTCTTGCCAGGCTTGTGGTAATCGACAGCAATCTTTTTCACCCAAGGCTGGGAAGGCCTTGTTCTCGATCATCCGAGGGAGCAAAAGGCAGAGGACATCCTCGTTCTGGCTTTGTGACCAGTGCGCTGCAACGAATCTTGAAACATGTCAGTTTCCGAATGTCGAACGGCCTAGTCTGAATAAAACTCACCGTTGAAATTCGGATCGGAAAAGACTACCAAATCGGCGGGTGTCGAGATCGCAAAAGTATGCGCAAAAAGAGATAAACCATCTCATGAACGGCTCTTTGGTGAGTATCTTGGTCAAAGTCGAGACATGGGGAATCAACGTATCCATGGGCGCATGGTGCCAAACAACAGCAACTTGGACCATGACGGAATTCCAGAGAATGTCGGCTTGGTCCTGCCGGACTTCCTCCACGCCTTTTCCCGTCACACGCAAGACTTCAACAAACTCTCGAACAAGTCCATCCCAGTTGCGAATTCTCGAGCCTCTTCTGACTCCGGCTAACACTCCAATGATTCGGACATATGGCACAGTCTTCCATGTGGGCTTATCATCTGCCGAAACGTCTCTGTTGGATCCGATCTTGGCCAGAGTTTCTTCAAAGAAGTCGCCCATCGTGTCTGCTTTGCCATGATGAATAACGCTTGTCAAAACTCCGCAAATCACGTTTGTCCATATGGACTCACGGGAGAGAGTACATTCATTTTCCGGGATAGCTTCAATGAGAGCACAGACAATAGCACCGCCGGTTGAATGAATAGTCATGTCGGTTCCTTTGACGGCCTCGGCAAACATAGTCATCAACCCGTCATTATAGAGAGTGAATTGGCGATCTTCCGACATGTTGACTAGATCGTTTCTAACGTGCTCAACGAGGGTCTTTAGAGCTGTTTCCCGATGGGAGGGAGCGGCCGCCTTTTTGACCAGGAAACTCATCGCTTCGGCTGCAAAACGAGCTATGTGCTGAGGTTGTCGTGCGCGTCCCAGCAACGGTGCCATGAGATCATACGTCGATCGCAAGTCCGGGACGAGAAGTTTCGACAGATATTTGAACATGAAAGCTATGGCACCGAACGTCCATTCAATAACATCAACATCTTGCGGCTTTCCTGCAATTGCCAAGAGCAGGTTCATGCTCTGTGAAAAATGCTTCTCAAATCTGACGCCCAAATCGTGCGCAAAGGCAGTGAGAAGACTAAGAAGTGGCTCCAAGGCATCCTTATCTTGCAAAGAAATATACTCTGCAAGGCTGCCCATGATCTTATCTTCAAAATGCAAAATCTGCGGCAGACTTTCGGACACTGCGTACACATCTCGTTTGAAGGAAGTGAACGACTTTGATATATTCAATTCGCCCCATTTCTGAAGCTCGGTCTGAAAGTAGGATGTTGTTGTCGAGAGATCTTCGTTATCGAGGTCATGTCTTCGAACCTTTCGCAATGGCTGTAGTGAATTGAATTTGGCAATTTTGGTAGAGAACGACTCCCATCTGTGATTTTTTTGATGAGGCGTAGAGAATTTGTTTTTTCGCACTTTTTCAATGCGTCCAGACGATCTAGACGGCATTGTGGCGGGATATCTTTGTCAGCCACGACAAGAGGATAAAAGAAATTGAAGTTTGCTTCTTAAGGCGGAAACTTTCCCATCCTCCGTAAGTAGTCCCCGCCAGATGCTTTCACAGGTCTAACAATTTTTTTTGGCCGGCCCAGGAACGGCAAAACTGATAAGCCTTTATCGCGCCCCAATAAAACTTTTTTGAATCCAATCACATTAGCTGCGCAAACCATAAGAGAAATGACCGGTGTGTGGATCACCACGGCCCTCCGTGGATCACCAAATTAAGCTTAGCTTGGGGCGTGTGGGAGTGGACCTAAAAAGCATCGCTAGTCTCTGATTGGTTTAATTCATCGACAGGCTTCCTCTGATTCGCCAAGGAATTCCGATGAATTCTAGCCAATCATGGGCTTCATGACGATTGAGGGAGCCCCACTAAAGAACCATTTTAATTGGGTGATTCACTGGTGATCCACACACCTACCGGTCACTTCTCTATCGGCTGGTGGGAGCTCCGAATTCACTTTCACCAAAATTCGACGTACATCACAACCTCACTCGATCAGGCTTCGCTGCTTCATCGAGTGGGTTCTCATAATGGCTGCACCCAAAATGTAAGTCAACCTCGTCATTCCTTGCTTATTGATCTAGTCAGCAAACATTACTTACAGTACTACTCGTTCAGAATCGTACTAGGCAGCCTCAACGGCCAACTCGAACCCGCATTCAAGAAGCTTGCGATGTTGCACGCCAAGAATAGCTTCTCTCTTGCGATTCTGACCGGCGATGTTTTCACATCCTCTACCGAAGATGCTATGATTTCCGCTCTTCTAGACGGTTCTTTGGAAGTTCCTCTCCCGACATACTTCACAATCGGCACGCACTCTTTGCCTTCGCGTATAGCTGCAAAGATCGAGAACGATGAAGAAGTGTGCCCCAATTTGCATTTCCTTGGTAAGCGAAGCACCACTAAAACCTCAGACGGCCTTCGAATCGTTGCTTTGGGAGGACTTCTTGACACCAATGTTGTGGGGGGCCAGTCCAAGGAACAACATCTCCCCTTCCACACGGAGGATGACGCCAAAAGCTTGAAAGGCGCCAATAATGCAGATATCTTGCTCACATCTATGTGGCCATCAAACGTGTGGAAAGGGTCCAAGGTAGTCCTCGAACCGTCTAATCAAGCAGTAATTCAGAGCACGCAGACCATTGCTGAGTTATGTGCAACCCTCAAACCTCGTTATCACCTATCCACCTCAGCGGGAGCTTTCTTCTATGAGCGAGAGCCCTTTGTGCATCCTTCCGATTCAGATCATGAACCGCCCTCAATCACCAGATTCATTTCCATGGCCCCATTTGGGAACGAAGCGAAGGCGAAAGCCTTGTACGCCTTTGCTTTAAACAAAACTGATTCCAGTGTACCACCAGGAGTCACCAGCTCCCCCTTCAACACTAAAAAACGTCCCCGAAGCGATGATCAAGGCTTCAGCCGCTTTGGATATCATAATAATGAAAAGCACGGCCGACACGGCAAACGACGTCGCGTGTCACCGCCACCTGGCCCTGATCGCTGCTACTTCTGCCTATCGAATCCTAACATTGCCTCGCACATGTGCTGCAGCATCGGCGACGAAGCCTACATAACTACCGCCAAGGGTCCACTGCCCACCTCCACGACATTTGCCGACCAAGGACTCAATTTCCCAGGACACTTCATCATCATCCCTCTGCCTCATGCGCCCACCATACCCAGCATGGGCTCTACCATAGACACTACCAGCGACGCTGTGCGCACCTACAACGAAATGACTCGCTTCCGCGAATCCCTCCAAGCCATGATCTCATGTAAATCCTCTCACAAACTCGGCGCAATCACCTGGGAAATCTCTCGAGATCGCAACGTCCACATCATTTGGCAACTCATCGCCCTCCCAGCCGCCATGATTCAAAACGGCATCGCAGAAGCGGCCTTCCGCGTTGAGGCTGAGAACCAAAAGTACCCCACGTTTCAGACAAGAGAAATTTCTCTCGAGAACCAAGCTTCCTTCGGCGACTACTTCCGCGTCTGGCTCTGGGCAGACAACGGCGAAGACAAGATTAAGGGCAAGTCTCTCGTCATGCCGCTCGCTTCAGACATGCGATTCGACCTACAGTTCGGCCGCAGAGTGATTGCTAAATTACTCGGCTTAGAAAAGCGCTTCTACTGGCAGGAGTGCGAACAGACCGTCGGGGAGGAGGAGCGAGACGTCGAAGCCTTTCGGGAGGCTTTCAAAGAATGGGACTTCACGTTGGAGTAAGAGAATAATAATAATGATAAACCCCCGTTCCCCAATTACAAAATTCGCCACGGTACTAGGCACCGGTATTGGAAGGTATCATCTCTTTGGCGGCTAAAGTCCACTCGGAAAGCTCCGATAGGGAATAGTCTAGGCGCCCGGAAAATACTTTGCATTTTTAGATTTTGTTTTAGCATGGAGTGGGATTGGACTGGAATGGGCTTGTTCCGACAAAGCGGTCTTCTGGCTTGTGGAGCATCACGGGTCTTGTCTTGGCGTACGGAGGGAGTGTAACGGCGTGGGATAATCATTATGGAGAACCTGAGACATCGCAATGGAATGGTTTTGAAGAACTTCTTCCCAGGTATGCGGAACTTGGCCAGCTGTGCCGCAATGACCCGAGAACTAAACAATAAAAGTAAGACTGTTTGAAATGACATGGAAAAGTGATCATCGTTGACGAGATGAGCCTCTCTAGTTTAAAGAGATGAACCAGCAGGCCCCTACACAGTTTTGAAAGAAAGAAAAAGTACGTTTGACTTCTCATCGCAGGCAGCTTTGGATCGCACAAAATAGAGCAATTGCCCCAAATGAAGCCGCTACGGTGCAATGGTTCATAAAACACAGAGATCAGGGAAGGCAGGTGGTTTGGTATGTCCCTCAATCTGATACGAGCTAAGCCAGGCAGAAGTAATATAACCACCTCCTGGACGATATAATATGTACAACCAGCGACCTCTGCAGGTACTTGTTCTTGACACTGGTAGCCTTGATTCGTCTAGCTAGTCCTACAATGACACCAAAAAGCATGAGGCCTCACACCGCGCTCCATGGCCCATTACAACAGTAGAGGGGGGGAATAATCTTCCCTAGTTTGGAAGTATGAACAATAAAGGAAAAAATGAAACGCATTCCGTCGTCCGAGAGATATGATCGCACAAAATGCGCGATAACAAAAGAAAAAAGGGTATTTTGGTTATGTACGCCATGGTGCAAAAGAGTTTGATTTCGTAGGCGTTATGAATTTCATCAGTTTTTGCGTGCGAGGGTTCAGCGATGATATTCCCAGGCAGCCAGCGTCGTGGGAACGCGGTGAGATATTATGCTATCAAAAAAGGGTCCAGAGTTCCGGGAAAGAGAAAACAACCAGCAAATCGGGAGTTCAGTTGGCGTGCATTGTGTTTTTATTTTTGACGCGATCGAGTGAGACGTCGCCGGGGAATATTGAATGGCGCTACGACTTATTCAGCGTCGCAATTGCCAACTTTCGTAGATGGCAATTAGAGCCGAAATGAAACTGCAAGCGCCAGTACCAGGATGCGAGGAAGACAACAAATGCTGGATAGAGCTGAATGATTGCCAAATGCGGGATGTCATCTCGGAGGAAAGAATGCTCGAGTGGAGATGCAAAGTCTAATGCAAGATGTGTCGTGGGATGCTAGAGTATACGAGGCAGACACAGCGTCGTTGAGTCGGTCTCGTTTCGTCCACCAAAAGATTTCTTTGATCTCCTGAACAAAGAGCCGCGAGCGCGCAAGTTGGCATTTCTTCGAATCCGAGTCCGAATTTTGATGGATAGCGAGCGGTAGGTATTATGTTTGTCTCATAGTGAGGAGCCCTTGAAGGTAATATGTTCAATCGCCAATGTGAAGCTCCGACACAATAGCAGGCTGGGGCCAATAGTATTATCCCAGATAGCATGGATATATGCACAGGAGTGTGGTCGGAACCAGTTCTGCTCAGCAGGCAGTGGTAGCGACAGTCACAACATCAGTAAGATGCCATTCGACGAGTATGAGATCTGTCACCGGGTATCGGCGATTGTGCGAGCATACAGAATGATGGCGAATTCCGAGAACCCGGCCGACCCGGCGCAGTAGGAGAGTCTTGAATGCAAGGTTCGCGCTGCCCAAAGGCAAAGGTCTGCGAGCGTCCCAGGCCTTTCCTAGCTTTCAGTCGACCCATTTCCCTTTCACAGGTGCGCTGATGTTTCTCATCAGACATTTCGACGTACTCTGGAGGATAACACCTGCCTCGATGCTCGGCAAAGAAACCGCTGTAACCACCATCAAGAATATATACCTCAGGGTACGTCAACTTGGGATAGGATTCGGCGTTGACTGTTCGATCGTAAGATCGCACATGTCGGGCCATTAACGGCGCGCGGTGGGCTGAGTACTCGCAATGGAAGATCAAAAGAGTGCGACCAGCAATTGGCGTCTCAAAGAGTTGAGTAGCAAGAAGCTCTTTGTCATTGTGATTCACTGCTCCTTCAATGTGACCGCCATCGTACTCATACTCGAATCGACAATCAATAACCATTTTTTGGTCAAAGCGCTCAGAAAATTTACCATCAAGAATATCCAGTAGTGTTTCCTTGGCGATTCGAGGAATTGAATCAGTGGGATCATCAAGCAGGAAGTGGGGGAGCGCGGGTTCATGCACTTCTTCAATGTCCATAACTGCTTTCAATGCTGATGAAGGCGCGTCTTCCGCGTCACCTTTGGGTTTCATGATATCCGCGGGGTGCTCGAACATACTCAATGAACGACGGACTTGTTTGCGATTCCTCAAAAATGGGTTGTTGGACTGTCGTCGGACATGACCGTTCATGGGCGAGCCGAAACGGGCGCCTACTGCGCCATTACCAAGACCTGTAAAGAGAGGCCGGCGCGGCGGGAGGACCATGGGAGCACACGGAATGTTAGATGACAGAGGTCGCCGTTCCTGAGGTGGCGAAGCAGACTCGAAGCATTCTCCAAGTGAAAGATTGGAGCTTGTCTGGGCCATACAAGAATCTGCGCCGAAGCGGAAAGGTGGCAGTGCATTGCGAGTGTCGCTTTGCGCTTTTGCGGGCAGAGAGCTGGAACTCAATACCTTCATACGACTCAGCGATGGTCTACGGGGGGCAGCTATCCTACGGCTGTAGGAGCCGATGTTAGCATAGATAGTGAGGAGAGAAATCAGTGCAAGCGCAACTCACTCGGCCAAGGAGAAAGACTTTGTAGACTCATACGAGGCTTGACGAGTGATCGGAGCTGGGGAGTCCAGAACCATGTCTTGATCATCAGAGGGTGTTGAGCCAGGAGTAGGAGACTCAATCTCGACCTGAGCAAAGAAAGGAGTCTTGTGTGGTAAGGGAGAGAGCTCCATGTGCTCGACGGCGAGGGCCGGTGAAGATGAAGGCAGTGGGGGTGTCGTTACAAAATCTAATGCAACGATTAGCGGAGTGTGCTGCAGTGATGACAAAATTGAAGCGGCACTCACGACGACTGTCCATGCCACCCATCATATTGGCGGTGAATAGTGCCCGGCGAGGCGTGGGGAAATGAGGACTGAATCGACAGTCAGTAAGCTTGAGAACAAGGCATGTCGGTTGAGTAGAGAGGCCCATACCTAGCTTCATTATCCAAGCGGAAGTTCTGGGACAAGTCGGCAGCCAGACTGGCAGCAGGAGAAGAACCGCGAACATCCTTGATGGAAAAATAATCGGCTGTGTTCTTGTGGATTTGCTCTCGCAAGCTCACCGAAGTCATGCTACTCGATGAACTAGAGTAATGAGAGTGTGGACGAGGCCGGAACAGATCTCGGTTACCCCATGCTGCTGCAGGCAGCGGGCGGTGCAACGCCGCCAACGGAGAGGATGCTTCCATGACGAAGTGCGTGAGGCTTTCCAGAGACTCGTTCAGAACGAGTCTATGGCTGAAAGCAAGATGTTATGCAGTTCAAATGGCATTGATGGCAGAAAGGCAAGCTCTCCTCCTCCTATGCCACAACAAGTGAATGTTGCAGCAGGATGTACGAGTTATTCTGAAGGAGGCTATGACGTTTGCCCTTTGCGTGTTACAGCTGCACTAGGAAACAAAGAAACTTGTTCCAATGCGGGACACACAAGGCTTTGGTTCTTGCCAAGGCTCCCTTACTGAATTATGGCCAATGTAGAACTCAAGTATTGAGAGCTACAGTTGGTAGGTTTGACGACAGATCGTGGCTCGTGATAGTCGTATCGGTGGCATTCGTGTCGGAGAGACGAGGTCGGGGTGATAAGTCGTCTCACGGGCGAATTGGAGATTCCGTCTGTTCCCCCGGGTCGGCCGTGAAGCTGAGGAAGCTTGTGGAGGGGATTGGAAATGGCCGATTGTTGTGTGGGAATACGACAAGACGCCGTTCGTTGCTGGGTGAATCAGCTGCCAGCTTTTGACTTCTTTGCCGGCGGCGATGACTGGGGTTCACTGCAGCTCGGAGCCGTCTAGACGTCTTGTGCAATGCAGGATAGGCACTTGTCGTTAAACCACCATTGACTTTCTAAAAGTTAGAAGAGGCAAAGGCAGAGGCAACGCAAGAGACTTTATCCTGTCTCGCACATACAATGAAAAGCGGCGCTCAGTCAAGAGCGACGACTTCCCCTTGTTAAATTTTTGGTTGTCCGTCTCGTTGCCGGGCGAGGCAATTGGATGGGACAAGAAGCAAAGAAGTGGATGAGGGAGCAACGCCTTTTGAATGGACCGTGCCACAGACCCGGCCCAGACGCTGGGATGGAGCTGGGACGTTGTTAGGGGTGACTGGGGAACAAGGAACAAGGCGACGAAGGGAGAAGCCTTTTGGTTGGGCAAGGCGAGGAGGATGTGAGTGGCCTGGCGCGACGAGGCGAGGGGAGGGAAGGGGAGGGAAGGGGAGGGTGGGCGGCAAAGAATATGTATAGCACAGAAGCGGCCGCCGGTAAGACAGAATATCAACGAGCAGCCAAGCTGGGCAGCCAAGCTGGGCAGCCAAGCTGACGATACAATAAATACAGTTTGCATTAACAGGCGTGGTGCATGGCGAGCGGCGAGGTGGGCATCGACAGCGAACAGCAGCAACAAGGCATCGATCGCACTGGATTGGACTCGCCGTACATACAATACATACACGTAGGCAGGCATGGCGGGTTGCCGGGCTGTTGTTTCTCTAGTCTAGTGCCTTTAGCGCTGGAAGACTCAGCTGGCCCAGTCCGAATGGCGTCTCCTTCTCGTCACACGCCCTGGGGCAACAAACAGGCTGAGGCGATGGGGTCACACATGCCAACTTCTGGCCTGTCTGTCCGTTTCTAGAAAGCATGTACTACTCCGTGCACAGCATCCGATAGCAACAAACCCTCCCCTCGCTTGCCAATTGGTCCCAGCTCAAAAGCTTGGATATGCTGAAATAGCTCACACTTCACCTCGCCGCACCGAACGGCACCACGCGAAGCAGCCAAGTTCCGCCATCCGCAATAACCAAGATGATATACCTAATTCTGTTAGACTGTACATGCACTACGGATTACTGTTGGAGGGCTTTTGATGCTGCTGCGATGCCGTTCCCTTTTCTGCCCTGCAGCTCGCACCCGAACAGGTCAATCCGACCAGGTTGAAGTCTTTGTTGCTCAGGTGAGTACTCCGTAATCAGAGTATGTATGTATTAGTGGGGAAGGCAGAGGAAACGAAACACTAATAATAAAGTAGTCCCTCATCTCGCCAATGCCTCCCTCTGATCCATGCCATCTCCACCGCCGGCGCTTAACAGATACCCCAGGGCACAAGGGCAGTCAGTCAGTGTACGGCACATTACGAAGGACAACAAGATTTACATCATCGCCGAGGTCTATTGTCTTCTAGCACGAGGGCTCTGTCAACGTATTTGAATGCGTGACTCAAGGCGAACACGCCGCATGAAGACATCTTCATTACGCAGGATTCCAGCCGCGGTCCTCCCGTCCCGTCAAGCGCGTAAAAGAGCACGCTTGGGATCGCAGCCGTCCACTCGCATGCCGAATGACGACGTCGCTCTCGGATACGGACCCGTACTCATTCGAGCCTCTCTTTAGGATTGCGAGGGCGCCATTAGCTAGACCGTGCTGCCCACTTGTCGGAGTTGGTGCTGGTGGTTCGAAAAGGAGCAGTCAGTTTTTTGGGACTCATCAGCCACCACCAAAGTCACCTACAATTTCTTGACCTCCTCCGCGAAATGGAGGAAAAGTAAATAATGCGCCGCCCTTCCAATCCCATTGTAATTCGGTCGCCCTTTTTGGGTCGGACCTATGCACAATTGTCTCCCTTGCATCAAATTCTACATTGGCGATGACGCTGTTTGCACCCAGCGTGCCAGCATTGTTCAAGTTCGCCCACATAGCATCGGGTCGTCTGATTCAGGTCTCAGAGTTTTGAAGCAGATGACATCGATCACTGCAGGTGAATCGAAACCCATGTAGCGCAGATGTGACGCACATAATTTTGAGCATGGATTTTGTGGTGGTGCTGGCTGAAATACTGGTGGTTCTTTCCAGTTGATGCGCATGAATTTCCCAAGACTCGTGTGTGACAAATCCGATGCGTTCATCCAGAGTCGGCGCACAAATTTTGAATTGGACCAAAAAAATTCCGTGATACTAGTCCGATGGTCCCTGATGTAAACAAAGCGAGGCCCTTTCTCTCGACGGAAACGGAAGCGCAGCTGTAACTTATAACCCAGAGTGCCACTCCGCAAGAAGCACAAACGTGGCACAAACGTGGACGGCTCCATCTCGAGACAAACAAGCCAACGATGCATCTCCAGTGGCCTAATAAGAGTCGCCCACAGGCCACGGGGCTCAAAACGCCCTAATGCCGACAACCCAAAAAAAAAAAAAAAAATCTGCTTCAGGAAGAAATGATGTGGGCCAGGAATGTTTACAGAGCCAATCTGGGGTCAGAGTCATGTAATGATGTTGAACTACAGGGTTCAATCAAGGGAACACGACGTATCGTCGATGGCGCAGCCCAGTCTCGATCTCTTTAACCGCGAGGTTTGATGGAGGGGATTGCGTTCAACGTCATAGTGTCGCTAGCATTTGCACTGCCCTCTGCGCTGTCGGGGGTTTTCTCGCCTGAAAGGGTGTCGGCGGAACAGTCGGAGTGATCGTCATCACACCCCAGGGATATGAGCGTTATCAATGCCACCGCTTTACACCGTCGCGAACCAGGCACGAACTCAGATCTTGATCTTTGGTCTGAGATCGATTGTTGTCATCCCGCACAAGGATGGTCTTTTTTTGCATTTTGCATTTTGCATTCTGCATTCTGCATTCTGCACTTTGCACTTTGCACTTTGCACTTTGCACTTTGCACTTTGCACTTTGCACTTTGCATTTTGCACTTTGCTGTGATGGCATCTATCTGCAATGCCAAAGCGCGCAATATCGCTGATCAACACTACCCCTCTGTTTACTTTCCCGCGGAGGGATCAATGCCTGTTTGTAAAAGTCTGTCCCTTGTTGCCGGCTTTTCCCAGGACCTGGCAATGCCCCATGAAACCCAATTGCCGCTTTTTGCTTTTGCTTCAAACAAGTCAATCCTTGTTGGCTGATGCCGACCGACCCCTCCTACTAGCGATCGAATCAAAAGCAAGCCTTCGGTGACAACGAACATGGTGCTCGAGTAGACTGCCCAATCAAAGGACGAAAAGACTCGAGTACAGTCAGAATCCACCTCTCAGCTGGTCCCAAAACGTCCCAAAACCTGTTCATCAATTGACAAAGGAAGGCGTCCAGATCCTCACAACCCCGCTAAGTTAACAATGGTGTGCTTCCCAAGCCGAAGCGAGGGGTGCTGGGGTGAGTGCTGCTAATACGCCCTGCTAATATGCTGTGCCTTCCGTTTCAAAGAGAAAAGTGTGTCTTCTGACCTGTCAAGTGAGGGGAGAGGAATAAGCCGAAGGGTGGCTATTTGACGCCTCATGCACGAGATAGTGTGAGGTGAGACTCAACGGGGTTTGCTTTTTTTTTTTCACTCTTTTGCTTTGTTGTTCGGAGTCTCAGATCTCTCCAAGGAAAATTCTACGAAGCGTCGCGTAAACAAAGTAAACAAATCGGGGAGGACGCGTTTTGACCCCGCCAGGCAACGCCTTGGAGCAATCGCGAGATCACGTGCTTCTTTCTGCGCAACTCAATCAACATTGGGTCCACCTTTTCTCTACCGCGGCCGCTTTTTTAGTCAACTATTACAACTCTGGATGAACTTGGTCCGATTGCACCTCGGCGGCGACATCGGCTTCTAATAAGCGCTGGTTTCAGGTGAGGTTCCATGCAGACAATCCTTCCTGAAGGTCATAAATCTGATATATCGTATTGTACATAATCAACAAAACCGCCTCTCAGCAGTTACTTGAAGTCAATTACCTAATACAATGGTCCCACGGCGTATATGACGCAGGTCAATGCTCTACAACAATGATCGTTCACTGGGTTGCACAAGTGCTTGGTGATGGTTGACCCACCCATCCTATTGGAGTGAAGCTTGAGTGAGCAACGTCTTACCCATCGTGCAGATGACATCTGACATCCAACTTAAATGAACAAGACAGTGCCGAAGAATACAGGGTAGCCCAGAGAGAAGGTGGGGGGTTGGACGACTGCGGGCCGGTGGGGCTCGAACCGGGCGGTGGACCATGGCGAAATATATTTATTTTGGGGGAATTTCAAGATACAGCTGCGAAAGCATTGACATTAGCGGAAGGGTAGAAAAAAAAAGGCCATTATAAATAAAAGTCGCCCTCAACCCTGCAATTGTCCCAGAATGGCAGGAAAACGAAAGAGAGGCGGAAAAGAGGGCCAAGGCTCTGGAAGCGCTGGCCTGAAAAAAGCCAAAAAAGAAATGATGCCTCTGGATCTTTTCCCAAGCAGCACTTTGACACTCGAAATCAAACCATTCGTCGAGGCGCCTACAGGCGACGACCGAAGAAGAGAAGCAGAGCTGTACGAATTGCTTGGAAACGTTGCTGAAGATACCAGGAGCGACGCGGCAGAATGTATAGTTTCAAGCCTCCTCGAAGGTGATGGTGCTCCAGAGGCAGTTCTACAGAGACACCTCAACCGCCGACTGTTTCGAGGTCTTGCAAGTGGTCGTGAGGGTTCCCGCTTGGGATTCAGTCTTGTAATCACTGAGATACTATCGCAACTCTTTGGTGATCGCGAACTAGCGAAAGCCAAGTACGCCGGGTTGACGTTTGACAAGGTCCTTGGACTTCTCGCCGACAAGACACAAGCTGTGGGCAATGTTTCCGGGCAAGAAGAGCGGGATCATTTCCTTGGTCAGGTCTTTGGTCTCGAATGCTTTGTCAAGTCCAAAACCTTGTTCAAAGACATTTCCAGGTGGAATGCCGTCCTTGATATGCTGCTTAAACTCGGCAACAAGAAGATTTGGTTGAGGCCTCAATGTGGCTGGATTCTGGTTCAGGCACTGGAACAAATGACAGAGGAGGCCACGGAAGCAACGTTGTCCAAGGTTGCGGGTGCTGGTATGGCTCAGACCCCAGAAGGAGTAGCGGCATGGATCGTGTCGTTGAATCGTTACCCGAGACTACAACTTTCACCGTGGAAAAATCCACTGTCCAACAAATCACTCGGGGACCTCGCAGCTGTTCTAAGAGAAAACTTCAAAGAATCGACGAAGGACCCCAAGGAGAAGCAAAATGGTGCCAAGCAAGCATCTTGGAGTGCTCAGTTGCATTTTGTTTGGGATCTCATCCTAGCACGCTTCCTAAGTGCCAACTCCATTTCAAAAGAAGAGGACTTTGATCAATTCTGGAACCGAGTTGTTGATGGTATGTGTTTTTAGATTAGTGTTTACCTGGAAAAAACAGAAGAGAAAAATCACTAATTCTGCACAGATGGGTTATTTTCAAAGCAAGCGACGGATGGGCAAAAGTTCAAAGGCTTCATGGTATTCGAAAAGATGCTCAAGGGCTTTACCGAGATAGCCCCAAGACTGCAAGCTCTATTCAGCCGAAACTTCATGTCTTGCTTACTGAACCAAGCTTCGAAAGAAGATCGCTACTTACACCGAGCTGCGACTAAGGCACTGAAGGCCATTGAGGAAGTGGTAGCATCGCACCCTGACACCTTGGCCCCTATTCTTGCCAACCTACTGGGGAAAAACGGAAGTTATGCCTTTGATCAGAGATCAAACAGCAAGACGGTGGAAAAACTGCTGCAAAATACAAACAAGCAGAATGTGGAATCTGTTTTGGCTGTCGTCAAACGCCCCATCATGCTCATGAAGAAGAAAGAAGATGTGGAGGCTCAGGCCACTGTGAGAACTTACTCCGACTACCTGGCAAAGATTTTGAACGCATTTGCCTCGGCGCCCTCGGAGAATGATAGACCAGACTCAAAGCCTGAGAAAGTAGGCGAGAAAGAACGTACAGAAGCGGGAGCAGCAAGGGGTTCTTTTGTCAAGACCTTGCAAGAGCTCACAAATGTGGCGTACGGCCAACCGGCTGAAATCCCAAAGGATGCGCTGACTGGCCAAGTCAGAGAGATGTGCCGATCTCGTCTTGAAACGTCTCTCGCGAAGCTCGCTCGTGCCAGCACTGACTTTGCCGTATTCTGTAAGGCAGTCGCGTCGATAGACTCCAGCGCGATGAAGATGACCCCGGAGATCAAGAAAGCCAAAGACGCGGCCCTGGTTCGGATGGGCAAACTTTTGAAGAGCAAATCTGACGCTGCGCAAGGTTTGGCAATGCTCCACGCCATATCCATCTTCCAGTTGTACAACGAAGATGCTGATGCTATGGACGTATTGGATGACCTGTCCCAGTGCTATGATAAATTGCGGTCTGGAAATACAACCAGTGAAAGGAGCGAAGGGGGGTCGGATCTCTTAGTTGAGATTCTTCTCTCAATGGTTGCTCGACCTTCTTCATTGATGAGACAGGTTTCTCAGCAAGTGTTTGGCGTATTCACCAGCCAGATGTCTGCCGAAAGCATCGAGCTCCTGACGGGGCCCCTCGCCTCGGGTGAAAGCACCAAGGGTCAGAAGGAGCTGTTCAATACCGAAGATGACGAAATGGAGATAGACAGCGATGCGTCTGAAGGAGACGACGACGAAGATGGTGTCATTGACGTTGAAGATGCCTCTGACTTTGAAATTGATTCAGACTTGGAATTCGTTGAGTTGAATGGTGACGAAGAGTCTGATGGGAGAAAAGAAGAGGATGATGGCGATGAAGAATCCGAGGACCAAGATGATGATGATGATGATGATGATAAGGATTCTGCTGATGGCGGCAACGGGGAGAGCGAAAGGAAGCTCAATCAGAAAGGAGAGTGGGATAACCCGGAAGAGCTAGATGACATACTTGGCAATATCCTAAACAGCCATCGTCTTGACAAAGACGCGGAAGCCGAGTCTTCCGAGGACGAAGGCGACATGTCAGACTCCCAAATGTTTGCTCTTGAAGAGCAACTCTCGGCCGCCATAGCCCCACGCATCAAGGCAAACAAGAACGACACCAAGAAGCAGAAAAAAGACGCCAAGCAATCCGTCGTCAACTTCAAGCACCGGATCCTCGACCTCCTAGACATCTACGTCAAGAACGAAGCCCTCAACCCCCTTACTTTCTCGATACTACTGCCACTACTCATTCTCATGAGAACGACGTCAACAAAAGCACTCGCCAACAGAGCCTACGAAGTCATTCTGAACCTCCGCAAGGCAATCAAGAAGGCTCGAGCCAATGTTCGATGCCGGGGACCAGCAGCGGAAGACCTGCTGCCCCTCTTGCTGGAATGCCATGACGAAGCAGGCAAGGATGACTCACAGGCATACGCCAAGGCGGCCAGCACGGCGAGCCTCATTGTTGCCTCAACCATGTTCAGACGGGACAGGGAGTCTATTGAGCGGATTGCGGCCGTGTACGCGAAAACAGAGTCGGCTTGGGTGCTGAACAAGGTCAAGATGCATAGCTCATTCTTCAAGGACTGGCATGACTGGGCGCAGAGCACGCGCAGCACTAGTTGAGAAGTGCACTTGAGAGGTCATTAAAATGCAACGATTACCCTGCCATGTCTGTGGGTTCCCCCGAAATTACTTCCTGACCTGCTGTTCGGTTTGGTATTTGTTTCAAATAAAGAAAGAGTATGCTTCGAGGTTCAACAAGGTACAGACAGTCTCGGTTGCATTTCGTCTAGCACCCCCGTTGAGCTTGACGAGGATGCTCAACACGTTAATGCTGTGTGTGTTGTTGAGTCAAGTCGCCAAGTACATAGTGTCGGCCACTTGAAGGACAAGCTTGTTCATATCGTTCAAGTTTCCCAACCAACCCATTGATAAAGCCTTCAATACTCTATGAACCTGCTGCTGACCGTGATGATGGTACAATGTGCTCTCTCGCCCACGTGCGTCATCCGAAACCTTCGTCATGCACACTTTCGTTCCTGCCATTGCCACCCACCCTCTCTACTCCTCCATCTTATCGTCATCCTTCTTGTCGTTCTCGTCGTCGTCGTCTGAATCATCCTCGGCCTTTGCTAACCTCTCGGCCTCCTCCCTCAACTCCTTGGGTACCTCCATGTGGCGGCCCTTGGTAGGTCCATCCACAACACTAATCCAGGTCATTTCCAGCTCGAAATCCTTATCCTTGTTGTCCTTTTGGGCCACGTAGATGATTCTCGCAGCCTCCTTGACAGCCTCCTGGAGCGTCATGTTTTCAGACTGCAGGTCCAGCTTCTCCAACTCTGCCTTGGCAGCTTGACGACCTTTGCCAGTCGCGGCACCGTAGTAGCCCCAGTACATACCGCTGGGCTCAATCATGTACAGGAAAGGACCGCCATGCTTGCCGGGCACCTTGCCCCCCGCGCCGCATTTAGGTCCAGAGCCCACTTCTCCGTCAACGGGGGTTTCCTCCGATGTGTCGACGCCGCCTATGATGGCGGTGATGCCAAAGGGTCGCACAGAGCCGTACATAGTGTATGCCTGGAGATAGCCGCCCATTCTAGAGGCAAGGTCGGAGGTGGGGATGGGTGTTTTGAAGTTTTGGCGCCAGCTCTGGGACTCGTCACGGGCTCGGTCGACAAAGTGGCGGCCATCAGGGACCATGCCTGAATAGACCTACATCGATGCACATGCATGGTTAGCCAAAAGGCCCTGATGATATGAAAAAAAAAAAGAAGAAGAAGAAACATACCACTCCAACATGTTTATCAACTGTGGCAATTCGTTTGTTTGCGCCGGCCTTTAGCAGCTTTGATGCCACCACCTTCTCGACCGCCAGGACGACACCGTCCTTGCACCGAATGCCAATTGACGTGCCGCCGTTCTCTACGGCCTTGACTGCATATTCTACCTGGAAGTTTCGCCCGTCTGGTGAGAAGATGGAGTTGAGAAGATCGTAGCCGGTACCTATCGACGTCTGCGTGGAGGAGGGGTGTCCATTTGGTTAGCCAGCTTCACTTCACACATGGCATAGCGCTTTGGCACAACCGTTGCTGTCGGACGGCAAAGGTTATCATCTCACCATGATGCTTGTATGTTCGCCGTGGAGCCTGTTTCAAAGACGAATCTGTCGAGGAGAAGACTGTTGTGCTTGCAAATGGCAAGAGCTTGGACGAGGGGAATTTGACGAGGGCGACAATGGGCTTGGAGCTTCACCAAGCAAGCAGGCAGCCTGAGCTGCGTACTGCATACAATGCAATTGCTTGCTTGCGAGGCTGGCAAAAGCCCTGGTGCCTGAGGTGTCAAAAAGCTGACATGGAAGCAACTAGCCACATGTGAGGTCAGGAGCTTGGTGTGGCTTAAGCGCCGTGTGGCTTGACTCTCTTACCCGATGGGGCCGACTTTATCGGATCCGGGCCTCGGACCTTGACACAGAAAGGAAAGGAGGACCTTCTCCATCATATGAACTGCGCGTCGAGTGAAAGCGACCACGCACTTTCCTGTTTGGCAGAGACACACCAAGGAAATACTCGGCACCGCAGTGAATTAATTTTGTCCGAATCTATGATTACCCATTGGGGCCTTTCTTCTCGGTGCATGGGCAATTTGCGGTTCTCCTTTGCAAACGAGCTAAGCGATGGGTGTGTTGGAAAGATGGCCCCGACAATCGATGACGGGTCGAAGGGCAGCAGTTATTATGAACTTTCTCCTGTCCGAGACAGGAGACAGGAGACAGAAGACCTCAGGGGCCACTTGCGGTGGATTGCGGTGGGTGGACAGCGCTGAGAGTGCATCAGACAACCTGCATGCCCTCTGCCTCTGCGCCTGCTCTTTGAAACGAATTCACCCAGTCCGTTTTTTTTTTTTACTCTACAACTCCCACCTCCCACCTTTGTCCTTCTGTTTCTCGTGGCTCCTCGAATTTGCTGTTCCTTTGATTTTACCACCCGAGTAGTTTAGTGGAAATATACCTGATTGTCTTGTTCGCTTCCGTCTACAGGTGATCGTCCGAAACAGAGCAAGAACAGACGTCTCCGTTCACGCCCCGCCTCCCGGGTTGATACCCAACGGCAAAATAACGACCCAACCGAGTCGCTGTTTGAGAAAGAAAACGAACCACAACCGAGGGGTACAAAGTTTATCTGTTGCCACGAGAGAAATCGAGAGAAATCGAGAGAAATCCATGTCAATCTGACAGGCGGTTTCGAACATTCGTCTCAACCCTTTTGTATCGAATCTCAGATTTGCCATATGACCGAGGTACGTTGTGTCAGACCGAAGCCAGCCAGCCGAGTTGTGGTTGGTGTACGGATCTGATCTGTAAGCCGCCCGCTTTCCATGCAACATGAGACTGATGCGTTTTTTCCTAGATCATGGTTTCTGTCCAGGCTGGCATGTATGGGAATGCTCAGCAGGTCCAGGATGACCTTGCTAATCTCTTTTCTCGTAACATGACTTTCAATCCTGATTTGCATGCTTCAACTCCCAAGGAAATACCTAGGCAAGAGCCCACGATCAACACGCCCGTTCCTGCCTCTCAGCCTATTGTCTACTCAATTTCTCAGCATTATAATCATTCTGCACATCATGCGACATCTTCTCCTCAGCAACCAGCTGAGCAAGTGCAGTCGCCAATTCCGCGACCCTCTTCAGAACCTCCCCAGACCGAGCTTTCATCCGTCGAATATATTCTTCGCAACAACGGATTGGATCCAGCTATCCTGACACCATCACAGCTGCAACTCTTTCGCATTGCCGATGACGCCCAAAAGACACGTCTCCTGGAGCTGTGGAGCATATGCCCACCGAACAAAGCCGAAGAGATCCCCGCCCTCGCCTGGAGCAGCACCTCTGTAGACCAAGAAGAGCAAATGGCCCGTTTGCGCTATGAAAGGCAGCAGAATACCACGATGAGCCTGGACGGAACCCCAATTCAAACGGCTGAGGGGCGATGGACTCAGCAGAATGGGGCATCCGAGAGCGAGCCGTACATGGTTTCCGGGTATGAGGAACTGATGCGAAGAGAGTATGAGCGACAGTCTATTGGAAACAAGCCCAGAGACGTCTACAATCATCTTGGCTCTGCGGTAGGAGGCTGCCATTACTCCAGGGCTTCTGATCCCGTGTACAAGGGATCCGACTACCATGCACAACAGCAGCAATTGGATATGGCTGCTCAGTATGGAGCATTCGAGCAATCCAGGGATGCTGCCATGGAGGTGGATGCCATGGATATGTAGAGTTGCTTGTTGGAGCGAATTCAAACTACATGCTCTCATATGCTCCCAACGAATAGACGATACACAGGTGATTTGGGGCACTGCATTTTCTTGTGTAGGAATAAATACATCAAGCCTACCCGGCCAAACAAAATTCATCATCGGTCTTTTATGTGAAATGCAAACTGTTTCTTCCGCCACATTGCTTCCACGCCACGTCGATATCGAATAGTACATTCAAAGTACTTTTCGCAGCAGAACGTCCGCAAAAAGGGGTATCGATGTAATTGCACGCTATAACCCTGTATGTAGTCTTAAGTGTATGCAAGTGGATCATTCTAACGTAACGGCCATGACAACGTCTAATCAAATCACAGTCTTTGCGAGCTTCTTAGCCAGAGCATCGACATCCTTGTCCGTGAGCTGCACGACGGGCTCTTCTTGAGCCTCCTCTGCCTCCTTGACCAACTTATCGGCGCGCTCCTCAACCGTGATATCTCTTTCCTCCTCGTACTCGCCCTCTTCATCGGAACTGAGATCCTCGAGATCGCTCAGACTATCCACGCCCCATTCATATTCGTTAATCACGTCCCCAGCAAACCTCTCCTTGCGTTCGTCAAGAAGCTCCTGCAGGGCGAGGATAGACTCATCATCCTCTGTGAATTTATTGCCGTTCAGTTCGATACGTTTGAGGGCAGGAAGACCATCTTTAGCAGCACTGGCCAGCTTCTTCACACCAGGGGCGGTAATGTCGTTGAACTGCAGTCGCAGTATCTCGAGCTTTTGATTTCCGCCCTTGGAAAGGGCCTCGGCAAGAAGAACGGCACCCTCGGCACTAAGTAAGGAATCACCAATACCGAGCTCGCGGACCACGGTCCAGCTGGTAACAACCTGTGCTAGTGCTTTACCACCCATGAGGGTGAACGTGTTGTCCTGGAGATCCAGAACCTCGATCTCTGTGGCGTGATTCAAGCCCTCACTGATCAAGTGGGAGATTCCCTCCTGGCGAATACCGTTCTGAACCATCTTGATCACTTTGATGTTCCTGTGAAGGTTATATGTCTTGGCCCACGCTGTCATGCTGCCATTCTCCAGTCGATTTCGACCGCAAATCACCGTCTCCAGGTCCGGCACCTGCTTTCCATCCTTGCGTGCAGCCTCCTTCTTGGCGTGAAGTTCCGACAGAGCATCGGCGACCAGGATACCAGCGTGAGGACCGAGTCCATTATTGTTGAGGTACAGGTGCTGCAGGGGCACGTGGGCTGAGAGAAACGCAACGAGGGGGGCCTGTGTGTTGAGGCCAAAGGCGTTGTCGTTCAAGTTGACTGTACCAAGGTTCGGGAGGTTCAAGACGGACGTCAGCAGTGAAGACAAGGCCTCAGGAATTTCGGACAAGAGTCGACCAGTGAAAATATCGGCAAAGTTGGCAACCTATTGTCAGTCGGCATGTGAGCTGGTGGGACTATTTCTGTTTTAAAGAAGTCTTTGCGGAGGAGGGGGTATACCTTGAGGTTCTTCTTGGTGGCCAAAACTTCACCGAGGGCTTTGCATGCTTCGACGCCCAAGGTGTTGCCAAGGAGCCTGACTTCCTCGACGTCGTTGGCGCGGAGGTCCTTGATATGGGCTTCGACGTCGGCGGCCGAGTCGAGCTTGAGACCCCTGCCCTCAAGGGTGAATATCTTATCAGAGCTTGCCATCGTATGGATATTGGATATTGAATGTTTCTACCACAGCTAACAATGGGTTAAGAAAGAAAAAGAGACTTGGCCGTGGGAATGGCAAGTGGGAAACGTTGTGATGGTGGTGTTTTGCCAATATTCAGATAAGCAAATTATATAGTGGGGGCGGGGCAACGACAGAGAATTGTAGTCCGTAGTTTGTATGATGACAGGGTAGGCGCCTTGCAGTGAGCGCAGCAACTTGGTGCACGTCACGCCCATTTGCCAGGAATGATCCAGCGCCAACAACATATACGGAGGGAGTACTCCGCAATACGGCAACCGCCAAACCCGGAAGAAGAGGCGGTGGGTGGGAAGACCGGAGGTTGAACTGGCCCAATGACGGAGCTGCCAGCTGGTGCCACCTGGCAAGCCGTCGAGACCAGTTCCTCCCGAATGTTGTGGCCTGGATCTTGCCTAGGCTAGAGCGGCACGTGACTTGAGCCAATCAGCATCGGCCCATTTCGGAACGCTGGATTTTCTCGATGGGTATGACCTCTCCTGCTAAGCCTTCTCGAACCCCCGACCTCGAAATCGATTCGACCATAGCCTCACACCCTCATCACGGCTTCCACCACGGCTACGGTATAGCTTGCCAATTATGCTGGCAAGGTCTTGCTTGCGCTCGACGCGCACCCTCAATGGGTTCCGAAATGGCGTGAACAATGTTTCCAAGGTATGACGGCCTCATATTTCCGGCTCGACTTCCTGCCCTGCCCCCCGTTTTCGTGATTACCGAGGGATATCAATCAGCACCTGCGCCAACGCCATGAAACCACATGAATCGACTTGCGTATCCATGAATTGCTCAGGAATCCGATGCTGATGTTTTTCTTTTTCTTTTTTTCTTTTGCTGTACAGCGCGCCGCCTCCACGAGCTCGGGTGCAGCCGGGGAAGCTTCCCCTGCGCGATTGAACTTCGCTGCTATTGCCTCAACCACCGTCGCCGCCGGTTCCATCGCTTGGTACTATCACCTCTATGGACCCGTGGTCTTTGCCGGAAGCCCTGCTGAGGAAGGGTACGTTTGACAAGAATTCGATTCCCATGAGCCCGTTGGCGGTCTTGCCGACCACCATAGCTGTGTGGCATAGATAGCCGTGTTCGGGTTACGGGCTACTTTGCTCACTAAGATTACTAACGTATCTCTTTAGTCTGCATGCCACGTCTTATCCTTGGGTTCACCAGCAGTGGTTGAAGACTTTCGACCACCAGGCGTAAGTTCTCCCTTCCCTCGACAGATGCTGCCAAGCACATACATGCCTGGATAGGAAACTTGTTTTCCTTTTCAAGTCTTTATTTTGCCCCTAACGTTGCTCTCTTAGTCTTCGCCGTGGTTTCCAGGTCTACCGTGAAGTTTGCGCTTCATGCCACTCCCTGAGCCGAATCCCTTACCGAACACTGGTCGGCGCCGTCTTGACCGTCGATGAGGCCAAGGCTCTCGCCGAGGAGAACGAATACCCCGGCGAGCCCGATGAGCAGGGCGAGATCCAGATGCGGCCTGGAAAACTGGCCGATTATATCCCCGACCCCTACAAGAATGAAGAGGCTGCCCGATTTGCCAACAACGGTGCTCTTCCCCCGGATCTGAGCCTGATCGTCAAGGGTCGCCACGGCGGCTGCGATTACATCTTCAGCTTGTTGACTGGTTACCCTGAGGAGCCTCCTGCTGGTGCTCAGGTCGCCCCTGGCATGAACTTCAACCCCTACTTCCCCGGAACTGGCATCGGTATGGCTCGTGTTCTCTACGATGGCCTCGTTGAGTACGAGGATGAAACTCCTGCTTCCACCTCTCAGATGGCCAAGGACGTTGTGGAGTTCCTCAACTGGGCTGCTGAGCCCGAAATGGACGACCGCAAGAAGATGGGCTTGAAGGTTCTCATTGTCACGTCGACTCTATGGGCCATCAGTGTTTGGGTCAAGCGATACAAGTGGGCATGGCTGAAGTCGAGAAAGTTGGCCTACGACCCCCCTGCGGAATCCAAGATGCGTCGCTAAGCAGCGTTCCGGCTGTGCATCATGTGTATACTAGTCTCCCCCCTTAGAGAAGCTCCTTTGTCGGTGGACGCGGCTAGAACGGAGGGATGGTGGGTTTCAAAAATGAAGGAAAGACGGATGGTAGAGTGTAAATCAGGTGAACCAATTTCAATATCTTTTTACTTTCGTTGTAGCTATCAGGATATGTGTTTGTTTTTCTGCACTAATTTGACGGCTGGGTGACATGTGGAGCGCAATGACGAACAACTCGAATATCTTTGGACGTGGTGTATATACTAGGACCTGACAATCATGACTTGCACTGATGGATTAGATTGATTGCACTTGTTGTTGTTATGGATTGGAACTGCGGATTACGGACAGGGAGAATGTTGAAGAGTCCTGAAGACTTGAGCCGGCTGGCACAACGAAACAATTGAGCCTGGGACCCACTGTAACTGACAGAGCGACTCACTGTCAGTGGCCCGGCCTACTCTGCCCAAACATACGCCGATCGATATTGATGGCCCATGGGTCCAATTTGAGGGCTGCAGGGGCGGCGCTCCGCTCGGCAACGAACCTCGTCGGCCATTTAATCCAAGATCCAAGCGCCCAACAAGAGCACTCCTGGCCCAAGCCGCTTCCCATTGGCATGAGTCTTTCACTAATATTTCCTACTCGCAGAATCTAGCTGCAGCTCGTGACCAAGTACATCCATCGCATTCCGACCAAGCCGTCCCGTCCCGTCCCGTCCCGTCCTCTCCTCTTGCGAATCCATACAGACTGAAACCATGCCTTTTGTTGTCACCGACAACGACGACAACGACGTTCAATCAACACGCAAGCGACGACGGGACGACGACGACCACAGCAGAATCCACCGACTTTACGAGCAAGATAGGCACCAAGACCACTACCTACTAAACGCGGCGCAGGACTTTGGCCCGTCCCGCAGAGTCCTCCCCCTGTCGTCCAAACCCAAGCGAGCCCGCATCACCTCCTCCTCCGAAGATGATGAGAACAGCAACATCCATTGTCTCAGCCGCGATGGCTTCGCAACAGCAGCACACCGACGTCGCCCATCGCAGCAGAAAATACCCCCAGACCAACAACCAAACATACATGTAGGAGGCAAGACACCCTTCCGGCCTACTGCCGCCGTATTGGCCCCATGCTACATTTGCCACAGGCGACCCACCAAGAAGTCGGATCTCGACTCATTCGCGCAATGCGAGGGATGCGGAGAAGTAGCATGCTTCGTGTGTGTCAGGCTGTGCCACGGGTGGAACGCAGACGACGGCATGTCCGTCATCTCGGAGCAGGAGATGCTGTCGCCGTCATTTCACATGGGCGACGCAGATGACATGACGGCCGAGGCAGACGGGGAGCCTCAGCATCACGAGGGGAATCTACGACGATATACAGAGGGGGGAAATGGAGAGAAACAAGAGAATGAAGCACGACGATGGGGTAAAGGATGGGCTGCTTCCGGTCACAGATCTGTCGTATGCAGCAGGTGCTGCGTTGAGAGAGGCCGCGAAGGGGAAGTGGTCTGCTTGAGATGTCTGTCCGGCATGCCTGGTGCTTGAAGGCTGGGATTCGCGGTAGTGAACAAGGCTGTAATGATTGATGACTCCCATACCATGGCCATGTATCTTGTTGATAAGGCTTGCTTGCACATACATGCAGAAAGGGTTTTTTTTTTTTTGCATTGTTGCATTTCCTTCGCCACTGCATCATGATCAGGTTCATTTTTTATCTTCTGCCAAAGGATATCATAAGGATGGGATGTCTCGATCAAAGGGAGGTTTTTCTTCTTCTTCTTCTTCTTCTTCTTTTTTCTTCGAAAAATATGGGAAAGACGTTTATCTCGTAAATAGCATATATCCACATCATACACCACAAGCCCTTGTGGATGGGTAGTTTACTTACTAATTCAGGCATTCAAAGGTATCACCTCGTCTTTTGGAAATTATGAAACGCGTGTCTGCTTAGTTTGCTTCGCTGCTTCCTACGTTACCCATAGATGCTGCAATTTACTGTCCCATTCATGTGTGACGCGATTGAGGAGAAGATGTCGCCAAACGCCTGCCTCCATGTAAACGTCGGCTACGGCATTATTGATCTCTTGACTTTTAGAAGCTCAAGCCTTGGTATTCCTCCCATAATCATACACCAAAAGCTCTTTAAAAAAATACACAAACAGTCCGCTCTAGTTATATTGCATGTACGTAGCCGTCGAGTTGAACTTGAGGTTGCCCTTGATGACCTTGTCCACAGCACTCAAAAAGTCCTTCTCCGAAGCTACCTTTCTCCTTGCTCGGATGGCAAACATGCCGGCTTCAGTGCACACACTCCTCAGCTCCGCACCAGTCGCGTTAGGACACAGACGAGAAATAAGCTCCCATCGAATATCTCGCTCGACCGACATACTCTTGGCGTGAATGCGAAGAATGTTGGCTCGGCCCTCGAGATCGGGCAGTGAGAACTCAATCTTTCGGTCAATACGGCCCGGTCTCATCAGCGCGGGATCTAATGTGGAAGGTCTGTTGGTGGCAAACATGACCTTGATGTTTCCTCGCGCATCGAAACCATCTAGTTGGGTAATGAGTTCCAACATGGTTCTCTGCACTTCGTTGTCGCCGCCAGCACCATCGTCAAATCGGGCACCGCCGACAGCATCAATTTCGTCAAAGAAAATAATGCAAGCTTTCTTTGTCCGCGCCATCTCAAACAGTTCGCGCACCATTCGAGCACCTTCGCCGACGTACTTCTGGACCAGTTCACTACCAATGACTCGGATAAAAGTAGCATCTGTTCTGTTGGCTACGGCGCGAGCACACAGAGTTTTGCCTGTACCAGGGGGGCCGTAGAGTAGCGCGCCCTTGGGAGGGTCAATCCCAAGATTGACGAAGCGTTCAGGGGACAGCAGAGGCATTTCGACAACTTCTCTCAACTTCTCAACTTGTTCTTTGCAGCCTCCAACGTCGCCATATGTGACATCGGGTTTCTCCTCCACAGTCATCATGGTAACGCTGGCATCGATCTTAGGTGGCAGTGGCAACATGATTTGATACTTGGTGCGGTCGACACCAACACGCATGCCCTCCTCGATATCAGTCGGGCTCACGCGTTCTCCCAGCTGCACGACGAATTTGGCAATCTGCTTGACATTGATGATATATTTCTTCTTTGACTCGTCGCCTTTCTCGTCTTCGATAATCTTGGTACATCGTGCAACTTGGAAGGGCTGCTCTTCGTTCATTCGTTGTCGATCGGCGGCGACATCCCACAGATGCGGAGGTGCAAGACCCGTGTCGGATTCCTGTGCTGCGTTAGACGCACTTTCGGCAGACCTATGATTTGGATAGCACATACCTTGACGCCAATCTTTTCATCCACACTTTGCTGTTTCTCTTTGATCTGTTTCTCTAGCTTCTTGATCGCCGCACCATATGGCGCGGCGCCGTAGGTCTTGAGAACTTGAATATCCCTTGGAATGGACTTAGTCGACAAATACGGGGCGCGATGTCAGATGGGTTACTCATACTCATCTGTGAGGGGGGTGATCTTCTTCTCTTCTATCTCATCATCGGCAAACTTCTTCTGGTACTTCTCCCAGCTTGAGCCAGTCGCGGAAGGCTAGCAATAGTTAGTGGCTAAATACCGTTGCAGAGGCGAAGGTAGGGAGGGAGCTTACCATGATGGAGATCCGCCTACTAGGCGCGTTGCCGACAGAAGAAGAAGATTGAGTGAATTGGCCTGGGCGAGGTTGGGCACACGCGATGATGATCAAGCGAAATAAACAGTCGTTACGTAAATGATGGGAGGCCGGATGGACGTTCGTCGTGCGATGTCTTTGTAGGCAATGAAAGCATTCCGTAATCTGAGTTAGGTTGCCTTGAGCTGCGTGCACGGGCCCCTGCTAGCGCTAACCTGCGTTGGGGCTGGCTGGGTGCAGGTTGCTCACCAACAAGGTGGCACAGCACAAATGTGCAAGTCGGAGCGTGGATAATCTGTGGCCCGACGCCAAAATTTCTGGAGACCGCCCATGGCGGAGTAGGGCAGAAGGTGGGATATCTCAAGTTCTCAACCAGGCTGCCAGCATCCCGCCATCCAGCGTTTCGGCATCAAACTCGCTGTCAAACACACAAGTCCCGACGAACCCCGCCGGCAGCTCGCATTCGTCGCCATCATGTCAGCATCAGCAGTCTCTGCTGGGCAGTCCCAAAATGCCACCTTTAGGGTATGAGGAGCTTGAGCTGCTTCGCTATCCCAAGCTATCAAGAACCACCCCGCTAACAGGCTCTTAGGACAAGGAGAAGCCTATGGCTGTGCGATCATCCAACATTGTCGCTGCTCGAGGTACGATCATCCCACCGCAGTACGATTGTTTAAAATTACTAAGTTAGTTTCAAGCTGTTGCCGATGCCATTCGAACGTCTCTTGGCCCTCGAGGCATGGACAAGATGATTCGAAGTGGAAAAGGAGAGACCATCATTACGAACGACGGACACACCATGTTGAAAAGCATGTCAGTCATGCACCCTACCGCCAAGATGCTGGTGAATGTGGCTGGGGCCCAGGACGTTGAAGCTGGCGATGGTACAACTTCAGTTGTTGTTATCTGCGGAAGCCTGCTCGGTGCTGCAGATCGACTTCTGTCAAAGGGTGTCCACCCCTCCGTCATCTCAGAGGCCTTCCAGCGTGCATCCGCCGCCGCCGTTGAAGTTTTGCATGACATGTCCCAACCCATCACCCTCAGCGATACCTCTGCTCTCTTGCAGGCCGCCAACACGTCTCTGTCATCCAAGATTGTGTCACAATACTCGAATTTGCTGGGCCCCATGGCTGTCAATGCCGTGACCAAGATCATTGATGTCAAGACGGCTGATAATGTGGACCTACGAAACATCCGCATTGTGAAGAAGGTTGGAGGAACTATCGAAGACAGTGAGCTTGTTCCTGGCCTGGTCCTGCACCAGCCAGTCCTCAAGAACGCGGGTGGACCTACCCGTATGGAGAAGGCACGCATTGGCTTGATTCAATTCCAGCTTAGCCCGCCCAAGCCTGATGTAAGATGCCAGATCCAATCAAGGGAATATTCTCAGTGTTCCATGCTAACTCTTTTCCCCCTTTTCTAGATGGAGAACACCATTCAGGTAAACGACTACAGACAGATGGACAAGATTGTCAAGGAAGAGCGTCTCTATCTTTTGAACATGGCCAAGAAGATTAAGAAGGCCAAGTGCAATGTCCTTCTTATCCAAAAATCAATCCTCCGCGATGCTGTCAACGACTTGTCCCTGCATTTCTTGGCCAAGCTGGGCATCCTAGCCATCAAGGACATCGAGCGAGACGAAGTAGAATTCATTTGCAAGTCGACAGGGTGCAAGCCTATAGCCGACATCGACTCTTTCACCGAAGACAAGCTCGGTTATGCGGAACTGGTTGAAGAAGCTGAGTCATCAGGCTCTCGAATGGTCAAGGTCACTGGCGCCAAGGCTAGCGGAAAGACCGTGTCTGTCGTCGTCAGGGGAGCCAATTCGCTGATTCTGGAGGAGGCCGAGAGAAGCTTGCACGATGCGCTCTGCGTCATGCGCTGTCTGGTGAAGAAGAAGGCTCTTATTGCTGGAGGTGGTGCCGCCGAGATTGAGATTGCGGCTCAGTTGTCTAAACAGGCCCGCAGCCTCACGGGCACAGAGGCCATCTGCTGGAAAGCCTTCGCAGACGCCATGGAGGTTGTTCCTACGACATTGGCAGAGAATGCTGGCTTGAACAGCATCAAGGTGGTCACAGATTTGAGACATCGACACGAAATGGGAGAAAAGAATGCCGGAGTCAGCATCAAATCTGGTGGTGTCAACACAAACATTTCCAAAGAAAATGTGTTGCAGCCACTGTTGGTGAGCACGAGTGCGATTGAGCTGGCGGCGGAGACTGTGAAGATGATTCTGAGAATAGACGACATTGCCCTGACGAGGTAGATGAGAGCCTTCAGTAGGTTGATGTATGACATATCTACCAAAACAAAAAAGGAATAGAATACAAAGGGGACACATTGTGATACCAAGGATCTTCTTTTGCCTGTTTGCCTATGCTACGAAACGTTATAGTCACTTGCGTTAATGCCATTATATGGAAAGGGGGCAACTGCTGTCAGTCGTACCTTCCTTGCCATGGATACTAGAACCCCTCAAGAAGAAAAACTCTGCGAGACACAACTTGCAGCCTCAATCATGAGCATTTCAAGACGCCTTCCCAATTGTTCGGAATAGCACCATAGTATCTGAAGAAAATTAGCTGCCTCTCCAATGGCTCGACGAAGCACGCGAAATCGGTCCGGGGATGACTCTGATCCCAGCGTCATAGCCATGGAAGCACCAAAGCGAATCTACGAGGCAAGTGCTATGGCTCGCTGCATCAACATCTGATGTCAAAGTGGAACTAATCCCTCTACAATTTAACAGCTGAAAAAGGAGCGTGACGAACGAGCGAAAGCTATTCTTGTCCAGGCGGAAAAGGCGCTCGCCTCCGTGCGTCAGCAAGCAATGGCTGTTGTAGAGGAAAATCGTCGAAACTGGTCAGCCAAGTGTGCCAGTGGTGTTTTGATATGATTTGATACCGACCGCTAACCTCTGGTGATAGTGCTGAAAGACTGGCCCAGAATCTAAAGAGAGTCATGGACCTTGTTGAGGAGAGGAAGCTGATTGAGGCTAGAATGCTAGATGTTGTGGATGGCGTGCATTCGGAGATGCAGGAGGTTGAGGAGATGATACTGGCAGGGTACAGGGGAAGACGGGACGAGGCCCAGCTGTCGCTGGAGGCTTTGAGTGGCAAGCTGCCCTGTGGCAAAGGGTGAGATGTCCAGTCCACATTGCGGTTTCTCAAAACGTTGGTTGTTTTGATTCACAATGAATGCTTGCGTGATGAAATGTTGGCTCATATCACGAATCGAAGTTTGTTTTCTACCACAAGTGCGCAGCGTGCAGACGAGTGATGGAGCGGAATCATGACGTCGTGAGAGGAGGGTGACCCGGTGACATTATATTTTTTTTCTTCCACCTTTCCTTACCCGTTCAATGCACAAATAGTATACATGTTGTTTTTACATTCCCTGGTGGTATATCTATCCCAGGTTCGCCAAAAAATCACACCTTGTATCCGAAACCAGCCATGCAGCTCTTATATTGCTCGACAAAGGATCTGCAATCGGCCGCCGGATCTGACGCATTCGAGAACAGCATGCACTCGTCTCGCTTCGACTTCTCCTCCTTGCACACACAGCATGGCTGTCTAGGCGTTAGCTTTCGTGAATCTCGTGCTCGGCATCGCACGGGTGGAGATTTCGTCGCGTCATTTGCTGACCTTTGGCTTCGTGGCGTTGTCGGATGTCGCGGCGGGAACGGCTTGCGCCGAGCTCGAGGCTGAGAATCGAGCGGTCAGAACGTGATGAGTCAGTAGAGTGATTCGGAGCCAACGTACGGAAGGCGAGGGGTTTGGCGTCCATGATGCTTCTTGTTGGGTAAATGCGCTGCGCTGCGTTGCGTTGCAATGGAGATGGGATTGCACAAAGGACGGAAGCTGGGATTTTTTTGCCCAGTGACAACAGGATGGATGGGCTATTATGCGATGAGCTTGTCATTGGTACTCGTGCCACGCCACGCCCCACCTTACCGTCATCTTATCTATTTGCTAACTCTTCTACCGTGTTCGGTTTTTGTTTTAACACTGTCTCCTTTTAGCGAAACAATGCGGTTGAGAACCACATCATGAATGAACCTTACGAGACTTACAAAATAGCCTGTGCGCATGGCCTGGAACCTGACGCTCTCCGGGGAATCTTGTTCACTCTTGTCGGAAACCTTGGGCCGAGGACCTGTCTTGCGTACTCATCAAACCCAACCGAGACTAAAGCAGCCCGATGGATCGTCTCGCTATCAGGGTTCATGCCATTCTTAAAAGTTCTTAAAGCCGCCTTCAACTTGCATCGGATCGTCCGACTTGAAGAGGTGCGAGCGCACACGCACTTCTACTGCCCGGGATCCCTCCGGCACCCAATGGATAAATGATTTGGGCTTCTTGCCATCCTTATCGAATACAGCTCGAACCTCCGTGACCAGCTTGGGCGAAAATGGAATGCGGCACTCAGGCTGCGGCACTCAGGCTGCGGCACTCAGGCATGTCAAGATCAGTTGAATCTTCAACCAAAGCCACAGGGTTCAGAACAAGCATAAGTCGAGGCACCGTTCAAAGTTCTTGAAGTTGTGACTCCGAGCTCATTGATGAACTGTCGGACAAGATGGCACCGGGTGGAACGCCACGGCGGCGGAGGGCCACCAAAGTTGTAGAGAACGGCATCATTCGCATAGGCAATGCGCAAAATCATGTGTTGGATGCTGGTGAGCAAGGTTCGCCAGGTTCCTGCTTACGACTTTGTCAAAGCCACGCGTCACCAAGACAAGGTGGCGTCACCAGTTGCATCATGACTCAGCCCTCGACACCTGTTGGCACCTGTCGGCACCTCTCAACCGCCCGAGGCCGCGAATCCAGCTTACGGCGGCGACGCGCGGCGAGGATTTGCCTGTCGTGGGAGAACAGCCTTCTCACTATCTAGAGCAACTCTATTCCGAGCGCAGACAACTTGACTTGCCCTGGTCGTCGTGGTTCGAAGTAGATGATGGCGCGTGGCGAAATGAGTCGAGCATATAAGTCGATGCGCATGTCCGTCCGTCCCTCCAGAGAATAAAGCTCTTTTTCCAAACAAGCCCACGCTTTATTAGACAGACCACCTCCAACAAAATGTTTTGACAAAACAGACAGCCTCCAGATATGTCACCACAAGACCAACAACAACAACAACAACATCAACCCTCCAACCCTCCTGGGTTCTGGGACTTCGTCTCAGGCTTTGGTGGTGCGCAGAACCGTGCCCCTGGCCAAGGTGTTGATCATCAAAACGCTCCCCCGTTTCCTCAATTCTCAGGTGCATTTCCCTTTGGCGGCGGCATGCGCCATGGACCGCCGCCTCACCCTCATCAGAGTCATAACCCGCCTCAACCGCCTCATCATGGTCGTCACGGCGTGCCGCCACCCCCCCCTCCGCAGGCAGGGCCTGGAGTAGGTCACAGCCCCTGGGACCCAGGATATGACTGGAGTGACTACTGGTTTAACTACGGACATGACGGCGATGATGAGCATGGCCACGAGAGCCGGCGCGAGAAGCGTCGAGAACGTCGCGAAAGCCGCCGTCAGGGCCGCCGTCATCGTCGTCATGGCGAGGAGGGCACAGACGAGGAAGGCAATCGATCTGGCCGTGACCGAGAAGAGCCCGAAAAGGCCACGGACAAGGGAAACGAGAAGAACAAGGGGCCTTCTTCTGACACGGTGAAGGCGAACGCCGACATGCCCGATCCCGTTCCCGTCCCCGATCCCGACGAAGTCGCCCCTGAAGATGGAGGAGGAGAATATCCACCTCCATACGGATGGGACCCCGGCAGTTGTCGTGGTCGCGGTCGCGGGCGCGGGCGCGGCGGCTTTGCTGCTGGTCGGGGTGCACCATGGCACCGCGGTCGAGGCATGCATCACCGAGGACGACACTGCCCTCGAGGAAGCGCAAGCGGCAGCGGCTTCGACTTCCCTGCCATGATGCGCGGGTTCGTCAACCACCCCTTCTTCCAGAACATGCGCGACCAGGCTGAGCGCTGCCGATCCGGCATGAACAACCAGACCAACGACGCCGACTCGTTCGCGCCCCCCGTGGACATGTTCAACACGGAGCGGGCCTTTGTCGTCCATGTCGCCCTTCCCGGCGCCAGGAAAGAAGACGTTGGCGTGGATTGGAACACGGACAGCAACACTCTCAGAATCTCTGGTGTCGTGCACCGTCTGGGAGATGAAGACCTTATCCGGGGTCTCGTATCTGGTGAGCGACGAGTCGGCCTTTTCGAGCGAGACATCACTCTGCCCCCGCCCGGCATGACCACGGACAAGGACAACGTCGACGGCTCATCCATCACCGCCAAGATGGAGGACGGCGTGCTCGTCGTGACGGTGCCCAAGATGGACAGGGGATGGACAGAAATTCGAAAGGTGGACATCCAGTAAGGAGATTCACCAACTAATCGAATCCTAGTTTTCAAATGCCACCGGGCAACACATGTCTGGGAACCAATCAAGCAAGTCTCACTGCCATTTCCATCTCGTAAATCGCACACGTGGTTCGGCTTGGAGCAGAAAACGGCCCGAGGTCGAGTGCTCGGCCAACATTTCACAGAAAATAGTCGTGTCACTGCAGAGACGGCACAAAGGAACAGGACATATATGTACGTGTATATATATATATATATATATAGGTGTAATGGTCAATGAATGCTGAGCTGTGCCATCTGATTCCCGAACAACTGCTGCGTGTTCCTACGCCTGAGCCTATGCTATTGGGGGTATATACTAAAAAATTAGATTGTTGAACGGATACGCGAGCTGCATTTGCTGAGGCCATCTTGCTTGCTTGCCTGCTTCATATGAATGCAGATGCTATTCGCTCGCCTGCCAAGAATTGAACAAAGTGTAGCGTGTTTGCCACAAACAACAAACGAAAATTAGGGAGGGCTGCGTGTGTGTGGCCCTATGCGTGTTTGGGAGCTTGAATCAAAAGGAAGTCAATAGCAAAGACACGTGTGCAAGGTAGCATGGCTTTCCCATCAGGCTGTCTGATTCTTCCCATAGTCCCATAGCGGAGGGATGGATGAATATCAAGGCATACCAGAGAGGGGACATTGCCGTGAAGTCGACCCGAATCAGGTCTGTAGTATACTTGGACGAAAGAGAACCCCCCGAATAAAAGAAGGGAATAAAACTCGAGCATAACTCCGGGTATGTTGACATAAGTCATAACGCGCTTCTTGGCCGTAAATGCACACGGATAAAAAAAAAAAACCCCCCATCATTCTGATAGCTCGCTGGTAATCTCTTCCCGCACATGCTTGCACCATTTCAATATGGCGTGCTCAAAGTCTTGCCACACTTCAGGTCTATTGTTGTAGACCACGCCAAGTACATCGACCTTGAGCATTACTTCAAAGCGGAGCTCAGCAGCCTTGACCCAGTAACGAAGATTGTCAGCCGATCGATACGGCTTTTGTGTGTCGGTGTGAAAGGTCGGAATAGCCCCAAATCGTCTCCTAGACTTGTTCACTGCGGCATTGTGTAGCTTTACAAGCCGTAAGCCATTCTGCAGGCTCTGGAGAAAAGGCGTTGGGCACTCTGAGGCTTCAGAGAGCGGTGTCCATTCGGGGAGAGGCTCTGCCCCTGGGTTCATTGACGACAAGAACGCCCTCTCTCGCTCATACTCTCGACCAGACCAGTCTCCACGGAGCCAGACCCAGCTCTCACGTTCAGCCCGCTCAGCCGACTCAATGTCCTGCTCTTGTTTCAAAATATCAAACACGGACTCGACCCAGCCGACCGTGGTCTTGATCTCCTCGTCCTTCATGCCACCCTTGAAATTTCTCGTGGCCATCTGCTTCAATACTTCCATCACGGCCAACAGATCTGCCCGAATCTGCTTCTCAGACTTGATAGAGTCCAGGCGATCCGGCAACTCATGTGCTGTGTAGTACATCTTGGCCGCTCGAATGGCCAGAGTAACCACGTCGAGAATGTGCATGCCTTGCAGCTCGTACCAATCTTGCGTGTTTTCCTCGGGCATATTCGGTAGCTGCGGCATGTCGGGCGACTCTCGATATGCCCCAAGCTTACGGGCCTGGACCTCGCCCAGAGCCTTTCGGCTGTCGTGCAGGCACGTCTCCAACTCCATCTTCAACTCTTCTATCTTTGGGGGCCTGGGAATTGGCTTTTCTTTCTGGTGATATGTGCTGACAGTCGGAGGAAGCATGCCAGGGTCGGACTCTGCGAAGCTATCCTCAAAGCCATCTTCGTCTGAAAGTTCCGTCAAGGATTCCACTGCGTCGTTGAAGCTGGCGTTGGCCTCCATGTTGTGGCCACCCAGGTCTGTGGTGCTGTCCGCGGACACATAGGACATATCCATGTCTGGCCCAATGATCTGGGAAGCAGTGCTCGTCCCATCTAGTAGAGACAAGTCCAGCGTTGCCCGCTGATTTGTCCTCTTGCGTGCGAGCTGGCCTCCCTTGCCGTCCAATAGACCGGTCCTAGCAAAATAGTACTGTAGGTGGGCAATGCTTCCCAAACTCATGACGCTTTCTCTCGATCTGGCGCTCGCGGCAAAGTCTGTGGCTTGCGGCCGCATGTATCCCCTTCGGCGGCCCTTGCCGTCCACACTGTGCGTTGACTGCCTCGAAATGTTGGACACATCTGAATGCCTCGATGATCGGTAGGAACCGGACGACTGGCGCGAGAAGAGCTCACCACCGCCGAGTGAATCTCGAGAGCTCACTTCCGTCCCCGAGGCATGTGACATGGATGAAGCAGTCGACACGCATCGGGACAGCTCAGGGCAGGCACCGATGGCGAGAGTGGGCGATGTCTCGGGAGACGCGGGACGGTGGATAGGACGCTCGTTGACGGTCGCCATGTCAAAGGTGACAGTCTCGTCAATGCTGCAGGACAAAGGTTTGTGCAGGCTGTCGGAGAATGACCTGGGCAACGAAGAAGCAGAGCCACAGATGTTGGACGAGTGATGATGGTCTTCGGCTTTGTCCGGGAAGGATGGAGACTTGAACCGCAGGCGGCCAGGGCGTTGATCTACTGCATAAACGAAGGGAAGCTGCTTAGGCGCAAAGGGGCTCCAGGCAACAGAGGGCACAGGTGCTCGGGAAAATGCTGGGGGAGATGGATTTATTGAAGGACGCTGCGTGTTGGACCGGCGCCGAGAAAGCAAACAGTGCGTCGAGAGCGCAATGTAATAAGGCTGGGAGGCAAAGAGGGCGGACGACCCGAGGAAGGCCAGAGTGGACGAAGCTGATCAGGGGTTCGGTCGCCTTAGGACCAAACTGGTTATAGCCTGGTTGGCAGATGGATGTCCGGACGGATTGACTGGACGGTAACAGGCTTGCGAGGCTCGAAATTGCGTCCCAGACGCCGCCTGGTGATTGCAGTCCCGATCAAGCCCGCAGGACCAGCTTCCTTGGAGCCGGTGCCGGGGTCTGGTTTGGTCCGATGAAATCAAATGACAAACGGCTTGTAGACGCGCAATTGCGACGCGAAATGAGAGTGCCCTCCCTCCCTTGTCCGGGTCTTGCGTCTGTCCTCTCCTGCGTCTGGATCTGGGTCCGGGGCCCCAGCTGATGGATGATGCACTGATGAAGAATTCTGGCTCTCGGCGCAGAGATGCACATGTGCGTCTGACCCTGCGTCTATGTACTGCCCCTCGTTGATCTTGCCAAATGTACTCCGTATCTTGAGGATGTCGGCCGGCTCTGTTTGTCGTTGGAGCTTGGCGCAGTCCCGATCCAACAGGCGTGTGTGGCCAATCAGGGGTAAGTATGTACGAGATGGCTCCGTAATAAACGGCTTGCCAGGGGAAAGATGAAGGGATGCGTTTGTGCGATGCGTGGCTGAGAGTTGATGAGGTGCTCGTTGTTGAATCGTCTGGTTCAGATTTCCCGATGGATTTGCTCTTTGTCGGAAACAGTAAACAGCGAGAGGACAAGTCGAGGTCCAGTCAAGCAGACAGGCAGGCAGGCAGACAGGCAGGCAGGCAGGCAGGCAGGCAGGCAGTCACGTCGAAAAAAAAGGCAGGAGCGTTTCACTTGATATATAGACAATCTGTTCTGTTATTGCTAGCTACATATGCTTCACGCGCGAACCTGGTATTTGGAGACGATACCGGAGTACTAATGACACGTGGCTCAAAGGCAAACCTGGTGGGAGATTGGGAGAGGGGGTTGAAGATGCTGGCGTCAGATGCCCCTTGTCGTTGGAATGTGCAAAGCAACCACCACATGCATCATGCTACATGAATGTATTTCAAGGGCGGGAACGAAACAAAATGGAGTCTTTCTTGCCCCAACTGTCGTTGCACGGAGGATAGTCGTAACGATTCAGACGGGTGCAGCGCTACTGGTCATGAAGCAGAGCTTAGATGGTGTTATTATCATTTGTGGCTTCGCGCAATTTTCGAGACTCTCACGAGGGGAAGGTTTGAAGGGATTGTAAAGTCAGCGCGTGCTGGAAGTACAAGACAGTGTCTTAGGTCATGGCGTTGTGAACATGACATTCGAGTCCCTCCGTAGGGAAGAGAAAGGTCGTTCCTTCCATTCAGGGAAAAACAGTTCAAATTTGGGTTGGGGAGTTAAGCGGGGGGGTGAGGTGTCTTTTTGCGTTGTGGCAGGGATGCGGTATTGTATGTATGTACATACACCGTATTGTATCAAGTCAAGTCAATATCAATCGACTACCTCTTACTCCATCGGGCATACTCATTTTCCACCGCGACGCGACTGCCAACACCTTCTAAACGGAGCAGATGTCGGACTCGCACAGTTGGCACAGTTGGCACAGTTGCATGTGCATCATTGTGTCTACTGTAAAGAGTTTTGCACCTCGCATTAGAGCCTGACGATGAGGTGGTTGGTTTCGGAGAGAAGAGAAAAGAGAAGAGGGGAGAGGAGAGTATTTGTATATTTGTATTCGATGTGAGGTGAGGTGAGGTGAGGTTGTAATTAATCTGCTCCGCAACATCCGTACTTGCTGTACCACTCACTCACGAGTCACTACACTCTTATTTATGAGCCCCATTTGCCCTCCCATTTCCCGCGACCTCTTCCTCTTGTTTCTTATTTTCTCCTCCCTCTGTTTCTGGCCCTGTCTTCTTTCTTGTTCTCTGCTTTTCCAACATCCGACATCTATCTGCCTGTTTCTTCAACATCCTCTGGCGACATCTGCATTCGGCTTCGTCGTGCCGCGCATCGCTCCTCCCTTGAGCTCTGGACCTGCTGCCAAGCTCCTGGCCCCGGGCCGGAGAGCAGCTCACCAGAGTCCTGGCTATTACAAGTTTACAACCTTGCAGCTCCAGACGCACCGTGACGTGAGGTCTGGTGCTCCTGTGCTCCTGCACGACCCCCGACTATCATCCGTCCTGCACGAGGAAGGCGCTGCTGCAGGCCGCTGGAGCCAAATCGGATCGCACCGATCGCACCGCATCCTCCTCCCTCGTCCTCGTCCTGCTGTCTTTGCTAACTTCGTCGAGCCCAAGCGACTCAACTCGGGCAGCCTGAGAAAACGACGACACCACGGCTGTCTCAAATCTCAATCATTAATCTGAGCCTCCGTCTCGCCCCCGCTTTTTGGCCATCCACACATCTAACAAACCAAACCCAACGAGGAACTCCCAGGAACTCCCCAGGAACTCCCAGGAACTTCCCAGGAGCGCCCAGGCATTGCATCGTTGACGCTTCGAAGCAGATCAGGCCACAACTGCCAGCCAGCTCTTGCATTCCACCAGACCGACTCATCAGTTGAACTGCTGCCGGCCAGCCGGCAAAGCAGAGACCACTTTTCCGCCTGATCATCCCTCGACTCACATCCATTGGGCCCCAACAACTTGCGGTCCACTCGCGGCGTGCCCACTGCCCACCCACTGCCCACCCACTGCCCACCCACTGCCCAGTACCTGCGGCCCCTTGCTGCAGCAGGCTCACAGGCCAACTATGACGGCCGCTCAGCCTGCTGCTGGTGTTTGTATAGTACAACGCGCTGCCCCGGCACCCGACGCCGCCATCGTCGCCGACCACGAACTGACTTCAGCCTTGCCCTACCATCACCGTGACAATCGGCAACACCTCGACGACGGCCTCGCGCATCAGCACCAAAATGCCGTCTGCGACGTCCTGAACTTCACCGACGTTGCCAAGGACACTTCCCACCTTCCTGTACCACGTGGCACCTCCACATCGACTGCTGCTTTCCTAGCCAGTGCCGACGAACCCACCGCCAGACCCATTGCTTTGGACACGCCTGGCTTAAGCCGCAGCACCACCAATAACACGATTCGAAGCACCAGCAGCGGCAGCTTGAACAGCAACACCACAAACCCCTCCAGCAGCCATAACTCTGCGTACACACGCGCGCCTGGTCCCGCCCAGCCTCACCACCACCACTCTCCCCCACCTTCGGCCATCCGAAAAACCTCGCCTGGTCTTGCTGCTCGACTCAAGGCTCTCGGCTTTGGCACCTCCAAGCAATCGGCCTCTCCTGCCACGCCGCAGATGGATCGCATTGGCCGTCTGGACGAACAACAACTCCGCCAGCTCGACGAAAAGCACCAGGCCAATTCCATCAGCTCCATTATCTCGCGGCGCGGTCGGCCTTGGAAAGGCGCGGGCGCCTCCACCTCGGCCCTTGTCAATTCATCGACTGTCCAAAGCATAGTCGCCGTCGAATCGCCTCAGCTTCCCGAGATACGAACCCCAGAACCGCTGGCCATGGACACCCAGAAATACAGACTGCCCGACCATACCAACGGCAATGGAACCAACGAGGTAACCCTTGACACTCGACGCGAGCATATTGAACGCACCACCCGTTCCGCTTCTCCTCCAGAGGCAATCCCTCCTCCGCCTCCACCAAAAGACACGCCACCGCTGGCCAGTCCTGCCACACCGCCTCCTGTGACATCCCAAAATGACTTCGTCCCTGGTCTAAGTTCTTACTTCACTCCGGGCCACAAACGGACTGGCTCAATATATACCTTGTCTCGTGCTTCATTCGCAAACCAACTCGCTCAACTGACCTCGCTTCAATTGCCTGATGCCGAATCATTGTCCAGCAAAGTTTCCGCTATCCGAACAGCTCACGTTGCCACCAAGGCGCTTACCAATGCGTCCGAACAGATCAGGAGCTGGATTGCCAAAGCCCAAGAGGTGATTGGTGGGCTCGACAGTGAGGATGACGTCGAATGGGCGGCTGCCGGAGGGCGGGAGGGCCTGGAAGAGGTCGAGAACGCCATCACTCGATTCGAGGATCTCATCAACGCCTATATCGGCGCCATCGAAGAGCTGCAACAACGGTCCGATATTTTCCACGTGCCTTCAGAGGACCTCAAACAAGCAGTCGCTCAGATGGAGTCCATCATTGATGAATGGGCCCATATCCGTGCTACTTTGACGAGTGTTCGAGTCCAGGTGGAAATTGCCATGGAGTGGGAGGAGCTGTGGAATAACGTCCTGGGAGATATTCAGGGCGAAATGGACGAACTTGGTCGATTGGTATTCGAAATGGAGGAGCGTCGCCACAAAAGTGCCGTGGTAGCAGCTAGCGCCGACGTCGATATTGGCGACCTCGAGACTATCGTGGAAGACACGCCCCCTCCTGGCGCACGCTTACAAGCCTCGCATCGCTTCAGCCTGACCGGCATGCCCATGAGCCCCAGCACTCCTGGCACTCCCGGTCTGTCGCAGGATGACTCTAGCCTCTTGGCCTTGTTCGCCAGAATGCAGCCATTGCGAGCCAGCCTCGACTTCTTGCCGATGCGTTTGTCAGTGTTCGAGGCCAGGGCCGAGAAATCTTTTCCTACCGCATGTGAAGAGCTTGAGATGCGCCGCAATGGCCTAGATGCGAGCTACAAGAAGTTGGAAAAGGATGCCGAGTCCCTACGCAAGGAATTGGGCGAGGATCGTTGGGTTCTTGTATTTCGCGGAGCTGGGCGCCAAGCGCAAAAGATGCACGAGTCTGTCCAGCGATCCTTGCTCAAGTTGAGCGAAGCCATCGACACCGAGATGCATTTGCAGGTTCCTCCGACCATGATGAAGAAGATTGAGAGTTACGAAGCCAAAAAGACTCACTACGGACCCGCCATTGAGAGGGTTCTTTCCATCATAGACAGGGGCGTCAAGGATCGACTCACTGTCAATGGTGAGATTCTTCGTCTCCATCATGACATGCAGACACGATGGGAGTCACTGAAGGTCCAAATGCACGAAATGGACGTCGTCATCGACGATATTCAAGCTGACAGGAAAGGTCAGCAATTGCGTGACTCAGTATCAAGTATGCTTTCAAATGACAGGTCGACCATTGGAAGCGGACGAGACACACCCGGGAGCTCACCACCATCCTCGGTCATCATGACGTCCCTCGGCCTCGATCCGCACACACCCTTGCCTAAGCGCAAAGGACGATCACCAAACGCCAACGGCATCAATGGCACCAAGGCCGCTCAGACCACTGGCAGAAGACATTCGTCCTTGCCAGCACCGTCAGCCCAATTAAACAGGAAAGCTGGTCCCAGACTGTCAACAATCGCAAGCTCGCGTGCTGCAGCACCTGCCGCCAACGCAAAGACTCCGGCACGACCAGGCTCTACCCTCGGCAGTCGTCCGGTTTGGAATGGGTCGGTCAACACGTCAGATCTTGATACCGGACACCACTTTAAGCCTCTCAGTCTAACCACGCCCAGCCCCTATTCAAAGACGACACCCAACACTCAGCGATCTGTATCCGCTCTGACACCAAGGTCCTCGGCATCAAGACTTCCCACTATCCGTGGTGCCTTCTCTCGTGCTGCCTCCGAGTCACCCAAGGTAGGCGAGAGTCCATCTAGGGGTGGTCACTCTCGGCTCTCATTCCGTGACAGACTCACATCCCCGGGACCCTATTCTCAACAAACTCTGTCCAAGTCACGCTTGACCACAAAAAGCTCCATGTCTGCTTTGTCATCGGGGCGCCGAGTCTCGATGCAGCCGTCTGGGTCCGATATCGATCCGCTAGAGTTTCAAGCACCTCGGCCTGCTAGCTCACTGGCCGCCACTCGTCGGCAGACGGGTCTGTTACCGCGTCTCAAAGGAAGATCTGATGGCAGCACCGGTCGTGCCAGTCCCCAATTGTTCTCAAGCAGCCGTCTTGGTACCCGCAAGCCCGTGCCTGAGCCCAGGGAGTCGAAGCCAAAATGGCGCCCCTAGAGTGACGAAATCGGCAGAGAGTATTCGACGACAAGGCTCTGTGCTGCGGGGCACTTTGTCACGATGGAGAGAGGCGAGACCAGAGATTACGACCCACGAGATGTACTTATTTTTTTTTTGTTAAAACGAAACGTTTATAGCGCGGCGCACTGGATGAAAACACTTTACAGATGGCACACCGGAGTTTGACAGCGAACGTCCTCAGAACAAAATACCCAATCTAGTTCTGGCCCGCACCTTTGATTTATAACGGCCATTGATATCAGTCTTTTGATTTCTATGTCACCCACGGTAGCACCCACAAATATTCTTGTTCCTCATTTCTTTGCTACATCTTTATAGGCAACTCAGCGTGCGAGGCATTGTTGCCATATCGGTCACGTACCCAAGCAATGTAGCTCACCATCAGCTTCTCCTATGTCAACCAACGCTTTCGACACGTTGAACAGATATCAATTATCGTAATTCATCTCGTGCTCTTTTACAATGCTGGCTGGCCATTTGTCCGCGGCCAGAGCTGGCCTGCTACGGTTACGAAGCCCACATTGGCTCGGTTTACAGATGTCTGCATAACACCAGATCATTTGCGCCCGATGGGCTCACGGAGAGGCGGAGGAAAACGACGGGACCTTGACAAATAGATGATGCTCAATGTTTCTCTTGAGCAAACAAAGGCAGATATAGTTTCCCCCAGGGAAACGACACTGGATAATTGAACAATTTAATTCTTCATGCTTGGTTTTGGTTGTCCCATGGTGAGACGTGCAATCGTGGAGATGAAACCTGTGGCTTGATACCCGGCAAAATCACCTTGAAAACAGGCCAAGGGAAACACGGTGTGATGGGGACGACTTTGTCAAGAACGAACATCTGTATTGCGTGCGAACCCAGTATGACCGTGGGCCCGTCCAAGAAAACGCCTCGTCCCACCCAATCAATGCCAGTGAGAGGGAAAACAGAGCAAAGATGTCACCATTCGTTTCATCTTGTGACAGCTCCTCATATGTACATGTATAGCTAGCTAGCTGCATTCGCAAGCAAAGATACATCGTCTTGCAGACCATTCACCCGTTCTAGCGCCCGTAAATTCATTCCTCTTCATTCATCAATGGTCTTGTATGCACCACCGACCGACCAGCTGCTCATTACATTACAAAGGCATTAGGCCTATTGCGCCTCCGCTTTTCTTGACTAATTTCCCGTCTCTTCTGGAATGGCCCCCCGTGGTAGACCTCGATGTGGCTGTCGTCGTGGTCAAAGAGCCACTTGCCTTTCGAGCACCAAAGGCACCGCTGCCTTTGCGCCTAGTGCCGCCGCCGCCGCCTCCTCCTCCTCCTCCTCCTCCTCCTCCTCCCCCTCCCGACGCTTTGCGAGGCCATTTCTGGCCCCCCGAGAACTTTCGCCCGCTGCTTCGGGGGAAGGAGGAGGAGGACGACTTGGATTTGGATTGATTCCCTTGCTGTTGTTGGCTGCTGAGACCTTGGAGTTTAGTGTGGAAGGCTTGGACTTCTGGGCGCGGCTTGGGCTGGAAGTAGTGTGAGTCGGTGGCGCCTTCGAGCTGGACCAAGTCTTCGTCCAGGTCGACATCGGAGCTTATTAGGTCGACGACATCTTGGTCTTCATCTTGGTTGACGACGTCCTCATCAGATCCCATGATCTGCTGATACAAGTCGTGGTGGCGTTTGAGGACAGGAAGCAGCTTCGGTCCATGTTCCCTGACTTTGTCGGCATCGATGCCAGGAATGCGACTCATAGCGTCCAGGGATATAGTCCAGTTGATGGCCATTTCTCGAAAGTCTCGCTCGGTGAATAACGGTCGTCGGAGCTCCTTCTTGTTGCGAATGTGCTCTTCTACTTTGCGGGCTTCTCGCACAAACGTGTTTACAAGATCTTGAAGTATTTCGGGTAGGTCTTCCATGCGCTTGCCGTTTGCGATGGGTGGCCCAGGAGCTGCATTTTTTCTCTTTGCTGGAGCCTTGGCCGGCCGGTGCTTAGGCAGCGGCTCAAAGGCTTCTTCTTCTTCTTCTTCTTCTTCTCCCCCATTCTCGTCTTGCATCTCGTCGTCGTCTGAAACAACAAAACCATCGTTCGCATAGCCATTGGTCGTCATGAGATGGTTGTCTTCATCATCACTTTCCACTACTCTTGTCTTCCGCTTCCGTTTCTCAACGGGCGAGGATACATATGTCGACTGCACGGCAGACATGTCTGGCTCCTTTCCCTTCTTCTTGGTCGATTTTTTGGGTTTCGGCTTGGACACTCGGGGGCCCATGTTTTCTTTCACCTGAATAGTCAGCATGAGTTTCCGCTGGCCGCTAAGGAACAGCCGAGCAGTCGACCCGATTTCAAGGTACTGAATAGCCACGCCGTAGTTTCCGACGACATTGAGCTCGTGGAAGGCCTTCTCGGCCGATAGTTTATCAATCACCCGAACAACTTCGTGCTTCATCAGGCCCTTGGCTATGCCATATTGTTCGTCGGAAAGTCTCTTCTCGCTGTTCGGATACTTCTTTCCCAGCAGGATGTCTGCACATTGGCTAGCTGTCAGACGTCGCTGGGCTTTTACGACCTGAATGGCAGCAATAGCATAGGTCGAGAAGTCTTGCTGTTCAAAAACCAAGCCCGCCTGACAATTGTCACAGCTTTTTTGGCATTGGCTTGGCATGAAATCCTCTCCAAAATATCGGAGCACCTCCGTGCGTCGACAGTCCGACTTGTTGTCACAAAAAGCCGCAACACGATTTAGCATGACCATTTGCCGCTCTTTCTGTTGATCATTCCCATCACCGCCTGCAATCATTTTCTTGAGGACTCTTATGTCCGATTTCCCGTAAAAAAGAATGCAGTCCGACGGCTTGCCGTCGCGGCCAGCACGACCAGTTTCCTGATAATAGCCTTCGAGACTGTGGGGGAGGCCATGATGCACAACAAATCTTACATCAGGCTTGTCTATGCCCATACCAAAGGCGATGGTAGCCACAACAACTTTGATCTCCCCTTTTTGCCATGATGTCTGGACTTCGACCTTGTCCTTGGGGTCGATTCCCGCATGATAGTGGCGTGCCGTGATGCCATGGCCGCTGAGAGTCCCTGCGACTTCCTCAGCCTGCTTCCGAGAAATGGTGTACACGATGCCCGTAACGCTGTGATACTTTGCCATGATCAAGGAGGCAATGGTTTCGGTTGCATTCAAATTCGACGTCTTTGGCTGGACTTCATAGTAGAGATTCGGACGGTTAAAACTTTGCGAGAATACTTGGCAATTCGCCATTTCCAGGCTGTGCTTAATGTCCACAATGACGTTTTGTGTTGCAGTAGCAGTCAACGCCATGACGGGAACACCCGGAAACTTTCTGCGAACTTGCCCGAGGGCCTTGTAATCCGGCCGAAAGTCGTGACCCCATTGGCTGACGCAATGGGCTTCATCTATGACAAGCCGAGCAAACTTGCCTCTTCGATACAACGTTTGCATTGCATTGTTAAAGGCAACGTTTTTGCCAACCATCTCAGGCGTGACATAGAGCAGTTCGATGAAGTGTTCGGGGCTTCGCTCCTCGAAAGCACTCATAACCTGCCTCTTGTACTCAGCTGAGCATTCTCCATTGAATGCTACAGCCTGTATACCCAAAGCTTTCATGTGGTAGACTTGGTCTTGCATCAAACTTAATAAGGGTGAGACAACAATCGTCACGCCTCGTGTCTTTCCTGATTTGACGATGGCGGGCAGCTGGTAGCATAAGGATTTGCCGCCTCCAGTAGGCATCAATACAAATGCATCCTTGCCAGCCAAAGTTGCATTGATTGCTTCCAACTGGTTGTGGCGAAATCCTTTCATTCTGAAACGGTCCTTGAGCATCTTTTGGACCTCTGGTGACCAAGAGTGTCTCATCAGTTCTGGTGGAATTCGAAGCTCGGGCAACGCAGGTGCGTTTTGGTGCTTTGCTGGCATCTTTGATTTAGGTGGTGGCATGGTATTCCCTGAAGTTTCTGAGAACACTGTGCGCGATGCTGGAAGTTCGCCTTCAAAAGACTGGCGAGTCTCGTAGTTTTGAGCAAACGCCAGCATATCGTCATCATCACTGAAGTCACTGAAGTCATCTCCAGCATGATGTGTGCGTCGTGATGCATTGTTATGTGATATATTGGACGGAGTATTTCGAGGGCGAACAGATACTGACGGGCGGAGCTCAACTTCGTCAAACTCGGAAAACGTGTCCTCGTCATCCTCTGCTGTCATAGCATCGGCTAACATGTGTGCCCTGGAAGAAATTGATGTCGCTGGTGCTTGTGTGGGAAACATATCATCGGGCACGGCCCCTGCTTCCTCGACCATCAAGCTCTGATTTCGATGAGATGTCACACGTGCCATATTTTGCGAGGAACCAGGCAACTGCGTTTGGTGGACAACTTGGGTTGATGCCCCTCCAGCCGAACTTGGATTACATGGGTTGCGAGGCATGCCTACCATCGAGTTTCCCAGGGGCTGTGTGCCAAGAACGACATTGGCTCGCGTCTTTATTGCTGAAGGACCGGGCGATGCAAGCATAGGAATGTGAAATCCATCAAACCCAGCACCGACAACAAGTCTAGCCAGTTTCAATTCTCGCTCCTGAATCACATCCGTCAACTCATCCAGACGCGCCTCGTCATCCTCTGTATCAATGCTGTCGGCATATGACAGAGCCACTTGTTGGGCAAGATCCTCCCTTTGCTCACAGAGCTTTTTGTATGATTCTAATGAGTCGCTCAACTCCTGCACGGCTTTCTGCTGCATCTGGAGTCTCTCCTTCTCGGTTTTGATCTCGCCACGCTTCTCCTTTGGCCATCTTTCATGAATGGCCTTCATGAAATCGGCACCGTTACGTTGTATCTCGAGTACAATGGCTTCACGTCGAGCCTCCAATATTTGCAAATTATTGTTGAAGTATTCCAGAACCTTTGGTATTTGATCAGGGGGAATTAGGTTCTGGGGTATAGACTCGTATGTGCTAGCCTTAGGGCTATCCCGACTCAGGCTTGAATCTATGTCACTTAATAGAGTTTGGCTTGCGTTGCTGGCGCTTCCAACATTTGAATTCGGTTTTGGATCCCGCAAAATAGCAGACGTATTGTGCGACGGTGGTGTCAGAAATTCTTCGTCCGAATCCGGAATGTAGTCGTCCTTCTGGTTGAGTTCTGCTGATCCAAGCAAGAATTTCTGGTCGTCAGTTGGCGGGAGAATCCCTTCGTACGGATTGATCCTTCTCTTTTTGCTACTATCGGATGGCTCAGGGCGCTCAGCAGTCGTTTTCGGGGTGCTGGACATGCCCGAGTGGTCTGGACGGCCGGTTACATGCCTCGACGGCGAGGACATGCCCACCATAACATCCTGGGGAGGGTCGGTTGGAATATCTCCCAACAAATCTTCCGACGTTTCTTTGACATTCCGCTTGCGTCTTGATTTTGCAGTGCTTGATAAGCCAGCTCTGCGTGTGACTGATCGATTCCCAGGGGTCGAAGCAGGAGGCTCGGTGCCTAAAACATCGTACACGTCCGGGAAATTTTCCTCCTGGGTTGCATTAGATCCACTCATTTCATTGCTCTTCCTTTTTTTGCTGCTCCTAGCCGGCAAAGGTGACCACAGAGCGCTCTCAGTATCCCACATTTGAACATCGTCACTAAGCTTCGTCGATGTATTTTGGCCAGTTGTATCGTTTGTAAGATCCATGCACTCCAAGTCATCGGCGTTGAATTCTGGGAACTCAAGACTGGGGACTGGCGAAAGAACAGCGCAAGGAGCAACGGGCTTCAGTGGCGAATGTCGCCTTTTCACTTTCGGAGTACTCAGGCCTAATAACGGGTTAGCACAATTCATCATTGAGATATACTGACTGGACTGACCAATGTGCTGGTTATGCGTGCCATGACGCGACTTTGATCCAGTCTCGCCGGTGCCTGACGGAGTCGGCAGCGGATTGTAAGGTTGGGAAATCAGAGACGGCCGCTTCGATTTCGTAGTCGAAGTTAAGCGAACCATATTGTCGTCGTCCGCCTCAATAACTTGCGGCGTGTCGACGATGTTCTCCCCCCACCCAGTCAGAGAAATAACATTGTTTGACGACACAGCTCTGCAGTCTGCAACAGTCTGTGAGCTTATCGTAACGGATGATTTGGGCTGAGATCCTCCGCTGTTCGAGTTGAAGGACTGAGAATTTTTTGAAAACGAGTTCTCGCCCGGGGGTGGGAGTGCCCGCACAGGTGGTTTGGATAATGCAATATTGCTGAGCAGCCAAGACAATTGGTCGGCGAGGTTATTTCGAGTCATGAAGCCGACGAGAGGTTGCCGGGCCAGGTCGCTTAGCGGGCTAGGTGCAACATCTACGAATTTCGTACTGGTGTTTGAATCGTTTGGGATCACAAGCGTTGACCGTTCTCCCCATCCAAACACAAAACTGCCTCGATAACGATACCTCAATCTCGATGTGGAGACCCGTGATTCAACGCGTACCGCGTTCACCTTAATAAGCGGATGCGTGCTCACGTGATTCTATTAGGCCCCTTCCTCCTAGTTTTCCGCACGGCTGGCCCCCTCACAAGCAGCGGGAGAGAGAAGCAGTGTTTGCTTGGACAAGCCGTAAAGCAATCAATAACCCGTCCACGATCATCAATTGCGCTTCGTCTGCTGGACTCTCTGCGCTATCATACCGTTGAGAGGTTTCCATGGCACAGCCAATGCTCTGAACCACATATGCAGGTGAAGTTGTCTGTACATTGATACATCTCTGCCGATTGCCAGGCGATTTCATGAGGATAAAACTCACCGCAAATCGTGGGCATCCTCTCTCTTACCAGTTGGCCGTTCACTGAAGCATCAGACACGATAAAGTGATAAAGTGTCGACACATTCACGGGTGTCGGCGGTTATCGGCGGGTCTACGGAGTAGCAAAGTCCGGATCTGCACCTGCAGTCATAGCCGCACGAACCGGCCGGAGACTCCCGAGCCGGGCGGGTCAACCTCTCTGAGGTTGTGTCGCTTCAGTATCATTGATTGGTTTTTACGGTCTGCCACTTTCAAAGACTGGCCAAGGCAAAACCGTAGTAGTGTTTAGTGTGTACAACTGAGTTCCATTGCCAGGTAAAGATAGTTGAGTATCTTCAGTGCTGACAAAGTTGCCTCTTCTATACAGTTCAGGTCCCAATCGCTTTCCCATCAAAGCAGACTGTTGTGACATGACATAACAGTCATGCAGCAAAGTCGACCGCAATCTCTTTGGTGTCGGCAAAGCCTCGCATCTGTACTAGAATCACACAGCCCCTTGACGGAGACGCATTATAATGAGGGTCTTACTCCGTACAGCCCGTCTAAAATAAATGCAAATGGTATTCCGCTCGTTATGCACTCTGGAAGCAATGTCCTGAACTGTACGTCTTTGCCATCCATAAATGAATCATACCAGACATGGGTTCCTTTTGGGTCCTTTGCCAGGGGAGAAGGAATACAGTATCGTAACGAGTAGCTTGCCACCCCCCGAAACAGCGAGAGCAATTGGGGAGCCCACCTCTCTGTATATGGCAGCACCGACCAGAGATCCAACGACCAAAGACAGCAAAAACGCAATTCGTCGTGTTCGAGGGCGGTTCTTGGACGCGAAAAGGTTCTCGTCAATCATGAGGTCCACCCAAGCTGCAGTGGCCATTGCGGTACTGATTTCGGTCATGGAAAGACTTCGCGATTGCACAACCTGGCTACCGGCTGCAAATGCTAGTAATCCAATGACAGCTAGTACTTCGGGACTGTGTGGCTTGACACCGCGCTTATATTGAATTGCGGCTGCTGCTAGAACACAGGCGGACTGGATCAAGTTGCACAACATCAGCCACCATCGCTTTCGCGGACCGATGATGTGACTGGCCTGACCTGTCAGCCAGCCTGCCCCCAAGAACAATCCCAACGCCATGCCGATATTGGCCGTAATGAACGTTTCCCCATTGAGGTGACGCAGAACGAGAGCCAAGCACAAGAACACAGTATTGCCCGTCTGGTTGGACGCGAAGCAGTGATAGTCGGGGAATGTCGTGGCATCTGTATGGCGGAATACGGCGTTAGCGATTTGTTTGACACGGACGAAAGGAAACCGTGACGAGACTTTTGATTAACCTTGAATTCCAGTGCAAAATGTCAGAATCACCAGTTGAAATTCCGTGAACGTGGAGCCTCGTATGTCTTGGGTGAAATGATCGACCACAGATGTGCCGGACTTCCTCTTTGGTGCCTGGGAACATTCACTTTTGAAGCCGGCCGTCGTGCTGGATGTGCTCTGCACTGAGCTGTGATCTGCTTTTCCAGAAGACATGGTGAGTATGTATGCAAAAGACGTGCCCGAAGATATCACGAGTCACTGGCAAGGACAGAACTGCTCAGATAAATCTTTGCTATGAGGTGGCCGGTTTGTGTCCGAAACTCGGATTGCCAGAATCGAGGTTGCTAATCGCTTTCAACGTGCGGGAAAAAAAACCTCAAAAGTGCAAGCTTTTCGTCGGCGAGAGGCCGTCACCGATCACGGAGCCGGAGCCGATAGCCGTAACGGCGGCAGTACGGAGTACTGGAGCCAGAGACCCGAGATGACATGTTATAGACTAAAACGGAAATAACATGTTATGGGACTCCGTCTTTGGCGCTGGGAAAGCCTCGCACCTGTATGAACAAGGATTTTACGTCAGTTGGAAATAGAGGATACTTTTGTATACAGCGGATACTTGTGTATATAGAGACACCCTTGATGCCATCTTCAGCAGCGTATTTAGTCAGTCACTCTGTTGCAGAGAGAAGCCAGTCCAAGAACTACAATACGTTGGGCCGCATCTTGATAAATGATGAGGCCCTTTGCTTTCCTTTTCCTGCTTCCTATTATGGATGTCCGGCCAAGGCCGCAGCTGCTGTCGCAAGGCATATAGGGGATTTAATGAACGCACAAATTAGTGGCCAGTTGGCTGCGCCTCTTTTTTTCGTGCAACAGCTGCAAGTTGCGGGCCAATTGCGGGGCGCAACTGTCACGCCACCTCCACCGCAGCTGTCAACACCTCGTTCTCGTCCTTCGAGCGATGGGCATTGGCGAAGCAAGAACTTACCAACTACCAAATTCAAGGCCGTCGTTTCGGACGTCATGACCACAGCAATGCGGAAGCAGACTGGGAATCGCCGATTCGTGAGCCTCAATGAAGCCAATGACGTGACTGGAAGATTGAGTGACACTGGCTCGCAATACTTTAGCGTCGAGTCTCGTCGCAATGAGGATGATAAGGTTGTCTCGAATGATGGAAAGAAGGATGAGAAGGTCGACTTTGTGACAATAGGGCTGGACATCCGATTGGGAAGTGCTTGGCCTGAGCCCAAAAAGGGAACTGAGAAGAGCGATGGTGATAGCGATAGCGATAGCGATGAAATATGAGTAGAAAAGGGCCATTTTTCTGGTTACCATGTCTAGATATACTTTTTGTGAAACCTACTTCGACAGGTGATTGTACCATAAAGACTCTTGTGTGCAGTATGAATTGGTAAAGTGTTCCTTGCTGTAATGCAACGTGATTTTGTTTAAGTGTAGACTGGGGAACCTCAACCATGAGATAGCAAGTTGAGTAAATTCAGCATACACGTATCAAGTTGTCATCATCCCTCACTATTGAAAAAAAAGGATTCATTGGCAAACGCCTAGAGCTACATTTACGACACGATGACGGCAGCCTTGGGGGCTCCGTCTCCCCAAAGCCCAACCACAGCCATAGCAAACCCAAGAGCGGCAAGTCCCGTGCGGGCAAGATAACCTCTCGAGAGTGCTTCAACGTGGGCCCCTACATCCTCGCCATTTACATCTTCAATCTCTTCCTCGCTCGCTGCTTCGCTGTGCACATCTCCCAGCACCTCATAGCTAGCTTCCATTCGGGCGCGGGGGGAAGGCTTCTTGACTTGGTGGGTGGCGGCAGAACGGGGCGCAGGCTGTGGCAGAAGACGAGGCACAACCGTCGACAACACGGCAAGCACAGAGACATAGAGGAGGTACGGGTGACGAGCACGGCGAGGCGACAGGATGAATGAGAGGAAGAGCGGTGCGGAGGCCAGAGATGTCAGCGTGAGGAGGGACGTTTCCAAGCTCGCCGTGAGAGAGGCAATGGCCTGAGAGGCCGATGTCGAGGAAGGTAGACGGAGAAGTGATGGGAGGGCGAGGCTGGAAATGGTGTAGGAGACACCCTGTTCGCAGTGGTTTGGTTAGCAAAGTGGTTCTTTCATGACATTGTTCTGTCGGCAGAGTACGCTGCAGTTGCTAGCCAAGTTTTACCGAGACTGGTCTGCAGGCGCTCCCTCGGAAACGATGATGAGGGTTCGAGGCGCTCGTCTCTGTATCCTGTGCTGTGCCTCACGGGCTCATTCCTGGTAACTGAGGGAAAGCAAAGAGAAAAGGCGAGCGTACCGTCAGCAGACCCAACGAAACGGTCCCCACGAACTTGAGGACCGAGACTGCCCTTGCGCCCGCGCAAACCATGATGTCTCTCGTGAAATCGTCGGTGTATGATAATGTTCTTGCAACCCCCGGCGATGGAGATGATTTGTTTATAGAAAAAGTGACGAGCTAGATGGAGGGAGGATTGGGAAGGGCTGAAAAAGCGTCGCCAAGAGGGGTTGCTTTTCTGGAAAGTGAGGAGTCCTGATCCTCTGGGGCGAGCCGATGATGATGCGTTCGCTACCCAACTTGCAAGCACGCAGATGCTCGTGCCTTACTTAATACGTTAAGAAGGACCAACGATTCGCCCGCCACCTGATTGGTCACTGCTCCAAAAGCCCCATCTCTGCTCCTCCACTTTTACTTTCCCGCCAGCTGACCCACACCGGCAAACAAAAGCCTTTTTCGTTTCATGCCGAACCAAATTCTTTCTCTCTCCTCTCCAACAAAGCATGTCAACAAACGTAAGTATACCGCTGCCAACCCTTTTCCGCCCTCGCGTTCACAGAGCACAAAAAAAGAGAAAAATTCACTACGTTTTCTCATGTTCTTTCCGCACCTCACAATCTCAAAATGATGAATTATCGTGTTTTACAACCCTCCAAATAATCTTAGGAAGAGCCGTCTTAGACACCTCCCGGATCAGATGGCCTTCTTTTTATTTTTCCTTGAAGGCAGGACGATCCCTTGGCTTGCGTCCAGCTTGCATTCCCAATGATGAGTATTTGATCCCGCCACTACTCCAAACTGGTGTCTTTTTTCAATGCATCGCCATATGTGTTGGAGGAGTGCTGGGGTGTGTGAGGATCCTCGTCTGTTGAGACGGTTGGATGTGGGTGGGGGGAGTGGTGCTTATAACTTGGGTTTCTGAAAGAGATTTTATGTTATTTTTCGTTCCGACTAAGCCTTGCTATTTCAGCGAAATCGTCATCAGGAAGTTCTCAATGCTAACGATTATGTCTTTGAAGGGGCAGGTTCTTGATGACTATATACGACACCGACGACCTTAATCCGGGGTTTTCTGCTCGTGAATGAATGTGCGATGCATTGACGTCCTTTTTCATCGAAGGCCAGTAATACTGGCTCGCGATACGATGGAGTGTTCTGCTAACCCCCTGATGACCCGCTGCGGGATTGTCATGGGTTAGCAGCAAGACTTCTTTCCGCATTCCCTGCGGCACAAAAACTCGGTTGTTGTACATCAACAGTCCAGAGGGCACCACAGAGCTGCTAACCCATGACGATCCCGCAGCGGGTCATCAGGGGGTTAGCAGAACACTGCATCGTATCGCGAGCCAGTATTACTGGCCTTCGATGAAAAAGGACGTCAAGTCGCACGTACGGGGAATCAAAGGAGATAGGGCAATGCCTTTTTTTTCTCGGAGATTATTGACAACTCGCTGGAATTCTCGATGTGACTGACCTTGAGTGTTGTTACCGGCTAGATTGAGCCCGAGGAAACTCTCGATCAACGCTACGACTTGGGGGCTGTTCCAGCGTGAATTCGTCTTTACACGGCTTTCCTTGGAGTTTTCATTATTAGTGAAACTTATTGTTGTTGAAAACAACCCGCAAGAGAAATTCTGTATTCATCAAAGACGTGTTTCACGCTGGCTCAGACCGCTGTGAAACAACCTTTTGATATTGCATTAATACGCATCCTGCCTTTTTTGATCTGTCACGAACCATGACTCTTCTGCGTTTGCAAAGCTCGTGTCAACGCAGTCCGAAATTTTTCGCTAACCTTGTTATTGATTTTTTTTTTCATCAAGGGTTGTGGCCAACTCATCGGATTTCTACTGATATTTATATTCGGCTCCATGTACATGGAGCCTTATATTCGTGGTCAGTGCTGTTGGCTATACCTAGCCAGGGGGGCCCCGGCATTCGTGTTGTAATGAAACAGAAAGAAGAATGAAAAATGCAATACATGTTCTGCTTAAACTATAATTATGACGCTTCACGTAAACCTGTGAGAACGCATCAATCTGACATATTATTGGCAAAAGAGGTTCCTGTACTTGGACGGTAGGGCCTTTGGCATGGTCAACCGGCAACGCCTAAATTCATCATAGGATGTAACATGGTCAAATTATGTAACAGTGGAGGTAGTGACGAATCTTCTGACAGAACCATGCCGGCCAGAGAGGAAAGGTAGTCAGTCGTCCGAGTAAGTACGTCCTTTATCTGTCACAAGTTTTCCACCCGTGTAACAAACAAGTCGGCTGTTTTCCCGTGCCCTGCAGAAACTAAGAAAGCTATTGTAAATGCTGATGACCATGAACAGCTGAGCAAAAATACAGGCTTCCGTCATGCCCGAAATCCGTTTGCGCCGTGCAACACGCCATACCATTTGCGGTTCCGATGAACTCCTGAGAATGAAGAGCATCCACTCATGCATCAGCAACGACAAGCTCACCCATCACTGTCGCTGTCCAACACCTGTCGTCTTCCACGAGCAGCACGTTGTGTAGTTACGTCGTCCGAGTCCGAGCCGGACAAAGCATCTGTGCCAGGTGGCTTGGGACCTTTCCCACCTATCAGTGTGTCCAGGTCAGGGATGTCGTCGCTCTCCTGGGTAGCCGAGAAGCGTGTGGGGACGTAGAATGGCTGTTTGGCCGCTGCCTTTGGTGTGGGTTGTGTCGATGCTGTTGTTGGTGATGTTGCCTGCGAATCAGGCATGCTCGAAGTCGCTTGGTTGTCTGCTACCACGAAATCCAGCAGATCTGCGCCGTCGTCAGAGCCGCTACTCTCCATGAGGTCGCTCTCTCGCTCGCAATCGTCTCCTGATTCGTCGCTGTTGATGCCGCTTCTTGCTTTCGCTTTTGACTTCTTCCGCTTGGCTTTTGCCTTTTTGGGCTGATGGACATGCACTTGGGCTCGGGTTGCTGGAGAACCCTCGTCATGAGACCTGGCGTTTGCTTCGTCTGGCTCCGAGACTGTTTGGCTTGAGGTCTTTCTTCTTCTTTTGGTTTGGGGTCCTGCTGGTGCAGATGGCGTGTTGCCCCTCTTCCTCGAGCCAGAGTCAGGCTCTTCGTCGACTTCTGACTCTTCTCCGTCGGATTCAACAAATGGTTTGACGGGTATGTCTCTGAAGGAGCTAGAGTCGGGAGAATCGCGCCGTCTAGCCAATTGGTTTGGTTTATTGGCAATTTTCGCCAAAAGCTTCACGATGCGCTTGGTCTGGGTGCCGTGCTTCAGATCAACCACTGGCCGGAGCTGTCTCTGCAGAATCGGATATGCAGCCATATTGGGCATGTCCGTTTCCTCGACCACACTATGGTTGAATGGCAGGTCGCGATATGTTCGGTCGAGCTCTTTAAGCTCGTCGCTAGACAGAATTACCCTTTCCAAGTCTGGAATATCCTCGACATCATCGAGTTCAGGATTTCGAGCCGGTTTCGATTGCTTAGACTTGGCGCCACCACTGTTTATGTGGTGAGATAATGTTTGGAATCCAGTTTCGACTCCGTCTGGAATGTGGAACTTCTTGGGGGGCTTCTTTTTCCCCGCGCCAGCGCGACGTTTCTTAGGTTCCGGCAAAGATGGATTTTGTGTGTTTTCAATGGGTATTTCGACATGTCGTTTGTCCACCTCGGGTCGGATTTCCCTGGGAACGATTCTGCTTGACAGATCGAATCGAAAGTTGAAACGACTCCCCTCACAAATGAGCTTTTGCATCTTTTCGTAGTTGTCTTTGGACTTGGCAAATTGGTCTTCCTCTTTGCCTCTCATCAGCAGTAAAACAATGTTTCCCGCTCTTTTACGGCCCGTTCGGCCCATTCTCTGTAGCATTCGGATCGGTGAGGCGGACGAATCGTAACAGACAATCAGGTCCACTTGCCCGATGTCCAACCCTTCTTCACCAATGGACGTAGCTACCAAGATATTGAATTCTCCCTTCTTGAACCTATCGATAATTTGAATCTGTTGCGCCTGTTTCATTCCCTCGCCCCGCTTGCCGTCAGCTTGGCCTACAAAGACACTAGCCTTGAGGAGCGGCTGATGCTTGTTGAGCTCTCGAACAATATCTTCAGCTGAATCGCGATACTCGCTGAAGACAATCACACGCGTGGCTGAACCTTCTGGCTGGTCCATAAAGTGGTTCAGGACACAGTCTGCCAGTGCAGTGAGCTTCGGGTGTCCCACAAAACCATCTGTTCTGAGCCATCTTGAGATTTTGTCCATCATTTCTCGAAAACTGTTGTGCTCAATGAGTTGGCGCTTATACTTCGATCCCTTCTCGCCTTTTCCTTCCTGTTCGCTCCGGAAATCGACCATGTTGTCGTAGAAAGGCTTGATCCCGTGAAAGTTGAGCAGCTTGATAGAATGCGCAAGACTAGTGAGGACACTAAAGATGGCTCTCATCATGAATTGAACACCTTGGTTCGCATGCCGTCCTCTTGTTCCAAACCAATCTTTTTGTACTTGCATCAAACCATATGTTGTCATGGCCATGGGGTTTCGGCCATAGTAAATGTTCTGAGAACTGAGCTTATCCATCAGAGGCTTCAATGCTTGTGTGAATAACTCGCTGATGAGGTTCATCTCATCTGAGGGATCTAGGACTACTTGTTCAATGTTTCTGTCGTGAACGTATTGTCGAATGTCGAGAGACTCCTCAGTTCTGATCTCACAGTGTGATATGCCCAGATTGTCGATGACCTCCTGTACAGTCTCTATTTTTGACCCAGGGGTAGCGGTCAGTGCCAACACGCGGAAGCTCTTGGAGAATCGCCTGATGAGTTTGGTCACTTTTGCGTAAGCATACTCCCCCACGCCCCGGTGTGCCTCGTCAACAACTAAGAGCGCAATGCTCTTGGGGTCTGCGTAACCATGTGATAAGTCGTTGAGCAGAGTTTGGGGCGTCATAAAGAAGACGCGCTTCGTCTCCCACTCGTCGACTCGCAGTGCCGGTTGAATATTTCCAGTTAGTAGCGTTGTGTCAGAACGAGGGATGCCAACAATGTTGTAGCATGCATCGACTTGTTGAGCAACCAAAGGTTTGGTCGGAGCCACAAACACAATCTTTGCTGATTTCGTCCATCGGTAAAAATTAAGCATGACTGTTGCAGCAATGAATGTCTTTCCCAGACCGGTGGGCAACGCGACCAATGTGTTGTTGAACAGGCTGCTCTTGACAATGCTGAACTGATAATCACGTATGGCGCCTAGATTCATTGGATACACCCATGTTTGCATCGCTTGCTTGTCCATATCATGATGGCTGGCCTCCTCTCTAGGCACATCCGCTCTATACACCCTTTGGTTGGGCGGTTGTGTTAGGGACGGTGTGTTCTCCTCGGCCACGGTGCCCCAAAGAGTCGTCTGACGAAAGCTAGCGGAGTTGGTTCTAGTAAGGCTGTCTTGATGCCTCGGGCCATTCGTTGTGTCTCTAGACGCTCCTGCCGTCACAGCAACAGGGGCGCTCTCTGGTTCTGGCGATGAGAAGGCATCAGAGGGCAAATCTTCAAGAACGTCTGCCGCTGCCGCCAGCGAATGAGGTCTTCTCTTTGTGTGGGGTTCGCAAACAACTGTGTTTGACGATGATTGTGCTCTGCTAGACGATGAGATTTGGTTCAGGGCCTCACATATATCTTCATCTGCAATGTCATCGCCGAAGTCATCGTCATCCATGGCAGACACGACGCGGGCTGGATGGACAGTTTGTGTTTCACTTTTCGTTTCCGTGGGGATGTGTTTTCGGGAGACGGACGCTATGATCCAATCATGGTAGTGACGTTGTGTTGGTTCGTCTGCTCTCACTCTGATGTGCCACCCTCACCAAGCTCGAATGAGGGGCCGCTTTCAATTGCTTTTACGCGCTTCGTGTTGCTCCACGAGGACTGGGCGCGAAAAAGATGCCGTATCACGTGATTCTTGCTTCACCTTCTTGTCTAGGAGCCATATCATGTGAAGTGTTCGTATTTGAGATACAAATATTTGCCTTTGACCACCTGTACACTGAGTATACTATTACATGACGTTGACTCTGCATTTTTGCGCAGCTTTGATCAAGCTGTTCAGTTGATACAAAGGCTCGAAACCCTCAACTTGCGTTCGCGCCAGAGTAGTCCGTAATCCTTCTGAGCTGATACCTGCTGCCTGGTCCTTCGCCAAGCCAGGCGTCAGCCTGAGTCAGAAAAGTGGGCCTGCTTGGACGTCAACTTGCAAACCTTCCTTCGACCCTGCAACGACTCACTCTTTCACTCAAACAATCTCTTCCTTCTTTGAACCATCAATCGCAACATTCAACGCAGCCATCGCCGATCAGACCCGTTCGTACGCTCCTGTTTGAAGAGGGAGGCTCCGATCACTAGGCCACAGCGGGAGCTGGCGACTCGCTCACAGTGGGAGTGAAAAACCATCAACATCTCTTCGAGCGGATTGCGTCTGGTCCCATTCTTGTCATCCTTCGATTCGCCCTGCTCCCCGAATCACACTCCCTGGTCCTACAGAAACTTTCAAAACTGGGATTTCCTTCTTCCAGTGGTCTTGTCAATATCCCAAATTTGAGATACTTCATCTCCCAAGTCTACATCAATAACAACGCATACAAAAAATTCCCTTGGCCAGGCAGTTATCGAGACGCGCCTCCACCCACGATAACGAAGACGATTCAAAAGAGAAAAAACCCTCATCCACAGACTACTACGTTTCAAAGTAGTTGATCGTCTCCTGTGCCGAGAAGACGCGCGCGTCACTTGACAAGCCACCCTCCACTGCCGACTTATCATGGCACCCCAAGGCCCCCGTGCTTCTGCTCCCCAGCGGGCGAATAGAGGAGCCACATCGGGAGCCAAGACTACCACAAGAGGAGGTATACAAAAGAAGAGGGCAGGTGCGACCAGGACTGATTTAGATGGCGATCTTGACATGGACGCTGTCGGCAAGCGAGCCGCAAAAGTTGCAGCCAGCGAGGCAAGAGGATCCAGATCAAATTCCGCGAGGGCTGGTCCTGGCAGGAATCCACGAGGAGTTTCGACAGCAGCACACACTGTTTTGAAACATTTGAAGGGAAACGACTCTTCCAACTTAGCCTCCCGTGTTTCGGCAGCCAACTCTGGACGAACTACCCGAGCTAGGGGCAATCTATCCTTTCTGCGCGTCCACGGACTGAAGCAGAGCAAAGCAGTCAGCAACCAGGACGGTGGACTACGTGACTTGCTGGCTTTCTTGGAAAGGAAAGCCACATCGTTTAGATCTTCAACTACTAAACAACCCCGACCAGTCATGATCAAGAAGGTATGTCGATCATTAACGCAAAATCCACGGCGCCGGCGCCATAGTATTACGAACACGTCGAAGTGTTTGCACATCTGCGGCATCGACAATATGAACCTCCGCTGAGAAGCTCATCTCACCTGAGATACGTTTTATATATCGCCCTGGTTATGGATATCTTTGAACTTTCCCTTATCTACTCGCTAACATTACACAGTCACATATGGTGGGTGATTACGTTTTCATAGGGGTCCTCAAGGAAGACGCAGACGACATCATCAAACTTCACACATTCACCTTCGCCGGAGCTCAACTGGAAATTGTTGAGTCTAACGAGGATCTAGCTTACCAAACCAAGGCAACGGAATCCAAAGAAACCCAAGAACTTCGGGCCAAGTTGCAATTTATTCTAAGCCAGCGTTATCTCGGCGCGAACAAGCTCTTGAAACTTGATGCGCTTGCTTCCGATGCCGAACTCGTGAACCTAGGCATGTTTGAGAATCGAGAGCGAGCCTTGAAGACTTTCAAAGGATTGATGGCGATTTGCGACGGCCTGTTCAAAACTGCCACGGAGAAGCGAGAGGCCATAGAGAGCATCAGCCTAGCCAGCAATAGCATCGACGATGTTACTCAAGTTGAATCAGTCGCCACAACATTCCCGGAGTTGAAGAACCTCGACATGGGCGGGAATCAAATAGCCAACATGCAAGCCCTGGAAAAATGGAGGGGCAAGTTCAAGTCCCTGGAAACCATTTACATGACGGGAAACCCCATTGAGATTGCGGAACCGAACTACACAGCAGCACTTCTCCAGTGGTTTCCGAAACTGCAAGACATCAACGGCACTCAGTTGCGAACTCCTCAGCAGATTGCAGAGCAAGAGGCTGCTTCTAAGCCAAAACCCATACCTCAAAGCGGGCCGGACTTCCGTGATGTCAACGGAATTGGGGAAAATTTTCTCTTGGAATACTTCACTGCTTATGACAGTGATCGACAAGGCTTGGCGTCGAGGCTTTACGACGACGGAAGCCAATTCTCTTTGGCGGTTGACACTCGGTCAGTTAGGGACACGGACGCTCCGGCCCCAATGCCTTGGGCTGCATATCTCAAATTTTCTCGAAATCTTGTCAAGATAACACACCAACCCGCCCGCGTACAGCGATTGTTCAAGGGGGCAAACACGATTCTGGAACTATGGAAGGGCCTTCCGCCTACCAAACATCCCAATATCAAGGACGATCTCAGCAATTACATCATGGACTGCCATCCTCTTCCTGGCCTTGCCGATCCTACCGGCCAAAACCCTATGGGCGTGGATGGCCTAATAATCTCGGTGCATGGAGAGTTTGATGAATACGATCAAAAAACTGCGGGAGTGGGTAAGCGAAGCTTCTCTCGCACATTTGTTCTAGGTCCCGGTCAGCCTGGAAAGGGCCCTGTCAGGGTTGTCAGTGATCTGCTATCACTGAGGGCGTTCAGTGCATTGCCGAATGTCTTTGTTGCACCGAATCAAGCCCCAGCCGATGCCAATGCCAATGCTGAGCACCAAGCAATGATTGCCGAACTTTGCAAGCAAACAGGTATGGTACCACTGTATTCAGAGATGTGCCTGTCTCAGGTTGGATGGGAATTCGACAACGCTTTGGTGATTTTCAGTGAGAAGAAGGTTGGTTACCAGTACATTCCTGTATGACGAAATGCAACAAGCGGATGCTGACCATGATACTATAGGCACAATTACCCCCGGAGGCGTTCGCAGCACCGCTGCAGTAGGTGGGAGGAAGTGTGCGTACTCCGTAGGGGCCAGTCAAGGGCATTTGCCTGTATGGTACGGACTGTGTTCCGTGCAGAGGCGGGGTGGGGAGGGGGTTTCGATACAACAATTCAATACGATATAGGAACGCGGCCATGTGGAAGGCCAACGATTCTCAGCATACAATTCGGAGTTTGGTGCTTGGGCAAGCGTAAGGGGGCATGGGGAGGAAACTGTAGAATTTGATCGTACAAAGTCATGTGTATATGCACAAGTCGCACAATTGAAAGTCAAAGTATTGGCTCATTCACCTGGCACACCAATACGTACGACGTAAAGCCGGAGTGTTGTGCAGCCGCAAAGGTTCAGAGCTGTCTGGGTGTTTGTTGAGGAAGATGGCAGCACAGGGTAGCCAGATGGATGGACTTGATTTCCCGAGGAAAAGAAGAGGAGACATTTATTAGATAGACTATACAAGAATGCCAAGGCACCTTGACGTATAATTCATACCATGCATGACTTTTAGCTAGCCCCCAACATTCCACGCGGGGCAGAAAAGCTCCGAGCGCAAATGGTTCGATATCACTCCGTTTAGTCCGTACACAAGCCGTCAAATGTCAAAGTGTTCTTCTTCTACAACTGTATGTGCGCGGCCGGCCATCTGTGCAACCTTGTTGTGGGGAAGGCCAGCCACCTTCTCGTCGGGGGCTCGGATTGATTGCCATGCACCCACCCAATCACCGTCTTCAAGCAGACCTCCCTTCCCTCCGAACTTGAACGCACTTGCCGCGCGCTTTGGCAAGCGTGTTGCGTGTGACGAACAAATCGACTTCTTGTTCTTGACTTACAACCCATGCATGCATGCATGGGGTGGCATACCGCCATCATTTGGAGTGAATCATGGTCCCCAGCGACGCTAACAAGAGTCGATTGAAGGGAGAAGATGCACCCTTTTTTTTTCCCACAAAACACTGTGGTACTCTGCAAAAAAACGAAACGGAGAGAAGCCATGTCGAGCTACGGGACACCATCCCTTGGAAACTTGGCGAAGCGCCTAATAAAGAACCATTGCCCCCGTGTCACGTTCTTTTCTTTTCCTCGTTCGTGGTTTCGAGGTCCCTGAGACATGGAGGGGGAAGAGGACCAAGGGCAGGGCGGGGAGGAACAAAGAAGAAGAAGAAGAAGCAAAACAGCATGATTGGTTTTCCCATGCCGAGATCGAGAAAAGAGATGCCAGATCGGAGCAGAACATCGTGCGATGTGCGCCATGTAGGGCTGCTTTTGCCTTTTTTAGGGATGGGATTCCGGGGAGCATCTCCCATTGCTGCTGGAGCCACATGATCATAACTGCTTTTTGCTGCAACGAGGTGGATGTGTTGCCGCGTGTGCGGAGAAGGGCGGCATCCAGGATCCTTGAGTTGAACTCGGTATGGCGAATTTTATTGCATGGAGTGCAGACAGAAAGGGAGTCTGGAATACGATGATGAAACACACAAAGCTGGTATTACGGTACGGGTCTGCAACGTACGGAGTACATTAATGCGGATGAATGGCCTGGTGGGAGGACCAAAGTCACGGCAATTGCGATTTCATGCTACCCCTACTTAGCACATTAATTACTCCGTAATCCATTGTTGGTTTGTCGATTGATAGAGACAATTTGAATAGATTCGCGCGGGTCCCGGTGCTGCTCCTTTCGACGGTACAAAGTCTATGAGCGTCGGAGCATTTCAAACTCATGGTTGGTTAAATTTGCTCTCCCGTTTGCGCCAGATTTCTGGTCCGTCAGAGAAAGGGTGATGATGCAGAATCAAGAGAACAAACTGTGCTCTACGGAGCAGTCCGTACGGATTACGGATTACGGATCACACCCCGAATGTTTGTTCGCTCGTCTCTTGTCAGGTCAATGGCAGTCAATGGCAGTCAATGGCAGTCAATGGCAGGGCATCGTGTAGCGTGTTTCAGTTTGCGTGTGGCCCCCGGTCACTAGAGGCCAGCCAACCAGGGCTCGATGCACCCGCGCCAGGGCCCTGGCGAGCCGCCACGGCTTCTGGTTGGCTGGCCGTGTCTCTCCGATGTGAACTGCTACGGATCCGTACATTGTGCGACTTTGTCTTTGATTCTCGGAGCTCATTTCGTTTGGGGCCTCTTATGACGACACCGAGAACCATCGCAATCTCGCCATCTGACATTGGAGCAGCTGTCAAGACTCGCTCGAGGTGTGTCCGAGGTCTTTTTCTCTTACCCTTGTTCCTTCTGTCCACACAGTGCAAGAATGTGCTGCCTTGATGTCAATGAACAAACAAGCCGCTGTTCGTTGCCCCTCCGCCCTGCGGTGAATGCTCTGTGACTATCCGAATACTGCCCACTCGACGTCTGTTCTTATGTAGTTGTCATGAACCTACATTCGATGCTTGACAGCTCCGAATTGCGACTTGAAGGACATTGCACGGATCCCCAACAACGCAAATGAGCTTATCCGAAAATCTGGCAACTATGCTCGTCAAAAGATAAGACGAAGCAGCCATCGTACGTGAGGAACCGTCGAAACGTTGCTGGGTGTATGGCACTGGTCAAGAAATAAAGAGTGGGGAGATGGGAGTTCCAGACGACAACAACATCGGATGCCCAAGATCTGGTGTCTTGTTTAGATATGGACTTCGAGCGAGCACCAGAGCAACCGACCGCCTGTAGGCACGGAGTCATGCAGGACTGTCAGCACGACTGTCAGCACGACTGTCAGCACGACTGTCAGCACGACTGTCAGCACTGCTCCCATCAAGTTTGACGTTTGACAGTGAATCAGCATGGCGGAGTGCAAGATATAAAGCAACTTCTGTTTCTGTTTGCCATGTACTTGGTGCGTTGAACCAGACAGCTCAAATTGCATCGTGAACTTGACAGGCCAGCCTCTGACCCGCACGTACAATAGTCCGCAATAAATGTGCCAAAAACACGTCGATGCACGGAGCCTGGCTTGGCCATCAATGGCAGCGATGGATGAAGTTTGGTGCCATTGTCATTCGACAACAGACGGCGTCCAGCCACCCAGCCGCCAGACTTGTGTGAACAATTGATGGCCAGAGCACGCCTTGGAACCAGGGACCTCGTACCAGGGGGCCACGGAGATTCGACTTGTTTGTCGTGCTGTGTGTGTGTGCCACTGGAATGCGAGGTACCGTGTCGTCATGCGGAACCTCGTGGCTGGCGGCTCGTCACTGGCTCGCATGCCCAAAGGAACGTCGTGTTGTACATACTCCCTCCGTACGGAGCACACGCGTGCTGATTGGCCATATTTGAGCAGCTTTGTCTGCCCGGGCCCAGGCTGCAAAACAACGAGGTTCTGAGTGGCCTGGTGGAGGAGATGGATGGGATTTGACTTGGCGGCTGGCAAGAACAGTAAAACTTGCCATTGTGCCTGGTGCCTCTGATCATCAAATAATAGTGCGCGAAATTTTGTTGTTGATGGTGCTTGCGTGTTTAAAATATTTGCGAACACGGGTGTGTATGTACATACATGTATTACTGTCAAGGTGTGCATGCCTGACTGACTGCCCTGGGTTGGCCGTGTCAATTGAGCATCCGGCACGTTGCTCATACTGTGTCCACTCACTTGTCCACGGCTCTAGCCATGTTGCGTGGAACCTCGCCGGTGCTGGCAATGTCATGCAGTCCACGTTGCCCGTTGTCTGGTCTGCCCTGAGCCCTGGGGCATGAGCAATTTCGATCGGGCTGGAAAAATCAAACCAACTCACTTGCAGCAAGCAGCAAGCTGGATGCAAGCGACTGACGCAGGCAGACCGCCGGAATCTCGAGGGGATGGTGGAACGAGACAACGAGATAACGAGACAACGAGACAATGAGACAATGAGAAAGTCACAGCAGTCACGGTCGTCAGGTCGCGGCGACGGAGGACGGAGCCAGCCCCAGCCCCCAGCGCGCACCGAGTCGCAGCCAGTCCCAGCCCCTGCCAGAGGACCCCGGCTCCAGAGTGGACCAGGCACCACCCATGCATGCATGCCCTTGCCATCTCCATCCACAGTGCTTGAGTGCCTGCGCCTGGAGGATGATAGTGCCAGACCTGCCGAAGAAGGCCGCACTCACCTCCTCTTCCCCCCCCGTCACCTTCTGTTCCTGCTCTTCTCCACGCACCTACTACTTGCAGCTGGCTTTGTTGCTGTTTTCTTCCACCTTGCACCCCCCCTTTCCCATTCCACTTCTTTTCTCCTTCTCTTCTCTTATGGTTTGGCCTTCTTAATACCCTTCTCTACTTCGTCATCAACGGTCACGAAGTAAGCGGCCTCGTGCTTGCTTCTGGGCTTCACTCCTTTCGCTACACTCGTCGACATCTCGGGAACACAGTCTCTGTGGCTGATGTTTTAGATTTCCCTGCTTTTCCACTGATATTCGCTCACTCGATTGAGGAAACCGATTTTTTTTTGATACTTGGACGACTTCACTTGACTGACCCCTGACCTGGACCGACCGACTCGTTCCTCTGTTGATATACTCACCTCCGACTGACCTCGTGTACGCTTTCCGCGACTTGAACGTTTTCTTACTTCGTCTTCAGTTCGCTGCCGGACGCGCTTGAGGCTGGAAACGGATCTCGTGTATCAAGGACACAATCCTACTCAAGGCCCGTGCATCTTATCGACCCGATTTTGCTGGCTTCACCATCGTCATGTTATGAACAAGGTACACTAAGGATACAAAGTTTCTCCTTTGGCACGAGGCAATTGGACATTCGCCCTTGGTGCTCAGCCTGCATTGAGGTAAAGTCGCAGCCATGCCCGTTCCAAAGCCTCCCTCGTCTTTGGACAACTCGTGTACTGTAATATACAACAACACGCTCTACTCTTACTCCCCCGAAGGTTTTGTGTCGATAGCTCTTGAAAATGGCGCCGTGTGGAAGAAGCTTGACATGGGCGTCAAAGTAATTGGCGCAACCTGTGTTGGCTCAGCGAAGCCCAAGAACATCGACCCTGCGTTCTTCGTTGTTGGTGGTCAAACCGGTTCCGATGACTACACTGGCCTGCAAAAATACACGTATTCGACAGGTAAATGGACGACTGTCAAACCTACCAACTTGGTCACCAAACATCGGCAATGGCACACGTCGGCCTACATCGAAGCCTCGGATACCATTCTCGTGTTTGGTGGCAATCAGGATGGGAGAGCCGGTCCTTCGGCTGAGACCTTTTCGATATCAGCCTCTGAGCCTTACACAGTGATTACGCCTCCTCCGCGCCCAGCACCCGATGCTCCACCCCCGAGCGTTCGGCCGATCGTTGCAACATGGACTGATTCCGATTTGATCATGGTGGGGGGAGGCACTGGAGCCGACAACGCCAAAGTTTTCTACTTTAATTCCCAAGCTGGTTGGCGTTACTCTGGTGCGAGCTTGGCTGAGCCTCCTGCAAAGGACACCAACTCAATACGGGGCATCTGCGTCAGCGGGGCCGATGGTTCTACAAGTCTAATGATGTTCGATCTTAGCCAGTCTCCGAATAAGGTGTCTCGTGTTATTTTGCGCGATGCTGGCGGGAGCCCAAAAGTCAAGTCCCCCATCATTCCGAGACAGGCCACCGTGGATGCTATCGGTCCTGGAAAACGAGACCTGACCCTGTCGAACTGGCCCGAATACAATGCGACTCTTGCACCCAAGGTCACGAGACAGAATGCGGCCATGGCGCAAGTACCAAATGGCATGGTTGTCTTCTCTAGCGGCAATGCGGAAGACCCGATCGCCTTGTTCAACACTACAAGCAATGGTTGGATCAACGCCACCACATTCTTTACCGGGAGTGAGCAAAAAATTCTCTCGTCGACCTCAACGACTTCCTCCACATCTGCCTCTACTACCCTTTTCACCTCGACCACAGCCTCTTCAGTCTCTACTGCCGCAACAACATCTACTACGGCGGCTGCTGTCCCGCCCGCTTCCAGCAAAACCGAAGACTCGGGGCCAAGTTCCAACGCGATTCTAGGCATCACATTGGGCTCCATTGCCGGGTTTCTTGTTCTCCTTGGCATTATACTTCTCCTTCTACGACGTCGCAAGAAGAGCCTGGAGCATTCGGAAGCCGGTGAACCCAAACCTAACCCGATCCCTGACGAGAAGGATATGTCAGACTTTACCAGAAGCACTTTCTCTCCAACAGGAGCTTTCCATGGACATCGCCCACAAGCTTCGGCAGAATCCTACTCCTCTGTTGCCATTCTAATGGGCCGGATCAATAAGGAGAAATCTGGCCTGTCAAGAAAACCCAGTAATGACTCAACACGCAGCTCTATAAGCTCGCTGCATAAGCAATTCAAGAGTACAATTAGCAAGCCCATGCCACAAACAATGCAGCATCCTTCTCTACAAGGCCAGGACGAACGAGGCGTTGCATTTGCGCCGTCTGTTGCAGAGCCTCGCCCGCGGAATGGCCCTATGGAGGCCAACGATGGCACTCGTCGAAGCTCAGGTTGGAACCGATATTGGTCTGGTGGCAGTGCTCTCCAGATTCTCGGCTTCGGCAATGGCAAGAGGGCCACTGCTACCTCTGAACGGAGTTCTCAATATTCCGAGGCGATGAGTGATCCTCGTGCTACGCAGAGCTCTGCCACTGTCCCGCCCCTGAATTTCGACGGCAGACCGCGGGTCAACAGTGTCAACTCTGGCAGTCCTGTTGTCGCGCAACACACAGTCAAGTTGCCCTCCACCGGAAGCATGTCAGGAACAATTGAACGTCCCGTATCACCGGCATCTTCAGGTTATTCTAGCGGTATCCCGGAGAGTATCAATGAGATATGGGATCCAATGGAAGTAAAACAACCTTGGGGTGCTAATCGCGCTCCAAGCAGCGCCTATGGTCCAGGTGCATACCGGACGGCTGGTGATTCTGGAGGCTCTACAACGCAACAACAGCCTTCGCATGGAGACCGCAAACAGCCTCAATTTGCCATATCTTCGACATCAGACATGAGTTGGCTCAACCTTGGAGACCAGTCTCGCGTCTAGATCCGTCCTTTGTGTGCTCTAATTCTGGCATGAACATTTACTGGCGTGGTTGTTTGTGCGCTCATTTTTTTTACGACACGGTGGATTCAGATACCCTTGATATGTTTGGGCAAAACATTCTGCTCATTTCTCCGTTACTCTGTCTTGTGTTATATTGGTCTTGATGACACAGCTCATGGCGTTTTCATCGTCATTTAGTCTGCAGGTCCTGGGGCACTATTGTCACGTTTGTCTTGTTTTGATACTATGTGGAGGCGCACGGCCTCGGGCTTAGGAAACTCTGGCCAAGCCAAAGCATATTGCTCCTTAAACGACGACATTTTTCCGCCTCCCCGACCCACGTTACTCGATTGAATTACCGTACTTTTAGGCCATCACGGCCGGTGATGTTACATCATCACATCACAATACATGATTGACCTGGGGTCAATATTTCTGTATTTGGACATATCTCGGATCATACTCTCCAGGCTTGCACGCCGATCTTCTCTTTATCTTTTATGCATTCTAGACTCTAGCCAAGCTGTAGCGGCTTTTTTATTCTTTTCTTCATTATGTCTCAATCATTGGTCTCCCTCGTTGTCAATCACGACAACCACACCACCACCACCACTATTTTCCTGTCACTTGTAATATTGGTTGAAACGAGGAGAAATCAGGCCCTTGGCATCACGCAAGCGGGGCTGGAAAAAAGGGACAGGAACTGCCAAGGTACGACAGGGAACGGGCAACTATTCTCCTGTATGCAGACACAGACACTGGTGGGCATCAAGCAAACATGTAGCTAGCTACAATTTTAGGCATGAAATGACAGATTACCTTGTGCTTTCTAGAACGTCAAACACGACCACGGTAGATTGTTGCGGTACGTCATTTCTCGACGATGTGACACACCAGCTTGGGTACCGGCCAGGGTCGCACATGTGAGCGAGATGTGGTGGGTTGTGCGCCCTTTTGGGATTGGTCCAGTCTCGACGGGCTAAATGCGTAGTAGCAAAGTATTCTTACACGCATTTTACCCGAAAAAGCACCTAGCAGGCTATCAAAAGGCTAGTATATGCCTATATCTGCTACCCTCTCTTAAGTGCAGTGACTTAGCTAGATAAAAAGGTCCTTATTATAAAACTTATTTCTAATAAAGTCACTTTTATCTTTGGATTCTAAATGTCATAAACAGTTATATAGGGATTTTGCCGTAACGGCTCGTATGTAACGTGTTGTTTTGGCTAATCACTAAAAATCGGGTGGGTCTGGTACCTGCCTAAGGCCTGATACGACTTGTCAAAGGGATGAGCTAATGCCCTCCATGCACGCACGAACGACGTAAAGGATGTTGCCTGCATGATCGGCATGGCAGTGAGTAAGTGAATTGGCGCGCAGCATTTCGAATGGGCGGTGCTGCTATTCCGGTTCTGCTTCATTCATTAGCTCAGCGATGCAAGGACGGGTTGGATTGGCCTGCAGTGGAAAGGGACACCATCCATAATTTTTATTTACCAGCATAGCATGTCTTGTGTAGAAAGAAATCCAAAAAAAAAAACCCTAAAAAAACTCGGAAATTTAATTGTTCTTCACGGGTCTGGTTGGACAATCATGTACACGCACATTGGCGGCTGATGATTTGTCACGGCATGATGGGGGGAAATGTGGAGAGCGCCAGCTTCCAGCAGACCCAACAAGACGTGACCCAAGGCCCTTGGCAACTCGGGCGACTTTTACCCACCCTGGGCCAGCGGCCGGCCAGAACAATGCAAACATGGAGACCAAAAATCGACATCAGCCGGTCTGCTGCAACAACCTCCAATAGCGAGCGGCATCGCCTCTGCTCTGACGAGCTCTCCTCTGGCTTCTACGTAGGGCGCTTTCTGCTCTCGCTTGGATTCCGATTTTGCACCAAAAAAAAAAAAAACCTCCAGTCGTCCCATCTATTTCTCTGAGTCGCTTGCGTTACCACGAAGCCGAGTCATCGCAATTCGCGCATTCGCAGAGGCTACAGGGATTATTGCACCACACACAACCGCAACAACCCCTCCAGAGCCAACAAATCCACCCCACAAGATAAGACGGGGGCAGAGACACAACGAGGGGGAAAACAAAATCCCACTCCCAGAGACGAGCAGAGCAAAGAAGAGCGGATTAGTAGTGTTGCACTTTGCATGCGGCGGCGCAATCGACCGTCGTGATGGCTTCGGCAATCTGGGATGGCCAGGACCAGCATATGACCTCGGCTACTGCCGAGGATGAGTTCAATCAATTCCTCGACATGAGCGGGATGGCCAATGTGAGCGAGACGATGCACTTCGACTTTCACGGCTTTCAGAATGGATCGTCACAGCCCATGGTGGCTCAGCACCAGCACCAGCACCAGCACCAGCACCGACAACCGCCCGATGCCCTCATGGGTGACGCTGATATCTCCTCCCACATTGGTCCTCGCGGTGATGGCTCGCTACAGAACCATACGCCGGCCATGGTCACCACCGCGGGCATGCCTGGCCAGCTGCTTGCTACGTCTGCTCCCGGCGACACCATTTCCAGCATCGACGCTCAAATCCAGTATTTGCAGCAACAAAAGTTTCACCAACAGCAACGACAGCTTCAGGAACAGCGCGCCACCTTCTTCTCCCACAAGCGCTCTGTGCCTTCAACGCCCCAAAGTCTCGAACTCCCACCCGGGAGCGGGCAGTTCTACTCTCGGACCGAGCAGATGCCCCAGCGAGCTTCTTATGACAGAGGATACCATCAGCGGATGCCAGAGCAACAAGATGTGAGTAAAGTCTGTTGAGAGCCCAGATGAAAGAAATCTCATTTCGCTGGACGAGTTGAGCGCAGACGCAGACCAGTAGTGAAGCGAGGGCAACGAAGAATTTCTAAACTGACTAGCCACGTATAGATGGCCTTTACACCGCTGGTATCGCCAGCAGTCACTCCCTTGGATCCTCATTTCAACATGGAGAACGCCTTCACAGTACCAGGCGCCTACTTCAGCCCTCTTACATCCCCTGCCCTACACGCGCAAAACGATGCATCATCCGTCTATGGTTACAGCACGCAGTCCAACAGTTCACCGGTGGAGATGGACCTGGAAGCACCCGCGGTTGCGCCTTCTGTTGGGTCAAGCACCGACTTGGCGAAAAGGGCCAGGAAAAACCATGCCGTAAAGGCACGAGGCAAATCCGGCATCAAGAGTTCACCTATTGCAAAACCTCAGCGCCGGAAGACGGGCCCCAGTCCCGCCATCGTGTCACAAGTGCTGACTGAGGTGGATGAAGGAAACATGCAGTCTTCGGATCAGGGATTCCTCCCTTTGCCGGCCACGTCTACGGAGGGCTCTGAAGAGAACGCCTCTGTGTCTCCTGAGAATCTGACGGAGATGCCTCCCCCTCCTGTCCCATCGCGACGCTCAACCAGCAGGTCGCCATATATTCAGGCTCAGAACAGTACTTCGCAGCAGCCAACACCCCGCTCCTTGGCTGAGGAGCAGAAAAATCAGCAGCAGCACTCACAACAGCCTCACCCTGCAACTCCAGCCTCGCTGATGAAACTCCCTGCTTCCAAAGCCAAGGCGAAAAAACCAGCCGCCATCAGCCAAGAGCATAACACTGTCACAGAGAACATCGAATCTCTCGAGCTGCCAGAGTCGATATCGAACGGACCGCTTGCTCCCATCAACACATCCCTCATGTCACCGTCCCCGAGACTCGAATCAAGCTCGTACAGAAGCACGTCGCAGCAGCCTCTGCAATCTCCCATCATTCGGACACCTGGAACAGTCTCTGCCAGTCAAAGCCCTCAACTCCGTCCGGGATCGTCTGGTCCCAGTGCTCGCAAGACTCCTCAGTTGGTTTCAGGGAACAGCAGGAACCGATCGACTGGTTCTGTCCACGCCTCGCCTGCTCTGCTGCCCAGAATATCGCCGAACATCAAGCCGCTGCTACCTGGAACTCCCGGCATGTCCATGGAAGACACGGCGTCGAGATTGCTCATGACCAAGTCAAATTACCAAAACATTCTAGAAGGCAACACTGTGCCCGGAGTATCGTACCCTACGGAGTTGTCGACAAATCTGACGTCCAAGCGAACATCCCACAAAATTGCCGAGCAAGGAAGACGAAATCGCATCAATTCTGCGTTGCAAACCATGGCCAGTCTTCTCCCGGATCAGTCAAAATTCGATGAAGCCGACGAAGCTGAGAAAAAGGACAACAAGGGCCAGGGCAACATGCCCAATAGCAAAGCCAGCGTGGTAGAGAGTGCGATCGTGCACATGAAGCATCTGCAAGAAGAAAACGCGGACCTTAAAGCGCAGCTGCAGGATCTGAAGAGTCAACTGGAAGGACTACATGGATCCAGCGCGACGTGAGTGTTAGTGCAGGACCTTTGATGACGCATAACAACGATGACGGATCGGGTCATGGAGCTAATCAGGAGCGATGCCGGTTCTTTCTTTTTTGAATCCCCTCTGCAAGCGCGGAGGGTTTCCCTGTTTTCCATGGAAGCTAGTGCGGAATGAACGAGATACGAGCCGGAGACAGATGAACGGATGACTTTTACAGGTGGTGTTGGCGTATGTGGTGGCTCTTCGAAATTTCATGCTTGACTCTGGTGTTTGGTCGGAGGCAAATAATCTTGCGCGAAATGATCTTTTTCTCACTATTCTTACGGTGGCGTTTATCTTGCCTCTGAATCGAACCTTTTTGGATCCGTCAGTCATTTGGATATACTCTGGTATAGAGGGTTTGCATAATACACTTTTGAGGAGGGGGAGGGAGAGGGTTAGCGTTGGCGGGCACTGGGCTTGGGTAAATGTCTACTTCTATACGCTTAGTCAGATGACAGACATGATTGAATGTACTCTAAATATAAATCGAACTAGTGCAGCGGACTTAAAGACGATCCTGGCCGGCACCGCACAACACCGGGAATGAGGTCGTGTTGTTCAATGTTGTACATTCGTTTTCACATGAGCAGCATCATATCAGCCAATAATTGTTCATGACTGATTTTCGATTTTCGATTTGGACAGCACATCCACGTCCAACAGCTCCATGACCTCGAGCACGAGCTTCAGACTGTCCATGAAGGAATTCATCGCCACCCGCAGCATGCGATTCGTAGTGGCCTGGTAGTGTACCGTCAAAACAGCATCGTCACTACTCGAACCTTGGCCTGCAGGGCCCGTGGAAAACTGTCTCTGGACGAAGGGAGAAAGCTCGGGGTCGACTTGGAGGGCTTTAAGGGCCGTGGTAGCGAGTCGTGCCGTGGGGAAGGGCACTTGCAGTAATCTATTGTATTCTTAATTTTTTGGGAGTTTTTTTTTTTTTTTTGGTACAAGAGATTGGTGATGATGATGATCTTTGTTTTCTCTCTTTGACGGGGGATATGTATTTTTGGTTGGCGAGAGGGAGAAATGGGTTTGGTGTCTACTATATTTGGTCTAATGCTGGCTGCTGAGAGAGGGAGGAGGAGAAGACGTACATTGAGCATGGGAACTGGTCGGGCGAGGACATGGTGATGATGATGATGATGGTGGTGGGAGGGGCTGGGGGGAAACAAAACGGTCGCCGGGGCACCCGCTCTGGTTGTTCTTCAGCTGTAACTTGGGCGTGTTTGGAAATGGGACTTCTCTTGTTTGCGAGAAGTGCTGGCTTGAGGCGAAACGCGCTGGGTCGATGGTGTTATGGGCGAGGTCGTGTGGCATGGGGGAGGAATGCGGGTGAAGTCGTACGGATTTTAGGTGAGGTCAAGGTTTTTGGAGCTTTGTCGCAAGCTGGCGCAGAACAGCAAGCCGGCAGCGTTGGAATGCAGCCACTACTTTTGGCCCGCTCTGCCCGTTCTGCCCGTTCTGCCCGTTCTGCCCGCCCTTGGTGAAGCGAAGGGGCTGCCGTTGCCCCGACGACGAGGGCGACCCACAGCATGACCACCAGCCCAATGGACTTGTTGTTATGAGGCAAGTGGGTGGCAGGGGGAAGAAAAATAACATGACATGGGACAACAGCCTACATACAGGTTTCTGGTTTCTGCAGCCAGAGAACAACAAGCAACTGTGCCTCCTCTCTCGCCGCTGGACTAGAAACATAGCCGCCAGCCCGGACTGGTCGCACGCTTTCTTTCCTCTTTCTTCTCTTTTCTCTTTTCTCTTTTCATACTTACAAAAACATCGTCAAGGCCGCCTCGATCCAAAGATTGACATCCTTCCTCGCCTCTGCTCTTTGTTCCAACCTTCCTCCACCCCCTCTTTCGTCTCGAGGTTCCCCGGGTCCTAGCCTGGCGTCGGTGCATTCACAATTACGAGCAGCTTGCCGCCAACCAAGATATACAAGATCGCGACTGGAGCGACGATTCTCTTCGGACTACTATCCATATATACAGTCGTCACTGCTTTCCTGGGCGACCGCCGCTAGCTACCACCATCACGACCTGCGGCGTCACCCTTGAGCCAACTTTGTCGCAAGGCTTGCATCTGTTCCACACCGAGGTTTGCTTCCTGGCGCCTGTCTGTGCATTGATACTGGGATTTTTGAAAGTCGAGTCGCAGAGAAGCGTGAGAGCCTGGATCAATGGCTCCTTCTTCCAGGCAGGCATCCAACGTGGGGCAAATTATTGAGTATATCCCGGGTACGTTGCCTTCTCAAACACGGTTCTGCATCATGACGGAGCCTTCATCGAACCCTTTTTTTTTTTTTTTTTTTTTTGGCTTCGTTTGGCTTGTTTTCGTTCATGCCGCCGAGGACGCATCTGCATCCATCTGCCTGCATGGCTGCCCGAGTGCCCACATGATGGTCATGGAATTCGAGCTTTGCTAATTGCCCTCCTTGGCTCTACGTAGACCGCCTGTATCTCGGCGCCTACGTCCATCGTCCGACCGCGGATACCCTTTTCCCTGGCAGCGAATCACCATTGTCCCCCAGGAAGAGAGCGCAAAGAGCGGCAGACTCCGTCTCGTCTACGAGCAGCGGCCGCACCGCACCATGCTACTTCACCGTTGATGACAGTCTCTTGTACAACGCTTTCCACCACGACTTTGGCCCGCTGCACATTGGCCACCTGTACCGCTTCGCCATTCGATTCCACGATATCCTCGGTGCCAAGGAGAACAAGGACCGACCTGTTGTTTTCTGGAGCGCCGCTGATCCCAGAAGTGAGTGGCCCTGCTGAATCATTCATCATTCCGCAGCTCCTGGACTGGCTACAAATCTAGATGCTGACTGTGTATCTTTTTCTTCTTCTAGGCCGCGCCAACGCTGCCTGTATGCTTGCATGCTACATGGTCTTGATTCAAAATTGGCCACCTCATTTGGCTCTCGCTCCCATTGCCCAAGTCGACCCCCCGCTGATGCCTTTCCGAGATGCTGGGTACAGTCAGGCAGACTACGGCATTACCGTCCAAGATGTCGTCTATGGTGTTTGGAAGGCCAAGGAGGAAAAGTGCATCGACCTCGACAACTTTGACCTCGAGATGTACGAGAGATATGAACGTGTAGAGCACGGAGACTTCAACTGGATCACGCCTCACTTTCTCGCATTTGCTTCCCCTCAGCACACGCCCGTTGCCAAGATTACGGAAGACTCTGAGCTCTATCCTTTATTACCGAGAGATTTGGATGCAGTTGACGCCCACCCGACTTTGCCACACCCCTTCAAGAACGTCTTGACTCATTTTTCGGACAAGAACATTGGCTTGGTGGTTCGCCTAAACTCGCATCTCTACTCTCCATCGTACTTTGAAGCTTTGGGAATTCAGCACCTAGACATGATATTTGACGACGGCACCTGCCCACCTCTCGCAACAGTCCGCAAGTTTATCCGGCTAGCACACGAGACCATCACAGTCAAGAAGAAGGGCATCGCCGTTCACTGCAAGGCTGGCCTTGGCCGAACTGGGTGCCTCATTGGTGCCTACTTGATCTACCGCCATGGCTTCACCGCCGATGAAGTCATTTCCTTCATGCGATTCATGCGACCCGGCATGGTTGTTGGCCCCCAACAGCACTGGCTGCATCTGAACCAAGGCACATTCCGAGAGTGGTGGGTGGAGGAGCGCGTTGAGCGTCGCTTGAGAAAGGAGATGGCCGCTGCCAATCCTCCGCCCAGTACACCCGTCCGAGCCATGCACAAGACAAACCTCCGCAATGGACAAATGTCTACCCCCCCGAACCGCAGCCCATCTAACCGCACTCCTCTGAGCGAAGTGGACCAAGACCGCAAGAACGGTGTGCAGGAGGACTACCTGCCGGCGCCTACTCCAGGACAGCCAAGAAAGACGACCCGTGCGGCGGACCGTCACCACCCCTATCAGCGATCTGGTGTGCATAGAACGAGCGTCGAAGAGGAAACTGGGGTCGAGCGCGAGACGGAGATCATGACCATGCACCGTCACTCGCAGGGAACTGATTCCGACGAGGAGCTGCATCTTCGCATGCGGAGTCATCGCAAGGCATCACAGTCACCGATTCGAAGCCCCAAGGTCCGCGCTGTCAGCCAGACGACTTCGACTGTCTATGTCATCAATAACGATGCGTCTCAAGATGCCGAGAATGTTGGATCTGGTCGACCAAAGACGGTGGATCGTGTTGCTAGTACGCCTAGCGTCATGACCAAGGTTCGCAGCAGCAAGCGCATGGGATCCGAGTCTCCCCTGCGAGCCAAGGAGTCTGCTGGTGTTCGAAAGACCAGCGGCCGTGTTGGCAGCGCAAGCATGTCTGCCTCTGCCATGGCTGCTACTACGGCGCGAAAAGTCTCAGGCTCGTCATAGGAGACATGCCAGTCACAGCGAGTCCAGCATCGGTGACTCGATTTCGAGTGCTTGATTCCGAATACCCACAGCCCAGCCAAAGTTTTTTGTTCCTGCTTTTCTTTTTTTAACGATCATGACAAACAACTCTGATGTCTTTTTTGACAAGCGATTCGTGTTACATTACCGCACAGCACAGCACAGCACAGCATGCATGCATGTGGTTTTGATGTTAACCTCCCTGCTGTGTTGTCGGCTCGACACTTCTCGTCGGGAGCTGAAACACAGCAAGGAGCGAACCTGTTGGCTAGACCTCGGCGACGAAGCAGTTGCCAGGCGGACGTGAATTCGAGGGGGAACCCAGGCAAAGAGGGTGGTGATAGCCTAGGATGATGATTTGGGAGGGTGACGAGCGTTTTACGGCCTTTGTTCTTTTTTTTTTTTTTTGGCATTATTTTCTTCTGGTATTTGACTTTGAAGGCGCAACGGAGGAGGCAACAGCAAGTTGTGTCCGTTTTTACATGCGCCCCTTGGGTGTTCATGACTTGCTTGGTATTGTTTCCTGCTTTCTGCTGTCAGCTTGTGCTGGCTGGTTTTGTCCGGTTCGGTTTTGTCTCATCTCCATCATTGGGTATTTTTACGAATTAGCTTGCCGCGGAGTATGGAAGGCTGGCGGAAGGGGGAGGGTTGTTTAGCGGAAGTGGATGCATATATATACACATCAGACGCATGCATGGCATGAATTTTAATTACATTATGTCGACTGAGTGCGCGGTCGGACCTCTGAGGACGTTTCAAGAACAGCTTGCTTCTCGTGCCGCTCGAAAGCAGAGACGAGCGGACTCCCAGTTGGCAAATGCTTGTCCTTGTCTTTTGACTTGTTTTGAGGATCCATCCAACCCATCACGGCATGCAGGCCGAGGTCGTCACGAGTCATGACAGCCCATATCGTCCTCCCTCCTCTTCGTCACTCGTCATTGCCCAACAGCACTTCATACCTTGTTAACACAACTCCTCTCCATCTTCATCGCCCCGTGCGGCTCCTCCATCATCTGGATTAGCCAACCTCCTCGGCTGCAGGTTCTTCTCGCACAGCAGTCAGATGATGGGTAAAAGTATCTTTGGAAAGGAAAAAAGGTATGACCTAATCAAGCGCGCTCATGATACGTACGCACACACACACACACACACACTCGCAATCTCACCACATAACTTGAGTTGGAAGGACTGCTCACGTCATGACCAAACGGATAGATTCCCTTACCCTTATAATTAGGTGGTGCCATCTCTAAAATTCCCTAGAATCTCAAAAGATTGTCATGGTGCTTCCGCCCCGTGTCACTACATCCCACATAAATCTTCTAATATATCGCAAACCAGTGAAAGGATAGTATTCATGACAGCCATACTCGTGGTAGGAAACCCCCGAAGGAACTTTTTCTCTCTTGTTCTTTTCCAACACATTGCCCCTGGAACCAATGGAGCGCCCCGCTAAAAAGCTCTCCCGTGTTGGGGATAAATCGATTGCTTGTAGTCAGGAGATCGTCAGGCATTGAATTCGTGACAGTCTCCCGTTTTATAGTCTCGCCTTTCCAGGTCGAGTGTCCAATTCAATAAACCTTCTTCTTCTCGTCGATGCTGAACTGGCCAGGGCCGCTGTTGACCAGGAGGAGAAGACCGCCGACAATGGACAGGATCTGGAAGAAGTCGTACTTGGCAAAGTCCTTGTGAGGATGGTGCTCGTGGAGCTAGCGTACCATTTTTCATTAGCATCAACGCTTGCACTGCTTCAGATCTTGGCCCGAATGGTGAACTTACCGTCCAGAAGTTGTTGACGAATAGATTGAAAATGCTGAGAATAACGACCAACAAAGTAGCGCTGAACTTGGCTTTGAAGCCAACAACAACCATGACACAAGCACCAGCTCCCAAGAGCGAGACGAGAACGCGCCAAACGGACCACTGGCCGGTGAAGACGAAGCCAATGAAGAGGAAGATTAGCAAGACTCGGCCAGCCAACTGGAAGTACATCTTGCGGTCCTTCTCGTCTAGCTGGGGAAGTCCAGCAAAGGCCTTGGTCTTGCGCACCCATGAGTCAGACAGAACCATCAGCAGGCCACCAATGACAGACAGATTTCGGAGGAAGAAGTTGAGGTCGAAGATGAGGCCGTAGCCGAGAGCCTGGGTGACCACGACACCCATGAGACCTGCGACGGCGTAGTCAGAGTGTTTTCGAGCAATGACAAAGGTGGAGCAAGTCATCATGGCCGTGACGTTGACGATGAGGAAGATGTGAGTAAGACCATAAGGAACTGCGGGGGAAGAGAAAAAAGTCAGTCCAGCTTGCAATGACCTGATCATGGTGCCCGAGAATTCAATGTTTCCCTCTCTGGAGGAGAACTTACTGTGTCGGTAGTCGTGGAGGTAAAGAAGCTGATCGCTCCATTGCATGATGATTCGCAGGGCATCTTCGAGGAAAGTGACGACGATTAAGAAACGCCCAATGGCAGGCAAATAACTGGCAAAAGTTAGTGGCCTGAATCAGTAAATGTTGCTGCCATCGACCAACTATAGCCCAATGGCGATTGTAGACTTGGCAATTAATTACTCACGGCTTGAGCGGTTCGCTGAGGTTATCCAGCGCGTCTTCAACCTTGCTGGTGTAAGGGCGAATCTTGTCGAGGAGGTTGCCATTGGACTCCTCGGCGTTGGAAGGGCCGCCGTACGCGGGAGCGCCGCCGAGGCCATATCCAGAAGGACCGCGCTGCATTGTCGTGGAACGGGGCTGCAAAGGACAGCTGGTTGAATGTGGGAAGTACAGAAGGCGCGTGTGATGAGGATAACGGGCGATTGATCTGTCTGTCCTTTTGTGCGACGACAAGGCAAGAGGAGCCAGGCCGGCCGGGAAGACGACAGGGTGAGGTCGGTGGCAGTCGGTGGCAGTCGGTGGCAAGTCGTTGAGTAATCCTTGAGCTAATAATGAGACTTGGCAAATCCGCACAATCGAGCTGGTTGGTTGGCTCAGCTATGATGAGGCAAGAAGGAGTGAGGAGTGAGGAGGAGTGCGGGTGGATGGGCCACGCCGGAGCAAAACTGGTCAGTGGTCGGTCACCTTTGCGAGACTGCGGACGTGAGAGTCGGTCATAGGTTAGAAGAGAGGAAGAAGTTGAAGAGAGTCTGTCGAATTCGCCGAGGGGTGGGGATGGATTGGGCCAGATCTGACGAATTGACGCCTCGATTGCACAGCACCAGACAGCATTCAGACAGCACCAGACAGTAACCGGATAGCACCAGACAGCACCAGACAGCACCAGACAGCACCAGACAGCACCAGACAGCCCCAGCCACCACCCCAGACAGCCACCACCCCCCAGACAGCCACCACCTGCGCAACTGTGTCCTTTTCCAACGTCCGTGATGGCGCATGCCGCGGTGTCCACTTTGACCAGTCTTGGTCTCCACAGGCCAATGCGCATCCGCCGCTGAGCGGCGCCCTACATAACTCACTGCCAGTGCAGCGGGTGCAGGGTGCAGGGTGCAGGGTGCAGGATAAAACACAAAAACCACTTCCATGTCGCCCTCCTGATGAGTCCTGACTTCCTGTCGCCAATGTCCATCACGCCGCGCCTCTGCACACGTTGCTCGCTCCTCGTGGATGGTCATTCCGCGCGAGTTCATGACTCAACTCCTGGAACTTGGCCGTGGAGAATCCAGAATTCGCAGTCCGCCCTCATCATCATACTCAACTCGATGCTCATTCACGGCTCTCTTCAGTTCGGGACGAAGCATCTTTCGTTCTCCCGTGATGGGATCCCATTCCCAACCTTCCCGCATCCACATCCATCGCAAGTATGCGCGAAGCTCCTTGTCTCGAGGCATCACTCTCATCCACTCGGGTTGGAACTCTGGCTCTAGCCCCTTGCCCTTGCCATTCCAGTCCTCGGCTCGGCCGAGTAGTTGGTCTCGACAGAATATTCTCCAACTGTCCAGTGTATATTTTCCTTGGGTCATGTGGCCAATCTCCCATGCTCCCATGGTATCTTTTCCATCGCAAGTGTCCAATGCCAACGACGTGTCCCGTTCTTCGTCTTGAAGTCCAACAGAGTACACTTTTCCGTCTCTGGAATCGGATGGAATATCGCGTTTATCGTAATTTTTGACTTTGTATACTTTCCCGGCCATGGGCGGCGCCTTCAAGAATCCAGTGGCGTACTTCTGAACAAACTTGAGTCGATTTGTTGCCAAACCAAGATGGCGAATCATGCCGAGCAATTCTTCCGCGTTGAGGGGATCTGCCAGGTGCCTCGGTGATGGGAATCGTTCTTTAACTTTGAAGAAAACGGGTATGGCAACTTGACCGTTCGTTTTGATCAACAAAGTCACCGCTATCAACAGCCAGAATGGTTCGTGGGCCATCTTTTCCTGGATAAGCCCAAATTGCGCTGAACAGAGTGGTGGGAATGGGACTCTTGATACAACTCCAGCGAGCTTTCTTTTGAATAGCTTTTCATCATTGATGGCCGGGGTGAAATATGGCGACGACGACGACGGGTCAAGGGCACGGTTGTTGGCAAGCTTTATGAGCAACGATCTGCATTCGGAACGACTGCACTTGTCACCTAGAGCTGATTCGACTGTTTTTATTACGTTGCAGCCTTGTTTCTTTGTGGCTGACGGTTGTGTAGTGATTTTGACGCTCAAATCGGCACCATATTTGCCAGCACACTCAACTGAGTCAACTCGCTGCTGGTGACAGCCTCGACCATCAATCGAATTGTCCACTCGAATCTGTCTTTCAGATGCGCCTTTCTCCTCGGACCAGTAGTGTGATTTTGCATTGGTGGACGCGGATCTGGGTCTGCGGTATCTTCTCTTGGCTGAGCCAGCGTCTGTTATCTGGCCGATCTTAGAAGACGGGCTGCAGATGTATGGAGCATCATTGGCAAGTTCTTGGGCCAGTAAGATAAGGCGGTCGGTTTCTGCCCATGGTGCTGGCGGTACGTCAACTGAATGTCTCTCACTGGCCAATATTATGTGCCATACGAAGGTTAGAACATCGTTTCCTTCCAAGCTGTTTTGATCCCGGGGTTTTGACTGTTGAATTGCAGTGGCACAGCTGACGAGATGATTCAAGTCTTCAGAGCAGGCAAGGATGCTTGCATTCACCAACGATCTTTTTTGCTTAGCAGGCGTATCCGAGGACTCGATTAAATGTGAAAGAAAGTCGGCTGCGTCTTCATGTACGTCGAATGCCGATAAGACAGAGGCCCCAAAGGATTTTGACATTGTCATCGCATCGGGTTTCCTCTTACCAAGCTTGCACTGCACTTGCGAGAAGTGGACAATAGCTAACGCGTGGGTAGGGCGTTTTGGCATGCAAGAATTATGCACATTACTTCATCACGCGGTGGTTGCACGGAGTAGGCGAGGGCCATTTGAGGTTGTGAATCTGGAAATCCCGGTACAGTGCCCATATAAAACTCATACTGTAATCTGGCCAACGGGACTTGTTAATGGAATGAAAAGCGGGGCTACATTCGCATTGAGGCCGCAAGTCATCAAATTTCATGGTTTGTTGGCGATTCAGGGACCATTGTTGATGCCAAAGGTGTAGATTACTCCGTAGAGCAAGCCGGTCGCAACATCACACCACCCACCACCCCTATGTATGCAGATGCGGAACTGTGATCGCCAACGGGTAGCATCAAAGGAGACTGGCGCGCAGCGGACTGACCATTCGCGAGCACTCAGGGTGTGATCCACCATCAGGGGAGCTCGGGCTGGACTAGTGCAGCTGCCAACCACATCATCTCATCGCCTCCATCACGTGATGAGCAGTTATTGCCCGGTGAGTCCAGTCACCCTCATCGTCTTGCGCCTCCGCTCGGATCTGGTCTCGCAATCCATCCTCTCCCCCAAATCCTCGATCCTCAACGGACCCGTCGCCGACCTTATCGAGTCCTCGTTCAACCTCAAAAATTTCCATCCAAAGGATGAGTAGTCGCGGCGGGAAACTCGCACCCGAAGTTAACAGGTGAGTCCTGCTTTTCTTTGCGTGTCCGGATTCGTCGTGGTCGACCGACCGGGTTTTTTCCCCAGTCATCACGATGCCAATCTTGCCCCCCGTTTACATCGCATTTGAAACATCCTAACCATCATTGCAGAGCTCTGTTCGTCAAGAACTTAAGGTAGATAAGCCCGGACGTCTGAAGTCGACTCTCCGACGAAAAGCAGCCCGAACTGACACCGACTTTAGCTACAGCGTAACTCCAGAGGAGCTTTTCGATCTCTTTGGAAAATTCGGCCCTATTCGGTATGCGTCCTCCATCACGATATTTCAACGATGACGGTAATTGTGGATGGCTGAAAGCTAATAATTATGTTTTTTTTTAACCCTGTATAGCCAAGTTCGACAGGGCATTTCAAACGCTACCAAGGGGACGGCCTTCGTGGTCTATGAAGATGTTATGGATGCCAAGCAAGCCTGCGACAAGCTCAACGGCTTCAATTTCCAGAGCCGTTACCTAGTTGGTATGTTTTTTTTTTTGGAATAATTCTGACACCTGTTCATCTTCATCTTCACCTTCATCGCCCGTGCAGTAACTAACATCCCGGCAGTTCTGTATCACCAGCCAGAAAAGATGATCAAGTCAAAAGAGGACCTGGAAGCCCGTCGGGAATCTTTAGCGCAGCTCAAGAAGCAGCACGGTATAGATTGACAATCCGACCGGCCTGTAGACAGCCTGAAAGACAAGACACCCTCCAAGTCTTCGGGCCGGTCCTTATCACCTCTCAAGTCTGCTTCGCCGGATCTGAAGACGATCCTACGAAAGGGCAAGTCCGTTGCCGGCACCATGCCAAAGGGTCATGCCGGCGCGCGAGCAGTCCGTTTCGTCGAAGGGGCACCAGCTGCTGTACGATCATGCGCGTGACGGGGTGCTCACGCGCCATGTCAAGACGATGATTATTCCCACCGTCGTTGTCACGAATTGTTGACATGGACATGATTCATGACCGTCATTTGAATCAGTAAACTTATTTATCAATGTTTGTTATTATAGGGTCGCGGCGGATATCACTTTCTGAAATAATCTTCACTCCTTGCAATGTATTCTACCACTGCTTTTTTTCTGCTTCATTGCCTTTCAGGTGGAAAGGGGGGAAGAAATTGTGAAACTGGCGAGCAGGGAAATCAAGGTTCGTTAGCACGTGGAGACGACATGACAAAGTCACCAAAGATTTGTATTTTCTTGGCCGAGGTGAATTATTTCAGACCTCCTGGCAAAGGTGGCAGTGGCGAAACGACTGGTTTTCACTGACGGACCATTTGAGCACACATTTTGTGATGTGCAGTTTGTCTCTTTACGGAATTCTTGTTTTGTCAAAGTACCAAGATTACCTACCCAGGCTTTCGTTATAGTCACAACGGTACTGTTTCCTTGTTCCGTTCGGGCATGTTCTTTTGCCAATGCACACCTGGCACAGGAGCAGGTCATAAACCTGTGGTCTGGGAAGTCATGTCACATGTGTCAGGTCGTGATGCTTGGGCCCGTTAATCAACATGTAATCCGTACATCCGCTCTTGCTCGTGGGCTGGCTGTTGCATAACAAGGGCTCAGGCCAAGCCAGGGACGTCGTCTCTGACAATCCGTTCGGATAATGCAAGTACGATTCCAGGCTGTGGCAGGATTTTCATGATGTGGAGATGATGGAAACCCTGGCCTCGAATGCAGGCGTCCCGGTTTCAACTTTCAACTTCAACGTGTTGGTGGCTGATGAACCGGATTGATTGCTGGCTAGGACACTTTTTGATTCACAAGAGGCGTTTTCCCCATCACTTTTCCGTCTATTTTTATTAACCTTGTTGACTTGTTGAATGTAGTTCTCATTCACTCATCGACTGGCGCATATTTGAAGCCACTTGAACAAGCCCTACATTCATCGTCTCTGCTCGTTTTGTCCTATCCAAAAGGGAAAAAAAAGTCTGGTCAAAGAGGGGAAGAAGACGTGTTCAAAGGGCAAAAGAGCAATACCGTTGCTCTGCGTCTGAAATTCCCCAACTTGCAAGTGCATCATGCACCTGTTGTAGACTGGGCCTGTTGTAAAAGTTCTCGTTCCAAGTCCCCGACTCCATGCCCGCAGCCCTTTCTTGAAGCCAATTGACCGAGACCTCAATCTCCCTTGCCCACCAATCGCTTGCCGTCTTTTGCACCTGCTCAGCGGTGGATGCTTCTGTCCTCTCCAGCTCGCGCATGACCAGCTTCTTCTGCTTTCTGACGATGAGCTTGCTCAGACCCATTTGTCTTCCCCGAGTACAAGCATCGATCAACTGCCTCATCGGCTCGGGCGTAATGGTGTAACCCGGAAACTCCACCTGCGGCTCCCACGGATACGACAACCACACAGCAGCTCGCTGAGGCGCACTGGTGGCTTCAAAGATACACCAAAGCACTCTTCCAAGCATGTAGACCTCACAAGCTTCCTGTTCGGTGCGCGTCAAACAAGACCACGCCACGTTGTAACCCTTTGACGGCCACGTGTATTCTTCCCCTTGACCCATCTCCTCCCATCCGGGCAGCATTCCCGAAAGGATGCCAGCGTACTTGCCTTGAATGCACGGGTCTATTTCGTCGTCAATCGCCAGCAGCCGGATATACTCAATGGCGTTGACTTCAGGAGCTGCAAACTCGCACCAAACCCCACGTTGCTCGAAGTCGACCATGACCGCGTCACGAGACCCGGACAAGACGATATTGTCCAATCTCAGATCTGGATAGAAGAAGTGTGCGACGTTGTGGAGATGCAGCAGTGCAGAGGCTAGCTGTAAGGACCATCTTGTCTTATCGGCAAGTGACACTTGGCCGTGTAACTGCAAGAATGGGATAAGGTCACGCAGACTTCCGTGTATGTGGTATTCCAGGGTAAACCCTATGACCGCCGTCTTGTTGCCAAAGCTGCATCTCTTGGTGACGAGATGAACTGGCCTAGATACGATGTTGGGATGCGGTGGCATCAAAAGCAGTTGTCTTAGTTCATGATAGAGGTATTTGGTGTAACTTGTCAAGCCCTTGAAAATCCATCTTTTCCCTTCAATCTCAACAAGACAGACGCTGTCGTGTAACTGTGACAAATACACTACATCATTGATATCGACGGTCCGAGGCAGAGCAACACTGTCGCCCCACGACTTCTCCAAATATGCCACGGAAAGGAGCTGCCTCTCCAGATGATGCGTAGGCGCCACAGATATGGATGTGGCTGCAACATCCTTGGGCAGATTGTGGAACACAATTCGAGAGCCAAATGGCAAGTTCTGGTATATCTGCTTGGGGTCATCATGGCCAGAGCTCCAATGCTGAAGAATTCTCAAAATATGGTTTGTAATCCCAAGACGCGATATCTTGGTGCAATCTCTAGTGTAAAACGTCACGTCGAGATCGAGGGCATCCCGGAGATCCGCTGACAGTGTTGCCGGCTCTGGGATGAAAACATCGACTCGTAACGGTGGCATCTTATCCACAAACTGTGGTACAGCATAGAATTGTGTTCCAAAGGCTGTACAGCCATCTATACGCCACAGAGGATTTCCTGGAGGCGCGAGAGAGTTGATTCGGTTTCTCGGGTTTAAGCTTGACTCTTCCCAGTCTGCATGTGTTTGCCATGCTGCTCCTGTTTTGGAGTCGACACTTGGCTGATAGACCGAAAAAGCTGCTGTAGGATGTATGACGTCGTGGATGGACTGTTGACTCAAGTCCATGGTGATTGTGCCTCTCGAAAGGGTCTCGAAGAACTGTCTGGCTAAATGTTAAAGGTGCTGCGTTGGCGAGAGGAGGAGAAAGAAGAAAAAAAAGCCGGGTGTGTGAAAAATAAAAAGGGACAAACTTCTGTCTTTGCAAAACAACTGCTTTGCGGCTTTGCGTTTAAGCAGTTTGTGTCTGGCGCTGGCTATGACGTTGGAAATATTCTTGGATCCTGATGAGATGGAAGCTTTCGTCGCGTCGTCCTCCTGATGAAAAGGGTTCAACGTGATGTCAAAACCAGAAGAAACTCGAATCAACCCTGTTCACGGAAGCCTCGATCGGCTTTTATTGGGGAAAGCGTGGAGGAGACGCTGCCCGCTCCTGACATGTTGCACAAGAGGCGGCACAGAGAGAAAGACTTTTGAGTGCCAGCTGGAAGAGACGGGGCGGTAAAGTACCCTCCCTCCCACTGCCTTGATTCGACAGGCCGGCCTCTTTGATCACATGATTGGGACCTCCGTCGTCGAAGGCCGTGAAGCCCAGAATCTGACAGAATTAAAGGGAGACGGCTTCATGTTGTGCAGTTTGCCGCGTCCCGCAGGCGCCCGGAGGATGGCCGGCCATACGAACAAGAAGAAGCACGCTGCTGGAGCTCATGGCATTTCCGCTAATCTAGCTTCTGTGACAAGCGTTTCCATTTCTCTCTTCTCTCTCGTTGCCTTGTCTGGGAAGGCCTCGGTGGGCAACTCGGAACCCCCAGACTACGGGACTCAGTCATGTAGGTCTTGACCAGGACTCCGATGATCTGATTGATCATATCGTGCGTATAAACTCACAAAATATCGCCTTTTCCTATGGGTAAACTCAAACTATGGCCCCCATATGGATGAAATAGGAACATACGTGTCACCCTACCAGCATACCCAGACCATGTTCAAAGGTTCATAGCTCTACCTTCGGCCCGGCACAACACATGATTCGATCAAGCGTCGGTGGAACAGGCTGCACGACGGCTGAATTCCTGGTCATTTCTTTAGGTTATACAGAATGCGAGGCATGCGCAAATGAAAATGATGAAATAATTCCTAATTCGTGTTCCACAGGGTTGAAAGAGGAAATAAACGTCAAATCAAAACCCGGAAAAGAGTCAGGCTTGACCCCAGATTCAGTATGTGGATGCTAAGATCGTATGCCACTAATGAGAATGTCTACCTACCTCCCCCACCCACCTACCTACTTACGTAGATGGAAGAGTGGACGGGTCCCTTCAGAAGGAAATCTACTTAGTCCTTCAATCGAGAAGGAGCAGCAAAAGAGAGTACAAAAGGATTCCCAGATACCAAGTTTTCGCTCCAAGTCAAGGACAAAAGCCAGCAGATCTGAACACCATCCGGACACTAGAGGGGGCAAGCTGGACTCGGCGGGGAGAAAGGCAAAGGTGACAAGGGGAATAAAGACCGATCACGGGAAAGGGCCCTCGATGGAATGAGTGCCACCTCAAGTTGTGTCCTGGAACCAATAGCTTTGGCCGGACATCTAAGTTCTGGTGACACAACCTGAGCTTGTGCCGTGCCCCATTGCTTACGAGTACCTGTAAAACACTGTTCGAGTACCATTGCCACCAAAGATACTTCAGAAAGAGGGCAAGTCAACACAAAGAGATGAGTCGTCGTTTTTGATGACGGCAGGGTCGATCGATAGGCCATGGCGGACCACGCCACAACTGCTTGCTGGAACTAATTGGAACAGGCATCGCGGTGGAAGGAGTAAAGCAGACATGTTATGAACACAATAGCGTCCTCACCGATACCGGGCTCACGAGAAACAATAGGTTGAGTTGATCTCAGCCGACGAGGTCCCTGCTCAAGGCATCCCTCACCGGTTCTTGCCTCACCGTTTTAGCATATAAGATACGATCAAGAATCATGTTGGCAAATGCACGATCGAACAATGGAGAATGTGATCTTCAGCTGTCGATAACGGCAAAGCTGCACAGTCTCATATAGACTTGGAGTCCTGGACAGAGCTTTGCTCGCCGTGTCCTGTCTGCGGCCTCGGCATCACACCCTGAAAATGAGCGAGCTGTGCGCTGTAGGGAGTGGTTCGTGGGATGCTTTATAGCGTGAGAAGTCATGTCGGCGACCATGGCTACGCGGCTGCACGGCTGCACGGCTGCACGGCTGCGTCGAAAGAGTCGAACTGATCAGAGAACGATGTACAATAGATTGATTTTGACATGTTGACGTACAGAGACGTGTGCAGACAGATGTGCAGACAGATGTGCAGACAGATGTGGCTAGACTGGCGGACAACAGGTCAAGCACAAGGGGCACCCAGCAGCGACTTTGGGTCATCAGGATCACCAGCGTCGCGTGTTATCGTCCTGGGATGTGAATCATGTGATAGACTGATCAAGACAAGCCAATACCAATGGCTCAAGCTCAACAAGCGACTCCATTGGGCGGCCACGAGGCAGGAGTCGCCAGTAAAACTCTCTTGCCCGTTTTCAACTTTTCTGTCTCCCGTCCCCGCTTCCCGCTTGCGCTTGCGGCTATAATATGTAAGGTTATTATTAGTCAGGGACTCAGGTTACATAAGTCCGATTGCTTTGGGTCCACCGTGGCTTCCCGATCGAACTCAATTGAACCTCATTTCAAAAAGCATACGGACGGACAGTACTGTACTGCCTTAATATGGCCCTTGTTCAATGCTTCGCCAATGCTTCCATGTCTCGTCTCGTTTCTAGCCCGATTGCATGCAGACCATTGCACGCACTTGCATCCGTCTTCATCAACAAGCCGGCCCCGAGAAGAAACCTCGTCAGTCGAAAGCCTTCGCTTGCGTGGAGAATGAATGCCGCACTACGGATGATTCCATCACACATCGGAGGCTACATGGTCAAAGCAGCAGGTATATCAGCATGCCAACACACTTGTACATATTATCATCGACGACTTCAGCTTCGACCAAGTGCTCACGATTGGTGCTGCGAGAGCTGGGAACGCTACTGGAGGAATGGACAATACGACGGCGCTGGTGGGTGCAGTGACACGAGACGAGAAGTCTTTTGCAGGGCAGGCAGCAGGATGATCGATCCCTGCTCCCTGCCCGGCGGGCGTCTGTCTCTCGCAGAGGAGCCCAGCTGTTGGATCTGACACCACATTGGCATTGATTGGCTCACCTTCTCACCGGTCCCCGCATCTTACAGGGTGGCAAGGGGTCTTTGTGTCTTTGTCTCGCACCATCACGTCACATGTCACGCACTCGCTTACTTACTGAATAGACGCCTCACTGTTGCCCCAGTCGATGCCTACAAATGGAAGAATCTCCGGGGTCTTCCAAATGGCAAGCATTTGGAAAAAGGCGCGCACGGTGTCTTCCTCCGTCGCCATGGCTTTTCGCGCACTGGACTGGCTGAATGAATATCAAGCACTTCTGGACTTCCTTCGAGTCATGAACCAGAGCAGTGTGCGCCAATGCCTGATTTCGGTTATTGAAGTTGCTACGTGGTCACCACTGTCACACGAACACGTGAACTCATGTGTGGGATAACACCATATATCTCCGAAAACACACGCAATACGGAGTACGATACCACCATTCTTAGGTGGAATAAGATGGCTGGGCCTCGTACCAAGGCCCATCCCCTGCAGACCCAAATCTGACAATTAAATCAGGGATCGGTAGCAGGCCGTGAATCATGTGCGTCAATTAAAAGTGTGTCTCGATACCCAAAGCCTCAAGTGTTCGCAGACACTATTATTAGTACTGTCTTTTAGTTTGTCGCCAGGCACACCAACAGACGGATGTTCTAATGTCTCTCTAACCCTGGCACTTGCAGTTTTCGATTAGAGACAAATGCGCACACGCTCAACAAAGAATTGTCTACGAATAGAGAAATGAGTAAAACTGAGCAGCGTCAGACGGCCGGGACCGCCATGGCATTCTCAAAAAGCCACGACGCAATTCGACCAGACAGGCAGGCAACAACAACAAATCATCTTGTGGTGTGACGGGTGGAAGAATAACTAAATAGCCACACCGATTCATCCCAAACCAAAACAAGTCCTTGGGTCCGCTTCGATCGGGCAGCCCACGTTATTACGTCTTTGTTCACTTTCTAATGAGCCAAGGTCGCAACGTCTTACTCGGTGCTAGCCAAGAGACATCACCCCCGGCCTAGGCCTTGCGCGGTACCCCTCAGTCTGCTCAAATACAATCCATCACGGTGCCATGACCTTGCCCTCCTCACCGAGTCATCTCTTTTTCCTCCAGACCTCGACTATCGTCGCCATAATTCCTGCTAGGGCATCGCGACCGTCTCGTTGCCCATGCACATCGGCAGCACGCCTCACGTATTGGTCCGCGTTATCCGCCATCCTTGTCCGGTGACGGACGGGCACATCGAGCCACAAGAGAGAGCAACAGCAAGAGCAAGCAGCAAGCAGCAAGCACCACGCAGCAAGCACCACGAACCCACGAACCAGCACCACAGAGGTCAACATCATTACTTGCACCAGACCTTTTCTCTGTCCGTCCACGGGGCTACTGACGCGCGACATACCACTCATTCAGCCCGTCCATTTCGAACCGACATCGATCTTCTCATCCAAACCTGGTTCCATCGCTAACTATTCTCCATACTTCCATCCCCCACCACCCCCGGCCGCCCTCTTGCCCTATCCCCCATTCACGGAGTTGACTCCACTGGATCTGAATTGCTTTACCTTGACTTCACCCGGACTCCGTCCAAGCCTTCCTTGCCCGCCCTACTACACCCCCTGTGGATGCACAGTTTGATACCGGTTGTTACGGAGTACTGCTACTGCTAATAATACCCATTCTCAATCACGGTGGAGACGTAATAGCGAGCTCACATCAATACCCCTCCTCCCCGAGTGAGTGCGTTGCAGCACAACCCTTGATCAGCAGCTCGCAAGGTTTTGCGGTCTCGCCGCGCCGCCTTGTCATTGCTTGTCTCTTGAGCAAAGACGATACCTCGCTTTCCGCATGCTAGTACTTTGAGTCTTAGCTCAGTCTTGCACAACTACTATACTAGTCTTGTCCAACACGCCCCGTTTTCGCGCAACAACCATCATGGTGAGAAATTCCCCGTCCTAGCTATGATCGCTCTCGCGGCAGCCCGCATGGATATATCACCAGCCTCCCTCCCACTCTCCCATTCTGCTGCTGTACACTCACTGCCTTGTGTCGATGGCGCGACGAAAGTGGATATCCTCACTCTTGTCATCTCTCTTAATCTCCTATTACGCCCCTTATCTATCATTCAATGAATCACAGCAATAAATATTCATCTTGGTGAATTTGTCACATTGGTTGTGGCCATTCAGAAATCGCCTTGGCGCCTGCCCCATTCTTTCTTACGCAAGTAAGCACCTCACTAACTTGTTGGGCAAACAAAGGAACTTACACGGTCCTTCATTCATAAGCGACCTCAGCCCTATGCAGGCTTTGAGGCATCACCTCTTCCACAACCTTCATCCCCCATTTTTCCGGAAGAGGCTTTTGAACAGCTCCCATTTGAGTTTCAACCTTCCATTGACCACGACTTCTTGTCATATGGCCAGACATCGAGTTTTGAAGACTATTATAGTTCCCAACCGGAGCACACACCAGCTAAGCGACGGAAGCTTGGAAACAATTGTGGCGTCATGCCTCAGAGATTTTATGATGTGCCGCACCAGAGCAGCCCCGAAAAAAGTGCGGGTCTCATTCCGTATGAGAACAGCGGCAATGGACAACAGTTTCTATTGCCTAGATGGGCAGAGCCTGTCATCCCACACGCCCAGAGCTTGGCCCAGTTTCCTCGACGAGTGGCCGAAATGATGTGTGGTGGCTGCGGTATTCATGCAGATCAAACAGATGGTATGACTGTTCTGTTCCTCTGTGCTTACTATTTCCTTTCCTTTCTTTTCTCTGGGCTGTCCGCGAATCAGTGATTACTAACGGTGGGTTTCGAGTTTATCGCGCAATGCCCGAAGGGCAGATTCAGGCCTATGAGTCAAATCAACCATATTACGCTGAGAAGCAGTTAGCTATGGAACCTTCCGCCGTTCAGGAGACAATGGCTTTCACTCTAGTCGACACGGGACTTGCGTTGTACGAGGGGCCATTGACACAAATGACACCGTCTCTTTCGACATTCACGCACACGGCACATTTACAACCACCGCCAAACTTCCTCGAGGGCGATTTCCTCTGTCACCAAGACTCTGGCTTCTCTGCTTTCTTCCCCGATCCATCGGTGAAACAGGAACCCGGAGCCGCTAGCTCACCAGTATTTGAGCACGACGGTCTGACTCAGAGTGAGCAGGCCCAAATAGACTACGGTATCGGCAATCTTGGCAATATAAGCACAGACGTGTCCCCTACCAACCACAGAGTGGGAGTCAACAGTATTCCCCCAGGAGGATCGAGAATGTTAATGACAGCTGGGGTTCTGATAGAGGCAGTTCCTCAGCAATCCTGGACAAATGCCGCTACCCATTTCCAGCAATCGAATTTTGACATTCTGCTCCCAAATCAACGGGGCGGAAAACGTGGCCCATTTCGAGACCCTACCCTTCGAGAGCAGACAGCCCAGACACGAAAGATTGGATCGTGCATTCGATGCAGAATGCAAAGAATACGTGTGAGTAGTATTCCGGGAGGTCTTTTTTTTTTGGTGACCCTTTCTTTCTTGCGTGACGCAGAAGGCCAAACATTCTACATGTGATTGACTCGACGCTAACCAGCTCAAGTGTGAACACAATCCAAATGAACCTGGTGGAGCATGTCTTACTTGCAAAAAGGTTTCCAACACCAAAGCAGGAAGGTTCCCTTGCTTGAGGTACAAGATTACAGATATCCAACTTTTTAAGCCGGGACAGGTCCCAGGATACGAATGGACACGGCGGTGGACCAACAACATATCTGATCCAATACAGAAGTGGGCGTCGCCCGACGTCAAATTCATCCGCATCTCGACTGGCTATTCAGAGAAATGCATCGAGCTGCAGGTTCGCGAATTCGTCCCTCAGGACGGCGATAAATTGGAACGCACATGGGTTCATCAGGGAACGAGAAAGTCCGTTCCTGTTCCTCCCTATGCCCTAATGGATCTCGAAGATGGCAAGTCGGCGTATTTGAAGCATATTTCGGATGCAATGGGTGACACGCTTCAACATATAGCCAGACGCTCGAGCGGTCTGCTGAGGAAAACATATGTTCAAGCTTTCCGAATGTATCGAGATACTACGATTCCTGAAGATTGGAAGCAACTTTTCGATTGGACGTTTCGATTGTGGACGGCTATACGGCTTTCGACAACGTCAGATTTCATCGTGGGCGAAGAGAAGCTAGGGATGTCGTACAATATTCTGGACACTACTAATCCCAACCACGGAAAGATACCAGTTCCACCGGTCCTCGGCGCACAACTGGACGTTGTCATGATCCACCATATTCAAACAAGACTCAGACGCGAGCTGTTGGACAAGCTGCAGAAAATGGTTCTAAAGAATAAGCAGAGTACTTGGTTTGTGACTTACCTGGTCACCTTCATGCTACTACATAATGCGGCACTGATTACGGCCCACGATGCAGCATATGCCCGAAAACATGGAATCAGGGTAAGTCTTGATGAAACCAAAGAGAAGGAAACACGAAAAAAAAAAAAAAGAAGGAGAGGAGACGGGGAGTAAAAGAGAGGGAACTTGGCAGAAAGAAGAAGGGAAGAATCAGGCAGAAAGAGAGAAGGAAAGAAAGAAAGAAGAAGAAAAATACACAAGCCCACAGCCTTAACGGCTGCCATGATTGCATGTGACTTTGGAGTCGCAAAAAGACTGGCGGAATGTTCAGCGGGCGAACCTCGGAATTTACCCTTTGCTGACCAAAGGTCTGCTTTCAGCGTCGATTTGCGCGTGAGGATAAAGTGAGAGAATACCATCTTGGTAAGACTGGACGTTTATTACTTGTTCCTTGTTGTCTTGTTTCAAGTCAAGAAGTACCGTTTATGGCTGATGACGGGACCCCTTTTTTTAATCTTTTTTTTAAAATTACTACAGGGGCAAACATTCTCCTCGCTCACTTTCACTACTGCAACAAGGGCTGGTACCCATTTTCGGACGAGTGCAAGGACCAGGATCTGCGGACGCTTGCAGATCTCAGTGACGACAAAGTTCAATTTGTGCACGAGACGAGAAAATTCGCCAAGGAGCACGGTAAGTCCTACTCCGCACACCGCCGGCATGCCTGAGGATATATGCAGCATTTCACTTTTCCTTGGCCGCCAAATGAATCAGATTGCTGGGGTGGGGGCTAATGCGCAGATGGTGCAATCCAGAGCGAGAATGGGAGCAGCTGCGAGAGCGCGGCGCTTGGGAAGAGGACTACTTTTTCGTGAGCCAGTTGTTCCAGGAAAACTGGCATCCCCGGTCCGAAGTTTGACTTGTTTCTTGATTGTATGGCCAGCCGAGGCGGTGAGAGGGAGGGCATCGCCTGGACAGAACCGAGAGGTGAGCACAATCTGTCTATCTGTTGCATGTTGTATTTCATGCTGTTTTTCACTTGACATGGTTTCGTTTCTGCATTGGTGGGTGAACGCAACTGTTGATCGATTAATCGAGTCCCGAAGACGAGGACTATGTGGGTAAGGGTAAGGGAGGGTATGGGAAGGACAGTTGCAGCAACCCAAAGTGGGAAAGAAAAACAGCGGAAGCCAAGCCAGTTGCTCTCATCTTTGGAGGTTTCACCACGACGGAGCGAGCGGGCTGATGTCGCTTTGCTTTCAGGTAGGCATTGAACTGGCAGATACGGGCGGTCCTGTGGCCTCGGAAGTTGCAATCAATGTAAAGCGAAGATACAATAATACTAGTACAGAGAGGCGGCAGCCTGCCGTGGACGAAACGAGTCAGAACTTGGTAGCAGTCCGAGCTGAGTTCTCAACTATGACCTAAAGGAATATCTTTCCTTCTCTTTTCCTTCCCGAGAGAAACTTCTTCTTTCCTCTCCTCCCCCGTCCCCGGCCTGACACCGATTTCACGGTCCGAACGGCTGCCCGTGGGCCGTTTTTGTTTCTTTTAATTTCACTTCTGTCAAGCAAGCTGTTCATGATAGTCGCCCGCAACAAAGTCGCTTCCCGGCGAACCTGAACCTGGCCGCCACACGTCGAGGTCTGTAATACTATTATGAAAGAGCTACAAGGAAGGTACATGGGGTATATTATGCCATTTTCGTGAGTATACATCTAATTCCATATAGGTTACTAGTTGTAAAAGGTACCTTTTAACCCTAGCACCTGTCTCTCTTATTTCCCTGCCAATATCTGATTCGCTCAACCCCCGGCATGTACGGATTAGACTTGTAAAATAATTCAAGGGGTGAATTGTACGTGTCCCGACACACTGGAACTTAACGGATTCATGATCCCTGTTCCGTGACTGTGTCCGATCTGAATCGGTCTGGACTCTAGACGGGGTTCGGTTCCCTTTTTCTCTCCCCCTTTTGGACCCAATCCAATCCAATTCAATGCCCTGCATTGTTTTCTTCTCTTTTTTTTTTTTTCCTCCTTTCCCTCAAATTCCTCAAACAAGTCAAGGGGCCCATGTTGTACATGGGCTCATGCGCCGGGCCTTGGGTCGCAAGGCGCACAAATCAATCTGTGGTCGGTCTACTCCGAGCCACAATCGGCTATCACGTACCACGCACGGTTTTTTTGCCCAAGTAAGTTTGTTCTGTTTCCGTGCGTTGTCGTCTACTTTGAAGCTGAAGGCTCGCTCACACCACCACCGCCACCACCTAATGAGGGAACAGAAGGGGCACGCCAACGGATCTCATATCCTTGGAAAACCCCCTCGGCGAGTGAATGCAAAATGAGAGAGAGCCCGGGCCACGTGAAACTTTGATGCTTCGACTTTTCTGAACGATTTCCCGAGGCGCGGCGCGGCGCGGCGCGGCGCGTGCTTACCGGCCGGACCACCCCTTCCTTGACTTGTTTGTTGCAAAAGAGTAAATTCCATGTATTGGCCCTTTCTTGTGCGAAGTGGGCTGGACCGAGCTGTTGTGAAAATTAAGATTAAAAAAAAAAACCCGCCATCTTGGTTTGGGACGGGATCCACAGCGGGCGCCGGCGTTGGTCGGATTAACATTACAATCATCTCGGATCGATATCGATCGTCCAACTCTGTCGAAGGCTCGAAGCCGGGCGGAGCAGGAGCCGCCCGCTGTAGGTAAACCCGGCCTTCTGGGCCGCGGGCGCTTTGCACTGACTGGACTTTGTGTCGGTTTGTTCTGGAGAACTTGGTAGCGGGTGGTAGCGGGCGGGCAGCGGGTGGCAGCGCTGCGCGGGCTACAACTTTGGATCCCAAGGCGCGTCCCGCCTTCCCTGTGACCGGGGTCCACTGCAGCAGCAGCACCCTTGCCCTGGTCGTCTTGATCAACTTGAAAATCACTCGGTTGAAATGCGTCAACATGTCGTGGCCTGCGTCTTCGAGAAGGAGGAGGAGAAGAAGAAGAAGAAGAAGTAAATCACATCCCGTGGATGCAGCTTCTAGCTACGGCGCCTCAGTTTCCTAAATAGATTTCTCCAAGTTAGATCGCAACGAAGTCGCGGAGGCTAACTCAGTTTAACATGGGTGTGGCTAAAGAAAAGGCACCTCTGATCATGACCCCCACACAAGCAAACGCACGCCTTCGTAGTTGCCACTCTCTCCTCTCCTCTCCTCGCCTTCTCCTTGCCTCACCTCTCCTCACCTCGCCTCACCTCGCCTCGCCTCGCCTCTCCTCTCCTCGCCTCGCCTCGCCTCTCCTCTCCTAGTATTTAGTGCACCCAGTGCCTCGGTGATAATACCTTGTCTCCCATCACGATAGCCAGCTTCTTCCCCTGTTCTTGACTGAGTCGGGCCTGTTCAGCATTGGACTCATGGATGGTGCATCAGGCGGCCAGACTCGGGATGACATCGTGAGCCACGCCGCGGCAAAAAACCATGGGCTCGGCTCGCCCCCGGCAGTCACCCGTCTTCTGCATACATTCAGAAGCCATGTTGCCATCCGTCTGTCACCACCCGATGAGATCGGACTGCTCTTGCTACCCAGGGTATCCAAATCATGTTGAGCAAACATGGAGTGGTTGCGAGCTTGTCCAGGAGAAAAGAGATAGGAGACATTGTTGAAACATCTGGCGTGATTCTATAATCGAGTATATATATATATATGTATATGTATGTATGTATGTATATGTATATATTTATACACCCGTCCTGCTCCCCAAGTCCCACGTCTTTGCAACCATTCCAGTTGCTGTGAAGTCTTGTGTCTTTTTCATTTTTACGTTTACGTCGTCTTCGTCTTTCTTCGTCTTCTTCTCTGAATATTCTCATCGTCGAGATAAGCCAACGACACACCCCTAGCGTTGAGGATTCTTCAAGAGTTTCGGTAAGCGTGCCTTTGTGCAGGGCCAAGCAGTTACACAAGACATTGTGATTCTCGACTTTGATTGCTAACATCCACGGCAGTTGAGAGCTCATTACGAAAGACCATGGCATTTGAAGGATTCGGACCTGTTTGTGGACCACAAGCGGCCGTGTTCCAGCCTCCGGCCTTCCCGAAGGCTTTGAAAGAAATCTCCAGTCTCCCCAGAGGGTTTCCTGCTGTACTCGACTCTCCTTTGGCTTGGTCTGGGCTTCACTTCAAGCGCGATTCAGAATATGTGCTTCGCTTGACTGAAAATCATGTGCGAGAGATTGAGTTCGCTCTTCAGAATTTCAAGAGTGAGTCTTGTCACCCCAGCTATGGCATAGCAGGTGACATTCACTTATATAGATGAGCAGAACTTGGCCTAGACGGCGACCTCGTCTGCAGACAAAATTTCCCACTTCCAACTCTTGACAGAGAGTTCAATCACCTTCGCAATGAAATCCATTCTGGAAAAGGGTTCGGGCTCATTCGCGGGTTGAACCCGCAGCGATATTCAGTCGAGGACCTGACCACCATCTACCTCGGCTTGCAGTACTACATCGCCAATGTGCATGGAAGGCAGGATAAGAAAGGAAACATGCTGGGTGAGCAGTGCCCGGCTCCCTCTTGCAATAAGCCAATGCGGACGGTACACATGTTGACGTGATTCTCAGTTCATATCATCGCAGATGCCTCGACCAAGATAAAGGCTTCGCACCATCGCCACTCTACTTCGCCCATTGTAAGAGGATGATGCATTTTCAGGATGCCTGCGTCCGACGTGTGCCATTCCGCTGACTGTACCTTCTAGACCTTCCACAACGAAGAAGCGGGCGACGTTGTGAGCTGGCTCACCAGAAACACTGCCGTCGCTGGTGGCAAGTGCATCATCGCATCTTCGTATACGGTTTACAATGCCCTTGCAGCATCACGCCCTGATCTAGTTCGCGCGCTTGCGCGGTCTGACTGGCCCTTTGCCTTGTGAGTTGCCTGCCCCCGGGCCACGTTAGGCCACCCGTGTTGACAAGGATGACACACACAAAAAAAAAACCTTGCTCGTAGCTGACTTCTGACAGGCCGCGTTTCCATTGCCGACCTGTTTTGTTTTATCACGACGGCAAGATCATTGCCAACTTTGGCAGGGCCGCCTTGTTGGGTAGTGCAAGCCACCCTCGACCAGCCAATCTGCCCAAGCTGAGCACGATCCAAATCGAAGCATTGGACGCCATCGAAGCCATTGCAGAAGCAACCCGACTGGAAATTGAAACTCAAGCCGGAGACATTCATTTCATCAATAATCTGGCTGTTTTTCATCGACGTGAAGGCTTCGTCAATGGCAATTCCTTCATGGAAAAACGCCATTTGGTGCGAATGCGACTTCGAGACGACACCGTGGGCTGGAGCATTCCTGAAGACTTGAGCCACGAATGGACTGAGGCCTTCAACCCAGCACTAAGCCGGGTATGGCATCTCGAGCCGATGCCGGATGGCTACTTTCCTTTGCGATCGCAATCGAACTGAGGTACCGATACCTCGAGATTTTAGCACGCACTGCACTTTCGGCATCACACAGGGGGGACATGGACATCCCGGGAGCATAAGTTTGGTGCATCATCCTTGGTGAGCATTTCTCAAACGTGGACTGGCATAAGTTGGCGCAAGATTGCATAGAAGTGCCTGGTCGCTAAAAGTGTGTTTTTACCTGGCGGCGTTGTGGTTTAAAGAAAAGAAGAGAGTTGTGTCCTTGTGTTTTTTTTTTTTTTATCTACCACTTCCTTTTGTTCTTTCCTCCTACAAAAGTCATTTCCCCCAATGCTCCTTCCTTCCTTCCCCATCTTTCAGTTGGAATTTCCAGCAACATCAGCATTAGATTCGATTAACCTGGCAACAGGCCAACATTAGATACAACTTGTTCGTCGTATGCCGGGATAAACTAAAAAAGTGTGCGCGCCTACCGCCCGGAGTACTACGTATCGACTCCGTATGTATGGGTACTGGTCTGGTACCAAGTATTACAGGTGGCGTCTTCTAGTTATTGGTGGCTGACGTGTAAATAAAGACGATGCTTTCTGCAGTTTTTCTGCCACATAGTACGGAGTACGTGTCCATGTAATAGTCAAGGTGTACGGCAACGGCGGTGAGGCAACGTGGGCTGGCCGGGTATCAAGGTGCCGGGTATCAAGGTGGCTTCGAATGGCTGTGGAATATTAAGCCTTTCGACAGGTCTTGTGTCGTGGGCAATGATGCCCCTGTGCTCCTGGGCTCCTGGGCTCCCGGCTCGCGATCCAACAAGTCGGAAACTTTGCGCGTACTTGTGAGCGTGGAGCGTGGAAGTGAGGCTGTTGTTGCCTTTTTAACCAGCTGGGAATTGCCGAGTGCAAGTGCAAGTGCAAGTGCAAGTCACACTCCAATCACAACTTGCCAGGTACGTACGGACGTATCTACAGTGGGTCTGTACCTTGATGGGTACCCCGGGTGCACTTGCTTGCAGTCTGCCCGTCTTCATCAAACATCATCAGACAACAAACATCAAACATGAACGGTCGACTGCACCAAGAATCTCTCTAGACCACCCTAGAAGAGATTCTAAAGACTTTGCTAGGCTCACTGTGACAACTGGTCGGGTGCGACCACTCCGTACGCCGTCTCCCATGCCGTGGACACACCGAGAACACCCGTCCCCTCGTCCCCTTGGTACCTTGACTAAACGTGCGAGCTGAGAAGTTGATTGCCCCAAGCCCCCTGACACTCCCAGACAGGTTCGGGGGTTGCTCTGGTTCTGAGCCTGACGGGTCCTGGACTGGACTTCGCACGCTCGTTAGTGGGCATCGCCAACATCGCCAGCATCGCCAGCATCGCCAGCATCGCCAGCATCGCCAGCATCGCAAGCTGTCACGTCGCATTGTTTGATGGCTTCTTCAACAACACAGGGGAGTAACCCGCGAGGGCAATTCGTGGGCTATCAGCCTGTACATCAGGATGACGATCATGATCCGGGACACGTTGGGGACGCGGCGCAGGACTACAGAGCGGCAACAGAGCAGACACCGGCTCAGGCTACATCCCTCTTCGCCCGTCCACACCCCTCCATAGCCGAGAGGCAATGGCGTGTGGCGACGTATGTGCTTTCCGCTCTGCTCGTTCCGCTAGTTGGCGCCCTCGTCTTCCTCTCTCTTCCCTTATCGTTCAGATGGGAGAGGAACGATGATTCATGCTCCTGCAGACCGGAAGATGTACCGCAGTACTTTCAGACATGTCCGGAACTATGGCCTGGCCCAACAGCCACAGGGCGCGCTGCGTTCATGGCACAGACGAGGATGTTCAACTCAACAGCTACCTACGTGCCTAATGAACCTCTGCAGACATCGCTGCCGATCGAAGGAATGCCGAGCGGCAATGAGAGCATCTTCAAAATGATGGGCTACCTGTCACCTTATGTGCCCTCTCCGGGTTTTGGTGCGAACGAATTTCCTCTGCCTCATGGTGCGGAAATTCTTCAACTTCAGATGCTCTCCAGACATGGAGCCCGATACCCTACCTCAGGCTCCGAGGTTGCCGCATTGGGAGAAAAGCTGGCGAATGCTTCCAGCTCATTCAAACCTCGAGGGTCCTTAACCTTCCTCCACGACTGGAAATATCAACTCGGTGCTGAGATTCTTGTACCCAAAGGCCGCCAAGAACTATTCGACTCAGGTGTGTGATGTCCCAGGCTTTCAGCCAGTTGCAACATCCAAGCTTACCTCTTTTCACTGGGAAGGTGTCTTGCATAGCTACATGTATGGTGGCCTGTATGATTCCCAGAGCAAGATCATTGTTCGGACAACTGTAAGTAAGCAAGTGACCCATCTTTCGAAGCACACGACTGTGCTAATGAGATACTCTCGATCAAGACGCAAGATAGGATGCTCAAGTCTGCGGAGAACTGGTTGGCTGGTTTCTTCGGCCTGGAATGGTGAGCACGCAGTGTCCTTCCCGTGGGTTGCCATGCTGACCATGACAAGGCGCAACAATGCGACCATCGAGGTTATAATAGAGGAGAGCGGGTTCAACAATTCGCTAGCGGGGTCCCTGAATTGTCCCAATGCAAACACCAAAACACCGGGCAACGAGGCCCGGAAAACGTGGATGCACGAATATCTTCAAGAAGGTAAGTGGAAGAAAGTCTTCCACCCGGCATAGACTGCAGGCTTTGGTAACATGCTTACCTCGCCGCGTAGCGCAGAAGAGATTTCAGGCCATGACCGAGGGCTTCACATGGACAATCGAGGATGTTTATGCGGCGCAGTCCATGTGTCCATATGAGACTGTTGCTTATGGCTTCAGCAAGTTTTGCGACCTCTTCACTTACAAGGAGTGGCGAGATTTTGAATATTCCATTGACTTATTCTTTTCTTCGACAAGTGGATTTCACAGTCCCACTGGCGTGAGTGATTTGCTGCCCCGTGGAATAGCGGTTCCGCTCGACCCTTACTGACGAGACAACAGAGAGCCGTTGGTATTGGCTATCAGCAAGAAATCATGGCACGATTGAAAAACCACACCCTCGGTTACTCGGGATCGCAGATCAATGTCACTCTCGACAACAACACGGAGACCTTTCCCTTGAATCAAAGTCTATACTTTGACTTTTCTCACGATACCAACATTGTGTCCATCTTGACAGCATTCGGCCTTACTCAGTTTGCTGAGGATTTGCCTGCGGAAAGACATCCTGGTGACCACAACTTCACTGTGTCACACGTAACTCCTTTTGGAGCACGACTAGACATGGAAGTTATTAAGACGCCCAAGCCACTATCACCACATCGTGACGGATACCTGCAGGGTGGTGAGACCAAGTACGTCCACTTCATCCTGAATCAACGCACTCTTCCCTTGGGCAAGAGCTTCGCCGAATGTGATGCTGAGCGACGGGACGGGTGGTGTGAATTGGACACTTTCATCAAGATCCAGGAAGGCATGGCCAGAAAAGCACAGTACGATCATGCTTGCTTCGGAGATTATCCTGCCGTGAAGTATGGTGAAGTGACGGATGGTGCTCCGCCCTGATTTACTGTGAAGATTTTGTGGATACGTGATGTATAATAACTTGTTGGAGGATAGGATGTTGCTCGTGAATATCAGTGATTGAATGAAGAAATACATTTGAAGGCGCCTCCGGGGGGCGTCACACACACACCCAACGGCGCTCGTAAACAATAGCTTTTGCGTCTCATCTTGTTCAGAAGGGACACTTTCCGTCATGGGCATTGCAACTCTGGCAGGAGCCCCAGGCTATTCTTGTCTGATATTCATTGGCCAGGCAGTCCAGTCTGACTACAGAAGAGAAATTTCCATCAACCAAAGGATGATTGTGGGAAGGGACACATCACCATCACCATCAGGGCACGTATTGCGCAGGGGTGACTCAGTATATGATTGAGGATGCGAAGAAGAAGAGAAAAAACCCCATGCATACATACGCACACCGGCGTTATGTTTCCCATCTATATGTAACGTGAGGCATGATTTCTACAAGCCAAAAGGGGGAATAGGAAAAAGGAACCCCAAAAAGAGGGTACAAATACCCAATCGTGCTCTCTCTCCAACGCCAACGCCGGCTGTGGAACCACCCCCCCATGGAATCAAGTGAGGGGAAAAAAACAAAAAAAACTTAAAAAAAAACTTGTCGCTGCTGTGATGTTGCACACGAAACCAAACCAAACCAACCCCCACTCTCTCTCTCTCTCTCTCTCTCTAATCGCGCTTCTCATTATCAGAAGGGTGGCCGTCGGGGTGGTGGTCCTGGACCGACGACGCGGGCGACTTGTCCCCCGGCGAGGCGTCGGAGGTGCTGGCCGGACGAACCATGCAGGCGTGCTCCTGGATGCCGTGCTGAGGCTCGATGGGGAGATGGCGCGAGGGCTCCCCGCTGGGCGGGCTCCAGGCGAGGAAGTCGCGGCGCACCTCGACGTAGTCGTAGCTGAACTCGGAGTGCTCCGAGTCGTCCATGCCCAGGAGCTCGGCCTCCTCGCTGGCGCGGAGCTTCAGGCCGGGGACGAGATCGACGAGCTTGGCGATGACGGCGGACATGACGAAGGCGTAGGCGGAGGCGGCGGCGATGGCGGCCAGCTGCCAGCCGATGAGGCGGTAGTTGCCGTCGATGAAGCCGCCCTTGGCGCCGACGTTGACGCCGTCGAGGCCGATGACCTTGCCGGTGGCGAAGAAGGCGTTGAAGACGAGGCCGACGACGCCGCCGATGCCGTGCTCGGCAAAGACGTCGAGGGAGTCGTCGATGCGGACGAGGAACTTGATCTTGGTGCCGAAGTTGCAGCACACGCCGGCGACGACGCCGAGGGCGATGCTGGCCCAGGGGTCGATGAAGCCCGAGGCGGGCGTGGCGGCGACGAGGCCCGAGATGGTGCCGGAGCACCAGCCGACCATGGACCACTTCCTGGCCAGCCTGAAGTCGAGGAGGCACCAGGTCATGGCGGCGAACATGGCGGTGAGGCACGAGTTCCAGCAGGCCATGACGGCGCGGAGGTTGGCGCCAAAGGCGGAGCCGCCGTTGAAGCCGAGCCAGCCGAACCAGAGGAAGACGGTGCCGAGGGTGATGAGGGAGATGTTGTGCGGGCGGAAGTTCATCATCATCTTCTCGTTGCGGCGGCCCAGGACCCACGAGTAGGCCAGCGCCGACATGCCGGAGCCGATCTCGACGGGGACGCCGCCGGCGTAGTCGAGGACGCCGCTCTTCAGGGCCCAGCCGTTGGCGTTCCAGACCCAGTACGCAAGGGGGCAGTAGACGAGCGTGGCCCAGAAGAAGGTGAAGACCATGCTGGGGATGACGCGGCCGCGCTCGGCGACGGCGCCGACGGTGAGGGCAGCGGTGACGGCGCAGAACATCATCTGGTAGAAGGAGTAGAGCAGCGCGGGGATCAGCGGCGAGCCGACCGAGGGGCGAGCCCAGACCTTGACGAGGCCAAAGTGCTTGAGGTCGCCGATGTAGCCGTTGCCCGACGTCTGGCCAAAGGCGAGGGAGTAGCCCCAGAAGTACCACTGGAAGACGACGACGCTGAAGGACATCATGACGACCCAGAGCATGGAGAGGGCCGATTTCCTCCGCGCCAGGCCCGAGTAGAGGAAGGCGATTCCGGGCACCATGAGGAGGACGAGGCAGGCCGAGAGGAGGACGAAGGCCTGGTCACCGGCTTGGTACCATTGATTAAGGTTTTCCGTTCCTTTTGGGCGCGCCAAGTGTCAGCATCTGTCTGTCCCGTCTCTCCTTCTTCTTCAACGAGCGAAGCAACCGAAGCAACCTACTTGAATCACCGCCATACTCATCATCTGTGCCATTGAAGGCGGTGGGTGGCCCCGTGTGGGCGTACGACATGATGTGGAACGAAACGGAACGGAACGGAACCCCAATCTGTGTATCTGTGTAATGTATTGTGTACAAGATCTGGTCAAAAAGAACTTGTTCCTTTCTCAGTGATTTCTCGTGATTTCTCTCCCCTCCTTCCCCCCCCGAAGGGATCGACAGAAGGGGTCCTCGTAGGATCGAGTTCGGCGCGCCGGGCGTTTCGTTCCTGTCCAAGTGTTTTTGTTTCTTGCTCACGGACGGTCTCGCGGGTATTTTGGGAAGAAGGGGTGAAGCTCGATCGGAAGGAGAGGAAGTAGGAAAAGGGGAAGGGGGGGAAACAGGAAAACACATGGGGGGGCAGAGTAGCTGGCCGGTCAAAGTTTTATCTATATACACTTGACAAAGCCGGACTCGTTATCATGGATGGACTATCCACATTTGGCCCCGGCTCGATAAGTATGTACATGGCACATGCAAAGAGGCTAAATTGGCAGCATACAGATAAGGGATTCCCAAATCGGCGGCGCGGCGCAGATCCCCGTGCGTCCGCCCCTCCCCACGCCCCACGGGTGACGATACGGTTATCGTTTGTTATTGAACTGGGGTTGGGGGGCCAGACGGCGCTGGTCAAGACTCAATTGGACCAGAGGGCACCGGCAACCTCGGGCTGTCGGGGGGTTTCAGAGAGATCCCGTTTCCTTATCGTTCCCTTCTCTCTCACAGCAACCCTCACTCAATAGCCCCATGCGTGTCGCGTGCCTTGCGGCTGATCCGGAAACGTCCGCATGAAGCTCACGCGAGTTTTCGATGGCGGCTTCTTGATACGCATTTAGTCCTCCCGAGTCCCTTATCTAATCCCAAGGGCGTGTGGAACCGAGCCGACTTGGGGGTGCTTGCAAATTTGTCAGCCAAGTTCCGTTCCTGACTTGTTCCAGGAAGTGAGTGACGACCAAGCAAGTTGCTTGATGAAGTACGGACTACATACTACTTTCACTGCAAGAACCATCATCAGCTTGCCTTCCATCCCGGCAGCACGAGCCTAACACATTCATTGGGAGTGGCAGTGGCAGTGGCAGAAAATGGCACGATGCAGAATCTCATCGGCCAATGAATGCGGCTGCTGATAAGCATTACGCCGCGACCCGTGATTGGCTTCTCTGTCTGAGACCCGACGGTGCCTCCGCGATCGGGCCAATCACGCGCCGGGGCCCGTTTTGAATCTCTGACAACAGCCATCCGAATCCATTACTGGCCCCTCTTAGCAAACTTGCTATCTCGGGCGAGCGCAAGACAGGACAAACCTGACCCAAAAGATGGGTTTTAAAATCCACCAAGCGTTCCCCCAACTCGCACTGACGTACAGCAGTCCGTGGTCTCCGATCATCGCAATCCGTAAAGGGGCCGTAATCCAGGTGGTCGGTCCCTCCGTAACGGCAATAAGCGACGACGTGTTGTTTCCGTGTCATTGCCATCCATCGTCAATAAAAAAAAACGAGGCACGTATTCGTATTACGTACGGATCGGAGGAAGTCCATCAAGCTTACAACCAGACTGATCTCACTTTGTTCATCCATGTTTGCCTAGGCTGCTACAGCTCGGCAGTTTGCATTGCCTTCATTACACCAAGATACTGCTGATACTGCTCATGATTATCAAACACCTCACCACATAGGCCCGAACCTATTCCGACTTCTTTTCGTTGTCAAAGTAATACATGTCTATCGTGATAACACATCTTGGTATAATCAAAAGAAAAGGGGGGGAAGAGGTGAATCCAAGGCGGCGTACATGTCAGCGCCATGCATGTTATCAAAGCGTAGCGTAGCGCTACATGCTTCAACGCCGCATGATTGGAATACGACAAATACATGAATAAAAAAAACCCTCATCTTCCCTTTCAAATCAAATCGGTATGCTTGCACGAACAAGTAATTCCCTGACGCCATCATCATGTTTTTTTTGCCCACACTCTACGGATTAGAAAATGCACACCTTGCCCGTTTGTTCTTCCCTGCTCAGTTCATACGTCAAGATGTCATGGTTTCGGTAATGGAGCATCAACCTGTAACGTCTTGGCACCGCGCCCCGCTGCTTCTCATCTTTTCTGCCCACGACTCCGTCGTCTTGCACAGGGCTTACGGCCATACCATGCAAAGGGCGCTTGTTCGTCCTAAAGACGGCTTCGTCTGATTCCCGGGGCAGCACCCATTCCAGGCGAAGCCCATGGTGAAGCACACCCGGCCATTTCTCAATTGGATGAGCCAACCGCGTCGGGGTTACGAGCACCACTCGTCCGATTGAAGATCCAATGACGATCAGAAACAGCTCCGGAATATGAACGACCACGTTAAGACGGCTCGTGGCCTGGAAATGAGGTCGCATGGCTCGGCCAGGCGACAGGCCCATCGTCAGAGCATATGGACACAATATGCCATACTCGGGCAGCCCCTTTTGGTTCGCTTTGTCCAGCGGGCGCATTTCAATATCCTTCTCGTACATTCGTAGCATGTGATATCGTTCTGCGAACTTTCCCAACCCGGAGACGTACCCTTGACTGATCTCATTGTGCACTGTAGGTCGTCTCAAAAGCTGCGCCAAGCCCACGGTCTGCCTCGGGATTTCACAGACTTCTCCGCTGTGTGGCATGTACACCATGTCGAGAAGAGCGGGAGCATGATGAGGCAGTGCCCCCTTCAAGCAATGCGAGAATGGCGCCCGTGAATCCTCCATGTTACCTGCTGTGCTTGTGCTGACACAAGAAGACTGGGATCCATCGGGAGGTGTGAGCAGGTTGGTGAAAAGGGTTTCAAGAATTATGGCCGTCTCTGATATAGGGACGTCCACGTTTTCGCCCGGCACAGGTACCTCGCCTGCCATGGTGGCGGCGACTGGCGGCTCAACTGCCGGTGTCGTCAACGACTCTTCAGTCTGCTGGCTGGCCAGTTCGAGAGGCACGTCGCTTTCGAGTGTGACGCCGCCGCCGCCGCCGCCAGCATCAGCAGCTGTGATGGGATAGAATATGCCGTTGTCGTCATCATCATCATCATCGTCTTCGTCTTCGTCATCCTCTTCATGTTCGTCGGAGCCGGAGTCGTCAACTTCTAAGCGTTCATCCAGATCCTCATCCTCATCATCGTCCTCGTCTGACTGGCCAACGGCGTCAAAATCAGAATCGCCATCGGTCGGTTCATCAGCCACGCCTGCAGGGATTGGGTTATTCGTGTTGCTGGGCCGAAGTAAGGGAATCGGGACCACTGGGTGCGTGCACGGATTGTCGGGTAGGTCGCGAATGTACCGGGCAATATTCACCATTGGGTGCGGGCTAGCTTGAAGCTTGGGCACTGTCTCCAAGTCTTTGAGTGGCGCACCTAGAAGTTCCTCTTCTGAGTGGACGGTGAGGAAGTATTTGTTTGCCAAAGCAAGAATGCCCCAGCCGCGTGACGACGCAGGCCAGAACTCTTCACTCTTGAGAAGCGAGCTGGTTGATGGCATCACCTTGATGGCAGCTTGTTTCGGGTTCCAAATATCGGCCAACCACATTGCTCCCTTGATATCAATGGCACTGATCTTGGTCGCGTTGCCATGTTTGTCGTCCACAAAACTGATATTGGGTATGTTGCTGGCCAAGGGGCCCAGGGAAACCACAATTCGCCAATTACGAGCGCGACGGCGCACACGCTCTTGTACACCCTCGCAACAAGAATCGCAATCACAGTTTAGTGCTTGCGGCCCTCGCGCAGCCAGGGCGGGAGCAAATACTGTCACCTCAAAACGGTTGGAGCTGACGGCAATCAAACGTGATTGTTCATGTATTGCCAGTCCCCATGCTGAAATGCCTACATTTTCTTGGAAGAATGGCTTCGGCGCATTCCATCGACTCGCCGACGACGAAGACGTCCGTCTCTGTTTCGGTGTCGCCGCGAGTGGTATGTCGGATTTGCGAAGAATGTATTCGGCGACATCCTTCGTGTAAAAGGCAGTGACATCCCCATCGTCATGACATGTGACGACTATTTCTTCCTGCCCTAGCGATCCAACAACCAGATGGTTTATCATGTGGGGAGAGTCGGGATCGAGATATCCTCCAATCAGGTAGGCAACTCGGCTCGGATAGGTCATCAGTTGAGCGTCAGCATGTCGGGGGATAGTTTGTCGGGGTACACTTCGAGGGACGTAAACGAAAATTCTAGACCTGTAGGCTGTAAAGTACAGCTAAAAGAAAGGACGGAGAGCGAACATGGTCAGCCCCATATATGTCATTTGTCAACGCGCCCAGGTGGGAGAACCTGGAGGAGACTGGATGCACACCAACATTACACTTTTGCGACAAGGCAGTTAGATTGTTCCGATATGGTTGCATAGAGGGAACCAGCTTGTAGATGGAACTGGCAGGCACATCGTCAAACTCGCTGTCTTCGCTATCGGAACCGGGCCAGTTGATGGGCAATTCGGCACCTGCGGGATGCAGGCCCATGGATATGCGCTCGCGATCGAGAATGGCGTTCTTGGCCTCTTGGCCAAACTAAATACGCACATGATGGTGTTTAGCAAGCACGCATGAAGTGAAACCAAGAGGTCTTGGCGAGAAAGAAAGCGAGGGGGAGTGACGAGAAAGAAATAAACTCCACATACCCGATCCGTCGCCGTCTGCACATGGCAAGCCCCGACAGTAGCTGGGCGGAACGGTCTGTCCTTTCCCCTTGGTCTGTCGTCCATGGAGGAGGCCTAGCAAGATGAAGTTGAGACATAAAGGAAGGGCAGGGGTCAAGAGATTGCGACGTCATGCTTTGCAGTGCAGGTGCGTCAAAAGCGTCGCATGGCCACGTGCGCCCGGGGCGGGTGCAGGTGGCCGGCGGCTGGCGGGGCGAGGGGCGAGGGGCAACCAAGATTTGCAGGGAGTCGGATCACGTGGAGCAGGAGGGAGCAGAGCAGAAGGCAGCATGGAGGGAGTGCGTGATTGTTGTTAACAAGGTGTTGGAGATGAAGAAGAGGTAGGTACCCGGCTTAAGTAGGTACCTAGGTAGGTACCCGGCTTAAGTAGGTACCTAGGTAGGTACGGAGTACTATTTCCTGGGTACATTCTAATGCTAGCGACATTGGTGAGTACATACGTGTGTTCGGAGTAGGAGATCCTAGGTCTACTTGATGGGACAGAATCATCTCCTCATCAACTCCACCATATCCCTCATCCTATCTATAATCCAAAGCAGGACTCGCCCAATCATCCTCAACAACCGCTATACCTCTCTCCCACTCTCATTTCCAGCAGCTTTCCCTGGATTCAAAGCCCAGTGCCAAAAGTCGGCAGCCAAACTCCCCGGATATCTCCACAGATTCCCCCGATATCTCGCACCACCGACGGGGGGATGCCTCGGCGCGCCAACCTCGCCGAGATCTACGCCGATGACGAGCGGGTTGTTGATGAAGCGGCGCATGACTGTCTCCCAGTTATGAATCCACTCGTCCTCGGCTTGAGGGACTTCGCAGAAGCCAAGGAGGTCGTCGTTGGACCAGCCCGCGTCGCCCCCCGTGTACGGTGCTGGCAGACGAATTATCCCGCCCGTGGTGACGGAGTGTGTCTTGCCGCATGAAGCTACACTTCTCTACTCTGTCCACGTCTTCTCGATACTGCTGTTCGTTGCAAATACATCGAATCGACTCCTTGTGATACAAAACCCGTGTTCTCCCCGGATTTTGAGAACAAGAGAAAAAAAAAATTACTACATGGATACATGTTAATGCCGTGACGCCCCGCTTTTGTTACGCAATATGTAGAATAGAATATTCATGGCGTGATACCGAAGCCCTCTCCTTTATGGGGATGATAATCAGATAATGGGCATGTTGTCGCACGGTCTGTTGTAATGTATCATGCACCAATGGTGCTCTCCGGACCAAATAGAGTGAAAAATCATTGTCCAGAAGTGGTCAACATCATGTAGCTAGCTTTGGCTTCAGATATAGGGACTGTGTCTTGGCACGATAGACTAGCAATGCATGTCTTTGTGAATACCGGAAGATGATGTCGTTGATTATTGTATAACTCCTATCGTGGGACTGTGTATGATGGTGATAAATTTGAGATATATCGTGACACGGCTCGACTAGTGCTCCTGAATAGCGTGATGCAGACTAGATCGGAAAGCGAGTGATGAGCGGTTAGGTATTTCAAATCTTGTTCATGCCTAGTGGATTCATATTCTCATAACTGTCGAGTCGCGCAAACGTTTGCTGATGGTCCAGTGTAGCTTTCTGGGGTGGCCGAGGACTGGAGAAAGATCTCGCCGGTGCGTGATATCGTGCCGTCCGCCCAAAATACTCCGGCGCTCTTCGTCCGGGGGGCGGGGATCTTACTGAAGAAAGCGGTGATACTGCAGCGCTAAGATCCCTAGAGAGCATTTCGTATGAACGTGAATGATGCGAGTCTTTGTTGTCCTCAAAGCGAGCATCCACTGATACAAACTCTTTCTGCTTGCGACCGTTGCAAAGCAGTGATCCGAACAGTTCGAACCAACCGGTAATCATGGATAGACGACCCATTAGGAAGATGATCCAAACACCATTTAGCTGCCACGTTCGGTTAGCAATCAGCAAGACTGCCGAGACTCATTACACAAGGCTATATGGACGTTAGGAGGGAAAATGCAACGCCGAAAAGAGAACCAACGAACCCCTAGTAAGAGTAGTACAACTGAAACGGTGGCTTCATTGACGACAATGGAGTCCACGTACTTGAAACATGCGTTCTTGTTCCCCGACGAACGGATGAGGCAAGTCACCCATTTTTCGGCAACCCGTGGATCGCTCTTCGCCGATTGCACAACATTGTCTTGGAACACAAAAACAACCGAGAAGAAGATGACATCAGCAATGATGATCAGGACGATGGCAATACCACGCCACTGAAGGGCGATGACACGTTTCACACGACGAGAAGCCTGTCGAGGTGAGACGGTTCGAACGCTGCTGGTGTAGGCGGGCAAGGCTGAACCTTCCGTCGGCGCAGAGCTATCGTATAACGAGGCCAGGTAGACCTTGACGCAATATCCAAACGTTGCAAAGGTAAGGATGACAGTCGCTCCGGCGAAAAGAAGTAAGGGGATCCATAGATCTACGAGACTGTTTTTGTGGTTGATGTGACACGTTGATCCAAATCGAAACGAAACACCACTGAAGACGAGGGCTGGAATGATGCCAAGCAAGGGAATACCCCAGCCAGCAACTTGTGCGAAGACCATGAAGCTTCGTCCCACCAGGACTTGCCAGCAAATTTGAAGATGCAGCGATAGTGAGCGCAGGAAAGCCCACACGACACCGCACCAGCCTCCGAGAAGCAAAAGACCTCCAGATGCGCCACACACTTTGCTGCTCGACATGCTGTGAGGCGTAATGGTGTCGTAACACTGCTCCGGCTGAGCGGCCAGCGGGACGACAAATCCAAGCTGGGGCTGAGAGTCAGTATATTGAAAACAAGTCCAGGGTATCGAGAATATACGCATAGACCTACATTCATCAGCATGACGGCAAGAGTCAGACAGACACTGAGATAATGCCGGTTGGTCTTATCGACCGGCAAGGCTGCCCAAGAAGCCAAGAGATAGACGCAGCATATGGTACTAACAGCTGCCACCCAGTTGGCCACTATTGTCATGGTGTTGAAACTATCCGGATATATCCAGTTGGTCATGGGGCACGGCAGGCAACATTTCAAGTCGTCTGTAACTTTTTGGCACAGTCGACCGTCGACATCTATGACCAGTCAAGTCAGTATATGCGCGATTCTCCATTCGCTGGCATCACATGTGGCAAATTTGCGTACATCCTTTACTGTCGGGAAACAACTTCGAGTCCATGAATGGCGGGGGACACAGGTTGACCCCCGTGAGATTAACCATTGTGACTGATGTCGAGGTACCGATTTCGTGTTCATGTTCTTCTTCCCTCCTTCCAACACAGTAGCCAGGGCGAGTATAATTCGCGAGAAGAAACTTGTTCCCAAAATGTGTTGTCCGGATTTCCAATGGTCCAGAATAGTAATTGGCCGTGGTGAGTACAACAGCTAGATGCAATGCAATGTGGCTTTCCGTATAAGAGTTGAGTGTTGAATTTGGGAAGCGTTTCTGTTATACTCGGATTTATATCTTCGAAGGTTACTAGGCCGACAATGTGGCCGAATGAGCAAAGAAACAGTGGCAGGTGCTTACAACCCGTTGATGGGAGGCATGGCCTCGGTGTGAAGACGGGCTGAATATCCAGAACTCTGGGCCAGATGGGATGCAGGTTTGTTGTTTCAAGGATAGTATACCACGCGCAATGACACGCAGAGAAGAAGCAAAGAAATTCAATATCGAAAAACTTCCAGACACCGGGGAATCCAGCAACGGGCTTGGATAGGGAGCACTTACATATATTGTCACTTGAGGCCGCACCAGGTCCGCCGCGTCTTCTGCGACAAGTTAAACCCGTTGAACCCTGTCCACCCCTGGTCCACCCCCTGGTCCCCGTTCTCTCCGTGTCCACCGACACACAACCTGGCCTGGCCTGGTGCCTCAGACGGGCTGGGAAGAGCCCAGCTACAGTGGGTCAGCACCCCGGAGCTCGCAACTTGTCCCGCTGGGGGTGGCGCCGAGACGGGAGGGCAGAGAGGGTTCATCGAAAGTCTGGTTGGTTGCCTTCATCAGTGGGCCTGCCTAACGCCTGCAAGTCCGAGTTGCTGTACTGACTCGACATCTGAAATGGAGTCTTCAACGTTCGGGCGAGGGCCTCAATGTTCGCCTTGGCGATAGTAAACAGTCCCCCAGTCACAGTCTCCGTGGCATCTGGCAGGGTTTGGCTGACTTCTTCTCGCTGACGACTTGATCGTATTGGCTCGCCCATGCTGTCCCGGGTCTGCCAGGCACCAGACGGCAGCAGAATGGAGAAATGGAGAATGGATTAGTGAATAGGACGGAGACGCGCGATACCAACAACTTACAAGTGGGGAGGCCAGGATAAGCCCCTGATCAGTGAGCAGGCAGTTGACCACCCATCGAGAGCTGTGACAGGACAGAAGATGTGGACGCACAGCAGAGCAACATGGCCGCGACCTCCAATCGCTGTTCGCACTTGCCTTGTTGTCCTGAAGCGTCATCGAAATGGCCTTCCCTTTTGGAGAAGCAGCAGCTCGATCACGGGCTGATTCACGGTCATGTTGACAGGGGGCACTCGTGGCGACCGACATGCAGGGGTCAGCTGTGTCCCCCGAAATCCAATTTTTCCTCCTTGCTCGCGTCTCTGATGTTGTACAAGAGGGTGACGTATCGGGACGTATTATCGGGACGTAGCCCGCTCGGGAAAGGTGTGTGGACTAATCCCAGCTAGCCAAGTTGCTCTGAACTTTAGACTCGACTTGATTGTCCAACGGGAATGGTCGACATGGGATCGCATGAACGAACAGACTAGGCGAGGCCTGTCCAGCGCAGCCGAAAGATGAGGCCTTGGCAAAGAAAGATCAATGAGTGCGAGAGAAAGCCATTTGATTTGTGGCCAAGTACGGACTATAGCCCACCGCTGATATAACAACTGCATCACGGCGCTCTGGCGACATCGTCATGTGAGATTGATACATTCTAGTGGTCCCCGTCAGAGTCCCACCAGAGAACGGCCTCTGGCAGGGCATTTCTGGTGGCGATGGACTGGTTGGCTGCTTGTGCTTCACCCCACGCCGTTCATGCGTTTTCTTTCCGTTTATTTTCCCAAAACGCGTCGGCGTTGTCCAAGTGGCCGGGCCTGTGGTGTGGCGGCAATTATTCATTAGGTGAGTGTCGAGGGCAACCCGGCTGGACGGCGCACGGCGTACGGCAATTGTTTCAGCGTCACCGCTGCCTTGTATCAGTCTCGTGCCTCTTTTTAATTGAGTAGGGACCAGAAGGAATTGCTGCGGAAACTCGCGTGGTTTAGAGGTCGTGCAACTCATTGCCGATGGGTGGCGTCGGTTTCTGCAATGTTTCGGGCATGCCAACGTCCCTATTTCCGCCAAGTTGATCCGTGCCGTGTTGTCTTGTTGGTGTGCTCCCTGTGCGCCGGCTGCTGCTGCATCGGACCTGTCAGAGTACGAGAACAGCATGTCGGCCTTTGACTGGTTGAGCTGCTTCGCGCCTTCCCTCCAGCACTGTCCATAGAGAAGGCCAGGCTGGGTGCCTTGCAGAGATTTCAACCGGCGTCGATTGGACAGAGAAGTCTTGCGAGCGAGCGAGCGATTTCAGCCATTCAAAGTGTTTGCTCCAACATCATTCCACAACCGCCAATGTTCACTTTTGACACCCTCAGGGAATGGGCACTTTGTGGGGTGCATCGACGGATCTTCCAGATGCGTCCCTGGTTTCATGCACGCAGGCAGCATCTTCATGGTACTGTACTGGAAGCTTCTTCGCAATGTGTCCGCCAAGAAGCATCGCAGTGGCTGCCCAGAGCACAGTAGCTTCGGACTTGATGCTGGTCAAGAGCATTGCCTTCCTTGTCCTCGACACACCCATGGCTCTACGGAGTACTCGGTACGGATAATTCGCATGGCAGCTCATCCGGCACGCAATGGCTGGTTTTGAGACGAAGGGGCAACTGACAGATGAAAATCAATTTCTTCTAGCTTGACCTGTCAAACTTCCTGGTATCGGCCCTACCCGCCTGCCCGTGTCAGTCAGTCTACTGATTCGTGGAGATTTTGTCCCGCGCACGACGGGAACAATTATGCGAGGACCTCACCGAAACCATACTGGAGACATAGCTTCGATCATACGGTTACCCGGATTTTCATGGTTTGTGAATATCTCATATCTGGGCCGGGTGAGTTACAGAGGCCATTTCTCGCGGTGATTACAAACAGAACACATGTGAAGCGGAAGGTCCTCCTGTGGCAGTTTCTGACATGGACGTTGCTTGGTGCTGACCTGTTCAAGTGACCCTCAAGAGACTATCTGGACAGGACGTCATTGTAATATTTGCTGCATCAGAACTTCAGTCTCAGAGGTAATTTATGTAAGAGTTATTTAATTCTCCATGTGGCTTGCCCAAGCTCAAACCACACACACCACCCTTGCCCGTGCCGCCAGAGCGTGCATCAAGGACCCAGTTCGCTGACTGCCGCTGTTTTCGACCTGCTTCAATCCTACACTGATTGGGTGGGAGGGGCTGACGCTGCAGGAACACTCTCCGTGTTGCATTATCTAGCCACAACAGATCAAGACCTTTTGCGCGGAGTTTTCCGTGCATGAAGTCGTCGCAATCAATACAGCAACTACTCCGTACATAGCACATCAATTTGCGATGAGAATCGTTGAACAAGGGACTGCGGATGCTGACAGTACTAATTGCAACATCATACTTCAACAGGGGCGCTCAATGATTTATTGGTCGATCTTGGGCAACTTGGGCCATAATGCACAACTTGACACTTTGTACCAAACGCAAACACTATTATGTAATGCGGAATGCGTCTCAGGGTGGCTCAGGTTGTACTTCTAATAGCACTATTCTTGTCACATTTGGACCGCATGTGCTGCGGCAAGATCCAAGGCGGATCTATGGCTGATAATGAGACACAAACGCTTGGCTATCAGCACCAGAATCACTGACACGTGGGTAGTGTTTCTGAGGATATCAGAATCTATACGGAGTAGTATAGAAATGATATTTGCCGGTGAGTTGAGGAAGTATGGATGACATATCGCCTCGTGACACACAATTACACTTTCACAACAACATATACTTTGGCGAGCGCACGAAGCTCTACACCACATCTCAGTCAATCGACCCCGAATTTATCGACGGAAATCTGCCTTGGCATGATTCCATGTGCAAAGCATCCCAATACTTGTCCTGAATAAGACGTGCAAACTGGCATTAGCCTGGGTGGAGGGAGAGGAGGTGGTTGAGATTCTGCTTCCGGACTACCACACGCCTTTTGAATTTCTAAATTTGTGGCTCGGCTTTTGCAGAGAATTCCTACCATCGTCATATTATCAGCCTCGTCAATGAAACCCCTGAACCTTGCCAACACTACAAAGAAGTAGCTCAATGGGGGAAAAGCAGTACTTCACTTGGTGGGTGCCACCATGGCAACACCAGAGCTCGCCAGAACTTCTCATGCTGTCAACTTTTACGGAGACGAAATGCAAGCCCTTTTCCCTGAGGTCGACCCCGTCCTTGCACCACACTAGGCGATTTCCACTACGAATGCCCTGATGCAGAGGTAGCGTTGAGACTCGACTTTTATCTCATGCAGGAACCAGTTTTTCTCATAGGCAGGGCGCTATTCAACCGCCAAACGAGCCTGTCATCACTACCCTTCAACGCCGAAATGTCTAATAAAGTGACGTTAAAGTCTCACGCATCATGCCCCCTATCACGACTTACAAGCCCTATAGAGCGACTTGGCAAGTGGACTGATGAAGAAGCATGGGCTGGTGGTCTCGGGAATCCTCTCGGTATTATGCAGCTCACTGATTCAGGGGCAGAGGGGTAACTTCGGAACAGGTCATGAAGGTATGTGGATGCGAGTGCTTCGAAAATCCTGGGCTAACATCCAATATGTACAGTGGGTAGGGAAAAAGCATGATGTCGGCAGAAGCGTTGCGATGGCCGGTATAAGGCACTCCATAATACGTGATCGCTGCAGCCATCGGATTCAACCCTGGTTTGGGAAAATACTCCGTGATCCGTATGCAAGCATGTTGATACTCATCAAATGCGCGTCATGATTCTATTACAAGACAACTGGGGCAGAAGCTTTGCATCCGCTTCATAAGAATGACTAGAAGCAGTGAACAAGATATTCGCCATTCACTCGATAGATTTGCCGTGAATCTCCCTCCTCCCACATCCCCTTATTAATTCAATTGTTTTCAGTGTACATGTAGCAACTCTCCTTAGAGAACATGTATCAAACAACTCCACATCGGCAGTTACGATATTTCTTTTGTGGAAGGAAATACTGACTAGTAACTAGTCGCTATGAAGACCAGATTCATGAAAAAAGTTTCCTAGCCTCTTAGAAGAGGGCCGGCTACTTCCCCAGGCCGAATGTCCTGGAGAAGCTCCAAAAGAAACGTCCCAATCCCAGCGAAAGCGTGGCCACGAGCTGTCCAGTTTATCCGCAGGCCAGAAGACGCAGTCGGCTCATGTTCAATAGAAGAGCGGTTCCCATGCCCGGTCAATATTGTCCCAAAGGCTTGATACTGCGCCCCTTGTCCATCGGCCTTTCAGCCGCTGAGGTTTACGACGGCGCTCTGGACGGCCGGGAGGTGTGTCATGCAAAGGGGTTGCTCGCAGGACTTGCTGCTATTTCAAGCTTATTTGAACGAGGGCATTTAGAAACTGGCGTCTTCTCGTGAGTGGGTTTGGGGGCGGTAAGGCCTGAAATAGGCATGTGTTCTTTTTTTTTTTAGAGGTGAGCCGGGTTAATGGTTCTGGAAATGAGTTGCTAAGCTTGGATCAGCTTTCTCCTTTTGCTTACTTGAAATAAAAGCAAGGTCGTATAGTAGATCCAGTCTCTTATGATTGATTTTGTAAAAAAAAAAAAAAAAAGGTATAAACCTCGATAAAAGAAAGCCATAATACAGGGTAGCTAGCTCTTCTGCTCAAGTCTCGCAGGCATATTTTCACTTGTCTTTTGGAGTTTACTAGAATTGGACCATGTACCTTGACTTTGGGCGACTTTATAAAATGACTCGTATGGAATGCTACAACCGCAATCGATGGGCTCCATGGTCATACATGATTTTTGTTGCTGTTCACAGCGCCAGCTTCTCTTCTACAAATCAGCCTTGTCAACCTGTGGCACGTCGCCGTGGGTAATCTCACGAATAAAGTCTGGGTCTGGATCAAACATCATGACGTGGAAGTGCTCAACGGCGTGGATGGACTTGAGAGCTGCCCAGTTCCTGAACCACATCACCTGGGCGGGAGCTTCAGCCAACATCACCCGCTATGTTATGCAATTTCCCAATGTAACAGACAAGAGTAGGAGCAAGAAAAGCAGGGACAACTCACGTGCTTTGCAGGAACCCGTGACCGAAACGTCCTCGTCACGAAATCATCAATCTCCGTCCTGGCCTGCTCGGTCAAGTCCCCTGTTGTCGAGTTCGCCTTGAGCTCGAACTTGGTCCACACGACCAGGTGAACGATGCGCTTGTCGATACCGTAGGGCCAGTCGTTCCAGAGTATCTTGATATCATCCACGTTCTGGAATGGTGTTGCCCGCGGCTGGATGGGCTCTTGCCAACGCAAGCGCTCCTTCAGGACGAATGCGGCAATGCTGCCATACTGCCTGGCTAACTTGAAGGTGAATGCTTTGTAGCGCCGCAATTCCGAGGGGACTCTCTGAAACAGCTCAAGCCTGTTCTCCTGGATTATGGCGGCTACCTCGTCCCACGTCAGGACACTGAAGGCGGCATCCGGCGTGCCGACGATCCGTTGGTCTTTCTCACTGAGGCCCATGAGAAATGGAGGGCAGTCAGCTGTCAATTCGGTTTGAGGGCAGTTGACTTGCCAAAAGGGGATGACGTCGAGGGACCCCATTGTCCAGACGACGGGGGGGGGATGTGGGCGGTCGTGGATGTTGTTTGGTGGCGGACAACTGGATTGACATGGGGTTTCTTGATTGTAGGTGTGTTCGTCTATCGGTTGATGGGACACGAAGACACGATTGAAAATTGCGATTCCCACCATGTGTCCCGCGATGCGTCCCACCGGCGACGTCGGGAGTTAATAATCGACAAGGCGGAGATTGCTTTCAGATGCAACGTACCACTCACAGTTTTTGAACCGTCGCAGTGATGACAGGAAGGAGATAGGGGACGTGATGGGTAGATGACTGGCTGCCATGCATCCCTTTTCTTCGTTTGGCAGTTATTGTTGTCAATTCGCCTAAAAGCTGGCGCAGTATTCAGGATCCTCGCTCTAATCAAACATTGATTCAATTCGAATGAAGTGTGAGTGGTGGGTTGCACAGAGCCGCTGATTTGTCCACTCACATCCAAGCTGTGGACCCACCCTGGGCCACCTTTTGGCCTCTGCGCTTTGGAATTACTCCGTACGGAGTACGGACGTACATGTATGATAATCCGTACTTCCCTTTGAACGGCAAGGCCATCACGATAACAATTGTTCTATGGAGCAAGCTCGGTTCGTCTTTTGCTAGGTCCAAAGCATGCCCGGATGCTCTTCCGTTTGAGGCACATGTAATCCGTACGCTGGCAGCACGCCGTCAACATCAATCTCCGACTTGCCACCTTCTTTCTCCTCGCTGCGGTGCTTGCTGGCAGCATCACCTCTCTGACGTCAATCTTATTCGCCCCTCTTTGTCCCTCCCAACCCCAACAGCAACGGATTACGGAGTACGCATTATTATTACGGATAAGAACCGTGAGAATTGGGAAGCTTGCTTTGCTTGACGGGAGCCACAAATAAAGGCTACAGGGGCCAATAATTTGACAAGGCAGCCCTTGCTTGTCAAGTCGCATATTATTTGATCTTCACCTACGGAATACGGAGTACTCCCTCCGTATGTACGGAGGACAAGTTGTTACTTGGAAGCTCTGCCGGCCGCACCCCACCAGTCTGCCACCTTCCCCCTGCCCCGCCTTTTCCTGGTCCTTCTCGTTGGCGACAACCTCCTCAGCCTTCACCTCTTCTTTCATTATCTCGTCCGTGTCTTCAATTCAGCTTTTTTTTTTTATCCTCACCGACTCACCGAGCCGTTGCGAATCTATTCTTCTGCTTCTCTATTCGGCAGTTTCACGCCTGTTTCTGTAACAGAAACCTCCCAAGTCCAAACACCTACTCCGACTCACGAGACTGATACATACAATGGCCGGCGTCGTCAAGAGCGCTCTGCCTTCGCACCTCAAGCCTGTTGCTAAGGAGGGCGATGACAATGGCTTCGAGAAGCGCCATCACGGCAAGACTCGCAGCCACATGGTGAGTGAGACTGGATTTTTCACCATCTTGTACAGATTCGTTCAGCACTGCTTCCATTTGCCCCCCCTCCCCGCCCCTTTCCATACCCGGGCCATCTACGACGGATCTGCCGCTCCTCTTCAGCGTCGTTTGCGTGCTTGCCCATGGCTTGACCGTTTACAAGCTGCCAACCCCGTTCGAAGCTGCCATGTCCGAAAGAGCTGTGGGTATTGTTTCCCTAGACTTGGGACAAATGCTTGGCTGCAAACTCGCTTGCACAGTGTTCCCCGTTCGAAAGACATCGTCGGACCTGATGCGGTGTGATTCTGGCTCGTGCCGTCCGTCAGGCAGTGAGTGGGGCACTGTCCATGGCCGACAGCCGCATTCACTGTGTTCTTGTGTGGCCAGTGTCGACATGCAAACAAAAACTTGATCATCCCATGTCCTTCATCTTATTTTACTTGACTTCGCCTCGGACTACACTACATAAAAGCCGTCAACTGTCGTGGGTTTGCGCTCAGTCTCGACCCTGTTTCCCCAGCCAACCGCCACATCCACTGCCAGAAATTATGCCTCATTCACATAGAGTTCGAAAACGTCGACTGACCAGACGCCTCCAGGCTTTTGAGAATACCTCGACCAATGTTGCTGCTGCTCAAATGCGCAATGCGCTGACCAACCTTGCTGAGACGGTCGAGGACCCCAATGACAAGAAGGTGCCGTATTACCCCCCTTTGTGAGGGTACGCCGTACATGACAGCTTCGGAGGGTTGTGACTGACTAGTCCGCACTCCTATTTGTCAACAGCTTTTCGAAACTGAGATGGACAACTTCTTTGCCCTTTTCCGGCGCTATCTGAATGACAAGGCCAAGAGCAATGCCGTGTAGGTGGACCGACCCAAGCTCATGGGTTTGACAAAAGGGGCAAACCAAACTGACAAACAAATGTACCTAGTGACTGGGACCGCATTGCCCCTCCCGCCCAGGGTCAGGTCGTGGACTATGAGGACCTCGCCAACTCGGAATCCGTCAACTTTCTCAACAAGCTCGCCGTGCTGAAGCTCAATGGTGGTCTGGGAACCTCCATGGGCTGTGTCGGTCCCAAGTCCGTCATCGAGGTCCGCGACGGCATGTCCTTCCTCGATCTTTCCGTCCGCCAAATCGAGTTCCTGAACCGGAACCTACGACGTCAACGTCCCTTTTATCCTCATGAACTCGTTCAACACCAACGACGATACCGCCGCCATCATCAAGAAGTACGAGGGTCACAATGTTGACATTCTCACCTTCAACCAATCCCGATACCCCCGAATTTACAAAGACTCGCTGCTGCCAGTCCCCAAAGACTTCAAGTCGCCCATCTCCGAGTGGTACCCTCCCGGCCACGGTGACGTTTTCGAGTCATTGTACAACTCTGGCATCCTTGACAAGCTCTTGGAGCGTGGCATCGAGATCATCTTCTTGTCCAATGTGGACAACTTGGGCGCCGTTGTTGACCTGCGCATTTTACAGCACATGGTTGAGACCAAGGCCGAGTACATCATGGAGTTGACCAACAAGACCAAGGCCGACGTCAAGGGCGGCACCATTATCGACTACGAGGGCTCCGTCCGCCTCCTCGAGATCGCCCAAGTGCCCAAGGAGCACGTCAACGAGTTCAAGTCCATCAAGAAGTTCAAGTACTTCAACACCAACAACATCTGGCTCAACCTCGAGGCCATCAAGCGTGTTGTGGAGAACGACGAGCTCGAGATGGAAATCATCCCCAACGGCAAGACCATCCCCGGAGACAAGAAGGGCGAGTCGGATATCTCCATCTTGCAGCTTGAGACGGCCGTCGGTGCCGCCATCCGCCACTTCAACAACGCCCACGGCGTCAACGTCCCCCGCAGACGCTTCTTGCCCGTCAAGACCTGCTCCGACTTGATGCTCGTCAAGTCAGACCTCTACACCCTCAAGCACGGCCAGCTCCAGATGAGCGCTGCTCGCTTCGGCGACGCCCCCCTGATCAAGCTCGGCGGTGACTTCAAAAAGGTGTCCGACTTCCAGAAGCACATCCCCTCCATCCCCAAGGTTCTCGAGCTGGACCACCTCACCATCACCGGTGCCGTCAACCTCGGCCGCGGGGTCACCCTCAAGGGAACTGTCATCATTGTCGCCACCGAAGGCAGCACCATTGATATACCTCCTGGCTCTATCCTGGAGAACGTCGTCGTGCAGGGAAGCTTGCGATTGCTGGAGCATTAATATCCCTGGCCGCACAGCCCAGAGCCATTTCCCCATCAAATGTTTTACTTGAAAACCCAATCGGTTACTGCTGATGAGAAATGCAACATGTTTTGAAACAGCAACTAGCCTAATGTCAAATCGTCTTGCTTCTTGGGCAATGTCCGTGATCGTGGCCAACAGGTCAGAGTGGGGGCAACTAGCCAAACAAAGCACATTTCACGTGCATATCTAGATGAAGACGGGTTGCCCAAAGTCCGCGACGCGACGCGACGGCGGTCTTGTAGGATTGACGAGCAGACCCTATTTGACTGGATGGAACGTGGGGGAATGGGAATTCTTGACTTTCCAGTCGCAACATAACGCGCGCTTACTACGAAGTGTGAATCACAATAGTAATGAATGGTTTTTTTTTTCGTTTCTGTCTCTTCTCTACTAAGCTACTATTAAACTCACTTTTTTTCTTGGTCTTCTCTTACTTGATAAGTGGAACCAATTCTCGGTGCAAGAGTCCTGAGTTTCAACGTGGTGCACAATGACGCAATTGTTGATACTGCGTCAAGATGATGGAATGAAGGATGTCAGCAGCTCCATTACTCGCCGTCTTGGTTGAGCTGCTTCCTGGCATGAGAGGCAGCAAATCACTCGGTGCTTCTATTCTACCAACGTTGGCTGACTGAGTGGGGGGGGGGCGGTGGCTGCCACCAAGATCAGACATGACGACGGCGGCTAATGATAAGCACTGGCTGGAATCTTCTACTTCGGGAATGGTGTCGTGGGGGACGCGCGCTGGCCCGGCGCAGCCGAAGGGCAAAGCTTGTTGAAGACCCAGCGACCTGCAAGACGCAAGACACAAGATGCAAGACACAAGATGCAAGACGTAAGATGCAGGACGGACGGCGACGATGCAGGACGCAAGATGCAGGACGGCGACGATGCTGTAAATCCCAGTTTGCCACTGCTGGTTCGGTTTCATCCGACGTGACCATTGTCTTGTCGGGTCAAACGGCAAGTGTCGCACGTGTCGCACACACTGTGTACAAACACAAAAAAAAACACAAACCAACCACAAACCCAAGCCAGGGCCAGGGTCAGGGTCAGTTGCAAAGTTAAAATTGCTTTCTCTCTGCCTGACAGGGAGGGTCAATCCACCTACGCGATGAGGAAATTGCCGACCCTGTCCTCGTGGATATCGGCTTACTAATTACATACAAGCTTGCATCGACAAGGTCTGCCTGATGGAACAGCCCAGCAGCCCAGCAACCCAACGGACGGGCGGAGCCCTCCGTGCTACATAGGGCTAATCATTAGGACGGTGACCAATCCGGACTGGTCTGGCTGGCGCTTCCTTGTTGTTGTTATTTTATTGCCCATGTATTCACAATAGTCTTGTCCAGCGCAAAGTGCTTCTTCAAGGAAGACAAGGGCTTCCCCCAGAGGCTTCCCCCAATGGGCCCTTTGAGTGCGGTAAGGCAACAGCTAGGTCAGGGGCCCACATCTTCTTCAATACTTCACTAGTACCTCTGAATAGCCACAGTCGCAATAGGGCTGCGGTGTGTGCGATGTACCTCTTTGTACTGACGGACCTTGTTAGAACTTATATTATAGTGAGATTCCCACCTAAATTAAAGTACTCCTTAGCCACCCTGGCTGTGATTGGTTAGACCTGCTTTTCGTGACCTGGCTGTTGCCTTACCGAACTCAAAGGGAAAGGACGGCTTCTGTCTTTCCTTTCTGGTGGATGGTGTGGACAACCCAGCTTTCAGGGTCAATTCCCTTCGCTTCCGTTGCTTTGCTGCCATCCACATCCACATCCGAATCCGCGGCGGGGGTGGTAGGCAGACGGACATTGTGATTTGTTGTGAGTGAGCGAGCGAGGTGCGAGGTGCGAGTATTATGATCATTTTTTGCTGGAATGTAACGAATGGATGCGCCTCGGCCGTGACGGGGAAGGGGGGGGGGCGCAAGCCTTGTCTGGTCTGGCTCGGATGTGGATAATTTGCCGCCTCATTCATCCACAATCCAATATCCATCCGGCTGGCAAAGCAGATTGCCGTGAAAATCTATTTGAATCCGGGGGCGCGCCCCGTTTCCTCGCGCGCTCAGCTCCAACTCCTCTGGACCTTTTCGAAACCTGTCATCCTCACCTTTCGTCACACCCTCGCTTAATAGTTCACATGTAAGTGTTTCGGAACACCGCACGGCCGGCGCTCGTTTTCTTCAGCCCTAAGAGGTCAAGGCTGGCTGCCTGTGGCCATGGCTCCTTCCTTTTTCGCTGTCGCCGTCGAGTCGAGTCGCAACTGCTTTGTTTGCTTGCTGCCGTTGACTCGACGTACGCCAACTCGCCGTTAGCGCGGGCAATAAAAAAAACATCAAGCAAGAAACGTTTCAGCTAACCTACTTTCTTTCTTCCTTCGCAGTTTGCTCATTTTCTCTTCCTCCACACTCACTTCACCTGGTCATTTTCCATAAATCCATTCACAATGAAGTACGCCGTCGTTCTCTCTGCTCTGGCCACCGTTGCCATGGCCGCCCAGCCCAAAATCTTGAACAACGACTTCGACGTCAAGGAGGGCGAGAGCTTCACCCTCAAGTTCATCAACTGCCAGAGCGGCTGCACCATTTCTCTCCAGAACGGTCCCCCGACCAACACCAAGGACGTCAAGGTCTTGACCTGTAAGTGGCTTCCATGTGTTCCGACTGTCGACTGCTGCACGAGACTGACCTTGCCCAACTCTCGACTCTCTCTCTCAGCCGCCGCCACTGGTGATTCATTCAACTTCATCCCCTCGGATGTAGGCTCCGGCACCTACAACTTCAAGATCACCAGCAACGCCAACCCGGCCGAGAGCAACTACAGCAAGCAGTTCGTCTACACCGGCACTGGCTCTACTTCTGCTGCCACCTCTGGTGCTAGCACCACTGCTCCTTCTGCCTCTTCCGCCAGTGGCTCCTCAACTGCTTCCTCCACTGACAGCAGCACCCGGTCTGCGACTGAATCTGCCTCCATGACCACCTTCACCCAGTCTGCGACTGAATCTGCCTCCATGACCACCTTCACCAACTCTTCAAGCGCTTCCACCACCTCTGCTCCCAGCACCACCACCTGTAAGAAACAGCCACCCCCTGTCTAACCCTCCTTCCCTCGGCCAGCGAGAAATATGACAACTAACAGTGATTTTCTTTTCAAACCGCTTAGCCGAGCGATCCACCTCTACCCGAACCACTGCAAACGCCACCACCACCATCCCTAACGCTGGTGGCCGTGCTTCTCCCCTGGCTCTCGTTGCCGGTGCCGTTGCTGCACTCGCCTACCTCGGATAAACTGTTCGAGGCGTAATAACACATTGAGCAAGGTATCTGCGCAGGGCAAGGCATCTGTTTCGACAACGGCGAGCTTCTATAGTATAATATTAATTTCCTATGGGCGGTTTATTGGAGGGACTTCTTGAACATACACTTGGTGGCCTTGGATCCATTTTGCTGGTGAGCTTCTGTGGAGATGAGCATTTCCCTGTTTGGCCTGCCGCTATTAGTAATGCATAATACAAAATCGTTAACACGTCGTTAACCAGAGTGCACTGCGTTCTGTCCATGGCGACTTGTGCCTAGTTGAAATTGTCTTGCGCCGAGTAAAAGAAACCCCAATAACAGCAGACTTGAATCCCTTCTAGAATGGTACAACCGGTGGACCCCCTGTGGGAGACTTTTCTACATGGTGACGTGGACCATGCGAATCTGCATCTTCAACGCCCCTCCCGCATGTGGAGTAGGCCGCATGTGGAGTAGGATTGATGCAAAACAAGAAAGAAAAAAAAAGAAAAAAAAAGGGGGGGGGGGTGGCAAAGAGTTAACCAACCCTCTGCCTACTGGCTCGTGCTCCTTTTGGAATTTTCCAACATTCTCGAGAATGTCTCCCCACAATATCCCGATGACAGGATACGGGTGCCTTCGCATCACGTTAATCCGCACACACACAACAAAAAAAAACCCCCGAGTTTCTGTCCATGCGCAATGACGCAAGTGCCACGGCGTTGCCATGACGGGCACGCATGGAGGACTGACTCGAGCAAGGATGACACGATTCTTGATTGGACATGAGCGAGGGGGCGCAGGCACAGTGCTCGGATAAGCTGCAGGATAAGTCGGTACAGCGTGAACAGGAAGAAGCAGGGAATCGGCATGGGGCTTGTTGTAGTACAGTTCACTGTCCGTTGCTACTGCTGTCCGATTTGCAAGTCAGGGTAAAGTGTCCAGACGACTTGTGATTTCATGTCATGCTCCAGCAAGCATCCGCCGATGCTGCAGTTCACGTCCAGATTGAAAAATATCGTCATGACCAAGTAACAAATAGCGTGCCGTCTGCCACCATGTTATGTGCTCCTCGTTCGAGAAGCCAGGACTTGTATTTAATCCCTCCCGTGCATTATGCGGCAGGAGCTGAAGGACAGGGGGGATTGAGCGATTCTACGGACGTCTGTTGGCACGGAGTACATATTCTATGGCGTGGGGTTGCCTGGCCAAACACAGCCCGTGCGTACATGTACATGTGCAGTCTAACCCCTGAATGAATTTTACAACTACGAGCCCCGTGCGGGGCAGCCACGATCAGCTCTTCGTGGCCACGGTAAACATTAGAGCTGTTAGGAATAATACAGGGGCATTCACGCTAGTAAAAGATACCAAGTTCTAGTAAGATGCATGTAATTCAAGGTACCTTTTACCTTACTTAGTGCTAAACTAAGCCACGGAAAGACCTGTCATTAGCCTACTGCCCCTGTTGTCCCATCACCATCCCATCCAAAGCCCAGGAAAATACCCTCTGCTCGTCGATTCCCTATTGGCCCCAGCCCTTGGTCTCCGGGCAAGCTTTGCTTCCCCCATCATGCATTCGCATAGGACTTGCATAGCCACTTGGATGATTCGGAGGCGGAGGCATGTTGGGAAAATCCAGGTTCGTCGAGTGCCAGTTCCATAATGGTGCGAGCTCTCCTAACTGGGCGTCCGAAAGGTTTTCGATATTGAAATCTGGACCCGGATCAGCAATTCCTTGCTGGTACGCATCCACATCGGCACCTCCCGGCTCCTGTGTGGTAGAGAAAGACGCCATGACATCTTGATCTTCCACGCTCGTGGGTGGTGTTGTTTCGGATGCGCCCGACCACACGGGCTGCTGCTCGACATAGTGTCCGAGGTTCGGCGCTGCGGATGCCGAATGGCCCTCAACAGCCATGAAGCCGATGTTCTGAGGCACACGTTGACGCTGCGCAAACTCATGTCCGCCATAGTTGTATTGATGTGGTGCCATATGACTCGGTGGTGCTGTGTTGTTCGTAGGTACAGTTGTCGTCGGCGCCGATACTAGCTGCACTTGTTGAGACGTGACAGACGTGGTTGCCCTTTGCGTCGTCAGTTGGGGCTGAATGGCTGGCTGTTGCGAAACCAGACCTGTAGCCGACTGTTGATGAGCCACGGACGCCGATCCCGTACCGGACAGCGCTGGTGAGCTGGGCTTGACCTTTGGTCGCTTCACCTGTCGCTCTGAACCATTGCGCGGCACGTTCTCTGGCAATCTCCTCACGAGTCGCTCGAGAATATCGTACGACGTTTTCGACGTTTTGGAAATCGTGTTTAGTTTTCTCAGCATATCCACGGCATCTCCGATGGCGGGCAGGATTTGCTGCCGATTCACAATAGTCTGTTCAGTGTCCTTGAGAACCGCGGTGCAGAGCATGGCGGCTGTGTCAAAAATGGAAAATACAATGAAATGCAATCGCCCGTCGCGATTATAGACCTTGTCCACCCACAACCGCAGGGTCTTCATGAGCTTCAGAGAGTACCATATTCCCACATCTCGAATCTTGAGCTCATCATGAGGAGATTCCCAAGTATATTGCTTCACCATGTAGTGTCGGATGGGATTAAGAATCAAGAGACACGCCATGGTATATACATAGAATCTATGCGCAAAAAGCCAAGGACATTTTTGGTCTTTGCTCGTGTCTGGGTTCTCGAATGAATATTCCGGCGGAAACTGATCAACCCATTCCTCAATAATGACTTTGTATTCTTGGACTTCAGCAGGTGCAATAATGTTCTTGGGCGCGCTGAATCTTGATGCCAATTGCCGGGTTAGACGGGATTGCATCTTCATATGAAGCAAGGGAGAAACTATGTGACCCTCAAGGGTCAGTTTGGGCAGCTCAGCATCGCAATCAGTGCGATCGATGATCTTTGGTCTGGAAAGGCCGGAAGAGATTTGCCTAGCGAGATGCTGCTGTTAGTTTCGCGCTTTGAAAATAAATATGCACATAAAAAAAAAGAGAGAGGATATCTAGTACCAGTCCCAGGTGTCCAAAATACACCAAAGCCTCCTCCGCATCTCCAAATCAAAGTCCGTGACGCTGCCCGGATGAGGTTCTTTGTGATACCCCAACTCTCGAGCTTCCAGTATCGCAGCACTCAAAACGTGCCATGCTTCGAGAAACTTGGCCTCGGCTTTATACCAGTAGCATGAGTGCAACAGCCGCTGCACGTTGAAAAAGTGATAGTGTCCAACGGGAATTACACTTGCCAGTTCTCTCATAGCCGCATGAAGCTGATCGGAGACCACGTCCAAAGTGTCTCCTAGTTCTCTCTCGAAAGCCTTTTCACTCGCAGGCTCCACATGTTGCAAAGCACAGGCGCAGATGATGGCCAGCAAACACGTATATTGCAGTGATAGCGGTCTGTTTTTGAGCCGCCGGTCCCACCAAATGTGATAGTCTTGGAGGAAGACCGGAGGATAAATGATGTAGTAATGGTAATTTATGTCACCGAGGAAATTCTGCATCAAAATGTCTGCGGTACGGCAACGGGGAATCAGCATATGCCAGCAATACAGCGAGTGAGTAGTCTTGGAAAGGAAAGCACCTTACCCATGGATTGTCGTTGAGGGAGGAGCTTCAGCACTCGCTGCATCTGGAGTGATGAATCGGCATCGACATAATCTTGCTTTGGTGCGGGCTGCTCGGTCTGCAGGGTGCCGGTAAGCCGTATTAGCCAAAACAACTTCATTGCCCGGGTGCTGTGACAACTCGCAGCATCCCCATCTACGAACGCGGGATGGCAGACATGCGAACATACCACTCCATGATCAATTCCTAGTGTGGCGTAGAGACGGGTGGCCAAGGCATCGAATCCAAGGGCATCCTCTTCACCTTTGCCTTCGGCAGTCCCTCTGCTGGCGTAATCATCATGGCATCGCTTGAGTTTCTCTGTCAAGTCGTGGGCTGTTTCATCCAGGACCTGCTTCGAGTAGTTGTAGCGACATTCATCGGCAATTTTGCGTCGTTGACAGCGGTCGCACGGCCATTCTCGATTGCACTGGGCCGCAAAAATTGACTGTCAGTAATGACTACATGGAAAAGCAACTACTCGGATGGTGCTCGTATCCCTTTCGCCCAAGTGTGTTTAGATGTAGAGACTTGGCACAGGGCGCTTTTCGTACAGGTCGAGATGCAAATACGCCCGCATTGGTAGAGTAAACCACACTTGGTACCAGGCGAGTCCATGGGTGAATCCGGCGAGAGGTTTACTCACCTTTTGTTTCCGACGTTGACATTCAGTGCAGGCAGATCGATTGTAAGCAGCGTCGTGCTGAAAATCGTCGACGGAAACACTCGTGGGCTGAATATCAGTCATGGCTCTCGAATCATTCCCTTTTCGAACATAGACCAGGGGGACACGGCAATTTATCAAAGGCCCGTTGCGAGCGAGGAGCAGGCGTCAGATGTGCTGATGAAAGAAAAAAGGACAAGTCGCTATGGAACTCGTGCAGGCATGGTCAGCTCGTGTGAACACTGTGTGTGTGGCTGCGGGGTGTGTCAAGCCTCGTTTATAAACGTGCGGTTCGGTTCGGCCTTTCGGATAGCCGCTGCAGCGCTCACAGCCATCACAGCCATCACAGCCATCACAGCCATCACAGCCATCACAGCCATCACAGCCATCACAGCCGTCACAGCCATTCCCAGAAGGTGGTTGGTCCAAGCCCTAAGCCCTTCAACCCTTGTCGGATCCCACTGGCCCCATAGGCTATAGCCGACTTCCGCTTCCGATTTCTACTTCCATTCGACTCGAATCAGTCATCATGTGCTACCGTTTGCGCAGTGAGTGTATCACACAACTGTTGGAACTATGGAACTATGCGGAACCGGCTTGCCTATACCAGTCGCCTACTCTTGCGTCAAAGAGCTGATAAATTTCCTCGGAAGATTCGCTACTTTGCATGTCATCCTTGCTCGTCACCTCCCGCGGGCCCAGTCCAATCCCATGAGTTGAGTATCACCAATGGTCAAGCTGTATTTCTCCATTTTGAACTCTCCTCAGAGACGAGGTTCAGCTCATCCTGCAGTACAGCACTCTGGCCATCGCCCTTTCTCTTCAACAAGGAGACTATCGTTGAGAGACTGATACGATAAGCTCACCGACACACCAGGGCTGGGCTCCCAATGACTTTGCCACTCTGCCACTCTGCCACATGACGATGAAATGATCGAATACACCAACGTTGATGTCGGGGAATTGGTTTCAGCGTGGCATATCTGCTATCCAGCACAAACCGTCATTCATGAACTACCTATTCCAGAGTCCCGCTTGCATTCCCATCTCGTTTTCTCCCTCTCTCCCCAAAGTCATGTTTAGAACTTCAATAGTAGAGTAAAATTTTGAAATTGTATATTCCCACGCAACTCTAAAGAGGGCCACTGTGACAGGACAAGGCTCCACGCATGCATGTCATCTCCGCAAATTGCAGGACGCCTACTACTCTTCCTCCCCCGCGGCCATGCTTCCTTTCCTCCTCAGATCCCCTGCCTTCAGCTTCCGGACCACTTGATACGACCTATCCAGTTCATTTTCAACGGCAGACCTGATTCTCAACGCCGCCACAGCGGGCCAAACGCTCCTTTCGCCCCTCAAGATCCAATAGTTTAGCGTTTCCCTCGTGGGAGTCTCCAGGAGGCGTATGAAATCGCCGGCCGTCACCTCTGGAATTAATGTCATTGACGCAGCAGGTATTCGCTCGTCCACTAAGAATCTCCGGATGCTAGACGGCAAGAGCTGCAGCGTGTCGAGCTGGCGGAGGCGGTGTCGGACTTCGAGACCAACCATGCGGACCATGAAGGCTGACAACTGGGCAATCTTGCTCCGCGACTCGACCAGAGAGGGACCGTGCATGTCAGATTGCAGGAAAGGAATGAGATAAGGACGGGCTTGGCTGACAATAAAGTGGTTGACATTGAAGAGCTCGGCGATTCGTTGGAGAGGAGAGTCTCGGTCGGTATAAGATACGTGTGTCCAGTGGCGAAAGTCGGTCGTGTTGGCTGCCGCCCATGGGACGATTTTGCCGTGGACGTCTTTGCAGAGAATGGTGGCTTTTCGGCTGCCGTATAGGGATGACGAGGACGCATTCGACGCCACTGCTGCGGTCCATATCAACTGCGAGAGTGGACTAGGTTAATGACTGACCGGCTGCGCTTCGTGCACATCGGAGAATCGGCTTAGAAGCACTCACCACGTTTGGGGCCGTGATATAGTTTAGGAGAGTCGGCACTCCACCTTGGCCTTCTGTCGCGACGGTGATGTTGAGAACCCTCTTGCTGCGATTGTACGCCTCCTCAAAAGTCAGATCCCCGACATTGGCCCTCACGCAATCTTCCAGCACCGTCACGTCCAAGAAGTACCCTTCTTTTGAAAAGCGTCGAACTCGTCGCATCAGGGTTGCCCATCTCGAACCGAATGTCTGCTGGTGAACATGTCCACCCTCGCTCCTGTTCTTCGTAAACGCTGAGACGTCAATTCCCTCGCCTGTGAGGACGTCGGGCAGTTCTTCTTCAGTGTGTATGGCCACCAGCGCGGCGATCAGAGCTCCGGTAGCTGTCCCCGTGATGATGCGAGGGAGAAGACCACGCAGAAACAGAGCTTTTACCACGCCGAGGTGGCATAACCCGAATATCGCGCCTCCTTGCAAAACCAACGTGCTTCGTCCGAACGCCTGCCTTGTGTCGTGTATGAAGTCGAGCTTCATCTGGTTTGTCAAAACTGTCCCGCCCCCTTGCGAATTGGACATGAATGTCGTGGGTAACGTGCTGATATCTTGCACGGACTCTGCCACCTGAGATATGTACTCCTCGATGAGGTATTTCGTTCCCGAGAAGGATCGATTATATAACCTTGGTACAGTGATGTTTCCAAGATTTCGAACAAGGCCGGATCGGAGGAGGTTGACCAACTGTTGGAAGTGGTTCTCTTCTCGAGCAATGACGAGCGATTGTAGTCGTTCTGTTATGAGCCTCCAGTCATAGTATCCTGAAGTAGGGTTGTTCCTCCTGTAATGGCAAGACTTGTCAAATTCCCAATCCTTCCACAGCAACGACGCGGGCGGCCCTCGTAATCATGACTTACCAGAGATCTAGCCCAAGCAGATTATCCAAGTGAAGAGCAGCCTCCTCCCAGTCCTCAAAAGTCTCCGCATTGCGCAGCAAGTTGAGCCACAGGTCGACGGGATGTTCGCCGGTATACCAACCCACGAGCTTCTGCGCCGGCGTTAGGGGAAGTGCCATGGGCGAGTCCATCATGTCACAGAGAACATGAAAGGGGGAAAGATGAGAAATGGAAACCCACCTTGAACCAAAAGGTTGCCACGTCCACAATGAACCTCCAGACAGCTAGGACCGCCCCCATGATATGCCGAGGGTGATGGGATCACGGGCACCATGCAGAAGGAAGTTGACGATGATGAGGGTGGGGTCGTTGATAGAGCTTGATCTTTCTACATACAGAGGATTAGCTGCGCAGCATTTCCGGGCTTCTCGATTTGTGTTGCTGATGTGCTCCGGAGTTTGGCCAATCATGCCGACAAGCCCATTGGGAGTGCGGTGCGACTCGCGAGCGGTCGAGCTGGTGTGGGCTTGGCTTGCAATTTGGGGAGGATGCTGGGTCTAAGCATGTGATGATGATGTCTGGTCGTCGATGATGACGATGGAGACCGGCCCAAGTCCAAGCGGATACCGTCCGCCCCCACCTGCCAAGTTCAGGTTCCTTGATAAGCCCAAATTCGACAACTTTTGTTGAACATTGTAGCAGTATGTATGCCCTTTTTTCTCTCTCTCAGTTGCCATTGCCGTTCAATCTCTCATGGTAAGAGATGGATCAGCCACTACCTTGTTCAAGAGTCACCGCAGAAAGCACCTAGCCGCTTTTGATTGTTGAACGCATCGTGAGACTATAATATTGCGATGCGTAGCCATCGCAGCCGATACATCATCATTTTGCTCCATTCGTCTTCTTCAACGCCCAATGTAGATAAGCAAGCAGATTTACATGTTGAGCGAGCCTCCCAAACCATTAGTTGCCCACACTTCCGTCTGCATGATGTCTTGCCGGGTTCTACTCATCGTCGTCGTCTACGACATTTCGCCGCCTCGATCTGGAAGACGGCTCAGCACCATCTATCTCGTCTCCCTCAGCATCCTCGTCAGCATCCGGTTCAGCGGTCCTCTGCCTCTTCTTTCGAGCTGGCCGTTCATCCTCATCATCATCCAGAAGTTCTTCCTCGTCATCATCTTCCGCTCCACTGTCCATCTCTTCATCGTCGCTACCAACCAAGAACCCATCGTCCATGTCATAGTCCTCGCGCCGTCCAACACCCTGAGGCAGATCGTCATCAGAGTCATACTCTGGCCGATGTCTCTTGGGTTTGGTGGAGCCAGGCGGGCCTCTCTTTCGTCCAGATCCGTAGCCCCGTCCACTCTCCAAATCTCCAATTGAGAGACCTCCACGGCTTGAGCGTCCCAGTCCGCCATCCATCTTCAAGGCGGCATTTTCGCGTCTACGCTGAGCCTTCATCCTCTCCTTCTCTGCCATTTCAGCCTGCTTCTTCTGCAATTCAGGATCTCTGGTGGTGCGAATGATGTTGTCGCCATCGTTTGCGGGTTTGCTAGCTTGGGCCATCCGTTCGGCCAAGGCTGCCAAGGCATCGTCTCCAACTGCTTTGTTGGGTCGTATGTTAAACTGCTCTGTCAAATGCCCCACGGTCATGAGAAGGTTGCTGCTGAGCTCGGCCGCAGCGGCGTAGTAGTGGCCATCATGAAGCTCATTGTACGGCTTGCCTTGGCCTGGAGCGAGGGCTTTCTTTTGTATTTCGTAGTGCTCACCACCAACAGAAATGGTCAATGAGCCATCACTCCAGCGATAAATATTTGTGTTACTCTGGAGATATCCCGTGCTTTCATCTTTGCGCACGCGTGCGACATGTATATGACTATCCGATTTCGCATTGGCAATGTCGAATTCAGACGGTTTGAAGTTGGCTGCAACGTACTCCTCGGGCAGAAATTTGATGAACTTCGGCACACGCATGACGCGAAGCTGTTCGGAGAACGTTAGCTCAGTGCGACCCTCTAGTGGCTGTGGAATATCTTGGCGTGTCATACCGTTCCATCTTTAGGATTGGGAATCTGATGACGATACGTTTGTGTCGCCATGACAACCCTGTCTCGCGTCTCATGGGGTTGGTTGTCGCCATCTTCATAAGCTCTTTGCCTTGCGTCGGGATCTTCGTCGGGGTCTGAGGCCAGATCATCATCATCGAGGACGCTCTCCTTCGAAGTGGTCGGCAGGTCATCGTCGCCTTCGTCTCCGAAGAGGTCATCACCGACGCCATCGAGCTCCTCGAGGGGCTCTTCGGAGTCAGACATTGCGATGGGTTTATGTTTAAAGAGAGAGAAAAACACGCTTCGATTTGTTGATGCGCAAGAAGTTTCCGAGTGGCGTAATTCTTGTTGAAATTTTGATGATGCTGCTGCAGGAGGTTGAGGTTCGAAAAAAGAGTCGCCAGGTTGAACGCGCCAGGGCTCCGCAATACTTGGCACTATTTGGGTCAGCCTCCCGCTTTTAGTGTGTGGTGGCCCTGGCGTGGTGGTGTGGCAGTGTGTTCAAATCCAGAGGAACGACCATCCACCACCTTGCACTGCAACTCGATGATATCGTCGACTCCTCCGTGTAAGGGATTGTGATGTAGCATTCGTGCGGTCAAGTGAAATGCCTCTGACCATACTACGTGCAGCATATCAGGAAATTCCCCAGGCCCCGAGCACATCTCTATGGACAGTCTGGCCTTCTCTCTGCACACCATTTTGCAGCTTCTTCACTCGTTGTACCAGAACTCCCACGGCCACCGGTCCCAAAATCGTGCAAAGAACAATTGCCCATGTCACGATGAGAAAAATATCCGAAGTACCGTTTGTTCCCGAAGAGGTGGAAAACACATCGTTGCTTTCTGCAATGGACGATATCAAGAACCCGATTTCCCCCCGGGCGACCATAGCACAGCCTATGATGGACGCTGGATACAGGGACCGGGGCTTAGAGGTAGCTGAAAGTGTGGGATTCTGTTCGTCCTGATTGCTCTTACCGCTCTTACCGTTCCTTGTGCTGTTGTTATCGCTTCTCTTACCATCAGCCGCCGCCTGATCGTTGACTGTCGGTCCTGTCAGCACCAGATTACTTGCACAGGTCTGGGGCGCAGCATCAATCATTGGCTCAGTCGGCGACACTACGGGTGGCTTCTCTGTCGGTTCGGTAGCCTTTGTTGCCCATATGTGCCCCAGGCTAGATTTGATCATATTGCGAAACACTGGTCTTGTCCTTTTGGTTGTGCTCTTCCATGATAAAGGGAAAGCAACTGAGATGCGGGCGAGCCAGATGCCGCAAGCTAACTTGGCGAGAATCATCAACATTGCATACACTATACCCTTCCACACTATGTCACCAGAGAACATTTTGGTGACCGGGATGGAGAATCCAATCGAGGCCTTGATACAGTGGTTCGTTAGTAGGAATGATATGGATGGTGAACAATGCAAAGCAATGAGGAAGGCGTACGAAGAAGAACGGCTTCAGAATTCGATCCACTGGAGTCAGGAAAAATCTATCGTAAACTTGTGGCCCCGAGAGAGCTTTGGTGCCTTCGGAGTTTGCGTTCTCTCCGTCGACAGAATGACCGATGACGTTTGTGTCTGCAGATGAGGCTCCCGCTTTGGGTTCATTGGCATCAGTCAAATGTTCAACCCCAGTATCCCACCAGCTGATAGAAGCCCCGGCGATATAGGCGGAAAACAAGTTAGATGTCCCTGCGTAGCCGGCTCCGGCCACACAGCCGAGTAGGATTAGCGTGTGTGTTGAAAGTGCCGTCCGCTCTGATGCCATCAGGTGATTGAAAATGACAGAGACTGATGATTTGCGAAATTGATTAATTCGTCTTGTCAATGGCTTGATAATGAATACGCATGACAAAGGGGCGAGGATAATAAAGGCAATGGATATCAGTAACGGTCTAACAATGACAGCCGCGGTGACAGAGGAGCCTTCTTTTCCAAAGTTTGAGATGACTTGCACCAACACCAGCCCGACGACATCATCCATCATGGCAGCACTTGTAAGAACAACACCGAGTCTTGATTTTGTCAAGCCACTGGTCCCAAGAACAGTAAATGTCGTGCCCAGGCTAGTAGAGCTGAGCGAAGCTCCAGCAGCGAAGCACTGTAAGGGCGTGGCGTTGGTGAGTCTCATGAGAACAAATGATAGTCCAATTGGCATACTAATACCAGTGATGGCCACAGCTACAGAGAACCAAATATTGGCCTTGAGGGATTTCAAACAAGTCGACAAGCCTCCTTTGCTATTTTAGCTGTTGTCCCGTACGACGCCCTTGGAACGACGCCTGGGTGTAGGTGGCGTACCTTCATAAACCAAGAGTAAGAGGCCAAGATATCCAAGTTGTGTTATGGCAGTCTCGACACTTGATTCGAGCCATTTTGACCCGGGTGTTCCCCAATCAATGCCTAGCAGTATCTGCGCAGTCAAGCCACAGTAGAGTACCTGATCAAAAATGGAATTGAGTACATTAAGCAATATCAGAAACGAAGACTGTATCAGAATCGTGGTGATGCCTGGTTCATGGTATGGCAGAGACGAGGTTCCTGACTGCATTCTTGAATGATGCAAGGCACGTGTCCTTTCTATCTTTAGCAGAAGTCAGCTTGTGCAAATGGGCCACCCAGATGAACTGCATCTGCACCTTTTCTGGCAAGCGACAAGGTAAACAATTGACACTGCCTACTGTAGATGCACAGTGGTCGTTGGTGCGGGTTGGGCCGTTCAATTAATTCAATTAATTGTGGTCTGGTAGCAGATGTTGCGAGTCAGCCAGCAGCAGAGTCAGCAACCTGAGCACTGCGCCCACCCACCGTCTCCTGTCCCCACCGTTAACATCCAACATCCGTCACTGTCACACAAACCCCTCCTCCTCCTCCTCCTCCTCCTCCCGTTCTGAGCCCCTCGCTCACTTGTTCCTGAGGGTAGCATTGCTTCCTTTCCTTCCACGCCACCCAAATACTCTTGACTGTTTTAAGCAGTTGTGAAGCTTATTGTACCATCGTATCATCGAATTCGCCCGCCGTCCCGCGCAACCAGACATCCCGTGACGGGCATCCGTCCCAGGCCTTTTAGCCTCCCCTCTTCTCAGCATCATTACTCCTGACGCCTTCACCCTGCCTACTCATCCAAAATGTCCAACCTCTTCTCCGGGATGTAAGTTGCCTTATCTTCTTGTCTTTTGGAAACTGCATCTATCCCATTCAAGGAGGACACTGTCAACGAATCCCGTGTCTCCTGTTGCGGGCTGGAGATTTCTTGTTCTACTCATGCATGGGAGCGGTGAGTCGGTTATTCGCGGGTCGAGTGTCTCCCCGTGCTACATGGGTATTCGACAGAAGTTTTCACACAGACTTTTGGAGGAATTGAGTGCTTCAGGCCTTTGCTGCAGCACCATCTTCTGGAGTCGACTCCCTAGGAAGCGACAAGGGCATATAGCCGAAGCAGCAGGTCAGCGGCCGTTATCTTCAAGAGGCAACTGGAATGACAGATGCCCAATCGCTTCCAGGTAGCAGGGCATTTGCACCTCGTCATTCTGGCTTCAGGATTCTGATGTTCCGTCTTCGAAACATCCTCTCATGACTCTGCTCTCAGTCCACTCGCCACCGGGCCAACGCCGCGACCTTCCAATGCGATGGTGAATAGATCAGTTGGCCGTGGCGATTTCAATCTCCCAGCGCAGGATACCAGCTTGGATGGAATAACTATGGTAGAAATCGAGAATGCGGGAGGTCGCTAACTTGGCAAATTCAGAAATGCCCGATTTCGCGGCGGTTCCGCCAAGCCTACCGGCCAGAAAAGCCCATCTCCGTCAACCGGTGGTCCACCGGCGCCCATAGACACAACTTCTCAAGGAAGTCAATCGTCGACAAACCTCGCCCCCAAAGTCCCTCCACTGCCAAACTCTCCGTCTCTTGCCCAAACGATCGGCATGGATGAATCCAGTGGTGTCATGTCTAGCGGCGACGACATCATCAACAACTACACGCTACCCCGGCCGCTACCGATGTGGCTGAATGCCAACTACGTCAAACACATTGTGAAAGGAAATTTCATGACTTTAAGCGCTCGGCCGAAGACAGTTGAGCAAGGAGAGTGGACTGCTCACCAAGGTACGCGAATATTGGCCGCAGCATAGTGTGCCGTATAATCTAACAACTAGAACCAGTCATTGAACATTATCGCAATCTGTGGAACTTTGTGCGAGTTGTGCATGAGAAGGAGGAGGATGGCACGAGTATTTGCAACCCCACTAGTTGTCCTCGCATGTCAGCTGGAGCGTAAGTTCTGTCATGGCCAGGATACTTCGGAAGGAGGGTGCTTACAAGTTGCTTAGGAATCACTCCTTCACATGGCTCAACAACAGAAGAGAGCCTGTCGAACTCCCGGCATATGAGTACATGACGTTGATGCAGCGCTGGATTTCTGGGAAGATTGACGACACAAACATCTTCCCCACGGACCCGTCCGGTGTATCATATGCTCACAATCCTAGCATCACCACCACCCCGTTGTCGCAGCTGACCAACCCAGGAGAGTCTGACTATATTGGCAAGCGCTCAGGATTCCCCGACAAGTTTTTTGACATTTGTCAAATGATTTTCCGGCAAATGTTTCGCGTCTATGCTCACCTCTACTGGGCGCATTTCACCGAACCATTCTACCACCTCAACCTGGAGAAGCAATTGAATAGTTGCTTCTCTCATTTCTTACTGACAGCTACTGCTCTTGACATGCTCAAGCCGCAAGAACTGGAGCCAATGCAAGCCCTGATTGACCTCTGGGCAGCCAATGGGACCTTCCCACCAGAGTCAAAGGCATACGAGTACGCCAATTTGCGTGCTGGCGAACGACTGCTTCAGTTGTCTGCAGTGCCTCAGTAGAGCAAATTATTGTGACAATCTTATTGTGCTTTTCGGGGATTTTAGGGACAGCATCTACGCTCATGTGATGGGAGTAGCATGGCCCTTGCGTGCATAGGCGAAATGGACACGTACTTATAACAAGCATTTTCCGACGACTTTTTCAAGTTGGATTTGTCCGCTGCGGGCCAGAGGAGCTGCGAGATGGAGTTTCGATTATCAGCATAGTAAGGCGCAGAAAACAAGGAATGGAGCGGCCGGGAGGAGGGGGGGGAGACAGCATATGGACCATTCAACTCTAGGCGTGTAAGTATTTGTTGGCTGAGATATAGCCGTAAATACGGCGATGGAACTCGGTGAATTGTCTTTTTTTCTTACGAGCCAGCTTACACTGGGACCAAAATCGAATGTTCAACTCCTCTTTCTGTCCCCAAGTATGTCTTTGCTCGCAGCCAGACGTCTAGGGGCAAACTGCATTTTCCTAGCCATCCAATTCATCAGAATCGATGATATAGATCTGATGCACTTAAAACGTGGGTATTATTCTCTAGAATTCTTGCATTCCCACGTTCTCCTTCGTCACCGCTAGATGACAACGACCCGTCCCGTCCTAGGCGAATGCGACGGGTTGAAGGGACGGACTAACTCGTTGCGGCGGGCAAAGATGTCTATTTAGGCAAAGGTGATGCAAAACACGATTCGATGCATGTGCTATTGGCTGATGAAACACTGCTCAAAAGGGGTGGCTGGTGTCGCGTTCGGCCTTTGAAAAAAGCAAGTCCCTCGCCGCGGCAAGTAGTGATCACGATGGCGTTTTCTTCATCTCCATTCCTCTTCTATTGTCATTGAACCCCCGTTTTTCTTTTTTCCTTTTTTCTTTTTTGCAGGCTGTGAGAGAATATGACATATTGGAGTTTATCGAAATGGCACTGGAATACATCCGTACACATCTGATCCAACATCTCGACAGATGGAGCGCCTTGATCTGGACGGAGTGTGGTCTGGGAGGTCATGATTGGATTCGCATACCATTCTTGCACAGATCATATCATATTTTGGGGAACTATTCCCGGGACTGTTTTTTCTCGCTCCATCCATCCTCCACCTGCAAGACTTGCAGTTGCGGAAATTACGTGCTTAATCCGTGAGTGTATGAAACTTGTTCACCACGTTATGATGAAGGCTTTGACGGAACATCATCTACTAATCCTCTACAGCCCCTTCTGTCGCCGCGGGCCTCTCGGACTTGCCATGGCGTCTGGTCGTTGTAATCATGTCACCGAGCAGCCATGATACCGCCAACCGAACTCGGGCTAAGTATATACTCCGTACTTCGTACGGATTACAGAATACATATGCATATGCAGTCATTGAGCTTACCCACCTGGAGGCCAAATCCGAGACAGGCTGATGCTAGCTAGTATCTTCAGAGAGGCGGTCAATGACAGGAGGCTGCCAGGGCCAGGGCACGCGCGGCGTCGCGAGAGACTTGGAATAGGTTTCAGACACAGACCAGTGCGTGCAGGGCGATTGGGCGGTCATATGTCGAGGCGTGGACATTTTTAGCAAATGAATTGTTACTTTGAGGCTGCGCCCAACAAAACACGCCTTCTCGCAGGGCCACAATGGAAAGGGGGGCATGACAGCCTGCCCGAGAGCAAGCAATGACTGCGGCATCATGGATCGATCGAAAAGACGGGGGGGGGGTCGATGCCTGACACAATAAAAAGGCGCTGAGAGGGCGATCGATGAAGCTCAGTTGAAATGGGGTGAATGGGAATCAACACACCGACTAATCCGTAGACAAAGGGGTTTGGCATGCAGTAACTACTAGGCCGGCCATCATGCGGCCATGAGGCCATGAGGCCATGAGGCACAGTGGAGCTGCTGATACATACATTGCGGATGGCGCTCTGGTTGGATCACGGCATCGTGTACGGATCAAGGAGTATTACCAGTCGGCCAAAGTGGCGGCCCATCCAGAATCCATCTCATCCGGACTGGTCGAGGGGAGAGAGTACTGTTGCCGGCCCCCCCCGATTGAGGTTTGAAGCAAGGGACTCTGAATGGCGGCAAGCAAGAGGAGCTTTCAGACTCGAGCCGGACTCAGGATAATACCTCAGGCGGACATGACATGCGAGGAGACTAATAATCGGATGATCACGTCGCACTTTCTGAGAGGGGGAGATGGCACTACGGGTCAGGTGGTGGTGTCGACCATAACGTGACTTGTGGGTGCAAAGACAATTCGGGTACCACCAGGGTGCGAATCTGCGGGACGAGTTACTTAACTTGCCTCGCCAAGAGGGACGAGCAAGTACAATTTATCACGGATGACACCCACTGCTCGCATGCGTGCCACATGCGTAACCAAAGAGCTGCTCGGTTTAAAGAGGCCAAAAAAAACGTGTTTGCGAATCAGAGGAGGTATCTTTCCTTGCGTTACAGCTACGGGAGCACCTCTTTCGTTTTAGGCCTAGTTCCTACTGCGCATTTGATTTTTTACTACTCCGTACTCCGTACTGCGCGTTGATCAGTTACAAAGCATGACCCGATGGAGTCGCCTTTTGCCGACCAGTTGGCGATGTTTGAGCCTTTTGGGAGATCAAATGGCACTTTCGAGTTACCATGAGCACAGAAGCAATGAAACACAAAATTGAAGCCGTCCGGCTTCCAATGTCCTTCTAGGTGCTTGCCGCCTAACGGCTCTAGGCAATAGTCCCAAAGCGTCTTGCGTACGTCCTGACGTATCGAGTCGTGCTCCTCTGTGCCAATATTAGATTTGCCCGTAAACTCCACAAGGATTGGACTGCCTCTCCGCGCAGTGGCTGTTGTTATGATAGCTAAAATCACAAAATTTAAGAGCTCTATTCTCACGTATTAGTACTACTAGGGAAAGAAGAAATTGCAGAGATATACGAACTCATTTTGATATAAAGGTGATAGTATTATAGGATACCCGTAAAGAGGATTAATTGGTTGAGGATCAAGAATACGCTTTGTATTAACTATTTGATCTAACTAACTAGAAAAGGAAAGAGGAACCAAGAGAGGCTATCATAACTAGAGAGGGATTTATAGGAAAGAGGGGTTGTGGGCGCACGTGATCAGAGGCAACGTTGCTCGCGGCGCGATATACGAAAAGGGTTAAGGGGTGACCACGTGACTAGGGGCAACGCTTTACCCTAAGTGCTATTTTGCCTAAATATATAGTATAATAGCCATGTTTATTAGGCTGTATGTCTTGACGTTTCATGATTATGCAAAAAAGAAAAGACATAATCAAAACGTGGTCCCCCTGAAACGTACAATGTACGGATTATACGGAGTATTATCCCCTACTTGACGCGTAGTGCTGAGTAGAAATTCAAATGTATAGTAGGAGATACGGAGTACATTCCCGTGTGTTTTCTTAGTACTCCGTAGGAAGCTTTTACTGCACTTCTAGCAGGCATAAAAACTGTAAGGTTGTATCTTGCCCTACAAAATAGGCGTGGAGGCACCTCTTCCGTTTTAGGCCTAGCCACTACTCCGTACTGTTTTTTTTTACTGCTGCGCGTTTAAGTACTCCGTACTCCAGCAAGAGCAACGACCGAGGTTCGTTCATCAGGCGCGAAATGGAAACAATGAAACCCTCCTCGGATGACCAAGCGCGACCTTGTGCTACAAGCAGAGCAAATAGGAAGCAAGGCCGTCACGAAGCACCTAATACAAGCCCTGTCATCCCCATCACCAGGCCCTCCATAAAAGTTGTCCCCAGGGCTTCTCGTCTCGCGGGCTGGATCTGTTTGATGGGATTACGAACATGGATGACACCTCCCGTTACTTTCTTTTTGCCAGTGTTTCTAACTATGTAATCCTGGCCATGGTTTTGGCTCATTGACTGGACTGCACTGGACTGCACTGGACTGCACTGCACGAGATGCCATCATCTGCCTCGTAGCGCCAGGGTGACAGCTTTGTTTCGGCAAGTCCATCGAGCAACGTAAAGCAGCAGCGCGACGTCGTCTTGTGCCTACGTATACCGGAGAGACCAAGTCAAGTGTGATTGAGCCTACGGAGTACGGGCGAAATGAAATCAAATAGGCCGGCCATACGGATTACAAGCTACATGAAATATCTACCTGGTGGGCAGTAGAGCCGCGTGAATGTAAAGTAGTTCCTTGATCATGGAGTTTATGTGTCATGTTTCCAACCAACATGTGAGGATAAAAATTGAACAAGGATTTCACCATCGCATCCGCATCCGGGTGCCAGACAACCATGGCTGGCTCAACAAACAGCCTTTGGACCAAGTGAAGAAGCCACGGCGGCATCTAATACTCTGTATCTGGAACTTTGCCACCACCGCCATATTGCCTGATCAACTCGGAAACCGAGAGTCAGTGGTGTGTTTTCAAGTAACCATGAGTTTCATCTGTATTGGCTTGGATGTATTACGGAGCACTTCGTGTGATTGCTTGATAGCGACCCTGAGCGTGGCATGGTTTGCTGTCCCGTAACATCCTTGGTAATGCAGTTGGAATGGCTGGGCAGCGGCGGCAGCAGAAGCCTCACTCATCCGGGACCGGGAGGAGAAGATTAATGATATTGGCATGGCTGCCCAAGCCAAGAAAGAGCACGCGGGCTTGCTCTGGGCCGCTCTGCCCGCGAGGCCTGTCAGGCGCACCTTGACCCTGTCAGTGAGCACCCCAATTCTTGGTCCCCGTGGCTGAGAAGATAAAAATGGTGCATCAGCGCGGCCAAAGTGTAAACACATCCGTTTGGATAGGCTGGTTTGAGTGTGTAGAATAGTGTAGATGGAACCTGGCGTGAGCTAGTAGTCGAATCACATTTCTTACCAGTTCCGTTAACGTTCTGGCTGGCAGCAGCGTCACAATGACGGCGGTTATTACTGCCTACCACGGTCAGTACGGAGTCCTCCGTTCGGGACCGTACCTGCCACCTTATCCTTCGCTCATCGTGGTACTTCCAGGGTGCTCACTTTGCGGCGGGCCCTCTTTAGCGCCTAGAACCTGAGGCATCCCTTTGCTATCTCAGTCTGACTGTCCCCGCAGACTGCCACACCACACCACCCCCCCGCGCAAAAGACGCCCCCCATGCCATGCCATGATGCTATGCAGCCTATTATGCTACAGCCTACCAGTCAAGTCGTCCGAAGCCCGCAAGACTACATTTACAGACTACATAACCTTCCCACCTCCTCCCCTCCCACATCTTGGTGGATCTTTGTTGCTCACTGCCAAATACGAGTTTTAAGTGCCACGGCAAATAAGCCTTGTTGCTGCTTGCGATATTTGTTCATCGTGTCTTCTCTTCTTCCGTCGCTTTTTTGACCCGCCTTGAGGGACACAGAATGTGTGCTTAGATACCCTTCGTTGACACGACCTTGTGAATATTCGCAAGACTTTTTCAGATTGTGTGAGTCAAGAGCTGGGGATTCACGTCTCTTCCTATTGCGCTATTCTTTTCTTCGTTGCGCCGGACTATTTCCAACCCCTCAAGATCTGAATATTAGAGGCTGTACGATCTGGAAAGCCACCCGCGGATTTCAGACACGCGAATTGGTTTCTCTTTTTTTTTTTTAAGATTTTGTTCCCTTGCTGCCGCATGCACACGCCCCCGAAACCCCTACCAGCCTGATGTTTTGAACAAGGCCTTCGCTGCTTCATTGCACTTGTTGAGGATAAGTTGTCATGATAGCCTATCGTTTTTGTGTTTCTTGCTAAGCACCTTCTTCCCTGAATCTGCTTCACTTATACCTGCTTAACGCCCGCATGCGCATCCTACATCTTGACGCTTCGTATCAGTCGTTCACAGCATTGCGCAGACGGCGTCGACTAATCTGAATTATCGCTACTTAGACCCAAAAAATTTCATTTCACAGCCCTTGAAGCATCCGGTCTCGAATCTGTGAACTGTTGCGCTCCGGGATTCGCCAATCTTCTTCTATTAACCAACTTTTCTGCCCAAGAACTCATCCACAACCACTTGGATTTCCACCACTACCATGGCCTCGCAATTTTCCATGCAACCATTCTTCAGATCAACGCCCCTGACTGTCGACACACATCATGCACAGCAGAAGTACTTCGAGGATGATGAAAAGAGTTGCATGCTAGACGACAACTCTCTTGAGCACGGGACGGTTGACTCTGGTCTTGAACTCTCGCCGCCAATGACGAATAGTCGGAGAGAATCATTTGCCGTGGGCAGTACACTATTTTCACCAAAGACGGAAGACTGGCAGTCTGTAGATATGCAGTCGGTACCATCAAATCCATTCGCAGCAGATTCAAACGGTGGAAGCAATGGCAGTAGCCACAATCCTTTTATCCGTCTTGACCCGACTCACGGCCATGTCTTCTCCCCACAAGGCAATCATTGGGATGTGGGCAATAGTTCTGGTGGAGCACATACTGCGATGCAGCAGTTTCATCATGCACAAGGCACCTTCGATACCGGCGCAACTGTTTTCCAGCGCCCCGTGCCAAATCCCTTCAGCGACCCAGGGAACATGTTTGCATCGTTAAACACCGCTGGCGATCAGTCGATGCCAACATCCCCTCAGAAGGAGTGGATGGTTCCTACCCAAGCCATGGGCAAGAAGATGCAGCCCGGAAGTCCAATAATTCGATCTCACAACGATCTTCGACGAGGCGATGGAATCAGGAAAAAGAATGCACGTTTCGATATTCCCGCGGAACGCAACTTGAGCAATATTGACACCCTCATTGCTCAATCTACGGATGACCAGGAGATCAAGGAGTTGAAGCAACAAAAGCGTTTGCTAAGAAACCGCCAAGCAGCGTAAGTTATCAGTCGTTATGGTATATCTCCACACTGAACTCATTAATCGCTAACACTGGCCGGAATAGCCTTGACTCGAGGCAACGGAAGAAGCAACATACGGAGCGCTTAGAAGATGAGAAAAAAACGTACACAGCCGTCATTACCGATATGGAAGAGGAGATGGCCGCGTTGAAGGAGAAGTTCGACATGCTCATGCAAGAGAAGAACACCCTAGTGGGCTACATTGAAAGAATGACCTTGGAGAAAGACGACATGATCCGCACACACACCATCGAGACCGGCGAGCTGCGAAAGAAAGTCAACATTTTGGCAGACCACGTGCAGCGATTGGAGAGCCAGCCAATGTCGAACACGGCTCCCGGGGTGGCTGATGACTTTTCTGACAATTATGACGGCATGCATGACATTGGAATGCCAGGTGCTTGGGATAACTCAAATTTCCTCAACGACTATTCTTCTGTCCAACACCAAGTCAGGCCACAAATGTCTGCAGTGCAGACGAAGAAAAATGAAGTCACCGTGCCTTCTGAGAGTGAGAAGGGCGCTTCTCAAGGAGGCTTGCTCTTCATGCTCTTCCTCGTTGGCGCATTCGTCATGTCCAGTCGCTCCATGCCGGCTATGCCGCGCGTGTCCGAAGATGTTCGAGCTGCATCTGCCACACTTTTGGACAATGTTTTGAAAGACGCGGGAATCCACTCTCAGTCAGCGACCATGCAATTTATTGCACCTCAGCCTTCTGGATCCAATTGGAGACGTCCTGCTGTGGCTGGCACAGGCATGACTGACGTCAACATGGAAAGCGCCGCGCCATCAATGCTCGAAGAGCTTGGCGACTCTTTGACCCAGCCTACCCAGGAGCAAATGAATGAGCATTTATTTTCCCTTTCAGCAGCACAGTATGACGGTGTCAGCAATCCGGAGTTCCTGCAGAACACCCCACAAAGATCTACAAGCCAAGGTCGCAAGAACTTGGCCGACGCTCTAGCGGCAATGCGCGTAGCCAACAAGAAAGGTGGCGCTGCCGAAGTGTACACACGATCACTATTATGGGAACAAATTCCCAATGACGTTGTGCGAAATTTTGCCAAAATGGTTGCCGAATGCAACAACGCTCACAATGAGCAGCAATGCAATGGATCAGAATGATAACGACATGAAACGATACAGCAAAATGAATCTCACGATGACGAACATGCCACGGCCAGAAATTTTAATGACAGCTCTCGATAGTTTTCTTGTTTGGGAATTTTTGCGCTACAGCTTCTATTTATTCCTATTTCCCCCTTTTTTCGCCTTTTCAACTAGGCCTCTCTCTCTCTCTCTCTACCTGCTTTTTGACATGGCTGTGTGTGTGTGTTACAATCAACAGTCGCCTTTGTGCAACATATCACGGCCCAACAGACCATATGCTCACGCACCGGAAATGTTTGGATTCTTGTCTTCTCTTTTTAGCGGGCAACGTCTTGTGAATTTTATATGACGAAATGATTTTAATTTGAACGGACATTTTTCATCGGCTTCCAGTCTACTGTTTGAGCGAGCGAGCGAGCGTTGGTTTATCCTTCTTTGTCTTCTTGTTTTTCTTCCTACTAGTGAATACTGTGTTCACACTTGTAATTGAGTTTACAGATTCTTCATCCTGCTTCGCGGCCAGGTCCACTCTTGACGATTGCAAGGCACTCTAATAGCAGTTTTGTGAGCAACGCCGCCACATGTCCCGATAGGCCACTGGCCCACTTGATGATTCTTGTACATTGAAACGGGGGGTCTCGGGAGCCGCGGAAGCAGAGGCAATGGACGGGCATGAGAAATGATTGAGGAGTTGTTTTCGGGTCAGGCACGAAAATGACGTGGCCAGAAGTAGGCGTTGGAGGAGGACGTTGGCTGGAAGAGTGGGAATGATGGGGAGGGCTGTACACGAAACAAGAGACTGGTGAGATGACCTCGGTCCATCTGCCATGTGTGGCAGTTTTCTGCTTGTCTTTTTTTTTTTTTTTTTTTCATTCCTCAGTGCCACCTCGTTGACAGGCCGCATTTTTCTTTGTTACTTACGACATGATAGTAAGGGCTGTTTACACAGACCAAAAATGGCAGTTAGCTGCGAGAAAAAAAGAAGAAACAAAAAACGTCAATGTCACAGATTGCACGAGATTTGATATGCAGACCCTGAAAGTTGATTCGTCGTCTGTGCTCAGGTGAGCAGGGAGACAAGGAGCCACAAAGCCATGGATGCATGCGTTCCTTGTGTTCCTTGCGTCATGATGCACATATTACTCGCCAGGCAGCATTCACAATCAGCAACGTGACGGGGAGGATGAGCGAAGAGCTGCAGGCTGCATGCAGGCTGCACCACGACCAGACATGAACATGTCGCCTCCACACCGACATGACATACATGTACGTATGTATGTACGGGATTAGTGCACAGGGCACACCGAAACAGGCAAGTTTTGGGGAAAACTTTTCTTTTTCGCAATGCACCACGATGCGAAAAACTGGGGCATGGTGCCATCTCGTGGTACGCGGTCTTCAGGGGTCCGGTTAGCCGTAAACGATGAATGCCCAAGACTGCGCGTAGTATTTAAAACCAGCCAGCCCGTACCCAAACAGCCTGATGAAGTGAAGGGTGGTGTGGTGGTGAGTAACCCGGGGCACAGCTGCCGTCTCTTTTGTTTTTATATGTGGGGTTTTTTTTTTGTCTCAGACGTGAGTCTCTCACCGCTAGTTGGCACGAGATCTCGTCAACCGCGGTGGCTTTTCTCTATTTTTATTATGAATCCCCCCCCCTTTTTTTTTCTTGTATTCGTCGAGGGGAATGTCACTTCATTGGCCCTCTGTCTTCATAGGTAGATTCTGTAACTTTTGCATCATGGGATTTAATACCTCGTGGTCGGCAGATTGAGATGAAAATGTGCCTGTGGGGCGTTGTGGATCAAATAACGCGGGGCGGCACGGCACGTCACTGGGTTTGAAAAATCTTTTTTTTTTTAGAGCCGTCTCTCGATGCGGGGTTTCGTGCTTTCATCTCCACGTGACAAGAGGTCATGGGAGGATTTTCCATGGCCTTCACGGTCGCTCATTGTATTACATCGACTTGGGGTACGTACACATGTCTTCCATGGAACTACCGATACACATGCACCGTGCCCCCAACAAACGTCTCTACTTCTTCTTGGTCTGTTGCTCAGGGTCATACTTGTCCTTCCATATCCTACCGGGAAAATACACGCGGTTAGCGGCCATCCAAAAACTGGGCTTAATAATAAGCAAACACGACGTGTTTTCTTGAAACGTACCAGGAATTCCCCATCGTCTTGTTCCCGGCCTTTTCGGCCAATCGATAGTACCGCGCCGCAGTGAACTGTGCAAGTCCTACGCTTAGTCTTTCCTGCTGACTGTGGTTTGGATGTTTGGATGGCTTGTGGACTGTGTGTGGTGTGCGGGGAGCGTCCGGTTGCAGCATCCCAGCAGCATCATGCATGCATGTCTGTGACTAAGTTACAGGGCCTAGTGATGCAACCTGTGCGTCCGACAGAGCAATCTTCGTGCCTGACATGGTCGTGCATGATGAGATACATTGGGCAGCAAGATTACGGGCCGAAGCCACGACGTGATTTGATCCCCATTTTGAGGCTTCAACGGTTGTGCATGCAAGACACCCCCGCCACGGGCAATGGGAAAGTGCGAATCGCGAATCGCGAATCGCGGATGTTGGGAAATTCAGCTCACCTTATCTTTCTTGCCTCCGAATCCATGTTCATAGCACCAGGCTGCGTCGTTCATGGCGTCTAGTTTGCCCAGTGGGCTCTTTGTCAATTTATTCTTCTGTCTGACAAAACTTTGTAAAATACGCTCGACTCACCACTGTCTCCAAGATTCGCAGCAGTCTCATAATACTACACAATGTCAGAAAAAATTATTTCACCTTACCATCATCTTGTAATGCAAGTTCTTCGCTGGACCAGTCACGAACCTGTCTGGCTGCAAAGGGGTCTTGCTCGATACCCCATCCGTGACGGAAGCAGTTGGCGAGCTCGTAGATGGCCATGACCAACTCGCCTTTGGCGGCTCCGCCCTTCGTCATGCCTGCCTGAAGAGCCAGCTGCTCAACAGCTGCGGAATTTGATGCAGCGGCAGTGAGGTATTTGACGGCGTTGGGGGGGTCAGGCTCGCAACCCCATCCGTGTCTGTGGACGAGCTTCATCATCAGCACTCGCCACCTCGGCTTTGTCCTTTGACAGAAGAAAACGCGAGCAGGGCTCGCATCTAACCCGGGCATACCTCAGCGCAAGACCATATAAGACTTGACTCAGTGGGTTGTTGGCACCTTTAGGGTCAGCCAACCGTCCAAACATCATCGTTGATTCCGACAGGTTACCCTCCTCGTGTAGACGGATTGCCTGCTGGATGTCCTCATCTATTGCCTTGGTTGAAACAGGTGCTGGGCCAGGACTTCTCTGTCGGCTGTTCGAGCTCATTTGCGACACGTTCTCGGGTATAGCAGGAGTGCCGGGAGTGCCTCGCACCAAACTCTGTCCCGCAAGCATAGTTGCCCTCTTCTCCCACTGTGATTGATCCATGGGATCCGTAGACGCTGTAATCACAGGCAAGTTCTGTGGAACATAATCCGATGACTCTGGTGAGCGGCTCAAGTGCAAGCGCTCCGAGAGTCGTCGTTTGGACGAGTGACTTGCTTGGGATGAAACAGAGGCGCTGCGGTCGCGGCTCGACCGGAATACGTCGAGACTTCGTCGTGGTGAGCGAACCGATTTTTTGGGGGATACTAAGTTCTGGTTTCCACCGTCTCCGGGAGGCTGTATGACTTCTTGGGACGTTGCATCCGTCCGTATGAATGTGAACTCGGCGCCATTCAGTTCGCACATAGTTTCCTCCCGTTGTTCTAACGCTGCATCTTTGGCCTCGTCCTTCTTCTTAAGCATGTCGCGAAGTCCCATGGTTGACAATGTCTGCACTGCAAAAGCTATGGGTTGATGACAGCTTGTCTTGCGTCTTGTGTCTTGCGTCTTGTGTCCTGCGTCCTGTGTCCTGCGTCTTGTGTCCTGCGTCTTGTGTCCTGCGTCTTGTGTCCTGCGTCTTGTGTCCTGCGTCTTGTGTCCTGCGTCTTGTGGTAGAAGAGACGATGATCTCGGCGAGGGGCTGAGCTGTGGCTGGCGGTATAAGCAGTTGAATGCTGCGATTACGATGGACAGAAACGCGCGACGACAACGCCGAGTCCTCTTATCCCGGGGCCAGGCCGTCGCTGGTTGCCTTCTCGTCAATGGAGCATCGGCATCATTCGACCAACGGAGCTGTTCGCTGTTTCAAGACGCGCCGTGAAAAGGGCGGTTACTTGTTGACTGGGTAGAAAAAGAAGGACGCCGCGTTCGCCTTTGTCGTTGGTCAGTGGCATGCAGTGGCATGTTTTGGAGCGAGTACGGAGTGCGGAGTAACATGTTGGCAGGAGCACATCAAGGGTCCTGCTTTCAGCGGAGGGAATTCTCCGAAACGAACGAACCGCTTTCTGTGGCTTGTTCGACGGCATCGTCCAACTCTGCTTGATTCACAATTCACAATCAGTAACGAATGAAAGGATGCAGGGACCTACTATTGATTGCATGTGTGTGTCTTGTGACTCGTGAGCGCGGTTTCCAAGGTTCGTCCGGTCTGAACCAGCCGGGCGTTAACCATGGGTCTGCTGTCTGTCTGTCTGTCTGTCAGCGGACATGGCAGCTGTCAGCCTTGTGTGAAGTGTGAAGTACGGATGAACGCATGGACCTCTGCTTTGTGCTTCATGGCATCATCAACCTTCAAGCAACTCCATATGAAATATATGCCTACTGTTCACGCTTCAATAAGTGACGAGATTCAACATCCCGTGAATAGAAACTACTGCACTCTTTTGAATCCAATTTTTGTTTACACCTAATGAGGGGAACTGTGACAGATCTAGATGACTTCACAACGTACCTCCCCAGTCTTCTTTTCTTCCTTTTTTTTTGGCCGTCGTCGCAGATTTCATGACTCCCAATTGATAATTCATTTAGTCCTCATATTATATCAACGGTCTATGTCTCATGTCTATGTAATCCTTTGCTCATTGTGTCTTCACACAAAGGGATCCATTTGCAAGCGCACTTCAATATGGCACGCACACTGCAGAAAAAGTTCTTCCGCCGAGCCCAGTTGCTCTAATATGCATGGAAGGCTGTCCGACAAAGAAAAAAGTGAAATCGCACGAGTGTCATGAATGCTGGCTTGTTATACAATGTCTTGCCCAGTCATTCAATCTTCTTTTTTCTCCTCATCCACGATTTGTGACTTTAGCAGGGTATCAAAACTTACGATGGGCAGCATTGCGCAACCATGTTTCAAAGCGGAATGAAGTCCTTTTGGTGCTCAAAGTCAGAATCATCCGAGTCCGCGTCGATATACTCTGCGACCTCGTCCGAGTCAACGTCATCTGAGTCAATGGGTTCTTCGTCGCTCGAAACGTCTTCATCCATGGCATCGACTGCTTTGGCGGCCTGATTGCGCAGGACGCTGGCCCTTTCACGGTGGAGGAGTTTACATCCCTTGGTCTTGCATGTGCCGGTGTTGCTAAAGTCAGGGCACTCGTAGACATGGCGCTCAGCACAATCTGCTCCTTTATCACAGAAGCCATAGAAGCCGAACGCCTCGCAAACCAGGGCACCAGGAGCGGCTTTGGAGTGGGTGTATGGGCAGTCAGGTTTGGTGCAGTGGCCCTTTGCATAATGCAAACAATTGGGCACGCGTTCAGGGGTGGCGTCATGGGAAAGGTCGCAGGACTCGCCGTTGGAACATCTGCCGTCCTTGAGAAAATCCTTGCAGATGGCCACCTTGGCTGGGTCGTGTTGGTATCGACAAGACGGACCTTTGGGGCAGGAACCTGTGATTATGTCGTCAGTTGACATGCAATGCCACATACCGGGGCTCGTCTCGGAGTTTTGAGAATGCTCGTCCGATTCGTCTGGAGAATTTCAAGTATTACCGGTCGTTGAGAAGATCTTGCAAGGTTGGGACACCTTTTTGCGGGTTCCGGAGCAGCTGCTCATAGTCAGCATAGCGATCGCCACGGGCTTGGCGACATACCGTTGTGTTTGGACGATTCTATTTGCCACGAGATTGCCTGTCTTCGTCCGATGGAATCTCACACCAGCGACTACAGCCGTCTTGGGTGTTGCTGAACTCCGGTCGTCTGCGCCCGTTGGGACTTCCGTATTAGTAACGAGTTGTGTACTGCGTTATTGATCCCGGAGCTCTTACCAGGAGCTTTCACAAGTTTCTTGCCACCATCAGCGACATGGAAGTGGATGCCTTCAATCACGAGTTCATTCCTGCCTGGCGTTGGATTAGAGTTAGCAGTCGCATCAGCGGCTCTGGCCTGAGTACGGAGGTAATCGTTAAATCGTGATTTCTCGTGGGTCTTGCGATCCTTGAGCTTCTTTTGTCTGGTCTCTTCTATGGCTTTGACACGAGTTTGTGTGTCTTTTTCGTAAACGTTTGCATTGATTAGTTGTCGATGGCGGTCATTTCTAGACACCCAACCCAAGTTTCCCGGGATTAAGCCTGGACTTGACATGTTTGAATCGGAAGCATTTCCTGCTTGGTTTAGATGAAGGGTTCGATGGCGGTGGTTGGCTGGCGGTTTGCCAACTCGGTATGAGGCACCAGGATACGCGCCTCGTCCACGATAAGCATTCCCTCCTTTGTTGAAGTTAGTACCGTAGCAGAGCGCGGCATTTGGGATAAACGGACGCCGATAGCCAGTTTGTAGATGATCTGGCGCAACTCCAGCTTGTTGACTTTTGTGTCTGTTGATTTGGCCTGGGGCCGGTCAGCGACGGGCGCAGGATGGCTAGAATAATTGTGAAATGTGAATACCTGCGAGTTGCCCGATGCGAGCCAACAGGTCTCTTTCTTCTTCGGACATGAGTGCGGCGATAATGAGCGATCGATTGAAAAAGTGTATGCGCTTTCAGTGACAGTGAGAAACAATAACAAGCGTGTTTCGGCGAAATAATGAACAAAGGAGGAGTCAGAGAAAGGCAAGACAAGACGTAACGGCACGGGGCTGCCTGCCTGCCTGCCTGCCTGCCTGCCTGATTACCAGTGCGGAGGGTTAGTCAGCTCAAACTTAATGGCGCCGGCTTGCGCTGGGTCCGCTGGAAGGCACAGACCAGGGCGAGGCTTGCCGTTGGATTTCCACAAACACCAAATTGTCCCGTCAAAAGCCGTCTCCGTACTGGCCAACGATTTCTGGCTCGATCTAGGACTGACTTCTTACACCCACGAAACTTTTTGGCTGTCCAGGAGAAAAAAAAAAGCCATTCTTTGCAGGCAGTCCCCAGGACGCTTAAAGCCATGGCTTCCTGGGATTTGCTAGACGAGAAGAGCGAAGCTGAGCTTCACAAATCCCGTCTTCTCAATGTCGAGGAGAAGCCCTTCAAGCGAATCACCAAACGACTCGCTTCCATCTCTTCTGTTGTATCCAAAACCACGAAACTCAACGCTTCGGCCCAAAACGGGGGCGATGCTGGTGCCCGAGCTGGCCAAGACAACTTGAAACAAGACCTCACGCTCGACTTCGCCGCCTTTGACAGCAGCATCGCGCGCCTCCAGTTCCTTCACGACGCCAACCGACGCGAGCGCGAGCGATATGCTGCCGACCAGCAGCGCATCCTGGCGGAATGCCAGACCGTCCGGACCAGCAACGGACGGCTACGAGAACAGCTAGATGGCGCGCGGGCGACGCTCGCCCAGAGGAAGAAGTTTGATGAGCTAGCGGAGAGGATCACTTCCAACAGATTACTGCGGCCGCGGGAGGATCAGCTTGCGAACTTGTCCAAACTCGAGGAGGAATGCAAGGAGCTGGAACGAGAAAGCGAAACATATAAAGAGACGTGGAAGGAGCGCCGGGAACAATTCAACAGGATTATGGAGGAAGGCATGATGTTGAGACGGCAAATCCGCGACGAGAAAGAGGAGGTCGATCGACGAGAAGGCATGAATGAGGAGGGCGAAGACGAGGTAGACGGTGAGAGGGACGGCACCACGCCGAGGCCGGTTCCCAGTGGGGATGCTACACCACGGCCAGACGGGGATGTGCAGACGAAAGCCGACAATGACGAGGATGCCGCGAATGCTGCGGCGTCGAGCGCGGGAAGGACGCCTAGGGACGGCACACCCGCGCCTGAAAAGGGATCCAAGTCTGCGCCAACGCCGTCTGAAACAGCATCTTCATTACCACAAGGTACGTCGCACTATCTGCCAGTTCCAGATGGCGCGACGCATTCGCATCAGAGCGACCTGGGCACAGCAGACGTCGAAATGGAGGACCAAGAGGAGTCGCGGAGGGCAGCACCAGACAACCAGAGTGAGGACGGAATGGAACTTGATGAATTCAGGAGCTGAGCGTTTTCAATCGTAGCCCTTCCTTCCAGGGGCCATGTACTATCATGTTTTTTAAATGAAAGTGAGATATCACGACCATCAGGGACACCAACATTACTCACCACCTAACTGTCATCCTCTGGTCATGAGACAGACCTATTGCCCCATTCTTTTACTTCAATTCATCCCGTAAACCACAATCGTAGTAGACCTCCATGCCTCACCGGTTCTCCCCCTTTCTCTCAGAGTTGAAAATAACTGGTTCAGAAAAAGAATAATTCAAGATGACTTCTTGGCCTCCCCCAAAACCTTGTTTGCATTCTCCAATCCCTCCGAGCCACCTGCCTCCTCAGCCAGCGCAATCTGATCCTCCAACTTTGTCACGGCCTCATCGAGCCTTTGTTTCAGCGGCGCAAACACGGCCTTCGTTTGCTCAACAGCAGTTTTCTGTGCATCTCCCGAGTTAGTCCGCTCCACTCGGCCAGCCACACATGTTTTTGAAAAAGAGTCGAGGGCCAAAACCGGACAGACGTACGCTCTGCTTCAGCATAAACTCGGCGTTGCCGTCATCGTCGCTGCCGCCCTTCTTGATGCTCTCTTCCTGCTTGACGACTTCGGCTTCTTGATCGGCTAGTTCCCTGTGGTAAGAGGCTTGTTCCTTGAGAAGACGCGATACAGAACTGGCTGCGATGGCGAGTTGTGTGGGGGGAGGCATCTTGGAAGAATTAAGTGCGTCTTGGGTGGTGGGCAGAGCGTAGCTTTAGTGTAGTGCATGTGGATGAAGAAGCCTTTGTTCTCAGGATCGAGAGCAAGAAACTCGCTTTTGTATTAGTCTCCACTTAATCTTGATCGACATGGATGAAATGCTGATTGATGCCTCCTGCCTGTTGTTGGGATGCCAGCGCCGCTCTGGGTGGTGCGACGCAGGTGGACGCAGGCAGGTACGTATACATGCACATCCCGTTTATTGTTCTCGCGAGACAATTTGAGTGCCATCGGGCAACTACTCAAAAAGGCGCAAAACAAAAGCTACGAGGCTATGAGCAACGATTGGACTCGACAATTCTCATTCATTCAATTGGTAAAGCTATCTAGATAGAATCATTCATTCGCCCTGCCTTCCCGTAAGAGCATCCTCTTGCAACCGACGCAAAAACAGCAATAATGGAGGCCGGGTCCAGCTAATCCGAGCATCTGTATTCCAACGCCTCCGCACACACACCAAGTTCATCCATGTCCTTCTTTCTTTTGTTTCTGTGCATAGAGCCCTCCCTGACCGGCAGTGCTCCCAGTGCTCCCAGTGCTCCCCTAGCACAGAAAATGGTATCTCCGTATCCAACACCCCAGCAACGCCCAGCAACGCCATCTGAGAATCCAATAAGCCAATGCCCAAGCAAGTGCAAAACCAGTATAATACACGAGCACGTACACACTATAATTATGTTGGTTCGTCCGTGACAAGATAGAGTATCATCATGTGTCCATACAACAGTCAGGTTTCATGTTTCCTAAGCCCCAACAGCGACTGCAGTCATGCTCACTGCCGCAGGCTCAGGCTCGTCCTGGCTCGAAATCTCGCCACCGGCTTCACGTTCGGCCCAGTCTCCCCAGAGACCTCTCTTGCCTCTGACTCTGATGGCGTCTCCAAGGCCAGGTCCTTGTTCCACCTTGATGGCATCTTTGGTCGCCAGCACAAGACACTCGAAGAACATCTTGGTTGCCTCTGCCCTGGTGGTTTGCTTCTCGGGTAATAGATCTTGAAAGACAACGGAGCTTTTCTTTCTCTTCTCGGCATTTGTGGCAGCCTCAGCCCCGAAGAGATCGCGCAGGATGTGTACAGCATGCTTAGTGCCAATAGACACCGGACCACTGTCTTGCGGATGTACAATAGGAGCCGTTGTTTCGTCGAACGCGTTGCTTGGGCTGCCCTCGCGGTCTAAATGGTGGTCATCATCACCGGCGGCGGGGATTTCCACCACGGTACCATCAGCATCGGCAGTGTGATCGCCGTCCAAAGCATTGCCATCAAACCCAAAGTCGGTGTCATCTCCCAATTCTAGACGCGGTGACTTGGCAGCGCCATGATCGCTTTCGACGTCGGCGATGCCGCTGTCACGCTTCCGCTTGAGCTCGCTCATTCCACGGACAGCATCCAGAGAGAGCATACCTCGAAGCTCCGGTGCCCAAGCCGAGCTGCGACCTTCTGCCATGATCGATGAAACAAATCCACCGCTCTTCTGCATATCCATCAAAGCCAGTAGAAAAGGGTCCCGCGGAAGGAACGAGGCTGGCTTGATGATGCTGTGGCGATCAGCCTGTTGCTGCTTGATCTGATTGCTGGACAACGCAATCTCGTCATCTGGCATCATGATCTTTTGCTTCTTGGCTCGCTGGGCAGGTCTCCGGACAATGGTAAGTTCAGTGTCCTCCTGAGGCTCGTAGAGATCTGTGTGACTGTGACGAGCGTATTCAGCTTCGACTTCCTGAGCTAGTCTCTCGTCAATGTCAGAAAGTGGCGATTCCGATATTCTTCCACGGTCCACATCCGCAGCCGAGGTCATTCCGGGCATGGCGGACTGGTCATCTACGTTGAAGCCGAAATCCTCGTCGCCTCCCATGGCGATGTCGTTGTCTCCTTCAGCAATTCTGACCGGCAAGTCAGTCACGTCGGCTTGGTCTTTGCGGGGCATGAAGTCCAGTTCACTGAAGACATCGTCTTCGACGTCTCGAGCTGGCGGCGCGTCTCGACCCATTTCGATGCTCTGGCTCAGGCCGTCGTCCATGGAGATACCGAAATCAAGTTCAAGATCCAGGTCGTCGCCCATGGGCAACAAGTCATCTGTTTCTTGACCGTTGCTGCCTTGTAAAAATTGGCTGATTTCCAAATCTTCTTGCAGGTTGATGTCCCTGTTGCTGACGCGACCTTTACGTCCGACGGGCGTGGCTGTGATATCGTCGACCTGCGACAGAAGCCAGGAAGCATCCGGGGGTGGCGGTAGCTCTAAATTATCGTAAGGCGTGATGCGATCAGGTAGAAGCAAGGCCTCGCGGTTGGGCATTTGCAAGTTGGCCGCCATGTCATTGTTTCCACTAGATCGAAACGCCTATACCAGATCGTTAGAGACGTGACAACGGGCACTTTGGCCGAGGAGATTAAAGATACTCACCATTTTGATCTTCATCATAGCTTCATTGCAGTCATCTAACAAGTAACGCGTCTTTCTTTGGTATATTCTGACAACACCAAGCAAAAGCTGTCCACTCAAGCGCAAAGCCATGGGGGCCTGGTTCGGCGTGATAATCGCCTCGACACTGTCGGAGACATTTGACTGGAGAATGTGATTCTTGGAAAGCTTGCGTTCCAAATTCGCGGACAGCCAGACGCGAGCCAGAGGCCCGCTCTTCTGGAGAAGCGTCTCCGAGTAGAACATGGTGGCGTTTTGCGACGCTGCACGGCTACTCGAATAGCTCGATTAGCTCGATTAGCTCGAATAGCTCGATTAGCTCGAGGCGGACGAGCAAGGGGTAGCTGAAGAGAGAGGCCTGGCCAGATGCAATCGCGCAGGGCAGTTGTCGGCGTTGAGGGTTGGTGGGAGCGGGAGCGAGTAAACACGGTGGGCGAGAAGGAGCCGCACGCGTGGTGGAGGATAAACAAGAGCCGTGGACCCGTGTCGACAATCTACAACGCGCAAAAAAGACCTCGCGAATTCATAGAGCAAAGCAAAATAATCGCTCAGATTGACTGCGAATGTCGGCGACGCGGAGCGATGGCAAGCGGCGGGGCTGAGCGAGCGCGAAAGACACAGTCGGTAGCGATGATGCGGCTTCGAAGTTGCAAGCGAGAAGTCGCTGGGTGCTGAAGAGGAGGATGGACTTGGACAGCCAAGACCCAAAATGGCGTGGCTGGTGAGTTCGGTCGCTTGCGGGCAGCGGTCAGGGCCACCTGAGACTCCGCCGTGCTGCTCTGTCCCTCTGCCCTCTCCCTCTGTTCTCCCTCTGTCCTCGCCGCTCGGCCAGCTGGGGGGGGAAGATGTCTCCACGTCAACCAGATCACGTGATGGCGCTAGAAGATGCATTGTTCAATCCGTTTTGTCGTTCTGTCGCACCGTCGTGTGATTGGCTGCCAGGCACACGACTTGACGGGCAGCCATCTGGGCATCCGGGGACCCACCCAAAGTACCACGTATTCATTCCATCCAATATGCCCCCGGCGCAAGCTCAATCCATGAAAGGGACATGACAGGAAATTTCCTGTCATCATCGCGGTACGCTCCCAAACCTCAAAGGCCAATACTTCTTCCTCACCTTTAATTCAATCTCGCAGCTATTATCTCGCTGCAATTCTTTCGTTTAAGCTCATCACGCGCTTCTGTTCGAAATTCATAAGCCTGTGTTTCAGGTGACAGTTTCCTCCATGACGACGCGGTTCAGGCCCCTTCCCATCTAAGCACCTCCATGCTATACCCGCTCTGAAAAAGCCTCATTCTTGTCCACGACGATGCAAATTCCATGGCTAGGACGCGAAGGCTCATCTAAGGAGCCTCTTCTCCCTACATCTGGCATTCCTACCATCTCGGAGCTCTCCGACTTGAATTCATCGCATGGTGATGGGCCTCAAAGACCACGCCATGTCCGCACCACTTCTTCGCACGCAAGAGTACGTCAAGTGCTCCTTATGAAAGTATACAATCCGAAGCACCATTCAACTGACAATATTCTAGGGCATGGCAGACGACTTTTCGTACATGACACCGAGCGAGGCCGCCGCCGAGCTCCGAACATCATTGAGCCACGGGCTCACAGCAAACGACGCATTGACGCGACTGGGCGATTACGGACCGAACGAGATCCCACATGAAGCGCCAGAGCCTCTATGGCTACGCTTCATCAAGCAGTTCCAAGAGCCTCTCATCATCCTGCTTCTTGTGTCAGCTGGGATGTCTCTTCTGTTAGGCAACTTGGACGATGCCATAAGCATCACAGTCGCCGTGACCATAGTAGTTACGGTGGGCTTCATCCAGGAATATAGATCGGAGCAGTCTATCGAGGCACTGAATCACCTAGTGCCCAACCATGCGCATCTGGTACGCGGTGGAAGCAGCAAACCATCGACTACTTTGCCAAAAAAATCGCCGTCATGGCCACCACCAGCTCATGCCGATGTGGACCAACCCGGTAGCCCAGGAACGAAAACCCCAGTCGAAGATGCCATGGACGCAGTCTCGACAAAAGTAATGGCCGGTCAGCTTGTCCCTGGCGACTTGGTCTTCTTCACTACTGGCGACCGAATTCCTGCCGACATTCGCGTCACCAAGGCGGCCGATCTAACGATCGATGAGTCCAACTTGACAGGAGAAACCGAGCCTGTCCGAATCACCACCGAAGCGCGGCCGAGGCAAATTAATTCTCAGGGATTGAGTCACCTTCAGCTTCTCCAACCCTTGGCGCCAGGATCCTTGGACAAGAACCAGTATGGAGACGGCGGGAATGAAGCCCATAATATCGCATACATGGGAACGCTTGTTACATCAGGTCATGGGCAGGGTGTCGTGTTTGCCACAGGAGGAAACACACAGTTCGGCACCATTGCGACGAGTGTATCAGGAACGGAAAGTCCGCGCTCGCCCCTTCAACTGTCGATGGACGATCTCGGTGGTCAGCTCAGCAAGGCTTCCTTTGTTGTGATAGGACTCATTTCATTCGTAGGATGGCTGCAAGGCAAGAAGTTGTTGGAAATTTTCACAATTTCCATTTCCCTGGCGGTCGCCGCTATCCCCGAAGGACTTCCCATTATTGTTACTGTCACCCTAGCACTCGGTGTTCACCGAATGGCAAAGCACAACGCCATCGTACGCAGAATGCCCAAAGTCGAGACTCTTGGATCCGTCAATGTTGTCTGCACTGACAAAACTGGTACGTTTGCCAGTTTCTTGATTTGAAGCCGCTGGAGAGAACCCAATTTGGTGTATTGACAATGCGTAATTCACAGGCACATTAACAACAAACCACATGACGATATCTGAGATGTGGTACTTTGGAGCCGGCGACCCAATTGATGTTACATCTGACTCAGATTCGATCGAAGACAAGATGGCGCCAACTTCTCTAACGATCATGCGCATTGGTAATATTGCTAACAATGCGCGACTTGCTCAAAAGTATACGGAGAGCGGCGCCGCAGCATCTGCAGTTCTAACGTCAACCGTTGGGCGAGGTCATGTAGCTACTGTTTCGAGATGGGTAGGGCAGCCGACGGATGTGGCGATGTTGGATATGCTAGATAAGTTCAGGGAGCATGACATTCGTCACTCCGTGGGACCCCGAGTAACCGAGACACCGTTTAGCTCCGAAAGAAAATGGATGGGTGTGACGATCGGCTCTGACTCAAAGGGCGACAAGGAGTACGCGTACATGAAAGGTGCTATCGAGAAGGTCCTCGCGGCGTGCAGCACTTATCTTGATAAAGACGGCAGAGAGATTGTTCTTGACTCAACCAGGCGTCAGGATGCTCTCGCAGCCGCTAATTTAATGGCCTCGAAAGGCCTTCGAGTCTTGGCTTTTGCCAGTGGGACGGTTTCGAGGTCTCCCAGAGGCCGCCTTGGACAAAACGGATCTCGAACCGGTACACCCGGTCCTGACAACAGCAATGGTGGATCTCTCCCAATTTCAAACGAAGAAGTCTATCGGGATTTGACCTTTGCTGGTTTGGTTGGCATGAGTGATCCGCCACGACCTGGTGTCAGCCGTTCCATAAGAAGGCTTATGCGAGGAGGCGTCAAAGTCATCATGATTACGGGCGATGCCGAGACCACTGCGCTCGCCATTGGCAAGCAACTTGGCATGAATATTGCTGTCGCCAGTCAGCACTCCGGCAGACAAGGCACTGTGCGTCCTGTCCTTCGCGGCGATGAGGTCGACGAAATGTCTGAAGAGGATCTCGCCCTGGCCATGCAACACACAACCATATTTGCCCGAACAAATCCGGATCACAAGATGAAGATCATTCGAGCCCTGCAATCTCGTGGCGATATTGTTGCCATGACTGGTGACGGAGTCAATGATGCTCCAGCATTGAAAAGGGCTGATATAGGCATATCCATGGGCCGGCACGGCACAGACGTTGCCAAGGAAGCCGCAGACATGATTTTGACTGACGATGATTTTTCAACTATTTTGCGAGCCATCGAAGAGGGCAAGGGTATTTTTAACAACATTCAAAATTTTCTCACGTTCCAGCTCAGTACAAGTGCCGCCAGCTTGTCACTTGTTCTACTATGTACCTTTTTCGGGTTCAAAACACCGCTCAATGCGATGCAGATTCTCTGGATAAGTATGCTCACTGTTTGGGCTGCCATGTTTGGATCATGATTACTGACAGATATTTAGACATCATCATGGACGGCCCTCCCGCACAATCACTCGGTGTAGAAAAAGTCGACCCTGATGTGATGAATCGGCCACCGAGGAGACGGAACGATGCCGTGCTCACCAAGGCAGTTCTGACGCGTGTTCTGGCATCTGCCTCTATCATCGTGATAGGTACGATGCTCATCTACAGCCATGAAATGTTGGCAGATGGGCAGGTCACGAGACGTGACACAACAATGACCTTTACATGTTTTGTTTTCTTCGACATGTTCAACGCACTCAGCTGTCGGTCAGAGTCCAAGTCGATCTTTAGAGGAGAAATGGGGCTTTTTGCAAACAATTTGTTCAATTGGGCGGTATCTCTTAGCGTCATTTGCCAGTTGTTAGTCATATACATGCCCTGGCTTCAGGAGGTATTTCAGACAGAGGCGATTGGATTGGGAGACCTTTTCAGGTTGGTGGTTCTTTGCAGTTCGGTGTTTTGGGCAGACGAGCTGCGGAAGTATTTGAAGTACGGAAGAAGGCGTTTGGGCGGCGGATATAGTCAGGCTGTATGATTTTTTTTTTTTTGGGGGGGGGGGACAAGTCATGGAATCGGCGGTCTCGCGCAAGGGTCAGCACATAAGGGGCTAAAGGTCTTACGTATATAAAACAAAGCATAGCATAGCAACTTGCAGCAACGGCGTCGATGTATACTAGACAGGTGGCCTTCAATTTCAACAGCAGGGCAGTTTTGCTCTGATTGCGGCCCACGGCTTTGGCAATCCTTGCAACGTACTCCGTAGAGAAACTATAATCGTGCACTTCCGATACTGTGGGGGGCAGTTTCTGGTTGGATTTGTGGCCCTTTCCAACCCACATCGGACCACAACAGCCGCAACACTTGCCAAGCTCTTCTGGGCTTCCTTTTCAGCAACATCGTCGACAAAGGCTCCCGGAAGCTATTATGCGCCTCGCAGCCATATCTCCTCGTTGCCAATGTCTGCCCTCATGAATGGAGTGGCCCATCGCCCGAGCCTGAGCGATGGCAAGGACCCAAAGCCAACAACAGCTGAGTCGCCCCTCAGTCATGTCTCCAACGTGGCCGATTTGCGAGCTGCGCTGCGAGCCTTGCACGACCGAGAGTCCGCAATCACAGCCCGACTCGATTCCCTTTTTGCTTCACAGCCCGACTTGTCACGAGATCTCGGCCGATTGGACTTGTTACGTGCCGGCCTCGGTGCGCAGGTCATTGCTGCGAGGTCCATCAATAATGACATGCTTTCTTCGGCCGCCGAGACTGCCGGCAGTCTCAGCAGCAGGGTGAAGGAGCTTGATTTGGAGAAGCACCGTGTGGAAGATACACTTGGGGTCGTGGAGCAAGTGGCCGAGCTCAAGGCCTGCGTCAATGGTGTGGTTGGCTCCATGGGCGCGCCGCAAGACTGGGAGGCGGCTGCAGGATACTTGTCGCGAGCAAGCAAGATTCCCGAAGAAATTGCCAAGGGGGCTTTCGCCGCAAGTATAGTGCCGAGTGTGGAGGTTCCAGACCCCCCATGGGTGACCTTGGAAAGTGCTAGGGAGTCTCTCTGCGTTCTCTTCTTGCGTGAGTTCGAGAAGGCTGCTGGAGAAGGCGACGGAACCAAGGTCACGCGCTTCTTCAAGCTATTCCCTTTGATTGGGCGAACAGATGTCGGTCTGGATGTATATGGGCGTTATGTCTGTCAAGGAGTCGCGGGGACCGCCCGCGCTTCGTTCAAGGACTCTTTGGGCGGGCAAAACAGAAAAGAAGGCTTCTTCTATGCCAACGCTTTGACAAAGTTGTTTGAGCATATTGCGCAAATTGTCGAATCCCACGGGGGCCTCGTGGAGCGGCACTACGGTGCCGGGAAGATGGTCAGGGTAATCGAGCGGCTACAGATGGAGGCTGATGTCCAAGCTGGCATTATCCTCGACACGTGGAGCGATGAAAAAGGCGTGGACAGGAAGATTACCGACGTTAAAAGTTATCCCTTTTCATTCCTGGTTCAGAGCTTTCTACCACAAGCTCCCAGGAGTGGTACACCCCGAATCAGTTCCCCTTCGGTAGGAGGTAATAACTCACGATCAAGCGAGGATGAGGGCGTCAATATGAAGGAGGTGGATGGACTGCTCAGCGAGATTGCTGTCATGCTTGGCCGATGGGCCTTGTACACCCGGTTTTTGTCAGGAAAATGCATGGTAAGTTTTATCATACCGTCTCGCCAAGCTGGACGCTCGAATCTTAATTTCCAATCACAACATAGGATGCAAATGATGAAGATGCTTCTTTGGTTCTGCCAGAATTGCTGGTGAAATCAAATCTCTATCGCAAGGTGTCGGCGAAGCTTACCTCCCCGTACAACGTCATGACAACCTTCTTCTTCCGGCGATCTGTAGAGAAGGCTTTCCAACTGGATGAATATCCTGCTGGTCTATCTCTGAGCTTGAATAAGTCCATCGAGGGGAATGCGCCGTTCACAATCACGGCCGTGGATGACGTCATGTACATTGTCAACAACGTGGTCCAGAAATCCATATCGACATCACAACGGGATGTTGTTTCGTCCGTCATTCCTGCGGTGGGCCGAGTTCTGAGCACAGATTTTATCGGCATGATTCAACGCAAAATGCGAGATGAGTCGTATCCGAAGCCCATCGCACATGAAGGATTGCCTCCAGCGGATAAAATCATGCAATTCATGGTGCTTATCAACAGCTTGGACATGTCAAACGAGTACCTGAGAAGAATCATTGGAGGTCGCATCACGGCTGCGGAGGGTCAAGCGAATGGCGCAACATTGCAAGGGTCGTTGCACGAGTATTTCCCGTTCGAGAAGGACGTCGCCTTTGTAGCCAATGCGTTGCATGCCCTCGAGACGGGCTTCATTACCAAATCCACCGAACTACTGAGTGAGGGTATCCAAGTCCTCTTCACCCATGTCGTCAAGCTCCGCCTACGGCCCGTGATCAGCGAAACTTTCCGCGACGCCGACTATGCCCTCACTGAAGAGAATTTGAGTGAAATGGCGCAGCAAAATGACGAGGATGAGGGGGATCTCCTGGACCAAGTTCGCCGGCGATTCGAACACGGCTGGGACCAATTGATGAAATCTATCGCGCGAATCATGACCCCCGGCACATTCAGCATCCTTTTAGATATGACTGCGCGGTACTTGTCGAAGATCTTGGAGAAGAAGATACTAACCTATGTTGGCAAGACGAGTCCATTTGGTGTAGTCCGTGTAGAGAGGGACTTCACAAGTATTGTGAATATCGTATCAAAGGGGGATTATGGTGTCCGAGAGGTATTTGGGAAGGTGACACAGCTTCTCATGGTGGCCAATATGGAGGATGATGAGTGGGAGGAGCTCTTGAATGACGATGACGGTAGCATTGAATGGGTGTTGACGACTGAGGAGATGAAGAGGGCCAGGGGGCTGGTGCGGGGATAGTTTTTGGTAGTCGGTGGCATTTCGTGAATTGATGACCACTGAACTAAGTCAACTATGCCCGGCGGGGACGTTCAAATATGAAGAAGGCTTGGACAAATGATGAGACGTAAAAAGAAAAGAAAAAAAGCCGTCGTAGACTGCGTGTGATGGTCGCAATATGAAACTGCTGTTCGGAGGACAGCTGCCGTCAATGAGTGGTGGTTTTTCTGACACTCTGTTTACAAACAAAACCTAGCCGTGGCTTTTATTATGATGGCCCACGGGTGAAGATGGTGGGAAATCCGAAAAAGTTACTTATCCAGTGTCAATCAATTAATTGCCTCTCATTAATCACGAGCCAATCCCACGGGGCCAACAATTACGGCCGGCGAACTAATTATGCTATAGGGTGTGTTCTTGGCCAAAATAATGACCAACACGTTTCGCAGCTTATAATCAAGAATAATTCCTCACCCATCAACTCGAGCCCCTGTTGTAGGACAGGGAAATGGGCTTGTGGTCTAGGGGTATGATCTTCGTTTCGCACCTGTGAAAGCTTGGATAGTCTTGGGACTGTTCCGAACTATCAGTAATAGATGCTTATGAATGGTCCCGGGTTCAATTCCCGGCGAGTCCATTTTTTTCTTGAATCCGGTTCCCCATTTTTCGACCTGTTGAAATCATGATCCATACGAGATTAAAGTCTCGAACCATGTTTTTGCTCGTCTCTGCGTGATAGAATAGGTACTTGACTCGGAAGATTGGTGTTGCAAAAAAGTAGAAAAAAGTGGATGCCGCGCATCCGAGGGTCTCCAGAAAAAGAATGCGAGAGTTATCAAGTAAGGCGGGCGACTCAGAAAATTCTGGTTACCAACTTAATTCCAAATGACTCTCTACTTCCAACAGCTCATAAAAAAAAACGCCAATCGATCGATGCCTGCCCAACAAGAGTAGATCTTTGCAAGATTTAAGATCAAGCTCGTTTTTACCACGACTTTCGCAGAGACGGCCCCTTTTGACGTTCTCAGCTGGAAACCACCCATTGTTTGTGTCACGTTGGCTCGACTTATATCGGCGTTGGCCCGATTTCTCACCAGCTTGGCTCGTCCCATGACCCCGCCCGCCATGGAAACTCGGGTGGTGTCAATACCCCGAGGGGGTTCGTCGTTGGGCCATTTCGACGACTCAAAGGGCTCACTTGACAGATTGGAACTCTGGCATATTGAGCCGGAGGCTAACGAAGCAGTGGCGGCCTTGCAACCCGTAGCAGAGCATCTCCGAACCAAAGACACGCCGGTTGCCTTCCCTACAGAGACGGTCTACGGTCTGGGCGCAGATGCCACGAGGAGCGGATCGGTGAAGGGCATCTACGAGGCCAAGGGGCGGCCATCAGACAACCCGCTCATTGTTCATGTGTCCGACTTACATATGCTGCGGAGCTTGCTGGGGGACAAGGGCGGCAGTGACGATGTCATACCCGCCCGTTACAAGTCTTTGATCCAGAAGTTTTGGCCTGGCCCTCTGACGATACTGCTGCCGATCCCGGATCCTTCTCCGCTGGCACCCGAAGTAACTGCCGGCCTCAAGTCATTTGGTGTAAGGATACCTTCGTCGCCGTTGGCTCTGACGCTGATCAAACTTGCCGGCGTGCCGCTGGCTGCCCCTTCAGCGAATGCTTCCACGAAACCGTCGCCCACAACGGCCCAGCACGTCAAAGACGACCTGGATGGCAGGATAGAAATGATCCTAGACGGGGCATCGTGTCAAGTGGGCGTGGAAAGCACAGTCGTAGACGGCCTCTGTGATCCGCCCGTTGTTCTCAGGCCAGGCGGCATAGGAATGGAAGATCTTCGTAGCTGTCCTGGCTGGGAGGATGTCGTCCGAGCGTACAAGGACCAGAGCGAGGAGGGCAACGCGGCCCCCCGGGCACCAGGCATGAAATACAAGCACTATAGCCCGAAAGCGAGGGTCGTGCTGTACGAATCAACCTACCGAGCCGGCAAGGATGGAATTGTCGCGGCGGATGCGGATGCCGCTGTAGCACTTACCAACGGGCACACACACACACAGTCGACGAATGGAAACTCTTACAAGCGCGTGGGAATCATACGAACAAAGAGATGGCGTGCAGCGGCTGGCCTGCAGTGCAACGACTTGCATCTGTCTGCTGGTCGGGATGACGACCATGGTGAGTTGTCGTACGAGGTATACGCCGGTGATTTGCAGAATCAAGAGGGAGATGTCATTGGAGAGGTGTTCGACATCAGCCTGGGCCAAGATACAAAGCGTATAGCGCGGGGATTGTTCTCTGCTTTGCGGGAGTTGGATAGACGAGGGGTGGCCATGATTTTCGTAGACGGCATTGATGACGAGCTGGATATTGCAGCTGCGGTCATGAATCGCCTTCGCAAGGCAGCATCCGATATTAGAGCTTAGAATGAGATTTGATTAGAGGCAGCAGAGACAAAAAACCGCCTTCCCCTGGGTCTAGTCCTCTCTGAATTCGATCTACTATCCCGGACTGTGTAAATTTTGACTTGATGAAATCTTTCCTTTCATGCGGCGCTGAGTAAATAACAGTAAAGCGTTGCCTTTTTTTTCTCCACTTTTTGTCAAATAAATAGGGAAACAGCAGCAGAAACAGGCGCCTCCTTTTCCATTACGAAGTCGTCCCTTCCCGATTTTTGTCGACTTGCCAAGCCCCTTCATGCAGGCAGGCTCTCCAACGCCACTTTAGAGGCCCTGCCGTAACCAATCTGCGAGTTTTGACTTGCCCAACTGTGCAAGATTATTCACGCCCTGTTCGCTGAGATCAATGCGGCCAATAGGGACGTCCTGCGTCGGCGCTCTGCTGACGCGCTGAACAATAATCGTGGGATCAGTCTCGAGGATGATGCCGTCGTCGACAATTTCGTCAATAGCGAGAGACACGAGGTCGTAGTTTTCGATAATAGTGCGCTTGTCGACGGATTGTCTGTGTCGCAAGAACAATGCGGGTCAGTCAACTCTTATTACTGGCATTGTGTTTTTTCTTTTGGAGGTAGAGCCCGTACTTGAAGACCAGGTGTAGCGAGTCGCGAATGGCAAGCACCGCGTTATATAACAATATTTCGTTTTCGTCCAGACTGCCGACGACATAGATCATGACATCGGACTCGAGCTTGTACAGAACGATCCTGTTGTCGTAAAGGATGATATCGCCGGTCTGCTTGGCTGTCTTTTCGATGAGACCCTTTTCGAATGCTTTTTGGGCTTTCAGGTCGGTATATGGGTTGCTGGATGCTGTGCCGCCTAGATTAAATCAATTAGATTCAGTGTTATTCCTGTAATCTTTGGTACTTTATCTCCCACCTCTGAGAGGCAAGGAAGGATGACAGGTGTTTGGATTTTACCTGCGCCGGTGCCATGAGGGGAGGAATAGTATTTGGCCAAGATCCTGGCACCATCCTCAGTCCCAAGGATGAGCACGGCCTCGACCGAGAAAAGAGACATTCTGGGAGACATTGTGGGTGGGTGTTGTTGCGAGAGTGGTGATATGAGTGTGCCCACGTCGTCGTTGGACGAGTTGGCCTAGCTCTGGCTCGCAACTGACAGCTGTGCTGTGCCTGGGCGACCCAGCTCGGGGACAATTGGAGAGACAGTTTCTGCGGCTGAATACTTTGGCCGGACTCCGAGGACCCCCTTCCGGCCAGGGACCTCCCCGCTTGGGCCCGCCTAACCAGATTGGGATTTCGTGTTTCGAAAAATCCATCAACGCGTGACGCGCTTCCTTACATCTAACCCCCTTGCTTGGGCGCTGTCCCTTCATACAACGCATGGGTACCCATTCCTGATAATTCAACTTTCTTGTCGATTCAACCTACGTTGATCGCAAAGCAAACAACACTCCATCATGTCGTCGCCGTCTCATCGTCGGCAGCGTAGCTCGCAGTCCGGCACGCCTCGTCGATCTACTCGCCAGTCCGAGGCAAACACCCCTCGCAACCCCCCTTCACAGCTCGCTTCGAGCCCAATGTTTTTTCGGTCCTCGTCTCCCGCCGCTGGCCGTGACCGAGAGGACGGCGCGAATGGAGATGTATCTTCCCCGTTGAGACAGATGACCGATAGCCAGACCACAGATGGTCATGCTGCTATTCCAAGCTCCCCTCTGCGACAAATGTCAGAGTCGCAGACGCCGCGAGATGACCCTCAAAAAACGCCCAGAGCAAGCGGTATTCTCGCAGGAGGTTAGTCATCACGACCAAGTCACAAAATTGGGATGGTATCGAGGCGGACGAACAACCACTGACTCATTTTATATAGAATCATCACCAATTCGCTACGAGCCGAGTTCCAGTCCTGGTAGATCTCTTGGACATCGGTCCGAGCTGCGCAGTGAAAGCAGTGGTCTGTTTGTCGGTTCAGATCGTGGTAGCTCCGCCGCTTATAGACGTGGTGATATCAATTCAGATGCAATGCGTACGCCTCGTGCCCCGCGCCGCATCATCTTGGACGATACCGGCAGAGTCGTCCAAGAGGGCCAGACTCCCGGATCAGATGCTGCGTCGTTTACCAACCGAGACCCAAATACGTCCGAGGCTGACCATTTGGGCGGGCACGGCCAGAGCCTCATCTGGGGTACCACGGTCTCCATTGACGATACATTCGCTTCATTCAAAGATTTTTTGCGAAATTTCACTCAAAAGTACAGAATGTACCGAGACGGGTTCTCGGATGCAGAAGTGAGTGAAGCTCCGGATGCTGAGTCCAAGCCGTATTGGGAAGCGCTGGAGAACATGTTGCTCCTCGGCACTACCAGGCTTTATCTCGACATCTCTGATCTGAACCTCTACCCCCCGACACGTAAGCTGTGGCATCAGATCCAGGCTTACCCCCAAGAAATCGTCCCTGTTATGGACCAGTCTGTTCACGACATGATGGTCGAGCTTGCTCGGGCTGACACGATCAGAAATGGATACTCACAAAGCAGCGCGGGCCAACGAGATATGCAGAACAGCACCCAGAGCTCAGAGCCCGTCTTTCCCAGCTCTGACCGACCAGATGAACCTGCTACACCTCGCCCCCCGCAGGATCAACCGTCACTGGAGGACCAGGTATCTTCATCCATCTACGTTGTTCGTCCATTTGGTCTCGATAAGCCTACGAATTTGAGAGATCTGAACCCATCTGGTAAGGGACCGACACATCTTCTTACTCTGTGTTCCGTCGAAGCTGCTCAAAAGGTTTTACTGACTCTATTTTCTAGATATGGATCGCTTGATCTGTATCAAGGGTCTCGTCATTCGAACAACTCCTGTGATCCCCGATATGAAGGACGCCTTCTTCCGCTGCAATGTTTGCAACCACTCCGTTAATGTCGGGCTTGACCGTGGCAAGATTCGTGAGCCAACTGAATGCCCTCGCCCGATCTGCAACTCCAAGAACTCGATGCAGATTGTTCACAACAGATGCTCCTTCGAGGACAAGCAAGTCATCAAGCTGCAGGAGACACCCGACGCAGTTCCTCCCGGCCAAACCCCCCACTCCGTTTCTGTTTGTGTATACAACGAACTGGTCGACTTCTGTAAAGCCGGTGATCGTGTGGAGCTGACGGGCATTTTCCGTGTCAGTCCTGTGCGCGTGAACCCACGTCAACGGGCAATCAAGAGCGTTTACAAAACCTATGTGGATGTTCTCCATGTTCAGAAAGTTGACAAGAAGCGCATGGGTGCCGACGCGACCACACTCGGCGTCACCGGCGAGGACGAGGCAGACAAAGGCAGCAACGAGCTGGAGGAGACTCGAGTCATTACTCCCGAAGAGGAGGCCAAAATTAGAGAGACTGCGGCTCGTGATGACATCTATGAGCTACTTGCCAGATCTCTCGCCCCTTCAATCTACGAGGCCGATGACGTCAAAAAGGGCATTTTGCTGCAACTCTTTGGCGGTACCAATAAGACATTCCACAAGGGTGGTAGCCCCAAGTACAGAGGTGACATCAATGTGCTGCTTTGCGGTGATCCCTCCACGGCCAAATCGCAGATCCTTGCATACGTTCACAAGATTGCCCCGCGAGGCATCTACACCAGCGGCAAAGGCTCATCCGCGGTCGGTCTCACAGCGTATGTGACGCGTGATCCCGAGACGAGACAACTTGTTCTTGAGTCTGGCGCCCTTGTTCTCTCAGACGGCGGTGTCTGCTGCATTGATGAGTTTGACAAGATGTCAGACTCTACTCGCTCTGTGCTCCACGAAGTAATGGAGCAGCAGACCGTGTCCGTGGCCAAGGCGGGCATCATCACCACGCTCAACGCCCGAACCAGTATCCTGGCCTCTGCCAATCCCATCGGCAGCCGCTACAACCCGGACCTGTCTGTCCCCCAGAACATCGACCTTCCTCCTACCCTCCTCTCTCGTTTCGATCTCGTCTACCTGATCCTCGATCGTGTCGACGAGAAGACCGACAAGCGGCTGGCGAAGCATCTCCTGTCCCTCTACCTCGAAGACAAACCTCACCATGCCCCCACGAGCAATGATATCCTGCCAATCGAGTTCCTCACGATGTACATCTCCTACGCCCGGTCTCAGATCCAGCCCGTCATCACTGAAGAGGCAGGCGAAGAGCTCGTCAGCTGCTACATTGCCATGCGCGCCCTCGGCCAAGACGTCCGTGCCGCAGAGAAGCGCATCACCGCCACGACACGACAGCTCGAAAGCATGATTCGTCTCTCCGAGGCCCATGCCAAGATGAGGCTCTCCGACGTCGTCACCCGGGACGACGTCCGCGAAGCCAATCGCCTCATCCAGACCGCTCTCAAGACCGCCGCCACCGACTCACAAGGCCGCATCGACATGAGTCTCCTAACGGAAGGCACCAGTGCCGCGGACCGCAAGCGACGAGACGAACTGAGAGATGCCATCCTCAAACTTCTGGATGACATGACTGCCGGCGGGAACAGTGTCCGCTGGTCCGACGTAGCCAAGCGCCTAAGCGACGCGGCAAGCGTGCCCGTCGAAACATCCGAGTTCAACCAAGTCATGCGAAGCTTGGAAACAGAGAACCTCATCTCCGTGACAGGCGAGGGTGCACGGAAGAATGTACGGAGAGTGACGGCCGTTGTGTAGGGAATGGAAGAGGTGAAACTAGGGATTTCGCATTGTCGGGATGAGAATTTTTGTTTACGAGTTTCACGAAGGGGGTCTGGGAAGGGATGGAGAGCTCATCATTCATTTGCGGGGCCTGGCGTTCCGGGTTCAAATATCTCTTGTGTATAAAGACAACTGTGTTTAAAAAAATGTGTGTACTCATGGTGGTAGTATCATGTGTGAATGTGCAGTTTTCTCCGCTCGTCACCCAGGTTTTGCCATGTAAATCAAGAGGACCAGTTTAGTGCTTCGATTGATGCATCCCCTGTCCGCTCGCTACACATTGTACAAGCTGCCCCCAGCGAATCAATATTACAGTAGACGCTGTCATCCAAAGGAGACTCCCAACTGGCTGATTAGCATCATGACTATGACTTATGTACAACCCGCTCGCTCATTTGATCACCACACGCGTCTCTCTCTTCCCTCGAAAGCAAAGTTTAGCGATACAGCAACGAACAAGGACGCGCAGAGCACACTGGGTCCCCACTTGTCGTAGAACCGGGCTGCCTTGCGGTCGCGAATCGACTTGCTTCGATACAGATAGATACCGACAGAGTAGCACAGACTCAGAATAGCCAGGAGTGTGAAGATGCCCGAGATCCAGAGTGATGTGCGTGTTGGATGATGCCCAAAGTTGAGAAGTGTGGTGGCAATAGTGCCGATGTAAATGGAATATTCGAGCTACGTGGCTGGTTAGCAAATACGGCGCGCGAAAATCAGAGGGCTGGCAGCTTGCTCATTGTCTTTTCCCTGACTTACCCAGCCGAGGAATGTTCGTTCAGCGGCGAAGTAGACCTTGGGCTCTACGCGAACAGGAACATAGATCTTCTTGCCTGGGGGCGCTTTGAACTTCCTTGACTGAATGGCACCAGAGCCGAAAAGCATCTGGAGTCGAGCGCTACGGGGGACCTCGGTGCTGCGAGGTGTGGGAATGAGATGCTTCAGCACATTTAGTGTGCCGTCGCGAGCTGCGCGACCCTTGGTGGCAAACAGCGTGGAGTAGTAGTGCCAGCCTCCGATCCGCCTCGCCTCCTCCAACTCATAATTGGGATCGTATTCACCGTCAGAGTCATAAATGGGATAATCTTCGTTGCTGGCCGGTTGATCAACCGTCTGGCCTTCTGTGTCTGCCGGTGCAGGAAGAGCTCGTGCGCTAGATTGGCCATTGGAGGTTGCTGCGCGAGCAGCTGGACGATCTTCTTCGTCATCAGAATCCAGATCTTCTTCATCGTCATCGGACGACGTGTTGGCTGTGCCAGAGAGATCGGGTCGGCGAATGCCAAAGTCATGCGTGGCAGGTTTGCGGATGTCAACGTCCATCTGCGGCATCCAGAAGGGCAGGAGGTTGATCCTGTCCGGGAACAGACACGCTGTGCCGTGAATGAACTTGGAAAACTTGGGTACCGACTCAACGAGGTGAGATGAGATGAGTTGACGTACCCACTCGGGAGGTTCTTGTCCCATTTGTGTTTGGAGCTTCACCTCGAGAACGGCATAAGGAAATCGGACAACATCTTCAGCAGGCAATTGTGAGAAAGGCCAATCAATACCAATGTCCATGCGTCTCCAATTGTCTCCAGATCGAGAGCGGCCGTCGAGATTATCCTCGCGAACCATTGTCAGCTCTGTGTCCAGAGAGATACGTACTCGTGCATCGGCTGGAAGCTGGAACGCAGTCCGGTTGTAGAACGAACGGCACACAGGCTTGTAACCCTTTTTGAGGACGGACCATTGAATCTCGGAGGCCAGTCGCTCATCTTCAGCAATAGCCTTTTCCGACTTTTTGCCCTCCTTGCGCGCCTTTTCAAAAATGGCGGCAGGGAGCAGTTCGCCCCTCATGTAGGCATTCACGTTCTTCTCCTTGATAGCGAAACGCGCCTTGACAGATTTTTCACCAGTCCAGTCTTCTCGGTGGGTTTTTCGTTCAACGAAAATAGTTTCGGTCTGCATGCCTCCGTACCATCGAAGTCGGATGGCCTCGGCACCTTCTGTCTTCTTCAGACGGCCCTTGTACAAGTCCCATTTATCGGGATTATCGTAGTAAATAGACGTGATGGCCGAGTCTTGTTGTTCGAACTCTTTGCTGGCATTGAAAACGAGCACCGGCAGGTGCTTCAAGATGATGAGCTTTAATTCGGTTACATTGTCTGGATGGACCCAGTACTTTGTCGTTTGACGGACAAAATTTGCCTGACCACCTCCAGCAGCACTGTCACCTTTGACGGGATTACCACGTGTTCGAACGAGATCGTAAAGATTGGACAGCTTGATAACGGAAGCATCGTAATTCTCCTTGTAGAATGGCTTTGCCTTGAGCCGAGTATCGAAAACAGGACGGAGGTGCCAGCCGGTCATTTTCTAACAAATTGGTCAATTGACAATTGCGCTGTAACAAGTTTCAGTTTCATCGAGCCATTGCCCATTCAGTAGACTTACATCATGCTTCTTGATGATCTTGTAAAAGCCAGTGTAGTTGAGCTGCACGAACTTGGCTAAATCGTGGACATCGGCAATGATGTCACTCAAGTCCTCCTCCAGCAGCATGAATTCCTCCTCGCTTGGACCATCTTCACCGAGGCCACGCTCGTTGAGTCGGTTCACAACATCCTTGACCTCGTGTTCGCTGACAGCAATCCGTCTCGATATCTCCATCGCCTTTACCTGCTGCTTGGTGTGTACCTTCTCGAGCTCTGCTTCCAGCTTGCCCACGAAGCGGATCTCGTCCTCCTCGGTCCATTCATTGCCCGCAGCATCGCCGGTCCTGACCGGACCCGTGGCCTTCTTGAGTTCGGCCTTGAGGCCGTTGTAGTCGATGTAATACCATTGGTATTCGCGGATGACACTCGACCGTAGCTGCTCGCCGAATTTCATGACGGGAACGCCGGGCTCGGCTTGAAATCTGCCTTGGCTTGATGGTTTCCAAGGGCTGTTGTGCGTGGTGTGATGCAGATGCAGCAAGAACCGCTCGCGTAAGAGTGGCAAGAATGACCTTACTTACCGACAATTGGTGAGGAAGAATCTCAACACCGCAGAGGGAGTGGGTAAAGGAGAGGAGATGCTGAATTGAAGATACGCTCCGAGAATGGAAGATGGCTGAATGCCTCGAACCGGTACCGAGGTACCGAGGAGGGCAGGCATTGGCGAATCATGCTTGCGGCCAAAGCAACGTGCGAGGGGACCGGGAGCCATGAACCAGGGTCACCCAGGCCATCATCCCCAGGCCATCCCAGGCCGTTCCAGTTCCTGTCCCAGTATCTGCAGCGGACCAGCAGCTGAATACGGCGCTACCAGCCGTTGGACCTGCGCTGGATCTCAAAACAACTGTACGGAGTACATAACTCCGTGATCCGTTACTACCACTCAATTGGATCCGCAATCGGCTTGGACCAAGGCGGGGCAAACCTGGACGTTACCTTTTTTTTTTTTTTTTTCCATCTTTTGAGTCTTGGTGCTGTAACAGGCAAGCAAATTATTGAAGCTATACATATCCGCGCCGCATCATGACCCCCACCATCGATGATTCCATGCCCTCAAGGATATCCCCCGATTGTCCTCAAGAAACCCGCGACATCCTGTACCACGCTTGGGGCCATGACACATCAGAACTCAAGAAGCTGCTCCATGTCCGGGGCAAAGCCAGCGCCCAGGACCCCAAAACCGGCGAAACCCCCCTCCACGCCGCCATTCGCGCATGCGGCCCAGCTGGCCCCGACTCCAATAACGTCGAGGAAGGCGAGGACGGCTGCGTTGAGGAAGCAAGGGAGGTGCTGCAGGAGCTCTTCCTCTCAGGCGCCATCTGGAACGACGTGGACAGCAACAATGAGACCCCCGGCTGCGTAGCCCACCGGTTGGGTCGGAGAGCGCTCTATAATATGTGTGTCGATGCCGGTGTTCGTGCCGAGCTACTATTCGGCCTGATGGATGGATATGAGGAGCTCTCGTCAGGGTCAGATGGTGAAGAGGACGTTGCCGAGGAGGGAACGAGCGCCGAACAAAACGGCAAAGAAGCTGACACGGTCGCAATGGACACTTCTGAAGACCAGCTTTCCGCACAGCCCGCACGCTTCGTCCAGCCCGACGCCCATGAGAAGAACGTGACGAGTGACGAGTACCTTCAATCCACATTGACCTATGACTCCTCCAAGCTCGTCGACTCCCATCTCAACGGCGTCATGATGTCCTGGGAAACGGACATCATGCGCCAGTCCGTCGCTGCCCTTCTGCCAGACTCGAAGCCCGGAAAGCGCATTCTCAACATTGGTTTCGGCATGGGCATCATCGATGGAATGTTTGCCGATACGAGACCTTCCAGGCACCACATCATCGAAGCGCATCCCTCCGTACTCGAGCACGTATCAAACCCGGATTCCAAGTTCGGTCCTACATGGGAGAAGAGCGGACCTGAGGAAGGCGCATACAAGATTTGGGCCGGGAAATGGCAAGAGGTCGTGCCTAAGCTCCTGGAACAAGGGGAGGTATACGATGCCATCTACTTTGACACATTTGGCGAGGATTATGCCCAGCTCAAAATGTTCTTTATGGAGTACGTCCCAGGATTGATGGACCAGGAAGGCCGATTTAGTTTCTTCAATGGGCTGGGTGCCGACCGACAAGTGTGCTATGATGTGTACACCAGTGTTGTGGAAATGCACGGCGCCGATGCCGGCTTGGACATTGAGTGGCAAGAGAGGGCTGTTGATATGGCTGCTTTAGCGGAGGATGGCAAGGGTGAGTGGGAGGGTGTACGTCGGAGGTACTGGACTTTGAACAGTAAGTATGCACCAAAGCATACATGCATGCTCTTCGTGTGAGTTGAAGTTGGCTGATTTACGTGAACAGCATACAGGCTACCCGTGTGTACTTTCATGGGATAACGGCTAGGGAAAGGATTTATGCATACGTGGAAGGACGCCGTCCAAACAACAAAGGGAGAGGAAACGGTGGGATGAACAGGATAATCATTGCACGGCACTTTTGTTGCCTGCCTCTGCGGCAGCATCGCCTACCACTGGTGATGTATGCGTGAAATCGCCTTGAATAAGGACCTCATCTGACTCTGGGTTCACTCCATCGTAAGCCAGTCTCTGGGAGCATTGACACGAAAATGACACATGCTTTCCCTTTACGGTCCTATCTGTTCCCAGGCAGATAACAGACTGTATATTTGCAACTATTTAAAATTCTCAGGGTGCAGGACACCGGCAAGATTACCAGCCTTGACCCTCTTCAAAGTCAGAGCTGCGATGAGAGCTGCGCCAACACCGCTGCCATCTTCGGCTGCAAGAATCTCAATGGGTTCTTCTTCCTTGGGATTGGACTTGGCGGGCCAGTCAAGAATCTCTCTGAGAGCCTGAGCACCACGGGCCTTGAAGTGAGGGTACTTGTTGAAGACGGAGCCATCAGCACCGACATGGCACGTCTTGTAGTTCTTCTTCTTGCAGATGGCGGCGACACCACAAGCAGAGAGGCGAGCAGCTCGCGTTCCAATAAGCTCAGCGAGCCGTCGAATAAGCTCACTCTCGGGGCGAGTGCAAGTTATGTTCAATTTGGAACCGAACAAATCTTGGGTTTCCTGCAAGTTCTCGAACGGGTCCCTGCACGCATGGCCAAGTTAGATACGAACGATTCCATACGAATGCGCGGGTGGGGTACATACTCTTCAATGGCAGAGAGGAAAGACGAGTCCAGAGAATAGGCTTTGCGGAGGAGAGAAATGTCTTGGCCAGCGAAAATATGGTCGCCATTGTCGTGGAGGTCAATCAGAACGAGTCGGAAAATTTCTCCTAGGTACAAGCCCGCAATCATCTTCTCGAAGGCCTGCTGACCAGGCCGAGGAGAGTCCCGGTCGATAACCTTGTCGAACTCCGTTCGTGGCAGGACCTTGTGTTCATTATCAAAGGCCCCCCATTCACAATTGATCGCCATTGGTGTCTCGGGTGCCAGCTTCATATGGGCTAACTTGGGAATGGAGCCAACCTCCTCCATGTAAGCGGCGTTGCACCCTGTTCCGAAAATGCATCCGATCTTCATCTTGGGGTCAGTATAGGCAGAAGCGATCAAGGTTCCCGTAGTGTCGTTGATCAAGGCGGTCAATGTTATGGGCACACCCTATCATTTCCAATAGTTAGTTGTCAGTTATTTGGTAGCAGGTGCTAGTTTGAATGAGGGTGTACCTTCTTCTCAAGGGCAGAGTTCAGCATGGGAACGACATTCTCTCCCTCGACACCAGCAATGTCGAATCCCTTGGTCCATCGCTGAAGAATACCTTCATCAATGTAGTTCTGGGTAGCCGGGTATGAAAAGGTAAATCCAAGAGGCAGAGTATCAATGTTTGCGCAATCACCGTGGTGAGTCTCGACAAATTGCTGCAGACAGTCGGCGATGTACTCCCAAAGCTCGTCACAATTGCCAGTCTTGAGTTCCTCTGGCATGCGATACTTGGACTGAATGATGTCAAACTCGGACTTCTGATTGGTCAAGGTAATTTGGCAAACTCGCAGGTTGGTACCGCCCATGTCAAGAGCAAGGAATGTGCCCGTTTCATTGCCATCTGGAAACGACATTACCCAAGTTGGGTTCATGGGCTGCAAGACTTGTTAAACGCATTTTTCACCTTGCCCTGTTTGAGTATTGGACTTACAATGCTTCCACCTTCGACGCTCAGACCTGCAGGCATACTTCAGTTAGACAGGGTCTTAATATCTTCCTGCTCAAGAACCTTACCCTTGGCGAGTTCGGACACAAAGTGATCCGAAATCTTCTTCAGCGTCTGTGTATCAACGGTGAAGAGGTCCTCGAGTTTCTTGACTTGTTCGAGCAAGTCCTGGGGGAAGTCCGTCTTCGAACCTGCAAATGAAGCCTGGTCAGCCATCTTCGACTATAAACCTGTCTTTTGATTGATGATTGATATGCTTTGAGGCCAATTCCTTCAATCTCTCTCGCATGGGAATAGACGAGGAAGATTACTATGTAGCCCGTCTCAGGTGTGGTGACACCAAATCGGAGGCCCCTCCTGCTCTTCTCATTGATGGTTGACAGATTTCATCTTGAGTGATATGCAATGGAACCATGGAGCCACAGTTTGTGGTTGGAATTTGCGTCACAATGTCAAGCCGCAAAGATTGACCAAGAGTCTGTGGAACAGCCGTCGAGGTCCGCCGGGAGAAAAGGAAAATCGACCAACAAGCTCGGACAATAAGCGAGTTCAACAACAAAGGCGAGTCACGGAAGCAACAATAGCAATCCAAGCCATCCAGACGTACCCTTCCTAGAGGGAGGCGGACGTGGCCCAAGACCAACCATTTTGGAGTTGTGACGACGTGACGACGGCGGGGTGGAGGGGTAGCTGGAGCACGAGCTTGATTCGACTGTACGAAGCTGCGATCGAGTGTGGAGGGCCGGTAGAGGGTAAGAAATGAAAAGTCCACTGCAAATTGAAGGTCGAACAGAACCAGCAGCAATGTCTGTAACAGATACTGAGGATATGTATGGAGATGTGAGGGGACAAAGAGAAGAGTGTGGAGATGGTTTCCGCTGAGGCCGGGACTTCGACGGACAGCTGTGACTTCTCTGTGAGGGAGCTCCAGTCATGTTTACTTGAGGCATCGGGCAGTGGGCACTCTGACGGGCAGCCACTGGACGACCCGGATCTTCTAGTGGCTGGTGCCGCACCCGGCCCACCAGAACTGCTATTACACCCCACTGTAGCACACAAGATCAACTGGCAGGCAGGGCAGGATCACTGATTCACCAGTGTGACCCGTCACCGCCAACTCGAGCCGCCAACACGAGCCGCCAAGTCGAAGCTCTCAATGACTGACTTGGTGGATTGATGCCAGACTTAAAGGTACTGCTACGAATAGATGAACTCGAGCCTGCCTGTGACAGTATTCTTGCCATCTCCATCCTTACGAGCAAGGCAGTGACAGAATTCAGGCCGAGTTACGGAGTAAAACCATGATCATTTACTTCTCTGAGCATCACAGATCAAAACTGGGCTTCGCTCACCGATTGATCAGCCCAGTTGCCCCCAGCTGCCGCCGACACCGCCTCGAGCCGACAATTGAGAGTGGAATTAATAAGTTAGTATCCCGTCTCACGCATCACGTAACCTACCGTGCTTGTATAGGGATCGGAAATGAGACATTAAGAGCCCTCACCTCAGGTGCCGAAGTCACTGCAATTCCATGCTCTTTTTTCGCTTGACAAATGGTCGGCCCATTCAGTGCTTCCTTTCGCATTGCCTTGAACGTCAGCGAAAAGCGGTGCATCTCCTTGTTGTAATGACCACATGGAAGTGAAAATGTAGAGTGATTGGTAGCAGTTCGTTGCAAGCGAGAATGTCTGGCCGATGGCCTGAAACTCCTGGTATTACCAGATCCGATTCGGAGACCGGAACAACAAACTCCCACCACACGCCATCCCCAAGCTCCCTACTTGCCGTAGCTTATGGGTTACGTAGCCTGAGGGAGGACTTAGGGTTGCATCGGTATCGACTTTCTTGGACTTCAGATCCGCAACATTGGGCGCGCGCAAGTCAATGAGCGCCGGTCACATCAGTTGGTCAACATGAAGCCAGTATCAATTGCATCGGCTGTTTTGGCCCTTGTATCCAGCGCCGTCGCCGCTGCTACATCTAAAGACTCACAGTCAGCTCTATTCAAGCCGCCGCAGGTCTTCAAGAACGTCAATTTAGTCCACATTATCTCTTTAGAGAAGAACTATGTCAAGGAGCAGATCAATGTTCTTGTCGAGAATATTTCCAAGGAGCCCCAAAGCCATTATTATCTACCCTTTACCTCGAACCAGCTAGCTCGTGTTGGCGGATTCGAAGTCAAAGATCGCAAAGATGCCAGTGTCGGCAACTTCATCTCAGAACCAGCCGAGCACGACCCAAACAGGTTTGTTTAGCTTTTCGAAAGGGATCATCGTCTATCAAGTGCTAACTCATGTGGCTCAGCGATACTCAATACTTCCGAATTTCCCTCCCAACCCCCCTCAAGGCTGGCGGCCAACAGACACTCGGCATCTCCTTCTACTACTTGAAAGCCTATCGCCCTCTGCCTCCTGCAATCAAGCAGGATGAGAAACAATTCTTGGTTCACGACTTTTCTATCTATGCTCCGTCAGCCTACACCACCCTGAAGCAAAAGACCAGGGTCAAGGCCGCATCTTCTTCGATTCCTGACTATACCAAGATCACCGAGGGCAAAGAGGAGATGCCACAGAAGCTGGGAGCCGAGCTTACTTATGGTCCCTTCGGCGAGAAACCTGCTGGGGCTGTATCACCCGCCCAGGTTCGATTCGAGTTCACGAAGCCTGTCACCCACGTATCCACACTTGAGGTCAGCCACTGGGGCGGCAACGTTGCCTTTGAGGAGCAATACACCCTGCACAACCTTGGTGCAAACTTGTCAGCCCCTTTTAACCGTGCCAAGTTCGCTCAGTCAGCCTTCTTCAGCCCGGCCACAGTGGCTCTGAAGGATATACGCGTACCTCTCCAGGTTGGCAGTGTCGCCCCTTATTTCACCGACGTCATTGGAAACGTGTCCACGTCCAGGTTCAGGAGCAACAAGCGGGAGGCTTTGCTGGAGCTCAAGCCCCGTTATCCCATTTTCGGCGGCTGGACCTATCCTTTCACCATCGGATGGAACTCGGACGCTGCCAACGTCCTGCGCAAAACGACAACTGGAAGTTATGTTCTCAAGGTCCCTTTTCTTGAAGGTCCCAAGCAGGCAGAAGGAACTGAGTACGGACAGATCAACATTCGCATTCTCCTCCCTGAAGGTGCTCGGTACGTCATGCTGCCCGCTATAGCTGTCCAAGGCTTAACTTTTACTGACGATATGAGCAGCAATGTGAAATACTACACCGGAGTTCCAGAATCTTCCATCGTTGAGACCTCAATAAGTGTGTATAAGACGTATCTCGATACTATCGGCCGTACCTCCGTTACCATCAAGGCCCGAAACTTGGTGGACGAATTCAGAGACCGAGACGTCATCATCTCATACGAGACCTCATTGCTCGATACGTTGCGAAAGCCCTTTATCGTGTTTGGGAGCATGATGGTGGTGTATGCTGCTGCCTGGGCAGTGGGCAAGGTGGAAGTTGGATTTGCGAAGAACTAAAAAAGTGTAGGTTAAGGATCCATGCCATGGATGGGGAAGGCATTTAGTTACGCAGAAAATCCTTGATTGTGAAATAAGGGAGGCAGTCATGGGAATCACAATTGTAAATGTACCATATCTGGGCGTTTGAAAATACGAAGCTTGCATGACAGACGGAAGTACCGAGGTCGTGATTCTCAGTCCCGCATTGAACTTGTTTGGTAGTTCCTCAAAACGCAGTACGGGTGGGGCACATACATGGCATGACGGCGGTCCTCTCTCGTCCGCGCCCGGGGCTGGGGGACGGCAAGTGATAATATTATTATTAAGTGGCTTACGGATTAACATAGGCTTCAGCTCTGGTCAGTCAGCCTGTGAATTTAAGACGACATGGTTCCCTCCAGGTTTTTCCCCCATCGTTCATGGTTCAACGACTCTGTCTTCTCCAAGGTTCTGGCATTATTTTGATTCTTTGGCTCGCCTCACTCTCTCCCAAACATTTCACCACCCGTTTTCAAGCCATCAAGATGTGTTTCTGGGGAGAGCCAAACACAAAGTACTACTACAAGGAGGAAATCATTCCTCCCAGACGTCATCAGGGACTTCACCATCATCATCACCACCACCACCGTTCCCCGAGATCGAGCCACACGAGCATCACGAGACAGACGTACCGGGAGAGTCCGCGGGTGAGCGCATCGTATTGTCACCCAGTATCCGGAGGTACCATCGTCTACGACTACGAGACTGCCCCGCGAAGAAGATACTGATTCTGCCCAGACGCTCCAGGAGGAAGGATCTCACGTAATTAGGGCTGCGCTGCACGTTGGTCAAAGTTTTTGGTACTCTGTTGATGGGTGGACTTTTCGGTTTTTTTTTTTTTTTGCGTTGCTCGGATGGGCCGGCTGGTTGCGAACAGCCTTGACGACGACACACCCTGCTCTTTGCTTAGACATGAATGAATGCAAGTTTAATATTGGGACAAAAAGAAAACTATGCCGTCGTCGTGGCTTTCCTGCGAACGCACCCGTTAGCTCGAAACCCGGCAAATCGAGGCATCGGTTCGTCTCGTCAACTTTGGAACGTGAGCGACTAGGCGCAGGCGCAGGCGCAGACGTAAGTAGATGTAATCCGTATGTACATGTTGTATACATTGAGCGGGGGCGGGGGCGGGGGCGGCGACAGCTCCCAGCAATGCAATTGATGACATCATGAAGCATTCCGCCACCCGTCAACGTCATTGTCGTCTCTGCCCGGCCGCAGCTGTCGAATGCTGAAGCTTTCCGCCAAATTGCCCTTGATTCGACTTGCGTAGATGTCCGTAATTCGCTCTTTTCTGGACATTGCTCCATTAAAATGTCTCTATCTTGCAAGACAAGCTAGACAAGCTAGACAAGCCCTGAGCTGCCTGAGAGCTGGCCTGCCCAGCTGGTTGTTTGCCTGGCTTTCAGAACCCGTACTACGATTCTCAAGTTCCCATCGTGCCGAACCTGTTCTGTTTAAAAACCTGCTTGCGCCCTGCTCTGGGCTTGGCCTTGGCTGATCCTCCCCCCCTCCTTTGTGTTTCCATACCCATTAATAAACCCAGGGGTTTCTATCTACAAGCGTGATTGATCCTGAGACCAAGATCGCATGTTGACATAGATCGAGTACGTTCAGCAACCTGCGTGATCGTCCCCACCCCTCTTGTACGTGCAAGGCAGTGATATCCTCACGATTTGTTAACATTTGGGGCAGGCGCATTGCAGAAGCTTCGACCGCTTCATTGAAGATACTTGGAAGTCGCCACTATGTAAGTTGGGCTCGACAATGTTGGAGGCACCGTTGCTCCTCAGCACAGCTCCGAGGACACTTTCAATTTGGGTCTATTACTTTGAGCTTCGTCTTGGCAGAAAGAAGAGGTTTTCACCATGTCCAGATCAAGCTTTGATGGCTCGTTTCTTCAGCCCGTTCCATCTCACTTGCGCTACAGCCTGGCAGAGTCAGTAACTAATAGCGTTTCCACACACAGGAATCGCGCGCTTTCTATCCGTTCTGGCGGCAAGTCCAACAAAAACAGCTCCGGTGGTCAGCTGCCCAGCTTTTCTTTCAATTCGCTGCGTGGTCAGGCCCAACCAGAGCTTGCTCGCAAGCTGTTCAAGCTCATCAAGTCGGAAAACAACCTCATCAATGCCCACGAAGCCGCTGGTCGCGAGCGCATCCAGATTGCGACCCAGCTCTCGGAGTGGGGAGAGCAGACTGCCGATGATGCCATCAGCGACATTTCAGACAAGGTCGGTGTTATCTTGAGCGAGATTGGAGAGCAAGAAGACACATACGCCCACGCTCTGGACGACTCTCGCGGACGCCTAAAGTCTATTCGCAACACGGAGAAGAGCGTTCAGCCTAGCCGTGATGGCAAGGCCAAGATCGCCGACGAGATTGCCAAGCTCAAGATGAAGGAACCTGAGAGTACTCGCTTGGTTGTCTTGGAGCAGGAGCTCGTTCGCGCGGAAGCCGAGAACCTAGTCGCTGAGGCTCAATTGACCAACATCGTACGTTTGTTCCACGTCGCAGGCGTCTTCTCCCGCTGCCATTGTTCCACTTGCTTCGGTGTAGAAGGCTAACTAGATGTAAAGACCCGACAAAAGCTCAAGGAAGCCTACGATGCGGAGTTCCTTGCTACCATCGAGCGCGCCGAGAAGCAAATCATTCTTGCCAAACATGGCCGACGTCTCTTGTCCCTGCTCGACGACACCCCAGTCGTACCTGGCGACACCCGCCCTCAATATGCTGAAGGAAGCCACGCTCGTCAAATCCTCAATGATTGTGAGGATGATCTTCGTGACTGGCGTCCCGAAAACGACGAGTACGATGCGCCAGCCGAACAGGCCGCTTCAGCCAAGGAGAAACAGGTCGCTTCAGAAGTCGAGACTGACACCAAACACGATGAGACGGAAGCTACGGTGGCCGCTTAAGAAGTCGGAGCCTTGGGTACTTGTGGCGGTCAAAGATGTTAATGTTTGTTATGTCGAGGTCCACGTTGACTTTGGCTTCGCTTAATCCTTGCCTGCTGTTTGTTGGACCGATATTTTCCCATGGGGTCGCGGAGGTTGATGTTACGTAATGGTATCAAGTTTGCAATAGCTGATTCAAAATTCGAGTTCCATTCCCAACACCTCAAACAAGTAACTATCAACCTGAAGAAATTTTATTCCTCAAAGGTCGTGATGCATCTTTGTACGTGTCTTTCTCTGAGCTAAGAAGGCCCGTAGAACATATGCTTATGTCCACACACAAGTCTGAGACCTAAATGTCAACTACATGCAATTTGAGTGTCGATCGACAGGCACCTTGTTGGATGCATGTGCCAACGGCCGGGTTATTAAAAAGTAACAAAGCCAACAACAAAGTGGGTTGGTTACGCGGCAAGTCGCTGAGACTGGCTTCCCACCTCATCAAGATCCTGGCGCTTTGGCCTGTGGCAACCAGATTGGCCCCTGTTTTTTTTTTTCCGTGTGGCCGGGCCAGCATTTTCGTGAGAATAACCTCGGTTTGGTCTGCTCAGCTCATTCCCTTGCACTCCTTCGTCTCACGCGGTGACGGACCCCAACAGACGGAGGCATCAGGCGAATAAAGATTGCCTGCCACATCCTTCTCGCCCCTACTGCTTCGCCTTGCCCCCCCCCCTCCCCTCTCGCCGGACGGCGGGACTAGTAGGTCCTGTTGATGCTTCGTCAACGAGGGTTCTGTTTCCAAGACCCGCGGCGTCTGCAGAGTTTGTCGCGATCCTCTGACTGGGCCAATCACAGCGCCATTGCCCTTCACACAGCACCAAGCAGACGGCCAGCGAGTTCAAGGTCGAGAGCTTCACCGACCACGTCTCCGGCACCGGCGCATGCGCAGCACGCTTCAGCGCGACGAGCAACGCTGGTCAACGGGCGGCTCACCAGCGAGTGCAGTACCACGGCGCCAGCTGCAGCAGCTTCGCCCACTCCATCTACTCCGTCAGCCAAGGCCACTGCCACGGCCTCTGCTGGGATTCATATGGGTCTACGTGCCCCGCCCCCTCCGTTCTTCTCCCACCCCGTCACCTCATCCAAAATCTCGTCACAGCGGACTTCGCAAATTGCTCGTCATCTGTCGGGGTCCCCTGTTCAGCCCTTATCTTCCGCATCTTCTCCTTCATCAAGACCTCTCAATTGCCCCAAATTGCCCAGCATGGCCTCCCACTTCAACCTTCGCAAGGTTGCCGCTCCAAACACCTTGGAGCACCGTGTCTACATCGAGAAGGATGGCATTCCCGTCTCCCCCTTCCACGATATTCCCCTCTATGCCAACCAGGAGCAGACCATCCTGAACATGGTTGTTGAGATTCCTCGATGGACCAATGCTAAGCTTGAGGTATGTACGAATTGGGTTTCGTAACTCACAGTGCATGGACTTGAACGATGGCTTCCTTCCACTCGGTCATTTTTCTTTTCTCTTCTTTTGTTTGTGTTGGCTCCTACTTGCACCAGCTAGCTCATAGCCTTGTTTGGCCACCTATTTTCTTTTTCTTTTTTCCCTCCCTTTTTGGCCCCTTTATCTCATCATCATTCTTTACCCCTCGCCCACGTCGCGGGATGTCGTTTGCTGACAAGTTCACGTAACAAACAGATCTCCAAGGAGGAGCTCCTCAACCCTATCAAGCAGGACATCAAGAAGGGCAAGCTTCGATACGTTCGCAACTGCTTTCCCCACAAGGGTTACCTGTGGAACTATGGTGCCTTCCCCCAGGTATGTCAATATGAAGCATGTGGTACTTGGCGATATTTTCCTAATTGATTGTTCCAGACCTGGGAGGATCCCAACGTCGTCCACCCTGAGACCAAGGCCAAGGGCGACAACGACCCTCTCGACGTTTGCGAGATCGGCGAGCTTGTCGGTTACACTGGGCAGGTCAAGCAGGTCAAGGTTCTCGGCGTCATGGCTCTCCTTGATGAGGAGGAGACTGACTGGAAGGTCATCGTTATTGACGTAAACGACCCTCTTGCTCCCAAACTCAACGACATTGAGGACGTCGAGCGCCACCTGCCTGGTCTTCTCCGAGCCACCAATGAGTGGTTCCGTATCTACAAGATCCCCGACGGCAAGCCCGAGAACCAGTTTGCTTTCACTGGCGAGTGCAAGAATCGGGAGTACGTGGCTTTCACATTGGAATCAATCGTCCTTCTTTTGACTAATGACGCTGTTCAGGTACGCCATGGATGTTGTCCGTGAGTGCTCCGAGGCTTGGGAGCGTCTCATCACCGGCAAGACCCCGGCCAACGGTGTCTCCATGTAAGTACTCAACCGGCCTCGTGATCCCTTCGTTTACCCCCCGTCTAACCTTGTCTGCCAGTGCCAACACCAACGTTCCTCAATCCGTCAACCGCCTGAGCCCCGACCAGTTGCCTCCTTTGCCTCCCCACCAGGAGCTCCCTGCTGAGAAGATTGACAGCTCGATTGACAAGTGGTTCTTCATCAGCGGTGCCTCTACTTAGGCACATGTTGCATCAGATGTGGAGAAGACTAACTTATGAGTGATATGGACTCTGAAAAAACAATAGGTAGTTCGGCGTGTCATGATGTGACCCCGCGAAATATATAAAAAGTTGCTCATTGCTTAAACAATATTGTACAAATGGACTTGATCCATTCCCCCCCATGTCCCTTGGTATTCTTCTCGAATAAAAAAGATGAAACGCCGCAAATGCAAAATCTAGTTGTCGTGACACGTTTAATCTGTAAGATCGGCCGCTTTTTGCAGCTGGCGAGAATGCCGGTCAACTTCCTCGACGAGGCCCTTGATGTTGAACTTTCGGCAGTCAAACTTGAGCTCTTTGCCGTCCTCTGCTAGATGTTAGCCGCCAGGTCGGAACCACGAATAGAACAAGGTGGTTCCGTGCCGTACTGAACTTGACTTTTAGTGAGCTCGCCTCAGTTGAGTCTCGAGGCAGTAGGGTCGTGTGTATCGAGGTGCCATTGGCGCGAGCATTGGGGGGCAGATATGTAAGGAAGAGTCGAGCAGGTTTGGCGCAAGCAGAAAAGGGGTTGAACTTGGCCGCAACCTCGGTCATGAACTTGGTAATCATCTTGTCAGAAGGGAGCTGGGCGCGCGGTAGCCCGTGTCAAGATGGAGGAGAAAAAGACGCGGTCCAGTCGCAATTGAGGCCGTGTCAAGATATCATCAGCCTGCAGCATCGGTGGGCGTTTGAAGGCGCTCCAAATTTGACGTCACGTGCTCTGCTGGGGTGCCTGCCACTGCCGCCTGGAGGAGGCGTCGCCTCCAAACACACGGCGATAAAAAGCTCTCTGGGCTTGTTCCCTCTTTCTCTTCCTTCCCCAAGCATCGCCCTCTGAGAAAGGCCACGCTTCCATGCTTACAAACAGAGATTCGCTATCTTCTCATACTCGTATGGAATGATTCAAATCTCGGAATCGCCTAATTTTTTTTTTTCAGAAATGGAGAACTAGGAGATGTCTTTGCATGTGAGAAATTCGGAGAAGCCTCTTCAAAGATCCTAGACTCTTCGAGTCTTTGGTCAACCGCTGTCGCTTTTTTTTGCCCTTGACTTTTATTTGCCTTCGGGTATCTAGAAGAAAAGGCGAAAAGAAAAGGACGGGTCTGCCCGTGAGGGCCCGGCGTCAATTGACGTCCGCAGTTGGCATCAGAAATATCAGGGTGCCCTGAGATTGATGTTTTCATCCTTCTTCTGGGGTTATTTTTCAAACCCTCTGGGAAGCCACTGCGAAGATTGTGTGGTGAACACTTGAGTGCGATGCGTGGCGTAGTCTTTTAGACTATAATTCGATTCCGATTATTCTTCTTGGAGGGCGATGCTTCATTTTTTTCTTTTTGAGGTATGTTTTCGCTTGTCTTTGGGGAGGGGGGAGGGGGGCGGTGACAAGAATTCTACTAATTTGGTGTGCCTTCGGTCATGATGTGGCCGTAGGTGGGTGGTAGGATGCTTGCGAGCCGAAAGGGGGGTGGGATGGGAAGCAGGCTTTCAGAAGATGCGAGCCGAATGTAGTTGAATAGATGGAATTGGTCAATCTACCAGCATTGAACTTCATGGTGCTCCAAGAGAAGTGTGACGTTTTGTGACATGTGCCTCACTTGGCGATGAGTCAACTTGCCGGCGGTTGACCATTTGCCTTCGTTCGTAGACAAGGCTCCACGGACTTTGTGCCTGCTTAGGGACGGACCCATTCGGGCACTTGGGATTACAAAATACTGGACCAGATGATGTTCATTGGACTCAAGGCATGCGGTAGCAGCGCTTAACGAGTGGAGGTTTTGAATCCTCAAGCTTTTAGCATCATAGCTGCTATAGTGGAGCCAATCAAAGAGCGTCACAGGACCCGCTCTGTGCCATTTCGGCCAAGTGTCGAAAGCTCCCAGAGTTGACAACGTCACTTCCTGCCGCGCAACTCCCCCATGTCGACGCCCCAAGCAGCAAATTCTTTACACAGACTTCCATCATGTCGTTAAAGGGGCTGGAAGAGCGCCTGACGGCTCTTCAGGAAACCACGACGCAGCTGCGGGAGCTAATTGACCGATTGGCCAAACTCGAGTTCCAACCCGGGGCTGTGCCGCAAGCCACGGGCGAAGAGAGCAGTGTCAGCGGCGAGCTGAGTGCAGAGATTGGCCAAACCCTAAGAAACGGCTTGGACGAGCAGGAACTTCTGCAGGAAGAGGTCAACTTTGTGCGGCCAGAGGGAGCAGAAAAGGCGAGATTGAGGGAAGGTATTGAACGGCTGGGCGCCGAGCTTGTTAGGTACGGGCCCATCAGAATCAGAGTTTTTTACTCGCCACTGGATGATTTACATGTTCCTAACTCACTCGTCCAGTTGTCGAAGTCAGTTTCGAAAAGCACGTTTATCCGCACGGGAGAGCCTAGCGCGAGCGCGCAGATTCGAGAGACAGCTGCTCGTTAAGTCGTATTCGCTCCCCCTAGCCGGACCAGCCTCTCCGGGAGACGGGCCCGTCGAAGAAGCACCTGCACCTGTTTTTCGACCTCGGCGATATACACAACAGACCCAGCACCAGTCGAGTCTCTCTGCGGAAGACCAGCAAACAGTCGGGGCAAGCAGCAATGTGACAAATGCGCTGCGTAGAACACATGATCTCATCGCTGCAGAACTTTACCGCAGCGAGTATGCACACCAGACGCTGACGGAGTCATCAGCTGCGCTGAAGCAGCTCAATGAATCGTACAGCTCGCTGGACTCGATGCTTGCAAGCTCACGGGATTTACTGGGGACGTTGCTGCGCTCTCAAAAGAGCGATACTTGGTACCTACAGACGGCGTTGTACATGCTCATGGTGACTGGGGCATGGCTCCTGTTCAGGAGACTCCTGTATGGCCCCATGTGGTGGCTTGTGTGGTTCCCGCTCCGGATCCTGTTCGGCGTCAGTTCAAAGGCCGGCAGCGCGCTGATGCACCGCTCCGCGCCTGGAGAATCGGAAAAGGTCGGTGTCGTCGACAGCGGCAAGGTCTCAGTCGATGGCCTGCCAGCCGAAGACCTCCCCACTGCCCAGGTAGTGCATGCGAGAGTCCCGGAGCCAGATGGAGGTCTGGACTCCATGATCGAAAAGATCGCCAAGGTTGTGGACGCGGCTAACGAGGCCGATGAGCTTGGAAACGTGGGCGATGGCACAGATGGGGAGCCAGACGATCAGCCGAAGAATCCGAAGAAGCGGATGTGGGAGGAGCCAGAAGTTGCTCAGATGACGCCACAACGAGATGAGCTATAAGATGTGATGTATAAACGAACCCGAAAGACTGTACGCAAAAGACGAACGTTCAACGTGCTGCCTTGCATTCTTCTTGACTCATTAAGTGTCTCTCTCTCTGTTGAAGATTTGGTAATTCTAGTTCCTGGCTCTTCCCAAGCCGCATGCCACTCCTGAGCTCTCTATGCTTGATGCCCATAAAAAGTTGAACAACCCCTGAATGGACCTCGACTTCTTTCTTTCTCTCTCCATTGCACCGCACTCATCGTCTTCAAGCTCGGTCAGGAGCAACGCGCGCAATCTCAGTTATCCACGGAAGACCCAGCTTCTTCATCTCCACCGCCAACTGGAACAAGTAATCAAGACTACCCATCCCCCGATACATCAGCATACGCTTCAAAAAGCACACCAGAAAAACCAGTCAAGTTCCAAAACCATGTTTTTTTTGGGGGGGTTCCCGAACTCACCTCTCGCACATCGTCTTCGCCTTGTGCACACTGTCCCCCCAAACATACACACCATGCCGCCTCACCAACACGGCATACGTATCAGGGTACGCCTCCATGGCAGCCTCAAGGTACTCGGTGAGATCCTCCTCGTGCGGCGTGTTCTCAATGACGGGAATCCTCAGCGTATCATGGTACCCCAGGTTGCCCACCTTGCCCACGCCCCTCCCGAACCCCTTGATCTGCTCAATGTTGTTGATGGCAAAGACGTCGTCCCCGCCGGGGCCCTGCGCCTCGAGAAGCAGCGTCACGAGGACAGCCCACTGGGAGTGCGTGTGAATACAGCAGCCCGCGTTGCGGCGAGTAAAGGCGGCGAGGAAGAGAGGCGTGCACTGCGAGGGCTTGTGGCACGGCGGTGAGCGGAGGTAGGTGCGCTGCTTGAGGGCTGGTTCCTGGGCGGACAGGGAGAGCACGTATATGTCCGTGTTCTTCATGAGTTCCTTCTGGACGCCCGAGGGGGCGATGTACACGCGGTCTCTGGCCGGGGGTAGAGGGAATAATGAGCAATCAACGTCGAAACATTCTTTATCCATTATACGGGGGGGGGTTCGTTTCCCCCTTCTTCTCCTCTTTTGCCCCCTTTTGATAGCCAGGCGGTGGGTGACTTACTCTTCTCGAATGGAGCATCCGCCCCCGGTACCTGTGACCCAACCCAGGGTCCAGAACTTGGCACATAGCGAAGGAATGAGGTTGGCGGGATGCTCTGGGTTCTCCGAGGTGATGAGCTGGTCGGCGTCGTGATGTCCGGTGGAAGCCATCTCCGCCAAAAAAAAAAAAAAAATTCACGCGTGCGGACAGTGCGTGATGAGGCTTGATGCTGGAAAAGGGCACGCACGCTTTGGCGCGATGCTTCTCTCGATGGCCAAAACTTCTCAGAGTAACATGGCGGTTACTTTTTGATTTTTTTTCGGAGAAGGATCGGGGCAAAATGATGCTGGTGGGGCTGCCGAACTTGGGCCGCTCTGCTTGCACTACGGAGAAGATATGGAACAACTGCTGGCTTTTACCATGTCGTTTGTACGGACTATTCGTTGCCTCTGATGATTGTCATGTGAATTTGGTTTGTGTCTGCCTACTCCGTACTCCATACACAGAAGTACATCCATCCCACGTTTGTCTGCCAGGGGGGGGAATTATGTGTGATGCCCTCGTGGCGGCTTTGCCTGGGGCGGGCTGGCCAAGAATACAAGAATAGAATAGCCCGCTTCGGATCTCTGCGGGGGACAAGTGAAACGGTCCAGCTTGCGGAATTACGTTGATGATCAAGTGTGTGTGATGACCTCGGCTAGGTGCGGGTTACCTATATAGGTCAACGTTCATTTCCTCTCACACAATCATCACCATCTTGCAATTTCCACGTCACGCGGCGTGGCGCGACGCCCCCGCCAAGAAAAGGACTGCAGCTGGAGTGGCTCTGCGATACGCACAATCCCGTCAATTCGAGATGGGGGTGGCAGCGAAGAACTGGCTAGCATTGTCTCGTCTGCAATTGCGCATGAAGGGGGTTAGTGTCACGGAACAACCACGGGCAGATACATAGTCACAAGTCGTCCATTGAGCGGCCCTACTTGCTGGCTTGCCTCCTCGTATTGAATAGTAGAAAATCAATGCAGCTCTTCTCGACGCCTTTTCTCGACATGCACACGGGCGATTTCTTTCCAATGATGTGCATCACACGAACCACAGACCGAGCACCGCATCCTGTGGCTAATTCCGCCTCGCGAGAAAGCAAAGCCTCTCAAAAGGGGTCTGTTTGTGTGATCGAGACGGGGCTCAGTCAGGGTTGCCGGCGGAAATGCGCGGGGCCACCGTTTCTCTGGAGATGCATTTGGGCCTGGGCTCGGAAGAAAACAACGAGACCTCTCGACAACTCATGCATTCATTGTCAACAAGCTGCATTGCAATCGTCGTTGCCGTCTCTATTTCTAGTTGTCGCCGCCGGGAAAGACAGACTAAATTCCTGCAAGTGATTACACCTGGACCAGGTGAGACAGAATACAGAATCGTTGGGAAACGAACGAACGAACGGGAACCAATCGATGCAGCCCCACACGTAGTAATCCGTGTGGAGTACGGATTATATTACGGAGTAATACAACATTGCGGACTGATACTGGTGGCAACTCGTTACGGGCAAGGTGGCAAATGGCAGGGCGCAGCAACACGAAAACATGCAGTAGTGATTTTTCAATCATGCAGTAGTAAGTAGGCCTAAAACAGAAGAGGTATATGTCCATGTAAATTTATAAGGTGAGTGACCTCTTGTAATTTGTATAAGTAAATTAGGGCACAGGAACTAGCTAGTCCACTTAGTGGAATTACTATGAGCTTATAATAGAAGCTCTGCATCTCTAAAAGAAGCAAAACGCGTTTTCCCTCTCGTGTGCATATTTAATAAAATAGTATAGAATGCACGAATAAAGGGAGGTTACTCCCTTATAAATTTACGGGCGCGGGTACCTCTTCCGTTTTGGGCCTAGTTTCTACTGCATGATTAAAAAATCACTCTTGCATGTTTACGTGTTGAGGGCGCAGGGGCAACAAGCCAACAAGGAAATTTGTTCACGAAGCATGATGGATTTCCCCAAGCTGACAAGCCCCCGGAGCTGGGGCCCGACCCCAAGCTGTGCGTTACCCCTGGCTGATTAAATAATCAAGGACCTGGCCTCCCCCCAAAATCAACAACTCGGCTTTCTCTTTCGATTTCTTTGTTTTCTCCCTCTAGTCCATTTTCCCCTTTTACTCAAGTCTCTTCTCTTGCTTGAAGTTGCTATCAACTTCGACGTCACCTTCGTTTTCAACACTCAACCTTGCTACTAATACATACCACCTGGGGTTCTTCAACTTCCGTCCGTACACAACAACCGCCAATATGCGTTTCGCCGTCGCCCTCGTTTCCGGCCTTGCTGCCGCCGTCTCTGCTCAGACTAACTCCATGGCTGCTGATCCCGCCACTGCTTCTGCCGCTGCTTGCTTGAAGAAGTGTGCCCTTGGTGACGTCAACTGCCAGTCTCACTGCATCACTGTATGTGGACGCTTGCTATCCCCCAATGTCGTGAAGTTTTTTTTTTGTTTTTTTTGCTTTTTTTTCCCGGTCTCGGGCCTGTCCGAGACAGAACACAATGGCACCTAGCGCAGCTCGCGTGATGATTCTCCAGCGTTCAAGAGCTGACAAAACATTTTCTATCCAGGTTCCCAACCCCAATGAGCAGCAAGTCAACGACACCACCAAGTGTGCTGCCGCCTGCCCCCAAGGCAAGGGTAGCCCAGAGGAGACGCAGAAGTACGCCGACTGTGTCCAGGGCTGCATCTCCAAGCACTACTATGTCAGCAGCGAGGGCACTCCCCAGGCCACTGGTGGCAGCGGTGGTAACGGTGGTAACGGTGGTGACGGCAGCAGCAACACCTCTGCTGCTCCCACTTCTGTGGCCTCCGCTACCGCCACCGGTGGTGCTACATCTACCGCCTCTGCCAGCTCTGGCTCTGGCTCCGGCTCTCAGAGTTCTAGCTCTGGCGCTGATGCCGGTTCCCAGACCCAGACTACCAAGACTTCCTCCGCCGCTGCTGCTACCAGTACCAACGCTGCCCCGGGCATGATGACTTTTGGCGCTACCGGTGCTTTCGTCGGCGCCTTCGCCGCCTTCTTTGCTCTTTGAATCTACGATGGACTTTTCTTCTTTGAAAGTATGAGAATTGATGAACCCTCGTTCTGCGAGTACTTCTAATATGGGGAGATGATGTGAAGGGGAATTTGGCGGGAACGGAGGATTGGTATGTATCAGTTGGAAATAATACCTGTATTTAGCATCACCCAATTTTAAATCCCATTGCGCCAATAACGTCCCAGGGTACAGGCATGAGCTGTTTTATGGTGCTTATCTTCCTTTCCAATCTGCCTTCTAGCTGTTCGACTCTTCTACAGGGCAGCTCAGCATTGTAATTCAATTCTTAACCGAGCTCTTACCAAGTAATTTTTATAACGCTTGCTGGAAGCAGCTTGGCCTCTGACCAACGCTCATATTCTCACTGCCGCCATTATTGCTTGACCTTCGGAGCATGTCGCCGTCCCGTCGCTTTGACAAACCATTTCTTGATGAAATTACCCTGAAATTTCTCCATGGCGCGTTTCTGACTCACTACATGAGGTTGTGTGTCGCTGCGTAGATGATCTTCTCTGTGAGGTCCTTTCGGACACTTGATGGTTATTTACAATCAGCCCTTGCCGGCAGCGTTCATCTTTGCGTCAGCCGAAACTCAGAATAACAAATCGCCGCCCCCTGGGAGAGCTTATGCCCCAAAAGTCCAACCCAAAGTTTGATTGCTCTTTTCGGAAGATTGGTCCTACTGGCAGAGGTTGATGTAAGCACCTAGAACGATACAAATACCTTTTTTTTTTTGTCTCAGACCATAGTTTCACAGGTACCGGGACTTTTCCAAAAGAGTAATGCACCCAGAAATGGAATGCGTCGGCGCATGATACGAGTGGCCCTCGCTGTTTTGATTCACAAGACAGAAGGAGGAAAGTAGCTCGTCAGGTTTTGCGACCAGTATCCGTCCATCTGAGCAGTTAATTGGCCTCGCCCAAGGGCAAAGCTACCAAAATATGGGGCGGTCGACCAATCAAAATTGTAATTTTTTCTCCATTTCACATTGTATAGATTGAATCATCGTCTCAACCACCACATACGACCACAGCCGCTAGTAGAAATCAGGATCCCGTCCGATCTCCTAGGATAACCTAGCGAGCGCTGGAATAGTAGTTGGGTCGGTGACGACCAGCGAATACCCGGTGTTGTATGTCAAACTGTTTGCCTTTATTTTTTTCTTCCATTGAGCCTGGTTTGTTGATTCCTGGTCGCGCCCCACTATTAACCTCCTCTCACCACTGTACTAACAAAGCCTTTTAAATGACACTGTAATAAACAATCTAATCAATCTAATCATAAAGAACAATTCTAACCTCCATCTCACATAATATTTCAAGCAACAGTATTTCATAGAGCCATTATATACATCTATCGGGAGGACCGACGCCTACACCTACCCTGCCCTCTCGGATAAGTTCGCAATCACTCCATCATCACCACACCTCACCGGCCGCCATGCCAACGACTCTTCAAACCTCCCATAGCCTCCTCGTTGCCACAGGGCATTCCTCATCCATCGTGCGCGTCAAAAACATCCATTCCATCGTCCAAGGACCCAGCGATGCCTGGGGCCGTCCCAACCGACCCCAGCCCGTCTCCGTCTCCGTCACAGTCCACCTCGACAAGGCCTTCGACTCAACATCCACCTCGGACGCACTCACCTCGGACACAATCCACTATGGCCTCCTGAGCAAAGCCGTCCTCGCGACGCTCACTCGGCTCGACGCCCACAAGACAAGCCGTCAGGCCCTGCCCCTCCCGGACATCCTGGAGGCTATCTGGGTCGACCTCACTGGTCTGGACATCTGCGGCCTACCCGTCGACGTCGACGACGACGACGGCACACCCTTTCTACAGCTGGCGTTTTTGAAGAGCCTACAGGTCACGGTTCATTTGCCGAAAGCCTCTCTCCAAGGCGGAGGAGTCAGCTTAACGGGAACAGGGGTCTTTAAGAAGAGCGTCCTCGTCGCCAGGGGAGTCGCACTGAAACTGCACGACATGCGGGTTCCCGTCCTCATTGGCGTGAACGACAATGAGCGAGAGGCGAAGCAGGGCGTCGTGGCCAATGTCGAAGTAGAGAGGTTTGATGAAGCGGGCGATAGTTACTGCGACTTGGAAAAGGTTGTTGTCAAGGTACGTACGTTGTCCATGTGAATTTTGCTCTGGGTCTCTGGACTTTGTAGAGCCCAGCGTTGCAGGTATGATTTTTGGAACTAACGGCGAGCCCGGGCGCTTCATCTCACAATAGGCAATGGCAGATTCATCATTCGAGACGATTGAGGCTCTGGTGGCAGACGTGGCTGTGCACATGACGGCTCATTTGGCCAAGAACCACGAGGCACCGCTGGATGGTCAAGGCTGGCATCTCAACATTGCGGTTGAGAAGCCCATTGCGGTTGTGTTCGCGGATGCGCCTTGTGTGGAATTGAGAATAGGAACGAATGATGTTCGCCTCAACAAGGGGTGAAATTGAGAATTTCAAGACCAAGGATTGTTTGTAGTCATGCGAATGGCGCAGATCACGGGAGGTTTAAAATGAGATTTGACGAGACAATTGCTGAACAAACACGTTCGAATGTTACCAATATTTCAAATGACAAGTGGGGTGGGTATCTGGGGTTAATTTTCTACCCTATTTGTATATAGTCTGGAAATGTCTAAAGGCCTACTATGCAAGTTCTACATCATGCCGTGAAGTAATGCTACTCTCTCTATCTGTGGTCATTTCAGCCATCACAATGCATCCCACGGCCATCAAACGCCATTGCCAAACAAAAGAGAATAACGCCAGTGTTGGGATTGCTTGTGTTATGTATGGGTGAGTCTTATGTATAATAGATGTAATAAAACTTTATCGTTGCATCTTTCCAAAAGCCCACAGGAAGAAAGAAAATTAATGCATCTTTCCTTATAGAATAGGTGTAGAAGACTGTCTTCCTTATTAGGCCTAGCTACTAATCCTAATCGTCGTCGGTGGCTCTTCTGGCTTCTCTGTGGCCCCACAAAGCTACTTGAAACGGACACGTAGCCGGCAGTGCCTGCAATGGATACTACTGTGAGACACCAGACCCCCCCGCATTACCTGTGCCATCAGCTGTGGGGCCAATGCAGCCTACACGCTATTAAATTAGTATTTCCCAAAAGTCCAGGGTCGTTTCTGGTATCTTCTACGTGTCCTCAACCATTGGCTGGCTTTTCGTTCCCATACTAAAATTTCTCCACGAGCCGCTCCAACTGACCATCTCTATCCCTTTCTACCTTCCTCTCGTCTTTAACTTCACTCTTGAAAACCAAGCCCTTCTCGAGCCGCCGGGTCCTCCATCAGCCCTGCCTTGAACCCACTTGCGCTTCGCACCTTGGTCTCCGGTTATTTCCGCTCTCCAGCTCCTTAGCGACGAGGTTGATTTTCTTCGACAAACCATGAAGTTCAACGCTGCTGCTGCGGCTGTGTCGGCTGCCATCTTGGCCGGCACTGCCCATGCCGACAAGGTCGAGGAATCGCCGGTTGTTCCTGCTGATCTCCCTACCTTTACTGTAAGTGATGAACCTCGCTGTTCAAAACGTCTGGACTCGGTTGTTGCCCAGTCATGTCGTGACAATCAGCTACCACGTTTTGCCTCAGCAACCCTTGAAACCAGGCCCGTGTGGCGAATTTGATCCGCAGAGCCCGCGCCATATCTATTCACCGAGATGTTCTCCAAGCTAACCGATGACTTTTGTCATAGCCCACTTCCTTGAAAGCTCCCTTCCTCGAGCAATTCACCGATGGCTGGGAAAAGCTATGGAAGCCCTCTCACGCCAAGAAGGACATGAAGGGTTCCGGCAAGGACGAGGAGGAATGGGCCTTTGTTGGCGAGTGGTCTGTTGAGGAGCCCTATCAGTACAAGGGCATGGCTGGCGATAAGGGTCTTGTCGTCAAGAATCCCGCAGCTCACCACGCCATCTCGGCCAAGTTCCCCAAGAAGATAGATAACAAGGGCAAGACTCTCGTTGTTCAGTATGAGGTCAAGCTTCAGAGTAAGTTTTTTTTACAGCCTCTCTGCTCTTCGATACGACTCTTGTGTGTCCTACGGCTGGCTCATGTATATGTTTCAATTGTGCTGACCAAGTGGGTTTCTTCCAGAGGGTCTTGAATGTGGAGGTGCCTACATGAAGCTCTTGCGCGACAACAAGGCTCTTCACCAGGAGGAGTTCAGCAACACGACTCCCTACGTCATCATGTTTGGCCCCGACAAGTGCGGCCATACGAACAAGGTTCACTTTATCTTCAACCACAAAAACCCCAAGACCGGCGAGTACGAGGAAAAGCACCTCTCTTCCCCTCCCACCGCAAAGATCCTCAAGACAACCGAGCTGTACACGTTGATTGTCCACCCCAACAACACCTATGCTATCAAGCAGAATGGTGAAGAGGTCAAATCTGGCTCTCTCCTCGAGGATTTCACTCCTGCCGTCAACCCCCCGGCTGAGATTGACGACCCCAAGGACACCAAGCCCGATACCTGGGTCGATGACGCTCGTATTGCCGACCCCGAGGCCAAGAAGCCCGAGGATTGGGATGAGGACGCCCCCTTCGAGATTGTTGATGAGGAGGCTACCATCCCCGAGGATTGGCTCGAGAATGAGCCCACAACTATCGCCGACCCCGAAGCTCAGAAGCCCGAAGACTGGGATGATGAGGAGGATGGCGATTGGATTGCCCCCACAGTTCCCAACCCCAAGTGTGCCGATGTCTCTGGATGTGGTCCTTGGACTAAGCCCATGAAGCAGAACCCCGACTACAAGGGCAAGTGGAGCGCTCCTTTCATTGACAATCCCGCCTACAAGGGACCTTGGGCTCCTCGCAAGATTAAGAACCCGGCCTTCTTTGAGGACAAGACCCCCTCCAACTTTGAGCCCATGGGCGCTGTGAGTACACTCGCTTTCTTTTGACTTCGGCGGAAAGAACCAAATTGCTGACGATATATATGTATAGATCGGCTTCGAAATCTGGACCATGCAGAATGATATTCTCTTCGACAACATCTATATCGGTCATTCCGTTGCGGATGCCGAAAAACTGGCTGCCGAGTCGTTCAAGCTCAAGCACCCCGTTGAGAAGGCTCTGTATGAGGCTGACAAGCCTAAGGAAGAGGACAAGCCCAAGTCTCCCACCGACCTCAAGTTCCTCGACGACCCTGTCCACTATATCAAGGAGAAGACAGACCTCTTCCTGACTATCGCTAAGAACGACCCTGTCGAAGCCATCAAGTTTGTCCCTGAGGTCGCTGGTGGTTTCGCCGCTATCGCCGTGACCTTCGTCGCCCTCGTCGTTGCTCTTCTCGGACTTGGTGGATCTTCCCCAGCTGTCAAGGAAGCTGCTGCTGCCGCCAAGGGCAATGTTAAGGAAGTCAAGGACAAGGTTGCTGAGGCTGCGGCTACTGGAGCTGAAAAGGCTAAGGGCGAGGCTACCAAGCGTACTACTCGCAGCCAGTCTTAAGTGATATCCATGGCCACTGGAAGAGAGGTGGAAGAAGAGGAATCGTGTCTAGACAGACTTGGACGCCATGGGTTGCGCAATTTGAAGAAGGGTAAAGGCAAAAAAAAAAAGGACAAGTCATTTATTGCTATCCGATTACTTTTGCTCATAAGTTCTACGTCGGGGGTTCTTTAACGGCTTAACACGTGCGCGCGATTGACGGGATTGACGACATGGCTTGTGCCTTTTATCTAGATGGGGGCGTTTGCTTGCCTTGGACCTACCCTTGCCATGTACAACAACCAATCGGAAACATGGATTTAATGATGAAAGCTCTCGTGCCCGACTCACCCAGTGTAATGCGGTTGGTCAAATGTATGGCCCATAAAATATGTTGGCTCCGTAGGTCGGTCGGAGGCCGCGGGTGCGAGTCGGTTATCACGGATCTTATCGGGTCAATGGGCATTGGGGGGGTGCACGTCCCCCGGCACAAGTCGCCATCACCCCTCCTCAGGCCTCTCTCTCCACATCTCCACATCTCCACAACCGCACATAGCCGCTCTCTTTCTTCATCAAGAAATCCGAACGCGAACGCCTCTCCCCGGCGGACTTTTTCTTTCGGGAGGAAGACAAAAAGGAGAGAGGGAACTCTGCCAATCCACCGTCAAGTACGTGCAAGTTTCTAGCCTGCTGTTCTCACCAGCAGTGCCTGATTCACACTTCCCCTTTTCTTGTCAATCATGCGGCGGCTCATTTCACGAAGCGTCTCTGCCAGCGCCACCCGGTCTCCTGCGACCTCGGCTGCTCCACGATCTTCCATGAATGCCTCCAAGATGACTTCCAGCGATTCGTCGTCGTCGGCCGTGGCCGCCAGAAGAATACATGCCACGGCTCAGCAGCTCAAGCCAATTGTGGCCCTGGCTTCCACGGCGACCACCTTCCCAAAGTCGCATGAGAAGTTCCAGACGGTCGAAGATACCCCGTACTTCATCGACAACAAGTTCGTCAACTCCAAGACGGACAAATTCATCGATTTACCCGATCCCGCTACCAACAACCTTGTCACTCGTGTGCCTCAGATGACGGAGGAGGAGATGAAAGCCGCTGTTGCTTCTGCTGAGAAGGCTTTCAAGTCCTGGAAAAATACGACCGTCTTGGCCCGTCAGCAGATCATGTTCCGCTTTGTCCACCTCATAAAGGAGAACTGGGACAGACTGGCTGCTAGCATTACCTTGGAGCAGGGAAAGACCTTTGCTGATGCCAAGGGTGATGTCTTGCGAGGTCTGCAGGTGGCTGAGGCTGCTATTGCTGCCCCAGAGCTGCTCAAGGGCGAAGTTCTGGAGGTGGCCAAGGATATGGAGACGCGCACGTATCGTGAGCCGTTGGGCGTCACTGCTGCCATCTGCCCCTTCAGTAAGTTGCTCGCTCTGTCCAAGAAAGTATTCAGCGCCTCATCGTCTCAAGGCTCAATACTGACAGTACGGTGCAGATTTCCCTGCCATGATTCCTCTCTGGTGCATCCCCATCGCCACCATTACCGGCAACACACTGATCTTGAAGCCCTCTGAACGAGACCCCGGTGCGGCCATGATCCTTGCCGAGCTCGTGCAGAAGGCTGGGTTCCCCGAGGGTGTTGTGAACATCATCCACGGTGCCCACAAGACTGTCGATTTCATCCTTGACGAACCCGCCATCAAGGCCATCAGCTTCGTTGGTGGCAACAAGGCCGGTGAGTACATCTTCAGCCGCGGCTCAGCCAACGGCAAGCGAGTTCAGGCCAACCTGGGCGCCAAAAACCACGCTGCTGTTCTGCCCGACTGCAACAAGAACCACTTCATCAACAGTGTCGTTGGCGCCGCCTTTGGTGCCGCCGGCCAACGATGCATGGCTCTAAGCACTCTCGTCATGGTCGGCGAGACCAAGGAGTGGCTCTCCGAGGTCGCCGAGAGTGCCAAGAAGCTCAAGGTCGACGGTGGGTTCGAGGAAGGTGCCGATCTCGGCCCCGTCATCTCTCCCCAGAGCAAGGAGCGCATCGTCGGCCTCATCGACAGCGCCGAAAAGGAGGGCGCCATCATTCTGCTGGACGGCCGCAACTACACCAACTCCAAATACCCCAACGGCAACTTTGTCGGCCCCACCATCATTTCCAACGTGACTCCCGACATGACGTGCTACAAGCAGGAGATCTTCGGCCCGGTCCTGGTGTGCCTGAATGTCGAGACGATTGACGATGCCATTGAATTGATCAACAACAACGAGTACGGCAACGGCGTCGCCATCTTTACCCGCTCTGGTCCGACCGCCGAGACGTTCCGTCGCAATATTGAATCCGGCCAGGTTGGCATCAATGTGCCCATTCCCGTGCCGTTGCCCATGTTTTCTTTCACCGGCAACAAGAAGAGCATTGCTGGTGGTGGTTCCAACACATTCTACGGCAGGCCTGGAATCAACTTTTACACGCAGGTCAAGACTGTGACTGCCTTGTGGCAGAGCCAGGATGCTGTTGCCAAGAAGGCCGCCGTGCACATGCCGACCCTGCAGTAAAACGGTGATGGGGTCGTCCTACTGTTTCAAGTTGGTGAAGCTCAGGACAAGTGGAGGAGGTGAAATGATGGACAAGAAAGAAGAACACACAAGTGATGCGAAATCAACGTCGAGTGAGGAGCAATGGGAGCTGGCAGAAACGTCGTCTTGTAATGCGCACGCTGAGGTAGCTCTTGTTTATCAAGTGTTGTAGCTGGTGTATTCGTACGACTTCTGGCCAAAAGTACGTCTTGAACGTCGCAGTCTCAGATAATACGTAACTACGATGCAAAGGATCAGACAAGACGAGACAATACAGCCCAGCCCAGCCCAGCCCAGCCCAGCAAGTCCAAGACGGACAGTCTCGACCGTGTGTTGTCCAAATGAAGAGCGAATTGCTTCACCTACTTCACGATGTACCAATTGTGAGCTCGGTTATAAGCACCGACGTAGAGAAGAGCAGCGTGGCGATGTCGTCTGCGGGACAAAGCACGGGAAAAAGGAAGATAGTACTCCGTATGAGACGCATGTTTCGATAGCGCGACAAGTGAAGTTGATAGGGAGATAGATGGAACAAAACAAGTCTAGCATATTGGAGCAGTACGCCTGGGTTATGTGATGCATGAATACGACGATGATATTTATATAAAAGAAACACAACCTTGTATTGCTTGAAATAAAAAAACAACGCCTCACGATGCTGCTGGCCACCTAAATATTAAAGTATTTGCTAAAACAAACGCACTTGATCGGACATTCTCGTATGCAACGTACATCATGTCATTGAGGCGTGATATTTCTTCTCTGGGCGGGAACAGTAAAAAAAGAGTCCACCCCCAGCTTGTGAGCTTAGCTCTACTGCGGAGGAGGAACCTGCAGGAATCCGCTGTAATAATCGTCAAGCCATTGTGCAGCCTTTTCTCCCGAGTCGTCATTGCTCGAGTCCCATCGTCCAACGGACCCGACGTAGCCATCCGGTCGTACGTTGACAATGGCAACGTCCCCGGGCTCGAGGCTGCCCAGCCACTTGTCAGTGCACAGGGCCCCTCGCGTATCCTGCTCGGGGATGTTGTCCAGGTACAGAGACCAGCGGCTGTCTTGCAACATTGCTGGCAGGTCGGAGAGTTCCATCTCTGCCTTGGGCATCGTGGCTAGTGTCAGGTTAGTCAGCGTCCGTGGGTGATGAAATGAAAGGACGAGCGACAAGATGACACATACTTATTAGACCGAAAGTGAATAGATGGCTGACAGCGGTGTACCTCTCCGGTCTGATGTACACGTCCTCGGCTGAGCCCTTTCTCGGCTGCGCGGCGTAGGACTTGCTCGCAGCGGCCGAAAGCTGGCTGACAAACGACGAATCATCGACGACGGCTCCGCAGAACGTGGTCAAAAAGGGCGCTGCTTGTTGAACATCCCACATGAGCAGAAAGACACGGAATTGTCCCAGCATGGGAATGTCGAGCTGGATGTCGATTGGGTTAGAGTCGATGTATCGAGTGACTCTGGCAGGCGGCAAAAGACATCCAGGTCGGGCGCCACCCGTGGGTATGGCAAAATTGTCAGGCTCGGCACGGTTGATGGGGCTGTTGGAGTATTCCGCCCCGATACCTGAGATGAAGCGAACGTTGGCTTTGAAGTTCTTGGCGAGCGCCACAGCATCGCCTCCGGCAATTTGGTTTGCGTGCTCGTAATCGAAATTGACGAGGTCGAGGGCAATCTTGCGCCGCTCCTCTTCGTAGCTCTCTAACAGAACGGGCTTGGCGAGCCCACGGACGTCCAAGTTGAGTTTCCAAGAAAGGTTCCAAGAGTCGTGCATCGAAGTATTCATTCCCTGAGCAGCTTTGGGCGAGTGAGTGTGGCTGGCATCGCCGGCTAAGAAGACTTTGGTGTGAGCATCGGAGAATCGGCTGGCCACCCGCTGGCCAACTTGATATCTCCCAAACCACTCAATGTACTTCCAGTCTACGGAAAAGGGTGCCATGATCTTCCTGGCCTGTTCCATGACAAACGCTTGGCCAAGTTGGCGACGGTCCTCAGAGACCCACGTCTTCAGTTCAATGTAGAATCTGGTCATGTTCCGTTCACGGGGAATTATGAGAATAGTCCCATGCTCTTCGGAGTAGACCAATGTTTTCGACCAGATATCGGGGAAATCAGTAATGAGTTCTCCGTCCAAAACGCCCCAGATGGACGCCTGCGACATGCCAATTGCCGCCACATCCGGTATGCTCTTGCGCACTTTGGAGTGTGCACCATCGCCTACATGAACATGTTAGTCAGTGTGAGACATATTCAAAATTCCCCAAAGGGAAAAACGAGGTGTCGAGGAACAAATAGACGAATGAGGGTTAACGAGGGTTGGGGGAGAAAGAGATACTCACAGCCAACCAGATACTGCGCAATGTACGTCTTTTTATCCTGAGTTACATTGGTTCTGCAGTTGACCTGCAATCGGCCAGTCTTGGCTATTTCATCAAAAGATTCAAAAGCCGTGTTTCGTCTCACAGTTTTGCCTCTTTTGGCCAAGTCATCGATGAACAAGCTCTCTACTATACCTTGATGAACAAGTAAGATGTAAGGATCCAAAACATCAATGACAGGAGGATAATGAATCTCTCGGCCCAACCTGTGGAGAGGCTCTTCCCGCGTGCTGCGCCAAAATGAAATATCGTAAACACGAACTCCTCGTTGGAGTAGAGTGTCGGCCAGTCTCAACTGCCTGAACGTTTCAATTGTCTTTGGCTGTAAGCCATCGGCCCTGCAGGTCGTGGAAAAGTGAGCCTCTTTCATCCAGATTGGGGCTTGCCCGCATGTCGGGCGGCACTCAGTGAATGGCAAACAGGAAAAAAAAAAAAAAGAGTAGTTTCCGCAATCTTACCTTCCAGCCGGAGTCTGGTCTGCTCTGTCATCGACCACCTCGACATTGATTCCGTATCTGGCGAGAGTCGCAGCCATCATCAGACCCGCCGGACCGGCACCGACAACGCATACTTGGCATTCTGTCGGCAGTTTCGGAAAGCTGCGTAATTGAGAGAGATCTGCGACTGTGATGTCATCGGCATCCTCATCAACCGCTTCCATCTGCATTTCAACTGTGTTTTCGACTTCCACTGGAAGGACCGTAGGTGTGGTGCCAGCAGTCCGCTGCGGACTGGAAAGAAGACCAGGGGCCATGTGTGAAGAAGCCGGATGAAGGTCCCAGTGTAATTTTGCAAAGCCGTTTTGAGGAAGTTGTTGCACTGGCCGCAGTTTCACTATCTGGAAGTCGCAGACTACTGTTGGCCGTTGTTTAGGAACCACTAGTAGATAAGTGTTGGGGCGATCTGCCTTATATCAGCTTCTTCCCCTAATGGTGGCTGGCTGTTCTTCTAATCTGCGGACGATGGACTAAAAAAAAAAGGGCGGTAAAAAGTACACAAATCTCACAAGGCTCTCTCTTTCAAATACACCAATCGTCACGAGGCGTTGTGTCGGGGCACCGTGCATAGTCCGTACATCAGACTCGAAACCCACAAGGTCCTGGGGGTTTGGGAGACAAGGTGGGCCAGCAACAGCTCATGTATACGAGCCGACGGGACGGCACGATTGCAAGAAACCTTCGCCAATAGACAAGAAGAAAGCTTGTGCGAAAACCGTCTCAACTATGTTAACGACCCGACAAGCAAAGATTTTGTCGAGCCGAGACAAGCAGAAAAGGACACACATCGGAGGCCAAGGTGGGCCGAGAAGAATAAATTATCTACCTGGGTCAACGTTTATTATTATTATCATTACTCGGAGGATGGCAAGAGCGGTTCCCCATTCGCATAGATACGAAGACACGGCTTGGGACAGCATGGAGGGCGAGGACCTACAGATTACGAACTAATCCGTACGGATACGTGCTCCATGGTCATGACTTGGTCGGGTCGGATGGACTGATGTGATCTGTGATCCAGCCTGGCTATAATAGAGCCAGAGCCAGACTGAAGCTGGAAGCTGAAAAGGGCGGAGGCAGCGGACAATTCACACACACCGAAGCCTGCACAAGGCACAGGCTCTGCATGCAAAAAGTGGCATGACTTGATGGCGTGCTGACTGGTGTTGAGGAATTTGTGAGGCAAAAATGGGCTGATCTGACGGGCAAAGTCGGTGGGGCTCCCTCCGCTAGCGCATGGCTTTTACTCGCACGTCCCACCAGGGCCCTCACGACGACTCGACTTGACTGTGATGGCGGCCAGCACACCCGTGATGTGATGGGATGGGGATGGCAAGGCAGGCAGGCAGGCAGGCAGGCAGGCTGGCAGGCACGCAGTCAGTCAGGCAGGCACGCCCCAGGCCCTAGGCCCCAGGCCCTACTAGCTAGGCAGGCAGGCACGCCAGGCACGCAAGGTGATAAGGCAGGCAAGACCCTTCGCCCTCCTGGCAGCCAGCTGCGGATTCGATTGACCCTCCCTCGATGAAAGCGGCTCATAAGCTCATCCATTCACATAGACAGACGCCCTTGGACATCAGGTTCCATCTTCATTGCTAGTATTCCTGATATGCAGCGTACATACGGACTACTCCGCACATACGGACGTACATACATAGCCTCGCATCAGTCATTCAGTCGCGCCCCGTCAGCAGTCAGTCTCATCCCTGCGCACGACGACGTTCCAATTGATTGTCCTTGGCAAATTGCTGTCCACCGGACTTGAAATACTTCTGGTCGTATGCATCCACGGTTCTCACCCTGCAACCCTTGATGACCCTCACAGCGCCCTGAACTATGTCTAGCCAGCTCCGCAGCTGGTATGCTTTCTTGTTCTGAGAGGAAGGGGTCGTCAGCGATAAGCAAATAAACCTCAAGAGGATGTGATTCGCACTCTGTGCTTATGATAGCCAACTGGGAACAAGAGGGGAGGTCTCACATCGTTGCACCACCAAATTGCCGTATTGAGCGTACAGGCCACGCGACCGCAATTCCCCGGCCCAGGGCCATTGCCCGGAACACGACCAGTCTTGGCCTTGGAAACGAGGTCCATCTCGCGGCCTAGACCATACAGATGCTCCAAGTCCTCAAAGATATGGTCGTTTGCGTACTGTGCGCTGACCGGTTCCCAATTGTTGGGTCCCGGCGCGCAAACAAGGTTCTTCCACTCAATTCCCGTGTCCAGCTCAAACCGGTGGTACTTCTTCCAAATTTCTTGCCACTCTTCTTCTTCGGTGAGAATGACTCTCCTGTCGCGAGTAGAACCGCGTATCTTTTCGGGGCTTCTCTCTGCTAACCATCTTGGGTTCAACTGATGAACCTGTTTGTGGACTTGTTGGACCGTGCCGTTGAAGCTTTGGAAGTCGTTTGGGAAAAGTTCCACTTCCCACTCGAGTTCTTCCACTCCGTATCCTTCTATGGGAGCTTCTAATGCGTTTGTCTAGAGCAGGCTTCGCGTCAGTTTCATTTCCCTGACTTGGCCGCGTCTTCGGTAGATTATGCTTGAACTGTACCTGGAAGAAAAGCGGAGAAAGGAGCACAATCGCCTTCACAAGTAATGAAAGACAGCCAGGCCAACTAGGCCAAAAACGGGATACGCATCCCTTATAGTGGCTGCGATAAACGAGCATATATAATGCTCAACAACAAGCACCATCTTGACGACAGTATTGGCTATCTGCAGAGTGTCAAGTCCCAATTGACATCGACTCAAAGCCCTTTGCAAAATGCGAAGTGGTGGACAATATATACGCAATGAAGTAGTCAGAGTGCCGAAGAACGTACTCACTCGAAACCATTTTCACAAAAAAAGCCATACTCGTGCTTCTTCACGCATTTAGAACTAACATGGTGAAAGCAAAATCTCAGATAAATGGGCCAGTCAGAGCATCCATCACCCAATCCATCTTGCACGCGCCTATTGTCCAGCAAAACCACCTTGACCGCGTGCTGTCGAAAAGGCAATTCATTCGAGGCTTCGAGGCTTCGAGGCCGTCCGCGGCCATTCATGACCTACGGCCAATGCTATGATCATATAGCGTTCATCGTAGCAGGGGCAAACATCATCGCCCAGGGGAACAATAGCCCCCGAGTTGTGAATTCCATGAGTAGCAACAATACGGACCGTATACCGAGAGTGGTTTGTGCGGGCGATGGAGCCCCATTCCTAATAAAGTCGCAAAGCTCTCCCGATCCAGACAGTAGTAATTCTGCTCCATTGGGCAGAGGCGTGCGCGTCTCTGTCCAGTGATTGGCCGTGCTGTAAAGCGGCCGGGATGGCGATCCCTCGGCGCGGGCACGTTGCGGACAAGGTCGTGGCGTCGGCCTCTTTGGTTGAGTTTTAGTCCGTATCAATCCATCGTGATAGCAGTCACGATGGTTTGGTTTCCCTTACCCTTGATTGAGTGGACTTTTTTCTTCTATGCCCCTTTCTCTTTTTATTTCGCATTGCTCTGAGAACTACACCAGAAATGGAATCATGGACTTGCTCGCCCCTGCGTGTCTCAGCCTCAACCCCAAAACAACATGTCCATAATGATGTGCGTGAGAGTCGACACGGCAATGCCCTTTTTTTGTGCGGCTTTGTCGTGCTCATGTCGAGACGTGCTGAAAAGGGCTGCATCATGTTCTTTCGTTTTCTTGCAAGTAAAACGCGCTGCATCAAGAGCTGTTACTTGCTCGCCTTGGTGCTGCAGATTTTTATGCTCCACGATAGAGGCCTACGCAGGGTGAGCGTTGAAGACACCGGTGGCGCGGGCTGGTCAGGTCCCCGAGTCAAATCGCCGCCAAGTTTATTAGGCACGATTGCATACTAACATAATAGTCAGGCCATCAGGCAAGCCTCAGTTCCGATTCTTAGGCGGCACGCATGTCATCGTGCTGCGGCACCAACCAATGGCAAACACGCAACTCTACGGATTACGAGAAGTGGTTACTTGATCGATACCTTCTCCATCAAAACATGTGTAGCCATTCAAGCCATTCAAGCAGGGTTGTGCGCAAATCTGACGGTGGTTGCTGGTGCCAGATAAGAAACTATAACACAGGATATTAATGGCTCCACGACGAACCGATACAGCATCGAATACGGACGTACATGTATGTACTTTCCCACCCCAGGCATGGCCAATCCCATTGACCTCGCGGCATAGCGCCCAGTATCTTACTCTTCCGGTACCAGGACAGTGCTCTCGCTCGGCTCGGAGTTTCGACTGCTGCCGGCCCCTTGGTATAGAGCGCCAACGTCCTGCACCACCTGCCTGCCTGACCAGTTCTTCATGACGCCCTGCGCCTTGGATCGCAATCGGATACCTTGCCAATCCGGTAGGCCGCGGAGCCACGAAAGCGTGGAGCTGAACTCGGGAAGAATAACAGTGCCGCTGCGTCCAGTAAGGACTTGCTTGACTGCGGCTTCGCCCATGCTATCGGGATGAAGTGGGGGGAACAGGAAGGAATTGCCCTGGTTGAAGCCAGCGAACAAGGCAGTCTGAGTGTGACCAGGGTGGACGGTGACAGTTCGCACCTTGGGGGCATTGTAGCGGAACCTGAGCTCGCCGCCGAGACCTTCGTGGAAAGCCAACGCAGCCGCCTTGGACGCTCCGTAGTCAACCATGCCCGGGAGGGACATCCAAGCGGCAATTGACGAGACCGTGACCACCATGCCGTGGTTCTTGGCAATCATGTTGCCCAGAAATGCCTTAGTGACCCAATAGTGGGCCAGAGAGTTCACATCAAAGGTGAAACGGACATCAGCCGGCTCTGCCTCCATGATTGTCTTTCCTCGTGCGACACCAGCATTGTGAATAAGAACGCTCGGGTGGCCGACTTCGGCTCGAACCCGATCTGCTGCGGAAGCCACCGATTCCGGCGATCTAAGATCGCACTGGTAATAGTGAACTCTCGAAGCTGTTTCGAGTTTCCAGGTCAGCAATAAACAAACACTATTTTCCTTGATGAGGGGGAGGCCAATTGCGCATGGGAGCCGAGCGGGTCTAGAAGAAAACATACAAGTCTTGATAGCCATGGGCTGAACATCCAACACGACGACCGTGATGCCCTTCTCAGCGAAGCATCGCACCATGGCGGCGCCAATCCCGGCTGCACCGCCCGTGATAAGCACAATCTCTCGGGACCAGACATATTTGTCATCGACCCAATTGTTGCGCAACTTGTCAGAATACCATGCGCTGAGACGTCTGACCACGGCAAAGCAGAACAGGATTCGCAATCGTCGGGCTGCCGTGGGATGCAGGATGGACCAATCCTGTCCTTTCTTGGAGTACCGGGCCAGTAGGACGAGCGGCAGGAGAAGCGAGGGATTGAATGCGGTTCTGCGAAGGAGCTTGAGGATGACCTCGACGCTGAAACCCTCGCGGGGAATGAAGCCCTGGTGCATGGGCATGATGATCGATGAACGTCGCAGTTCCCCGGGCAGGCTGAGGTTTGTGCGTCCGTAGAAAGGGAGGACGAGTCAATTGGACTATTTCAGAGATGGCCTCACGCGACTTGTTGGCCAGAACAGCCCAAGTACAGGGGAGAGGAGAGGGAGCGAGCTCCTGCTTGGCTGGTATGTTACAGTGACAGGCCAAAAGCGGTAATAGTGTATACCGCGTCAACCTAGGTAATCTAGGTAATAGGGGTCATTGCCATGGAAGACCAACTTCTGTGCGGGGCACGATGGGGCATCACCAGATGAGGCAAGGAGAAGGCTCAATCCCTGTTTGGGTACGGAAGTTGATTTGATGATGATGATGAAATGGCTGCTGCTTGCTGCTGCTTGCTGCTATAATCTGCGGCTGCTTTGTCGGGCCGAGGCACCGAAACATGGGACGGGACACTTCGAGTCTTCAGTGGAGCTTCGGCGTCCGATGTCTCTAACTAGTGGCCAGTGCCGACAAGGAGTACAGTGGGTGTACGTAAACGCGCAGCAACGGATTTTGACCGACCCACCCCTCTTTGATGAGCGGGCAAAGCCCCATTACCATCTCCAAACCATCACCAAACCATCGCGCTGACCTGACACCGCCTCTATGTATCTATTTATTCCATTCAGACATAGCCGAACGTCAGCTTCGTCATGAAAGGCACTTGGTCGCGGCGCGCTCCTTGGCGCGTGCCAACCTCGGGATGCCGCGGACGCCTCCAGACCCTGCGGCCATCAAGCACGCAGGCTACCCTTTCCCAGCAGCTGCACCGACAATCAAAAGAATCAAGCTGCAGGCGCGGATACGCAACTGCCAGTGGTCTTCCTGCATTAAGAGACTGGCTCCGAGTCTCGGATGAGGTAGCTGATGCCGTAGCCAAGAACAAGCCGTTGGTCGCTCTGGAGTCTACGATTTACACCCATGGCGCCTTGTCAAAAGACTTGCCATTGGAGCATGAAGATCTTGTACGGAGCCTTGGCGGCATCCCCGCTATCATCGCCATTGTCGACGGCGTGCCTACCGTCGGTGTTACGGGCCATGAGATGATTCGCATGGTTGCGACTGGGAAGGCTGCCAAGGTGTCACGTCGTGATGTGTCGTACTTGGTGGGCATGGTAAGGAGGCTCATTACTCGATATTGTCCTGTCCTGTCTTGGCCTGTGCTCGTTGACCGTTCGCTAATGTTCTTCAAGGGCATCGCTGGCCGCGCCACGAATGGTGGCACGACAATCTCAGGCACAATGTTGCTAGCCAGACTGGCCGGCATCCGAATCTTTGGTACTGGTGGCCTCGGCGGTGTTCACAGGGGTGGTGAAAACTCCATGGATGTTTCTGCCGATCTCACTGAGCTTGGCCGCACACGTGTTGCTGTTGTGAGCAGCGGTTGCAAAGGATTCTTGGATATTCCTCGCACTCTGGAGTATATTGAAACCCAGGGCTGCCACGTGTCAACCTTTGCTGATGGCCGATCTGGCAAGATTGAGTTCCCTGCGTTCTGGGCCCGTGAGAGCGGCATCAAGAGTCCTTCCGTTGTCACCACGGAGAAGGAAGCAGCATCAATCATTTTGGCACAAGAACGTCTTGGTATTGAGTCTGGGCTCCTATTCGCAAACCCCATTCCTGAAAAGTTTGCGGTGCCGTCGGAAGAGATGCGCGTGGCTATTGAGATGGCCGTGTCGGAAGCAAATGAGCAGGGTTTCACTGGAAGCACGAATACGCCTTATATCCTGAAGCGACTGAAAGAACTGTGTGGAGACAAGGTTGTTTCAGCGAACAAAGAACTGGTCACATCAAACATCACACGAGCTACCAACATTGCTGTCGAACTGTCGCGCTTGTTGGCATACGAGCCTCGACCGGCGAGTTCGTGAGTGGACTTTGTGGCTTTGTTCTGTGGAAGTCATTAGTTCTAACCGTAGGTAGTACAAATGAGCATGTTCCTTCATTCCCAGAATCTGGGAAACCTTCAGAACCGAGTGTCGTGGTTGATGCCAAGGCTGATGTGCTGGTTGCTGGTGGAGTGGCCGTCGATCTCAGCTGCGATTATACGAAATCCGAGTCTGGAGGTGGATCTCCACAACTTCACACATCTAATCCTGCGTCCATCAGCCAATCCATCGGTGGCGTTGGTCACAACGTTGCCCTGGCTGCTCTTCGGGCAAGTAGTCAGACCAGAGTCAAGTTCTGCAGCATGGTCGGCGATGACATGTAAGTTGCAAGTATGTAAAGGTTTCACGGGAAAACAAAACCGCTAATTGGGATTATACAGAGCCGGATCAACCGTCCTAGCCTCTCTACGGAAATCCGGCCTGGATACCACATATATTCAGAAGCTGGATAGTACAGAGTACCCTGGTGCTAGAACAGCTCAATACGTTGCAGTCAACGACGCAAGCAGAAACCTTGTCATGGCAATGGCTGATATGGGCATATTTGCGCAACATTCTTTCCCTGACCAATGGAGATCCACCATGGCAGCAACAAGCCCAAAGTGGCTCGTCGTAGATGGTAATTGGAGTGCGAATACAATCAGAGATTGGGTTCGGATTGGCAAGGACTATAACGCCAAGGTCGCCTTCGAGCCTGTCTCTGTTGAAAAGTCAAAGGGCCTCTTCACCCCTGAGCGAGGCATCCCCAAGCTGAATGTTTTCCCACACGCCAGTGTTGATTTGGCATCACCAAACACCTACGAGTTAGCTGCCATGTACGAGGTCGCCAAGGAGAATGGCTTCCTCGACTCTTACGAATGGTTCGACGTTATTGATGCATTTGGCATGAGAGGCGCCAGAGATCGTTTTGTGCGACTCACATCCGCGGAACTAGCAGATGCTGGCGTTCCCGTACAATGCGTCAATTTACTGCCCTATATGCCTACATTAGTTACAAAACTTGGTCCCAATGGCGTCCTTTACACTACCATCTTGGGTCGTGACGACCCCCGTCTAAAAGACGGAGACGCCGAGGATTACATACTGGCGAGGGCGGCGCCAAATCACCCAACGGTGGGAGGCATTTACATGAGACTGTTCCCCAGAGCGGAGACAGTTGAGAACATAGTCTCGGTCAACGGCGTTGGAGATACATTTTTAGGCGTTTTGGTGTCCGGCCTATCGCGGGGTGGTGATATCGAGAAGTTGATTCATGTGGCGCAGAGAGGGGCAGTGTTGACGCTGAAGAGCACGCAGTCTGTTAGCCCTGAGCTTCACAGGTTGGAAGAGAGCTTAGCAAGAGCGCTTGTTTGAGTCACCCTGAGTGGCGGGTTGTGCTTTGTTGCGTCAATGGGGTTGTATTGGCAGAAACTGGCTACGTAGGCCAGATGATGCATGGCCGATGAGATGAGTTTTCAAATTGTTTGTACAAGGAGTGAAAGAATGATCGGTTTCTTTGGCTATCTGAAGCGTTTTGGACTACTTGGATCACGGGCAATCATGGATGCATAGATGCCTTCTACTTTGAAGAAAAAAAAATCATCGCTCGCAAAAGACTCAGCACATTTTTATCTTCTCGAGATACTTCGAAAAGTAACGGTTCATTGTCGCTGACGTATGAGTGTTCAAACATTAAACTTGAATGTGAATGACGATGTGGTGGTACTCCGTCCATGGACGTTTGAGGAGAGAGAGGTCAGCCTTGTACCAAAACCCCACATGATTGGTCGTTGGACCCTCCCATTTGGCGGGGGCATCATGCAAGGCTAACCCAAGTTTCCAAAGAAAAAAAAAAAACTTCCCACTGGGCACTTGCGTGTCCTGTCTGCTGTCTGGAGCTGAAGCTGATAGATAGCCCACACACCTTTGTCAACAGCAAAAAACAAGGTTTTCGTCGCAAAAATGGCGAATAACGTGGATACGTGGACTTCGGACCCAGAAGGCTCAGAAAATGATCTCTCTTCGTATGCTGGATCCGAAGATGCCATTGCCAACAAAAAAACAGCTGCTATGTTCGACAAGGATTCCGACGAAGAAGAGCTCGAGCGACTGGTCCTAGGCAATAAGGCTGGCTTCAGAGAAAGCCTATACAAAAATGGAGTCTTTGCCGAGGGCTATGATGGTGATGATACTCAAATGGGCGACGCGGATGCCGGAGACATGGAGGGTGTGGATGATGCCGATTTGTTCGTCCTCGATACCGGCGCCGGTGGTGGCGTGACGAAAGCTGCGACGACTTCGTCAAAGACGGAGCAAGGTTGTGTACCAGCCTGGGAAGACAGCGACGACGACCGTCTAGTAGTGTCACTCTCGTCGAATTCGAAGTTGCGGAGACTCAGGACAACACAGGAAGACGATCTTATCAGTGGCGCCGAGTACTCGAGGAGGCTGCGACACCAGTACCTGCGAGTGAATCCCGCGCCGGCGTGGGCCAAGGAGGCCAACGATCGCCCCATCAAGAGGAGAAGACGCTCATCAGCTAGCTCGGGATCCTCAGGCTCTGAATCTGACGGGGAAACTTCCGCGCAGCCTTTGGAAGAATTTCTGCGCGACGTCAAGCAGTTGGCCGGACTAGGGGGCTCCAAGAAGCACAAGCTACGACCCGAAGTCATTGACATTCAAAGAACAAGAGATATCTCGGGCAAACACAAGACGTCCGTGGAGTGTCTGTCATTTCACCCCGAATACCCGGTTCTTCTGTCTGCCAGCACAGCATCTATCCTCTATCTGCACCATATCGCACCCGAAGCTCAACCCACTCCCAACCCTCAGCTCACGTCTGTCCAAGTCAAACAAGTTGACGTGCGACAAGCCCAGTTCTTGTACCCCGAAGGCGACAAGATTTTCTTCGCTGGCCGAAGAAAGTACTTTCACCACTGGGACCTGCCGTCGGGCATTGTACAAAAGACGACGCACATCAATGGTCATGGGCTCGAGCACAAGTCAATGGAGCACTTCAAATTGAGTCCATGCGGCCGATACATGGGAATCATTGCCTCATCACGGAAAGGAGGCGGTGTCATCAACGTTCTGAACGTGACATCAATGCAGTGGATTGCGGCAGCCAGATTGTCGAGTCGACATGGCATTGCTGATTTCGCATGGTGGAAGACAGGAAATGGGATGACCGTACTGGGAAAAGACGGCCAAGTGGGCGAGTACAGCATGGAATCGAGGACATTTGTTGGTGTCTGGCACGACGATGGCTGTGTTGGAGGCATTGTCGTCGCTGTTGGCGGTCACAACGGCCCTGCTGCTCTCGGTGAAGACCGTTGGGTAGCGGTGGGCTCGAACAGCGGCATCACAAACATCTACGACAGAAGTACGCTCATCGAACCTCAAACGAGCGAGGACCTTGTCATCAAGGAGCGGCCTACTCCGACTCGAACCTTTGAGCAGCTCATTACACCCATCACTGTCGTCACGTTCACGCCAGACGGTCAGCTACTGGCGTTTGGCAGCCGCGAAAAGAAGGATGCCCTACGACTAGTGCACTTGCCCAGCTGCACTGTCTATAGAAACTGGCCGACGGAGCAGACGCCCCTAGGAAGAGTCACCTCTGTGGCGTTTGGACGACAGAGTGATCTCTTGGCTGTTGGAAACGACGCGGGAAAGATAAGATTATGGCACATAAGGAGTTAGGGTTTTGCTGTAAAGAACTAAACATTTCGTCAACATGACCTATCTCACGAAAGAGAAAACAATTCCATCGTCATCGCCGACGTCAAAGCTTAACCAGAACATGACCACGGAGTGCGAAACAAGTTTACATGCAGAAAACTAGCCAAAAAAAAAAAAGTTGAAAAATTAAGAATTAAAAGACGGCGAACTTGAATCGGCAATCGCTCAAAGCGATCAGCCCATAGCTACACGCAATCCCAGCAATCATATCCCCTCCAGTGCGGCGTGTTGCACACCTCCCCCTTTCCACGACACAGCTGCGCAATACGCGACTGCGACACGTCGGTATGGCAAAAGAAGAGTCCGGAACCGTTGTCGCCCCAGGCCTTGGCCCCGACCTGATCATAGACACATTGGGTCTGGCCGTTGTCGTATTGGCCAAAAGTGATGCATTGGCAGCACCGCGTGTCCTTGCACTCTAGAGCCAGAGCGGTGGTTGCGAAGCACAGCAGAGAGAGAGAGAGGCTGCCGAGACGCATCGTGGGGGATCTGGAGAATGCGAAGTGGGTGGTTGGTTTGATGTGAGCTCTGAGAGAGAGAGACTGAGAGAGAGAGAGAGACGGGGGGTGTAAGCCGTTCAGAATACAACGATTGCTTGGATTTCCGTTCTGGAGTGAATTGATTCGGAACTCATTGCCCAGTGGCGATTCATTTGGGAATTTGTGCCTGCGAGTCAAATCAGACTGTCCTACTTATACTGTCGTATCGGTGAGGGGAGGGCGCAATCATCGGGCTGGTGGCCCGAGTTCCCCTCTTGTCCGCGATGCACCGCGATGCTGAATCAAGGACGTGGCATATTGTTCTCATTGTTCTTGCGCACCGTCCTGGCTGCGGGGACCTTTCGTTGGACCGCTCGGGGGCAAAGGCAAACACGTTCCTGGCATCGCGTGGTTTGAGTCTGGTGTTGTTGGGGGGCCAATGAGTGCAGATGAGGGAAAATGCGGTGATGAGGGGGGAGGTGTATTGATAGATAGGTCCCTGGCTTGGGGCGGGGGGGGGGTTGACATTGTTGCGTTGGTGGGAACGGGGTTGTCTAGGTAGCGTTGATATTGGATGAGGCACAATGAGTAGGTGGTTTTTTATGCCTTGTTCCGAGTTGTGATGGTCTGAGCCTATGTGCTCGTTTCAGCCGTCGTCCGTAACTTGGTCGACAACTTCCCTGCAGTCGCAATGGGGTTGTGTAATTTCCTGACAATACCGGCAATCGCTCTTCTGCCCCCACCACCCCCGACATTGGTACACTCGGTCATCTTTTTCCCTTGGATAACGGAACTCTGGTCTTATCATCATCCGCAGTGGACTCTTTCCCTTGGTTTAAAAACACAGCTAAGCCGTGACACGAATCACACCAACTCGGCATCTCCATCTTGCACCAGCATCTTGGCACTCGACCACCGCAGGATCAACACGTCCCCTTCCTCAGCCGGCAGCGTGACATCCGCGTCAGTCCCTCGCCCATGGACATCCTTATCCGTGAGCATGCGGATGAAGACGGCCTTGTCCAAGTCGGGCGAATCAATCATGCTGATGTTGCCCGCTGTGTCGTTCAGGTTCTGGAGCTGTTGGGGGAAGGAGCCCAGGAAGGAGGAAAGATAGTGGTTGTGAAGAAGAGCCTGGTGCCGTGTCGCGTAGGCGAGCTCGGTTGGGGACAGTCTATCTCGTAGATCTTGGGTCGAAAGGTAGTGCAGTGTGTGTTTGTCAATCTGGTATACAGCTCAGTTGTTGAACCAAAGGAAAAAAAAAAGTTGCCCCCCTTCACCCCCTTCAGCATTCACCAACAGATGACGCACCTTGGCGATCCGCACTCTCAAGTAGCTTCTCACTAGGAACTTGTATCTTTCCAGCTCGGTCTGTATGACGATGAGGGAAAAGTTGGTCTTGGGGTCCATGTCGCCTGTCAAGTCTTGGACTTTTTCAATCTGCGCTTCGATGCGGTCGCTTACGCGCTCGAAGAGGCCGTCTGAGGGCCATCTTCCACTGAGGTGTTAGCTTGGACGCTGGTTCGGGATATGAATCCAGCAGCGGTGGGCAGCAACAATCGAGACTCACTCTAATAGTTCCGGGGCTGACCGTTCTGCTACCCATCGACGCGTCAGGGCTTGGAGATCGCGTGTGCTGTGGGGGATGGAACGAGACGAGGGGTCGACTTCACGGAGGATGTCATCGATGTCCATGCTTCATATGAGTTGATCGCGTTATGACATGAGTTTTTTTTTTTTGACATGAGGTGTGGTGAGGTAGGGTGAGGTGTGGTGAGGTGTGGTGAGGTGTGGTGAGGAGGCTGCCCACGCGACCGAGCCACTTAACGCGTTGTTTAGAGGGATCAATGGCAGTGGGGAAGCAAATCTCTGTTGTGGATGTGAGTAGATGTAGATTTGAAAACGGTCCTGGCTTCTAATTATCAACTTGTGCATAAAGCCAGCCACCTTGGCCCAGTACCAAATTCTTTCAAGTTTGACACGGAGTTTGACACGGAAATTGACACGGAAATTGACACGGCCATGTGCAAACCGGCGGGAAAGGGCAACTGGCGCCATCCTGCCTGAAGCCCCGTGCCGAGGCTCATCAGACGCTGAGTTCAGCCATCAACCTGATGCCATCCCGCCCTCAGTGTCCATGTTTCCGTTCGCCAGTCTCCTTTCTTAACGTCTCAATTCAACAACTCATCGCACTCCGCCATCTGACATAATGTCCGACAACGCCGACGACGAGCGGGTGCCCTATGCGCAATACATCAAGTCCATTCTTGAGAAGGGCATCCTCATGGGCGCCCCTCCCATTGTCACCACCAATCCCAACAGCCTCGAGGCACAGGCCAAAAAGGTTATGCCCAGGAAAGGGTGGGAGTACATCAAGGGCGGCGCCGGCGAGTCGTCCACCATGGATGCGAACAGACTGGCGTTTCGGCAGTGGAAGATTGTGCCTCGCGTGCTCACGCCGACGACGCCACGCGATCTCAGCACCACTTTGCTTGGAGAAAAGTATGGTACGTGCTGGCGACAATGCGCATTGCACGAGACGCAGAGCCGGCAATGCTGATATGCTGATATGCTGATAATACTCGCCAGATACACCCGTCTTGATGGCCCCCATAGGCGTGCAGTCTTGGTTTCACCCTGACAAGGAAGTTGGCACGGCAACCGCGTGTGCGAACCTGCGCGTGCCTTACACTCTCAGCACTGCTGCCTCGACCAACATTGAGGAATTGGTCGAAAAGGTACCCCAGGGCCCGAAATGGTTTCAGTTGTACTGGCCTCTTGACGAGGAAATCACTGCTTCTATCCTCACCCGCGCAAAGTCCAATGGCTTCAAGGTCCTCGTCGTCACGCTCGATACCTGGACTCTGGCGTGGAGACCATATGACTTGGACCCAGCATCGGTGCCTTTTTTCGTTGGGGAGGGCGATGATGTTGGCTTCAACGATCCGGTGTTCAGGCGCAAGTTTGCCGAGAGGACTGACGGGGAGACACCTGAAGAGAGTCTTGTTCAGGCGGGCATGTACTGGTGTAGCGAGGTGTTTCCCGGCGTGAGCCGCAGCTGGGAGGATTTGAAGATTCTGAAAAGGTACTGGGATGGGCCAATGGTTCTGAAAGGGGTGTTGAGCGTCGACGATGCAGAGCTGGCTGTGAAGCATGGTATGGATGGCATCATTGTCAGCACGCATGGAGGGAGGCAGTTGGATGGTGCAATCGGAACGCTGGATGCTCTGCCCGAGATTGCGGACGCCGTCGGGAGCAGCATCACTGTCTTGGTTGATTCCGGCATCCGGACAGGAGCTGATATCCTCAAAGCCATTGCCTTGGGCGCCAAGGGGGTTTTCCTGGGCCGTCCCGTGGTGTATGGGCTGGGGATTAATGGACGGGCTGGCGCCGAGGCCGTTATTGCTGGCCTTTTGGCCGACTTTGATCTCACAATGGGATTTGCTGGGGCCAAGACCATCCAAGATATCAAACCGTCGTTGTTGGCCAAGGTATCACATCCAGGAGACTTCAAAGCCAATCTGTGAGAAATACTTGCATGATACTACAAGTTGTCCTGATCCAACCGTTCTGAACATGAACATCGGGTAGCTGCGGTATTCCAAGGGGCTCGCTCGCTAAGAAGACATCTATCTACTGAATCTTTTTCGTTGGTTCATGTGCCTCTCGTCGAACCCGGTCATTTCCGTTCACAACACCATGAGTCCATTTCAGCAGACCAGAGAACAACGTCACCAGGCCGGCCGAGAATGCAAAGAGCAAAGCACGCTGGGTGGTAGTCAGAAGCCCAAACATGGGATAAGGGTACCTGGCAATTCATGTTGGCGTCATTGAACACAATGTGCCCGGGTGCTTTGCTTGAATGTCTTTTGAACTGCTTACCAGCCGTTTTTGCTAAAGCAAACCTCAACCCAGCACCAATAGGCAAAGGCAAATACCGCACTCAGCGACATCATGCCATACGCCGAGACCGTCCACGGCGGGCTAAACAGGATGAAATCCAGAGTCAAGAACGCCGCGGGGGCCAAGTGAAAGCCGGCATCTACCCAGATGTCGATTTCGTAGCCAGGCGGGACGATGAGGCTCGTGTCAATGACGCATATTCCCCAGTACAAAGCCGATATGAGGACCTCAAGGGGGGTAGCGGCAATTGAAATAAGATTCTTCAACCGAAACAGTGTCGTGCCCCCAGATACGTCGGCAATGGCGGCTAGAACAAACACTGATAGTGAGAGGGCGAGACCGATGATGGTCAAGAACTGAAGGTACCATCCGTGCGCCTGGGCAAAAGGTGTATCCCAAATGAATAGACTGTGGAAGCTTTTGCCCAGAGTCGCAACTCCTAGTAAATGGATGAGCAGAGAGGCCGAGGGGGACGGGGAAGCCAAACGCTGAAGATGATGCCGAGCCATTGTTCACGTCGACGAATCAGACAAGCCCACTGGGTTTTTAAGGAAAATAACAGTAAAATACAGAGGGCATTCACAATGCGGAAAATGGTACAAAAAGGGCTCAGGTTTCGTCACGTTGCTGAAATTTGTTGTTGCAGTATCTGGGGGTAGAGTGGCCGGCGATGTCGGGATGGATCCGAGCTGGCGGAGCCTCACAAAGAGCCACAATGGATGAGAGCCGTCGGTTTGAATAGTGGGGCTTTGGGCCGGGTGTTCCTGCCAAGTCGCTGCACTGCAATTAATTGATCACCGCCTTCTTCCGATCGACTCAGCCCGCGCCCGTCACAGAACAGCGACAAGCACTCTGCGCCGTCTTGCTTCTGCTGCAGCAGCTCGGATCGTCCATCTCCCCACAGCCTCCGTCATCTACAAATGGCTGACGCCGCTACTACCGACGATGACAACCGCTCACAGAAGCGCAGCCATGCCGACTTCGCAGAGCAGGATGGCCCAGGCAAGACTCTCTGCCAAGGCATCGTGCCAATGCTCGGCTAACATGATGCCAGATTCCTCTTCCGACGATGATATGGGCCCCCAGCTCCCATCCGAGACGCCCAAGAAAAAACGTCGCATCCTACCCTACGAAAGGCTCTACGTTGCAGCCCTGCCAAAGTCGGCTCGCTACTCCAAGTCACTGATGCACAAAGATCAACTGCTCTTTGTGACATGGACGCCGTTGACCGAATTCCTCATAACGGCCTCTGTTGATGGTATCGTCAAGTTTTGGAAGAAGATTGGGCAGGGCATCGAGTTTGTCAAGGAATTCAAGGCACATAGCGGCGAGATCAAGACGGTGTCGGTAAGCAGTGACGGCCGAAGTTTCGCAACCGCCGGAATCGACGAGACGGTCAAAATCTTCGACGTGATTACATTCGATTTGCTGTCCATGCTTGCTCTAAGCTACGTTCCCAAATGCGTCTGCTGGGTGCACCAGAAAGGTGCCTCGTTCCCACTTCTAGCTGTGTCCGAGGAGTCGAAACCCTTGATACACGTATACGATGGCCGCGGCGAGAAGGAAGTTCCCATACACACAATCAAAGGTCTCCATAGATTCCCGGTGCATCTCATGGCATTCAACAATACATACGACTGTGTTGTCTCGGCAGACGAGAATGGCATGGTGGAGTATTGGCGGCCGGATGGGAGTGACGAGAAGCCTGAGAACGTATTCGAATACAAGAGCTCAACCAACCTGTTCGATTTCAAAAAGGCCAAATCAATACCGACTTGCTTGACTATCTCGCCCAGCGGCAAAAGCTTCGCAGCATTTTCTTTTCCAGATCGAAAAATTCGTATCTTCGACTTCGAATCTGGTAAGCTCCACCGCACCTATGACGAGTCTCTCCAAGCCATCGAAGACATGCAGCAGGCTGGCACGGCTTCTCACAAATTAGATGGCGTCGAGTTCGGGAGGAAACTCGCACAGGAGCGAGAAGTGGATTCGCAAATGCTGCGACACAAATCAAACATTATATTTGACGAATCGGGCCATTTTATCGTCTACGGGTCCATGCTGGGCATCAAAGTGCTCAACACTTACACAAATCAAGTTGTCAAGGTTTATGGCAAGGATGAGAGCTTCCGCGCTGTCAATCTTGGCTTGTACCAGGGTCAGCCGCAGAAGAAGGGCATTGTCTCGGTCGAGATGGGGGCATCGAGCAACCCGCTATTGCAAGAAGCGGAAACCCGAGACCCGATCCTCGTCGCGACTGGGGTCGGCAAAGCTCGCTTCTACATGTTTACCAATGACGACGGCATTTCCAAATCGACGCGCGACATCCAAAACGAGCGACCAACCACGTTGGACAACAAGAAGGAGGGCAATGCTAAGGCAACGGCGACAGGGAGTGCTGCAGTCCTCCATACCAATTATGGTGACATCCACATACGCCTCTTTCCCGAAGCGGCACCGAACACGGTCGAAAATTTCGTCACGCATGCAAAGAACAACTATTACAACAACACCATTTTCCACCGGGTAATAAAAAAATTCATGATCCAGGGTGGCGATCCGCTGGGCGACGGCACGGGCGGCGAAAGCATCTGGGGCAGGGAGTTTGAAGACGAATTTAGCAGCCTGAAGCACGACAAGCCGTTTACCGTAAGCATGGCCAACGCTGGGCCCAACACCAACGGGAGCCAGTTCTTCATTACCACAGAAAAAACGGTAAAGTGGTCACGCTACCATCCACCACCCTGGCCAGACTAAGACCCCCTGTCAGTTTGTACTAACGATTGACAGCCCTGGCTGGATGGCAAGCATACCATCTTCGGACGAGCGACTCAAGGCTTTGATGTCATTCAGAAAATTGAGAGCGTCAGGACGCACAAGGAGAAACCTGAAGAAGACATCAAAATCCTCAACATTGACATCATGTAGATGAGAATAACACACCGAAATCGTTGGTAGCAATATGGCCCGTTCAATAAGTACCAAGAAATCTGGCTTCAGCCATCGGGTCCATCTAAAAAGCTGTCGAACCCAGAAGGCAAGCAAACTAAACGTATTGACGGAGAAAACAAAAAGCGAGATGCTAGAACGTGCATGAAGCTGACTGCGGGTCACGCAATAGCGCGGCCGCGTCCACCCGAGCGATCGGTATTTCCTGATATGACCAACGCAGCTGAGGCTATTGCGTGTGCTATATGAATCTCTATACCTCCCTCCTCGGGCCTGATCTTGTAACGTTTAGTCTACCCTCTTGTAAGAAAATTGTAAAAAAATAAAAATAAAAACCCCCCCGTGGGCTAGCAGGGACTTCTGTTGCCCTCCTCCTTCACCTTCCTTCACCTCTGCCCTATTACGTCAAGCTTCATATTTCGTTCAGCCGCGCCTGCCGCTTTTCAGCTTAGAAGAATCGTCAGTGGTTGACTCTCCGGCTTACCCCTTTGAATTGTGGTTGTTGTCGTTGTCGTTGTCGTTGTCGTTGTCGTTGTCTCTTATATTACGTTACAGCTGGGGTTTTCTCCAGTTCTGATTCTACCTGGACATGAGAGTCAAGTCAAATCATGCCGCGCCAGAAACAACCAGGCGCTCCAGAACCCAAGCGACGAAGTCGCAAAGGATGCTGGTATGTCACGCGTAGTCCCGTCCCCGAAACATCGACAGTCACAGTCAAAACTGACAACTACATCAAAGGCCATGCAAAGCTCGCAAGGTAAAGTGCGGAGAGGAGCACCCCGCTTGTAACAAGTGAGTTCCCGAGTTGTTCCGTCGTAGTATGCACCTGCCTCTACTACCTAAACGGCAGAACTGATGTTGCTCGGAGGATTCTCCCCTGGGAAGTATTTGTCCTGAACAAGGAAATGCTAACAAGAAGCAAAAAGTTGTTTCAAGGCAGGCGCCATTTGCGACTACAGCGTACGACTCAACTGGGAAGGCCGTCGCACCAAACGCTCTGTACCAGATGACTTTGCATTCGGGGGCCCAACGCTGACTACCAAACGAATTCAGTGGCATCATCACGAATTCGGCACTAGAAACGGCCAGATTTCAGAGTTGACTGTTGAGCCTAATCGAGGATTGGACGTCAGTAGTCTCTTGCGCCATGAACCAGAGCAGGTCCAGTCGACAACATCTGCCTCATCAGCAGAGCAAGAGGAAGTGCCACTACCCGCCCACGCCAACCGTGAGAAGCAGCATACTGGTAACACATTTGTATTCATCGATGAATCCCAGCAGCTTCATCTGGGATCGACGAAGCCGGAAGGTTACGCTGCCAAAAGGCGATTAGCAACTTCAAATCGTACCAATCCGGGAAGATCTCCACACAAAAGCTCACAGCTAAATTCCCCGGCCATTGGCATCCGTCGCAAAAGAAACGAATCCTTTTCAGAGCTCACCATGTCAAATGTCGGATCGCGCCGATTGTCAACTTGTTCGACTGACCGACCAGGGACCGGCTCATCCACGACCTGGGTTTCTTGTCCTAGCACGGCCGACGGACCACTTACACCTGCAGCCTCTTCGCAAAGCGATGATGTTGATCATCGTTCAACTAGGATAGATTCTCGGTCGTCGGGATCTCCTGATTCTTGTTTGTCCAGAAATGGGGGGGTTGAGGAGTCACCAACGCAGTCGGGCTGGTTGCGGGAAGAGCCCGGTGCGTACAGGTTTCAAAATCCGCTGAGCAACTCTAATGTCTATCCTTACGGAACTGGGGCCCTTTATGGATTTGACGTAGGAAGAGCGGATGAGGATCTGCTCCAAAATGATGGCGATGACGCAACCCTACTACCTCCAGCGGCGTACAGTTTCGCACAGGGTATCGTAGACTTTGGAGAGGAGGCACTGTCCCGACACAGGCATGGTGCGGCCGCAGCAGTCAACCGTCGCTACTATGAGCATGTGGTGCCAGTCATCATACCATGGGCATTTGAGCCTTTGCCAGACGTGTAAGAGATGCGCAAGTCCCCCCCCCCAATGCAGTCGAACACACAAATTTGACCGGAAATTCATATAAAGCCTGAGGAAAAGCCAAATGAACCTGCTGGTAAGTACAAGCCAAAATGAATACGTCGGCCACCAGGCCTGCAACAGCAACAGCTGCTGACAAGGGAGCAATCTAATTAGTACTTTGTAAGAAAGCCACAACATCCTACCCCCTTCGGCCCCCTGTCGCCTGTTGTGGGACGCTGACCGGATCTTGCAGCATCACTTCCTAGATCATAGTGCCCAAGGTATGTCCCACGTTTACCGTTGCTGAACAGGATGTGATGTACGGACGTACATAGCTGACTCCTTGTTCGCAAGTCCTGGTTCCCCACCACCATGCAGACACCAATCCGCTGAGAAGATGTATCGCAACCATGGCACTGGACAACGACGCCCTTATGAATCTGCTACTGGCGTACTCCGGTATGACTACCCACCAGGAGCCAAAGCTCTTCCTGCCTTTCGTGACGGTCACCAAACGCTGACTGAAAAAGCTTCACATCGATCACAACTATTGCGATCAACCCTCCCTCAAATGCGAATGGCTGAGTGGGCACAGTCCATTTTTCCAGCTCTGAGAGGGTCCCTGGTTTACGGCTCGGCGCCCGTCTCCGACGTGGTGCTGGCTATGGCGGTTATGCTCGTGGCTTTGGAAATCATGTCTCCAGGGGCATTCGGCCAAGGTGTGTCGTGGCGTGTGCACATTGCGCATGCCAAGAGTTTGTTGCTCAAACGGTTGAACCATGGCCATGAAGAGCCATCAAGACACAGCAGCAACGAAGGACTGTGGTTTATCCGGAGTTGGCTTGGGTATATGGATGTCATGGGCAGTCTCATGACTGGCCCCCGGCATGATTCTGTCTGTAAGCCTCATGCTTGCTACACCATACCTGTACCTTCGGAATGCGATGGCAATCCGGACGAGATAGACTGCATGACTGGAGTATCAGCCAAGTGCGCTCGACTCCTCGGTCGAGTAGCGGAGCTATCGAAGCAGTGTCAAGGTGAACGGTTCGGACTCGACGGCCAACAACTGTTGCAAGGGTGGTCTCCCCAGGCTACTGTGGCCGAGCAAGCACTAGCGATAGAGAGGCAGCTGCTAGAAAGTCTGCGTCAGTCGTCCCGTCCGTGTTCGCACGTCCGAGCCGGCAGCATTCACATGCGAGACTTGGCAGAGATGGCGGCCATCAATGAAGCGTTTCACTGGGCTGGATTGATTCACTTGCACCGGAGAATTCTTGGATCTCGAGCCGATCATCCGGAGGTACAGACACATGTACGAAACATTGTCATGTGCTTAGATCGGCTCCGCGTCGGGGCAGCTGCCGAGCTTCGCTGCCTGTTTCCGATATTCACAGCTGGGTGCGAGGCGATTGATGAGAAGCAGCAGATCAGGCTTCTGAGCAAGCTCATGAGCGCAGAAAGAAGCGGTATGAAGCAGGTAGGCGAAACGTCCCGATCCAGATGGCCCAATACTAGGACACACATGACACATGATGCTGACCAAAATGTTATCGACAAGACATACTATGCCCGATTGCTACTCGAGCGAGTCTGGGAAGAAGGCCGCTCGTGGGAAGAACTCATCGGAAATGAGTTCATCGCATGAAGCCTTGGAGCGTGACACGACTTGTGACGGAGCTAGAATAGATTTTTGTAGAATAGCATAGCAATATGATACTTGTTCTGTTTCTTTCATCTCACACATGTCTTTTGAGACGGAAAGCAAGCCACGAGTTGGATTGGGAGATGCAGCATTTCCGCATCAGTAGAGTGTAAATAAAGGAGAGGAGCAGTTTCTAGCTGTCGTTTGTTGGGGAGCACCAGAAAGAAATAGGCGGGACGCAGCTCGCAACTTGCATCGGATCTCGCCTGCGAAAGTATGAAAATATCAGACAAGTCGACAAGTGTTGGACCGCGAAGCTAGGGTTCAATGTGATCGCATCTATTGAGTTATCCGACCCTATAAGAGGGTGCGGACTATAGTCTAAATACCTAAGTACCTATACTATTAGTGGGGTACTAGTATAATAATAAAACATACTATAAAACTATAGAGGTCTTAGAAAATAACTTACATAGGGTGGATTCCTATCTTAGCTAGTTAAGTAGTAAGACTATTATATAGTAGGGATTAATTATACCCTTATAGGTATAACACACCCCCCTAGGGGACCTTATTTAAGGTTCCCTATAATAATTCTAAATTAATAAAATTAGTTAAAATAATACTCTAATATTTAAATTAATTCTATAGTATAGAAATATAGTTAATTAGTTATAATCTTATCTAAATTAAGGTTATTATATAATACTTACTCTTTAGGTTCTTTACTAAGTATATTAGAGGGTAGTTATATAAGCCCTAATACCTTATAGAAGCTTATAAAAGTATCCCCTATAAGAGGCTTTATAAGGCTATTAGTAATTATCTCTTTAGTAGTAATCTAGGTAATATTAAAGGTTCCTTTTATAACCTCTTAATAAAGCTAGTAGTAATAAATATCTATATACTAAAGCTTTATAATAAGCTTAATAAACTCTTCCTTAAGGAGGTAAATTATCTATATATTATTATATTTAATTTTAAGTGTGTTATTACCTAGGCATAGCCTAACCTCTTAATATAATTATCTAAAGGCTATAAGCTCTTTACTATAATAAGAAAGTACTAGAAGCTTTACTTTAGTTAATAATATTATTATAATAGCTTACCTTCCTACCTTAAAGAGTATAGGCCCTCTAAAGAGCTTTATAATATAGCCTTATAAGCTCTTTTATATTATAGGATTATTAGTAAAGGAAGTGTTACTATATATCTCTAATTTAGGGTTATTACTACTATACTTAATTACTAGGTCTGCCTATATATACCTATACTTAAGGGCTTTTTTAGCTACTTCTATATACTATAGCCCTAGGTTTTATAGGTATTATAAGAGTTATAAAGCTATAAAAGTAATATTAGGTTTTAAAACTATTATTAGATATAGTAGGGTTCTAATTAAGAATTAGTATTACTTAAGATCTTATATACTAACCTCTCCTTTAAAGGGTTCTAGTAGTGTAGTAGTTATTAGGGCTATAGGCCTTTATTAAGGGATTTTTATATTAAATTTAGTAGTAGCTTTATCCTAATAGGACTTCTAATTAAGCTATACCTTCCTATTAGTATAATCTTTAATAATTTTAATACCTAGGAACTATTAAAGCTCTTTAAGGTCCTTAATATTATACTTTATAAAGAGCCTTACTCTAAATTTATTATATAGATATAATTTCCCCTTAGTAAATAAGGTAATAAGGTTATCTATATAGAAGAAGATAATTAATCTATCCTTAATAAATATATAGATATCTTTAAAGATCTATATAAAGCCTTTACTAATTAGCTAGCTAATTAGCTTTTTTATCTATAGAAGAGGCGCTCTCTATAGCCTATAGACTGCTCTAAGAAGCTTTAGATAAGCTTATTTATCTTTATAGCCTAGAGGTATCTTATAGTAGACCTCTTTATTAAGGTCTAAATTTAGGAAAGCTATAATAAAGTTATACTAGTGTGCTTCTAGGTTAAAATAGTATATAATAGCTATAAATAGCCTAAATATATTAGTAGCTAGAGTTACTGCTTAAGTTAATAGATAACTCTTTAGTTAATAATTCCTAAGAATATAAAGATAAGCTTTATATTATAGGAGGTAGCCTTGCTTATCTAATTTATAAGCAAAGACCTAAGTAAGGCCTAGAGGCTTTAGCTACCTTTCTATTAATAATCTTATTATATTCTTTATCTTATACTTTTTAGAATTCCTTTTCCTTTAGATAACTAGCTAAGTTATTATAATAAGCTAGAGAAGGGGGAAGCCTTAATATATAAGGCTTTTCTTTACTTTTAGGTCCTAGATTAAAGGCTATAGTAAATACTTTAAGATTATTATAATCTTATAGATTTATTAATATATTATAACTATTGCTACTATTAGGTAGGTTAAGCAAATTATTAATACTTAATAGTATATAATCCATTAAACCTAGAAATTATTTAGGTAAATTCAGAGGAGTTAGTAGATTTATTTCTTAACTCTCTTTCTCTTTTTCCTTATAGACTAATTAATTATAACTATTAAGAGTTTTATCCTATTAAGGCTAATTAAGTAGTTATTATAGTAATAAAGGGTATACTATCTATAGAAGCCCTATATTAAAGCTTTTATCCTTATTATTATTAACTAGCTCTTTAAGGAAGCATTTTTTAACCTCTTTTACACTTAGTAATAGGCCTCTTTCTTAAGCATAGAAGATTAACTTATTAAAGGTAATATAACTTAATAAAAACTAGTAGCTTCTCTTTATTATTAGCACCTAAATTAGGTATTATATAGAGAAGATATATCTAGTGAGGTATCTAATATAAGCTCTCTATATAAGCTTTAGACCTACCTTATAAAGCCTACTTTACGTTATTATAAATACTTTATAACTAAAGGCTTATAGGTAAGTTATAGAGGCTTCTAGATTCTCTAGTAAGTAACTCTATTAAAGCTTATTCTCTCTTAACTACCTATTTAACACTTATTAAGGGGATTACTAGTTAAGCAGCTTTTAAGGTATATAGTTTAAGATATAAATAGCTACTTTAGTAGCTATAGGCTAGAGATCTTCTAGGAAGCCTAATTATATTATAAGAGTTATTATAACCCTTATTATTACCCCCCTAGACTATTTAGCATGCCTATTTTAATATAGGTAAGCCAGGCTGGATTTTCTAACGATAATACCTCTATTTATAACCTCTTCTTCTTGCTTTTTAGTCTAAAAGGCAGTCTTACTATTAGTTATTATAACCGTAATATAGATACTATATACTCTTATATATATAGCTTCTAACTAATCAAAGCAAAGCATAATATCTATTTTTAATAGGATTATAAAGATATAGCGTAATCCTATAGCTCTATAGGTAAAAAGAGTAATATATTAGTCTTTATTATACCCTAATAATTAAGTAAAGAGATTAAAAGAGACTACCTAAAGCGGCCCTAAAGGTAATAACCCTACCTATAATGCTTGTAATATCTACCTCTATGCCTTAGCTATCTAATAAACCTTATATTTCCCTACGCTCCTTTTCTTTAAAGAGATTTAAAGCTTCTTAAGTACTTAATCTATTATATCCTTACCTAGATACACTAATCTAGTATACCATAGGTCCACAGGCATTATTATTATAGCCTTTAGGTCTCTTAAATCTCTCTTAATAGCAAAAACATCTAATAGGCTTAAGCCCTCTATATATAGCTATATACTAATAATCTAAGTTTAAAATATCTCCTAATTACCTCTTACTAGGTCTATAACCCTTCTAGTAAGGTTATCCTACCTTATTCCCTTCTTTATAAGTAGCTAAAGAGATATAAGGTTTATAAAGAATAATAGTTAGTACTAGGCCTTTAATAAGGTAAGGGTCTAGCTATTTATTAAGATAATCTAAGCTATACTAATACTATAAGCCTTAGTAACACTATAACTAGCTTAAATTCTAGGTTATTAACTATAATTAAGGTCTATAAACCAGTGTTTATTATTAAAAATATAGATTAAAGTGCTACTATTAAGTATAACTTATAATTTTCCTTAGGTAAGGAAAGCCTCTAAAGACTCTAACTCTTCTATAGCTAAAAACACTATATTAACTTCTTTAGGTTCCTTTATACTATTATTCTTTAACTATATATTATATACCTTCTTTATATTATTAGGCTAATAATTTATTACTTCTTTTACTTTCTTTAATAGCTTTTTATTAACTTTCTAGTCCTTTATTAGGTAGAGTGCCCTATAGACCTTCTATAAGTCTCTTAACTTCTTTACCTTATACTTCTTATAGTAAATATAGTCTTTCTTTACTAACTTCTTTACTTTATTCTTTATTTCTTTATTAAGAGTTAGCTTAGCTCTAAAGGTATTATTAGCCTTTACCTAAGATCTCCCTTAGGCTTTAATTAGGTACCTAATTCTACTTATAATACTATAGAAATCTAGGACCTTTCCCTTACTCTCTACTATATAAATTAATAAGCTAATTTAAGCTAAGATAGTAGGGAATTATACCCTAATAGTATTATTAATTATTTCTATAGATAAGTTACCTTTAGTAATAGGGTAGTTTACTTAAAAGTATCTCTTATAGCTAATTAAAGTATCTATAAGCTACTTATTAATATTTACCTTTATAAGGTTTTACTTAATAGTCTTATTAAAATTAACTTTAGTATAATACTTAATAGTTTTACTTAAAGGTATTATATTCCTTATAAGCTCCTTAATCTTATTATAAAGGGATATATACCTTAAGGTTATCTACTTATACTTAGGCCTAAGTATTACTATAAACTAAGTATAATACTCTTATAGGGCCTTTATAAGGCTCTAGAATTAGCTATTAAATACCTAATAATAACCACTAAGAACTATAAACTAAGCACTATCTTTAGTATTATTAGGTTATTAAGGGTACTAAAAATAACTCTCTTTAGGTATATTATAACCTTTAGAAAAGCTTTCCTAGGGTTATTATATACTACTAACTACTATTCTACTGCTCTATAAGTATATTTAAACTCCTATAGTATTTATTATAGATAATTAACTTTATATAGCCTTTACTACCCTTCTCTTTACTAGAGTCCTATTTCCTATAAGGATTAGAGGCTTAGGAGGGTAATCTAGCTATATAATTAAGTTAGGATTAATAAAGACCTAAATTCTATCTTTAATAGCTCTTACCTTAACTATCTTATACTATAGGTCCTAGTAATAAGGCTCCTATAGCTTAATAGCTAGCTTATTACTCTTAGAAGACTCCTTAGATATTATAAGGATACCTATAGTATTATTATTATTAAACTAATAGATAGTGGTATTAATCCTAGTATACTAGGGTTACCTAATTATAATATTAATAAATTAAGCCTCTCTTTTACTATATTTATACTAATTATTTAAAGATTAAATAATTAGTTAATTTAAAAAGAAAAGTACTAATTTAGAAGAAAGGTATAATTATTATAAACACTATATAATTACTACTATATTAGACTATAAAGCTAGGGTTTAATATAATTATATTTATTAAGTTATCTAACCCTATAAGAGGGTGCGGACTATAGTCTAAATACCTAAGTACCTATACTATTAGTGGGGTACTAGTATAATAATAAAATATACTATAAAACTACAGAGGTCTTAGAAAATGACTTACGCGGGGTGGATTCCTGTCTCAGCTAGTTAAGTAGCGAGACTATCGTGCGGTAGGGATCAATTATGCCCTTGTGGGTGCAACAACAAGTCCGCGACCGGCCAATGGATGGCGGGGCAATTGACTGCGCGGCGACCCGGTTTATTTTTTTTTTCTGCAAAACACGCCGGCGATTCCGTTCCTTCTTCCCACGGACGACCCATTCTCTGCGCTCAAGAATTGTCTGCGTCTTCGGCTCTTCTGCGTTGCTGTTTGTTGTTTGCTGTTTGCTGAAACTCCATCTCCGCCTCTTGACGCTTCCTCTTCCACAATGTCGGTCAGTGCAACACACATCTATCATCCATCTTTCTGCCCATCTCCTCGACGATAGCGGGGTGACTCACTAACATTGAACCTCTTTTCTCCAACAAACAGTTCTTCATTGAAAACAAAAATGTTGGCAACAAGGCCGACACGGAGGACTGGAGAAGTATGTCGTGACTAAATCCCGCTTTCGATTGGGCTCTTCTTTCCCAAACAGCGCTCAGATTCGCCAGCTGTTGCGCACAGGAAAGAGGAACTGCCGCTTCCCAAGTTTTCGTGACGCTGACCTTTGACCAACTTGGGGGTTAAAAAGTTCGCGGCTACAACCCTCTCACTCCCCCCGATCTGCTCCAGCACGAGATTCCTCAAACTGCCGAATCCAAAAAGACCGTCATCGAGTCAAGAGAAGAGGTCGCTGCTGTCGTAAATGACTCTGACGAGCGGAAACGTCTACTCGTCGTTGTCGGCCCATGCTCCATCCATGACCCCGAAGCCGCCCTCGAATACTGCCATCTCCTTCTTCAAGCCCGCGAGAAACACAAGGACGAGCTTCTCATTGTCATGCGATCTTATCTCGAAAAACCCCGAACCACTGTCGGCTGGAAGGGTCTCATCAACGACCCCGATATCGATGGCAGCTTCCAGATCAACAAGGGTCTGCGGCTGGCCCGCCAGCTCTTTGTGGACCTGACGGCCAAGGGCATGCCCATTGCCAGCGAGATGCTTGACACCATTTCACCCCAGTTCCTCGCTGATCTGCTCTCCGTGGGCGCGATTGGCGCCCGGACCACCGAGAGCCAGCTGCATCGTGAGCTTGCCAGTGGTCTGAGTTTCCCCGTTGGTTTCAAGAACGGCACGGATGGCTCGCTTGGTGTAGCCATTGACGCGATTGGTGCCGTGAAGCACCCCCATCACTTCTTGTCTGTAACCAAGCCTGGTGTCGTGGCTATTGTTGGAACGACTGGTAACGAGGACTGCTTCGTCATCCTGCGCGGCGGTACCAAGGGCACCAACTATGATGCCACAAGCATTGCCGAGGCCAAGGCTGCACTTGAGAAGAAGGGCATCCGTCAGAGACTCATGGTTGATTGCAGCCACGGCAACTCGCTCAAGGACCACAAGAATCAGCCCAAGGTCGCGGCTGTCCTTGCAGAACAGATTGCCAAGGGCGAGAATGGAATCATGGGTGTCATGATTGAGAGCAACATTGATGAGGGTAAGATTGGTTTCCCCATTCCAATGGAAGATTTTCGATTGCGAGAGAGCGGCAAGGAAGAGTCGGGAACCCAGCTGACAGTTCGTCTCGCAAGGTAATCAAAAGGTCCCTGCCGAGGGCAAATCAGGCCTCAAATACGGCGTCAGCATCACAGACGCTTGCATCCACTGGGCAGACACCGAGTCTGTGCTGGACCAGCTCGCGGATGCTGTCAAGCAAAGACGCCAGGTTCTTGGCGTCAACGGTCGCGCCTAGATACCCGGTTGCACTAAAGCATACAAGGAAGTCGTCGCCTTGCATGCGACTTTCAGGGAGGACGAGTGGGACTGAAAGCGCCATGATTTTGTTTGTTTTTGTTTCTGCCTTTTGTTTGCCCATTACCCCCTCTTGAAACACATTTGGCTTGTTCGTTTACTGTAGTTGCAGAAGAAGGGAAAATTCGCAGCATAAGGATTTGGAGTTGAATAGTATGTTACACAGGTACGGGCCAGAGTAACAGGGATAGGTATGGATACATGATTACTTTCCGGGATTGACGATTACTTAAGTTTGTAGCCTTTTGTTGCCTTTTTGCGAGAAGGAGTATGTGTAATGGACTTGTCACAATGGTTGACATTTGACCGTCGTATCAGTCAGTCCTTTTTGTGCATGTCCACCATAAATAGCTTTGGTGGATGACTAATCAGCAGACAATTCCTCGATAAATACCTCTCTAACTATCATGACTGACCCCACCCACACTCACCCACACTGTGCTGGCCTTCATTCCCCTTGCAGCCAAGCCAATTTTCGGTCGGGTCTCTCTGATTAACGTCAGTCATTTGCACCGTGGCCACACGCGCGCAATCTCCTAACAGGCAATACCATCGGGGGCGATCTCGCAGAGGATTTTACCCGGATATCTCGTCTACTACTTTATTGCGTTTCCCACTGCTTAGCTGGTAGGCGCATCCTGCTCTACCCATCCATAAGCTCAATCGCGTTGAGCTCGCTCGTTCTCGCGACGCGGCAGCCATGGCTCGACGATACTCGCCCCCCGACTCGCCGCTCTCGTCCATGGGCTCAGGCTCCGACGGGTACGAAGAGGACGCCCATGAGGAGGAGAATGGCTCGGTTCGTCCGTCCAAGCGGCAAAAGGTCGATGCGCAGTCCAACACGTCCTCTGCCATTGTTCCCGAGGTGGAACATGAGGCGGTCCCCGAGCCCGACACCCTCGAGGGCCTGTCAGACGTCTCCTCGGACACCTCTGGTGATATCCCCAGCTCTCCCGTCAACGCACGGTTGGAAGAAGAAGACTTCCAGGACCAGGTGACCGTCTGCGAATGGGACGGCTGTCCGGCGGGTGACCAGGGCGACATGGACAAGCTGGTCGAACACATTCACAACTCGCACATTGAGAACCGGCAGAAGAAGTACACGTGCGAATGGAAAACTTGCAACAGAAAAGGTCTTCCTCACGCTAGTGGGTACGCGCTCAAGGCTCACATGCGAAGTCACACGAGGGAGAAGCCGTTTTACTGCTACTTGCCAGGTATGTATGTGCCCGTGTTTGCCCCTTTCTCAGCGCTTCTTCCGCCCTCCTTGATGCTTGCTTGAGGACTCCATGTGTGACTTTTTTTTTTTTTTTTTTTTCCTGTTTCTTCCATCTGCACATGTACTGAATTCCACCCCCTGCAGAATGCGATCGGTCCTTTACGAGATCCGATGCTCTAGCAAAGCACATGCGAACCGTTCACGAAACCGAAGCTCTACGGCCATCAGATCCTGTGCCCAAGTCGATGCAGTCAGGCCCCGCCGGCAAGTCCAACAAATTAAAGATCATCATCAAAACACCACAGTCGCACGGCGGCGGCGATGACGAGTCTGGCGAGGCGCTCAACGGTGACTCGGGGGGGGCGTCCGAATTCTTCACAGTCCTCCCAGGGGAATTGTTCTCATCAGAGGAGCTCTCCTTTCCGGTCGACAAGCTATACCGCAAATGCTACTGGGAACTGAAATGGGCCGACGAGGTCGGCGATGCGCTCAAGAAGGAATGCAAAGAGTGGGAGGAGGCCTACTACAAGGAATGGCTGGAGAAGGAAGTGTTGCTGTCGCAGGTCATCCAGAGCGAAGTGGACTGGCACGACCGCCGCAAGGCGATCCTCGAGGGCACCGCCGATGTTCAAATCTCGGGGGTGGTGGACTTCAAGGACGGCGAGCAGAGGAACGGCTTGAAGGGCGAGTCCAACAAGGCGCAAGCTGCTGAAGCATGAGCGCAGCGCCCGCTGTTGTAGGCCGCCTCCAATTTTCATTTCAAGAAACGGCTCGGCCAGGCACGTACCCCATGGGACCTGGCTCGATAGAAAAAGCATTCATTGGGAGGAGATGAGCCAGGCTCGCATGATGGGTATTCCCCTGGGATGGGATTGGGAGCGGGAGCGGGAGCGGGAGCGGGAGCAGGCATTACAGGGCGTCGGTTTGTACCATGTACCATGTGAATTAATTAGATTGAGCGTTTGATGCAGCACAATACGAAAGGATTGCTCCTTTGGTCCGTACTCCGTACATGACTGATGAATGTGTGTATATCTGCGGCGAGTCATCGACCGAATGCTCTGCCACGTGTGTTGTGTCATGACCATCACATCACGTCATGGTTCAGCAAAGGGGAATGAATCCCCGTTGCCATTTCATCTTCTCCTTGTTCTCCGTTTGTGTTCCAGATGAAGAAAAAGAAGAGAAGAGAATGCTTTAATTTCTGTCCATTTCCCAGGGACCGACCCTGGGACCAAACCATTCCGCATCAAACGCCACTCCGACCCGCCGATGTCGCATGCAACTAATGCGTAGTGGGGGTCGTCCAACCAAACTTGATCCATTTCCAAATCCAGTCCTCGACCTCGACATATTACATCTTTACTTCCGCAATCACCACATGTCAACGCCCCCTCCTTCTTCTACTGAAACATTTCTCCCCGCAAACCTGCTTTTTTTTTTTTTTTTGAAAAACGCAATCCCCATCACATTTGACACAAGACAAAAGGAAAAAAACCGCCTGGATAACACTTGTACGAGAGAACCCCCACAGGCAAAGGCCCCCCGTCATGAGCGCGATCCTCTCCGTCGACGACCTCAACGACTTCATTTCCCCCGGCGTAGCATGCGTCAGGCCCGTCGAGACTCTGCCCGCGGCGCGCGCGCAGAGCAACGAGGCCGAGGTCATTCTCGACGGCACACCCGCTGCGCCGACGACGGGCGCCGAGGCCGCGCAGATATCGCTTACGGACTGTCTGGCGTGCTCCGGGTGCGTGACCTCGGCCGAGGCCGTCCTCGTGAGCCTGCAGAGCCACGCGGAGGTGCTGGCTGCGCTGGACGGCGCGCCCGCGCTGAGGGTGCGGGCGGATGGGCATGGGGCCTGGGCGGTAGACGGGCTGGAGGATGAGGACGCAAAGTTGTTTGTGGCCAGTGTTTGTCCTCAGACGAGAGCCAACCTGGCGGCTGTGCGGGGGGGCCGAGTATCAGAGCGGCAGGCCGGCATGATGATGGAGGCATTGCTGCGCGGGGAGAAGGGGCTGGCGTCGGGGGGCAAGCACAAGAACGGGTTTGCGTGGGTTCTGGATACGAATGTCGCGAGGGAGGCGGCTCTTGTTCTGGCCGCGGACGAGGTGCTCGGGGCGGCGCCCGCAGCGGCATCTACGCGGCCGCCGATATTGTCGTCTGCGTGTCCAGGATGGGTCTGCTATGCCGAGAAGACGCATCCTCATGTGTTGCCGCACTTGTCCAGGGTCAAGTCGCCGCAGGCTTTGATGGGCACCATGCTGAAGACAACGCTGGGTCGCAAACTGGGCATTCCTCCGAGCAGGATATGGCATCTTGCCGTCATGCCGTGCTTCGACAAGAAACTGGAAGCGAGTCGCGAGGAACTTACGGATGAGGTCTGGGCCGGCTCCGGACTGCCAGGCCGGGGAGTTCGCGACGTGGACTGTGTCATCACAAGCAAGGAGATTCTCATGCTCGCTGAATCGAGAGGGCTCGACTTTTTTAGTAATATTCCTTGCGATGTTGCTACTACTGCTTCTTCTTCACTGCCACCAGTGCAGCAGCCGTTCCCCGATACGATTCTACATGATTTTCTATTTCCACCACGGCCACCCAGACAGGTCCCCCGTGCTGCAGGGACCTCGGGGGGACTGCTCCATCACGTCCTGCAATGCAAAGCTGCGCGGATACCCGGTGCTGAGATCCAGACCACCCGTGGCCGCAACGCAGACGTCGTCGAGTTCGTGGTGGCCGTCGATGGTGAGCCCGTGTTCAAGGCGGCGCGGTACTATGGCTTCAGGAATATCCAAAACCTGGTGCGCCGGCTGAAGCCTGCCCGGCCGTCCCGGATGCCGGGCGGGAAACCCTTCGGCAGCGCTCGGCGACCAGCAGGCAAGTCGGCCTCGCTGGAGTATGGCTACGTCGAAGTCATGGCTTGTCCCGGTGGCTGTACCAATGGTGGTGGCCAGGTCAAGGTCGACGATCCAGTGGTCTTGGCCCGGAAACAGTTCCGGGGGAAACCTGGTCCCCAGGAACAAAAGGAGTGGCTGGCGGAGGTTGACGAGGCCTACTTCTCGTGTGAAGAACCGGATGGCGCGACACGAAACGGGCGTGTCGATGGCCAAGATTCCCGAAGCGACGATGTGGTTGGTGGCATCTCTCACTCGTATATACATGATACCCTGGCGCACTGGTGTGAGATTACGGGCATAGGCATTGATAGACTTGCATTCACGACTTATCGCGAGGTCATAAGCGATGTCGGAAAAGGAACAGGAGCCGAGAACGTGGTTCAGCTAGCTGGAAAAGCAGGAGGTGGCTGGTAGTGTAGATCGGAGCGTCGGTTTTTTGTGTCAAGTGAATAACAGAGAGAGAATTGCATTCTCATCTTTCCTTTGGGCAGATATAAGAGCACCGTGTAGACATGAATGCGACTGTCAAATGACTTTTGAGACACCACGGAAAAATCAGCTGCCTCCGTTGCCACGACGTGCAAATCCGAAGCCGCCGCGTCCACTGCCATCAGGTCCTCTGGGCGATCGTATGGCCTGTTGTTGTAATTGTTGTTGCTGCTGCTTCCGAGGCGGCAGCGACGGCGGCTGATAGTGCGATTGATATTGATACTGATCATGGGCGAAGAGACTCGCCCGCATAGATCCATCGCCTTCTCCTCCTCTGCGCTGTTGCGCCATTGAGTCTGGCTTTGGCGAGAAATTAGGGTCGTAAAGCTCTCTGCCAGCGGTATACTGATTGTTCGCCCGCCTCATATCCAGCTGACCTCTCCCATCATGATTATTCGTATTGTTCCCCCGTCCGCCCCCTCTCCCACGGCCTCTACCCGAATGTCGACTATCTGATCTCGGCGGCGTGACAGTTCCTGGCGACGACCCCCTCGACGAAGGATTTGATTCCCCGAATATCTTGGCTCGGGCTTCATCATACCGACGCTGTCTCTCTTCCAGGTCTCTTTTCTGCTTTGCTCGGATCTCCTCCGCCGTAAGAGGCGGCTCCTTCTTATTTTCCGAATCGTCGTCGTCTTGCAAGGACAGCTGGGACATTCCGCCGGTTACGGGATCGCGTTTCGCTATGACTGGATTCCGCGAGAGCACCTTTACTTGGGGCTTAAAAGAGGTAGTCAAAGGAACGGTGCTGCTGGCTTCAACGTAATGAAATGTTTGCGGTGTTGAGTCTCTGCACGCATATATCCCAATTCGTCATCACGTCAGTAGGGAACAAGAGAAGGGGATACAACAAAGTGCAAAGGAGAAAAAGAGAAAAAGAGAAAAAAAAAAAAACCATCTTCCTTACGCGGACTCCCACATCTTTCGATTCGCCTCCTCATGCTTCGTAATGCGCTCTGCCTTTGTCAATGACGGCGCGGGCTGCAGTGACGCCCCTCCTCCGTGTTCGGTCTCGTCCTCCTCCTCGATCGCAGCCCTGTCAGCTTGCGTCTCCCAATCATCCTCCCAGGCATCTGGGACTGCTAATTTCTTCATCTTGAAGCCCGCCGATGTGCCGGGTTCAGCGGGCCAGGAACTGTTGCAGACCCAGGCTGAATCTACGTCTGGTCGTCTGCCTCCCTCTGGAATATGTAGAATGGCGGGAAGGCGGGCAGCGAATCCTTGGAAGAAAATTGCTGGAGCCGGATGGTATATGTGAAAAAGACTGCTCGGGCGAAGCGTCGAGCAGAAAGAAGCCGCTTTTGAGTTGAATTTGGGAGAACAAAGCCCTCCCCCCCTCTCTCTCTCTCCCTCTCTCTCTCTCGCAGTGGGGATGAAGTCCAGCTCACTCTGCCTGGATGGAACAACAGGTCAGCGAGGCCGCTTTTTCTCAGGGTTTGGCGACTGCACGCTTGGCTCTGGGTGCCCTATACTTGCGTATGACGCCTGCCAGACACCTGCCACGGGAAGAAAAACAGCATTGACATTTGCCGCCCGGGCAGCATCGTCTTCTCTCTCGCGCGGCCTGGAGTCGCTGTCCAACTGGTCGTTTTCGGGGACAGCGGGGCTTTCCTACTAAAGTTGGTGGGGGGTTGGGGGGGGGGGGGCGCAAGTTGCCAGGCATGCATCATCATGTCATGTGGCGGGGAAAAGCAACGAATGAGCTCGGGCTTGTAATTCGTAATTACATAATACGGCGAGCCACTGCGACCGGACATCATCTACAAGTAGTAACGGTGCGGCAATGTCGTGGCAATCAGCCATGGTTGAGACTTCGGCAACTACTTGATGACCTTTTTAGCACGCGTACATCCGTTTGCCGTCGGCAACGAACCAAATCCAACTACTTGCCCGCATCCGAAAGACGTGCATATATCGAGCAAATATTTCTGTAGCCTGTATATAGTATAATAAGGCCGGCCTACTACATAAGAACAGGCCGTGTGGCTCAATGGCAGAGCGTCTGACTACGATTGGCAACAGGTAGCCATATGTTATCAGAAGGTCGCAGGTTCGACCCCTGTCTCGGTCACTTGCTTTCGTTTTTTAGACGTGTCTTCTCCCGACCCTAATTAGCTTTGGTAAAGCCGTTGTAATTTTTGCCTGTTAATCTATGATTTTCGTGTCGTCTATTTTAACAAGCTTTTCTTTTTCTCTTATAGAAAGAGATTGCTTACAAAACATGCACTTATTGCTTATCGCGTTAATGTTCCTAATGAATACGAGCTACAGCCCTACTTGTAAGTTGTAAGGCACTGACTGACTAGGCTTGGCCTACGGGCACGGGCACGACAGACCTCCGTGGCCTTAGACTATAGTGGGCATACATATTTCAGGCCTATCTGTATATTGCAAAAAATAGTGATGTGTATTACGATCTAAACCTTACTTTCAACATTAATCAAGAAAAAAAAAAGAAAAAAATTTGGTTCCTTTGGCACCTTCTAGGTAGATAGAAGTATACAAGGGGCAAAAACTTGACCGAGACAGGGGTCGAACCTGCGACCTTCTGATTACGTTGTCGTAACGTCGCAAGGACCTTAGTCGTAGTCAGACGCTCTGCCATTGAGCCACACGGCCTTTGTTCACGTGAAACCTGTGACGTATTTAGTACTAAGTGCTATTGACGAGTAGCTAACATGTTATCAAACTCTTTTTCTTACCCTTTCTTCATAAATCGCTCGTGGATGCTTAGGTTTTGATACTGTGTTTTCAGGGAAAACCCAACCGTATCTCTTACTAGCGCAGAAATCTTATAGTATCCCTAACAGCTTCAAGGGTACGAATGCGGGGGGCTGCAAGGTTAGCGAACATTGTGGCTGCATTGGCGCAAGATAGTCGTAGTTCGCGGCCGCAGTTAATCTCAAATCGTTCGAGTTTTACTCACAGCATAAAAGTTGCTGCAGGATACACACACCTGTAGCCTCACAAGCAAGTTTGGCTCCGGTGGGGTGAGGTGGTGTCGACCTGATGAATCCATGACCACAGCCACAACGCCACTCACCCCTCTGTTCGCGATCTTCCAGCACGTTCCTGCCTGTGATTATTCTGGCGGGGCAATTGTGGGCTTCAGCCGGCGCAAATGCTTGCAGGATGCATGTGTTGGCGGGGTATGTCAGTGAAGTGGATGTGCGAATGGTGAAAGGCGGGGTTGATAGATGAATTGATGAGTGACGAAGGAATTCTGGCAATGAGGTCTTGCGTTGGCTAACAAGCATGGGTCATGCATGGTGAGAACAATATAAGAAGCAAACAAGCTCGATAGGAATTCGTCGGGATAAGCAAGTAAAGCCCAAGCCTGCTTGAATGTGGTAGGCTACCCGTGCAGCTGCGCAAAATCTTTGGCTGAAGCGCGTACTGGAGGATAATTTGTTCGTTGGGACCGAGAATCCGCTCGGGATCGGCTGAGAAATGTTGGACACACCTCAATCCCGCTGTAATGACTCCTCGCTCCTGGCTCCTGTGGCAAGTTGAGCACGTGCTAATATGACCAAACAGCACAGGCCGAGTGGGCCGGTTGCGGGATCAAGGGACGATTCGATCGTCGTTGAGGACGGAAAAAAAGGTCAACCCTGATCAGATCTGAATTAAGCTTCTGGCATCGGATCCATGGACGTGGCGGTCGAATTGATCCAACATGTCGTATCTGCTGAGGGCCAGGACCAGGACTTTAGGAATATGCCGCAATCCTTAAAGAAAAACTTGGCTTGCGGATGCATGATACGGTTGTGGCTGGTCGTCCTTTGATACTAAACAAGCACACGATTCCTTTTGCTTTCCACACGATGTCCTTTGTCGCTGATGTGTAGACAAAAGACAGGGCATGGATGTGAAGGAGGCCTCCCTTGCGGAAGCTCAGCATATAGTGTCGTCAACGAGCAGAATGGGTGGATCGAGTTAGGCTTGACTTGTCGGCTTCCCGGTGTTGGCCAGAACCTATCATCTGACGGAAGACGGTGTGGCGGCTGGAAAGCGATTCCAAAGCTTGGCAATGGCAAGCAAGTCGTCTTGCATCAAGAGGGGATGACGGAATCCGGGACGAGAAACAGTGCACACTGCACAGTAAGTATCAAGGTAGAAAGCTTTCGGCCAACAAGTGGCCGTCATAGTCATGAGTTCGGGCAGAGAAAGTCCTGGTCCAATCTGATGACTGCATAGCGTCTGCGTACTTATGTACAGGACTGTAAGGAGCTGTTGTCGTCATCTCCTTGTCGCACAAGGGTCGCGGCGCAGAGGAGCAGAGGAGGGAAGACACGGGTCCCAATGGAGAAAGATGATGGCGTACGGAGTCGATCACTTCAGGATCATTGATCATTGCGAGGAAGGCACAGGGCAGCAGGGAGGGGGACTGGGGGGACTGGGGGGACTGAGACTGGGACTGGATGCAACGGGCAGTGAGTCTCAGCGCCTGCGGACCACGCTTTGCTTATGTATTACTTACTGTATGTATTTGCTCTCTGGCCTGGCCCCCCTCACCTCTCTATTGTCCCCAGCGGGTGGCCAGGCGAGGAATTCCGCCTCGTCCCCAAAAATGTTTTTCTGTCCAAAGCACCCTCTCTCCGCCGCAACCTACAACGCTTCTTCTCACAAGCCAAATTCATCCGAAACCTACACACTCTACTGTTCGAGCATCGGTTCAATCAACCATCCTGCCGTCGATATTGGCTCTGTGGCGTCCGAGACGCCTGACAGATCAATCCCTCCCCTTGTCCTCCTCCCTCGCCTTCTCGTTTGCCAACAACCTCGACTAGCTTTTGGAGTTGCACGTTGCACCCACCAGGCAGGCAGCTCACACGAAACGACCGTCATGTCGGGCACCGAGAGCGCCCACACTCAAGCACATGGAGGTGCGCACGCTGGGCATGGGCATGGGCATGGGCATGGGCATGGGCACGGCAGCTCCAGTGGCTTCGACCTGCTCCGAAGGGCCACTCAGGCTATGATGTCAAAGTATGTAACTGTGCTTCTTTTCTTCTTCTGCTTCTTCTCCATCATTATCAGAAGCATCGAGCATCGAGCATCGAGCATCGGTTTTGCTTTGCCTCGTTTTTCCGAATGCTCCCGATGCCCTCATTCTCCAAGTCAGTCTTCAGCCCGTCACCAGTGTGCCGTTGTTTCCGAGAAGAGACGTTACGTACGGATTACTCCATCTGTCCTGTCCATGCCCATTTCTCGGCAAGGATGGCGAGTGCGTACCTGGCCCGAGGGAGAGGGACGGGGGATGATGATGGATGGATGCCTCTGGCGTAATCCGTAGTATGACATGGCCTCTGCGCCGTGTCGGTTTTGCCATGGGCGGCGCGCTGGGCTTCTGGAACAACTGGGGGTTGCCAAGTGGTGGACCTGGTGGCTGGCCAAGCGCTCGATGTTGCGACAAAGTCAGTTCACATTCAACACGTCGGCCAAGAAAGAATACGAACAGCTTCCATTCAACGCCATCTCAGTCAAGCGCTTTCTTTCATCGGCAATGGTGGACTTCCACAACACCACGTGCATTTCCAGCCATCGGCAATGCTGAGGTCCGTTGCTGCTGGGCTTCCGTAATACTCCCACTGCCCGCAATCGATGGCACGGTCTGCAGAGTCGCTCTTGGAGCCCGAGTGGGCAGCACCGAGTGGGCAGCACGACGCACGACGCACGACTCAACACGAGGCAGCCTTGCGCCTGGCTCCGTCCACGGCCGGCCCGTCTGTCTGAACACGGAGCGAGCTTCTGTCCGACGAGTCCAAGCCTTTTAACTTTTTGACAAACCCCACTCCTGCACATGGTCGCGCCGGCGCAAAAATTCGGTTCACCCATCTCGTCATACCCTTTTTGCCCTGCCCACGCATATCGACTAGATTGTACATCCGCTGTCGGAAATGCTTCCACACGGCCTTCTCCTCCGAGTCCAATTTTTTTTCTCCCCTTCAGGTTGCCTTCCTTTGCCTCGATCGGCTGCTTCTTTCTTTGTATCCGCCCCAGCAATAGTAGTTCCGGGCACAAGCAAAGTACTTGATCTGATACGCACCTCGGAGCGCCGCCTCACAGTTTGCGCCCCTCGTTGAAGCAAGCTTCTTGTTGGCAACCGCCATGTAGTAGGAGGAGCTTTCCTCGTCCAATTTCAGCCAGAACGCCCATCCACACGAGGCATTCATTGTTTTTGTCGATTTGAGCCAAGCTCTTCTTTTTTTTCCTTTCGTCTTTTCTCATCTCCATTATTCTGTCCATCTTCTCGTCGTTTTCTCTTCGCCAACTTTTGACTCCAACTTTTGACTTCCATCTTCACATTGGTACCTGGTACCTGAATCGCGATAATGCAAGGTGTTGACCCATCATCCACCAGGACCGCCGCCGACGAAGAGGCAGCGGATCATATCGGCTTTGACACACCACGGTCTGGCGTAGCCACCCCTCAACCTGACCTCCACGACAAACGTCTGCCAGGGATCATGAGCTACTTCAGCCAGGTTCGTCAAGACCCTTCTGCAACCGATCCCTCTACTTGTCCTCCCGTTCTCCCAACGTCTGCGAGCTCCATCGCGGATCAACAGTCAGATCTGCCGATCCCGAACACCTCGCCATCCTCAAACGAGCGGCCACAGAGTCCCACTACACAGGAAAAAATACGCTGCAATCCAAGGGTTCCAGATTGCCGAATCCCTGTACAAGTGGATAAGCTTGATATTGCTGCGGGCGTCGCCTCGTCTGCACAGATGGCCTCTCACTCATACCCAACACCTCCTTCCTCCCAACCATCCCATTCAGAAACCTCGTCATGTAAAGGCCTATGCCTGGAAGGTAGAGAGACGGCCAAGTCGAGGTCTGGTGCCACTCCAGTGCATGAGAACCGCGCCGAGGCTGCCTGTCAGGCAACTTCGGCCTCTGCCTCCAAGAAGCCGTGTGAAGCCGAGCCAGCTTCATCTGCTACTCAACTACCACCCAGTTTATCCTCATCCTCATCACCATCGTCCTGCAAGCATGATTCCTCCACAACTTCCGCCCCAAGCAAATGGTTTTCGCTCGAGGGACTTAGAGAGCTAACTCGTGGTGTCATGTTCAAGAGCGGTCCGCCGACTCCCACGAGAGCCTTGTCTGCTGCTCACTCTTCGCAGTCAGACGGCAGAGAAACACCGGGTAGAACTAGCAACGATGGAACGGAAACAGCCAGCGGGACGCAGACTCCAAGAACAGCCAGCGTCCAGCCTCCTGCCCCGAAAGGCAAACTGGCCATCAAGATCGCCGAAGCGCGCGGGTTGCGCAAGTGTCGAGATCCTTATGTTGTGGCTGTATTCCAACGGAGCGAGCTCATTTCAGGTGGACCACGACCAATCGAAGAGGAGGACGCTCTGAGTAGTACTCCGTCGGGACTCGGGGGCATTCCCATTCAGCGCCAGGGCAGCGACTCGGGCCGTCCGCCCATGGCCATCCCAATGAGAAGCCGCCAGAGCAGCAACACCAGCATTCATGATCATAATACTTTTCGAAACCGCACCCCTCGGTCACCATTGACGAACCCGAAATGGGACGCCGAGGCCGCCTTGTACGTTGAAGGAGTAGTCCGGAGGTGACTCACGGGAGCCCTACCCGAAGCGCTAACTCTTGGTTGCACAGTGACGTCGTCGATACCGATATGTTGGTCGATATCTCAGTTTACGATCATGCCGCCACTGGCGAGGAATTCCTCGGCCACGTCGATTTCCAGGCTGGAAGAGATGTCGACAGCGCTGTGAGAGGGTGGTTTACGCTGCGCGGCCATGCGGATACAGTTGCCGAAAACGCCCCTACCGGCGAAGTATACGTTGAAGCCTTTTATCAAAGATCAGAAAAGAAACACTTTGGACCAAATGACTTTGAGATTCTGAAGCTCATCGGTAAAGGTACCTTTGGACAGGTCTATCAAGTGCGAAAGAAGGACACCCAGCGAATTTATGCCATGAAGGTGCTGCAGAAAAAGGTTATTGTACAGAAGAAGGAAGTTGCTCACACAGTTGGAGAACGCAATATTCTTGTGCGGACGGCTACCTCGGACTCGCCTTTTATTGTCGGCCTCAAATTTTCGTTCCAGACACCTTCCGAACTCTACCTGGTCACCGACTACATGTCTGGGGGCGAACTATTCTGGCATTTGCAGAAGGAAGGGCGATTCGATGAGAGACGCGCCAAATTCTACATTGCCGAGCTGATACTGGCCATACAACACCTGCACAACAACGACATTGTGTATCGCGACCTCAAACCAGAGAACATCCTGCTCGATGCGAATGGCCACATTGCGCTCTGTGACTTTGGTCTGTCCAAAGCGAACCTGACCAAGAACGACACCACAAACACCTTTTGTGGCACGACCGAATACCTTGCCCCCGAGGTTCTCCTTGACGAGTCTGGATACACCAAAATGGTCGACTTTTGGTCATTGGGTGTCTTGGTCTTTGAGATGTGCTGCGGCTGGAGCCCCTTTTACGCAGAGGACACCCAACAAATGTACAAGAACATTGCCTTTGGTAAAGTCAGATTCCCCCGCGACACACTCTCGCAAGAGGGCCGGAATTTCGTCAAGGGATTGCTTAATAGAAATCCAAAGCACAGACTCGGCGCCACAGACGATGCTGAAGAGTTGAAGCGACATGCGTTCTTTGGCGACATCGACTGGGATATATTGACCAAGAAACTCATTACTCCTCCTTTCAAGCCCAAGCTGAAGTCGGAAACGGATGTGTCGTACTTTGACCCCGAGTTCACCACAGCCTTGGACCAGAACGGTTCCCTCAATGAGCGAGCTGCGGCTCTGGCACGTGGCTATGCTGCCTCTACGCCGCTGTCTCCTTCTGTCCAAGCCAATTTCCAGGGCTTCACCTTTGTGGACGAGAGTGCTTTGGATGATCACATGAGAGATCGATTCAGAAATGATGACGAAGACATGGATGATGCTCACACAAACAATGACGAAGATGATTGGGATAATATTGCCGACATTGATCCACGGAAAGCAAATCGCATGAGTGGCGTTGTCAAAACGTCTAGCGCAGACGAACACATGGTGGGTGGTGCTCATTTTGATGTTTGATCGATGTTTGAAACAGGGCTATTTTTCATAGCCACTACATGCCAAAGAAAGATGGCAAATCTCAGCGCATGTCACTAAGTTTCATACCACGTAATATCCTTTCCGTACTCCCATTTTACTATTCTAAACAGTTTCTCTTCCAGCATGAAACGGTTACTTGGTCATACTGCATTTGGGGAGGCCTCTTGTTTGAACTTTTTTTTTTTTAAAAAAAAAATCACCGGCTACCGTATTGCCGTTTGATGCCGTGTGTTTTGCTTCCGGTTTACTTGCTATCCCCCTTTTTTTCTTTTTTTCTTCTTTTTTTGGTGTGTGTGAGTGTGTGTGTGTCGTTGAAATTCATACTTTTTTATTTTTGGTTCAATTGGCATTGCTTGACAGAAAAACTAGCTGGAGGTTGCTTGGCGTTTTCGTTGTCTTTTTTCTGTTGTCACTGATGTCGAAGGAGACATCGTCGCTAACAACGATTGACTCATTGTACATACGGGGGTTATCTTCGCCCATGTTTTACTGAAAGTCAGTAAACTGGACACCAGAAGAAACACTTGGGAAGTAACAAGAGGGTGCAACTGCTGCTCGCTGCTCTGTCATGTCACTCCGAGGTTAGCGGCATCAAGAGAGGGAGGCATGGTCTTATGTATGTATGTGAACAATGATATTTTGCGGGTTGGTGATTGTCGGAACACCCAAGAGCATAACCCCTTGTTCTGGCAACAAAGAAGGTTTTGATCAATATCTGATTGTTAGCACCCGGGTTTCTCCAAGACGAGAAAAGGGAAGTAAATCAAAAGTTTACAAGTTCAGTTCCTGCGAATAATCAAGAGCAAGAGTAAGCTGTCTCGCCATCTCCAGATGTGAACACGTGGGGGTATCAAAAACGGTGGTTTATCAGTGCAGCAGGATCATCGTGACTTGCAGATATCATGATGACGGGGCTACAATTTGAAACAAAGGGGTACGGAAACACGGGAGTCACCCGATGATATGTCGGGCACTATCTTGTCATGGTGCTCGAAAGAGTAGAAATACTAGCATGTCATCATGCAAAACATGGGTGGAAATTGTTCTAGAGCATCACATTGATCGCGAGACATGATGATAATGTTAGCCACACAAAGGTAACTCGGGGTTTGAAATTGCCTTGTCTGTTTCGCATACGCAATGATGAAGTCCCGCGCCTAGTTGAGGCTTGTAAAGAGGTAAATGTACAATAGGATTATCGACCGACCACATCCACCTTGACCACCCCTGACTCTGTCTTTCTCCTGCCTTTTTTTGAGCCGGCACACGTCTCTCGACGAGTTGTGAGCCGCCCATTGTATTTGGGAGAGGGATGAAAATTACAAAAAAAGAAAACCCCCCTCCCCCCGCTTCGTTGCGCTGGTCCTTTGCGTCGGTTCAAACTAGGCACTCCATCCAGGCCTACTTGTTTCCTCATCTCTCCACAAATTTATTGGAAGTAAATGGTCTATATGAGTTTTTCCGCAGATCCGATGCCACTTTAGTGGCTGGCTTCGTCGCCATCCTCGGTCTCGAGCCAATCGGGAAGAATGGCAGCGCCGCCCTGGCTTTGGGTGGCATCTTGTCCCTCAATCTCGACAGCCATGCTTTCGTACTCCTTCAGGTTGCTGGCAATATCGGACTCTTCGGGAGAGGCAGGCGTCTTTGGCATGGCAAAAGTCTGGACGTGGCCATCGGCATCGGACTCCTTCACAGTAGGCGTCTTGTAGGCCTTGAGCTCCTTTAGGTAGAGCTCCTGAACGAAGTCGGCTAGAAAGACGAACGTTCGTCAGCAAACCATTGGCATCCGTACGACAAGAGTTCTAGTCTTGACGACATGTTTCAGTGACGGTCAGGCCACCCTTTTTTGTGTAGACAATACAAGCGTCTCCATAAAAGCAAATGTATCATTCGTTTTGGAGTCAAGCTGCCTTTAGGAGAGGATGTGTTGTGTTGAACGAAAGCGGAGATGCGTAACCCGTGACACGGATGACCACATCATTCCACCGAGGGCCGCAGTAACGTCTCGAAGAGGGTCGATATGGGCGAAGCCGAGAGCAGGAGAACAGGATAGACATCGACCTTCATTCTTACCTTTTCGGGAAACGGTCGGGGCAATGAAGCCACGGACCTGAATGACATTGCCTCTGGCAACTCGAGCGACGGCGGCAACGGCCGAGGTGGTGCGCTTTTGATTCGGTCAGTCAGAGCTTCCATCGAGTGCCGTGGCTGGCTTGCGGCCATCATCGCAGCGATCAAAAATGCTTGAAAGGAATAATCATACACTCACCGTGGCCCTGGACAGTTGGCTGAGCATTTTGAATGGCTGGGAGTTGCTCAATGGGGAACCCTGAGATGGGGGCGGGGAGTATGGGCTGAGTGTTTTGTGAAAATCGTGATGTCGATTTCCCGGGACTGCTGGGTCGCAGCACTGTAAATCGCTGCCTCAGGCGTGACTGGCTGACTGGCTGGCTGGCTGCTGCTGGCTGCTGGCTGGAGCATCCGAGCATATCTCCTTAAGCGTGCTACAGCTTGTGGAGTTCACGTCAACCAATGTATCCAATTAGATGAAAGTAAACTAGAGAAACACACAATTTGCGGGGCTCATGGACCCACAAGCTGTAGCACGCTCAAGGAGATACGGACTAAACTCCCAGCGATCCAACTTGCATCACGTGACCTGATCTCCAGGCAATCTTTGCAGCAACGTGGAGTGGTGATGTAATTTTGTCGCGGCGACTGCGTTTTGATTGGCAAGCGAACTCAGCTACAACGGGGCAATGGCTACAGTATCTTCCTCTTGGAAGCCTCGATCGATATGTACAGACATGAGCTAGTTGTGTAGTGACGAGCGGCGAGGACGATCCTGAGGCAAGGTCGCATCTTCTCGGACGCTTTCCCACGGTAGTGGTCTTAATTTTATTTTTTTTAATTTTTTTTTACTATTCCTTTCTTCCTCGTCTCCAAAGGGTTCGTCATTCTTCAGTTCGTGCGCTATACTACTACACAAAGGCCCAACGGCTAAAGCATTTTTTACACAGCATTTTTTACACAGCCCGGCCCGACACATACTGTAGAGACCGTTGCCTGCCACCATCTGACACGGAGGGTGAGTCCGTACCTTTCTCGGCAGACTGCTTCCGTCTCTTGGAAATGCCAACAGCGATGGAGGCAGCATATATGATCGAAGTAATTCCTGCAACCACCGAGTACGCAACGATGAACCGAGTAGATGAGTTGGCAGCTTGCAATCCGAGCCCGCCATTGACAATGCCGAGAATCATCAACCCGCGTCCGTACCATATGTGAACGTAACTGAAGGCGCCACGACTCTGGGTCTTGACGTATTGCAGATGGTGAAGCCAGCCCAGAACGGGCTGTATTCCCATCAATGCACAGACAATAACTCCAAGTCTCGTATGTTTGTCCGCAAAGAACTGTAGGAAATACATGTTAGAGACGTACAGAGAAACACAAAAACCACACAAAACCTTTGAGGGCAAAGCAATCGCAACTTACGACGCCATTTCGAGAGGCAACAGTGTATCCGATACCAAATCCGGCCCACATGCCGAGGAAGGCAAGAAACTGCCAGCTAGCGTGAAGGATCCAGTTTCCAATCAGTGGCATAAGAGACGATCCGATCGGATAGCCTACAATAAAAACAATAGCCATGACCACACCGTGCGCGGTCAGTAGATCTCGGTTTGGGTCACCACTTGGCCCAGCCACAACTCCAGTATTGCCGCTGGATCCTGCGAATGCTCCAGTATTGCCGCTGGATCCTGCGGATGCTCCAGTTTTGCCGCTGGATCCTGCGGATACTCCATTCTCGGATGTAGAGAGAAAAGGGTTCGAATCCGAGGCGATGCTTGCTTGTTTAAGATTGACGGAGAACTGACTGTGGCCATCGTGAACCTCGATGGCTGCGGAGGGGCTGGACGAGTCGAGGGAAGAGCCCTTTTTCCACGCAGAAATCCACTTTGAGGAGCTGCTGATGTCCATGTCAGAGCATCCAGTGCATCGGACATTGGCCACCATGTTTCCACCGACAATTCCCGAGCCCTCGAGCAACTCGACATCGGAACGCGCTGTATGCTCAGGCATGACATGGCCCTGGCCGCGCCTTGTGCTGAGAGTCACGTTGTTGTTTCCGTCGTTATACACCACGAACATGCTGGATCCCCGCATAGAAGATCCAGTCCCTAACGCGAACCATGCATAGGAAGTTGGTGCTCGAAGCTGGAAGTACACGTTGCCGGACCCTGAGTTCATGGCTGCTCGTGAAGCTCCCCATTGGAAGCAAACATCGTTGCTATCCGCACAGACTGATGCCAGGCCCGCCTCGGCGGTCGAAGCAACTGTATAAGACGTCAATCCGTTAGCTTCTTGCGGGATACATGATTGCTGAGCGGGCGTGGTGTGGATATGGAGACGAATAGCTGCAGGCGAACGCATCAAGAGCACACTTACACGCAGCGACTGCAGCGCCGGCGATGGCCTTTGGGATTCTCATAATGGATTCGACACTAGACCCGGCCGATCCTCAAGAAATAAACAATTCGAGACAGAGAGGATGTCTTGAGCAAACAAATAACAAGAGTCAAGTGGCAAGTTTTGATCAGACCTGTGTGTCACCAAAAGCATCCCAGCCAGAACAAAATTCCCTTGAATTGGCGACAAGAGACAAGATATACTACTCCAGCCGTCATGATTACGAATACAACCCCCTGGGCTGGAGCGATGGAATACTGCAATACTCCGCCATATTAATAATGTGCCCAAGGCTATGGGCGTATGTATGTACGTACACACCCCCCTCCTCCGATGAGAACAAGGTTTCTAATTTAGTAACTTTGATTGAGGCGCCGACGGGTAAACCCATGACAACTTGGGAGAAGACGATGGGTTCTTTGGGGACGAATCAGGGCTGGCGTATGTATAATCAAGACATCTATTGATAGTAGAAACCATGGGCACGGGCAATCAGCTCTCACTGTGAATTTTCAGTACCGCATCAGCCACCGACAACTCGTAGCGAACATACCGAGTCCTCCGTACTAAATTACATGAATTCGCGTTGCTTTCTGGCCCGTTTCCATTCGCAGCCGTCGTTTCCAGGGATGACTAAAGATTGTGTAAGACGCATGCCTGGGCAAGACCCCTGCAGTCACAGACTGCGCCTCATGTTGATGCCGCCGAGCAATCCGATCCGACACCACCATATAATATTATCGGGTGGGCCGTTCAATTCCTGTTTCAAAGGATGCGGCACATGGGAAGCGACTGCCATGAGAACTGCCGCACCTCAGCCGCCATCAACCAAACAGCACGACGTCGTTTCCACCCATGTTCTTCGCGGCCACGGCATCCATCTCATTCCGCGTATTGCTGTCCAGCCTACTCCGTATGTACGGAGTGCGGAATCCGTAATACTCCACAGTCTTGATCCTCATCTTGATACAGATTATATTAGCCTGAAGTCCTCGTTGCGCCCACAACACGTGGTTTTGAACCGCCGCCACCCCCTGTTTCTCCTCTCTGCATATCAATACGAAGGGAAAAGGGAAAACACCCAGCGCACCGTGAGGGCAATTTCGCAAGCTTTCCTATTCTTGTTATGTAATCGCAACCACGATTCTCCGGCGCAAAGCCAAAAATGCCAAGACGAAGGATTTCACCAAACCTGTGATGTTGTGATGGCGCTCCATCGTGATGAATGCATACGTACGTACATTCTGGTGGCCCTTCTGACCCTTTATATACTCGGGATGAGAGAGTGAGAGGCGGGAAGGGGCGCAAAATGGACAAGACGCCATTTGCACAACAATTGAAACGAATTGCATGATCCCCGGGTATCCCGCGGCAGATGGTACGAGGTGCGACGTGCGACGTGCGACGTGTACGTCCGTAATATCGGCCTGGGGACAAAACAGACGCTGTAGCGTATTTGAAGTGGTTGTGCTTCTGTGTGCTGTGTTGAAACAACTTCACGACGAGTTCTCGTACCGAGTACTCACCTCCGTCCCATCATACCTTGATTGCTCCAGGCAACCTGCCTGCACGCACATGTTTCACGAAGCACTCTTGACAAGGAAGAAGGACTCGTCACACTGTTCCAGCGGCACGGATGTTGCATCACGCACCCTTCATGTTGAAGGCAAAGTCACCTTGGCGGCAGCACTACGGAGTAGTCCCCCCCCTCAGAAAAGACCAATATCTATTATCACTGCTAAATTTTCTATCCTTTGTAGCTCTTCGTCGTCCGTTTCCCGTGTCCGGTCAACCTTGTCTCTGATTGCCCCGTCTATCCAGGTAAGTCGAGGGTTTGTCTGGGTATAATTTAGGTTGCTGTTTGGTAAGAAGGGGGGGGCTTGCATGTATGTACATATGACATCAATGCAATTGCTGGCTTTTCATGACGTATGCATACATGGCGCAGGAATCATCTGGCACATCCATGTCTCCCGGCCGTCCATTCGCTCGAGGATGGGATTGGAAACCAGACACACAAGAACGTCTAACAAACATGGGAAAATGAAAATACGAAATAAAGGGTCCAGAGATGAGAGAAGCAATGTATCATTTCGCGGGGAAACTGCCTTTTTCGGCTCATTCAACTCCTCAAATCTAGGCCAGACTGGTTGTTGTAGGGCAAATGGCATGTCGAAGCGCAGACGATTTATGCCCCATTGGCCACAGGAAGCATACTGCTTTCAAGCAGGCTCGTGGATGCCACAAAGCTGAAGCCACCAAAGACATCGTCCTTGCTCGACCCGGGAGGCATGGGCCATGCATCCTTGCTGTTCAGCACGGGGCTGAGGGCCAGCTCAGTGAATTCCGGAGCAAAGTTCTCCGCAAGCTCGGGATCGGTAATCATGGGCTGAATGGGGGGCTCCAGCTCACGGGCTTCCAGCTTCTTCCAGTTTATCTTGCGGAAGAATCTGTGCTTTCTGAGAGTCTGTAGATCCTTGGGCATGCAGGAGCCCAGTCTCTTGTGGGGTTCTTTCCGGAGCAGGCGTGTGAGCAAATCTTTGGCATCGGGGCTCAAGAAATAGGGCAGCACAAGTTTCTGCTTGACAATGTTGTCCTGTATCTTGGCGTGGCTCTGGCCGCGGAATGGAGGATTGCCTGTCATGAGGTCGTATCCTAGAGCTCCGAAGGACCACCAGTCAACAGCTCGGCCGTACTTCTTGCCCAGAATCACTTCAGGTGCCATGTACTCGACGGTCCCGAGCATCGAGTTGCAGCTGTCCTCGGATGTTTCAGCAGACACTTTGGACAGACCAAAGTCTGTGAGAAGCAAATGACCATCGGCATCCAAAAGACAGTTCTCTGGCTTGAGATCACGGTACACGACGCCAAGGTCGTTGTGAAGGTGAGAGATGGCGAGCACCATTTCTGCCATGTAAAAGGCTGTTACCGTCTCAGAGAACATCTTTTCCGTGTTGAGATGAGTGAAGAGTTCTCCTCCCTGCCCGTACTCGAGGATCAGATACAGTTTTTCAAGATCCTGAAAGGCGTAGTACAGCTTCACCACGAAAGGGTGTCGGTTCACAGACTCGAGGATTTGACGCTCCGTCTTTGTCTGCTCAATCAGCTTCTTGTGCACCACAAGCGACGCTTTCTTCAGCTGCTTTTGGGCATAGAGTCTCCCCGTTGCTCGCTGTTTGACGAGAAGCACAGTGCCGTATGTTCCTTTCCCGAGACAGCGAAGGGGTTCAAACTCCTCAGCTATCATCTTGCGCTTCGGGTTCAGGCCACCCTCGACGGGACCAGATCGCTCCCGGAGGCTCTCGCTGACAAAGTCATTCTCGAGGTTGACTTCGTAGCTGGTCGATGCACAATCTGAGCTCTCGCTGCCGGCCTCACTCCGTGCTGCGTCTCGACTGTGCGATCGGCTGTTCATCTCTGTCGTCATTCCAGATCTGAGATCCGGGCGACCTCCGTTGCGGGCCACAGAGCTTGATCGTGAGGACGCGTCCAGGCTGAGATGGTCCATTTGCATTCGTAGTTTCGCAATACCAGAAACGCTGGGTGATGGCACCGCACGCAGAACGGGACTGCAATTGGCACTGACAACATCATCCAGCCGAGTCCGTCCTCGGCGAGGGCCCAGGCTCGGGGTTTCGCGCGCGCCATTATCGGAATCTTCGTCTCCCGAAGTGACGGGCGTGCCCGTGAAGCCTCGCATCACGGAGCGAGCGGCTGGAGCAGGGCTTATCATGATTTCGATGGTGGGTTTTTGGTGTCACTAAGCACTGATCGTCACCGCGTCAAGGGAAAGGGCCGTGTCGAGATACTTGCGACGAAGCGAATTGTTCAACGTGAGCCCCGTCGTCGCTCTGGATCCGCGCGCTCCTCCGCAATGAATGGAAGCTGAATTTCGTAGTGGCCCGCAACACGCATCTGGTACTTGAAAAATGAAGTTCGCATGTGGAAGGGCTTTTGAATATGCATTGGACGATAGATTGGAGGGCGATTAGGGGGGCCGTGAATGGAGAGAAATCGTGATCTTCACCAAATGGTGTGAAGGGCAAAGGGGTAGTAGGTAGTTGGAGAAGAGGGCGCCAATGAGCAGCATTTTTATTGAAAACACGTAGACACAAGTCTCTCCCGCCATGCTCGAGGCTAAGACGATCTGGGTAATAGTAAGAAAACAACATGGAACCGTCAGGCTTGTCTGTCTGTCACCCACTCACTGCCTAAAGTTCTTTTTTCTTTCCCCTTCCCGCTAACTCTCGCTTTCCCCGCCAATGCACTTCGTACTCCGTATTCCTTGACAATTCAGTGGTCAGCTGGTGGGCGACACTGAATGCACCAACAGCGAAGGTGCCGTCCAGCAGCGACAGGACAGCGGCCAGCTGTCGTTTGAATACCCAGGGTAATTTGGTATTACGGATTACGGACGTATGTAGTATCTCGGGCCAAGGTGGCGCAACTAACGCTATATCCTGCGCTGATTATGGAAGCAAGTTACGATTTGATCATTTCAGCGCAGTTGTTGACAAATACCAAGTATCTGCATAAGCGTAAATCTTACTTTAATGTTTGTTCTTATCTTCAATATCGGGCTAAACCTCAACACAAGTTGGCAAGCATCACACTTTATTATGGACGTGTCCGTCAGGTCTAAAATTGCCCCACTGCGGCTTGAAGCTTGCCTGTTCTCATTTTTTTACATCATCAACGTCCCACTGTAAAATCAATCCATCAACTCCGATAATCAAAAAGTTCACAGCAGCTCGCGACGTGTTTCTTCGAATGCGTAGGGCCCAAACAAAAGGAGGCAAGTCTACTCGTCCGTAGGCATCCTGAAGGAATACTGTCACCATCTCCGAGGGCGTTTCGTCGCTCGCGACAACCTCCATCATGATACACCCATCGCGTCAGGCATACGTGGAAGACGCCGAACCTCCTGCGGGCATTGCTCTGGAGGATCTCAAAGATGACCAGGACTACGATATGACAACAGTTCCAGGCGCTGCGCCTGAGAAAACCTCGGCGATTCTGAATCAGTTCAATCGAAAGCGTCTAGCCGCAACGATCGCCGTGCCCACAGACGATGGCCGCGTTCGCACGAAGCTTCGAGATATTGGGGAGCCCATGACCCTATTTGGAGAAGGCCCCGGCGACCGTCGCGATCGATTACGTGAGTTGATGACGATACAAGCCGAAATGAGCGGCCTCGAGAACGGCGACATCACCATGGAGGACGCTCCGGCGGAGGGGGAGGCAGATGAGCAAGAAGAAGAGGAATTCTATTCCAGAGGAGGAGACACACTTCTGAACGCCCGAATCAATATTGCAGAGTATTCGCTACCCCGAGCCAAACGCAGAGTCGCGTTTCAGAAACAGGAGGCGACAATTTCTCTGCGAGCCCAAGTCAAATTCAGGAAACAAATCAAGGAGAAGCTTCAAGCGTTTGAACTTCAGGGCAGTCAGACTGTCGGAGAAAGGAACATCAGCATGACGAGAATATCCCCGAATGGAGAGCTTGTGGCTGTGGGCAATTGGGGCGGACAAGTCAAATTAGTCGAAATACCAACCTTGTCTGAGAAGATGAGTCTTCGTGGCCACACAAATAGGATCAGCGGTCTATCTTGGTTTCCTGGAGCTACGTTACCAGAAAGGGGGGTTTCTCCCGACTCAGTCAACTTGGCCTCTGGCGGAGCCGAGGGACTAGTACAACTGTGGTCATTGAATCAGGATACCCCGTTGTCTACGTTGCAGGGACACTCGCAGCGCGTCTGCCGTGTCGAATTCCATCCATCTGGTCGCTATCTGGCCTCAGCCTCTGAAGACACTTCTTGGAGGCTCTGGGATGTAGAGAGCACAGCCGAGGTGCTCCTTCAGGAAGGACACTCGCGCGGTGTGTATGCTGTGAGCTTCAACACAGACGGTTCACTATTGGCGAGTGCTGGCTTGGACAGCATTGGCCGTATCTGGGACTTGAGATCCGGAAGGACTGTCATGATCCTAGACGGCCACCTCGACGGTCACATCAAACCCATTCATGCACTTGACTGGAGCTCAGACGGCCACAGAGTTTTGTCCGGATCTGCAGATGGATGGATCAAATGCTGGGACGTTCGCAAGGTGCAACGTACAGGCGGTATTGGAGCTCACACCAGCGCCGTCTCAGATATGCGGTGGTTCAAAGGACTAGACGACCCTCTGGACGGAACTCCACCAGGTGTGGATGAAAAGGGGGCACAGATTCCGAAGAAATCAGGCACTTTCTTTGTGTCTAGCGGATTCGACAAAAACGTCAAGATTTTCTCAGCCGACGACTGGACCTTGGTGCAGACTTTGAGCGGCCACACGGGGCCAGTGGCAAGTGTAGATTATAGCAGGGATGGGAAATGGATAATTAGCGGTGGTCATGATCGGACAGTCAAGCTCTGGGGTCGGAATGATGGCGATGCTCTCTGATGAGCGTGCGGTTCTGCAGGACTTGTCCAACTACACCTGTGCATTATTTTGTATATGCAAAGAATACTGAACCATTTGATACCCTCTACTTTACTGAGCCGTTTCTCAACTGCGTGAAGTCAAAATTCTTTCCTTTCCCCAAACGGCCCAAACGGCCCAAACGGCCCAAACGGCCCAAATAGCACAAATCATTTCGCTCTGCGGAGTTGCACGTGGACGTGGTTGTGGACGTGGTTGTGGTCGTGGTTGTGGTTGTTTGTGCTGGTGGGTTTCATCTGCTGGTGGGTATGCTGGTGGGGGAATGAGTCAGCTGACTCGCTGATTAGATGTCCTCCACGGAGTTCACCTCTACAGCATCTTGCATCTTCAAAGTGGTACATCTTGCTCGACCTTTGCTCGACCGCAATCGAACTGTTCGCGACCGGTCTCCATGGTTTCCCCACGCTGCCTTGCAACCTCGATTGCCAACCCGACATAAAAAGTGCCGGACATGGCCAGTATCGACCGGTACCGGCCTCCGCGCGAAGGCTATCAACCTCCCAATGTTCTGGGAGGCTCTCGCGCCGACGCACCTCAACGCTCTCCTCATCAGCGAGAAGTACCTCCAGCGGCTCCAACTCCTCCACAACATAGTGCGCGAACCTCTCCTCCTCGACCGCAGGCTACAAACTCCTCTAGTCAGCAGTCATCAGCCACACAGTCTAGCCGCAACGGACAGGCCGCACCAACGAATCAATGGTCTTTCACGTCTGAGGAGGTCCATAGCACACCGAGTTGTGTCGACGGGATCCCACCTTCAGAAGAGAGGCTTCGGCGGGCCAAGGGCGTCAATTTCATCTATCAAGCTGGCGTGATGCTGGACTTGCCTCAGATCACCTTATGGGTCGCTGGAGTCTTCTTCCACAGGTTCTTCATGCGCTTCAGCATGGTGCAGGAGAAGGGTGGCATTCATCACTACGTAAGTAGAATTTTCTGTCGCCTGCCTTCAGAGAACAATGGCAATATGGCGAACGCTCGGGGGGGTGTCATTATCGCTAGCTAACTAGTCCTGTGGACAGAACATTGCTGCCACTGCCCTTTTCCTTGCGAACAAAGTCGAAGAAAATTGCCGAAAAACGAAAGACATTATCATAGCAGTCGCCAAGGTAGCACAAAAGAACGCAAAGCTCATCATTGATGAGCAGAGCAAAGAGTATTGGCGGTGGCGAGATAGCATTCTGACTTATGAAGAGGTCATGCTGGAGCAGCTTACCTTTGATCTGATGATCGACAACCCCTACCGAAATCTTTTTGAGCTCCTCGGCCAACTCGACATTGTCCACAACAAGCACCTGAGGCAGGCTGCTTGGGCATTCTGCAACGATGCCTGCTTGACGGCAATTCCCCTCCTTATTGAGGCTAGGGATGTCGCAATCAGTGCAATCTTCTTTGCCAGCGTGCACGCCAACCAACAGATTGACGATATCAACGGGGAGCCGTGGTGGAAATACCTGAACGGGGACGAAGAACTGTGCACCAAGGCCATTGAGGTAATGCGCCAGTTCTACACTGAGAATCCGCTTAGAAAGCAGAATCCATCGTTACCCTCACCGGCCTTCGATCTGGAAAACACCAGAAGACGTGCAGATACCCTTTTAAGTCAGCCTGACACACTATCTTCGAACGGCACGCCCATGGAGCTGGACAGGCCAAGTCGGAGCCGCAGTCCCGCGCCACGAACCAATGGCGCAGACGTTGGCGATACAAATATGCTGAGGTCGCCTACCAAGCGGAAGGATGTCGACACCGAGCTTTCTTTCGATCTCGAGAGGGCGGAAAAGCGAGCCAAGGTTTCGGAAGACGAAGGCGAGCTCTTGGAAGACTGAAACGCCCCAATCCTGTTCGAACAAGGGCAATTGTTTTGCCTCACCTTTCTTTTCCTGGAATGGCGTTTCTGGCGAGGGTCGAATTCTAGACTTTGTTGGCTCTCACCATGGATGATATCAATAGGTGCTGCAGGGTTTTGTTTCGTCTTTATTCTTGTATTTCTTGGTTTTCTCATGTATGTATTCAGCATAAAGCGGCGTCTACGGTTGCTGATGGCGCCACGGATTATTGAAATTATTGGGTAGTCACAACTAGGTCCGCAACAAGACTGACGCAGAACATGATATCGAATTCAATTAAAGCATTTGGCTCACGTTGAGGTGGAACTTGTCAGCGTACGTGTCAAAAAGGTTGAATCCATAGAAAGCCAAACGAGACAGAACCATGCAACCATATTTACGTTATTTTAACAAATGCTGATTTAGAAATGCAGGGTAGTACTCCGTGCACCTCCACCATCTCCAGGCTGTCGCCCCATGTCGTCCCCAACCTCGCAGCTTGTCAGCCCGTTGCGGCTGCCAGCGCTCGTCCCCCACCACAGACCTGTTCGTCTAAACGAATTCTGCCGTGGCGTGCCACACCGCCCTCCACACGGAGTATATAACTCTCGCCCACCCGCCGCTCATCTTAGGATTTTCTTTTCCTTTCTCCTTAGCTCTCTTTGCCTTTTGGCTTAGATCAAGTGTAGTATCTGTTCTTTTCAGTTTAATCTCTGAAAGGTCTCTATTGAGACCAATCGTGATTATTCTTATTTTTGTCTCTCGGGTGGTCTCCTCTGTGCTTGCACACGATTCCACCCACAGTGTCCCTGGTATTACACTGCCTCCAGGTGACGCGAACACTCTTTTCATTGCTTTCGCCGGCTAGTCCGACGAAGTGAAGAAGATAAAGACTGAAATGTATTATGAGGCGACGATCAGTATTGAGGGACTTGTTCGCCAGCCTCCTGTGACCATATGTTGCCATTACAGTTTGCACCACGTTTCCCATCGTATGTCGGACGTAGCAAATATGCTTTTGTCGTGATTGATCGTTGATTTTCATGGTGGAAACAGGGTTTTGTGCAACAGCATATGGAAATTGGTTCGATCGATTCCGTGCCCTCCTTCCAGTGCATCTGGGAATACAGGTTTGTGTTTATTTTAGGCCGCCGAAGTTGAGTTCAGACCTAGGAAACAGGTTTGTGCTCTGCAATCCGCCTTCTTAAGGACACAAACTCGGTCGATTTATTCATTCTGTGCGTACCGAGGACTTTGGAATCCTTGATCAAGTAAGACGATACAGATGTGCGTTTGTCTACGCTCGTAGCTGCCCTGACGTCTGGTCCATTCGCCTGGCAAACTTCGGTGGCCTTGGTGTTGCGCAGTCTTTTTTTTTTTTTCGCCTTCGTAGAGAACCTGCCCCAAGCGGGTTTGGCGTCATCTGGTTGGTGGGGTTTTCGGTCCCAAGCTGCCCCCGAACGAACCAAGTTTGTTGCTTCGACCTAAATTTCTGTCCCCCCAGCATATCATATGACCACGAGCAAGCAACAAGAACTCGTCCCCCTTACGAAATGGCGACTTTAGGAGGCTATCTCAACAGTGCGTACACTGAGCCCGTTCCACCCTACCTTCACGCAGCAATTGCTCACACAGCTTCTTTTACTTGCCTGCAGAGAAAGTCCTGGTCGTGACAGCCGACTCGCGAATATTGGTCGGCACCCTCGCGGCTTGCGATCAGTCGACGAATTTGGTATGCTCCATGGAGGAGACCCCCCCTCAGAACCCAACTATCAGAAATATCCCATAATGATTGGTGCTGAATTGGCTTATTTTTTTTTCGGGCCAGGTCTTGAAGGAAACGGAGGAGCGAGTAATACACGAACCCGATGAACACGAACCTTCGGAAATACACGCACTCGGACTTTATCTCGTACGGGGAGACAATGTGTGCTCCGTCGGCTTGATAGACGAAAAGCTGGACGAGAGTATCAACTGGACAGAAGTGAAGGGATCGGAGATAGGGGACATCAAACACATTTAGACGGCTCTATTGTTGTTGACTCTTCTTCCTCCCCTTTCATTTACACACACACTCTCTCGCTTTACAAGCCCCCTACATCTCGAGATGGGATATACTTGCGCATGGTAGCTACAATGGCATAGTGATGGCGTTTAATGGAGTTTACAGGAATTGGGTTGAGGGACATCACTTGCTGCCCTTACTTTCAATTTGCTTTTATCAGTTGCAGACTTTATGAGGCTGGGAACAAGACTTGGAAAGGAGTCAAGAATGCTGTAGGAGGAAGTTTGAGGCTTTGAGCGCTGGGTCTTGTGTGAATATTCTTGACGACGTCAATTTCTATGTTATTTTCCCCTCTCTTTTTCTACCCAAAAACCCTCTTCATCCACACTACCTTGAAAATATCCTCACCGGGTGACTCGACGAGACGATTTACCCTGTTGCCCTTGAGAACGCTCAACCAAGCCATGGTATCGCCGTGAACGCTGTCGTTGGCGATGACGTTAGAGTCCTCACGAGGGTCTGTGGAAGCCAGGGCCGCCGCTTCTGCGGGCTTGGCCCGAAGTCTTTTGTCCATGACGTGCATACCGCGCGTCCATTGACCAGAGGTCTCAATCCTGATGTCCTCCAGCTTTGCCGGGAACTTCCACTTGGGATCGTCGTGGGTCAACATGTACCAGATTGGGAGAGGGTCGTGCAATGAGAGCCCCGGTTCGTTGCCGTCGCCCTCCATTCTCTCAATCTGATCGAAGGTACCCTTGATGAAATGCGACGTCCACGTCGCAAGAGGGCTTCCTGCATCGAGGTACGGCTGGATGCCCTCGGCGAAGAAGGTCTTGGTGATGAGATGAGGGGTGGTGATGTCCAAGGGAGCGAGCGTCAGCTTCAGCTGTCGGGACAGCTTGGTCGGGTAAGCAGGCAGAGTCGACATGCTTTGAGGAAGCGGAGGCATGGTTGAGGCAGGCGTGTACGAAGTCAGCGCATACACGCGAGCAGCGGCAACGGCGTCAGCGTAGCAGTTGAATTCAGCCACGGGCGTGACGTTACCCTCGACGCCCACAGCACCACCCATGACGACAAGCTCCTTGACGCGGAGAAACGTCTCGGGATCCTCAGCAGCTGCCAAGGCGAGATTGGTGAGTGGGCCGACTGCGCAGATGGAGACGGTGTCGATGGGGTTCTCCTTGAGGATGCGTAGAATCTCCTTGTGTGCTGGCACTTTCGACGGCGTGAAGAAAGGGGAGTACGTGCCAGCATCTACTGAAGCATCGTCGTCGTCGTCATTCTGGAACAGGGATTTCCAAGTCTCGGCAGGGCTCAAGTGCGGATGCGCCTCGTGGACGTTGTGCAGGCCATCGAGGCCATCTGCAGTAGAATTAGTTCATATTTCTTGTCCACCAAAGAACAACGGCTGTATATAGATTCATCAAAAAGGTTCCAAAGCACGGGCTCCTCTCCTGCTCTCGGCACGGGGTCAAAAACGCACGGAAGTAATCAGCCATGAGGCACTCGTCCTCGAGCGAATGCTCTGGACCAACAGCAACAATGGGCTTGCTTTTTCTCATGACCTCGAAGCCCTGTGGTCTGCCGGTGGATTTTCTCCATTCCATTTCCTTCTCCAGGACGTGGAACATGGCAACTACGTTGCGGAGACAGCTAAAGATTCGCACACACACACACAAAAAGTCAGCCGTATGAGAAAATAAAATAAAAAAGGCCAAAGCGAAAGACTTACCTCTGCAGGGGAACATTTCCATACGTCACGGACAACATGGCGACATCGAGTTCCTCGGGGGAGGCGCTCAGGGCGAGAAGCATGGCCATGACATCGTCGACGCCTGCAGAACAACCAGATCAGATGACGTGCCATGTATGTGTTGGGGCCAGAGCACTTGTCGTACCAGGGTCGGTGTCAATGATGATTTTCCGAGGCGCCATTGTCAAGTATGGCAGCAGAGGTACTCCTTTTTTTTTTCAAATGAAAAACTAGAATAAGGATAAATTTTGGATATTGGATATTGAAATCATAAGAATGACAGTGTGGGAAGTACCCGTCGACACAAAAACGCCTTCTTGAAGCTTGCCAAGCAACTTTGCTACCATGAAAGACGCTGATTGAAGATTTATGTAGTGATACTGCCTGCACGCTTGACCCGAAAAGAGGAGGAATTTCTCCTCCCTCACACAGCGTGCGTTTTTGCCCCTCCCCAGTTGAACTGAACCTATGTACGCAGGTGGGGTGGGGTTCAAGTCTGCTGCGTAGGCCGCCGTACGGGGAAGGGAAGAAAGAGGGGGGAGGGGGGGAATATGAGAAGACGGATTGTCTAGAGGAAAGGACATTGACACATGGAGATGGAGATGGACGTGGAAATGGACATAGACATGGACATGGAAATGGGGTGTGAAGACTGCTTCAGAAAGGTATTACGGTGGGTGAGACTCGCATGTCTGATGTTACAGGAGTGTTGCCGGGGGCTTGATTCAACTGGTAAAGTATCTAGTTTTGGGATCTCGGCGTCTTGACCGAGTTCAACAGGAAGGCAATGTTGACTCCGTGTTCAATCATGGCTTTTATTGAGACGCCAGTCTTCATTCGCTCACATGCCCTGCGCGACCTCTAGTTGAAGCATCACCCAGCGAGTGCTCCAGGTCTTCATACTCTGCTTCGAGCTCCTTCTTGTCACTGCACCTCTGCGCCGTCTCAAAGTCGACGAGAGCCGCTTTCTCTTCTCGGACAAGGAAGTTATACTTGTTGATGTTGCCATGCTTGATGCCTAGAGAGTGTAGCTTTGCCGCCAAGATTTCCTGGCAGGCCGGGAGGTCATTGCTGTCAGCGGACCGCGCGCCGGCCATGTACTCCATGACGAAGCCGATGACCCTTCCTTCCTCGGTCAAATGGCCGAGAAACCTGGGACCGACCCCCTGGCCATCGATCCATTCGTACGCCGTTGTTTCGGCCTCGAAGAAGGGTGTTTGCCAGGGGAACTCGGCAAACTTGACGAGCAGAGCTTGTTCAAAGAGCGGATGCGTGACCACGTGAATGTTCTGACGTATGCGATGGAGCTTCTTGAGCTCTAGGTGATCGATTCGCGTGCGGTGCCAGGTATTTGAAACCCCGGGCAAGTCGCTGCGGGCATAGCGGGAGAAGACCAGATGTCCGCTCAGAGGATCCTTGGAGATGTGGCCCTCGTTCCAGTCACCGGGAGGAAAGGGCGGCAGCGTCGGGATTAATATCGGCGCAAAGGTCCGATCGTCCTTTGGCAAGACACCAGGGTCGACGGTGACATATTTTACGTGCTTCCCGTCGACAAGGAAGCGGTATTCGCTCTCGTCGACGTTATTGAAGTCGACGAGTGTTGCCAACAGCTGGACGTTGCCATCTCGGGCTGGCGTCATTGTGGCGTCTTGAAAAAGAACGCGTAACAGGTGGAAAATGGAGTTGTGAAAACGACTTTGCGCAGGTGAAGATGAAGCCATGAAAGTAGAGAGGCTATTTGTCTTCAGCCTAGATCATCCTGGAAAGCATATAACAGTCTACGCTCGCATGTGACTAGGCGACTTCTTTTATGATGAAGCTTTTCCCCAGTACACCTCCTTGCGTAGCAGTGCCCAGAGCGCCTCGGAACCAACGTCAAGTGCAGCCCCATGGTCTGGGAGTCTTTGCCCCCATCCCTTCACATGTGCAAGAAGCATATGGTAAAACAAGGGAAGGACGAGATGCGGCGCACGCGCCGCTGAAAAAGTCGTGCTCACCCAGCTCTCGAGATCGATGTACGAACATTCACAGAGTGGAGGAGTTTTGTGCTACTATTTCATTTGGTAAATTAGTGTTGTAAGCCGTGACAGGAGGATCAGACAGAACCAGCAGGAGTATCATTCTTGTTCTCTTCACTGTTTACCACCGTGATTGACCCCGTACCGTACCATGTGATCTGCGAAGCCATCTTGTGTGTACTTATTCCTGAAATGCATTGCTGTCTCCTTGCTTTCTATGCATTTGATGCAATAGAAGCCCCAATCGGCCGAGCGACATGACGAGGTGAAGTAGGGCGCGGAGATAATGGACATATATTGTCGAGGTTCTCTCGTGGTAAGATCTAGTTGCCAGATACTGTCGTCGAATTTCCGCGTGGAAGTTTGTGATGCCTTATTTCGCATGAATCGCAGGCTGTTCGCAATGTCAATTTGGACCTCGAGGTTGGCAGCGTCAAAGAGCTGCGACATAACAGCGCGTTCGTCAGCGTCCACCCAGCATGCTCCCATGGTAATGTCTCTATTGTCTCCGGCGTAGCTTTCAATTCACTAACTTGCTGCTAGTTCGCTGATTGTGCCTCTGATGTTCCTGCTTACGTCGGCCTCTCTAAGCTCCCCGAAGAGCTCCGTGCTTTTGTCTATGGGGACAAAGAGGAGTCTTCTAATAATAAGGCTCCTGTGGCCGCTGTTAACAATGCGGACGAAAATGCGGCTGCGGACGTGACCATGGAGTGATAGTTGCTAGGTAGCTGCGGGGTGGTTTTGCTTGAGAAAATACAACTTTTGTTGTGGAAATTTCGTGTTTGTTCCAGAGGGCAGTCACTACTATGCGCATCCGGTAAGAACATCAACTCCAGCAACTCAGTCATAGCTAACTTGTTGCTAGGGTCTTATGCGAGCAAAACGCAAGTTACACGATGCTCTCCTAGCTATGAAGAATGCCGATAGACGTGGTCGTGTTCGTCGTGCTTGATTGACCGCCGAGGCCGCGCGCGAGGCAGACGCTGACGAACGCGCTGTTATGTCGCAGCTCTTTGACGCTGCCAACCTCGAGGTCCAAATTGACATTGCGAACAGCCTTTCGAGCGGGGCACTAGCAGTGTGTTAGCTATCTAGAAGCAGTGTCTGGCAGAGAGGTACTTACTCCGACACATAATTTGTTGTTTTTCGCGCAATAAGCGCACTTTAAAGAATTCCCTAATTAAGTTAGCGATAAGAAAGCAGTAAGTAAGTAGCTTAGTTATACCGGGAGAATAATGGCACTTATTAGGAACAGGTTTCCTATTAAGGATATATTATAGCTCTCTGTTATTATCTTTAGGTGCTATTTGCTAAATAGCAGCCTACTAACCGCAGCGGAGGCGAGGAATTTTAATGCTACTGTTCAGCAAGTTAGCAGCAGAGACACCGCGAGCGAGAGGCGAACTTACGAAGAGGTCTTTGGAGCCCGAGATACCCTTTTGCGAGGAGACTTCTCGGGGACGGGAGCTGATGGCGGTCCAATAGCATGATCCTGCCCCGTGCCAGCTTATTGCGCTCCGTGAAGCGTCCCGGCAGACTGCATATATGAGGCAGAGGCTTGAGCTCTCTCCTTGAGAGACCAGTGTGCTTAGTCGCGAGCTTGGGGGATACAGGAAAGTGTAGGATATTTGTAGTGAAGCAAAAGTAGCAGACGCGTTTGCAGGTGATGAGGTAGAGATAGCACCCAAAACGGTCGCACGTTGCGCATTTGGTGGTCAAAAGGGTCTTGAACAGGGTTGCGCAATCAAAGTGCTTTGCATCGATGCTGACAATGGCACGAAGGATATTGGGGCAATGTTGAAAAATCACGAAGTACTGGTGCAACGAATCGACGAGGCTCATGGCCCGGCGATTTATGCGCCGAAAGGTAGTCAGGGATGGAATATCCAACGCTAAGAGAACCTCGGCGATGAGTTCGGCGGGAAGCAGATCCAGCCTGCCCACCTGGTGCTTGGGTTGGCCGTGGTGCCGTCCATTGTCAAGGGGACACCTAGTTTCGAGGCGGGCATCATCCAAGGTATGGTCGATGATTGCTGACTTGCGATAACCGTATTCTTGGAGCTGATTTGGGGTGAGAAGTGTTGGAATCATGACGATGAACCATCAGACGTGGGAAGAGGGGAGAAGAAAGTAGAAATTTAGCGAGGACAGTGTGTGTACAGTATGTGTACGATAAAGTTCCCGGGTCTACGGATCGTTAGTCTGGTAGCAGTTTATGTAGGTCATCTGTGTGTGCGGGTAATATCTGGGACTCCCCTGAACCCAAGCCGCAGCTGGAGTTGACAGCAAGTAAAATATGTGAAAATATGTACAATTCTTAAGCTAATTCAATTGTATGCTTGATATTATAGATCCATAGTGCCATCAGATTGAATTATTAGCTGCCATACCTTGGTTAGTGTGGATGTCTCAAAAGATGTTAGTTGTTGGGCTGTAGACCCTTGATACTTGCTAGTTCTCTTGCATGCGCAGTGGCTCCTTTTGGCAACCTGGCCAAAACTCCCTGGAACTCATTGCTTGTCCGCTCCGAGCCAACCATTCAAAGTTCACAACTGGCCAATCTGTCAGCCGACAGACTTCCACCTCACACACTGCTTTTTTCTTTCCTTCAGGGTTCCTTGCTTCATTGCACCAGGTGACTTCTCTTCACTACTTTTTTCCCCCCTATCTCCCCCTATCTCTTATTGCAATTCATATTCTTCTCCTTCCCTCCTTCTCTCTCCCGTGCACTTTCGATAACCCCACCACCCCCTGATCCCTTTTGAGATTAGGACCAGATCATCCTCGCACAGCATCGCTCAAGAAGCATTCTGCTGCTATTCAATAGCTCTCATCACCACGACGTGACACCGGGTCATCGTATATACTGCAGGCATTACGAGCGAACCCATTGTCTCCATCACACTTTGCCCGACAGAAGATCGGCTACTTGCGACCAGCAACACTCCTTTCGCCATCTGTCCTTGTTCGCTTTCCAGCGCAAGGGGCATCTTCACATACCTGATTGTCCAACTCTCGAGTCAGAATTGTGCCATCTTCTTGCACCAGTCTCCGACCTCGACCTTGCCCGTTTTCCAGATTCCAACAAGAGAAAATATAGTCCTTCATTATCCAACCCCAGTACGAAATGACAGACGGCGATATGAGCTACCTTTACACAATCGGCGGTTATGCCGCTGTTTTTGGAATCGGCTATGCTGCCTACCGTATTTCCACTCGCAAAGCGAATAGAAGAGCACCAGCCACTACAACTAAAGCCGTCAAGAGTGCGCCAGTTGAAGCTCGGAAGGGGGACAGAAAAAAAAAGCAGCGTCTGGAAAGCTTTGCCTCGGAAGCCCAAGAGGCTTTGAAGGTTAAGGCATCCGCTGCAGACCCTGCCCCTAGGCCAAGACCTGCAGTCGAGGATGCCTCGGATGATGGTGTTGACAATCGCGAGTTCGCAAGACAGCTAGCCAAGGCGAAAGAAGGCACCAAGTTTGCGAGTAAGGCTGAGGGTTCAAAACAAAAAGAGAAATCCGTCAAGCAATCCCATGCAAATAAAATTAACAGTGCCGTTTCCGATGAAAAACCCTTGGATGCTGGTGCGGACGCGGATGATGATCAGTCTCCCACTGAGTCCCCAGAGACCCGGCCCGCTGATATCGCCGGGGTGAGTGACATGCTTGAGCCAGCTCCCGCTGGCCCCTCCGTTCTGCGCATCACCGACGCGGACAAGGTCAAGGAAAAGAAGCCCAAGGTCACCAAGGTCCCCGAGAAGACGGAAACTAAGAAGCAGCGCCAGAATAGAAAGAAGGCTGAAGCTGCCAAGGACGCCCGGGAGGAGGCAGAGAAGGAGCGCAAGGCTATGGAAGAGAAGCAGCGACGAGCAGCTCGCATTGCTGAGGGTCGAGCAGCCAAAGATGGCTCTCAGTTCTTGGCCACGAATGAAGCCAATTCTTGGACTAAAGGGGCTCCCAATGGAGCCAATGCCATGCCTTTCGGCGATGAAAAGGTTCTCTATCAACCTTTAGATACACAGGAGAAGAGTACCGTCTCCGCTACCCCCCTGGCCAAAAAGCCGGCCGTAACCAAGCCCAAGGATACATGGATGTCTTCTCTACCCTCGGAAGAAGAGCAGATGGAGATGCTCAAGGACGACGCCGACGAATGGAGCACAGTCCCGGCCAAGACCTCAAAGAAGGGCAAGAAGTCCAATGACTCAGGGGACGAGACGAGTAAGCAACCTACTGCTCAGCCTCAGCAGGCTGCTGCCGCGCCCCAGAAGGCTGCCAAAAGTGCCACTTCCCAGAGCTTTGGCTCATTCTCTGCTCTGAACGATGATGCAGCTGCCGAGGAGGAAGAGGAGGAAGAGTGGGATGTCTAATTGCTGAACTCCAACCCCCAAAAAAAAACCCCATAACGCCATACTCCAACAATGGGGCAACCTCTCTGCCTATGGATCGAAGCATTCCTGAATTGTACTCTGGGCCTTTATCTTTTACGTCCTTGTTTTTTCTTACTCTTATGTTCCTTATCTTTTTGTTATTACAACATTTTCAGTCAATGATTCAAGTGTGGCGATTCGCCAAGTGCGTCATCACCGACAGGACCAAACCACAAAATGGCGAATCAGGCTTCTAGTAGAATATAGGGAAATAAAAATGATATCAGAGCAAGTTACGAGTCTGGAAACGTTCGAGTCGTATCCTCGTGGCGAGTATAGGAGATCCGGTGCGTGTATGTAGCAATCAGCGACGCCTGAAATCACAATCGCCTGCATTACCCGGTGGGGGAAACAGAGACATCCGACTCTATCTGCTTCGTTTACGCCGCATCCACGACCGGCATCTCGTGGCCCAACAACTATCAGCAAGCGCGAGTCGTCCGTAGATATGCCGGTAGATTGAACCCTGATCGGGGTCAAATGCTGCTGCCAGCAAGTGATTGCCGTCACTTTGTGCTCTTCGCTCGGCGAATCACAAGCCACGGAGACTGTTTCATGCATGGCGGTTTGACCTGGAATTTGTGTCGGTCACTCTGCCGGGCTGGTTTCAAGCTTGGAGGCGTCTCAGACGGTGCTGTTTGCCTGTCATCGTTCCGTGCCAACACGAGGGGGGGCGTTGCGCAATTACTGGCGCCAGCCAAGCTGCTTTGCTTTTCGCTTCCCATCTCGTTCTCGTCCTCGTCAGGTTGCCAACTGGGGTTGCTGACACGTTTTTTGCTTCTCCCGGGCTGACTGGGCTGGCTCTGTTGGCCCCAAGCCACCCCACACCCCCTCCTCCCGTCAACAAATCCAGATCCGAGCCCAAGCGCTTGGGAGTCGTCATCAGGGTGCAGCACAGGTGTATCATCTTCAATTGCTCACGGCACAGAGCTGATTGCTGCGGTGACACTGAGCACCGAGCACAATGTTGCATCCTGCCATTGATCCTTCTGACAACCATCCGGAGTTCGTGAGTCCCTCGTCTGTGTATGCCGGGCTCGCATGTCCACGCCCAATCTGGCAAAAACCAGTGTGGCCTCCGAAACGCAAACTAGTCCCACTCCTCTCCAACCACCGGCAACCAGCCATATTACGGTACAGGCACTGAAACCCTGGCAATAAGTCCCCTCCGTCCTTCCGTCCCTCCGTCCCTCCGTACTCCCCCCCCCCTGGTCCGGTTCGCCTCTGGGCCGGGTTCACAGCCACTGCCAGGGCCCAGCACCGGAGGATTGCACCTGCCTTGCCAGCCATTGTCTCTCGCCTCTTTCCCATTCCTACTCCATCTACTCCGTATCTCCCTTCTGTCATTTCTTCCTTCAAGTTCCCTCGTACCTTTCGAATCCGGCGCCATAATCGATTATTACTATTCTTCATTCTCTTTTGTTTTAAACTTTTTAACGGCTTTCGGTTGCACCGTTTCCCTCGCGACATCCTCCCACTCATCTAACAAGGTTTGGGCCTCAACAGCCTCTCTTCTCAGCCAGCCCCTTTCCTTATCCAGAGACACTATTCCCCACCTCTCCCTCCTCGACGAACTAATATTGAATTCCATTCCGGCTGTACCGGGAGCCGACCGTGACGCCTGTTCAATTCCCAACGCTCAATCTTTCGAGCTTCCTTCCTATTCTTCTCGCTCCCTGAAAACCCCACGCATCAGCCCGCCCGGCCATCTTGTATTCCTGCCGCCCCGTCAAATCGACCGAACCGACGACTTGTCGATACGACCTGCTCGGCCTCTCATGTACCCGCCTTGGCGCGTGCTCAGTTGAAGAAAGACGACATTGATGCAGGCGCCAGCCTGACAAATTAACGTCATGTCCTTACCCGTTGCTTTTCAGTCGGCCGTCTTCTACTTTCTCTCCTGTGCGCCATGTGCCAAGGTCCGCCATCGACAAAAAGCCAAGTCGCAGGCGAAAAAGGAGAGAGAAGAGAAGTCCAAGATTGATTCAGAGCAGCCTGGCCTGTATCGACACCCATCGCCTTTCAACACGAATCCCTATTGGCAAGAAGAAATCAACATGGGCCCCAGTCTCCCCAAGAAGTCTGTCAGCAAGAATTCAAGTCAGCGTGGATTGACCAGTTCGGGCCGAGAAAGTGTTGCGATCAGCATGTCTGAGCACACCAATATTGGAGATAGTCGAGTCCATTTCAGCGATAGTGTGACGAATGTGCCACACGATGCCGTATCGGAAGATTGGAACCGACGGCATGGATATCAACGCGAAGACGAGGAGCTCTGGGGGCAATGGCCTGGACTAGGCCCCGGATCACCCAACAAGCTTATGGATGCCTTTTCAAAAGCGCGCGACTCTGCCGGACGATTGATTGAGTCGACACTCGGAATTGAAAAGGGGGTGACGGACCAGGAACGGCGCGATTTTTACCTATCGCCCAAGAATCCTCCTGTCAATGATTACCATCCTCCCGTCGTAAGCAGCAAACCGTCACATAAGGATGCCCGCCAATGGATGCTGCAACCACCACCTCCGGCCAAGATCATGGAAGGCAAAGTGCCCGTGTCCCGTGCCGTTAGCTCTGGGAGTAAGTCAAGCGGAAGAACATTGGTCAGTGACGATAGCAACCTTGGCCGCAAGGTGCAGGAGAAGATGGCCAGAGAGCGAACGAGACAAGAAAGCAATCCGACCGAGGTCGAGTTGATTGAATCCCTTTTTGCTACACGCAGCAATCTGTCCGTTGGACACACGCGAAGTCGCAGCCTGTCGTTCAACGAGTCGGATGACTCTATTGACACCAACCTCTTTGAGCGTCGTCGCAGCCGTCGACGAATGCCTGTTTCGGTTCCTCCCGAGATCGAGTCAGACGATGATGACGAGCCGAGCCCCTCGCCGCAAATGTCCAAGACGGTCAGCCATGCCAGCACAGTGGGACATGCTGCACAAAGACCAAAGTTGGAGACTATTCTCAGCATAGATGGTGGCGGTAATACTCGCACCCTGTCCAAGAAAGTCAATAAACGACAGAAATCAATCAGGAGTAGGAACAACGTCTGGGTAGACTCCCCCGTCGGAGACGACACTGACTAGGGCTGATTTGAGGAGAAACTTGCATTTCGAGCGTCTGAAGACTTTTTGTACTGCATTACCACGGAGTCTTGGTTTTTCATCTTCGATGTATGTTGTTGCATTTGGAAGCGTATGGCAAGGAGTTCACATTCTTTTTTTTTTTTTTCCTCGGATTGCATTGGGATATCTATGGACATGGCAATTGCGCACAGCAAGCATTCTCTTCAGAAAGCAAAGGGAAGTAGGTACTGGACACCCGTACAGTCTAGAGTGCTGAAGAACATACACTGCCGCCCTCTTTTTGGCAGCATAGCTGCAGCCTAGAACTTCATAGCTGGAAAAACAATGCATGAAGCACATTAACAATATATAATTATGGTTAGCGGGTCATTCGTGAACACCGAAAGATGGTTCTTGCTGAATTTTTCAAGACGCCGTCTGGAATCGTATAACAAAAGGTCTGCCTTTCCAACTAACGCCAGTAATGCTACGCTCAATCCTCACTTCATCTCACCCCTCCTCCCCTTCATAGGTGCATTCCGCCTTCTTCGTCGTCGTCAACCTCTCGGCCGTTGCCCAAATTTCGCATCCTCTCTTCCACCACCTGCCTCAGCTCCTCGTCGTTCAGCCTGCCACCCAATGTCCCTGCGCTCGTTTGCGGCGCGGCCGGCCCACTATCTGTACGAAACTCGCCATTCCGGATCGTCCCCGTCTGGAATGTCCCATCCGTCCAAGCAGAATGCAAGCCCTCCACTGGCTGTTGCGTGTCGCTCGCTTGGCCATTCACCTGCCGGTCCTCTGCTTGTGCTTTTGCCTTCTCCACCGCGGCCTCCGCCTCCTCATTGCTTTGAAATTCCGTCCAACTCATGCCTCGTTCTTCGACCTCTGCGCGGACCAGAGCTATGCGTTCGGCCATGCGGTCTATCACCGCCTCATTTTCCTTGATGGCGTCTATGCAGTCCTGGTCGGGCTGGGGGGACGTCGCATTGGCGCTCGCGTCGCAGAGGGCTGTGGCAGTACCCTCGGCAAAGGGTTTCAGTTGGTCGTTGGAGTACTGGAGGTGCGCTATCGAGTTGCGGATCTCGAGGACTTTGAGGCGTAGCATGGAGATGGAGAGGTCTTTGAGGGCGGCGGCAAAGCGTGCTGAGGATATGGGCCGGGTGTCGGCGGACATTGCGGCTTATTTTGTGACTGGTACGTTTTCTGAGGAAGCTTTGGGTTGAGCTGTATTGAGGGCTCCACTGGATTTTTTTTGGCAGTTTTTTGGAATAGTTGGGAGATGGAAGGGTCGGGAGCTTGTTGCGAGGAGGAAGAGACGCTTTGATGGGTTTTTTTTTTGTACGGATCACAGCAGTCAGATTGATGGGCGAGAAGGAGAAAAACGTTGGTTTTGGTGGGGGTTGGGGGGGGGCAGGGACGGGAACCCCCCCCTTGTCGAGCTAGCCACGCTTGGCAGGATTTCAATTACCAGGCTCACCTGTTTTTTTATCTCTCGAGTTTCTAGGACCCTGATTTTGCGACCACCTCATCGGACGAGTCGCTCCTACAACGCCGCTGGTGATGTTCGTCCGCTGATACACCCCGGCGGGATGAACGGGATGAACGGGATGAACGTGCTCTGCATTGGTCCCGCGCCGCGTGCATTCGTGAGAGCGGCATCTCGTCGTGTCACGACAGTAAGGGCAGCAACAGCAACACTTGGATTCGAAAGCGAGCTTGGATTCGGGTTGCGATGGCTGTCCAGAAACAGCTTATGGTCGAGGCCAAATAGCTTTCCACGTCAAAAATCAGAACCGACACCACGGGTACGACCTGTGATCAGCTCATTGAATCGTCCATCGTTAGGGCGTCGGATGATCTTCTCTGCATCCAGGCCCAAGATTATCCGCCACTACGAAGATCTTCCAAAGGACTATCGCGACCAGACCGGCCTCCAGTTTGTTGTCAACGATCTCTCCGACGAGAAAATCGCCCAAATATTCGGACGCGGGTTCAATGCCGCGACCGGAAATCGCCTGCTGCGAGTTCTTCACGGACGAAGGGTGGCGGGCACGGTGGACGACCCAGCCTTTGCTATTCACACGGCACAATATCCCGAACAGCTCATCACCAAAGGACTCGCCTACCTGCGACAGAATGTCACGGTCAACGAAGTGCTGAACGCGGGTTTAAGAGCAGAGGATGAACTGAACCAGATGGATCAGGAGATGATGGCAGAGCGAGAGGCGCGGGAGAAGTCGAACCATGGCGAGGAAGGCAAGAGCCAAGACGAGCCTGTCGCCGCAAAGGCCGATCCAGTGTACGGGCGAAGTGCGTTTGATCAGATCCGAGCACGAAACATGGCCAAGCAAAAGGCCTTGGATCAGGCAGCGGAGGAGCAACGCCTGGCGAGGGAAGCCGAGGAAGCTGTCGGTGTTTCTGGACCCCTAGCTAGGAGAGAAGACGGCACTCGAGCGATTGCGAACCCCAAGGTAGCGGAGTATTACGAAAAGGCACAGTCTGAGCTGGAGGCACCGCCTGAGATGAAAACATGGGAGCGTATCCTGCCCTCTGCGACGGTCGTCGCCCTGGTGCTGGGTTCCTTGGGTGCCGTGGCTATGGTCTACGACGAACCGATGCCGCGATACCGACTCTTCCGCGACATCTCGACCGCCCACGCTACAGTCGGGGCGCTGGTAGCCCTCAACGCACTCGTCTTCCTGGGCTGGCGCATCCCGCCTCTATGGTCCCTCTTCAACAAGTACATGATCTTCGTCGTCGCTACCGTCAAGCCCGTCACGCTCTTCACAGCCATGTTCTCGCACACCAAGTTCAGCCACATGCTCGTCAACATGGTTCCGCTGTGGTTCATCGGCACGGCCCTCCACGAGGAACTCGGCCGCGCCGACTTTCTCACCTTGTATCTCGGCTGCGGGGCGGTAGGTTTCCTCGGCAGCCTGGTCACATACACGCTCCGCGGATGGCTTACCGTCACGTCGCTGGGTGCCTCGGGCGCCACGCTGGGCCTCTGCTCCGCTTACTTCTGGGAGCATCGCAACGATGGGTTCAAGATCTTGGACCTGCCAAAGGACGGGGTGCACGGGATCGTGTTCCTCGCCATGATTACGGCCCTGCAGATGGCGGCGTTTGGGAGGACGGCCAAGTTAAAGGTGGATATTGCGTCGCATCTGAGCGGTATGGTGGCGGGGATTATGGGCATGGAAGTCTTGCAAAGGACGGCGAGGAGGAGAGGTGGTGGTCAGGATGCGAAGGGGATGATTGAGGTTTGGGGTGAGGGAAACAAGGGGTTGTCTCGTGATGGGGGAGATGAAGAGGGTTGAGAGGTGATGGTTGTAGAAGAATATATAGTAATATGTACGATGGAATGGAGACTGGAACTTGGCGTTGTATGGAATAGACTGGGTTTTTTATGCACACAACTCGATATTTCTTTTCATTTTTATTCCTGGGACTTTTGTATCGCTGGGCGTTCAGTATCGTTTAACATCCGACGAATCAGAAAACATGCATGTGCGGTTTCCGGAAGGTAGTGGGGCTGCAAATTGCGTGGGTCCAGTCTGCGTCTCCCGGGGAACCGACTTGCAACCGGCATGATGGGATTGAACCACGTTGTTTATTGTTCTGTTTGCCTGTCAAATGTGCTCTGTTCGGTGAATGAATCAATCATTGCTGTCTCGGAAGACTAATTAGGCACCATGTTTTTTTTTAACTTAAAATTATAAATCCTCGGTCCCTCTGCGTCTGGAAAATATTTGCGAAATAGCGTGTAACCTGGTTCCCGAGTCGGAGGAAATAGTGCCAACCCTGTACCTCGACCAGAGCGGGCGAGTAAGTTTCACGGAGGGGGGTTTAATTTCATGTTCACTGTTATGGGCGGTCGGCACTCCCGTGTTTTGGAAAGGGCTTTGCGCATTCGCTCCTTTTGCGTGCGAGGTACAATTCACGTGCGTTTTGTAGGGCTGTTCAAAGTTTGTGTGAAGGCTGCCATACATACAACTGTAGTTCCGTAATATTAGTATTAGCCTGGCGCATCTGAGACAGCCGCTGTGTCCTCGACTTTTCCTCGCGCCGCTTCTGGGATTGGGCATTGATTGACCCGTCACGCCCACATGTTGCACACCAACTGACTCCGCTTCCGCTTGTCTTTGGCGGTCGACGACGTTTCCCACTTCCCTCTTCCCACAACCTGCGAACCACTTCTCCTTGTCTTCTCGCTCCCATACCCCCCATACCCTCGACACACTCGTCGACGTCGGGCCGGACAATTGATTGGCTCGGACATTGGGAACCTCGGACGACCATATCTGTGAGTGCGCAGCTTTTCGTCGCGCTTGTAGAACAAAGAACATCAACCGTCCACCAGGAAAAACACGCACAACTAACTGGCCCATTGGCGCGATGATTTAGCTTCCGGGCTGCTTTTTGTCTCTCTCTCGGCCAATTTTTTCCGCCGCTTATATTGCCGGTTGCTCTCCTGCTTTCTCCGTCGTTCCTCCCTCCGCCACCTTCGAATCCAACTACTATCATCACTGCGTAGGTCGCGTCCGCAAGTCAACGGTAAAGACCCATGGAAAATACTTCGAGTCCACTGTCCTCTGTGACGGCCTCGCCAGCGCCGTCATCGCCCTCTACGCCGCTGTCTCATCTTTCACAAACCCCATCCTTGCCGGACCTGCCCATCATGGCACCAGGCACGGCCGACCGCTATCCTTCGCCTTCCTCCACGGCGGCATCAGGGACACAATCCCCCATGAAATCGGGCGAAGCCGCGGATGACAGCCCACGACCTGCCAAGAAGAGACGAGTCACGCCCCCACGCGAGCGCACCACCGCATATCTTGACTTGATGAAGCCGCACGAAGAGCTCACCCACCAAGACAATTTCCACATGGAAAGACTCCTTTCCGCCCTGCGCAAGAAGAAGAAGGTTGTGGTCGTGGCTGGTGCCGGCATCTCAGTGTCTGCGGGCATACCCGATTTTCGCTCGGCAAATGGTCTCTTTGCAACGCAGCGAAATCAACACAAAGTCAAGGCGTCGGGGAAGCACCTTTTTGATGCATCCGTCTACAAACATGAATCCTCCACTTCGTCGTTCCACAACATGGTCAGGGAAATGAGCGAAATGAGCAATAATGCTCAGCCCACTCCCTTTCATCATTTACTTGCTTCGCTGGCCCAAGAAGGACGCTTGCTGCGACTCTACTCACAAAACATCGACTGCATCGACACATCAATGAGACCACTACAAACGCAGATACCACTGGAGCCCAAAGCTCCCTGGCCGACGGCCATACAACTGCACGGAAGTCTCGACAAAATGGTTTGTACCAAATGTGCCGAGGTTCAGCCATTCAACAGGGAGCTTTTCGATGGTCCCGAAGCTCCTCTGTGCGAGTCTTGCAAGAACCTCGATGAGGTGCGCACAGCTTATGCCGGCAAGCGAAGTCATGGAATCGGACGCCTCCGACCTCGCTTTGTGTTGTACAATGAATTCAATCCCGACGAAGATGCCATCGGCAACATCATGCGCGCTGATCTGAGGGCACGACCGGATGCAGTTTTGGTGGTAGGCACAACGCTCAAGGTTCCAGGCACGCGCCGACTCGTCAAGGAAATGTGCCAGGTTACCCGGGGCCGCAAGGACGGACTCACCGCTTGGATCAATATCGATCCGGAACCCAAAGTGCCCGATTTCAAAGATTGTTGGGACCTGGTTGTCAAGTCAAAGTGCGATAATATCGCCAGACTGGTAGCCTTGCCACCATGGGATTGCGAAATCGGCGACGACTACCTTGTGTCAAAAGAGCAGGAACGAGAAAGGATGTCGACTCCTCCGTCAAAACTCCAAGTGCTGCTGGATGGCAAGCCCCGGGAGGTGGAAAGTGCACAGGCGATTCCTACTCCTCGCGCAAGCCCTCGTCCTTCGGGCAGGAAGCCACTCCCAGAGGCCAAGCAGACCACGCTCTCTTTCGGGCATCAAAAGCCAAAGCCCGCAAAGTCTGCCAAGGCTGCCGGCCGCCCTGGCAGGAAACCAAAACCACGCGTCAAGGCCCAGCCACCCGCCACGAACCCACTCGTGCAAACATTCAAAGCATCCAAGAATGTGTCCGATGTCGATTCCGGAAAGAAGAAGCCCTCGGGTCGCTCACCACTTCCAGATCGAAAGCCGCTCAAGCAGGGACCAAGTGTGGTCTCGTCCTTGCCGTCCCCATGTCCCGACGGCAAGGCTGTCGAAGAGATCAAAGTGGTGGTTGTCGCCCCCCAGCCACCACCAACGACGACTACCATGCCGGAAGATGAGTCCCAACACGAAACCATTTCTCCAAAGTCTGTCCCAAACAACATGGGCAATCTAATTACTACCGTGAGTTGAATCCCAAAAGAAAATGGGTCAAGCATTGTTCATCGAACGCGGCGTTTATCAAGGAGTTTTACTCGACCACGGCATCAATATCTTATAGAGGAGTGAGAGGCTCCCTCAAGGTGTTTGGGTGTGTTTGGGTGTCCTGGGAACGGAATTGGTGCTATAGATGACGGAAATCATGACTGTACTGTGTATACATTTTCGATGGTCGACCACACTAGCACAAGCTGCTCCTGAACAAGTATGCTTCACGTGCTGCGAGAGAGATGACATAGAGTTTTCATTCCTAATGTCTAAATATTCTTTTTTCATGCCTTCATTTTCGAATCCGTATGAACTCGTGAGATTGATGACTTATCGAGATGACAGGCAACATGTTCAATACTCTCATCCTTGTCACGCGGCCATTTCATGGTTAGTACTTAAACGGAAAGGACGGAGTAAATCACTCCACAATGCCGACATAATTATCAAAGACTAGTACAACGAACGGTATTTAGAATTTGTCCTTTCGCTCCCGCGGTACCTAATGGCTTGTTAAATGGTGCAAAGCACGTATCTTGGTGGAATTCCGTTCAGAGTATGCATGACCCTCCCCAACTCTGCCATGTGTCCTATAGTGGCAAGAGTATCATCACCGGAGGCTTCATCTTCCAAAACAGGACCAGCGCTGCCTGCTGCGGACGAAACAAGGTGCCGTCTCGCTGCTCTTTGGTTCGCTTGCTGAATGACATCATCTCTCTGTTTTTGTGCCCAATCTCTGGCGTTGCGGAATGCAGAAGCCCCTTGACGAAATGTATCAGCATCGCCAGTGAGGCCCCAGGTCTTGATTTGCGTTGTTACAAATCCAGGTTTTCCATCTGGTGTCCGTGGCGGAATGGGATGGCTGGTGTACATCTTGAGGGTCCCTCCGTGATATATTGATGAGATTGTATATGCATTGTTATCATACTCCAACTCCGGCTGGCCATACGACTGCAGACTGTGCATGCCTCTTGCCCCTAAAGCGCCGTTGTAACACGCCTGTCGGGATGCAACTGACAGAGTGCCATCAGGACCTTTCGCTTCAAGAAAAAAATTGGCGAGGATTGGAAGGTCGCCCTGGGATGAGGGAATAATTTTATGGCTTTGTTCTTTGCGAACTTTGGAATTGAGCTGTTCCGGTCTCGCACCATGATAAAGATCGGGTTTACCTGCCGCAATTGTGCCATCGGTTAAGTCGTCAAGGTTCGTGAATGCAACATCCCCTGCAACACACCTGCTATCTGGGATTGTTCCTCCTATCAAAGGTATGACGTTTGTTGTAATGTCACGCTCCTTAAAGGCATGCGCGTCTGCTCTTCTAAACCTTCTGAAATCATCGTTAGAGAATCGAGATGGGGATAGAGATGGTCTAGGCTGAGCCATCGCCAGTAGTATATCGTCCATGTTGTCAGGCTCCGGAGGCAAAGCACCATCGGGGTATTCATAACTATCTGGAAATATATTGTGATCGGTGAGGTTTTGCTGAAATGCACGGTCATATGGACCAGTGCTCCTCGTGCTCGTAGTATTGGGGGTCGCATTAGTCTTTGACGGTGATTGACTGGTTCTCTTCACGGGAGACCGTGACCCTCTCTTTCGGCGTCCGAGGCTCGATTGACTGGAACTCATATTTTCATGCAAACTTATTGGGATTTGACACTATGGTATTCTTAGCAGGGCCTTGCATTTGTTAGAGGGCCGTACCTACCCCTCTTAGATCTGAAAGATCCGGACCACCTTGTCTTGCAAAACGATTGAGGGTTGGCGGAACGCGAAGCGTGCGCGCGGTTTGAACGCAACTTGGAGAACTGGTAAGACCGTTTCGCCGATTGAGTTCTCGTACTGCGTTCCTGGTAAGAGGGATTTTTGACAGGCCGTCCCAGAATCTAGCAGGTAGAAGATGTGAATGATGGGCTTTCTGCTTCTTGAAAGGACGGTTATGCTGCAAGTCGTCGACTATTTCGTTTGAAGATGAAGCGGCGCGGCGCTTCTGTCCTTGTGAAGTAGTGTCTCGATGCTGCTGGCTTCGTAGCGTTGGCATCATTGAACGCTTGCCGCGTTAAGACGTGAAGGTGCAGGAACTCTCTTTTTATGTGTGGAGGTCAAGTAAGTGCCTGCGATCGGGGGATGTTGAGGGAATGACGCTGCGCGACCATTTCCTGATTGGCAGGGAGTATGGGGCGGCGCCTGATGAAACGCCCCCTCGCTGCTACACCGCAGCTATCACCCAGTCGATAAGACTCTACGGATGATGATAACGTCTTGAGCAAATGCCGCACTCTCTAATTTTCCAACTGCTGTTTGATGCCTGCTAGGTTGAGATCTTGACCATCAATAAAATTCATATCATCCAACTGTATTCCTGGTTGCATTTCAATGTCCATGCAGCTAGTATATATTTCCAATTTCCCTTCTGACAGGACATCACTTGGTGCACTCGGCCAATCCCACACCCAATAGAGAAGTGTACCAATTGAAAGGAATATTGGGCTAGACATGTCAGTCTCGATCCACGGATTCATACAGCGCGCGGACACTCCCGTATCCGAGTTCCCCTTCGCGTCTGCCCGTTCCACAGCATGCGTGAACGATAGCCTCCTCGGCCCCCAGGTCCTGCCAGACATGCAAAAAGGCCACCCCAGACTCCGACGTGTAAAGAAAGTCGCTCGCGCAATAGGAACAGGTGCCGGTAAGTTGTGGTTCCCAGCCAAAGTGGCCACCGGTCAACGACTCTGCGTTGGCCCACGTCTCTCCGGCCGCCCGCTGGTACGAGCATAAACCCTCTTCCATGGGGTTGACCCCCTGGGCGATCATGTCTCGGCTCCATCGGAATTGCAAGAGAAGTAAGAACCGGCCATTGACGACTCGGGCTCTCATTGTGTAATGCGATGCCGGCCTGCCCGGCTGCATGTTCGGCGGCATCATGTCCACGTTGACGTGGACGGGAGTGAGCAATTTACGAAGATAGAGCCGATGGCCTTCGTCCAAGCCATCTATGATGCGGGTATACTTGAGGGCAAGCTGAACGTGGGCGTGACGAATGTAAAATGCCGGCGTGCCCTGTCTCCGGCATTGACACTCGCGTGCGGGCTCACAGCGTTGACATTGACAGAACCGTGGATACGAGCAGCCGTATCCATAGTCAGCTAGCTGGCTATCGGGAAGCTGGAGCAGTGGAAAGTCGTTAAACCGTACTGCGTGGAACTTGACGCAATGCTCACAGACCCAACGGTTTGGAATATCTCTCGCATGACACATGAGATACTGGAGAGCTTGGTAACGATGCTGAAGAAGATTGCTATAGTCGAGGCCACAGCCGTCTTTTAGAATATTCCGCATGGTATGGCATGTTTGCGCAAACGTAAATAAGCTGTGCAGGGGTAACTTGTCTGCAATTTGAAGTATTGTCAGGATGGGCAACTGGAGCAATGCCACCTTATCGTCTTGTGGTGATTCCTTCGGGTCCTGTGGCCATTCTTCCAACAGGACGGCAAGCATATCCAAAGAGCTCATATGTAAATTTGGGACTTCAGTACGAGGAGCGAAGAGTTTTGTGTGCGAGGAAGATATACGCTCGGTCAGGAAGGGGAAATGACGTCAATTTATGCTGCGAGCAAAACTCGAACGGATTTGAGTTTAACTGCGGTCGCGAACTATGGTATCTCTTTCTGCAACTGGCCAATTTGTAACACAGGCAGGACCTTGTGGAGGAAAGTGGGATTGACTTATCTTTGGTTGGCCTCGGAACGTGAAGGCATAAAGTGGTAGAGTGTTGCTTCTGCAATCATCACATGACAGTGAGAGAGTCAGTCCATTGAAAGATGTCAAAAGTAAACAGGAAGATGAAAGCAACGGGGACTGCTACTCAAAAGCCATCTCAGCTCGCCCTCTTAACAATGTTCTTATCTTGTATTCAATAAAATAAAATTAAGAAATTAAAAAAAAGGGGGGGAAATTCAAAAAAGAATTGTCGCCTTTGCGCCGCCGGATCATGAGTCTCGTCGAACCTTTTCCACCATCTTTTCATGTATGCCCCTCCACCCGGACTCGCAAGTGCTTCTAATAACACCAAGAAGGAGCCGCGAGCACTTGATGACGGCGTCTTCCTTCAACAGATGACCACTTCCCTCTGGTTTCTCTTCAATGGTCCAGACAGTCTCCATGGTGGTGTTCAGAGGGCCCCGTATCCTCACAAACACGCCCTTGTCGAGATTGATAAACTCATAGGTGCTGACGACATCCGAGTCCCATAGCCCAGCCGGAAGAGCGTGGACTTTATCCGTGACTTGGTAGCACTTGGGTGGTGCGATGCCAGTGAGGCCGCGATGACTGGGCAGCTGTGGTTCAGACGACCTGGCAGGAGTGTCGATGACTTCGTATTTGATCAGGTGAGGATTGCATTGTATGAAGAAGACATGTTCATGGAGCATCTCCACGCCCTTGGCCGGGTTCGCGCCTGCAGGGAGGTGACTGACATGCTGGATTGCACCGGTAGTGTTGAACAAGGCTGGAGTGCAGAATCAGTATTGGTGAAGTCGTCAATGTCTTTGTCTTGTTGTCATGGTATTTGAGTGAAGGAGCGAGTGGGCGGGAAATGGACATCTTACAAGACATGTCGTGACAGAGAAAGTGGTGGGTGGTGGGTGGTGGGTGGTACCGGCGCACACGTACACAAGGAAGAGAAGAGCAACGCAGAAAGGAAATGCTTGTTCGAATGAAGCACGAGAGATGAAGGATACGAGGAGTAGTCGGTAAATGATGATCAAGTTGTCAACTTACAAGGTCAAGTGTCGAATGGAATGTCAAGGTCAAGTACCGAGTACCAAGTGTCAAGTTGTCGGGTACTTGGGGTAGGTGGTGCCTAGTGCCTGGTGCATGATTGATCGGGACAGAACACGGCGTGACGGGAATTCGGGTTTCATTTCATCTTGTAATAATCCGTAGTCCGTACACATGCGGACAAAAAAAGGACAAAATGAGTGCACCCATGTACGGAGTACTACCCATGTACGGAGTACTACCCATGTACGGAGTACTACCCATGTACGGAGTACTGCCCATGTACGGAGTACTGCCCATGTACGGAGTACTACCATGTGACCTCGCGTTGGCCCCTTTGGCGCTACGGAGTACGGACTACTGCTTATGTACGTACTCCGTACATGTACGCAGTGCTTGACTGCCATGGGACCATGGGGCAAATACCCACTCACTTGCCTCACTTGCCTCACTTGCCTCACTTGCCCCCCACGTCCCACGTCCCACCTCGTGCGTGAACTTTGTCCTCAACCCAGTCGCAAATTGACCAACAAATTGCATTCATTCGTCGCTCATCTCCCCGTAGAATGAACCCTCTCTGACCATTTGCCGTAATGCCCGCCGCGACCAAGTCGAACCGTTCTGTCACCCCACGAAAGCCTACCTCTGCCATCTCTTTAACAAGGAAACCAGCCAAACCCAATGCCAGCATTCTGAGTTTCTTCCAAAAGACGCAGCGCCCAGAGGACTCTCTCTTTGTGGGAGCAACGATCGGGGCCGTTCTTAAGGATGACGATATCTACCATCGAGATGATGAGCACCGCTTCAACGAATCGGCGTCGCCCAACAAGAAGAAAAGACTAAGCCAGGAGAGTTCGACATGGCAAGAGAACGGTGATGGTGTAGTTGTACAAAAAAGCCTCATTGTCCCTGCGAAAGATATCAAACGAGACAAGGCAGCCAAGCCGCGACTGAATGTGCCCTTCGTCATAGACTCTGAAAGCGAGGACGAGGACCAAGATGTGGACCAAGGCGAGCGTGCGGATAACGGACCCGGAAAATTGAACCAAGTCCCAGCACAGAGTTGCGATCAAGACAGTCCCAATACTGCCAGCGCCAAATATTCAAAACCTGACGACTCCTCCGTTCTGCATCCGAGTCCAAAGAGAAAGGCGGTACCGGATTTCAACAATAGAAAGGACTCCGTGTACGACCAATTTTCCGACCTCGAAAACTTGGACGAAACAGACGGCTTGGACTTGGATGAATTCGAAGGCGAGGAAATGCGAGAACGAAGATTCATGCGTGAACAAGCACGACTGGAGGCTGAAGAAGCTGGTACGGCACTGATGGAAGACTTTGGTGATGATCCATTCCAAGATGATTCTGCCGCTGCCGAGTGCTGCCCCATTTGTAATGGTAGCCTGAAGAATATCTCAATGGATGAAGCTACTCGGCATGTCAACTCATGCCTCGACGGCATTCCAATTCCATTACCGTCCGACGTGGACCACGAAAAGCCCGCGCCGCCCCCTGTTGAAGTCGAAGCTGCTGAGATAAGTAAGCGATTCGCCCGTGCTGCCGTTCCGAGACCAGGTCAAGCCAATCCCTTCGAGCTGAGCAACGACAATGACAACGACAACGACAACGACAACGACAACGACAACGACAACGACAACGACAACGACAACGACAACGACAACGACAACGACAACGACAACAGCGAGAGCAAGAGCAAGGAATCCAAGAAGTCGGCCTTTTCAAAGCTCATGTCGAACAAGGCCGAAGATTCTGCTTGGGCAGTTGCAGCTGCCGCCGAGAATGCGTCAAGAGGGCGTCCGGCCTACGAAAGGACATGCCCGTTTTACAAGATCATTCCAGGATTCAATATTTGCGTCGATGCTTTTCGCTACGGTGCTGTCAAAGGATGCGAGGCGTACTTCCTGAGCCATTTCCACAGCGACCATTATATTGGCCTCACGGCAAACTGGATGCATGGCCCAATCTACTGCAGCAAAGTGACGGGCAGTCTGGTCAAGCAGCAGCTTAGAACTGCGGCGAAATGGGTAGTGGCACTGGAATTTGAGAAGTCTTACGATATCCCGGGGACGGGAGGCGCCACAGTAACCATGATTCCAGCAAACCACTGTCCTGGCAGCTCACTTTTCCTTTTCCAAAAGCCCACAGAAAAGGGCACGAGTCGGCGAGGCAAGCGGATTCTTCACTGCGGCGACTTTCGGGCGTGTCCAGCTCATGTGAAGCACCCGCTTCTGAAGCCCGAGATCAAGGATTTGGCCACCGGTAAGTTGAGCCAGCAAGTGATCGATATTTGTTATCTCGACACCACATACCTCAACCCGAAATACTCGTTCCCACCACAAGATGATGTCATCAAAGCTTGTGCCGATTTATGTGCCTCCCTATCGCCAAATCCTGACAGCAAGGATGGTCTCTGGGAGAAGAATGCGAAAGAAGAGGGCACGCAAGCTGTGAGCAAGTATTTTCAAAGCACGAAGCAGAGCGACGACAAGGCGAAAGAAAAGCAGGTTAAGCTCGGACAGCGGCTTCTCGTAATCTGTGGAACATATTCCATTGGGAAAGAACGCATATGTATTGCCATTGCCAAAGCGTTGAAGACCAAAATCTTTGCGAATCCAGGCAAGATGAGGATTTGCAAGCAGCTTGACGATCCAGAGCTTGCTGCACTGCTGACGACCAATCCCGTAGAAGCTCAGGTCCACATGCAGTCACTCATGGAAATCCGTGCAGAGACGCTACAAGAATATCTGAATGGATATAAACCGCATTTCAGCCGTATCGTGGGCTTTCGACCCACCGGATGGACCTTCCGACCAGCGAACGGCAAGCAAATATCCGCAAACACGTCCCCGTCCACCATATCTACCCAGCAATTGTTGCACGGGAAGGTCTGGAGGACGAGGTTTGCGTACAAAGACTTTGTCGCGCAGCGGGGCAGCACCAAAGAAGCCATGTGCTTTGGCGTGCCATATTCAGAGCATAGCAGCTTTCGAGAGCTGACCATGTTTATTATGAGTTTGAGGATAGAAAAAGTCATCCCAACCGTAAACATCGGCAGTGAGCAGTCGAGGAAAAGAATGAAGGCGTGGCTTGATCGATGGTCATCGGAGCGAAGGCGAGGAGGTCCTGTTCGGCCTTTGGTAGAGGGAGAAGACGACCCCGATGACGCAAAGATATCATTGTGGGAGGACAAGTCTGGTATAGGAGGAGGTGTCTGGTGGTAAGAACACGACAAGCTGTATCTTGGGAATCCAATTTCGAGCAATTCGCTGCAACCAGGCAGCCCCCGGACGTTTGGTCTAGCGACTTGAAGAAGCATGAGCAAATGCAACAAAAGTAAAACCAGTTCGAATGAACATAATCATTAGCTCGTTATCCATTTTTCTAGACTCAAACGCCGCATAATGGCTCCATGTTGGCATGTCCCGTCCGTCGTTTGCTTCCCCTTTCCCCGCCAGGCGAATCGAGGTGAGAACGTAGCTTGCACCACTCCCCAAAATACACGTACACCGACATATCACAAACGTTACCTTGCCTTTGCCTGTTGAGCTGCCGCCTCTAGAAACCAGTCAGCTGATGCACCATCCTCCCCCCAAGTTCTCTCAAAGCGACGTTTGGCGCAAAACTCACCTCTCCTCGTCGCATCCTCCAGCAACTGCGTGTCCACAGATCCAGCAGGCAGATGAACATAGCGCACTACCGATCCTCGAATAAAGACATTCTTCACAGAGCTCTATCGAAAATCATAAAAATTGTCAGGACAACGCCGCGATACCTCTCATTCCGGCATCCGGCACGTGTCCCACCACAAAGGGGGGCGCATGAACCTCGCGAGCCATTCCCGCTCCAAGTCACAGGGGGGGGGGACGCACCAGATGAGGATACTTTAGCTCCTCCACGACCGAGATATCATCCAGCTTGATGTTGAGGTACTGATCTACGCTCTTGAGCGTCCCGCGGAGCTGGATGTCGTTTTTGAGCTCCACGGTGACTTCATGGTCAATGAGGGTTTTGAAAAAACTGCGTCGTTTTGGTAAGTTTGTGAGTGACTTGTCGTGTTGTCGTGTGTCGAGGAGGTAGGCACCAGGCACGTGGGGCGGAGGCCGATGAAAGGAAGAGAGAAGGTCTGGCTGCCGTCGGGATTGACAGGGAAAAGTAAGTTACCTGAAGAAGAGCATGGTGTGATATCAGGCCTTGGGCTTGGCTCACTGGCGGGTGGGATTGGAGGACGGCCCTTGGGCGGATGGTGAGAGAATTCGATGATTTGTGATTTGGGTGGGGTCTTGATGCGGTGAGTGAAGTATTTTCTGTGGTGAGGTGCGACGTGTTGATAATGACCATGTTCGAATCTTGAATTATCGTCTTGGGTTGTATGCCCATTCATTTGCTGGGGTGCGGTCGCGAGGCCATTGGCTCGTCACGTGATTGTGCTTTCGTCCAAAGGCGTGAAGACGGCCACTGATTTGTTTTCGCCTTCAGTCATCTTGTATAGTCGGAATAGAGTGCACGTTTTTATCAACGCATGTTTTTTTTTTCAAGGGAAGGGGGGGTTGTGTGGGATTCTTGAACTGCGTTATTAAACTCTTTGAAATATGTTGTACGATTTGTGTCAAAGTCCAAATTCTATGCTACATGTACAAATCCCCTCTTCTTCGCACTTCTCTCCTTGCTTTCGTCGTCCCACGTCTCATCCACGTAGTCCTTGATGCTCTTGTCACGCAATTGCATGCCCACAACCTTGAGTGCGGCAATGTTGATGCCCATTTCATCCTTTTGTCTCTTTAGCGCTGCGCGCAGATCTGTCCGTATGCCGTCCATCATGGTCTTCATGGTCCGGCTGGCTACGATTTGCTTGTGGTGTGTTTTGATCATGAAGAAGAGAATGCGGCATGTCAGGGGCATGTTCATCGACCGCAAGGCGAATATGTTGAGGAAGGTGAAGAGAACGGGCACAGTGGCGAATGGCAAGACGAGCAGCGCGTCATGGAGAGCAGAGGCCTTGATACGTTGTAGCACTGACATGACGTGTGCTTCGGCCGTGATGTTGCCCAATGCGAGGAAGACTGGGTTGCGTTGAGGGGGAGGGGCGTTGGGATTGGAGAGCTTGGCCTCTTCATATTCCTTCATCAGGTTTAGATCAGCCATGCCCAACTCCAAGGCCTCTTGTATTCTTTCCTCTGCCATGAGCGTCTCTGTTGTCTGCTTTGAAGCTGCTGCGACTTCGCCATTCTCATCCTCTGCGTCCACATCCCTCTCCAGAGACGTCGTGAGCGTGCTCTCGTACAACTCTTCAATTTCCCTCTCTCTTTCTTCCTCGAGAAAGATTTGTTCGTCGGTTTCCTCCCACACTCGGATGCTCTTGTCGTGGCCAGCACTGACGAGGAAGTTTCCGGTATGACTAATGGCTATTGTCCAAATCTCTCCGTGGTGGCCGTCTAGTCTTTGGATCTGCTCAAACTTGTCTCCATCCCAGTATCGAATTGTTTTGTCCTTACTGCTGCTGAAGAAGTGATGACCATTGCCGTCGGAATTGTGTGGCACGAATGCAACCTGTAAGATACTGTCTTGGTGACCGAATAGCGCCTTGTGGCAATCTCCAAAGTCTAAGCCCCAGACTCGGATGTTCTTATCTGCTGAGCTTGTAACAATGAGTTTGCTGTCATACGATATATCCATACTCAGGACGGGCAGCTTGTGTCCATAGAGGTTGAGATACAACTTCAGCGAGTCGACGAAGAAGACCTTAACTGTGTTGTCCAGCAACGCAACTGCAAGCAGTTTGGCGTCTGGGGAGAATTTCAGACTCAAAATGTCATCTGACACTTTGAGCGTCCTGGATTGAACGAGTTTCAGCTTGGGGGTTGTCCGCTTAGTGCCGAGAACTTCCTCTTGAACAATCTTGAAATCCCAGAATTTCGACGACTTGTCTGCGCTGCCAGAAGCAACCGATCGCCCGTCAGGATGAACACTGAGACTCCATATGGCGCCGTCGTGAGCTTGGACATTATACAGGAGCGACGCTGAGGCGACATCAAAGAGTTGAAGCTCGCCGGCTTTGGTGCCAACGACGACCACCTTGTCGCCCGGCAAGAAAGCACAACAAAGCGCGTATCCGCATTCGAAAGTTCGAATGCAGGTCTGTGTTTTGATATTCCACACTTTCATGGAACCATTGGCCACCGAAGCAAGCATTTTATCGTCTGAGCTGAGCGAGAGAGCTCTGATGTCGGCGCGATGTCCTGGAAGCTCCACAGAGAGAGCTCGAGTGTAGTCTGGGATGTCATCTTTCTTCTTCCGCTCGGCCTTATATTTGTTGGGAACGCTGTAGTACTCGATCTGGTTGTTGGTCGTGGCCACAAGAAGTTGAAGATCTTTCTGGCTACTGGATGCCGCCCAATCAACAGACCGGGCTTTACCGCCGGTTCGAATAATGACGTACTGAACGAAAACATCGCCGATGTCGGCTTTCGAGACATCTTCATTGGCATCTTCAGCAACCTCGGTCTCATCGATCTGAGCTTTGCTGTCCTTTTGCTTCTCTCTCCGTCTCCGCCTTTTCCGTGCCAGACTTTTTCGCACCTCGGCCTCAGATCTGATTCTCCAAATGTCGACACTCTTCTCCGAACCATGTACTGCAAAATAATCTCTTCGTGGGTGGAATATTATTTCAGTTGTTCGGTCTTTGCTCTGTCTATGAAGAACTCCGCGGTCCTGTAGATAGTGAGCTGCAGCAGATAGTTCCACATGTTGAGAACTTGCAGCTAAGTCATCGGCCTTTAAGGCCCAAACCTTCATCTCTCCGTCGTTTCCTGCAGTGACACATCCACTCAAATCTGGAGCCACCCCCAAGGCCCAGCACTCTCCATTTGTTTGGGATATGTGTGTTTCAATACAATGTCTTGAAGAGAGATCCCAAAGCTTGAGTAATGAATCTTTGCCTGTCGTTAACAGAAAACCATCCGACGAGGTTTCATTGTCCAAGACCATTGCTCGTGAGCCATCCTCATCCTGAATCTGCGGCTCCGGTTCGATGAAGCGAAGTCCAGTCACTTGATCCTTGTGGCCCCGGAGCTTGAATTGGCCGACTTCGGCCACTAGATCCCAAATGATGATGTCTGTGTCCTTGGAGCCACTGGCGAGTCGAACCCCAGATTTGTCAAACGTGAGGTGTGTAATAGCAGATTTGTGTCCATTGAAGTTGACAATCACGGTCGAGATCTTGCTGTCCCAAAGCCTTATGCTGCCATCCTCGTACCCGACGGCGAAGACGTCTTTATCCGTTTGGCTCTGGGCGATCGCAGTGACGGGAGCTGTGCATCTTTCGTCTTTCCACCGGCTTAACAATTCTCCCTTCTTGACATCCCAGCACAAGACTTCTTCATTCGCGGCCACAACTGCCTGCCCAGCACCTGTTCCAGCTCGATCTTTGGAGGTCCAGACAATGTTGGAAGTGTTGGTCGTAACAACACCAAACGACTTGGCGTGTTCGTACTTGCTGCATTGCTTTCAGGTTAGAAAAGATGCCCACCACGTCATCAGACCTTTGACTATTACTTACAAGTACGATTTCACCATTTCCGCAAAGTCGCTGGGTCAATTGTTTTTTTGGCGCCTTTCAACAAAACCAGACTTATTGAAGGAGTTAGAACTTGCATGTCGCGGAGTGGGATATTTTTTTCTCTCTTATCGATAGGCTTTGCGCAACGGACCGCAACTCGCTCTTGCCAAGTTGCGGTCACGTGCATCATCCACTGACGAGCTCAGCCCCACCATCACCAACAGCTCTGGGAGAGCAGCAGGCAGCACAAGCAACCTGCAACGCACAAGTCGCGAAGATGCTTCTCCTTGACTACCAAAATGTTCTGATCCAATCGGTCCTGACCGAAAGATTCTCAGGGTATCTTATGTTTAATGCTACACTTATTTCGCAAGCTTCTGACCGTATACCAGTGCCCCCCCCGCTTCGATTGATCAGACTATCTCAGACTTCGATGGTGTAACCTTCCACATTTCAACTCCCGAATCGAAAACGAAAATCCTTCTCTCTATCCAAATCAGATGTTTTCCAGACCTGGTTCAGTACGGCGCTGAACAGGTTCTCCAGCGAGAATATGGCCAATTTGTCTCGCCGGTAGAGCCCGGATACGACTTTTCGGTCTTGATCGACATTGATAATCTGCCTGATGAGAAAGGTGAGACTTTTATTTGCTCAGCACGAAACTCTTTAATGTGAACTAAACTAATGTATGCTCTAAAAACAAAAGAGGAACGCGATGCGCTAGCATTAAAGCTTGCTCTCTTAAAACGTAACGCCATGGCAGCTCCGTTCGAGCAGGCCTACCAGGAACATTATGAGTTAAGAGAACAGGCTTCAAAGTTCACATCCGAAGAAGCTCCCCAAGGAGTTCGAGAAGGTGGTCAAGTAAAGGCGATTCGCTACCGAGAAGAAGAAGCGATATATGTCAAGGCCAGCCACGACCGAGTTACGGTGATTTTCAGCACGGTCTTCCGCGAAGAGACCGACCGGGTATTTGGTAGAGTCTTCATCCAAGAATTCGTGGATGCTCGAAGGAGAGCTATCCAAAATGCACCTCAAGTCCTTTTTCGAAATGACCCACCACTAGAACTACAAGGAGTTCCTGGTGTACAAAGTACTAGCACAGGCGAGATTGGCTATGTCACATTCGGTATGGCATGATTTGAATTTTTTCTGAGTCCTACATCTTGCTGACAACTGCAGTTCTTTTCCCGAGACACTTGACGCCTCAGAGAATGCCCATAGTCATCTCCCATATTCAGACATTCCGAGATTATTTTCATTACCATATCAAGGCCTCTAAAGCATATATCCACTCACGAATGCGCAAGCGCACAGCAGACTTCCTCCAAGGTTCGCTTGGCTCCAGTGCCGTTTTTAGATTCACAGCTAACAAAAGACCTAGTGCTACGACGTGCTCGGCCTGATAGCGATGAAAAGGAAAGGAAGACAGCCAGCGGCCGATCTTTCAAGGTTCAAGGCAGCTAAATCGCGGTGTCAGAAGAGTGAACCAACCCTATGTATTGCTTGTTTAGCGTAGATGTCAGTACCCATCTCATCCGTACAAGGCAGGTATATGAGAACAAATCAAAAGTCTAGAACCAGTTTTGCGATAGTGCACCGGCGTAGATCATTCATTGTTTGGAGTCCAGTGGCAGCTCGCCGTGCATGTTGCTGGGGCATGACGTTAATGTCATTGGCGGGGTTGGAACAAGCAGAGCCGGACCCAGTGGTTGAGACCAGGCACTGCCAGGCACTGCCAGGCACTGCTTTATTGGACGAGTCTGGTCGCCCACCAATTTTCCAGTGTGGAGTTGGTCAACCCGATCAGACACAGCCCTGCTCCGTATAACAGTTCATGGCCAGTTCGGCCTCCGGGTCCCAAACAGAATGGTCTGGCCGTTTGGATCGCGTGTCCCAACAGAGGACGCCGAAAATGAGAACTTACCAACAAAACGCGCCGTGTCGTGGTCCGAGATGCTGAGGCGAGCCGAAGCCGATCCTCTGGGAGCTGCCAAAGAATGGGCTCCAGTCGTACTGTTTTCTCTCGTGGGACTCGGTGCGTTGCAGCTCTATGCCAACTACCTCCGCCGAATTCCGGGTGCCGCTTTTGTTCGGCCATCATTCTTCAGGAGCCGCAGCTTATTTGGCAGGGTTACAAGTGTTGGTGATGGGGACAATTTCCACCTTTTCCATACACCTGGCGGCAAGGCTGTGGGATGGGGCTGGTTCAGAAAGATACCCGAGGTCAGGAAGGAACTCAAGGATCGAACGGTAAGCAACATTCACCAAGTCACAGAGCCATGGAACATGAGCTGACACTCGGGCACTGGAAACAAAAGATTCCAATCCGTCTTGCAGGTATCGATGCCCCCGAAGGAGCACATTTCGGCCGTCCAGCTCAACCGTTTGCCGCCGAAGCCCTCACTTGGCTATCTCAGTATATCCTGCACAGAAACGTGCGAGCTTACATCTACAAACGAGATCAGTACAACCGCATTGTCGCGACAGTCTACGTTCGTCGATTCCTTATCCGCCGCAACGTTGGCCTAGAGATGGTCAAGAGAGGCCTGGCAACAACATATGAAGTCAAGTCTGGCGGAGAGTACGGAGGGTTGAAGTCAGTCTACGAAAAGGCCGAGGCAATAGCCAAAAGGAAGCGGAAGGGCATGTGGTCCGGCAAACCAAGCGAGTTTGAAAGCCCCCGGGAATACAAATCACGATACCAAGGCTCAGAAAAACATCAGTGACTAGAACAAGGCGTAGAAATGAAATGCAGTTGCTCCTTCGCATCTTTGATCCCGAGTAAGTCTCTTGCGGATCGACAATAGGCTTGGCGTACACAACGGGGCGTGGCCGTGCCATAATCGATGCGAGTTGCCTACTTCTTCGTCCTGACCGATCATTCTTAAAACATGTTCCTCCGTGACATTTTGGGATCTGGTTTCACTTTTCAAGGATGAGTACTGACGACATAGCTACATAAAGATGTGATTCGGGACGGAAGGTCCCAAGCAAGTCATGAGAAGCCACCGAGGACGCTGCATGTAAATGACTCTGAGGGCTTATGCACCATGTTTGAGCCTGTGTCGCAGATTTCACATGACCTGGACGCCGTGCTTTATCGTGAATTTTCTCCTTCAACCCCGTCAAATCCGGAAACAGACAGACACGGTCATGTGCCATACGTCTGAGATGTGGGATTGTCATACATGTGTTGATGTTGAAAAAAAAAACACATCTGTACAAGACCATACACTTGGACTTCGAATTGCCCCAAAAACTCAAGTAGTGAAGTGTTTCGTGTGATTTGTAATTTGACAGAGTGGCACATGGCAGGGCTGAAACGGGGTGACTGATTGATCAGACGCAACGGAGATCGGCCAAGTAGCAGAGAAAGCACAGCCAAGATCTTGCTAGTGCCGGCACCTGGGGAATGTAGATCATTTTTAACTCCCCATGAACTTGACCTTTCGTAAAATCGTACCAAGTTAGTCGAAGAGTCTTTTCATATGTCTAAAAACGTTTTGCGTACTCCGTTCGCGTCCTCGATGATTGTTAATGCTGAGCTGGTGGGCACCCGCTTGATGAACTGCAGCAACGATTCCGTTACACGGATTATTTTCTCTTGTGCGTCCTCGCATGCAGTACGTCTACGTACCTGGCTCAATTACTTTTTTTTCCTTTTTTTCTTCTTTTTTTTTTTGACATATGATGTACAGTCCCAACGGGTGGGATAAAGTCATGCTCAGAGCGAGTGCCCCTGGCCCCACCCGCCCAGGTCGAGGCGCCTGCGTGCGTTTCCGCCCAGGGGCGCAGGGCTGACAAAAAGCGTGTTTTTGTGGTCGTGACGATGGTCTTCAAGCTTAGACCCTCCTAAGACCAAAAAAAACGGGTCTTGCCATGCATCTTTACCACAGGTTGTTTGTGTCAAGCTTGTACAACAAAGAGAGGTGGTGGCAAAAAAGCGAGGCTGGCCACAAAAAACAGAGTCGAGTTCACGCTCGGATTCGAACCAAGGACTTAAAGATTTGCAATCTTTCACGCTACCACTGCGTCACGTGAACTGCGCAATAGTAGCTTTCGTACTCGACATTGGTAAGGCAGATGTTGTACTATGTTATATTACAACCACAAAGGGCAGTTGTTATATTGCAGATGATCACTGTGCCACCTCGCAACGCGTGCTTGTCAACATGAAGGAAAGAAACAAGCAAGCCGCGATCTTAACAGTTGTTAAGAAGATGATGGAAAGAAATCTCTTTTATGCTTTCGATGGAGACGAAGCTGACACAGATAGAACGAGTCGTGAGCCAAACCTCTCCAAACATTCAAAACTCACCAACGTCCACAGGCTCAGGCCATAGTAATGAGCACGTCACGGCGACCGATCCGACATGTCAGCTCAAACCGGCGATCGGGTTCCCTTGAACCAGTGGGCTACCTTTTGCCTGGGCAAATCGTGCCCTAGAATAAGGTAGCTAGCTCTTTGTATAGAATGTCTGCCCTTATCCTCATTGACCTAAATCCTATCCGTGCTCCGCATGAGGTCGTCTTTCGCACACACTCAAAGGGAGGTCCGCGACCCGCCTGAGGTCTTCGCACATTCAAAGGGATTGCAAACAAGGGAACCCTCTTAGTCTGAGCCAGACTCGATCTCTCGAGTCTGGTCATAATCCGTACAGATGACTCACCTGATGAGAGCAACATGACACGAATTTGCCGTGTAATACGGGGCACGAGAAGAGAATTGCCTGCTGCTCAAGTGCAAGAGCCCGCCCTGTACTCCTACCGACTCAGACCTGTGGATGGCGCTGGCGGTCCGAGACCTCTCTGCAGTGATATGGTGGTCTGCCGCTCAGGCTGGTCAGGTACTTAGCTAGTTGGCTAGTATAGGTCGCGCCCCAGACCCATCGCTCGATGGGCTTGAGAATCATCAGAGACGGCTTCAGCACTTCATTCTGCAAGTCAAGTGTACGCCGCCGTTCCTCATATGCCTGGCTCATTTCCCTCAATAAGCGTCTGGTTCCACGAACACTCTGAAGCCATCGTTGTCGCAGCGCGGCCACACGGCCAAAGCTTGTTGCTTTGCACCACCCAGGCCCCTCAATTTTGACAACAAGCACATCGGCCCCATCGGGACTAGCGTCGTAGCAAGTCAGTCTGCTAGTGCCAGGGCCCAGTAATAACAACAAACCTCTGCAATTTCCCGCATTCTTCGTGCCAACCTGGGCGCCCCCAGCCATCCTTTGTTACTCCGTAATACAAGGCACTGCCCTGGGACGACTCGCAAACCCATCATCCTCCGTCAAAGGGGGAAACCACGGCGACCTGCGACAGAATACAGAAAGCGTCAATCCGCTGCTTTCGGTTCCTGGCTCCGATCGAGCGCCTCCTTCGCCATCACTACGCTCTTTATTTTTTTCCTTATATCGAATACCACCACGGTCGTTACTCGGAGGGGGGTTTTTTTTTTTTCGTGGCGTGGGTTTTTTTCCAAAGTGCGCCTACCTCCTTAGCCTAAGCCAATTCACGTCGCGCTCCGCCCGGCAAACAATCCGCACTCCAGGCTCGTCGACGAAACCTGCTATGCCCGTTTCCGCGTCACAACTATCGACGAATCGACACGTCGCTCACTCATTCGACTTGTTCTAACTTCTATATTGACACCTTCCTGGCCCTTTCCACGATTTCTACGGTCGCTGGTCGCAGCCACGGCGAAACACTATCGCCATGCGGCTGCCCTTCCGCCAGCACCGCTCGAGGCGTCCGCCCATCTCCATGCTTGACTCTACTCTCTTGGCACTGGCAGCTCTTGCTCCTTCCGTCTGTCGAGCAATTCATTTCAATCCGGCTCCGTCGGCGAACCTCGATTTTTCCAATCTGGGCAGGATAGCAATTGCGGGCGACTTCAACGGCATCTCCTTGTATGAATATGAGGGACAAATAGCAAAACCTCTCCCCACAAACGGCAGCGAGTTTCTTCTTGCACGGCTACCCAACGGCGCTCTGGCTCCCATAGTGTCTACAGATGCGTCAATTCGAGCAATGTGCGTGCTTAAAAATGCCGATGGCGGTACGAAGAGGGTGGTAATCGGAGGCAATTTCACAAGTCTAGATGGCACCCAGTCGACAGCAATTGCTCTGTTCAACCCCAGTACAGCCGAAATCACGCCTCTGAAAGGTCTGGAGGGCGAGATCAACGCGCTGTATTGTGATGACGACAGCGGGAAAACCGTCTACGTGGGTGGGAAATTCAAGGGCTCAAACTCGACAAACGCAATTTCTTGGACAGATGCGAATGGTTGGGCAAACCTGCCATTTGCCGGCTTCAACGGCCCTGTCAATGCCATCTCCAAGACATCAAATGGACACATCATCTTTGGAGGTAGCTTCACTGGACTGGGGAATGCCAGCACTCCTAGCCAACGCGACAGCCAAATTGTCAATCTGTCTGGTGCCAACATCACCGCCACAAACGGAGCATCCACGAAAGGCTTCAGAAACCCCAAGAACATTGTCTGCTCGGCAGGAAATGATAAGGCAGGTAACACATGGCTGGCAGCTGATGGGGTGCCTGCCACCTGGGAGGCAACGTTCGGATTCGGTTTCCAGCCTACAAAACTCAGACTCTACAACACCAACAAGGATGGCCGCGGCACCAAGACCTTTCGATTTCTAGCCTTCCCCATTAACGGTATCATGAATCTCACATATGTCGACCCCTCCACCGGACAGAATGCAAGTTGCACTAGCGAGTGTCCTCTTGCCAACGGCCGTAACACCAAATTCCAGGACTTTCATTTTGTCAACCGTGTGGGAATGAACAGTTTTCAAATCGCAATATCCGAGTGGTATGGTGCTGGAGCTGGTCTTTCTGGTATCGAGCTTTTCCAGGACGACATCTTTGCCCATGCAATCAGCAATTTCAACGAGCCCAGATGCAAGGGTATCCAATTCCCATCTACCGCTACAACTACTGGACCTTGGAAACAATCACCATCTGCTCAGAGCAACTCGGATTATCTCACGGCAAGTTTTGGTGGCGATGTCAACAGCAATTCCGCTTCGGTCGTGTTCACCCCGAACATTGTGGAATCTGGAAACTACACGGTCAACATGTACACACCAGGATGCATGCCGGACCAAACCTGCTCTATGCGAGGCAAAGTCAACGTAACCGGTACAATGTCGACTGGCACAGTCAATGCCGACTTCAGCACGACGCTTTTCCAGACGAATTATTACGACAAGTACGATCAGATCTACTTCGGCTATGTAGAGAAGAGTTCCGACAGCTTCAAGCCCTCTGTCACGCTCACGCCCATGGCCGGCCAAGATGTTCAGTCTCTCATGGTTGTCGCTCAAAGGGTAGGGTTCACTCTCACCAAATCCACTGGTGGGCTCAATGGACTGTTCGATTTTGAACCAACAAAGACCACATTCGATGTCTCGGCTTTTGAAGAATCCGCGATCAACAAGTTGGGCTCCGAGTTTGGTCGAAACTCGGCAGTCAAGTCCCTAGTCACGTCGGGCGATGCATTGTTCGTTGGTGGAAACTTTACGTCCAACAACTTCGTCAATGTCCTTGCCATCACCGGTGGTGACAGGCAAACGGCAACTCCTCTTGACGGGGGCTTGAATGGCCAGGTCCTTGATATGCACCTTGAAGGAACCAAACTCTATGTTGGTGGCAGTTTCAACGGCACCCTTGACAATAAGCAGGAACTGCGTCATGTTGCCGTGTACGACACCAAGTCCAATTCATGGAGTGCACTCGGTGGTGGAGTTGACGGCGTGGTGGACAACGTGGTCCCAATGTCCATGAATCTCACTTCAGAGACGGTCGAAATAGCCATCGCTGTGAGCGGATCTTTCTCGGAATGCAACGCCTTCAACGGCAAGAGCGCTGCACAGGCCGACGGGTTTGCCATCTGGGTTCCCTCACAGCAGAATTGGTTACAGAACCTCGACCAGCCCTTGCCGACTTACAACGGAATCCTCACAGCTAGCCTGCAGAATGTGACGGACATTGGCGATCTCTTTGCGGGTGCATTGTCGTCTGCGCAGCTTCGCGCGAACGGCGCAGCAACTCTGAGTTCGAATGGCCTGGGCACTTTTCCTTTCAAGATCGATCCACAGCGCAAATCCTCCTCCTCCTCCAAACTCAAGGCTCGTGAAACCATTTCCAACAGCACCCTCCAAGGCGTAATCACGGGAACCTTCTATAGCAATGAAAAATCCAACATGACCGTTCTCGCCGGTCACTTTTCCGCTCGGTCGGCCAACGGTTCTTCCATCAACAATCTGATGCTGATTGACGGCAACAACAATGGAGCCATGAGCGACCTCGGCTCGGGAATCTCGGCTGATTCCACCTTCATGGCTGTGGCTCTGCGCGACAGTGTGCTCTACGCCGGAGGAATGGTCACTGGCACAGTAAACGGTGCACAAGTTCAAGGTCTCGTTTCCTATGACCTTGCAACAAGGTCATTCGGCAGCCAGCCGGCCCCGATCTCCGGCAAAAACGGCACAGTCGCCGCAATCACAGTTCGTCCCGATACCGATGACGTCTATGTCGGCGGATCCTTCGAAAAAGCCGGTGCATTGGGCTGTCAAGGTCTCTGCATCTACAATGCCAATTCTCAGCAGTGGACTCAACCCGGCAACGGCTTGTCGGGAGAGGTACTGGGGTTGCTGTGGTCTAGCAAAACGACTCTCGTTGTGGGCGGCGACATGCTGGCCAACAACACTGAAAAGCGGTACCTGGCCTTGTACGATGCCAGCAAGGAGATTTGGTTGGCCTTCCCCGGCGCTGACAGCATTCCTGGACCCGTGCAGGTTATGACCCCGGCATCTGGCGACGGGAGTCAGGTCTGGATCGCTGGAAAGTCGGCCAAGGACGGGTCAGTCTATCTCATGAAGTATGACGGCAGCAAGTGGATGACGGCGAAGGAGACTCTTCCGGCCAACACAATCCTGCGAAGCCTTCAGATTTTCCCTCTGACCAAGACCCACGACAAGACAGACTTGCTAGGAGAGAAGCAGGCCCTCATGATGACTGGCTCCATTGTTATTCCAGATGTTGGTGTCGCATCAGCCGCCATTTTCAACGGGACGCACTACCGGCCGTATGCCCTGACGACCAATTCAGGCAACGCACCAGGAACGATAGCCCGAATTTTCACGCAGAAGGATGATTTCTTCTCATCTGGAGAAAGCCATATGCCTCTCGTCTTCATCGTGCTCATTGGTCTGGCCATCTCATTGGGCTTGATTCTTCTCATGGTTGTGGCAGGAATCATGCTCGATAGACTGAGAAAGAAGCGAGAAGGATATACGCCCGCGCCGACTTCGATGTACGACAGAAGTAGCGGCATTCGACGTATTCCACCCCATGAGCTACTAGAATCACTGGGTAAAAGCAGGCCGGGTGCTGCGCCTCACGTTTGAGTTCTAATGACTGCGTTGATTTTTTCATTAGAGAACATTCACACGCGCATTGTTTATTCTCTCTTTTTTTTCGGCGTTGAACGGCGTATGAAGAGAGGTTCCCCCTAAACCCTTGGATGCTTCTTGGCATTTGAAAAAAAAAAACCCTCGATTTCACGTCAAAAGTCGTCGTTGAAATAACACCAGAGTAAGGAAACAAAAACTTGATTGCTCCCTCTCAACATGTGTGGCAAGAGACGGCTTGGAAGCGAGCAGCATTCATGTCTTCAGCATTGTCTCTTTTTATACGCCTCGCCTACTACATTTTCTCGTCATTTTCACGAGGTTACGACTGCTGGCTAATGTTGTTGCCATTTCTCACGCCCAGTCACCGGTCCAAACCCGCGTGGCAGGCGTCGTCTCTCTGATATATTTTTTTTTTCTCTTCTAAATCTTCAGCTTCTTATCTCTCCTTCTCTCTTCATCATTGTGGCTATTGGCCTCTACTTTGAACTCTTTCTTGCCAAATTTCTTTTCCTATATACCGTTGATCAGTGTACATTACTCAACGTCGTCTCCGTCACACAGGCCGACGAGTTATTTATTGTTATTTTGAAAGCAGAAGAAAAGGGGTCGCTTGGCATGGAGGGAAAGTGCGAAATAATAGATAGTGCTGGCACTCGAGAGGGACGCCGCAATACCGCTCCAGGGCTTTCTGTCAGGCGGTAAAAGGATATGTTGGCTGATTCCCAATGTAGAGTATGGCAGATCAATCTGAATGCGAACTGTCATGACCCTATTCTGTCGCACAGGGTGAAGGCTAAAGGTGTGAATGAGCATCGAGGCTTTCATTCGGGCCCTATTTCCGTCGGCTATTGTTACTACACACGGTCTTGTCCATGATGGACGAGACCATGACATTCACTTGCTTACATTCTTGTGCCCCCCCTCCTCCTCCCCTCGACGACTGACTCTTTTGCTCTATGGAGTTGCGTCTTGGGGACGAACGTCGCCCCGCGTCCGTGTCAGGGACGGGGGATTGTCCAGACTGGGCAAGCGTCGCGACATTTCTCTCCATTGCCCTCATTGTCCGAGGTAGATTGGTGCCGGGGGTAGGTACAATGTAGGTTGACAGGATGCGGGCAGGGAACAGACAAGTCTGTAAGGTCTCCAAGCGTTCTCGGTGCGCGACCCTCTCCTTCCTCTCACTTGTATGCCCTGGCTGGACTTGTGCCTCGGCCCCCACCCCAAGGGCCCCCCCCAAGGGGGTGTCTCGTCTCGTCTCGTCTCTCTCGCCCGAGAACGGGGCCGGGGGTGTGAGAGGAAGAAAGACAGCCGTGCTTCTGACCAAGCAATGTGCCGGAAGATGGCGTTGCGGGAACCCTGGCTGAGCCCGCCACCGACGTCAAGAACGTGCCCGACAAATTCAGTGCTGCACTATTATTGTGCGGACCAACATTGCACCTTTGGAGTACGGACTGTAACATGTACATGTACGGATTACAAGTTCTTGCTTATGCACAGGGTCTGCGGGTTCCCTGCGGGTTCCCTGTTGGCTCGGGCCCCGCGCACAGCAAACCTTGCGAAATAAATAAATAACCTTGTACTTACGTACATGGTAAGAACATGGACGATGCCTCGCAACTCAGGCCTTGTACGGAGTCAAGTACGAACTAGCTGTCATGAATTGGATGAAGAAAAAAAAAAATCCCCTGTTCGTGCGCGATTGCAGCCTTACCAGCAAAAAGAGATGGGAGTAAGCCCATATATGTTATGTACGGAGTAGGTCTTTGTCTCGATGGAGTCGTGGCCAAGCTCAAGGCCAAGCTTTTGGGATACAGATCCCCCCGATCCCTTCCGACAACAGCATGGGCATCTACTTCTACATTGAACACACATATACATCTGAGTGATCGATCCGGCCTCCGACCCGAACACCACCCACCGCTGACGGACGGTCGCAAACTACATTTCGATGGACAAAACAGAGGCGGTTCCTCCGTACCGCACCAGCTCGTACTGCAACACGAATGACCCAAGCTGAAAGTCGGCTTTTTGCCGGATCCCATACGCGACGAGTCACCCTTGTCGCTCGACCGAACCACGGGGTCGCTCAAACTTATTCAGGCAGTCATGATCAAATTCTGAAACCGCCCGTGCCAATTCCTGCTTCTTAGGTTTGAAGCATCAAGAAAACGTGAACAACCCTGCGGACGGACTCCTTGACAAAAAAAAAAGCACCCAGCTTCACCCGCAACCACGTCCGCCGCCACTGTCATGAACCCATCATCGCGGATGAAGAACAGAGTTACACGGGGAAAAAAAAAAAAAAAAAAGGTGCCTCTGCCTCCATATCAGCCACAACGGCTTTGTGCCGTACCGACAAAGGAAAAAAAGATCAAGGCACGAGCCCTGTTAGGTGGAGATATGGCTTATGTAACCAAAGGGGGAATCGCAGTGGTAACAAGAGTGGAACCCAGTAGCTAGAGTAGAGAGTAATTAACTATTACCTTTACCTTAATTATTTTAGTACTACTTTATAGTAATAAAACTAGGACACTTCTTACTCTTAGACTATCTAATTATTATAGTATATAAAATATCTAATACTAAATTAATAGCTAATAAATAAACCTTTAAATAATTATTAAACTAAATAAATAAAGAGAGAATATTAGATAAAAATAATAAATATAGGGATAAGAGCTTAGGGATAGTTAGAGTATAACTATAGCTAGAAATATAAAGGAGATTAAAGGGATATAGCTATAGTTATTTATTTATTTATTTATATACACTAGCCAGCCTGATTTGGCTGTCTCTAGTACTCCAGCGGTTTAGTTAAAGGGGAAAACCTTCTAGAGAATAAAAAACCCCCTTATAACTCTATATAGTCTAGCGCTAGCTCTATAGTAGGCTAGCGCCGCTATTATAGTTACCTATTATAGTTATTTATTACTAGCTTACACTAGACTTATCCCTATTAGTAGAGTTACCTCTACCTTATATCTTAAGCCTAGCTCTAGGCTCTTCTCTAGCTCTACTCTAATCTATTTCTAACTACCTTTTACTAGGTAAAATCTAATACTATATAGTAATCTACTCTTAACTTACTTTTTTTATACTTTATTATTAATATATCTAATACCCTACTTTTTAGTTTATTCTACCTCTTCTCTAGTCTAGTCTAGTTATAAAGTTAGAGTACCTAGTTTTTTAAAACTCTAGGGGGGGGGAGGGCAAAGCTAGCTTAGTTCCGCTATAATCCCGCTACTCTCTTATATTAGGCTTTTCTATCTATCTATAGTATCTATATATTATCTTTAAATCTAGGTAATACTTTAAGGACCCCCCTCCCTCTAGAGATTATAAAAGAAATCCCTTCTACCTCTAGATCTAGGCCTCTTTCCTTCTTCCTTTATTACACTTCCTATAGGTTCTCTTCCCCTTTTCTTTTTCCCCTTCTCTTTCCCTTTATTTTCTTATATGCTCTTAGGCCCTAACCCTAGCTAGGTCTAGTTTAGTTACTAATATTAGTATAGTTATAGCTTATTATTATATTCTCTTAGTATTCTATATTACCTATAAGTCTAACCCTACTTCCCTATAACTTTAGTGCTAATCTATATAGGAACCTTCTCTTTACTACCTAAGGAAGTAGCTTATATTAAAGTAGCTTTAGAGAGTACTTAATTATAAACTATAGGTAGGACTCCCCCTACCCTAGCACTAGGCCTATTTTACTACTAATTTAGTCTAGCTAGGTAAGCTATAAATATTCTAGTATATCTCTTATTATATATAATTATTAAAAAACCTAGGGCACTAGTGTTATAATATAGTTAGTATGTTTTTCCCCCTATACTATAGCGGTGGTAGGGCTAATCTATCTTTCTAGGAGCTATAACTAATATATGTTTTAATTACTAGGTTTAAAATAATAGGTGTAAAAAGGTAATATATATTTTATCTGTTTTTTCTGTTTTTAGGGGTAGCGCTACTGCTAACCTAGCTCTAGGTTAAAATTACTAGGCGCTAAGTAGAGCACTAGTAGTTAACTAAGGTATCTACTAAAATTACTAAGAGTATAGATATAAGTGTTCTTCTAATTAGTCTAGTCTAGCCCTACACTAGTGCTAATCTATCTCTTCCCTAGGTTCTAGATAACTTTAGTGCTTATATTAAGAAGCTATATATAGAGAATTAAAGTAAGTAAAAATAGAGTGTGTTAGCAGTGGGTCTAGTCTAGGGGGAGGGCGGATCTATAAGAGACTAGTATAAGGAGATAATCTTCTAGCTATATAGACTAGATACTTGGATAGTGGAGTTAATCTAGCTCTAGGTCACTGCCCTGCTAGCTAAGAGCTAGGCTAGGGCCCTAGAGGACGCGATCCCTATTCTAGAAGAGGAGTAGTTATTTTTCTTTTTTTTTTTGTTTTTATATTAGTGTAGTAGTAGTAGTAGGGCAGGGGAGGCCTAGGGGGGGGGGGAAATTAGATACCTAGCACTTAAGAGTTTTAGTAGTTTAAATCTAAGGGTTATTCTAGTATATACTCTTTACCTATATATATATTCCCGCCCTGCCTCTAGCCCCCCGCTGCCTCTAGACTATTTAGTCTAGTCCTAGTCTCTTACTACTCCCACTATCTCTACTATCTACTATAGTTATAGACCCTAGATTTAATCTCCTATAATATAAGCGCTCTAGCTCTAGTTCTAGTACCCTTAACCTAGCCGCTAAGTTATATACTAGCGTATAGTATTATAGTCTCTTTATAGCTAGGAACCACTTAGCTAAGTATCTTGCCCTCTAGGGGTTATCTAGGGCTAGCCTTACCTCCTATATATCTATAGGCTAGCGCTAATAGGGTTATATATAGCTATATTTATAGTAGTTAATAATTATATAGTACTAGTCCTCTTCTACTTATCTATAGCTATATAAGGGTAAAGCTACCCTAGGGATACCTTTAATAAAGAGGAATTTATTAAGACTAATCTTACCTATATATAATTATATAATAGTAGAGGAGATATACTTATCTAGTTTAGTATAGAATCTTTAGATTATCTTTAGGTTATAGTTTAGTGGTTAGTCCTTAGTTAGCTCTCTACTATACTAGCTCTAGGCTAGTCTTTCTTTATTATACTACACTTCCTAATATCTTCTCTATTCCTTATATAGCTCTATATTTAGCTTATTTTTAACTTAGTTTCTCTATCTTTAAGGTCTTCTTTAATATAGTATAGTTACTACTAGGCTAGCTACTACTTAGATTATCTCTACTATTCTACTAGCTATAACTCTTTCTTTAAACCTCTTCTTAATATAGTTTAGGTAGAGGTTAAGGGGGGGAACTAAGGTCTTAGCTTCTAATTATATAATTAGTATAGCTCTAAATATCCCTATAATAACTTAGAGGTAGGCTAACTAGTCTATTATAAAGCTTTTTATAATACCTCTAGGGTTTCTAGCTTTTTTAGTTAGTATATAGTATACACTTACCCTATAGGTAATAATAGGATAGACTACCTATATATATAGGAGGTAGGTATCTCTAAAGCTATAGCCCTAGGCTAATGCCACTAGTAATATAAGTATAAGCTACTACTAGGCTAGTTTCCCTTTAATAATATTCTTATAAGCGCTCTAGGTAAGTTTATAATTAACCTATACCCTAAGAAAGTAGTAGGATTCTATAGGCACTATCTTCTCTATCCTAAGCTAGACTTACTCCTAGGGAGGTTACTAGGCTTTACTAAAGTATATAAGTTTTATTTTAGCTAGGTTAAACTTAACTCCTACTTCCTTTACCTAGTCTTTATAGATTCTCTAAGATACCTTAAGTTTTCTCTAGGTCTAGGCTATATTTTTCCTAAAAGCTATAATATTTATATTATTAGTAAAGCCTATAGTAACTATACCTAGGATAGCCTAGAGGTAGATATATAGCTCTATAGAATATAGAAGGAAGAGAATAGGAGAGAGGGGTAAGCCCTATAGGGTGCTAGCCTTAATTTTAAAGGGTTCTAAGAGTTTACTATTAAAGCTAAGTTAGCTTATTCTCCCTATAAGGAAGCTATAGATTACTATAACTAGCTATAGAGGGATACCTATCTTAATAAGGAGGGTAATAAGATATAGGTAGCTAACTCTGTTAAATACTACTAATATATCTATCTATACTAGTAAGGCTATCCTACCCTTCCCCTAGGCCGCTCTAATGTATTCTAGTAGGGTATATATTATAGTTTCTATTAATCTATTTGCCCTATTTCCTATCTATAGTTCTAGGAGGAGGCCCCCTACCTTAGTAATAGCTATAAGTTATCTTGCTATTACTGCTTCTAGTACTTTTCCTACTATATTAAGTAGTAATATAGGTCTCTAGGTATTAGCCCTCCTTATCTCTTTAACTATCTTTCTATTCTTTCTAATTACTATAACCCTAGTAGTATAGAAGTGGGCTAGGAAGTAACTAACTTTAAGTACTATATTTAGTAGCTTAGTTATTATATAATAGGCTACTAGGCTATAGGCTTTAATAAATCTAGTAAGGAGCTTATTATCCCCTAGGGCCTTCTAGTTTACTATATCTAAGAGGATATCTATAATCTCCTTAGAGTTAAACTAGTCTATATCCTAGATTAGAGTATTATTAAGTTCTAGGAATATTAGGTCTAGGATATAGGAAAGGTTAGCCACTAGCTTAGGGAAGAACCTCTATATAAGTAAGCTTACCTTTTCCTTATATATAGTAGCTAGATTAGGGTTATCTTTAGATCTCTCTAGTTCTAGGAGCCTAGGGAGCTCTAGGGGTGCCTAGCTCTAGAGCCTTGCCTATCTCTCTAGCCTCTATATACCTCTATCCTTGCTCTAAGTGTTAGCCTATCTTAGTGTATCTCTCTAGGTATTCCTCCTCTCCTCTCTAATAACTTATTCCTGCTCCTTATTAGTATTAGTATATACCTACTAGTTTACTTTAGTTCTTCTATGCCTTTACTATCTTATAGCCTATCTTACCCTAGTAATTACCTCTTTAGCTTATCTAGACTACTATGCCTCTAGCCTAGGTAAGCCTCTAGGTTTCTAAGGGGCTACTAAGTTAGCTATCTACTATAGGTTTATAATAAGCTAGGTAGTATATATATTAATCCCTTCCTTATTATATAGTTCTAGGGCGTTATCTAGTATAAGCTAGTTACTTACCTCTACCTCTACGTAGAATTTATTTATTACTACCTAGTAGTATCTAAGGACTAGGGAGGCAGTCTCTTAAGGGTTAGTAAAGATACTAATTAGTTATAGGATATAGTTAGATCCTATTAGGTCTGCTGCTCTATTATAGTGGACTCTAATATCTAGAGTTACCTAAGCTAGATCTATAGTGCTATCCCTATCTCTATTATACTACCTAGTAGGTTTCCCTTAGGGTATTACTAGCCTAAGCCTCTACTAGCCTATAAACTCTAGTAGTTCTTCTGCCCTATTACTAGTCCTATTAAGTTTATCCTAGAGTAGGTGTTTTTAGTTAAAGTCCCCTATAAAGATATACCTATTATAGGGCTTTTCTATATTAATAGTGCGAATTAGGGTGTTCTACTTATTACTATACCCTTCTAAATAAAAAGAGTATATATTTATACTATATATCTCTACTAGGGACTAATTAGTCCCTCCCTAGGCTACCTATAACCCTATAGTGTGTTTCTTATTTATATATATAGTGTTATATCTATTATAGTATATAAGTTAGAATTAGGAGAGGCCTAGAGCTAGGGGCTATAGGTTTCTTATGCGTTCCTATTCCTAAATTACAATCATATTAATATTGGTTTAGTGCTAGAGCGCTATTTATACTAGATTATCCTTCTTATTTATATTCTAAAAGAGGACTTATAATATTACTATATAAGTTAGGGGGGTTAGGGTTCTCTACTATCCTATGCCGGTTCTATGCTAGCCCTAGCTACCTCTATATATCTTCTAATGCTATTAGACCTGCTAGCCCTAGGTTACTTTACCCTTTACTCTATAAGCATTAGGTAACCTCTTTTTCTTCCTACTATATTAGCTAGTGTCTGTGTTATTATAGGCCTTTCCTAGCTTAGGGAAGGGCCTCTACTTAGGGGGTGGGTTATAAATAAAGCTAGTTACTTAAGGTATCCTGCTTTTACTATATTCTATTTCTCTTTAAGGATAGGGTAGTCCCTAGACTAGGCTAGGTAAGGGCTAGAGTATAAGATACACTTCCCTTATGCCTAGCTATTAGTTATTAGGTAGGTTACCTTACTGCCCTTATGCTAGCTAGCTCTATACCTACCGCACTTTAGGGCTAATTTATAGTACTTTATAATATACCTAGTCTAGAAGTAATTATAGCACTATTAGGGTTAGAGGGTTTTATTATAGGGCTTAGAGTAGAATAGCTCTGCCTTATAGACTATTCTATCTCTATAGATTTTATTAGTATCTTCTATCTCTTTAAGGCTAAGGATAAGGGTGGTTCTTAGGGCTCCCTTGCGCTAGGGGCGTCTTACTATTGCTTTAATAATATTTACTTTATTAGTTTTACTTAGTTTAGCTACTAGGTTTTTAATTAAGGTATATTTTATAGGAAATCCTTTAATAATAACACTAAGCATACATTAGTGGAGGGTTACTTCTAGACTAAATATAGCAGGAATCTATTTCTAGTTATCTCTATACTAGGAGGTATTTCCTTTAAATGTTATAATTATATCCCTACTAGGGAGTCTTCTAGCTATAATTACTATAGTTTAGCCTATTACTCTATTAACTACTAATACTATATCTTTAGTGGTTCTAGACTAGAGTAATTCCTATATAGTATTCCCCTTTATAAGGACTTCCCTATACTATTTACTAGGGACCTATAAGGGAGGTAGTGTGGCGTTTATTCTCTTTAGTATAAGGCCTATAGCAATGCTTACCTAGGTTAGTATAGTGTTATAGTTAGATACTTCTGTTAAAATTATGCTATTTATAGCACTATTTTATAGGCCCACTAGTTGCCTAGTTGCGTTGTTGCAACGTTGGTTGCGAGGCGTTGCCTGCAGCGTTGTTGGCCGTGGCCAGCAGCTTTGGCTGTGACCTGCGTTCCTGCACACAACCAACCCACAGGCTTGTATGACTAAGCCGACTAGGCTACCCTATAGGGAAGCTAAAATCAACTGTAACTAGGGAACTAGTAGTCGTATAAAAGGCTGACTTATACTATTCGAATCCTTGATTTTTTCTGGATTTAATGATGTATTTTATTTATAGGGTTGCTTATTAGATTGCTTAGTTAGTGCACGTGGGTGGCTAGATTGTATGGTCGTGAGTCGATTTTTTACTTTTCACATACAAATGAATTTTACAGAAAATAAAAAATAGCTCCTAAGGCCTGGCTAGCGACCCCCTTCCGTTGATACGGTTAGTAGGTCTATGAGGGGACTCAGAATCCTCTTATTGCTTATTAGATCGTTTGTCTAGCTAGAAATCTACTATATTTAACTATCAACGCCCTATATCTTGAAGAATCGTCGTATTATAGTGAATCTAGAAGCCGCCGCGTTGAATCTACTAGGGAGGTCTTCCTATCCCTCTAGTATAGATTCCCTTCTATTTTCAATAGGTTATAAGCCCGGAAGGCCTATAAGATTACTACATTACTACGTTATTCTACTGCGATTAGTGCTTGATTTTAGGTACTAGTTACTCTCTACTAGACCTATGGGCTCTTAGATTATAAAGGAAATCCGCTAGCTTTCGAAGCTTTTCATCCGCTAGCATCACGCATCACAACGCCAGACCCTTAGTGTTGAAATTCATTTACAGCCGCACCTGCAACCACTATATTGCAACTGTAACTATCTAGTTACAACCATAACCTCTTTTTTAGTAATACTATTCACTACTACGACCGTTATATTTGATATTATCTACAATAGTAGATACGCTACATCCTTTTATATATCATTAAACATCTAGTATATCTATACTAGGCTTTTTGACCTATTGCACTACATTGCACGCACTATACATCACGTTACGTTACGTTGTGGCTGCTGCAATAGCTATTATTCCTATCCGTTATTTTTGGTGTTAAGAAAATTTTCGCAGAGAATCTTCTCCGGTCTGTTTCTGCCCGCGCATACCGCAGACCCACTTTTAGACCTCGAGGGGCACCCTTTCAAACAGCCCCACCGCACAATTTGCGTGCGCAGCCCGGTTGCACCATAACCTAGCTTACAGCGCGCGTTATTTACAACAGGAAGAAATTTAGAGATCTTACATAGGAACTTTTAGAGATGGCACCACTGAGTTATAAGGGTAAGGGACCTGCTGCAGGCCCTTCTTCTAGCCCTCCTAGGGACCCTAATAGGATAGAAATAGAAGGTCTGGCTATTTAAGCTAGTGCTTTGCAACTACAATAACAGATACAGAGCTAAATTAAACAACAAGGCAAGACCTTAACTAATTTTATTAAGCATACTAAGTTAAATTGTCTAAAAAACAAGGCTAGTATTAAAGATCTATTAGATAAATTAACGCAAACCATAACTACTATGCAAGGTCTTCAGGATTCTACTAAGCTAAGGGAAGAAAATACTAAAGCTCCAGTAGAAGACCTAGCCGCTAATTCTACGAGTTTACCTTCTAGTAACTTATAAGCTACCTTTAATACAGGGGCTATTAAGGAACTAAATAAGAAGGTTCACTCTATTCCTAAGGGAGCTAAGTTAAAAGGCCCTAAAAATTATAATCAGTGGAAGCAAGCCCTAAGCATTTAATTTAGAGCCCTAGGATTACCTAAATTTATAGATAATCCTAGCTTAGCAGGCCATCTAGCTAACTATAATCAAGCTATTCTTTTAATAATATTGAGAGATAGCTGCCAACCTAGGCCACAGGCAGCTATATGTTAGCAAAAATCCCCTGAAGAAGCCTATAAAGTCCTTATTAGGCAGTATTCGCAGAGTGCTGAAATCCAGCGAGGTACGCTATACGCTAGCTACCACTCCCTAAATTTTTCAAATTATAAGGGATCTTTAGAGGCTTTTAATGCTAATTTTAATAACCTACTAGCTAGACTATAACTTTGTAGTGTAGAGATCGCTCCTATTAATCAAGTAAACCATTATATTAATGCATTAAAGCAGACCTTTCCTAGTTAGGCTGAGAGACAAAGATTTACTATTAGAGCTGCTAGGGCATAAGGGCTGCCTGTAAATACCTTGAATTTACAGTTCCTTATAGCGGATTTATTAGAAGAATAGAGGGATAAAACCTCTCCTATGGCTAAAGCTCTTAGCTATAAGGCTTCTAATAATAAGGGAAATTCTAAGGACGAGGAAAAGAAGTTACCTTCTAATCCTAATACTAAGAAGGACTCTACTAACGCCACTAAAGAGCAGGATAAGAAGGATTTAAACCCTTCTAAAGCCTCTAGGAAGAAAAAGCAGAAGAAGAAGAGTGGTAACGGGGATAAAGGAAAAGAAGCTGCTTTTGCGTTAGGCTATAGCCTAGCCATGGGATACGTTAAAGAACTAGATTCTAGCGAATCTAGCAGCGAGGATAGTAGTGATTCCGAATCTGATTTGGATACCTCTAGTACCACTACTACTAGTGACACTACTAGCAAGCCTACTTTTAGCTACTCTAATAATGTGGTTAAAAACTCCCTTCTATATAATATAGGTTCTTCTTGTCATATTTATAATAATAGGGCTTTCTTTAGGGACTTTAAGCCTCTTAAGAAAGGTCAAACTAGCCCTATAATTACAGCAGGAGGACCTATTTATCCTAAAGGAAGAGGCACCGCTGTTTTTAACGTTCTGGTCAAGAAAAATCCACCAGAATATAGGCCTCTAGCTCTATTAGATGCCCTATATTTCCCCGGTATAGATACCAACCTAGTTAGCGGGTTATCCCACTATCTTAAGGGAGGTTATCTAGCTAAAGATTAGCTTTTCCTAGCCAATAAAAGCCCCTTTAGGTTACTAGAACCTACTAAACACGGCTTCTTTTTGCAGATTAAGGGGCAAGCTACTCCTAAGATCTGCAAGCATTTAACCCACCTCTCCTTTATGGGCTCTCAATTTTACAACCAACAAAGCTAACAAAGAGCCTATAAGACCGAATTAGGGTTCTCCTACCCTATAGAGGTTCAAATTCCGCAGCCAGCATTTAATCCCGAGGAATATCAATAAATCGAAGAATTAGACTCTGAAGACGAAGATTCAGCCCTATGTCCCACCGAAGCTCCTCCTAGTCAGGTATCTTCTATAGGGGGTTTAGAAGGTCCATACCCTAATGACTTAGGTGACAATAGTGGCCGTCTACTGCCCCCAGAGGCCTGTGATTCTTAAGAGGCCTGGCAACAGAGGGAGCTAGGGGATAATAGCTCTGAAAAGCTAGATTCTAGTTATAAGAAATTGCTAGATTTAGCCCTTCTTTAGCATATTTAATTAGGCTACATCGGCCTCCCTTTACTTAAGAAATCTTCAAAATTAGCTAAAGGGATCCCTGATTTTTCCGCTATTAAAGATAAGGATTTCAACTGCATAGCCTGTATGCAATCGAAGGCTGTTAGAAGACTAACTAAAAGACCTATTCAGGACCCCCCTAGGGTTTTAGATATCCTAGAGGGAGATATAGTTAAAATCGAACCTATACTACATAATAAGAAGGCCCTAGTCCTTATACTTATTGATTGAAAATCCCGGTATAAATGGTGCTTTTTATTAGCTAATAAAGAAGGTTAGACCCTTTATACTGCTATTAAGGGCTTCTTTAAGGCCCTAAAAAACCAATATAATACGTATCCTAGGCACCTCCACTTCGACGGAGGCACTGAAATTAATAATGAACTTCAGTCCTAGTTATCTTCTAAGGGAATTTACTTTAGCACCTCTTGCCCCTATATTCACAAACAGAATAGGCTAGTTAAGAGGGCTATTAGGGTTATCCTAGACCGGCTTAGAGCTACACTTCAGTGGTCTAAGCTGCCTTTATATCTATGGTCTTATATCCTTCCAGCTATAGTGGACTTAGTTAATATTACCGCTAATATAACTAAGCCCCTAACCCCTAAGCAGCTATTTCTAGCTAACTTAGAGCCTAAGACTATCTATAAGCCTGACTTCTCGAAAATTAGGGCTATAGGGTCTTATTACAAGGTTCTAATACCTCCGGAGCAGAGATCAAAGCTTCAGAAGCTAGCCCCTAGGACTATCCCTGGCCGGCTGCTTGCTACTCTAGGTTCCAGCGTTTATCTTATTTATATACCCTCTAAAAGGTTAGTTATTAAGACTAGCTTTGTTAAGATTATAGAGGATATAAGCTCTATAGGGTCCCCTAAGCCTTTAGGGAGCTATCCTTCAGAGGGAGAAGCCGATATCTCACAAGATCTAGAGGTTCAGGATAGCTATCCAAAGCCTCTAGCGCCCCCAGCGCCCACAGCGCCTACAGCGCCCGCCGCGCCTACAACGCCCGGGACGACCGCTATAACGCCTCCAGCGCTACCCCTAGAGAGCCTAAGCTCTAGCGCCCCTAATAAGGGTGCTATCGAAAAACCGTTTTTAGATTCGGATTCTTTAATCGACCCTAATTCTATAGATATCAATGATTTTAATTTATCTTCTTTCGTTAAGGAGATATGCTTCAAGGCATAACAAAAGGCTAAATCATCTAATAACAACGATCCGGATACCCCTAAGACCTGGAAACAAGCATTAAAAAGCAAGGATAGCCAAAAATGGGTTAATGCTACTTTTAGCGAATTTAAGCAGCTACTAGCTGCTAGAACTTTTAAATTTATAGGGATAGACTAAATTCCTAAGGGCCGAAAAGTTCTAAAGAATAGGCTTGTTTATAAGCTTAAAAAGGATAAAGAAAATAATCCTATAAAACACAAGGCCTAACTCGTTACAAAAGGCTTTATGCAGATAGAAGGTCAAGATTATATCGAAACCTATACTGCAACTAGCATCCCCCCTAGTTAGCGGATATTACTAGCCCTAGCGGCTTGTAATAACTAGGAAGTTAAATAGGTTAACTTTATAGGGGCCTTCCTAAATAGCTTGCTAAAAGAAGCTATCTACATATAGATCCCTAATGGATTCGTTGAATTTGCCAAAGCTACTACGCCTGAGATAGCTAAATTACTTAAAAAATACGGCTATAATCCCTCTTAAAAGCAGGTTATTTTCCTATAGAAAGCTTTATATAGATTAAAATAGAGCTCTAGAGAGTGGCAGCAGGCCCTAAAGGAACTTCTTCAAAAATTAGGCTTCCACCCCCTTATATCTAACCCGGCTGTCTTCTTTAACCTAACTACATCTACATATATAGCGACTTATGTAGATAACTGTCTTCTAATAGGACCGGATCTAGCTTATATTAATAAGCTAAAGAAGCTATTATATAAAGCTTATCCTATAGAAGATTGTGGGCCAGCCGAATTTTTCCTAGGCGTTTAAATCACTAGAAATCGAAAGAAAGGGACCCTAACTATCCACCAGTCCTAGTACATTTCTAAAGCCCTAGAAAGATTCAACATGAAAGATGCTAGGCCTGCTAAAATTCCCCTACAACCCGGAATTATAAAGCAGGCAGCCTACCTAACTAAACCTCTTTCCCCCTCCGATCATAAGCTTTATTAAAGTATTATAGGGACTATTATGTACTTAATGCTCCTTACAAGACCTGATATTACCTTTCCGGTTCAGTGGCTTTTAATAGCGTTAGCTAAGCCTTATATAGAGCACTTAAATGCTGCTAAATATCTACTTAGATACCTTCTAGGCTCTATGAGTTACTCTATAACTTATAGAAGGTCTAAGAACGCTAAAGCTTCTGTAACCCTTATTAGCTTCTATGATAGCGACTTCGCGGGAGATAAGTCCTCTAAATTAACCTATGCTTATCTCTATAAGCTAGCTAAAGGACCTATTAGCTAGAAATTAAAGAAAGCAACTACAATAGCTTTATCGACATTAGAGGCCGAATCAGATACTCTATGTGAAGCTATTAGGGAGCTAGAGTGGCTCTATGGCCTTTTTAAGGAAATTAAGCTGCCTATAGCACCTCCCGTTCCGATTTTTAGTGATAACTAAGGCGCTATAACGACCGCTAATAACCCTGCTCTTCACAGTAGAACAAAGCATACCCTGCTAAAATTTAACTATACCAGAGAGAAGGTATAGAAGGGTATAGCTAAGGTTATCTACATTAATACTAAAGAGATGCCTGCAGATGGCTTAACTAAGCCCCTGCCTAACGATAAATTTCAACAATTTATTTAACTATTAGGTCTTACGAACACAAAGGCCTAGTTTTAAAGAAAAAACAACTAAAAAGTCGAAAAATCTTAAAATCAACAAAAACACTGGAATTCCGTTGAAAAGTTATTGATTTTAGTTGAAAAGTTATTGGATTTATTATTGAATTTGTTAAAATTATGCTATTTATAGCACTATTTTATAGGCCCACTAGTTGCCTAGTTGCGTTGTTGCAACGTTGGTTACAAGGCGTTGCCTGCAGCGTTGTTGGCTGCGGCCAGCTTTGGCTGTGACCTGCGTTCACAACCAACCCACAGGCTTGTATAACTAAGCCGACTAGGCTACCCTATAGGGAAGCTAAAATCGACTGTAACTAGGGAACTAGTAGTTGTATAAAAGGCTGACTTATACTATTCGAATCCTTGATTTTTTCTGGATTTAATGATGTATTTTATTTATAGGGTTGCTTATTAGATTGCTTAGTTGGTGCACGTGGGTGGCTAGATTGTATGGTCGTGAGTTGATTTTTTACTTTTCACATATAAATAAATTTTGCGGAAAATAAAAAATAGCTCCTAAGGCCTGGCTAGCGACCCCCTTCCGTCGATACGGTCGGTAGGTCTATGAGGGGACTCAGAAAATCCTCTTATTGCTCGTTAGATCGTTTGTCTAGCTGAAATCTACTATATTTAACTATTAAAGCTCTATATCTTAAAGAATCGTTGTATTATAGTGAATCTAGAAGCCGCTGCGTTAGAATCTACTAGGGAGGTCTTCCTATCCCTCTAGCTAGATTCCCCTTCTATTTTCAATAGAATTTATAGTTAACTTAGATATCTATTAAAGAGCTAAGTTCAGGTATCGAATTAGTTACCTTATACTTTTCTAGAGGGAGTGTTAAAATTATGCTATTTATAGCACTATTTTATAGGCCTACTAGTTGCCTAGTTGCGTTGTTGCAACGTTGGTTGCGAGGCGTTGCCTGCAGCGTTGTTGGCCGTGGCCAGCAGCTTTGGCTGTGACCTGCGTTCCTGCACACAACCAACCCATAGGCTTGTATAACTAAGCCGACTAGGCTACCCTATAGGGAAGCTAAAATTGACTGTAACTAGGGAACTAGTAGTTATATAAAAGGCTGACTTATACTATTCGAATCCTTGATTTTTTCTGGATTTAATGATGTATTTTATTTATAGGGTTGCTTATTAGATTGCTTAGTTGGTGCACGTGGGTGGCTAGATTGTATGGTCGTGAGTTGATTTTTTACTTTTTATATATAAATGAATTTTGTGGAAAATAAAAAATAGCTCCTAAGGCCTGGCTAGCAACCCCCTTCTATTAATATAGTTAGTAGGTCTATAAGGGGACTTAGAAAATCCTCTTATTACTTATTAGATTGTTTGTCTAGCTAGAAATCTACTATATTTAACTATTAACACCCTATATCTTAAAGAATCATTGTATTATAGTGAATCTAGAAGCCGCCGCGTTAAATCTACTAGGGAGGTCTTCCTATCCCTCTAGTATAGATTCCCTTCTATTTTTAATAACTTCCTTAATTACTTCTTTAAGGACCTATAAGAGGGCCTCCTTTATAGTGTAAATATTACTATTATTATTATAGTTTATCTATTTATATTTAGTTTAGACGCGGTTTACTATCTAGAGGGTAAGGGCTTTATAGGCTTACTAGGCTTTAGTTATTTTATTACTAGGGATAAGTCTAGTGATTACTTTATAGTATTCTAACTCTTCTAGATAATTAAACTAGTTCTAACTCTCTAGAGGTCTATTACTATTCTCTTAGATAGTAAATTATCCTATACTAGTATTAGGGTAGTGGTAGCTCTATGCTAACCCCCCTATTCCTTTATTAATTACTATTAGTATCTTATTCTTACACCTACCTCTAGCTCTATTACTATGCGATATTATAGAAGGGGGTAATTAAATAAGGCAATTTTAAATATTATGTTTTCTTGTGTTTTAGAGACATTCCTGGACCTTTAGGTCGGTGTGGAAAAGTGTATAAAGGTTATAGCTATAGTTAATTCTCTAGCTAAGGTTAGGAATAAAGAGATAGAATACTTTATAGAGAGATACTACTAGAGTATAGCTAAGGTTAGAAATAGAATAGAATAGCTAGTAATTAGAGCTATAGTTACTAATACTAGGTAAGAATAATAAGAGATAAGAAGGAAAACCCTAACTATAGAATAAGAGATAAGAAGGAAAACCCTAACTATAGCTAGGAACTACTTTAAATAATAAGGTAGTAATTATTAAGGATTATAGGACTTAAGGGATAAACTTAAGAACTATAGGACTTAAATACACTAGCTAGAATAATAAGGAAGAGAATAGATTATCTAAAGATAATAGGAATAGAACCCTTATAAGGAACCTAGAATAACCTAAATAAGGAATAAATAAGAGGATAAACTATAGGACCCCCTATTTTTAGACTTAGTAGAATGCTAATTATTCCCCTAGAGGAGAAGATATAACCTAGATAACCTTAGATAGTGGGATTATTCTAGGACCTTATAGAAGCTATAGAATAGCGTCTAAGGCTAGGAAACTTAACCTAGTAGTTAGTATTTACTAGACTTATTCTATTAGATAGGAGCGCTTAAGAGGCCTTAGTTAAATAAAGTATTTAGTTAACCTTTTTATTACTATCTTTATTATAATAAAGCGATAAATAACTATAAGGATTAGATTAATAGGTAGTTAGCCGCGTATAGTTAATAAGGTAGCTAGCATAGGATAGCGTAATACCTATAGACTAGGGGCTAACCTTAGCCCTTTATGGATCTAGCTAAGATACCTCTTGTTAAAATTATGCTATTTATAGCACTATTTTATAGGCCCACTAGTTGCCTAGTTGCGTTGTTGTAACGTTGGTTACAAGGCGTTGCTTGCAGCGTTGCCTGCAGCTTTGGCTGTGATCTACGTTCCCGCACACAACCAACCCACAGGCTTGTATGACTAAGCCGACTAGGCTACCCTATAGGGAAGCTAAAATTGACTGTAACTAGGGAACTAGTAGTTATATAAAAGGCTGACTTATACTGTTCGAATCCTTAATTTTTTCCGGATTTAATGATGTATTTTATTTATAGGGTTGCTTATTAGATTGCTTAGTTAGTGCACGTGGGTGGCTAGATTGTATGGTTGTGAGTTGATTTTTTACTTTTCCTATATAAATAAATTTTGTAGAAAATAAAAAGTAGCTCCTAAGACCTAGCTAGCAACCCCCTTCTGTTAATACGGTTAGTAGGTCTATAAGGGGACTTAGAAAATCCTCTCATTGCTCGTCAGATCGTTCGTCTAGCTGAAATCTACTATATTTAACTATTAAAGCTCTATATCTTAAAGAATCATCGTATTATAGTGAATCTAGAAGCCGCCGCGTTGGAATCTACTAGGGAGGTCTTCCTATCCCTCTAGCTAGATTCCCCTTCCATTTTTAATAGGTTATAAGCCCGGAAGGCCTATAAGATTACTACATTACTGCGTTATTCTACTGCGATTAGTGCTTGATTTTGGGTACTAGTTACTCTCTACTAGACCTGTGGGCTCTTAGATTACGAAGGAAACCGCTAGTTGAAGCTTTTATCTACTAGCTCTACGCATTGCAACGCCAGACCCTTGGTGTTGAAGTTTATTTACAGCCGCACCTGCAACCACCACATTGCAACCGTAACTATCTAGTTATAACCACAACCTCTTTTAGTGATTCTATTCACTGCCGCGACTGTTATATTTGATATTATCTACTCTGTAGATACGCTGCATTTCTTTTAAATCATTGAACATCTAGTATATCTATACTAGGCTTTTTGACCTATTGCACTACGTTGCATGCACTATACACTACGTTACGTTGCGTTGTAGCTTCTGCAATACCTATTACCTACAATCCTATTTTTAGTGTTGAGAAAATTTTCGCAGAGAATCTTCTCCGGTCCGTTTCTGCCCGCGCATACCGCAGACCCACTTTTAGACCTTGAGGGGCACCCTTTTAAACAGCCCCACCGCACAATTTGCGTGCGCAGCCCGGTTGCACCACAACCTAGCTTCTAGCGCGCGTTATTTGTAACAGGAAGAAATTTGGAGATCTTACATAGGATATCTTTTGAGATCCTAGGGAACTTTTAGAGATGGCACCACTGAGTTATAATAAGGGTAAGGGACCTGCTGCAGGCCCTTCTTCTAGCCCTCCTAGGGACCCTGATAGGATGGAAATAGAAGGTCTGGCTGTTTAAGCTAGTGCTTTTCAACAACAGATGCAAAGCTAAATTGAACAACAAGGCAAGACCTTAACTGATTTTATTAAGCATACTGAGTTAAATCGTCTAAAAAACGAGGCTAGCATTAAAGATCTATTAGATAAATTAACGCAAACCATGACTGCTATGTAAGGTCTTTAGGATTCTACTAAGCTAAGGGAAGAAAATACTAAAGCTCCGGTAGAAGACCTAGCCGCTAATTCTGCAAGTTTACCTTCTAGTAACTTACAAGCTGCCTTTAATACAGGGGCTATTAAGGAACTAAATAAGAAGGTTCACTCTATTCCTAAGGGAGCTAAGCTAAAAGGTCCTGAAAATTATGATCAGTGGAAGCAAGCCCTGAGCATTTAATTTAGAGCCCTAGGATTACCTGAATTTATAGATAATCCTAGCTTAGTAGGCCATCTAGCTAACTGTGATTAAGCTATTCTTTTGATGATATTAAGAGATAGCTGTCAACCAGGACCGCAGGCAGCTATATGTTAGCAAAAATCCCCCGAAGAAGCCTATAAAGTCCTTATTAGGCAATATTCGCAGAGTGCTGAAATCCAGCGAGGTACGCTATACGCTAGCTACCACTCCCTAAATTTTTTAAATTATAAGGGATCTTTAGAGGCTTTTAATGCTGATTTTAATAATTTACTAGCTAGACTACAGCTTTGTAGTGTAGAGATCGCTCCTATAGATCAAGTAAATCATTATATTAACGCATTAAAGCAGACCTTTCCTAGCTGGGCTGAGAGATAAAGATTTACTATCAGAGCTACTAGGGCATAAGGGCTGCCTGTAAATACCTTAAATTTACAGTTCCTTATAGCGGATTTATTAGAAGAACAGAGGGATAAAACCTCTCCTGTGGCTAAAGCTCTTAGCTATAAGGCTTCTAATAATAAGGGAAATTCTAAGGACAAGGAAAAGAAATCTTCTAATCCTAAGACTAAGAAGGACTCTACTAACGCCACTAAAGAGCAGGATAAGAAGGATTCAAACCCTTCTAAAGCCTCTAGGAAGAAAAAGCAGAAGAAGAAGAGTGGCAACGGGGATAATAAAGGAAAAGAAGCTGCTTTTGCGTTAGGCTATAGCCTAGCCACGGGATACGTTAAAGAACTAGATTCTAGCGAGTCTAGCAGCGAGGATAGTAGTAATTCTGAATCTGATTTAGATACTTCTAGTGCTACTAGTGACACTACTACCAAGCCTACTTTTAGCTACTCTAACGATGTAGTTAAAAACTCCCTTCTATACAATACAGGTTCTTCTTGTCACATTTGTAATAATAGGGCTTTCTTTAGGGACTTTAAGCCTCTTAAGAAAGGTCAAACCGGCCCTATAATTACAGCAGGAGGACCTATCTATCCTAAAGGAAGAGGCACCGCTGTTTTTAACGTTCTAGTCAAGAAAAATCCACCAGAATATAGGCCTTTAGCTCTGTTAGATGCCCTATATTTCCCCGGTATAGATACCAACCTAGTTAGCGGTTTATCCCACTATCTTAAGGGAGGTTATCTAGCTAAAGATCAGCTTTTCCTAGCCGATAAAAGCCCCTATGGGTTATTAGAACCTACTAAACACGGCTTCTTTTTGCAGATTAAGGGGCAAGCTACTCCTAAGATCTGCAAGCATTTAACCCACCTCTCCTTTATAGGCTCTTAATATTGCAACCAATAATAAAGCCAACAAAGAGCCTATAAGACCGAATTAGGGTTCTCCTACCCTATAGAGGTTCAAATTCCGCAGCCAGCATTTAATCCCAAGGAATATCAACGAATCGAAGAATTAGACTCCGAAGACGAAGATTTAGCCCTATATCCCACCGAAGCTCCTCCTAGTTAGGCATCTTCTATAGGGGGTTTAGAAGGTCCATACCCTAATAACTTAGGTAATAATAGTGGCCGTCTACTGCCCCCAGAGGCCTGTGATTCTTAAGAGGCCTGGCAACAGAGGGAGCTAGGGGATAATAGCTCTAAAAAGCTAGATTCTAGTTATAAGAAATTACTAGATTTAGCCCTTCTTTAGCACATTTGATTAGGCTACATTGGCCTCCCTTTACTTAAGAAATCTTTGAAATTAGCTAAAGGGATCCCTGATTTTTCCGCCGTTAAAGACAAGGATTTTAACTACATAGCCTATATGCAATTAAAGGCTATTAGAAGACCTACTAAAAGACCTATTCAGGACCCCCCTAGGGTTTTAGATATCCTAGAGGGAGATACGGTTAAAATCAAACCTATACCACACAATAAGAAGGCCCTAGTCCTTATACTTATTAATCAAAAATCCCAGTATAAATAGTGCTTTTTATTAGCTAATAAAGAAGGTCAGACCCTTTATAATGCTATTAAGGGCTTCTTTAAGGCCCTGAAAAACCGATATAATACATATCCTAGGCACCTTCACTTCGACGGAGGTACTGAAATCAACAACGAACTTCAGTCTTAGTTATCTTCTAAAGGAATTTGCTTTAGCATCTCTTGCCCCTATATTTATAAACAGAATAGGCTAGTTAAGAGGGCTATTAGGGTTATCCTAGACCAGCTTAGAGCTACACTTCAGTGGTCTAAGCTACCTTTATATCTATGGTCTTATATCCTTCCAGCTATAGTGGACTTAGTTAACATTACCGCCAATATAACTAAGCCCCTAACCCCTAAGTAGCTATTTCTAGCTAATTTAGAGCCTAAGACTATCTATAAGCCTGATTTCTCGAAAATTAGGGCTATAGGGTCTTATTACGAGGTTCTAATACCTCCGGAGCAGAGATTAAAGCTTTAGAAGCTAGCCCCTAGGACTATCCCTAGCTAGCTGCTTGCTACTCTAGGTTCCAGTGTCTATCTTATTTATATACCCTCTAAAAGGTTAGTCATTAAGACTAGCTTTATTAAGATTATAGAGGATATAGGCTCTATAGGGTCCCCTAAGCCTTTAGGGAGCTATCCTTTAGAGGGAGAAGCCGATATCTCACGAGATCTAGAGGTTCAGGATAGCTATCTAAAGCCTCTAGCGCCCCCAGCGCCCACAGCGCCTACAGCGCCCGCCGCGCCTACAACGCCCGGGACAACCGCTGTAACGCCTCTAGCGCTACCCCTAGAGAGCCTAAGCTCTAGCGCCCCTAATAAGGGTGCTATTGAAAAACCGTTTTTAGATTCGGATTCTCTAATTAACCCTGATTCTATGGATATTAATGATTTTAACCTATCTTCCTTTGTTAAGGAGATATGCTTTAAGGCATAATAAAAGGCTAAATCGTTAGCTAATAACAATAATAATTTAGATACACCTAAGACATAGAAGTAAGCTTTAAAAAGCAAGGATAGCTAAAAATAGGTTAATGCTACCTTTAGCGAATTTAAGCAGCTACTAGCTACTAGAACTTTTAAATTTATAGGGATAGACTAGATTCCTAAGGGCTAAAAAGTTCTTAAAAATAGGCTTGTCTATAAGCTTAAAAAGGATAAAGAAAATAATCCTATAAAACACAAGGCCTGACTCGTTGCAAAAGGCTTTATGCAGATAGAAGGTCAAGATTATATTGAAACCTATGCTACAACTAGCATCCCCCCTAGTTAGCGGATATTACTAGCCCTAGCGGCTTGTAATGACTGGGAAGTTGAATAGGTTAACTTTATAGGGGCCTTCCTAAATAGCTTGCTAAAAGAAGCTATCTACATGCAGATCCCTAATGGATTCGTTGAATTTGCTGAAGCTACTACGCCTAAGATAGCTAAATTACTCAAAAAATACAGCTATAATCCCTCTTAAAAGCAGGTTATTTTCCTATAGAAAGCTTTATATAGATTAAAACAGAGCTCTAGAGAGTGGCAGCAGGCCCTAAAGGAACTTCTTTAAAAATTAGGCTTCCACCCCCTTATATCTAACCCTGCTATCTTCTTCAACCTAACTATATCTACATATATAGCGACTTATATAGATAACTATCTTCTAATAGGACCGGATCTAGCTTATATTAATAGGCTAAAGAAGCTATTACACAAAGCTTATCCTATAGAAGATCATGGGCCAGCCGAATTCTTCCTAGGCGTTCAAATCACTAGAAATCGAAAGAAAGGGACCCTAACTATCCACCAGTCCTAGTACATTTCTGAAGCCCTAGAGAGATTCAACATGAAAGATACTAGGCCTGCTAAAATTCCCCTACAACCTAGAATTATAAAACAGGCAGCCTACCTAACTAAACCTCTTTCCTCCTCTGATCACAAGCTTTATTAGAGTATTATAGGGACTATTATGTACTTAATGCTCCTTACAAGGCCTAATATTGCCTTTCCGGTTCAGTGGCTTTTAATAGCGCTATCTAAGCCTTATATAGAGCACTTAAATACTGCTAAACATCTGCTTAGATACCTTCTAGGATCTATAAGTTATTCTATAACTTATAGAAGGTCTAAAAACGCTATTAAGGCTTCTGCAACCCTTATTAGCTTCTGTGATAGCGACTTCGCGGGAGATAAGTCCTCTAAATCAACCTATGCTTATCTCTATAAGCTAGCTAAAGGACCTATTAGCTAGAAATTAAAGAAAGCAACTACAATAGCTTTATCAACATTAGAGGCCGAATTAGATGCTCTATGTAAAGCTATTAGGGAGCTAGAGTGGCTCTATAGCCTTTTTAAGGAAATTAAGCTACCTATAGTACCTCTAGTCCTGATTTTTAGTGATAACTAAGGCGCTATTATAACCGCTAATAACCCTGCTCTTCATAGCAGAATAAAGCATACCCTGCTAAAATTTAACTACACTAGAGAAAAGGTTTAGAAGGGTATAGCTAAGGTTATCTATATAAATACTAAAGAGATGCCTGCAGATAGCTTAACTAAGCCCCTGCCTAACGATAAATTTCAACAATTTATTTAACTATTAGGTCTTACGAACACAAAGGCCTAGTTTTAAAGAAAAACAACTAAAAAGTTAAAAAACCTAAAATCAACAAAAACACTAGAATTCCGTTGAAAAGTTATTGATATTAGTTAAAAAGTTATTGGATTATTATTGGATTTATTATTGAATTTATTATTAACTTAGATATCTATTAAAGAGCTAAGTTTAGGTATTAAATTAGTTAACTCATACTTTTCTAGAGGGAGTGTTAAAATTATGCTATTTATAGCACTATTTTATAGGCCCACTAGTTGCCTAGTTGCGTTGTTGCAACGTTGGTTATAAGGCGTTGCTTGCAGCGTTGCCTGCAGCTTTAGCTATGATCTACGTTCCCGCACACAACCAACCCACAGGCTTGTATGACTAAGCTGACTAGGCTACCCTATAGGGAAGCTAAAATTAACTATAACTAGGGAACTAGTAGTTATATAAAAGGCTAACTTATACTATTCAAATCCTTAATTTTTTCCGGATTTAATAATGTATTTTATTTATAGGGTTGCTTATTAGATTGCTTAGTTAGTGCACGTGGGTGGCTAGATTGTATGGTTATGAGTCGATTTTTTACTTTTCCTATATAAATGAATTTTGCGGAAAATAAAAAGTAGCTCCTAAGACCCGGCTAGCGACCCCCTTCCGTTAATACGGTCAGTAGGTCTATAAGGGGACTTAGAAAATCCTCTCATTGCTCGTTAGATCGTTTGTCTAGCTAAAATCTACTATATTTAACTATCAAAGCTCTATATCTTGAAGAATCGTCGTATTATAGTGAATCTAGAAGCCGCCGCGTTGGAATCTACTAGGGAGGTCTTCCTATCCCTCTAGCTAGATTCCCCTTCCATTTTCAATACCTCTTAACTTTAAAAACCTAGGTTTACTAAGATAATTATACCACTATAGTTAGAGGGTAGGCGTATAGACTACCTGCTCTACTTTTCCCTACTTTTATCTCTATAATTTTGCTTATCTAACTTCCTAATTAGCTAGCACAGTGTGGGTGGTATAGGCGCACTGTGCTAGGTGTTAGATTAGCTTTAGAATTAGAAGGAGGGAAGGTACTAAGGTAATTATCACGAAGATTTAGGGAAACACCTAACTTAAGAAGTTTAGAATAAAGGAAGGAAAAAAGGAAGGTAGTAGATTATAAAATTACCCCTCCCTCTAGGCAGGGGACATGAAATTTCTTTTATAGACTTCTTCTTTTTTTTTTTTTATAGGTAGATAATAGGTAAGTAAGAAAACTTTATTATGGTAAGTTTTGAGTTTAACTTAACTAGAGAAATTATTATAACGTATTTCTATCCTCTCTACCCTTATTAAAAAATTCTCTCCTACCTATACTTAGGTGATTTTATTTTCTATCCCTAAACCTTCTATTTAATCCCTTTTATAATCTATTTACTACTTAAGACTTAATTATAGCTAGATCTAGACCTAGACTTTAACTCTAAATTAGAAAAAGACTTATTACTATTCTACCTAAGTCTAAAATTAGAGTTACTAATTATTTCTCTATTATAAGTAGAGGATATTTTACCTCTCTTCCTAACCTTATTTATCTAATCTCCTAAACTAAAAGAAGCTAGTAGTTCTAGATACCTTATTACTATAAATATTCCCCTACTACTAATAATATTATATAATATAAGGGGAATAACTTTCTCTAGTTATCTAAGGGATAGACTAGCCTAAGACTATATAGATTACTACTTAGCTATAGCTACTATAGCTTAAATTCTAGAATATACTAATACCCTAGTATATTATAACTTTACTTAGGGACTAAGAGGAAAAGCTATAACCTAGTATAAAGACTTAGACTATAAGGATTAAAGATAGGATATTCTTAAGAATAAGTTTATAAAGAAGTTTAAGAAACTAGATTCCCTCCTAAAGGTAGCTACTTAGTAGGAAGTATACTATTTTACTAGGGAAAGAGAAGAAACCTTAAATATATATATTTAAAGAGCTAAAAGTCTAGTATTAAAAGTAAGAGCTAAGGTAAGATAAGTTCTCTTTATAAACTTTATAATATATATAGTAAATAGAGATTTAGACCTTTACCTATAGGAAAGAGTAGTAAACTATTTATATATAACTAATAAATAGGCTTAGGGAATAGCTTTATAAGATCTTATTATATTAGACCTTAAAGTTATTTTATATAATTATTATTCTTTAGCTTCTAAGAAACTTACTTACCTTAGTAAGGATCTTAGAATACTAGACTATTTAGACCTAGTTTATATATAGATAGAAGAATAGGCTAAGAGAGATAAGTTAGCTTTAGAGGTATTAGCTAAAAGAGATAAATAAATAGTAGATCTTATTTATTAACTTAAGGTATTTAGAGTATAGGGAGTAGGTAAAATATCTAGGCTATATAGATAAACTAGATAGGGAAGGTATACTATTAATAATCCTCCTTAGTCTCCTAGAGTATCTTTATTAATAGTTAAGTTTAGATAGGGAGATAGATAGTATAATCTAGATTTCTTCTAGTGTTTCTTATATAGAGAATAAGGCTATATAGGGTATAATTATTTAAGAAAAGATAGATATTTGCCTAAAGATTTTAAATAATATTAGGATTAGTAGAATTATAAGGGATTATAAATAAAGAGAGACTAATAATAGGAACTAGATAATTCTAATTAAGCTAACTTTATTAGAGGTCTAGGAAGAGAAATAATTCTACTACCTAGTTTTATTCCTACCTAGGGATATTTAATACTAAATACCTCTATACTAAACTACTAATCCCTAAGCTATATCTATAAGGAGAATAAGATAGATTTTGCTTATACTATAACACTAGCTAATACTAAAGGGAAAGGACTAGAGCCTATATAAACTTAAGGCCTAGCTAGAAAGATCGCGAAATAAGTTAATAAGCCTAGTATAGTTATAGGTAAATAAGTATAATAATAAATTAAGGAGATCCTTAATATAGAAGATATAGATTAAACTTAGATCTAATTATCTCTAGATATAATATATTAGGTATAAGAAATAACTTTAGAAGAATTTAAGAGGTTATTACCTACCCTTAGACCTTACTTAGATAGAATTATAGGAGCTTCCTAGATTCCCTTAGCTTTAAATTTACCTAAGGATATAGTAATAAAAGATATACTAATAAAGGAAGTTCCTCCCCTAAAATAAAGATTAGAGTTAGAGAAGATTAGAGTAACTAAAGAATATTAAGTTTTACTATTTAATCTAGGAAAATACCTTAGAAATATAATAGTTTCTATAAGTATACTCTAGCTCCTTTAGTTAGCCCTAATTATTTATTAATAGTTAAGCTATTTAATATAGTATTAGAAGAAAATAAAGAGTAAGGGGGTAAAGTCTATAATTATAAATCTTATTAAGCCCTTTAAGGAGGTAGTTTAGCTAACCTTTAAGTCTAATACTACTATAGGATTAGTAAATACTATAATTACTTAAAATAATATTATAAAACCTAAGGGAGATATAGTAATAATATTAGAGTATATTATAATATATATTAAGGGAGTTTAATATAACTTAGTCCTAATTAATAGAGGATCTAATATAGAACTAGTTAGTAAAAGCTACCTAGTAAAATATAGGTTCTTAGTAGTCTAACTTTAGAAGAGGAGAGTTATTTAGATAGTAAATAATACTAAATATCTAATTATATTATATTCCTATCTATAGGTAGTTACTAGGGGAATCCTAGTACTTATAAAGTTCTATATTATACTAGTTTAGTAAGACTAGGATATATTACTAGGTAAAGTCTAGCTAAGGAGAATAGAAGCTATAGAGTATTATATAGATAATAAGTTAGTTATTAAGGGAGTAAATAGGGTTACTTAGACTCTACTAATATACCTATACCTAGATCTATTCTAGAGACCTAATAAATATAGATAACTTCCTAAGAGAACTAGACCTAAGGAACCTATAGAGTTTATAGAGGATAACTAAGAAATTCTAGAAGAAGTTAAAGAGATATTAAGAGGAATAAATATATAGATATATAAATAGACTAGAGAAGGGAGCTTAAAAAAATAAAGACTATAAATAATATTACTAGTAATTATTTATAGGGATTATAGATTAATCTAGGACTACTAGATAAGGATAAAGAAATAAGCTATAAATAGGAGATAATTAAATCTTAGATATAATATATTTATTAGGAGAAGGGAATATTAGAGTAAGATATTACTAAAATTAAAAATAAGGAAATATTAGCTTAAATAGAGAGGGAAGAATAGGAAGTATTTATAAATAGTAAGAGAATAGAAATTAAAATAGAGAAAATAGGTATAAATAATGGATTAGGTAATATAGATAGGAATAATATAGTAATTAAGATAGATAATAAAACTTTAGTAGGAAGCTATAGATTAATATTAACCTCTAACACTATAGTCCTATAGAAACCGCTCTAGACCCTTAAAATAGATAGCTATACTAATAAGATTACTAATAAGATAGAAATAAAATAACTTACCTCCTACTCTTCTAATCTAGCGCTACTAGGATAAATAGCTAATAAGTAGAAGATTACTTAGAGTTAAATTAAACGCTAAAAAAAGGCATAGAAAAGGGAATATAATAAAAACACTATATATAGTATTATAAAAATAAACCCGCTAGACTAGATTAATAAAGAATAGGAAGAGAATAAGGGGTTATTAGACCTAAAGAATAGCAATAGGATAGGGTATCTAGACCTCCTAGATATACTATCTAGGTTATCCTAAATATTATAGTTAGATAGATATAAACTAGACACTAAAGGACACTAGGAAGACCTAAATTATATAGAAAAATAGAAAATAGAGGGGTCTCCCTTAGAAATTAGAAATCCCTATATAAATAAGAAGTTAGGCACCTTAGAGGGAGAAATTAGTGCTAGTAAATAGTATTCTATAGACTTAACTAATTTAATACCCCTAGAGAATAGTGCACTAGTGTGCACTATAGATAAAATAGGTATATAGGATAAGATAAGATAGGGTAGAGAGCTAATTAGTATAGAAAAATAGGAAATTAAGGGCTACCCCTTAAGATTCTAAAATCTCTATATAAATTAACTATTATTATCCTTAGACCCTAAAACTATTGTTTTATGGTTTAAGAATTCGCATATTACACTAGGAGATAGTGTAGGAGATAATAACTAATGTATAATAATTATGCGATTATATTATACTTTTAAGGAGTGCTTTATAGCTAGGTTAGAAGATATTTATACTATAGATTTTCTTAAATATTATATCCTACTAATCCTAGGAGTAAAGCCTAGTAAGCGTAAATAATTTAGGTACTTAGCTATATATTAGGATTTTTTAAAATAGGTCTTTCCTATAATAGAAAGAGTAGGAATTATATATTATAGAAACTCTAAATAGGTAGCGCCTATAATCTTTACTCTAAAGCTAGGATAGAAGGTTTTTTAAGTGGTTTATAACTACTAAGATATAAATAGTAAAACTATTAAGTTAGGTTACCTATATTATAATATAGAAGCTAACCTAGATTCTATCTATTATAGTCGCTCTTAGATTTTATTATAAACTAATGCTTTAAATAGGTTTTAGGCTATTAGCGTCTACCCCCCTAATAAACATAAAATAGCTTTCTTAGGGCTAAATAGAATGTATTATTATAATAATATAGCCTAAGGATTAATAGGATTACTAGCGACTTATATAAGATTTAGGGATATAACCTTTAGGCACCTATTTTTCTAAGATAGTACTAAAAGTAAATTAATTCTAGGGTATATAGAAGATTTATATACTTTATTTTCTATCTATATTAATAATTATTACTTAGGCTCTAAAACATAGGAAGATTATTTTAATTTCCTCTAGAAAAGGTACTTCCTAAGGATTATATAAGCTCTAATTAGGTTAAGTGGATATAAGACTACCTTATTTACTTCTAAAGTTAAATATATAGGATATTCTCTAGAAGATAGGAAAATAAGGCTAGTATATAAATATTATAATAGATTTACTAACTTAGCTAAGTAATTTAAAGAATAACCACCCTAGTCCTAGGATAAAGTACTTATACTTATTTACCTAATACTATTCCTATAGAAATTTATTCTAGGGAGATTAGATCTAGTGGTTACTATTAAAAAGGTTTTCTTTTATAAGATACCTAAGATAATAAGACTAGGAAACCTATTAATCTAGAAAGAGGAAGTCTTAAGAGAGAAACTAGAGTAGATACTAGAGGTATAATAAGTAATAGTAAAGATATATAAAAGTATCTAGGAAAACGCTACCTTTAGCGCTAGACTAGGAATATAATATTATATAGCTACTAATATATTAGATACTAGAATAGGAGGGGTCTTATTTTAGATAGAAGATATAGAACTAGGAATAAGTATTATAAATACTAACTTCTTAAAAGTATAAATTATTATATAGATATTATATTAGTTAGGAGGTGTAGAGAAATAATATTCTATACTAAAAAAGGAGATACTTATAATTATAGTAGGTTTAAAAGAAATAAGATAGTTATTAGATTACTCTCTATACTTATTAAAAGTATATATAGATTATAAAGGTATTATTAATTTAATAGTAAATATATTAGAGATATATAGAAAAGTAGCCTAGTAGGTAAATATACTTTAAGAATTAAATATAGAATATATTTACTAGCTAAATACCTTAAAGATTATAAAAATTATAGATAGAATATCTTAAATACTAGACTACTTAAGATTAGACCTAATTATAGTAAATAGAAGAATAGGAGTTAATATTATACTAGCTTTAGGAGATTAACCTATTTTAGTTTTAATAAATATTACTTTAGTTTTATTAGAGGGAGATAGTTTAGATAAGAATATAATAATAAAGTTATCCTAAGAACTTTATAAATAGTTTAAATTAATATAGTATAGAGAGATTCTATCCACTATAGTTTTTAGACACTAGACTATCCTAGTTAAATAGCGTAAACTTATCTAGTATTATTTATTAAAATACTAGATCTTTAACTAGATACTATATTATTTAGAGTCTAATAAATCTTTAGTAGAATATATACTATTAGCTAGTATACTAAAGAAGCTTTAAGAGGCCTATAATACTAGGGGCTATTTTAGAATAATAATTATAATATATAAACTATATAGAAGGTATTTTTAGCTAGATAGAAGTAAAGATATAGAATCTTATTATTAATTATATCTAGTATACTAATAAACTAGGATAAGAATACCTAGGGTAGATCTAAAGGTAGTTATAATACTAGAACTATAGGGACTAGTTATAATAGACTACCTTAGTCTAATTACACTAAGAGTAAAGAATAGAGATATATATATATTAATTACTATAGACTATATAATAAGGTTTATATTAGGATAATCCTATATTAAAGCTATAGGAGATTTAGTTATATAGGCCTAGGATAAAAGCTAGAGTCTAATATTTAGTTAGCTAAAGAGAATTTATTATAATAATAGATCTTATTTTAAGAACCTAATATTTTAAGCTACCTTAGAGAAATATAAAACTACTATAATATATAGGCTAGTTTCTTACCTATTCTTAATAGGATTAGCTAAATAAAATATAAGGCTTATTAAGGGATAGTTAATAAAATAGGCTATAGAAAAAGATAGAATCTCTCTAGATTCTTAGAATTAAGCTATCCTAAGTATTATAGTAATAATTAATAATAGATATATATTAAATATTAGGATAAGTCTAGTAATATTAATAATAAGATTTAAACTATTTATAAAACACTTAGGAGTTAATAAACTTAAATATATAGAGTTTAAGAACCTAGAAGTAAATAAGGAGGAACTAATTTAAGAAACTAATTTAAGGAACTTAGACTCCTAGGAGGAGAGAAGGAAGATAGTTTAGATATAGAAGGTAGAAAACTAAGATAATATAGTAAAGCCTAGATAAAGTTTTAAGGTAGGTAATCTTATATAGGAAAAAATAGATAAAAAGAATAAGTTAAAAGGGAAGTTTTATAAGACCTAGGGGAAACTATTAAGGGTTATCTAGAAGGTATTATTAGTAATATATAAGATTAAACTAATAGAAGGAGGGATAGTAAGGAAAATCTATTTAGATAACCTAAAACTTTATATTCTATACTAGGAGAAACTCTAGCTAGTAAGGCTAAATACTTAGGACCTAGTAGAATAGGGAATAATAAATTAGATAGATCTAGAGAAGGATAAAGTATTATAATAAGGGAATATAGTGTTAGGGTTAATACTATTAAGAAGTTAGGCTAGCCTATTAGGTAGAGATATAGCTTATATAACTAAAGGGGGAATCATAGTGGTAATAAGAGTAGAACCTAGTAGCTAGAGTAAAGAGTAATTAACCATCACCTTTACCTTAATCATTTTGGTACCGCTTCAGCCCTTCCCCCCAAATGTACAACAATGCGCCACTCCCCCAAAACATGCAGGGTTCATCTCCTAGGATGCATCTTCCCAAACTGGTTCCCTGCGATAACTTGAAATCGATGAATGCCCCAACACGTGCAAACTCATCCGGGATCTTCTTGTTCAACGTTGAAAAAGGCCAGAGGGATTCGTTATTCGAGTGAATCAATGTGTTGGAAAAGGTTCATCATAAAAGTCCCCCGTGGCGTCACTTCAGCGGGTTCATAGGCATTGCATCATTTTCTATAGCTAGTGGTGTTTCCAAGTATTGATCGGGAACATCATCGCCGTCAACTAGAAGCTGATATGTAGTGGGAGATTGCTCGCTCTTGAGCTGGACCACCCAGCCAATTTCCATTTCCGTTCCCAGAGACGTTCATCGCCCCCATCCCATACATTCGAGTGTGCTTCCTCCACTGTCGAGATTGCCGACTGAAATGGTAGTGAGATGGAAGGAACACCATCCTGGCAACGTGTCTGCAATTTGTGCATAATATAATCTCAATGTTCTCTCCACAAATCCGTCAAAGACGAGAGAGCCACCGCACGTCTGTAGTCAAATGACCACCACGTCGTCGATCCAAGAAGAGGAAAAAAAGAAAACCCCTCAACGCCGTGGGAAGCACGATATCATGGAGCTGGTCAATTCTCGTTTGATCGCTCTTCATGCTCCCAATCCTGCGCCCAGTCTTCTCGCCACGGTCTGGAAGACCCAGAAAAACAAATATGAAAAATAACGTATATCATGTATACAGCGAAAGGCCAGCGTGTATCGTCTTGTCCACCTTCGATGCTTCCGCGGAAAAGACGCCATCATGATTCTAAAACCCGATGCAACCTCCTGCTCAACAAGGCAGCCAATATCTTGATTTGCAAACCGATAATCATGTACAATGCCGCTTGCAGGATCCACCTCGTCTCATCTGTAGGAATAATGCTCGCCCGATGTTTGGTTTTGTTCGCCTGCTCTATTGGTGTCGTGGCTGCGATCATGTAAAAATCTCCCCAGTGGCACAAAAGTATGATGAAAATGAATCAACGTGAGAGCAAGTCGACATCTGGCCCAGCCGTGCTTACAAGGCTTCTATGCTTTGGTTCGGCATGGACATGGGGACAAATGTGTATGCTCAAAAAGGTGAGAGAAGTGGAGGAACGCCTCAATCCGACTGATGATCTTCAGATCCGGCTTCTGATCGCGCGTCGCCGCGGTGGACTTTTCGGTGTCTACGCAGATTAGACACGACGGAAAAGTGTCGTCCACAGCCTTCTACCTCGCAGGCAAATGCTGCTGGCTTGTCAGTACAAAGGGAAGGCAATTTTTTTTTTTTCACAAAAAACGGGCAGGCACAAAGCAGTCATGATACTTACGCTTCTCGCCGGTGTGGCTATACATGTGGGTTTGCAACGAGCTGGGTCGAGTGAAGCGCTTATCGCAAACCTTGCACTTGTGCTTCTTCTGAGTGCTCGACGAAACTTTGGAGCTGAACTGACCCATCATTGACTGGGGTGCCGGGGGGAGTTGAGAGCTCATCAAGCCCTGGGGCCTGGGCAATGTTCTGGAGTTGACGGATTCGATGTCTGACCCGGCCGCAGATGAATAATCCGAGACCGAATCGCCGTAGTATGAGCTCAAGTTACCGCTGGACGAAATGGAAGAGCTGGTCGAGTGGGTAGAAGGAAACCCGTATGAGTCAACGGATGAGCGATCGTGACGAGTACCGTAGATGTTGCGTGGGGTCTCTTGGCTCATGGCCAACATGCCATGACTGGCATCAAGTGCATCTGCGAAACTTCTCCGTTCATCTGCTTGCGAAGACGTTCTGCACGCGGCAAATTAGCGCTGCTTGCTTGCAAGTATGAGAAAGGAAGCCCCCCATCCTCAGTAGCCAGAGAGACGACGCGGAGGGGTAACAAAGAAGACCACCTACGGTTGAGGAAAGCCTCGTCTGGCAGAGTCTGCTTCGGAGCTGATGCCAAAGGGCGAGTGTCGTACAGGTGCCGCTGCATAACCGATGGTGTCGTAATGAGGAGCCGATCCGGGCGCGAAATGGCCATTGACGGGGGAGGCGGATGTGGCGTATGTAGGATTGCCATAGGCCGCAGATGTAGTCATGCGACTCAGGCCGAGAACGTCTGTCCAATGCCAAGTCAGCCACGGGGTTTCTCCATGGTATTACAAGAATGGCCGGTGGTGAATAACGTACCTGCTCCAGGAGGCAGTGAGCCATATGATGCCATAGATGATGCGCTGCCGATGCTGGCTCGGCCGGCGGGACCTTTGGCAGCCATCATACTGTGGCTCATACTAGGCTGGTGCTGGCTACCGACGAACAAAGGAGTACCAGCTGTTGAAGCTGTTTGTGGAGGAGAAGCAGACGATGACCAAGGGTTTGAGAAGGCTGGTGATTGGACATGGGGAGGATAGTCGAAGTTGAGGGGAGGCGCGAAACGCTGTTGCTGAGATGCGTCCAACGTCATGGTCATGATGATGATGATGATGATGATGATGATGATGATGATGACGATGATGATGACGATGATGATACCAGAACCCAAAAATGTAGACGACGAGAATATCTGCAGGGTGGGATATGTGAGAGCAAGATCGCGTTATCGTGGTCCAACGAGGTCGGCTAAGATGGCGTCGACGAGGATTTCCGCGAGATATCTCTGCATTCGACTCGACGACAGGCGGCGCATAGAATTGGTGCTGAGCGGAGGAGAATGAAGTCGGAGAGAAGGTTCGATGATCAGATGCAGGATCCCGACTAGACAAAAGCCAAGTCTGTAACACAAAATCAGAGACAACAAGATCCCGCCGTGGGATGGGGCATGTTTGTTGGAAAGCCAATGTGGGATCAGCGAAGTCTTAAGTGTCCACGGCTCTGAATTGGCGTGCGCAGTCCCAGTCTAAAGCAACAAGACTGGCGGGAGCACCAGTGGAGTTCCCCGTGTGTTTAGAGGCGAGCAAGGGTGTGTGATGTGTGACGACTTTTGGTAGAAGTGATCGACAGCCCCGGTGTCCCTTTTGAAAAGGCCGAGGTGACAGGGTTGAGACGATGAGGGAGGGTGGAGGGAGGGTGGCAGCAGCAAGAAGCGATCAGGGGGGGTGGGTGTGCTTTGGGACAGCCGGCGCAAGGCTAAGTAATAAGCGTGCGTGTCCTTTTGGGGTGGTGTGGAAGTGGATGCGGAATCGCGGGCAAGACAAGAGAGTGGATGCCGAATGGGTTCACCGCGAGGGAAGAGGGAAAGAGAGAGAGGTCATGCCCCATCTGCCAGGAATCTGACTAACGGTCATGCCATGTGCGGTGTACAATGTGCTGCACTGTGCTCACCGTGAGAGCAACATTCATGCCATGTGCGGTGTCCAATGTGCTGCACTGTGCTCGCCGTACGGAGAGTCCGTCCTGGGCCAACGGCGCGCGATGAGTGGATTCGCAAGCTGTGGAAAAGGAGTGAGTGCAAGTGCAGCCGCGGGGGTCGCTGTGGTGATTAGGTGGTTGGATGGCCGTTATGTCGCATGTTTGGGGAGCCGTCCGTCAATGGACAATTTATGTCAGCCGGGCTTGTTGCTTGCTGATGATTTGGAGGGAGAGAGAGCAGCACGAGCAATGAATGCTTTTGTGAGGAGAACCTGCCCAGTATTACCTACCGTAAGATGATGTCGACTTGCAGACACAATCACGAGCCTTTCTTTGGCTTGCGATTGGAGAAAAGGGTGGGGGGTACACACGATTGCTGTTCTGGGTTTGTATTCGTCCGCAGTCGGTACTCCGTAATCCGTACGGGTTACATGTACGGACTACTCCGCATGTACACTTTTCTTGTCTGGGGCGCCACCCTTGTTTTACCAACTTTGGAACTCTGGAGTAATTCACTGACAGCATGGCGTAGCATAGTAAGTAGCACCTGGAGCAAGGACGGGAGTTTCGCGTCCTAAGTAGGCTTTGCAAAACTCAGTATCACAGGCGAGTGCTGGCTATATCACTACATAGACAATCCAAGTACGGAGTACGGAGTACTGATTTCAAGTATAATGTACTCCTTAGTTCCACGGCACTTTTGGCGAACCCCAGCAAGTCGTGGAAAACGGGGTCTTCTGGCCCATGCACTTTAGTGGGCCACGCACTGGGGGCATGGCAGGATGAACTGGGAGCACGGGGCAGCCAGTGGCACCGCGGTGAGCCTGGAGGACTGGGAGAGGGGCGCCGGGGATATCAGACCCCAAAACAGAAGAAAAAAACAGCACCATGAGTGCTAGATTGTACAAGCAAAATGCCCGTGGGATGTGAAACGTTAACAGAGCCGCTAGCCTTGAGCGCGAGTCCTGCATCAAGCTCCATGCACGGAGTATGTAACATCTCCTTGGAGACGATAAGGCTTCACAGAGGTAGGTGCCCCACAGCAGCCCCCCCCCCTCCCCCGGGACCTCGAGTACCCTGTAGCTCTTTGTAATTCCAACAACTTGTCAGTACTCCGTGCTTTTTGAAGAAATCGGTATTGCTAACGATACCCAGCCAGTGACATGATTATGTGAATGGAGGCTTGGCTTGAGTGCTCCGCGCTGGTGCTTCCATTTTACAGGGCAAAGCCTTTTGGTAGTCATGAACCAATGTTGGTCGCAGCATGGTTGGACCAGACGGCGCAGTGGCAGACGACGCAGAGTCAGCAGCCAGGGCGGGCGGGGGTTGGCTAATGACCCCCCGCAGTTGAGACACACATGATTGTACGCATCCAACTATTAGGAAAGGATTTAGTAGCGGTTAGTTAGGACCATGGACGGGGGCCACCTCCCTGTAGCTGTGACATCACTGGGCGATGGGGGTGGTGCCACTGACAAGTTACAACAGGCATTGGGATTCTGTTTACCATGACGCGCATCATTTCAGGCCATGCTGGTGTCTAAAATATAACCATTGCCTCGGTAGCCAACGTCCATCACGGCGCAGCGCCTCTGGCTCCCGACCTGGCGACGGTATGTACATGTATGGCGTCGACGGCGGTGTCATCCAGACACCGCCTCCAGATGTCCAGACGGATGGACGGGACGGGAAACCCACTGTGCAGGACTCGGCCGGTCGTGACTGGGCTGGGCGGCGATGCGACTCCACCTGGACCCCATAACGCCAACAACCAACAGCCACCCCACCACTCAGGTCGTTCCCTCCGTCATCAATACAAACATGTTGCATGTAGTTATGTAGTTCGAAAAGGTACACAAAATATCTTTTATTTTTAAAACTTCTCGTCGATCAAGAATGACCCGTCAACTGTTTATATCCAAAGCAAAAGGCTCCTGCTGATCTACGACTTCTCTGGCCGGACTGAAAGCTGTCTGTCTGTCTGTCTGTCTGTCTGCTACGTACACATCCCAATCTCTATCACTCCGCCGGAACAACACCAGCCGATAACGTGACATCATGGCGACGGACCATGCCCAATAAGTACTTCTGAAACGCGCTAATCTGGGGTTGAAGCCCCGCTCTGGGACGCCAACTCATGCGTGGCCGAATTTGTGCGTGGCCGCCACATACCTTGGAAAGAGCGACTTGGCGAACCTGTCGAACATGTCGTGCCATTTCATCAACAAGTGCGGATAAATGAGCGCGGCGTGTGGATCTTGCTCTCCTCTGGTCGAGGCAGCGCTGCACATCCCATCATCCGAGTATTCTCCCCTTCAGAGCTCGTTTTTTACGGGTAACAGGTAACAGCCAAACTTCATGAAGACGATGCGCCATCGTTCCTATCACGTGAAGCACGTCCGAACTTGATGACGACCTAGCTACATTGTAATATCCCCAACCCAGCAACCTTGTGCGCCAGGTGGCTTTTGCTTACTAGATGGCGTTCAATTGCAGATGAATTAATTTACCATTTCTGCCAAGTGTGTGGGGTGGACATCTCATATGCGGTGGGGCAAGCGCCCCCCATCCCTCTATTATGTTGTAGTACATTATTATTGCTGGACTTGGCTCACTCCGGGATGCATTCTGCCGTTCGACACGGTAACTATTATGGAAAGGTGCCTTAAAAACAAGCACAGGGTAGGTAGGTGTCTGGTTCTCTCACGGGCAAGAACTGCTCGGCGCGGGCTGACCAAGGCCCCGACGGAATGGACACATATTCTGGGGCCCCAGAAAGGATCTTACGGATCTCATCGAGTTTCGCACCGTGGCATGCCTATTTGCCCACAGATTTCACATCTTGCAGCAATCTGGAACAGGTCCTGTTTTCGTCAAGATCGTCACCGGTTTGATCTGGTTTCGTTGTGAGATCTTGCGCATCTCCCGACGGGACAAAAAGTACAAAGTCTTGGCGGTATATGTAAAAACGAGACTAATCGGCCGTCTATTATGAGCCAACATGATTAAACTTTCCCCTAAGGGTGTGATCCAGGTAGGCGCAGTCGTTTAAAAGCTGGCGCACTCAAGACCCCCGTAGGTACAAGCTAGCTGTGGATATAGGTTGAGAGATTACTTTGTACAAAAATGACGAATTTTAAACGACTGCGCTTACGTGGATCACACCCTAATATCTGCTGGGCAGCTCTTGTTGGACGGACGGCCAAGTCTCACACAGAGTTTCCTACATTATGTACACCTTGAAGCCGCACGCCGGTCTATCATCGTGTAGACAAACATGGCTGGGTCTGTGTAGCGACGGCAATGTCGAAAAATGGAATGCCTCCAAGGACCTTTGCTGTCTACATGATACGTCTTCGAGTCTCGCCCTCCATCCATCCAACCCGCTGGTCTTGACTCAAATCCTGCGAGGAGTACTCACGTGACACACATGGTTCCACGCGTGCCAGAGAGTACCGCACGAATCACCATGCTGGATTCAGGAACAAAAAAAGCTTCTTTCTGTTCTTATCGCTCAATAACAACCCAAGCCGCAGAATGAATCGCCGAGACAATGGCGGCGCCTCACGCCTCTGGTGGAAATCGTGCCATTACTCGGCACAGCCGAGGGAATGAATGGATGATGATGCATACGCCCGCAACTGCGCGGTGCATTCGTTCCCGACCCCCAGGCCTTTTTTGTGATGATGTGTTGTTTCATGGATTGAGTGTCGGTTGATTGCTGCAGCTGCACCAGGCTTCCAACGCCGTGAAAACACAATACATAGTGACGAAACTCGGTCGAGGTTTGTTTGTGTGCCTGTTCCTTGCCTTTGACACTAGCGCAAGACGTGGCTTTGATGGTGTTTCGCGGGATGCCACTCTTGTATTTTCCCGTTCTCGAAAAGGTGGCGCACATCCAGCCGGAATGTGAGCCAGGTCATGGGGGTTTTCCCAAGTCGAACCGATCTCGAGAACAAGTCCAAAAGTGGGCTGGCGTCTTTTCAACGTCCTCTGACTCCTCTCCGCAGATATGAAGCAGAGCAACAACAATACTTCTTGCCGTGCCTCACTCAACATCCTCCGGGGGAAGGTTTTCAGAAACAAGATACCCGGGGTCCCCTCCCTCCTGCGCCGTTCTCCTGGGAATCAACAACACAACCTAGCTGAAATGCAAAACAAGTTCAAGGGGGGGGGGATGGACATTCACTCGAACGCAAAAAAAGCTTGAACAGGGTCAATTTGTTCACAGCGAGACTTTGTTCCCTTCCCACAATCTCGTCCCGCAAATCCCCCTCCCTCTACACCGACGCAATTACCCGCATTACTAGCAGCACGCGAGGCAGTAAACACAGAACCGCACGGAGTGGTGACGGGAGAGGATAAAATAAAGGTAAAAATAAAGCTCTTGGGCTTCTATCTCGCCCCGAAGAGAATAATCAAGACACATGTCAACGAAGGACGTGCATAAGAAGGAGGCGTGTGAGACATTCTACCAACGGAAAGAAGGGGAACAGAACACAAGTGACATCTCGAGCCTGACACAGCTGAGACAACAAGGAAGAATAGGAAAGAAAAGGGGTGGGGCCGCTCATACACGCCCCGGCTCACTAATCACTTGCCGGCATGACAAGGAGAGAAACAAAACTTTTGTTCTCGTGGGGGAATGGAAACAGCGAGGCGCGCTGTTTTTATTTCGGCAGATCAATCTGTGTCTCTCTTGAAAAGCCATGGCATTCCCCGGAACATAATTCATGACGTAGATGGGGAGTCCTGCGATGGAACATACATACGGAGGCTTGGGCCTTTTCACCCTTGGATGTTTCGTCCGTCTCAGCAAGCGAGCGAATTTGTATTCGCATCGACAACGTTTTTCATTCTGAACGGGTGCGTGAGAATTAGAAGCATGTGGCCCGTGGGGAAGGTGAGGAGATTTCAACGTGAAAAGTGGTTCGTCCCTTCCTGGTTGCGCTGACGACGGGAATGACCGTGAACAAGACACGCTAATATGCAAAAATCACCAATCTTCAAATCTGATATTCGCTCGCAAAAAGGCCACATCATCACGGCAACCGTGCTTCGGCAGTCCTGACAAATACGATGGGTGGGATGCTATTTTGAACAAAGTGATACATACAATTCTGGCCATGTGGCAAGAAACGCCTCTTGCCAATGCTCTTGCAACCCAAGACTCTTTTTCCTTTCTCTATCTGGAAAACCCCTTCTCTACAATCCATTACAGGTATAAATCTCATGAAGCAAGCAACCAAGTAAAACATGGAAGGGCTGGTTTGAAATGAGAGCCACAACGCAAGAGAGAACCCCCTTTTCCCTCCTTTTACCCGCCTGATCAAACGCTTATAAACACAGAGAGTTGTGTTGACCCGTTTGTTTTCCAATCCACAACTCGTTCTGCCGCCGCGCCGGCCTGGACTTTCGTTCTTGTTCTTACAACATGATGGCTAATTCTGGCCGATCAATCTTCTCGTCATCTAGGTTGGGATAATATGGAACCATGGCATCTGCGCATTGGACATATGCGTCGTTGTAGAGGCGCCAGTAGGGTATCCGAACTTTGCGAGCAGGGTGGAAGAGACCTGCCCACACGTAGTTGAGGACGACGCCCGGTCCGACGGCCATTCTGATGGCCTCGATGGCTTCGACTATGCGGTCAATGACGTGGGGACTCGTCTCGAACAGATTCGGGAAGAGGAGGTTGAGAAGATGGACCATGGCGTCCTCGCAACCGAGACCAATGACGCCGAGTGCAATGTGTTTGACGACTGAGGCGGCTGTCTGACGATGGACTTGGTCACGGTCGATGAGGGCGTCTTCGAGAAGAGGCGTGACTGCGTAGACGTAGTCTTTGGCCATTTCGCCAATGTATTCGAACAGAAAGGAGAGGGATTTGAGCACACCGTTTTGAACATTGAGTTCCGGAACGCGATACTCGTTCATCAGGGCCGGGAGTACGGTGAAGGGCGCGCACGTCTCGGCGACAATGCCAATCGCGACTGCCGTGTTGACTCGCGACTGACGTTCTTGGACACGAAGATTGTTCAGCAACGTGGCCAAGACGTCCTGGGGACCGATGGCTTTGGCGATGAAACCAAACGTGTTGTTGGCTGCTCGTCGGATTCCCTTCTTGTGCGCCTTGAGCATGTCCAGCAGTTCAAAGCAGATCCGCATCCATTCTCGAGCGTTGACGCTTTCCGGGCCGCGATCTGCGATACGTCCCACGAGGTCAATGGTGTTTTCCTGCACCTTCTCGTGCCGATTGCGCAGAATCGGTGTCAACCGAGGCAACAGGTCTTTGATGGGCGGCTGCATTTGGCTGATGCCCACAACTGTCACGATGGAACGCAGGGCTCCCAGGATAGATCCAAGGACTTCGGGGTATTCTTCGCCGAGGTATTCGTAGAGAATGATTCCAAGCTCTCCCATCAACGCGTCCTCGCCGCACTGCTGCATGACCATGGCAATTCGTGAAATGAGATCGGCGGCTTGCTGTCGTACAGTTGCCGACTTGTTGTTGAGTCTCCAACGAATAGTGCCGACAATCTGAGGTAGATAAGGCTTGCATCGTGTGCCCAGAGCATTGACCACAGAGCCGAAGCCGTTGAGCATAACAACGTCTTCCACGCTCTGCTCCTGAAATGCATGCAGGATACCATCCACCAACCTTTCCTCGAGGCGCTCTCCAATGTCTGCTGCGCCCAGGCTGGCCACGATCTTCTCCGTCGTCTCCACCGTCATCTTGCGGTACGCCTCGCTTTCGTCCTTGAGGTTGTTCACGATCCTTTCCAGGATCTCACTGACACCGACCTTTTGGCCGATATCAAAGGTTGTTTCCACAACCTGCTTGTAGTTGCGCTTGTCCAGAGCCATTCGCCTGACCCAGAAGCTCTTGAAAAACTCATCCAAAACGTGCTCTTTGAGGTACCCTGCTGTGACACCTTCTGTGCCAGCGCACTGGGAGACTACCTTGAGAACAACCTTCTTCATCTCCTCGTCCGGCGAAGAAAATTCTCGCAGGAGAATTTCCATGATTTGACTAGTATAGTAGTTGGCATATTCTTCGTCCATGAGAGGAATGATGTATCCCACAGCCTTGAGGAAACCGGCAAGGCCCTTGCCACGCTGCTTACGGGCCCCGGTCCACAATGGATTCAGGATGTCGTCAAAACTCTCGATACCGTACGGGTTTGACGCCTCAGCCAATGCCGCAATGGCCAAGCTAGTCACCGTTCTGACCTTGGTTTGCTCATCGTTGAGATTCGGCGCGATACACTCGACAAGACCTTTGAGGTGTGGAAGGACAGCACATCCCATCAAAATGGCAATCTGTTGAACAATCTTGACACCAGTGTGTCTCGCATGCCAAGATTTCTTGCTGCGACAGACAGCCCGCAGGAAGGGCAGCAAAGCGGGAATTGTGAGAGCCGAGGCAACGACAGCGAAGGCCCTGGCTGTGGTGTTTCGGACATATTCGTCCGGATGATCGATGTCTGGTCGCATCACGCTGATCATCGTCGCTAAACCAGCAGCCTTGGCAACGTTGGAAATGATCTCGCGACCTTCAACTCGAGCGTAGTAGTCTTGGTCGATGAGCAAAGGTTCGATGACGACCAGGATTCTATGCACGTAGGGCCGCACCAAGTCATCCAACTTGTACAGAATTCGGTCAATCACCTTGACTAACAGATGGCGCTCCTGATCTTCGAGAGACTTCTCCATGAGTAGAGGCAGAATTTGAGCAAAGAGAGCACCCGCGCCGAAATTTCGGGCATTGTCGGTAATTTGTCGAAGAGCCGTTTTTCGCATGGGCGGTGTTCCGTTCTTGATCTTGAGCAAGAGTCTCATGATCTTCCGCTCCTTCAGCTCCTCGACCGACATGGCGTTCTCGTCTGCGCCATCATTGAGCTTGCCAAAGTAAGCCATATCCTCAGGCTTGAGAAATTGCAGATCACCAACACCGGAAAGCTCGGCCGGGATTGGTTTGCCTCCCAGCCGAACTTGGTCAGGGTCCTGCATCATGAATCCTGTCGCAGGAGCTGGCGTCGCCATCAGTTTGTGAGCCGCAGCACGCACAGGCTCATACCCAGGAGGCGGCTCCAAAATCTTGTAGCCTTCGTTCTCGCCCGGTAGCAGCATATCAAGCTCTTCATCGCTAAGGGGAACATTGCGAGCGTTCATGTCGTTTCCGAATGCTGGGAGCATTGCCGTAGGGGCCTGCGAGGGATGCATCGGGGTCGCAAGCCCTTGGTTGCCCATCGGAGTCGCAGAGGGGGCTTGGTCCCACCGAGACCGTTTCTTGGTAGGTTCTTCAACACCAACGGATGGTGCCTGGTCCCATCTTGATCGCTTAGGCTGGACCTCTCCTACGTTGCCAGCTTGAGGTTGGTCTTCTGTCGGAGCAGACGACGCATCCCATCTCTTCTTGCGCTTGCGCCCTGCTGTGACAGCCTCGGTAGACCCAGCCTCGGTGTTCTCCTTGTCCACGTCTTTCAGGGTCGGTTGCGCTTCGGCGTTGGCATCGTCTCCATTCAGCTTCGCCTGAATGGCTTTTCGGATGCGTTCCTCTTCCTGGTCCAACTCGCGAGCCTCCATGATCTCCCGGTAAGTGGTGCCATTCTCGGCTGCTCCAGCTTGTCGGTTCTCCGCGAAGGGATCGGCCCTTGTAGGGGTCAAGATTCGATTAAATCGGCGTTTCTGGTAATCGGTTTCGCGGTCGGTGATACGTCCACTCTTTTCGCCCTTGCCTGCTAGAATATCATCCTCTTCTACGCCGGTTCCTCGAGCAAACTCATCGATCATATCGCGAGACGCCGTGTACTGGCCAACGAGACGTCTTGTCTTGTCCTCATCCATGTCCTCATCTTCCTCACCCATGGGTAGGGATGTATGGTATCCAGCAAACTTATCACCTCCATCGCGCTCGTACAGTTCACTGTCTGCATTATCGGTGAGCATTTGCCTTTGATCATCAGTGCGTTGGGTTGAGGCATCCAGCGCGCGCGAGCTTTTCTTGGCCGCCGCGGCGTCATTTCGCTCGCGCTGGAGCTTCGCGATCGTGTTTGAATCCGCGTCCGACATTTTGGCTTCAGCAGAAATTTCACCTCATCCCGGTTCCAAATCGCACGACGGAATCCCAGCGTTCTCGTTGCACATGGATAGACAGCCTCGATGGGGTTGGAGTTGATACGGACAGGTCTTGACTCCGGGGGCAGCCCCAGCTTGAGGCGGCGAAAAGTCGCATCGCAGGAAGTCGCCTGCCGACTTTTACCCGATGGCCCCTTGCCAGCCGTTTGGCATGCCGCTGATCCGTAACTTGAAGGAAACCGTCAACCACCAGAGCTAGGAAACCTTCGCCAGCTATTAGTGACCCGTGGCATTTCATCAAAAGTCAATCTTTTAGTCAATCTCATCCTTCAGATCTCAAGACGTTTCTTGTTCGTGTCTTGCGCTTTGTATACTAATCCATTCCCGAACGCCACGGCGTCTTACTTTCCAAGCAATGTCTAAACAACTTCTCAAGATGACTGTCTAGTCCGTCGTCTTTTGTGTGATGTTGTTTTCTCCACGATTTTTGAGTCTCCGGTATCTTCCACCTTAGTCTCAACCTTTACCATCGCCTGCACCGCTGACTTCCTTTTTCTCGGCCCTTCTATGATCAAATCTTCCCTCTTTATCTCGGACTTGACTTTGACTGGCGTAACGGCTTGGGTTCTCGTTTTGCGATCTGAGAACTCCCGGAGGTCAGCGGTGAAGAGGACAGAATGAGCCCAACCTGCATAGTCGCCCCAAATCTTTCTGAAATGATCACCAACTGCGTCGTACATGACCTTGTTGAATGTCTTTGCTTTGGTTTTTCCAAATTTGTAATCTCTCTGTGCAATTTGCCATACGTGAGTGTCCACGGGAACAGATTCACCCCACCCTAACCCCATGAGACATACGCAGTCCGCAACCTTGGGCCCGACGCCTGACAAGGACAACAACGCTTCGTGTGCTCCTTTATAGGTTGGGTTACTGGTAACAGAGTCTGCGGGCAGTATATGCGGTCCCAAGTGGCGCGGGTTTCGGAGAGACTCTAGCCAGTTGGCGGGCTTCACCAAAGCAACCGCGCGGGCAGTATCAGCAATGTACTTGGCGCGGTAACCGAATCCCAACTCTCGAAGATGTGACTCCACGTTTGGACCGATAAGAGCCTGAGGGGTTGGGAAGTCATGCATTGGCTCGTCCCCAATATACCCGATCAGTGGACCATAGTGGTTGCACAATTTGTGAACCTGCAAACGTAAGAGAACGCACGAGACGACAAGTGAATACCTGAGAGACTAACCATTTGTGATATTCTGCTGATATTGTTGTTACTACTGCATATGAAACAGATTAGAGCCTCCCAGGCGTCTTGGCTGAGAATGCGAACGCCAATGAATTCGGGTGCCTTTTTCTGGAAGTTGGGGTCTGCTTCTGACCACTGATCGTACAGAGCACTTAGATTGAGATTTAAACTGAAGTACCGACGGAGGAGTTCTTCTGTGTCATCATCATCACTGTCCCTCTCCACATGTGTGGATGACGGCCGAGTTGGAAGGGTGTCACGACATTCTGGCCAGGTCACTCTATAATGCAGATGAGCAGGGTCTTGCCTCAAGGACAATATGCGGCCATGAAGAGTACAGATCCTGGGCTAATAATCAGCGACTGAAGCTATTGTTTCTCGAGCATCAGAAATCTCACCACTCGTCGCTGACTTTTCTCCACCTGAAAGACTGGCCGCATCTCAACGATGTGTCAATGCACAGTTCTGAAAGGCTGATGGGAAACTTGCGCCACTCTGACAACAGCCCTAAAGACATTGCATGGGCCAGTCAGTATATATTATTTGATTAGATACAGTCCACAGTTGGAGAGCAGCCAGTACCCAGTTTCGATGATAGAGAGCGCGGCACATGCATGGAGGACTCAAGGTTATATAGAAGCTTTAAGAACTTGCACGGGCATTTGGTTGATTGGAACCTCAACAAGGGTTGCCACCAGACAAGGCCAACGGTCCTGGTCGAGGGGGGTTGAGACTGAACAGCCAGCCAGCGCCCAGCATCCACTGGACAAGTGCCGTGGATCAACCGTGATACTACGCATTAGACACGGTGACCTAAGAAGGCTAGTCCCGAACAAGCTTAGCACACGGCGACGAAAAAGCTCCAGCCTCGCCAGAGACAGCGAGCATTGGAACAAGACCACCAAGCCCAGTTCAGATCTTCATCTTTGCTGACGAGAATACACCCAACGAATCAATCTCATAGCGACCTATTGATCGCGCAAGGCTGGACCCAAGTGTCGCAAATCATGAACGGCGATACTTTTTCCTCTCGGGGTTGGTTTCAACCCTGAAAAAACATTCAAGCATCATATCAGAAGCCATGCTGACCAGTTTTCTTCGGCATTCAGAGGGACGACGGGGTCGAGATTATCCTGTACGCAACCCAATTCATGTTGCCTTCCTTGGCTAATCATGTTGCAGTATTCGAGAGGTGACCGAGACGACCGCCGCGACCGCCACAGAGACAGGGACGGCCACCGAGACAGAGACCGAGATCGTGAGCGTGAGCGTGACCGCGACCGCGAGCGTAGACGATCAAGATCCCCCGATCACCGTGGTGGTCGTCGCCAAGGGGAAGGGGACGTGGACGCCTATTCCTCCAGCCGTAATCATCGTGACCGGGAGCGAGAGGATAGATACTCTGGGCGTGACCGTCGAGGAGAACGTGAATGGGACCGTGATCGCGGCTCTTCACGCCGAGATGCTCGTCGTGATGATGATGACAGACCCAGTAGACGAGACCGAGATGGCTACGATGATCGCCGACGAGGCGGCCGAGATCGACGAGATGACGGTGGTGCCGCCAAACAGGAAGCTCGCAGAAGCCCTACCCCCCCACGGCCAAGAGAACCAACCCCAGATTTGACAGACATCGTATCAGTTCTGGAGCGCAAACGAAGAATGACTCAGTGGGATATCAAGCCACCGGGATACGAAGTGGTCACGGCCGAGCAGGCAAAGTTGTCAGGCATGTTCTCTCTACCTGGAGCCCCACGACAGCAGCCAATGGATCCCACCAAGTTGCAGGCTTTTATGAAAGAACCGAACGGTGGTGTTTCAAGCGCTGGCCTGAAGGCAAGCAATTCTCGGCAATCAAAGCGACTGATTGTGTCGGGGTTCCCGATCGGAAGCAGCGAAGAGGGCATCATGTCATTTTTCAACCTACAGCTCAATGGCTTGAATGTTATAGAGAGCTCAGACCCATGCATCCTCTGCCAGTTTTCCACCGATCGATCCTTTGCAGTCCTGGAATTCAGAAACTCCAATGACGCGACGGTAGCTCTTGCCTTGGACGGCATATCTATGGAGGCAGATGATGCTATGAATGGCACTGACGGGGACCAAAAGGGCTTAGCCATTCGACGTCCTAAGGATTACGTTATGCCAGCCATTCCTGAGGACATGGCATTTGATCCCGATGTCGTTTCCAACGTCGTTCCAGATACCGTGCACAAGCTGTCTATTACCAACATCCCTACATTCCTTACAGAGGACCAGATCATCGAGCTGCTTGCCGCCTTTGGTAAGCCCAAGGCGTTCGTGCTCGTCAAGGATCGAAGCACGGAAGAGTCACGGGTGAGTCATTTTCCATCCATGCCTAGAACGTCGAAAATCCTCATGTACTGATAAACACAGGGAATTGCTTTTGCCGAATATCTGGAGCCTGGCTCCGCCAACGAGCCCGCATTAAACGCGCTGAACGGCATGGATGTCGGTGGAAAGAAGCTTACGGTGAAGAAAGCCAGCATTGGCTCTACACAGGTTGCTAATTTTGATGTTGGCATAACTGCTATCAGTGGCCTTGCGTCTCAAGCATCCACCGATGCCGAGAAGGGACGTGTGTTGCAACTCCTCAACATGGTCACTCCAGAAGAGCTGTTGGACAATGAAGAATATGAAGGTATGAAAACGCCAGTTGAGTGTCTAGTAGAGATGGTGGCTAATTTGGTCTATAGAAATTTGCGATGACGTGCGGGATGAATGTTCCAAATACGGCACTATCTTGGAGCTGAAGATTCCTCGTCCGATTAGCGGCAGCAGACAAGCCGCGGGAGTCGGCAAAATATTCGTCAAATTCGACACCTCGGAATCTTGTCATAAGGCCCTGACTGCCCTGGCAGGACGGAAGTTCGCAGATCGGACTGTCGTTACGACAAGTTTCCCCGAAGTAAGTCACTAATTATACCTCTCGTCACATCTGATACAGCGATTTAACTAGCCGTGCAGGAGAATTTTGATGTGAGCGCTTGGTAAACCCTCGGACACGAGCTCGAAGGGTCACTCTACGGGGAGACGGGGAGGAAATTTGGCTATATAGGCGAGAGCAAGCAACATTGCAAAAGTTGTTCGATGTATTCATTCATATGTAACAGTAAAATCGATGGGTGACATGCAAAGGATTGGCCCAAGAGTACGGACAAAGCTTAGCTGATATGGAGTTGAGGATGCAAGTTTACGTCACGCGGCGGCGCTTCTACGAATCGTCACCAGGCTCCTACGTGTTAGGGAGGATGGAGTGGAACTAAAGCAAATCACTTTTCTCCATGTTAGCTAAGTGCCGTTAAAGGTCGTAGAGTGAAGATGAAATTGCAAGTGTGAAAAGTCGGGCAAAAATCAGAAGTCCAGTTCATTCATTGAGTCCGAAGACTCTAAAATAAGAGGTACCAGAAATAAGTAAACAATTGTGTTCTATCATCATATGGATGCACGGTGGAGTCAGTGTGTGAGAGAAATGATCAACTTACTTACAATAGGTTCTTCGTGTGTTTAAGTCAACAGCGCAGTACCTCTGTATAAGTATAACGTAGCACATGTTAAGAAGATGCACTCGAAGGTGAAGAGGCAGACTCCATGCAGGAAAGAAGAAGGGGAGGAAGAAGAGATGCAGCATGTGGAGGTGAACAACTTAGCGCGTGTGATCGCCCCATATGCGCATAGAATAAAATATGACTCATCACGTGATTAGACGACAACCTCGTTCGCGAGTAGAGGCTACCCTACCCGCCCACTGCCCTAACTAAGCGAAAATTTGCAGCTCCACACAATACTTTAAGACTTGCGAGTTCACCACTGCCAACCGCATCGCCTCCATCCTCATCCACCACGACAACACACAGCCAAGATGGGTAGACTTCACAGCAAGGGCAAGGGCATTTCTGCCTCTGCTATCCCATACTCCCGCGCCCCTCCAAGCTGGTTGAAGACCACTCCCGAGCAGGTCGTCGAGCAGATCTGCAAGCTCGCCAGAAAGGGTGCTACCCCTTCTCAGATCGGTGTCATTCTCCGTGACTCCCACGGTGTTGCCCAGGTCAAGATCATCACCGGTATGTCTGGAAACGAACCATTTCTCGAATTGACACTTGGAGTTTATTTGCTGATCTGACTCTCCTAGGTAACCGAATTCTGCGAATCCTTAAATCGAGCGGTATGGAGCCCTGAACAACACGCGCGAAGGAAATATATTATGAAAAAAAAAAAAACCAAGAGAAATCTTGTTTCTACTGCCTCTGTACGGTTGACGCTGACAGAGTGATTCTACACAGGCCTTGCCCCCGAGCTTCCTGAGGATCTCTACATGTTGATCAAGAAGGTATTTTACCAACCCAAGAACATGTCGAAAGAAAAATAGCAACGTCGACCAGAGCAACGCTGACATGGAATTTTCCAGGCTGTTGCTGTCCGCAAGCACCTTGAGCGCAACCGCAAGGACAAGGACTCCAAGTTCCGTCTCATTCTCATCGAGTCCCGAATCCACCGTCTGGCCCGTTACTACAGAACCGTTGGTGTCTTGCCTCCTACGTGGAAGTACGAGTCTGCTACTGCCTCCACCATTGTCGCATAAAGCGGAAAAACGATGAGTTAGTCGCAGCTGGCAAATGGTGGATTCGCATTGGTCCTGGAGTTGGGGGGGGAAATTACGGCAAAACCCTGCATTTAGAAGCCCTGATGCTTGGTCCTTGGTCTGGATGACCCTAACGAATTAGTCGAAGAAGCTAAAAAAAATGAAAGCGATTTGACTAAGCACTTTCTATTGTGAACTAGTTTGTACATATGTGGTATCATTACGGTCGTGATTTAATAGGGTATGGTTTTCCCGAACGCCTGTCCATGCATTTTTGTTGTCGCCTGCCTTTTGTTCCCGTCCGCCTTAAACACCCGAGTGCGCGTTACATTCCAAATCTTTAGACTTTTTGATGAGATATTCTCCTAGAAAACGCAGAGGGTCCTGAGGTCTATGGCGCAAAAGTAAGCTAGCAATTCATGCCTCGATTGGGTTGGTGGTAATAGACTCACTGATCCTTGGCTAATTGCTTCATGCCTTCGAGCAATACGCCAGTCACTTTGGTGTTCAAGTATCTTCTTGTGGGATCGCCGTGTGCAGGCGCCTCGGAAGGCATGGCAAACCCTGGGTCCGGGTGCAATGATGCAGCCCTCGAACCTTGAGCAGGCGTTCCAGTTCCAGTTCGAGCTGGTGCCGGGCTTGGGGCCAGGTTGGCAGGCGCAGGGGACTAATGGAAGTTAACTTAGTCACGGATGTGAAAAAAAGAATAAAAATCAAAATTGGACAAGCTACTGAGAACTCGGGAGAATGCTACGGCGTACCGCTGCTTGCTCAATTGGCGCATCCGACATGACGATATCCTTCTGAGATGTGCCCGTTGACGATGCTTGCTGCGTCGATGCCGTGGGGTTAGCTTCCGGGGCTATGTCTGCACCTGGTGAGGCGCGAGTTGCCTCTGGCATCGCATCTGCCTTGGGGAGTTCGTCTGCCATGTCTGTTCGGTTGGGGCTGTCTCGCAAATGTGGATTGGAGAGTACTTGGAACAAGAGTACTCGATAAATGACCCTAGTAATATATGAAACGAACTGCGGTGGCGACGGGTGAATATCGGTGGCGGTCAGCTGACTTCGTGTTCACACCCAACATCACGGTCGCGTCTCCCAGCTCTGCAACGTGAATTTTAGCGCTCGAGTCTCTGACGCAAGTATTCTGAAAAACGATGCGTCGTGCTGGCAACGATGGACAATTTTGTGAGGAAATTGTCAAGAAAGAGTATAGACTTCGTTCACGACAGCGCCAGTGAGCGGCCAACCAAGCGAAGAAAGCAAGATGAGATAGGAGATTTCGAAGCAGAGACAGCAGACTCGCAGTCATCACCAGAGAGTGAGGACCGCGCGCAAAAAGAAACACGACGAAATGCGTATAACAGGGCTGATGGCAAAGCACCGGCATCTCATGAAGTGACTGCTGTTGAGAATGTGCTGCCACCAACTCAGATCGACGATGAGGCCATTGAAGAGTATGAGCACATGAAGGCATCACAGTTGGGGGCAGAGATTGGCGAAACTGCAGAGAAGACGAAGCCATTATGGATCAAGGGTAGAAGCTCCATATACGTGGATGCGTTCAATGTAGCGCTCGACACAGTTTTGGATGAAGAGTCACAATTGTTCGACGAGAAAGAGATGGAAGTGTTTCGGGAATGGAAACAGCTGGACTATGAGGCGCAATACCTGTCAGTTTTTTGTGTTGTTCCCAAAAATTCGACGATTTTCGGGTTTTCGACTAACACTGGGCTAGTTACGTGCGATTGTTTCTGAGAAAGACAGCGGTCTGGCACCGAAGTAGCCGCCTGGGATACTACGCTGATGTTTCAGAGCCAGAAGTGGCCATCAAGACCCTGCAAACTATACGAAAGTTGCCGAGAAAAGGCGATGAAGATGCCGATGAAATGATCCCCGGGCTTGGTCTCGAAAAGTACAGCCTAGGCAGAACGTTTACTTTTGCCGACTCATCTGGGGACTATATAGATAGCGTGGAGGAGGCCGCACCTCTTTTGCTTTTGTATGAGATCAAATCTCTGGCAAAAGAAGCCAAGATCCCGGGAAAGAACAAAGCAGAGCTGATCAAAGGACTATGTCGCGTGAGCCAGCAACAGGTCGGGCTGATGGCGCTTGGCTTGAGCCGACAGAACAGTCGCGATTCCGATGCCTCTGCATCTGATCAAGACTCTGTCAAGACGGGTGACAAGGCTCAACTGAAGCGACAGAGCTCAAACCGGAAAGAGCATTTCTTGGGCAAGATACTTGCGGTTCTGGGACCCTGCATCCGATTGTCGCCGCTGACCTGTAAACTCTTCGAGCGAGTACACCTAGTGTTCTATCGGTCCACTGAATGGACCGAGAAGTCTCTCACGACGATTATATTGGCCAAGATTGCCCGGCGAAATTTCCCCCAGTACATAGTCTGCCGAACATGCACAATCTTTGCGTCTCGCTTACATTTGTTGGAATTCGAAGCGGGCATTCGCCTCGAAGCAGAGGTGGATGCCATTCTCGAGTCGTCCGGCGTGCCCAGCGAGGATGATCTAGATAAAATCATGGACATTTTCAACATGGTTTATCCGCGGTGGAAGCAGTACATCGAGGAGGAAAAGGAAAAGGAGCGTGTGTTGTATGAAATGGGTGAAGGGGCATACTTGAGAAGGTTCAACCCGGCACATTCCTATACAAGGCTTATCGCCAAGGCCTTGTGGGTTCTCGCCAGGCGAAAAGAACATGGCAGGGAACATGGTCTTCTCGAGGAACTCCTCAGCCAAAAGCTCTTTCACCTCGCCCGTCGAGGGTCATGGTATCAACGCAAAGCACTTTTGGAAGAGCACTACATGCCGAACACGGAAGATGGCAGGGCGAGCGGGGACTTGGAACAGCGCAAAAAGCAGTGGAAGAAGATAGCAGCTGCGACTTGCGAGACGGGGCTCCAAGATCCAAACTGCCATCTCATTCATCACTACGATCTCCAAAAGCGGTTGACCAAACTGGAGAAGAAGCTGAGGATCCCCAAACGACTACAGCATGAATTTGGCCATGCTCGGCTCGCAGAACCGATGAAGATCAATGTCGAGGGTATACAGCTGAAGCGAATGTCAACACCAAGACCAGGTGCGCAAGCAGCCTCGACAAAAACAATATGGTTGGATGAACTCGATAGCGGAGGTGAATGCAGCGTGGAAGAAATGTGCCTAAGCTACTTTCGATCCGAGGGTTGGAAAGGGTATCACGCCGAGGGCGGCGCGATACGAACCGTCTTTGCGTATCTCTTCTACGATATCCTGTTTCTGTATATCCCAAACGTCTTCCAGACGGCATACCAGACTTGCCCACTGGATCTGCACACAGATGCCTTCTTCCCCGCTCGCGCGTCCGAAATCAACCACCGCCTGGTTGAGATTGCCAACGGCCAGGGGGAGCGTCTGCTGCGCCAAGTGTGGGAAAGAGAACATGAGCGCAGAACTAGCGTGGTGGGATTGAAATGGGACTTTGACGTGGAAGACATGGCTGAACTGGTCCGATGTTTTGAAGGCAGTGCTCTGGCAGCGGTATGCAAGGTCATGGCACAAGAGTACAGACATCGAGGGGGAGGGGTGCCGGATCTCATTCTTTGGCGGGCGGCAGATGACGTGTCAGCCGAAGCTCCCAACAAAGCTGCGGGAGCACCGAGAGGCGAAGTCATGTTCGCAGAGGTGAAGAGCGTAAACGACCGGCTGAGTGACACGCAGCGGCTGTGGATCCATGTGCTAACCGGCGCTGGCGTGAAGGTGGCTCTGGTCAATGCGATTGCCAGGGAGGTGAGAGAGAAGTGGACTGACTGACTGACTGACAAAGGTCAAGACTTGTCTGTCATGCCGGTTACTCCGTACGGTGCAAAAGCATTCACGCTCACTTCATGCGAGGTATTCGGCTGTCGCTGAGGCTGTGTCCAATGAAATGCAACCGCATATTGGATAGCACTTGGAACAGGAACAGCGGAAACGGCCACATGGAGGTGGAGGTTGTTGATGTGATGCAAAAGCCTGTGCTGCTGCTGCTGCTGCTGCTGGCTGGCTGGCTGGCTGGCTAGAGCAGTATATCAGCGCCAAGGAGATTACATGTGCATCGGAGATGCCGACATGTTGCACAACAGCCGGTCGCGCTTCTATGCATATCATGTTGTATGCAGACTACCGAGTACTCCGTACGGAGCTCGCGGAAACACGAATGGGTAATCATGTTGACGAGATGAAGACTGCGCGCGCAATATCACGAAAATGAGCGGCGTGGCAGGTATTATTACGGCTACCACCGTAAGCTTCTCCAGAAAAGAAGAAGATCCTAGCAACAGGCCAGACAAGGAAGGCAGTACGGAGGAGTATGGGTTCGTTTCATCATCACGTCAGTTTCATTTCGCTCAGGAAAAATGGAATGAAATACGCGTCTCAGAATGTTCCGTTGTTTCTACGGAGTACTCCGTACATGGCTGTTTCTTACCCCGGGAGGCTCTGCTCAAGAACCGGGGGGGGGTGGAATTCACAGGAAAGGGGGGGGGGGGTTAAGGCCGATGGAAAATTCCCAAAATCATCGACTTCCAAGGCCACTACCCTTGCAACATCGAGGGGGGCCTGCACAAAGAGGAGCCAAAACCCACGCGAGATTCAAGAAATTGAACTTGTCGTGTAATCCGCGATTGAAGCATAGGACAAAGAGAGAATAGAGTCAAAGAGTCAATAACATGCCGTGACGGAACTCGGGAGACGATGATGCACATGGGCACGAGTCAGCGTGACTGCAACATTTGCCGCCACGATTGGCTTTGTTCAAGGACGCACGCACCTGGCGTTTTTCCTCGGGGCATCTTGTGTGAGTAGAAAGGGTTTCATCTCATGCTTTCATCCATTCTTGAACCATGGCAAAGAGGAAGAAGATTGCGGTACGGATTACTTAAAACAACACATGACGCGGACAGAACCATTCCCCTGGGTCACTATCTCTCAAGACGGGCAAGCTCCCACGCCCAAGAGTAGAGAAGGTTGTTTCACAACATGACAACGAATTACCCAGGCGGGCGGTTCACCAAGCAGAGATGCCGTGCTCAAGAGGCTAAAAGCAAGTTGTCCTTCCGTCTGATGCCGTCACAACGCGCGGCGCCAAGGGCTTTTTCTCTGTCCGGGGGGGGGGAAAGAAGGCCAGAATCCAATGAGAAAAATATACAACACAAATGCATGGATGAAAATAGAGCCAGCTCGAACTCTGGAACTAGCGTGATCCGTACGGATTAGATCCGTCCATCCATCCATCCCACTTTTGACGCGAACACGTCTACCATATACCCCAAGACGGAGCAGTATAACACTCACTGCCCATGACGAAGAAATCCTGGTTTCTCTCCTGGTCCCTCTCTCTCTCTTTTTTTTTTTTTTTTACCCCACAGAAAAACGTCCTAAAAAAAACCTTGTAGAAACAACACCAAAATTCCACTTTCAACTTGGCGCCCTCGGCAGGAGGAGTGGACCCCACTGCGGCACCCGCCCACCACGGCGCTTAGACCCCCGCCAATCACGCCGCGCCCGCATCCAGGGGTCCTGCGTGACAAGGCCCGCGAGGCGCAGCAGGCCCCATCTGGCTCGTTCCTCGGCGCTTAATGTAGAGCTAACAAACACCCCCCCGTGCCGTTGCCTGCTGCCCGTGCCGCTCGCTGTCTTTTGTGCTGTGCTGTGCTCCCAGATTCTTTTTGCTTTCTTCTTCTTCTTCTTCCTCCTCCCCAACTGCTTCATTCCCTTTGGGCAGAGGATAGGGGAGAGAAAGGCCCGAACCATCTAATATCGCCTTTCACGGACGGGGCGCAACAGGGTTCCTTTCGCGGGAGGAGGCGGGGGCGTGTATGTAGAGCGCTCGGTGCCAAGCGAAGAGGGGTGGGGGGGTGAGGCGAGTAGAAGATTTATTTCTGGCGTCCCCCGTTTCAATACGCTTTTCCAAAAAAAAAAAGAAAGAAAGAAAGAGGATGAAAATGAAAATAAAGTCGTCAACAAATCGGTACCAAAGCATGCACAAGGAGGGGTGATGGCGCCGCCAAAGCGCTTATCAATCACCGTTGCCAGCCAGGACTTCTCTTTGGATGAACAGGAAGAAGGGTATCTCCTATCCTTGTCTCCTTGTCCTAGGCATGATGATCCCTTCTCTCCCTCTCCCTCAACCGCCGGACTATTACTTACTCGCACGTAGCTGTCGTCGTACAGACAGACGGGCATGGCCGTTCCTGATGCGGCCCTCCCGCAAACAAGCCCGTCGCTCCCTTTCCCACTGGCCCGTTCTCGCGGCCCGTTCTCGCGGCCCGTTTTTGCGACCAAGTGGATTCGATTCCGTGTAATAAACAAACAAACATTCATCACCTCGCATCGCATCACCTCGCATCGCATCGCAGGTCATATGAGGTGCGACATTGCAACTCTGCCAATGTATTTGTACCGACACCGCCTTCGGCTTTCTGGTAATAGACCGTCCCATGCTGATCTGCTTGCGCCACCATGCCACCATATGCGCGCGTACTCACTTGTCTGCTTCCCGCCCGCCCTTGGGGCCCCCATGCTCCTCCGCCTATTCCAACCTCCCACTACTCCGTACAGAGTAGATGCTATCGCACATATCCCAACGCAGTCCTGCTCGAGTGTACCGTGAAGCCTCACTGGAAACTCAACAATAGAAAAGAAAGAAGAAAAAAATAGACGCCACGAGACTCCCCCAAAGCCTAGATTTCCAAGGCTATACTATGCCAATTGCAGCAGCCATGCCTCCCATCCTCCCCCTCGGCTTCCCTTGAACCTCGACAACCAAGAAAAGATTTTCTTTTATTTTGCAAGCGAGGGTCGACCTCTGTAAATGGGTGCCCACCTGTGCCGCACACACTTTGCCATGTCTTGTCCTCGTGCGGGCGTACAGCTTGCTTGGCGCATGAGTGCTGCCTGCGAAGCTGAAGCTCTCTTGCATGTCTGCCTCGGTCATGAATCATGAAAGACGGCTGGCGGGAGGGCACGTAAGAATGAAATAGCCTTTCCGAGGCAATCGATAAGAGTAGTAATGATAGTCATAGAAAGAGGAAAATGAGACAACGATCAGGGCAGTGTTTTATGAGAATCGGGCAGCCAGTGCCCGGTCTGATTATATCACCATCAGGTCCCCAAAATTCCAAAATTCCTTGGCCAGGGAGTCATCATGGACGTAATCGTAGGAAACCAAGTATTCCGTCATCTTCGTACTCATCGCGTATGCCATTCTTTTGGTGGTCCTTTTTTTGTTTTTGTTTTTTTCCGTCTTCACTCCACCCTTTGTCTCTTGCCTCGTGGGGCAGGATCCATGCGAGGAGTATATGTAACCGTCCTGGTTACGACTTCTCGGATATGCCGAACGCTCGTGCGTGAAGCCTTCTGCTTTTTATCTGAAAAACGAGCCTTCAGGGCCGCATCCCAGTCAAAGACAGAATGAACAGATCTGGCACTGAATGGGGAGCGCATGGTGCTGGCACTCAATGGGGAGTCGATGTTGGACATGGCGGGACTGGGGGGCAGTTTGAGACTTGGGAATGATGCGGCACTGGTCGGAGGCGCAGACATTGGTGCTGAAGTTGGAAAGGGACTGGGAGGCACGGCTGGTGCCGTCAAGGGAGGTGTTGACTTGCTGCTTGCTGTCGAGGTAGGCGATGGTGCTTCGCTCTTGGGCAAACGGTGGTCAGCCCGTTCAGTCTCGGGAACACTCTCGGGAACACTCTCGGGAACACTCTTGGCAGAATCAGGGCTCGATTCGCCCGATGGCAGAGACGGCGAGTTCAATGCCATTGCCTTTGATAAAAAGTCCGTGTAGGCGGATGGCGGACTGATGGGTGTCTTGATGAAGTCTGGGTCCATCTTACTAGGGAACGTGACGGCTGAGAGAGGAGTGGCCGTAGTTGCAGATGCGATCTCTGACGGGAAGGTAGCCGTGGCGGGCGTGGAGAGCTTCTCCAGCTTGGGCTTTGTGGTAGGCATATTTGAGGTGAGAGATGTGTAGATGCTGTCTTGTCTGGTGGCGAGATCGGAAACAAGAGAGCCCCAAGAACTGGCAGTCTGGCAACAAGGTCGCTGTCGAAGAGAAGAGGGCGCGAGATGCAACCCAAAAGCGAAGTCTTTGATGATGGTTGATGATGGTTGATGACGGTTGATGACGGTTGATGACGGTTGATGACGGTTGATGAGAAAGCTTGGGAAAGGAAAGAAAGAAACGGATCGGGTGGGCAATTGTCGCGAGGAGCCGTTTGATTATAAGGCGAGCGACGGGTGTGAGGCAAGTAAGTGACTGAGGACGAGACCAAGACTCTGGTTGGAAACCCGAGTTGGATGGATATGCGCTCGACCAAGGGAAGGGGGTGGGGTGCAGGTATCGGCGGGAAGGGGTGGGCGCGCGTCGATGGGTGTAACCAACCAACCGGACGTCTTGAACCCGAGTCCTGCTTCTTGATTGGACAGTCGCGTCTGACCAGGGCAAGCCTTCTCAGCGGCGGCAACTTGGCTGGTCTTTGCTATTGACAAAGCTTGTTGGGCTGCTTGCTCCGGGTCAAGATGCATTCAAGAGCTCTCTGGTTGGTCAGGCCGGTCTTGGATCAGACCGATTCAGGTTGTTTCGATTGATGGCAAGGAGCCGGGAGCCGGGATCCGGACAGGATGGATCGAGGAGATGAAGTGGCAGAGGGTCAAACATCAAACAAGAATATGGCGGCCAGCCTTCTTTTATCATTTGACAGTTGTTGTGCTCTTGCTTGTTGTGCTAGTTGTGCTAGTTGTGCTGTGTGCCATGGATGGATGGCCCATGATCCATCGCGCCTTCCTCGAGTGCCAGCAGCCAGCCAATTCGTTGCCGCTTTGCTTGCACCAGTTGACGCCTCGCCAGGTCTCATTTCCACGGACTGCTGCTCACTGCATCTCGCACGACTCGTTCACCACTCGTTGCTCAACTTGTAGAGTCTCATGGATCGTGGTGCTCTGCTGGCCGCGTGCGCGACGGGTCGTTGCAGAAGCATCTGCAGGTCCGCCTCGTGACCGCGCGGTAACACGTGAAGCACGCTGTTCTCCCCAGCCTGCTATTCTCCTGCTGCAAGGATTGGATGTGGACAGCTGGAGGTGCTGAGCGCGCGGCTGGTGAGACCATGTTTTCAGACGATGCCTTCACATTTCCCGAATCGACAGCGGAGAAAAGTGCATACCTGATCCAGGACTAGAAACAGCGACCAGTATAATGACAAGCTATCAAGCTGCATGCCACAGCTCTGGGATGAATCGCGGTTCTGGGATGCAAGAGTCCGACTGATATGAGTCCGACTGATGAGTCCGACAAGCCAACGAGCCTTGATGGCCTGATATCTTCCGAGTTGAAAGGGCTTCTTCTGATGTCCGATGCACAGCACTTGACAACATGTTTTCTCTCGCATCAAGTATACGCCAACATAGCATTTGGTGCTATTGTATGGGTCGTGGTATCAAAGTATTTCCAAAAAGGATTCATATCAGGGGGGACTGCGGACTGCCAGGATTGCTCATCAGTTCTTGTGCTGCTCCCTCTGAGAAGGAGGTGTATTCGACATGTTCAGCGCTCCTGGGCGTCTTCTGGCACAGTGGTCTAACCGATTCTTCTTTCTTGGCGAACATAACCCACCTTGATTAGTTGGCACGAACCGCTCAAGGCAGTCAATTGACAATGATGTGCCTCGTCGTGCAACATCCCGGGGACACTCTGGGGCCCAATACTTATACGGGAGAGAGCCTATTCGAGACAGCGGCCATCGATTGCTAGATTGCCAGATTTTTTCACTGCCACGGCGAGGGGATCAAATGAAGAATCTCGGTGAGAAGTGAGCGTCCATGATAACCCAGCTACCCGATACGAGGGCATTCGCTCGGCACAAACCTGACATCCCGTCAAGTACACACAAAATGGGTTCGAAGACGGCTCGTCATTCGCCCCATTCTCATTCACGTGCAGGCTAGGGCTGTGATATTTGGGTTGAAACTAACGTTTTATTGACATTGTTATGCGTTTATGCGTCGAGTAAGAATAGGACATGCCCTCTTGTAGACCTCTTGTAGACATGAGCGTGACTTCCAGGGTAGCTGCAAAAACTGTGGACAACAAAATCATCGTTTTGATGCGGATTTTTGCTCGACCGACGCAGTAGGGACGCAGTACTCCGTGGGGACCCAGGCCATTCCGACTTATCCTTCATCTTGCCTACGCAGAGCTTGACTTGGCGGGCGTGTTTATCAGGCAAACGCTTCAGAGTAAATAGCACCCCCAAAGGTGGCTGAGGTAGCTGCGACAACCAATACCGGCTGCCCATAATAGCCTGCAACGTAGCCTTTACTATCCTCTCTTATAATTACAACAATAGCTACGCCTAAAAGTCTTATGTAAGCTAATTATTAATACATGATGTATCTTGTGATAGTAGGAATACACTCTACCCCCTGAAGTATTTTTACAAATCTACATGCCCCAATTATTCGTTCCTCTCTAACAGCTGTGATCAGCTGTAAGCGTGGTATAGCCCCTGTACTATTTTAGAGTGTACAAGGAAAATACGTAGGGTATACAGCGCCACAAAAGAGTACATTTATTTCTATGTAGGCTACTAGTACTAGCATGTACTAGCCCCTGTCTCCTTCATTTCCTAGCTAATATTTGATTGGCTTAATTACCCCTTGTCATGTAGATTTGTAAAATCATTCAGGGCACCCGGTGTACTATACACTTTTCCGCGCAAGAGTGTAGCTCTTCAGAGTAGGGCAAGGAGCAGCTGTCAGATTGCTCGGCTCCCACTCTGAAGCGGGGCCCTACGCATTTCTCCATCTACTTCGCTCCGTATACCAACGTGCGTTAGCGATCTATGTAGGCTTAAGATTAGGGGCAGATGGCTGGCTACTCACGCATTCGACCTGTCGACGCGTATCCGAATCCTCCCTAATCTTACGTATGACCTGATCAACAATTTCTTGCACCTCTGCTGCCAAGATACGATCTGTATCTCTGTTTATCAAGGGGCTTGCTAGACACGAGCAAGTGAGGGCCAGTCCGACGAGTGCAATCGGTCTCATGTTTGATCGAAACGATGGGTGGAAAAATGAAATGGCAAGCAAGTGATGAGCCTGGACGGCTGGGTTCGGGGTCTGATTTATACATACATAGCATGGAGTTTCTATGGATTCGGGTCTAGAATAGTTTGCCCCCCTCTTCTACTGATTTTTCATATTTTTTCATATATCACGGCTAGCTATTGGGGTCGCGCAGCTGCAATTCCGGACCTTGACCCCACGTCTCCCTGGGTCTAGAAGCCGAGACTTTATGAGATTCTTGTACGTACGCCGTGATGTTGGCTCCTTATAGTGCTTGGAACTTATAGACAAGTTCCATGGTACAGAAATAAGCGAGCACGCTATGGACCTTTCATCCTGCTTTTTCATTGGATAATTGCCCCGTCGGTAACCTGACCTGGGCGGGCTCGAAGCTGCAAACGCCAAGCTGCCTCGTGTTGACTCAGTCCACCCCGTACGGACTGACTCGAGTACATCACATATGTATGATGATTCCGTCAACTGTTGGTCCTTGCCGTAGCTGGTTGACCATCATGCACTTGTCTAGGTTGCGAGACATTGCCTACCATTCTACGGGGCATCACCCGAAATCCAGAGAAGTCATAACAACGCGTGAACTTGTGGCACCACGAAAATCCACGACTGGCTTCGTTAACAGTTGTCTCGTCCCGTCTCAGCTGGAGCGAGCAGTTTTGCCAAACTCGACGGGCATGGACCTTGAGTCCTGCAAGGAAGAGACTTGACCTTTCTCGTAGTCCCTTGCCTCGGTGGGAACGAGTGCGTCGAGTCAAAAGTCGGCCTGGCGGGTGGGAAGACAAACATTTACGTTCGTTTGGAGCGTTGGTGTAACAAGTTGTTGGGGGCCGGTTCAGAGGAACGTCAAAGATGGTGGTGGGCCAGGTCAGAGGGAGGTATCATCATGGCCACCGAACTGTCAAGCGTCAGAGACATGTTTGGAAGTTGCGAGACAGCTGGCGAGCATGTCGTCGGCCAGCAACAAGGCAACGAGACGGATGTTTTCCCCCCTCTTTCTGCGGTGAGGTAATTATGATTTCGCCCCTGTTTCGACGTTTTGTCGCTGGATTCACTTTTACCTCGTATCGGGGAAGAATGACGAACATTGGAACTGAAACCGGAAGCATTCGAGTTTTCTCACACACGCAGTACGGATTACTCCACACCACCACGCCCACTCTGCCGTGCCGCTGCGCATCACCTCGGAATCGGATTATCACCTTTTTACGAAATGTCAAAGTGACGAGAGTGCGCTTCCTGATGGCGCACGTGGGGTGGCGGTGGTAGTCAGTTATTAGCGAGCTGGGTCATTAGCAAAGCTGGCCCGTGCCACCCGCCCACTTTGTTGCTCTCTCACCGGTGTGAAGGTGAGTAAGCATGGGACGAGAGCGTGGAAGCGTGGAAGCGTGGGACATGGACATCGAGCAATACGGAGTGCGGAGTGATCAAGTCTGACCTCCAGTGACTGCGCTGGTCTTTTTGTCTTGCACTTGCAGCGCAGAGTGAAGTGAGTACTCCGTAATCCGTCCGTACTCTCTCATCCGTATTATTTAGAGTGAGGTTGAAGTCTGGTGTGGGTGGGAGACTTCGGGGAGAGAGGGGAGGAGAGAGGGGAGGAGAGAGGAGAGGGGACGCACCGCACCGCACGCACGTTATTACGAGTCTGCCCCATAAACCTCGCGACATGGGCTGGTAGCACCACATCGAACTATTATCAAATGCCTTGTATGTACGGATTACGGAGTAGTAAATTCCCAGAACCCTCATCAGGTCGATTCGCACACGGCCTTCTCGTTTTTATTCTGTTCTCGGTGTTTCCCTCCGCCCCGAGAAATAGCTTGCTGGTCCAGTGGTCCGTGCATCACATCGTGAGCCCCATCGTGGGCCAGCAAATCAATACATAAGCAAAGCCGCGCAACCATGCACGCCAAGTGGGGAAGGTGTGCTGTCTCCACGCTCGAGCTGAACCAGCCAGTCACAGGTGTTAAAAGAAATCCAGCCCCCCCGCCCTTGAAACCAAATCAAATCACATCCTCGCAATTTTTTTTTTATTTCGTCCTTCCTCACAGCCAGCCATTCATTTCCTCTCATGCAACGGCCAATCAATCCTACTCAACTACGGATTCCTCTTCCGCTCCCTCCACTCATCAACCACTCAACGGTGTGCGTAGACGACGGGGTAAAACACGACGACACAGCACAAACCCGGCACAAGAAAAAAAAAAAAGGGCCCGACTCAAGCGTCGGCTTTCCTGGCGCGCAGTCGAGTCCTCAAAATAACCGGCTCGTCGGCTCTGGCCATTCACACAGCTTGCAGAGCATCCACGCACAGATCCGCCTCCCGTTGCCTTGCGCGCGTCCCGACGTCCAGTCAGAACGAGCGCGACCGAGACAAAAGGGAAAAGCTTTAGGAAAGCTTGAGCCAGCAGTCAAATCGGCGGCCAAGCAGCCAGTTGATGCTCGCGCAGCCTTGCAAGCTCAGACCACGTCTGCCTCTTCTCTTCACCACCAACGCCGGTGCGTTTCCACCTTTCCACCAGCAGTTTGACGGCTGGCAGGTCTGATTGGTCCTTGCTCTCAGCTCGCCCATTCCAGCCATTCCAGCAGCCTCGACGGCTCACCGATTCATTCACCAGGCAAGTCCCGCAACGCAACAGCACATTTTACATCTTCCTGGTTCCCACATCCCTCCCCGCCTCGGACATCGGCAGCTGTAGTGCCGGAAACCGGGCTGCCTGGGCTGCCTGCAACCTTGCTAAGCAACTCGTCTACTCGACCGGCTAGTTGAGGTCTTGAGCTTTGCCCCCAAAAACCGCCCACTTCCCCCTCTTCAGCAAATCAGCTCCCGATTTTTGCGCGTCGCCGATTCGACCTCCATCGCAACTTTCTTGATCGCAGAGGCCTATCATCGTGGCCAGCGTCCATTTCCCCTCTCCATTGGCCAGATCTACCATCAGGTGACTGCGCATCGCTGCGCGTTTCGACTATCGTCATCTGCCTCGGTGTCAGTCAGAGCGCAGAGAGCTCTGTCGCGTCTGGAGAAGCGCCGTCATTGAGCTGCGTCGCTACGTCGCGCCGCTATTTTGAAGAACACCAATCGTCAATCGTGTCGCACGAGACCCCAAAGGGTATGTATGTAATTCTCGTCATGGTTCTTTATATGCCCTATGCTGCCACTGTTTGGCGCCGGCATGGCACGGCCTTTCCCATCACTTTTTCTTTCTTCTTCCACGTCTCTTGCCATTGCGGCGCTTCCGGTCTCTGTTGTCCTCCTGCCTGCTATTCATTCCTGCGTCGTTTCTTTTGCGCCCGCGCCTCCCGGGCCTTCCCATCCGGTCACGAGCTTGAATATTTTGCGTTGACGGGCGGCCTCGTTATGCGCTTCCACCGCTCTTGCATATGCAACGCGTGTTTGCGAACGCGCCAAACAGCCTCAGACGCACCATCATTGACTGCACCATACGACTGGTTTTCCGCGAGCAAGTGCAAGTGCTCCTTCACCTGGCCTGCGTGGCCTGCGTGGCCTGCGGCGCAGCGCAACTTACAGATCACATTCGCTTCATGGTGCCCTGCGACGTCAGTTTCTTTGGATATTACTGTTCTTGGCGCAAGGTACCTACCCAATACGCACTTCTGTTCTACCACGCACTTCTGTTCTACCTCGCACCACCCCAATATCATCACTTCCCTTGACCAAGTTTTGCGACGTGCCAGTGGACGACGCATCATGAACCGGACCGCGGCACGAGCACCACTGCTACTGCAGCTGCGGCAGCACCCGCAGTCGTTCGCATCGCCTGGCAAGACTCAGTCACATTGCCTGTGCCCATGATCCCGCACTCCCCTCCCGCAAAAAGCAGCGAAATTCACCCTTGTTGATGGGGTCTCGCTTCCGGGGCACCCGCAGAGTGAGAGTCGCAGGGCGTGTCGAATTCTCTGTTTTCAGGCCTAGATGGCCCGGAGCTGCTGAAAACATGGGTGGATATACAACCAGAAGTCGAGCCCGACAGGGGGGCGACGGGCTGATCCCCTGCTGTGCCATCAACGACCGTCAGGATGACTTCATTGGCGTCCGGCCGTTGGCGCAGTTGGGCTCGCTGGTCCCGGATCGTGCTGTTCCCCGTTCAGATGCATGAGGGGACTGACTGCCAACGCATCACAAGTTACCGTAGTGTGGCCCACCACCCCAGGCTGCCGGCTTCGTCCCGTTCTACTCTTTTCCCCAGTCCTTTTGTCAGATGGAACCTGTCCCACCTGCTCGCTGGATTCTACTCCTGCCCTATATACAGCATTGCTAACCACTCCGGTTGGACAGATTCGGTCTTGTTTCCAGGCTTTGCAGCTCATTTACGGACTAGACCCAGACAAATCTGCAGCGTATCACGGCGTGAGCCTCTCCCGTCCCCAGAGAGGAACAACTAAGCACGATCGTGTACTGCCAATTCCTGTGACTTTCTGACTCCAGGCCTCTCACTCAACACGACTTGCTACACGTTGATCTGCACGGCGCCCTGAATTAGCTTTGGAGGCCACCACCGTCGCCCTGAATTCCCACCGCGGCGTCCTGCCAGCTCATACACCCACTCACTCACCACCCACTCACTCACTATTCATAGCTTTGGGTTCCTGTACAGCCAGCATCTGCTGCGACTGCCCTGCCTAATAAGTGACGACGACCAGCCATTACCAGCCGGGCCACCTGTGCCCAACCAAAACCCAAGCCGGCCGTGCATTTTAACCACCAGCTTTTTCGCCGAGTAGGTTGCTGCCTCGCTGCGACTAAGTCGTTATCTGACTCTCGAACCCTCATTTGCTCGGGTGTTCTTGAGCATTGCTCTACGCTCTCATTTTATTCGCTCCCCCAAAACACACGCGCGCGCGCGTCGCCGTCGTTGTCGCGGAAGCTATCACGACTGACTCGGCTAGGACCAGCATCATCTTCATACACACAGAACATCACTTCCCAAATTCCAGCAAAATATGTATCAACCACAATATGGCGTGCCCCAACAGGGCATGCAGCAAGTTCCCTATGGCATGCCCGGCATCCAAGCTGCCGCAATGGCTGCCACCGCCGCCGCCTCTGGCTCCAATTTCCCTTATATGCACTCGGATCATCCAAGCCTGCCTCAAACCTCGCCGCGCATGGGCGACGGTTCAAAGAAGGACAACCGGCAATCGCCACGTATGAATAGCATGTCCCAAATGCCCCGGAGGATGAGCCAAGTTACAAGTCCCGGCATGCCCAATGCGCAAGGCATGATGAATCATGGTGCAGGCCGACCAGGCATCGCGCCTCCCCAGATGGCTCCAGGACAAGCGATGCAACACCCTCAATCTCCCGAGATGCCGGCCGGCGGTGCTGAAGAGTCCCCGCTCTATGTTAACGCCAAGCAATTCCACCGGATTCTCAAGCGTCGAGTTGCCCGGCAACGTTTGGAAGAGCAATTACGACTGACCTCCAAAGGCCGCAAGCCATATCTTCACGAGTCACGCCACAACCATGCCATGCGCAGACCTCGTGGCCCTGGGGGGCGCTTTCTGACTGCCGAAGAAGTCGCCGCCATGGAGAGAGAGGCCAAAGGAGAGAGCGGCGGAAAGCTCGACGGCGGAGACAATGCTCCCCACAAGAGCATCGATCCCAGTGGAGGTAAACGCAAGTCTGAGGCCGAGTCCGGGTCCCCCAACAAGAGGCCAAAAACAGAGGCGCCAAGCTCCGAAGGCGAAGGGGATGAGAGCTGAGGCGCCGCCGCACGGCGAGTCAACAAGTTCGGAGGATTGGCATGATTTGCTTGTCAACCTGTATATTCACGATGTCATGATGGCAGAAGTATCTGTCGGATTTTGTTGAGCAGCTTTTTGCGTGGGAACAAAGGTGTTTGACTTGGCAGGGCGGCAGAAAGCGATGGCCGTGGAGAGGATGCTTTGGTTTGGGAATTATCTGCGTGAGGTTTGTATGCCTCCAAAAGCCGGATGGACATGTCGGGGGTTGGTTGTTCTTCAATTCGCCCTTTGCAAAGGCTGGCTCTGTTTTTTTCTTCCTTTTTTCTAATACACAACCGGACTGGCAACAGCATACCGTCGTCGCCCCATCATGGAAGGTGGGCGCAACCGTAAGATTACTGGATGGACAGAATGCATGGACGATTCGATACGATGTATACCCTTGTTACCCGATTCCCCCTCTTCCCTGTCTTCAATCGGTCTGTCTCTTATTCGTCTCTCTGCCCCCCTCCTCTCTTTACATTCTTCTCAGTCCGCGCACTCCTTTCTCTTCTGTCTTTCTCTCTCTCTCTCAATCTTTTTTTCCCCACCGCATTGACCCTGATTTTCTTTCCTTTTTTCACTCTGGTGTCTTGAGAAGATGATCGTTTTGTTTCATGATTTGGTCTCTCTCCTGGTCTAGCACCTCGTCTAGCTATAACTGCCACTGGACTGGCAGTATCAAATGCATTCAGGAAACCGCCAGCAGATGACCAAGTCGTATCCCTCATGGTTGTCGGATTCTAGCCACACGATGATTGCCAAAATGAGAGGAAAGTCACAAAACGACGTCTGTCAAGTTACGACCCATCAACATGACTCAACTATCAAAGGGAAGGGGGGAGGAAAGGACCACAAGAAGAGGCACAAAGCATGGTCATGATGCAACAGAAAACATATCGAAACGACCTGGAAAGAGAATATAATGTCAGAACACTGTATCGGGGGCCAGACCACCACGGGCGATGGGATGGATATAGATTCAACTAGGGTAGTCCGTCACCGGATAGAACCAGTGATGTCATGTGCTGCAAATTGATTCTCGGCTTTTACATAAACTTTTCTCAAGTCAATCATGGAATGTTCTCCGTAGGAGTTGCACTCTTGCGTCACCAGTTTGTTTGCGCAGAGGGGCACGAGGGGGGCCGGGGGCCGGGGGTTCAATCAAAATGTAGTGCGACAAGACAATGTGCGACAAGACAATGTGCGACCATGAGACACGAAGAAGTAGGACGGGTTTTTCAATGGGTTATAATGCGTACTGTCTTTGTCTTGTACACCAAATGAGACGCTGTCAAATTCCGATGCATCTGCTCGGCGAGGTCGGGGGCGGGACGCGCCAGGGACCTCGGCTTGAACTGGCCGGCACCGGGCTGCGCCAACTGAGAACTCGGTGAACAAGTAAGTTCGTTCCTCTCTTTCCCTTGAACCGTCCGCCGCCAACCACCGGGAAAGTCATTCTTCACACGCACCCTTGGTCACATCAACGCTGCCAAATTCTGTTCTGTTCTGTTCCTGGGAGATTCAGGCCACGAGCAGCTTCCCCACAAGTCAAGAAAGATGGCCGGGCGGATTCGCCAGCCGATCGATGAGGCGGCATTCAGCAACTTCATTGAGAAGAATGTGCCCGAGATTAAGCTGCCGATTGATGTGAAGCAGGTATGTCGTTCTGCCCGCAAGCAGGGGCGACGGACCCTCCTCCTCCAGCAAGCTTGGGGAGTAATACACAAGAACAAAGAAACACAAAAGCTAATCAGCGCGCGAAATTCGCCCGCTCGCCCGCTCGCCCGCTCGCCCACAGTTTGGATTTGGTCAATCCAACCCAACGTATCAAATCACGGCTGCCGACTCGCACAAGTTCGTCATGCGCAAGAAGCCCCCCGGCAAACTCGTCTCCAAGACGGCCCACAAGGTCGAGCGAGAATACCGGGTGCTGCACGCGCTCGAAAACACGGACGTGCCGGTCCCCAAGACGTACTGCCTCTGCGAGGATGCCTCGGTCGTCGGCACGCCCTTCTACATCATGGACTTCCTGGACGGGCGCATCATCGAGGACTTCACCCTGCCGGACGTGACGCCCGAGGAGAGGACGGCCATGTGGCGGGCCGCGATCGAGACGCTGGCGCGCTTCCACGCCGTGGACTACAAAAGGGTTGGCCTGGAGCGGTTCGGGAAGCCGAGCGGGTTCTACAACAGGCAGGTCCAGACGTGGAGCGCCATTTGCCTGGCGCAGGAGGCGATTGAGGATGTCGAGACGGGCGAGAAGGTGGGCAGGCTGCCGCACTTTGAGGCCACGGTTGACTTCTTCGCCAACGAGAGGGGCCAGCCGAGGGACAGGACGACCTTGGTGCACGGCGATTACAAGATTGACAACCTGGTTTTTCACAAGACGGAACCACGAGTGATTGGCATACTCGAGTAAGTTTCTTCCTGGTCTCTTTCTCCCCCGTCATGGGGATCAAACACGCTGAACATTTGTCTACACTTGTCTGTGTAGCTGGGAAATGTCTACGGTCGGACACCCCCTCTCCGACGTGTGCAACCTCCTCATGCAATACTACATGGGCAGGCACGCCGATGCTGGAGTGCAGTCGGCCGCGGGTTTCCTGCCCGGCAGGACACCGGGACTGCCCACGGAGGAGCAGCTGCTGGGCTGGTATGCCGACATGTCGGGATACGATCCGCGGCCCGACATGAGCTGGGGCATGGCCTTCAGCATGTTCAAGCTGGCGGGTGTGTGCCAGGGGATCGCGGCGAGATATGCGCGCAGGCAGGCGAGCAGTGAGAAGGCGAAGCAGTATGCTGTAAGGAGGGGGCCGCTGGCGCAGTTTGCGTGGGATTTGGCGCAGGAGGCGGATAGGAAGGCGGCGAAGCTGTAGTTTCTGTCTCGTCGTCTTCTGTGTCGAACAAGGCTGTATTGTTTAGATTTGTTAAAAAAAAAAAAAGGTCAACTGGCCTTGACATTCAAGGAGCCACTGGCGGCGGCAGGCAGGCCGACGACGTACACGCCCCCTCATTGGGCGACGTCCCCAGGAACCTGGACCCCCCCCCCCCCCCTGTGCCGACAAGTTGCACGGGCAGGTGCTGGCTGGGAACACGGAGCATTGAACAGTGAAGATTGATTGGCTGGAGTCCCCAATGGTACTGCGCTGCTTGCTCCAGTGCTGCCAATCATGTCCCCAAAATTGGACCAGGCTCCATGTCAACTTCAACTCCGGACTTTTCTGTTTCTTTTATCCGTAAAAGGCAAATTGATTGAAACATATCTTCACTCCGTCACACGTACTCTTGTACGTACTCTTGCTTGGAGCGTGTATCCCACAGGCATCGCTTCCCAGACATCTTCTCACTCATCTTTTGGCGCAGCAGACCCGTCCGAGTCGGATGGCCGCCAGAACCAGGCGGCGCATCACATTGCCACCCGCGACCGACGAGCGCCGCCCTCTTCTCAGCAGGCTGTGTTCGCATCACCATGGCACGGCCGAAGAGACGGGGCACCAGGAGGACCACGAGGAGGACCAGGTCTACTACAGCTGCATGACGAGCCCGCACAGCCATCTGCCCGTCTACACCAACATTCATCGCATACGCCGCGATATCATCAGCGTGGTGGAGGATTACCTGAGCCTGGAGCAGCTGCGCGACGTCAGGATCAACGTGACCGTCATCCGGCCCCTGGTCGACAAGTTCTACGAGCTGGATGATATTTCCATAAGTGGGTGTCGGCGCTTTTTCACTTGACGCGAGGAAGGCTGAAGAGCCAAGGTCCTAACTGATTCCCAGTCTACTGCTTGCTCGTCAACCGCGCTCAGTTCCTGCTGGAGGAATCGTACTCGAGCACCAGGCGCAATGTCAACTGGACGCGCGCCACGCTCTGCGAGCTCATTGCCACCCGCATCCTGCGCCGCTTCGGCGAGGATCACGAAGGCACGGACGGCCTGCTTCTGCTCGCGCACATCCTCGTGGCCGGCTTCGAGCCGTTCCAGAACGCCCCGGATCATATTCGAGAAGAGGCCGAGGCCAAGACGTCGTGGACTTTTCACCGCACTCTGCCGTCGCTCGAGGTGGCCATCTTGACCGAGAGCAAGCACTTTCTCAGCTCGAGCACCTGCCACCATGTGGTTTCCGCCATTTACGACGGCCGCATTATTTACACGCCATCCACGTTTTGGGACATCATCCCGGATCATTACAAGCTGAAACCCATTTCGTTGTATGAGCCAAGAGAATCGCCCTTGCTGAATCAATACCGTTTGATCGTGCCGCGAAATCGAAACATTCTGGAACAGATCCAGTTCGCCATTCTGCTGGCCCTGTACATAGCTGTGATGCTCGTGAGAGGGGAGGGTAAGCTCACAGTGCTGGAGGCGGCTTTTGCCATATACGCGTTTGGGTGGGGTCTTGACCAGTTTGCGACGATTCTGGCTCACGGGTGGTGAGTTTGCGCACAAGTTCCCCGAATTGATTTTGCTGGACGGGGGGGCATCTACTTCCCGGTGGCCTTTGTTCAGGTGTTTTGTTTGTGTTCTCTGTGTGCTATGGGGTCAGGCACTAACTTTTTCTTCTTCTTCTTCTTCCTCGCAACAAGGGGCGTGTATACGCAGAACCTGTGGTCATTTCTCGACGTCACGTTCGTGTGTATCTACTCGATATACGTCGCCTTGCGGATACATGGTCTCCGGCTGGGCATCGCCCGGCCTGGGCAGCTGGCCTTTGATGTGCTGGCTCTGGCGGCTCCTGTACTGATACCCCGGGTGGCATTCACGCTGCTCTCGGACAACCTGGTATTGTTGTGCTTGAGATCCATGATGGTCGATTTCTTCTTCTTGACAGCCCTTTCGGCATGGTGCTTTTTGGGATTTCTGCTGGCCCTCCTGTGGTTGGGCGAGGGGGCGCATCCGGTTCTGTATGTTTTCCGGAAAAGAGGCGCGCGTCCTATGAGCGAGCAGTGAAGTCTGACAGTGTACAGGACGATATCGAAATGGATGATATACATCTGGTTTGGGCTGGACGGCACAGGCATCCAGCGTTCGGTAAGCCCAAAGTTTTCTCTGCTTTCCGCTCTCTCCTCTCCGACATCTGACATGTTCATCAATTGCGCAGACCGAGTTCCACTGGCTCCTTGGACCAAGCTTGATGGTGGCCTTTGCATTTCTGGGGAACACTCTGTTCTTGACCATACTCGTGTCCATGCTTTCCAACACATTCAGCAACATCTCGGCCAATGCCACGGCGGAAATCCAGTACCGAAGAGCGGTGCTGACGCTCGAGGGGGTCAAGGCGGATGCGGTGTTTGCCTACCAACCCCCCTTCAATCTCCTCGCCGTCTTCTTTCTTTTACCACTCAAGTTCGTCGTGAGCCCGCGGTGGTTCCACAAGATTCACGTAGCCACGGTCCGCCTCGTCAACCTCCCACTACTGCTGGTCATAGCCGTGGCCGAGCGTCGCCTTCTCTGGCCGTCCCAGTCCGCCAGCCAGACCATCTACCCGCGGGCCAAGAAATGGTTCTGGCAAAAGTGGCAACTGTCTGCTCACCGCTACCTCCGCGCCGTATTCCAAGTGCCGCCCCCCGAAGACGCGCATCGCGACATCGCCGTGGACGACCACCTGACGCACCACCTTATCCGACGCCAGTTCACGAGGCAGCCCACGGCGGAGGGCCAACTGCCGCAGCAGCCACGAAAGGCATCGCGTAGGGACTCGATGTTTCCGCACAAACGGAGGGGTTCCCGCACAGAAGACGCCAGCACCCCGGAGAGCATGGCCGCCAGGATGCAGGTCATGGAAAAGTCGATGCGGAGGATGGAGCTCCTGCTGTCGAAACTCGTGTCTGTAGAGGATGAGGTGATTGATGACGGGTCGGAAGGCGGAGGATTGACGGGGGGGGGTCTCACGGCCGAGTCGACGTTTGTAGAGCAGCAGGGAAAAACTAGATGGGTTGGAGATGAGGGCCATTCATAGTGATTCACTCTTGTTTTGCTGTGCGTAGGCAGCCGACTTTTTTTTTTTTTTCCATTGTCACCTTGTTGTCCTCGACGCAACACCAACTTGAACTCGACAAGCTCACCACTCTTTGTCATTTAAAAATCAAGCAAATCCTACAATGTGCCAAGTCACCTACTTCCACCACAAGACATGCCACCACGAATGGGCCATGATATCGCGCCCCTGCGCACCAGCCCTCGGCTTCTCCAACTGCCCTACTTTTCTGGCCTGCGACACGGGCCCCATCAAGGCCGCGCCGAGAATGTACCGCACCGCCGGGAGGGCGTGTCCGCGGTGCGCCGAGGAGCACCTGCGCGTCGGGCACGACAGGAACGTGGTTCGGGTGGTGGAGAGGATGGGGCGGGGGGTGAGGATCGGGAAGGCGCCCGGGGAGTCTGGGGAGGAGGATTGGGGGGTTGACGTGAGGGTTTTGGGAGGCTCTGCTTGCTGCGCTGTGCTGTGATTTTTATACACGGTTTTTTTTTTTTCCCTCACTTTTTGTTTTGAAGAATTAGTATACGTGACCGTTCAAACCGATGGAGGGCCATGTTAAAGTTGCTTCGAAGGGTTGGTGTGAGAAGTGGAGACACGAAAGCGTGATTTTGGCAAAGTCACTTTACTCCGTACATAAGTGAGTGAGTGAGTGAGTGAGAGTGGAGTGAGTGAGTGAGTGAGTGAGTGAGTGAGAGTGGAGTGAGTGAGTGAGTGAGTGAGAGTGGAGTGAGTGAGAGTGGAGTGAGTGAGAGTGGAGTGGATTGACTTGTGTGAAACGAACGTTTGAACCTGCTGGACTGAATCTATCGTCAGCCTAAAACAACGAAAAATCATTATTTCTTCAGCCAACCCCCCAGAGAAAAAAAAAAAAAAAAGAATGCTCCCAACGCCAGATACATCGCACGTGGCCTACGAGCGAGTCTACGAGCCCGCAGAGGATTCCTTCCTCCTCCTCGACACGCTCTCGTCCGCCTCGGAGACGACCTTCCTGCGGTCCCGGTTCCCGCCTCCTCCCTCGTCGCCCCCCGCGCTGGTCGTCGAGGTCGGCACGGGATCCGGCGTCGTCCTCGCCTTCGCGACCGCCCACGCCCTCGCCATCTTCGGCACGCGCGACGTCCTCACCGCGGGAGTGGACGTGAGCCCGTTCGCGTGCCGCGCCACCGTCGCCACGGTCGGCAAGGCGGTCGGGGCCAGCCCGGGATCGCACTCGCACTCGCACTCGCACGGCATGTTTCTCGGCTCGTGCACGGGGGACCTGGCGACGCCGTGGAGGGACGGCGCCGTCGATGTGTTGGTGTTCAACCCGCCGTATGTTCCTACGCCCGAGATGCCCGTGCCGCCGGCGTCGTTTGGCGAGACCGAGGACGGCGGGGGGGCCACGAGCCGCGACGACGATTCGTACCTGCTGAGCTTGTCGTATGCGGGCGGCAGGGACGGCATGGAGACGACGGAGAGGCTGGTGGCCGTGTTGCCCCGGATCCTGGCCCAGAGAGGATGCGCCTACTTGTTGCTGTGTGCGCAGAACAAGCCTGAGCTTGTCAAGGCGAGGATCCGGGGATTCGGCGCGGCATGGAGGGCTGAAACCGTGGCTTCGAGTGGGAAGACGGCTGGGTGGGAGAAGCTGCAGGTTTTGAGGATATGGAGGGACCATGAGGGTGGGAATGGAAGTGGAAGTTGATGAGGAGGAGACGCTTCTATACATACATGCGTCATATCAGGTTCCTGGGTCTACAAGTCTGTTTAGAAATTTGCACGACGCACGCCCACTTGCGTTGAATTCATCTATTAATGGAGGAGGAGGGGGGGTTGTTTTTTGGGAGTAAAGGAGTAAAATGGTGGCCAAACATCCCAAACGCCAAGTATCATCGCATTGTGTGACCAATCCCCCCAACCCCCAAATGATAAGAGCACTTCCCACCTTTTGATAGAACCCTCGCCCCCATCGTCGAAGCAGCACCAGAGTCTCCTCTTTCTTCTTGACATGGCCATGGAATCATCTGCCAATAAAAACATGGCCACTAGCACCGTCGGTGTTTTCAATTCGCCATGCCGTTTGAATCCCCGCCCAAGGTGATATCCCCCTCCTTGGCTGGTCTGATAGTGGCGGAGAGGTGGCGTTGATGACACAGGACAACGGTGTTTTCATGCTCAGCCAAAGTTGTTTCATCTTTGCAACACCATTGAATGTCTTTCCGGAGACGCTTTTAACCCCGTCCACGACCGAACCCGCGACCTCGTCCACGGCCTCTGCCGCCACCACCTCTGCCGCCGCGGCCGCGACCAGCACCAGCACCAGCACCCCGATCGGCTTCCTTGCGAGCCTTGTTCTTGGGCTTTGGCGCGTCGTCGATTAATAGCGTGTCGAGGGGCAGAGAGTCGGGAAGGATGAAGTATCGGATGGTGGATCCTCGGATGTTCATGGTGTCAAGGGAGATGGGGTCTTGGCCCTTGGCCGTCATTTTGACGGTTCGAAGAGCAGTATTCATTTGCGGTGAGACGGACGATATGGTGCCGTGGACAATGGTGCCTGGAGGGAATCTTTGTTAACAATCGTGTTTCGGCGCGGGCGGGCGTTTTTGTGCATCTGAGACTTGGGATTTGTTTTTATACAGAGACGCCAAGAGACCACATGTCTGGGAGTCGTTGGCGGCAAAGTGAGCATGTGAAGAGGGAGATGCGTACCATTTTTCAACTCAATGGTCACCGTCTCGTTGGCGCATTTCATCAGGAATCTAGCGTCGCGAAATGATCAGTTCCTGTTCTTGCATGGTACAATGACGACCCAGCCGACGCGGAGCCCATGTATTGAGGTGCGAGCCGTGTGCTCGGGACTGCGGAAATATCGCACTTACCTCACGAGCTTCATGTTGGGCGATGGAGGAGATAGGTTGGTGCTATTGCCGGGGACAAAAAGTCGTCATGGCAGGTGTGAGCTGCGCTGCCTCAGAATGCTTGCTTCCGCATCACGAGGCGGGAGCCGGAAAAAGGTGACCCCGCGCGGGTCTGGGGGACAACTGAAAAAAAGAAAAAAAGCAAAAAATGGCACCCCTTATCGATAGACAGCAAAGCCGGCATGGCATCCAGCCCGTGAAGGGCGAACCGTGACCCTGTAATCCGTATTCAACCCATTCACATTCCTATATGCTTGGCCAAGCCGTGAGCCACCCCCGTCTGCTTAGGCTGAGGACGACGCTTCACCATGTTGTTTGCTCTCTAGTTGCTCTCTAGTTCCACAAGAACCAGAGGGACCGGAAGGGACCAAGGCCTCATGAGCTCCGCGCAGGGTTTGCTGAATATGGGCTTCGTGTCTTCGTCATCTGAACACATGACAAACTCCTTGTTCGGCTTCGACTTACCCCACCACTTTACCACATCATCCACACCAGAGTTACCACCAAAGTTATACCAAAGTTACCAGAGTCACCAGAGTCATCAGAGTCAACAGAGTCACCAGAGTCAACAGAGTCACCAGAGTCAACAGAGTCAACAGAGTCACCAGAGTCCAGACAGACGTCTTGTCTTATATGCCTCGGCTTGAGCGAACCTGAGCCGTCCGCCTCTTCCATCGTGCATCGGAGCCGACATAGACATAGATTGCGCACTTGCAAACAAACGGTGTATCCATCATGATCTCGGGACGAGGTGGTGCGGGCGCTAGGGCTGGACGCATCCGCCCGCCTCGTCGAATTGTTCGTGTAAGTTTGCCACCTCACCTTGATTGATGACTTCACAACTCTGCGCTGTTCCGCCCCACTACCCTTGCAGACAAACAAACAACCAAACAACCCTCACATTTCCCGCAAAAGGTGGTTCACCCTGCTTTGGGGACTCATTCATGGTTCCAGTTCCAACCATGGCAAGACTTCTTCACAGCCGCTCACAGCCGCTCAGAACCGCTCAGAGCATGCGAGTGCTCTTCAGGCTGCCTGCCATAATAGATAGCGCACTCCATCCTACAGCCGTCAGACTTGCCGAGCTTTTGGCCACAGCGCAGCCAAGCGCAAGAATATCCTGGCTAACATGTTTCGTTCGCAGCCGAATGGCGCTGGAGAAGGAGCCGATTTTGAAGACTGTTGGAACATGCTCAAGGAAGCTCTGCGTGACATCCACAACAAGAGCTGTGGCCGACTATCCTTTGAAGAGCTGTACAGAGCCGCTTACAAGATTGTGCTCAAAAAGAAGGGTGAAGTCCTGTACGAGCGGGTCAAGCAGTTCGAGGAACAATGGTTTGCCGAGCATGTCATTCCCAAGATCGAGGTCTTGGTCACCAGGAGCCTGATCAGCATCGGGGTCGACAAGAACCTGACGAGCTCCGTCAACGAGAGACGTCAAACGGGCGAAAAGTTTCTCAAGGGCCTACGAGACACTTGGGAAGACCACAACATGTCGATGAACATGACTGCGGATATTCTCATGTATCTGGATAGAGGCTACACCCAGCAAGAGCCCAACCGGGTTCCCATATTCGCAACCACAATCGCACTTTTTCGCGACCATATTCTGCGATCCTGCCTCAACGCCAATTCAAGCAACGCCGTCATTGACATTCTCATCTCCGTCATGCTGGACCAGATTGACATGGAGCGCGAGGGGGACGTTATCGATAGGAACTTGATACGCAGCTGCAGCCGCATGCTGAGCTGCCTATACGAGACCGAAGATGAAACCGAGAGCAACAAATTATACCTGACAGTTTTCGAACCCCGCTTTCTGAGCAACAGCGAGTCCTTCTACAGCGCAGAATGCCAGCGATTGCTCCGGGAGGCCGACGCCAGCACTTGGCTGCGACATACACAGAGGCGGTTAAACGAGGAGGCTGACCGGTGCGGCACAACAATAGAACCGGATTCGCTCCCAAAGGTCTCCTCGGTGATTGACCAGCAGCTTATCGTAGAGCATCTGTCAGAGTTCTTGGGCATGGAAGGGAGTGGTCCGAGATGGATGATTGACAATGACAAGCTCGACGACTTGTCGATATTGTACAAGCTCATTTCGAGGGTGGAGGAGGAAAAGACGTCTCTGCGAGACATTTTGCAGAAGCAGGTCGTCGAGCTGGGACTCGAAATCGAGACTGTTTCGCGAAACACCGACTTCTCAACCGCGCAAGCAGACGGAGACGAGCCTGGCGAAGGAGAAAAAGCCAAGAATCTGAATCCCGCGGCCCAGCAAACCGCGGCCGCCATCAAATGGGTCGACGACGTGTTACGGCTCAAGGACAAGTTCGACAATCTGCTGACGCGATGCTTCCAGGATGACCTTGTGATCCAGACATCGCTGACCAAGAGCTTTTCCGACTTTATCAACATGTTTTCGAGAAGCTCAGAATATGTGTCTTTGTTTATTGACGATAACCTGAAGAGAGGCATCAGAGGCAAAACCGAGGCCGAGGTGGACGCAGTCTTGGAAAAGGCAATCATCCTCATTCGCTATCTGCTGGACCGCGATTTGTTCCAAACATATTACCAGAGGCACCTGGCCAGAAGATTGCTGCACGGCAAATCAGAAAGCCACGACGTGGAGAAGCAAATCATTTCACGGATGAAGCAGGAACTGGGAAAACAATTCACCAGCAAGTTCGAGGGCATGTTCCGTGATCTGGTGACGTCGTCAGAGCTCACCTCGACATACCGCGACCATGTCCGCAATGTCGACGAAGGCGCAAGGGTCATTGACCTCAACGTCAGCGTGTTGACCACCAACTACTGGCCGCAGGAAGTCATGGGCCGGCAGACAGCCATGGGCGATGGTTCCCGTGTCACCTGCAACTACCCGCCCGATATTCAACACCTCCAGACCAGCTTTGGGCAGTTCTATCTGACAAACAGAAACGGCCGCAAACTCACATGGATTGGCACTACTGGAAGCGCAGACATCAAATGTGTCTTCCCTGCCCTTCCGGGCAAATCGGGTGCGTTGGCCAAGGAGAGGCGGTATGAGATCAACGTGCCGACCTTTGCCATGGTCATCATGCTGTTGTTCAACGATCTTGACGACGGCCAAAGTCTATCCTTTGAGGAAATCCAAGCCAAGACCAACATCTCTACTTCGGACCTCATGAGAGCGCTGACAGCCATCGCAGTCGCCCCGAAATCCCGCGTGCTGGCCAAAGACCCGCCCACCAAATCTGTCAAGACCGGCGACAAGTTTACCTTTAACTCAAGTTTCCAGAGCAAGACGGTAAGAATCAAGGCGCCCATCATCAATGCCGTTTCAAAGGTCGAAGACACGCAGGAGAGGAAGACTACCGAAGAGAAGAATAATCAGACAAGAGCTCACATTGTGGATGCCGCCATTGTGAGAATCATGAAGTAAGCCAGCCCATGTCATGGGGGGGTTTTTTTCTTCGGCGCCCCCACCACCGGTGCACCGCCCTTTGCTAACATGATGGTCCAGATCTCGAAAGGAGCTCAGTCACTCGCAACTCGTGATGGAGGTTCTCTCCCAGCTCGTAGGGCGATTCAAGCCCGAAGTTTCGCTGATCAAGAAACGGATCGAGGATCTGATTGTGCGAGAATATCTAGAACGGCCGGATGAGGAAGACGCACCGTCCATGTACCGATATGTAGCCTAGACAGAAAAAGCCAACGCGCAGACTTTGTGAGGGTATTTTGCATTGGGGAGAAGAGGGTCGGAAATTGCATTGCCAGGCGACAGCATTACTCGATTATTGAGCGTGGGAGAGAAACGAGATGAAGATGTAAAAGATGGCGTATGTATCAAAGTTCGATGATTACTGAAGTCCCTCGGCTCGGTTTGTGACGGAGCAAGAAGGGGTTCGTATTGTAAGCCACGCACCCCTGTGTACTAACTAGCACGATGCCCCCCGTCCAGCCTGCGGACCAAACCCCGTGCCAAATCCGAGGCAGGTGAGCGGGAGGGAGCTCGCTCACCACCTCCGAGAGCCGGCTCATATGTACCTCTCATCTCATACCCTTCATACCCTTCCTCATTCATACAAAACTCACACCAGCTCACACCAGCTCACACCAGCTCACACCAGCTCACACCAGCTCACTCGTCCCTTGTTGACAACGACCGGTCCCCCAGCCCGCCCGCCAATCACATCGTGCTTGACCATTTCCCCATTTCCCGAAAACCCGGCAATGTTCGCACTCGGCCGAACAATGGCCACCACGGCCGCCGCGCCATCAGCCGCCTCTGCGCTCAAGCAAGCCGGCAAGGTGGTCTGCATTGGGCGCAACTACGCGTACGTTGCCCCCCCTCCCTCTCCTGGATCTCATGCACAGGTTGTCATTGCACAGGTGTCAGTGTCATTGCACACGAGGCGAGATTTGTGCCAACAACGCGCCTTCACCTAGGGACCACATCGCCGAGCTGCAAAACATGAAGCCCAAGCAGCCCTTCTTCTTCCTCAAGCCGCCTTCCTCCATTGTCCTGCCGGGCGAGGGACCGTGCCTGCGGCCCGGGGGCGTCAAGATGCATTTCGAGGTGGAGCTGGCGCTGATTATGGGCAAGATGGTTCGGGACCTGGAGCCGGACGATGGCGCGGCGCAGGAAGCCATCCGGGGTGCGTTTCGATGCTTTTTTTTTGTTTCTAATCATTTCTTGTTGTTGTTTCTGAAGAAGACCACGCTGAACTAAATTTAACCCCCCCCCAGCCTACGCCGTCGCAATCGACATGACGGCGCGAAACGTGCAGGACGAGGCCAAGAGGAAGGGCCTCCCGTGGGACATTGCCAAGGGTTTCGACACGTTCCTCCCCATGAGCAACGTGATTCCCAAGAGGGCGATTGCGGACCCGCACGACGTGGAGCTCTTCCTGGACGTCAATGGCGAGTCGAGGCAGAGGGGGTCCACGGGGCTGATGGTGTACCGGATCCCGAGGATCGTGAGCGACATCTCAAAGGTCATGACGCTGCACCCGGGGGACATTGTGCTGACGGGCACGCCGGCCGGTGTCGGGCCCGTGGCGCCGGGGGATGTGATGCGGGCGGGCGTGAGGGTCGACGGGGAGGAGCTGGAGGAGGGCAGGATGGAGGTTAGGGTTGAGCAGTCGCCTTGTTCGTATCAGTTTTCGGAGACGTGAAAAGTTGCTGTTGTTGTTGTTGTTGTTGCGCTATTTTTCTTACACGAGTTTCTTGTAAGAAGACGGTATTCAATTCATACAAAAAATTCACTACATTGTCAATTTCCCATTCCTCATCATGCACAAAACTATCTTTCCATGCCACCTTTTTTTTTTTTCAATTTTAATTTCTTGGCACTCCTTCTCCGAGTCCATTTGACGTGAGATTGGGATCAGACATGGAACCCGGCCTGGGCGCCCAGTCAGCCAGCTCCCCGCACGCGGCGCATCGGCGCTTCTCCTCGTCCGTCTTGAAATCGTTGACGACGGCCTCGATCTGGGTGCCCAGGTCGGTGCAGCAAAAGGCGGCCTCGTGGACGACGCCGCCGGGACACGCCGCGCAGTACCAGCGCATGCGGTCGACCGAGCCCGCGGGACGGCGCTGCTCCAGGACGACGCCGACCGTGTTGGCGAAGCGGACGGGGCGGTGGGGGGTGTCCGGCGGGAGGAGGAACATGTCGCCCTCGCGGATCGTCACGTCGCGGAAGACGCCGTCGTGGTCCAAGACCTTGAGCGTCATGGCGCCGCGGTACTGGTAGAACCACTCGGGTGTCGGGTTGATGTGGTAGTCTGTACGTGCGTTGGGGCCGCCGACGATCTGGGCAACAAGGTAGGTTTCGTGTGAGGAGTGACGGGACCGGGGGGGGGAGTTTGACAACTCACCATGACGGTGAAGCCCTCATTGTAGACGCAGTAGTTGCTGATGGGGGGCTGCAGCAGGTGGGCGTTCTCGTCGAGCCTTGGGGACCGGGGGACCGGGAGCGCATGTGAGATTTCTGAGAAAGTCGGGAGGCTGAGGCTGAGGCTGGGGGGGGGGGGTTGTGGTGGACTGACTGACCATTTGGGCAGGTTGAATGGGGGGGCGAGCATGTTGAGGGCTTGTCTGCTGCTGCTGCTGCTGCTGCTGCTGGTTATTGTTGTTGCTTTGCTTTGTTTTGTTCCCGTCTTGTTGAGTCTTTAGTTGAGTTAATTTCGGGTCGAGTTGCGACGCAAGTGGCGAGGTTTATTAATTGCCCTTGCCTACATGTCCGCTACTTTTGGATGGATCGGGCGGCGGCTCGTGGGTGAAATTCTTCGGAATTACTGGGACCCCCACTGTAAGGGCACACTGTGATCCACACCGTGTTGCACAAACCTGGCCGGCCAGAAGTTTTCAAACGTGCCCTGCCCGTCCTCCGTACTCGGTGAACAAACTCAACAACAACAAGCTCGCCACCGCAACCAGAAAGAACTTTCCCCCAGTTCGCTCAACCATGAACCACGCCGGTCATGATCACGCCGCCATGGACCACGGCGGCCGCGGTGGCATGGCCGACATGTGCAGCATGAGCGTGCGTGCGCATTATCCCATTCCATCCCGTTCCACCCGCCCAGAAAACCCCGCCGCTGACAACAACCCCCCCCCCCCGCGCGCAGATGCTCTTCACCTGGGACACCAGGAACCTCTGCATCGTCTTCCGCCAATGGCACGTCCGCTCAACACCAGGCCTCATCTTGTCCCTCGCCGCCGTCGTCCTCCTGGCCATGGGCTACGAAGCACTGCGCGCTCTCTCCCGCACGTACGAGGACGCCATCAACCAAAGACTATCAGTCATGCCCCGTGAGTTCCACGACCCCCTTTTTCACCCATGGCATCTTTCCGTGCCCAATGCTGAGAATCTTCTTCTTCTTCTCTCTTTTTTTTCCAATCATGGAGACGATGAAGCTCACACTGAGACCACGTCGTTCCTCGCGCCAGGACGAAACCAGGAGAATGCTAGCAAACGCGGGCACGTCATCAAGGCCGTCTTGTACGGGGTCCAGAACTTTTACGCTTTCATGCTCATGTGAGTCGGAGTCGCTTTGAATATACCCCGTCCTTTGTACTGGTAATACGTCTCAACCTTTTTTTTTTTTTTTTGTTTTTGACCATTGATTTTTTTTGGGGGCGGTTTTTTTTTTGCCTTTCCCGCAGGCTGATCTTCATGACTTACAACGGCTGGGTCATGATTGCTGTCTCTCTCGGAGCTTTTCTCGGCTATCTCGTTTTCGGCCACACCACTTCTGCCACCAAGGATAATGCCTGCCACTGATTTGGGGGGGAAGGGGGGAGTCCCCCCTGTGTATACCATGGGCGACGCGTGGAGTTTCCATGAATCGTCGTTGATTTGATAGCACTGTAGCTGTATTGAATTTTATGAAATTGCTCGTCGATTCAATTGCTCGTCGATTCGTGGCCAATGCCATCTGATTTGGAAAAAAGACATGATCGAGATAATGGATTGCTGGCGATACCCGCGCAGCCAGTTGTCACAATGAACATGTGAATGACAAGACACGCTAGTCTTCATACCCGTCGTATACCCGTCGTGACCTCATGAAAAAAAAAGAAGAGAGAGAAAAAACATGTACATGTACACCGAGCTTCCAAATCACTCATCCCAATCTCTCTTCCCCCCTTTCCCCGAGCAATCGCACCTCCAACACCATCCATCATCATCACATCTTGGCCGGCTCATTGCCCGCAGGCTTCTTGGCCTCCCCCGCCTCGCTGAGCGCGCCCTCCTCTTCAAGCCTCAGGATCATGTCATAATCACCGTACGCCTCGTTGTGCTCCATCTCGGGCTCCTCCCCGTACGCGATTCGAGCCGCGTCCACCAACAGGCGGGCCGTCAAGCCCCAGACCTTGAACCGACCCTCCTGCTCCTGCTGCTGCCCCTGCTGCTGCTGCTGCTGCTGCTTTTCCTCCTCCGGCGCCTCGCCCACGTTCCCCTGCGCGCTGGCCCGCCGCGGCCTCCCCACCCGCTGGTTGTTGACGGGGACGTAGAACTTGTGCACCCGCCACGGCGTGTCCATCCACGACACCCACTCGCCCTCGTACCACGGGCCGGGCGGCAGTTCCACGCCCGGCCGGGGGGGCGGCAGGTCCTCCGCCCTGAGAAAGTTGTAAAAGGGGGCGCTGAACACGGCCGCCACCTCTCTCGCGTCCAGCCTCGGCATCAGCGACTCCTCCACCAGCGGGCTCGGCGAGTCGGCGGCGCCGCCCGGCCTGTCGGCGTGGAGAAAGGCCGCGCAGGGCGTGACGACGAGATGATTCTTCGCCAGGGACGGCGGCAGCGTGCATAGCGGCTCTATGCGGAATGGCTTGGGGAGACGCGCGTCGTCCATTGGTAGGCCGATTTCCTCAAAGGCCTCCCTGCGGGCGATTTGGTCTGCATTTTGGGGGTTTGTTCAGTACAAGTACAATTCCGGGGTTTTTTTTCCCTTTCTTCTTCATCTATGGGTTCCCATGGATTTCTTTTCTTTTCAGGAAAAGGAGGGGAGGGGAGGGGGGAAACAGATATCAAACTTTCAAACTTACACGGCGTCTCATTTATATCATCGGCCTTGCCCCCCGGCAGCGCCGCATGCCCCGAGAAGCTCCTCAGCGACGCGGCGCGCATGGTGATGACGACGCGCAAGTCGCCCCAGCGGTCCGCGTACAAGAGGACCAGGACGGCGGCGCGCTTCCGAGCAGGCAGAGTGTCCCAGAGGGGGAACGGGGGAGGCTTGTAGGCCCGGAGCCGGTTGAGGGCTGCCTGGAAAGAGGGAGGGGGCGAGATGGTGAGCGAGGAAATCAAGCGGCGGTTGGGTCATGGGAGGAACGGGGGGAACGTACCAGCGAGACGGGATTCAGTCCTGCCATTGTGGAAGCATCGTAGTAGAGGGACTCTTGGAAGGGATCTCGGGATGGCAGGCCGAGGAGGTCTGCGATTTCGTCTTCCTGTTCTTGGTCGTCGCTGTCGCTGTCGCTGTCGCTGTCGCGGGGATGTCGATGGTGGTGGAGGCGGGGGTTGGCGAGAGGTGATGCCGATGTCGGCATGGTTAACCCAAGAGGGCAAGAGGGGGAAAGGAGGCTGTGACCGGGTGAGCGGAACGGGAGGAACGGGATGAGAGCGCAGTGAGTTACTCCGTAGTCCGTACGTAGTGTTGAGAGACGAAAAGTTGGTGTTATTATTGGCCGTATTACTCAACTGCGTTGTCACGAACCGTGTTGTCACGCAAGTATGTACTCCGTAGAGTGCCCATTTCACAACAAGTTGGTGGGGCTTCTCCGTGGTGCGGAGAATGAATGCCACATGACATAATCCGTAACATCGTTGTTGCATGGACAGCACTAACCACGCCGCACGAGTTGACTTAGCTCGGTACCGCAGACATTCACACATGTCTTGCACGAGCCAAAGTTGGAATCGGCGCGTTTGTGTCTTGGCCGTAGTTCCTGGCTGCATCTGTCTATCTGAATCACCTAGACTTATGAAACGAAGGAAAAAGAAGAAGAAGAAGAAAAGGCCTTGTCCGCTTCATGGCAGCTCCAGCTATGTACGATAGGAAAAGCGGCCACAAGACAGAAAGAGAGAGAGAGAGAGAATCAGTCCCTGGCCTTGCTGTGGGGGAATCATAGTAAAATGACCATCGGGTTAATATATCCTGATTCGCCTGTCCATGCCATATTGTTCGTTCCTTTGCAAGATTGACACATGATACCGGGAAAAATGTAAGGAGAGATAAAAAAAAAAAAAAGTAGCTCCTCGATGGAGATGTATTCGTCGTGACTTATAAAAATCTCGGGGGAGAAAAGACAAACTCTTCTGGAATCTTGGAAAACCTCTTCTTGAAGTCCTCCTTTCGCTCTTCTCGCCGCTTTGCTGCCTTTTCCCGTTTGATTTGTTGCTCTCTTTGCTGCAGACGAGTAAGTAGCTCTCGCCGGTCGCCTGGCTTCGGCACTGTGGCTTGTCGATCGTGGATCATGCCGGACGCAATCGACATCCGCCTGTGACTCTTGTTCTCTTCGCTGGCTCTTTGTGCGAACCAATCTTTCAAGCTGGACATGGCAGGCATCTCATCACTTTCCGAGTCGCTGTCCCATGCACTCCTCAAAGGTGGTGCGGGGGAAGGCCGAGGCGGGGCCACATCGATTGCAAGTCTGGGCGTGGCAGTTGCCGGTGAGGATGAATATGCTGGACCTGCCACAAAGTCCGCGGGGGACTGTCGTGGTGGCTTGGGCGAGTCTTGATGTGTGCCCGCGGACCAGGTGGACGATGATGACGTGTCGATGGAGTCGGGTCGCTCGCGACGTCGAGAAAATCGCGTGGCCGCGGAGAGGGCCAAGCTCAAGGACGACCGCTTCTTCCTGGACGACGTAGTTGATGGGGCGGCATCGTCGTCGTCGGCACTGAGTTGGTGATGATGGCGAGTGGCGAGATTGGCCGTGAAGCGGTGATACTCTCCTGCGGCTGCAATATCGCTGAACTGACCATGTGCTGGCCCTCCCCAACAAGGGCGCACCACGTCGTCATCCAGACTCATCTGTGGGAAAGATTCGCCCAGACCATCCATCCTCTTGTCGTTGCCATCCGCAATTGGTCTATGAATAATGTTCAACGGTGCTGGCATCGCATCCGTCTCTGGTGACATTGGGCCCCATGAGCTTCCTCTGCTAGAGGATTCGTCGTCATCGGCCTCCAACACAGGTACGAGGTGATAGTCCGGAACTCCATAGTCGTCCATCCTTGTGTCGGATCTGGTCGAGGACGAATCCGAGCTCACACTTGCCGGGGGGGACATCAGCTGGTTGTCCATGACATCCACCTGCAGACCGGTAAGCTGATGAACCTTTTGCGATGATGTCCGCGATGATCGTGTCAGTGGGTTGTAGTTGCAGATGCTCCTTGGCGTTGGGCTGGCCATCGGGGAAGCGGCCGTACTGGCATGAATGTAGTGGTGGTGGTGATGGTAGTGCTGTTCTGCGGCATCTGAAGGCGCTGGCGACCGTCCTCCCCGGTCAGCGAACCGCTCGGTGAACCGCTCAGTGAACCGCTCAGTGAACCGCTCAGTGAAAGCCGGCGAGCCTTCCGAGAGGGTAACCCTTCTTCGCCTCCGAGGTTGAGGTCTCATGGCTCCTGATGGTGTTGAAGACAAAGAAGGAGAAGAAGAAGAAGAAGAAGAAGAAGAAGAAGAAGGCGATGGCGATGGCGATGGTGGCGGTGGCAGCGAGGGTAGAGGACGGTTTGCGTAAGCTTGCATTAAAACGGGAGACGAGGCACTGTGTTTGTGGCCAGGTCGGAATGCGCTGCGTGGAGGCACTTCTGGTGGCGGATCTGATGTTGAGGTTGATGTAGTGAATCCATCCAAGTCTGCAGCAGAGAAATCCGGTGGAGGACCGGACTCAATACCTTTTGCTTCCATTTCAGCCCATCAATGGTGACGTGACGGGTATCGATACCGTCGACAATGGGAGCGCAGGAAGAATGCAATAGCCGCTCGATAATACACAACACCCGCTAATCGGGAGGAACAATAGCCCTGTTTGGTGTTTGAGGCCAAGTGTGAGTCAGTGAACCCGCAAAAGGATACACAACAATGGCAACGTCGAGAGGTCGACTTTCGTTCCGTGGTCAAGTCAGTCATCAGTCAGTCAGTCAGTCAGTCTCTTTGTTGCAGACCCGAGCACCTGCTGCTCTGCCAGCGTGTGTGCCAGCCAAGTCAATCACCAGGGGAGTCGAAAAGATGGCAAACAGACTTGAAGGAGGAGGAGGAGGAAGGGGGGCGGAATCGAGGACAAGGGCCAACTTCGTATCTAAGAAAAGCAGGCGGCGCATGCGCGAGTAAATATGGCCGCGACGCTCGCTTGCTTGCGATTCCATTATTTTAGTTCCTCGGAAGTGTGCTGAGAGTACAAGCTATATCCGGTTGTTTTGATGGCCGACCTGATGGCCGACCTGATGGCCGACCACCATGGTCCGGGCAAACCCATGTCCACGCCATCGCATCGAGCTTGCATGAGAGAGTTTGGCCCTACGTACGGACTACGGTGGAGGATCGATCCTCTGCAAGTCCCATCGCATGCATGGAGTAATCCGTACGGAGCACGGAGTTCGGATTCCATGGAGCCCACCCATGTCATCCATCATCCATGTCGGGCGTGCACCGGCTGAACGAACCCTCCTTGGCTCCTTCCCCCAGAAATGTTCCAGCTTGCGCCCACGGTACCCACGGCTGTTCTACTTCTATTGCTACCTTCCCAGATCCGTCTTGACATGAGACCTTTTCTGCTGACCGCCTACCCGCCTACCCGCCTACCCCGCCCAGCAGTTGGCAGCCAGTTGGCAGCCAGCACGCGGCGCATGTGAGACGTCCATCCACGTCCATCCACGTCCATCCACGTCTATCCACGTCTATCCACGTTCTATCCTACCAGTTCTTCCAGAACGATGACCGACCCGCCATGGTAGGATAGATATGGGGTGGGGGGGAGATAGCGTGAAAGCCGAGGGATACCAATCAACGCTCTGCCGCATCGCACAGATAAACAGCAGTCAGTGCTCATGGGACGAACCTGGCTCCGCTCCGCTTAATAGTTGCACATGTACATACATATGTAGTCATTCCTGTCCGAGTACTCCGTACTCCGTGGTGCGCCAACGAAACAGGTCAAGAGGCAAAATACGAGGGAAGACGGCGCCTTATTACAGCTGAGGATGCCACCCACCACCACCCACCACCACCCGCACCACCCGCAGACAGTCAGTCAGGCAGCAATATTCTCATCATCATGGCGACACAGCCTGTAAGACGGACGTCTCTCAAAGGGGGGTGTTAAGGTGTCAGGTATATTACATACAAACAAATGCCCTAACTTGACGGCCGATCCAGTCATGCTGCCACGCGCTAAAGCGCCAAAGCGCGCTTGATCATGGCGGTCAAGATTCACATCAATGTCAACAACGACCATTACAGGTACGCCGCCAGCTTCTCTTCTGCAGCACCTGCCGCGAACCGAACATCCTTGCCAAGTCGCGCTGCTCTCGTGGCATGGCCTAGTCGTCGTCGTCGTCGTCGTCGTCGTCACCATCTATCCCTCCCTGATAGTCCCCCAGTAGAAAGTCATCAATGCCCAGCCCAGTAGACGAATTCCTAATCCACTCTGTTTCGATGCGGAAAAATATCCACACCCATCGGCGGAAGACCTCCAAAAACTCAATGAGGAAAATGCCGCTCTCGAAATCGCTAAACTTGTCCAGGTGAGGGCTCAGCTTCATGGACCATGTGCATCTCAGAAAAAGATCCAGCACCATGACTGCGTAGTAGATGGTCACAGGGCGAAATATGAGTCTATCGCGGAGACCCCACGGGTGATGGGGAGACGTGCGCTCCCTTCTCGACGCAAATAACGTCATGTCCCAATCCTTGGCTATATCCCAGTAGAACGAGTAGAGAGAGTTGACGAGAGCGGCCACCAACCAAGCTCTGTTGAGCGACGCTTTGGCTGCCGCATTGTCCGTATTCCTCTGCAGAGTACTGGTAATCAAAACGGGGAACGCGGTCGAATACTTGAGTGCGTTGGCAAGATTCTGTCCTCCCCACCCTACCGATTCCTTGTACGGCGCTCGTCGAACACGAAGATACTCAATGATGCACTGTCTGAATCGGATCATGCTGGGCACTGCCATCAGCAAGGGCACAATCACGGTACCGCCGCAATTCCTATCTGGTCTTCTGGTCGACGATCCACCAGACGTGAAGAACATGCACAGTGTCACGAAGACGTCGCCGCAGACTTTAGCATACGATGTCAATACATCAGCAAGAAGTATATCACCAAACTTGCCATCCTGCGCTTCTGCGATGCCCCCGATGCTGACGCGCTTCAGAGTCGTGAGAAAGCGCCGACGGCCACCGCTAGGCAAGTTGCGGAGGGGCACGACGAAGACTGCCATGATGGAGACGAGATATGTCATGGGTATCCAGTCATAGTCGATCACGCGCGACGCTACGCCCCATGTGAGAAGCCAAAAGAGAACCATGAACACGCCAAACAGAGCCGAGAGAACGGTTGCAAGACGATATGTCGAGAAGTGATGCGGTATATGGTGCCGTGATGAACGGCCGGGGTATCGTATCAACGAAGGAACGTCAACTTTGAGGAGATGAAGGTAGTGAAGATTGAGGCCCCAGCCCCAAACCGCTGTAGAGGGCAATTGTCAGTTCGTCGTGTTTGTTTGTTTTTCAGGGGCGAGCGAGGGCGGAAACGCTGCCCAGATGATGCATGATTGAAGCTCGTACGAACCCAGTGTGACAATGAAGCCCACGCGATAGGGCAGAGGGAAGATCAAGCTGAAGCCATCGAGCCCCGGTTCGACAGCTGGATCACCGTCCATGGCTGCTTCGCGTCGTCATCGGACGGGCCGCACAGGTGGAGGAAAGGAGCGACGGCGCGGCGCGAGCGAGACCAATTCGTCGGACAAGGCGCCAGGCGCAGGGAGCCAATTGCTGCGTAGTTGTCGACGAAGAGTGTAAGAAGCAGTCAAAGGAGCGTGTCGTTGCAATGGTTTTTTTTTTTTTCAAAGGGGGCCATCTGGGCAGGAGCCACGTTGGAGGTTGTGCACTCGGTACCTACCAGCTACAACGTAATTAAGCTCCGTCTGTTAACTGGTGGTGGGCTGTTGGCCAGACCCACCGCGAACTGCCATCTTCAAAAACTACATGTTTGGACACAGCTGCCGCGGACCTGTTCCTATTGCTCAAACATGCCATAGCTGTTCAGCGAGTTAATGATCCTTCATCTGCACGCATTATTGTATGAGCAAGTAAACATGTCGCAGCGATTTTTTCCATCACGCAGTTGAAATTTTTACCTTGCTCATACATTTTCCCATATAAGAAGTCAAGGATGTACCTTTCTATATAAAGGAAATGTAATGCCGTAACACAACCGCCTACCGCTTTCGGCACAGCCCCCTCCCTCGCAGAGCGCCAGCCGAGGGAAAAAATCCGGGGTTCCGCCTGCGACTTTCGCCAGCTGCCAACCGAAACTGGAGCTTCCTCCATCCAACATCACCTCCCAATCCGAAGAAGAAGAAGAAAAACATCACAACAGCCTACACAGCTCTTCCGGCGACAGCACCCCTGAGTTGCCTTCCGATCGTCCGCGCAATACATCAACCGAGCCGCCGCCCCCCTTTTCTTACCGAACCTCACCATGTCCTCACAACTCCCACGACCATCATCAACCTCAACAACCGCCTCGCCATACCCGTTCGCCGCCGCGCCAGACATTGTGCGCGCCCACCAAAAGGACGCCTACTTCACCGGTCACCTCACCAATGCCATGACCGACCTATACCGCCGCTTGTTCGGCGCGCGCTCGACCCACGCCCTCGCGCCGGAGCTGCGCTCCCTCGCCACCCTCCTCTACTTCTGCCTCACCACCCTCCCCGGGAACCGGACGCTCGGCGAAGAATACTGCGACCTCGTGCAGGTGGAATCCCCGCGCGGCCGCCTGCCCGCCGTGTCCAAGAGGGCGGCCTACATCGGCGGCACCATTCTCCTCCCCTACCTGATGGGCAGGACGCTGCCCCGCCTGCGCAACCGCCTGCGCGCCATCATCCACCGACGGCTGGACGCGCTCCGGAAGCGAGGAGGCGGGCAGGAATCCCGGCAGGCTCGCGCCTGGGAATACGTCTCCAACCACCTCCCGTCGCTGACGTCGGCCGCGCCCATCCAGGCCGTCACCCTGGCGCTCTTCTACTTCAACGGCACCTACTACGAGCTCGCCAAGAGGCTGCTCTCGCTGCGCTACGTCCTCACCCGCGCGGTGCCTGACTCCCCCGACAGAGGAGGCTACGAAGTCCTCGGCGTCCTGCTCGTCATCCAGCTCGCCGTCCAAGGCTACCTGCACATCCGCTCGACGCTGTCGTCGTCCGCCGTCGACGTCTCTCTCGACCGCGCAAACTCGTACTCCACCACCAACAACAACAACAACAACAACAACAACCATCTCCTCCTCGCGGAACTGGGCACGCGGCGGGGGCCACAGCAGAGCAGCAGGGTCGACTTGGCCTCGGCGACGCATACCCCCGTCAGCGCACACCCCAGGTTTGACCTCGGCGATGCCAAGCTCATGCGCTACATCAGGGGCCGCCAACAGCGCAAATGTACACTGTGTCTCGAAGAGCTCAAGGACCCGTCCGCCACCCAGTGCGGTCACGTCTTCTGCTGGGAGTGTATAGGCGATTGGGTGAGGGAGAAGCCCGAGTGTCCCCTGTGTAGGAGAGAGGCCATGGTCCAGCATATTTTGCCCTTGAGCGTCATGTAGAATGACTACATCTATTTCTCCAGTTCGTGAAAACAAAACGTATAATACTGTGCTCTCATCATACATGTCCCGCTTGCCCAGCAACCGCCCGTATTACGCAGATACATCGTACACCGCCCTTTCATCGTGCAACCAACCTGACCAACAGACCGGCGGACCGACCCCGAGTTTGGACAAGGAAAGAGAAAATACAAGCGTCATAAACAATGTGATATTGAATGGAAAAAATATCAACAATGACTTCCCCTTATCTTGCCCCATTCTCAGAACAGGAAACATGATTGATAGAAAACACATCACTTCAAGTGCTCTCTCAATCCATGGATGGACATATATCCTCCCATGGTATCATTAACTGCTCAAATTATTACATCCAGGGCCAACTTGAACCCTTCCTCCGCGCAACTGCCCAGAAAAAAATTAGGTCCCGGGCGTTTTAGCGACATCCTGTACTTTTGTTTTCGCAGACACGATTGTTTTATATCCCCCCCCCCTTCCCTGAATTTTTTTTGAAGAATGTCGTATGTCCAAATGAGCTATTCATTGTTGTTTTTAGGCCCTCCCCCTTATATTGTGGTTGTGGCTCACGTCCTTATCCGAAAAGGAACAAGAGAAAAATATTGAAGGGGATTAAACCAAGCTGACAAAACTTGTGTGTATATCCAGTCCCGCCGACTGGCGTATGAAATAAGATAAAACCCTTGGGGGGGAAATCGCAATGCAGTCTATGACCAACTCGATGCAGGTATTGTGAAATGTCCAGGTGTGCCCAATTACTAACTCCAAAAACTCCGCTGTAATAATACTGTCGTCTCGGCTCTGCCTATACCTGACATTGTCATGCGCATGCATGGTAGCCAGAGTCTAATCCTCGTCTTCAATGGTGAAAAGAACAATTTCACCACGCTCATTTCGTCGCATGCGCAGGGTTCGCCAGAGCTCCTTCTCCTCCTTCGCCTTGGCCATGCTGGAGCCGGAAGCCTGGCGCTCCCGGTGGAATCGCTTCAGAGTCTTGTTCATGCTACAGCCCTTCTCGCTCTCGGGTCCTTTGTTCACAAAAGAAAGGAAGGCGTCTGCGCGCGGCTTAAAGACAACCATCTGGCCGTCGGCGCCACCGGCCTTGCCATCCTTGGATTGTGGTCTGAACTCGATGAGCTTCGGGTCCTTCTTGTCACCATGGCGATGAGAGTGCTTCTTCGACTTCTTCTTTGAGGACTTCTTGACGCCGCCGGTGATCATGTCAAACAGACTATTGCTGATTTGGCCGCCTTTGGAGTGCTTGGAGTGCTTAGTCTTTTTTAATGGGCTCGCAGGAGAATTTTCGTTCGCGTCGCCTCCGGAGTAATCGGGGGAGGGTGGGTAGACGGGTCGCATCAATCCCTTTAAGCCTCCGGTGAGTCCTGAGTGGAGAACAGGAGGGGCATCCGTCATGACTTGATCGCCAGGAACATCGACATGGAGGCGCTTGCGCTTCTTGTCCTTCTTAAGCTCTCTGTCCTTGCTCCGTCGTCGTTCGGTCTTTGGGGCGGGTGTTACAAAGGCGCCATCCGCAGGGACGGGACCAGCACCATACTGAATTAAAGGTTCATCATCTTCCATGAGGTACTTATCAGCTTCGTACTCATAACGAACCAATGACGTGCTTTCGCCAACATCTGCGCCGTGCTGCTCCATCGCGAGATTCATATTAGATGCATTCGGGGTCTGGCCGGTGGCGACTAGGAAGTCGAAGACGTTGACATGATCATCTGTAGCAGCAGCCGGTGGCGTAGGTGCTTCGGGAGGGGCTTCGGCAGGAGATCGTTCATCATCGGTTTGCCCCAGCGAATCGTTCCAAGGTTCGTACGCCCGATCATCCCCGATGTCTTCAACGTAGGCCTGCTGCGACATGTTCTTGGATCGTTTGTTTTGTTGGCCTTCGGTAGATTTGTCAAAGTTATTGTTGCTGTTATTCTTTTGCTTCTTCGTCTTCTCTTTATACAATGCACCTTGATACTTCTGATCTTCGCTTATGCAAGACTATTGCTTCCCATATTAGACTTTGCCACCTCTTCAAGTTCCAGGTGCGTGATGTGCGGTGCGAGATGCAGGTGGGAGCGGCACATACAGTATGGGACCGATATTGGACTCCTTGAAAGTGAACCATGCAGTCGATGCACGTAAATGTAGCTCCCTGACAGCGATTGCGGTGAGGATCGAGTTTCTTTTTGGTCAAGACGTCACCACACGCCTGTTGATTCGGACGCAAGTTGAATTAGCTGTCATTCAGAAAAAGCACACATAAGGCGAGAATACGAGTGAATAGAACGAATGTTGGGGTGTATGCTTGGTATTTGAGCAGGAAACAGAAAGGGGGAGGGTGTGATCAGAGACAATCAAGTGGGCCAGGGGATCAGCCGAACATGAAAAGGGAACCTCTCGACAGGGAAAACTAGTGGTGCTTGGACAGAGACAAAGGAGAATACTGGCAAGTTCAGTGCAGGTGGGTGAATGTCTTTGATACTGCGGCGGTAGTGATGTCAAGGTGCGATGGCGTGTGGTGTCATGGGCTTCTGAGTGAGCATTGGGGGTGGGATAGGCACTCGGAGATAGGGGTGGAAGAGGTGGAATGAGCCCAAATCCCAACTTGGGTGTGGACAGGAATGGCAACAAGAAAACAGAATGGGGGCATCAACTTTACCTCGCACGAAAAGGAGACCATTTTTGGCAGCAGTACCGGGGTATGTTGCTGCTTGGGCGAATGGCGTGTTTGAGTTGGGCAGTACCAGATTGTGAGTGGCCACTCTTGCTTACAGACTGGCCCAAGGGCAAGAAGTAGCAGTCGAAGGCTAAGGGCCAGTGAACAGCAACGGTGCTGTCTGAATGGACGATGCGAGGATGCCAGGCAGTGGGGGCAAGCCGATCTGGACTTCGGGTGTTATGCGCTGAGGGCGGGCTGGAGCGCCAGCGACTTGGAAGACAAGGAAAGGAGACTTCTTTGTTCCTGATCGAAGCGTGTCAAAGTATCGATGCCCTCGCGGACCATCAATCAAAAGGTGCGAGACAGGCTAACAGAAAGTGTCTATGCTCACGGTGCCTGCTTGTGGCTGATGACAAGCGAGCGAGCCGTCTGAGTAAGAGGTGGTTGTGTCGAGGAATGCGTCTCACGTCGGGAGGCACAGTACTTGTGGAATTTGCAATACGGCCCCTCGTTGATGACGCAGGGAATTGCAAAGAACTGGAATGGGAGGTGGGAAATAGGCGGGGAGAAGGGGTTCAGAGATGGCGCAAGATGCGATCAGGTGCGTCGACAAGATTATGTCGCGTCGAGAAACCAGAGGCCCAGGTGGACGAGAAAAGTTTGGTGTGAGCCGGTAGTCCGGTTTCCCCAACCCCCAAATAATGATGGTGAGAGGCGTAAGCAGGCCGGTGCCAAGGTCCAAGGGAGAAAAGCTCGATTTGCGGGCCGTGGATCGTGAAATCACCCGAGTTGCAGCGAACAAAGGGATGTTGTGCCTTCAAAAAATAAATTTATTATGGGCCCAAGATGAAGAAATTGCGTTGCTGAGTAGTCGTCGTGCGAGCGCTGAGGCGTATTGATTGGGTGTCAGAACGGAGCAAAAGAAGCCAGGGAAATATTATTGTTTGGCGTGGACGAGAACATGAAGGGGAGAGAATGGAAAACTCGCGAATCTCGGAGCATAGATTGCCACTTGTTGTGCTGCTGTCGCTGTTGCCGTGTTGTGCATCTCCGGCCATCGTAGCCCCTGGCTGCAGCAATTGACTCCAGTGGTCTACAGCTGACAGCTGTCTCCAGATGTCTTCTGTTGGCACCAATCGGCAGACTGTGAGGCAACACACCTGGACCACATCATTGGCTGCTCGTTGCTGGTCAACATGGTCAATTCCGGCCCAGTGGGTTCGATTGGACAGGCATCGTAAATAAAGGTGTCCCGAACCATCTTGCTAAATCACATTTGCATTCTCCTTCGGTTTTGCTTGTCATCCAATTCCTCGTCGGCATTATTTATCATCGCAGACCAGCATCAAAGTCTTTTCTCTGACCACGCCGCCAACACGCCCCGCCGTGCCCATCCATCACCCCTTCCCCCCTCCAAAACATGCCAGGGTCTCCTTCCTTCTCAAAACTCGCCTGACGCAGGTCTCTGATTGGCTGTCCAGAGAGGGATGATGGCAGCGAAGGAAGGAAGGGAAAGGGCGTCCCGGTCATGTGGAAAGCCAGGGTCACCGACGGAGTAGATCAACTCCGATACTCATCTACATACGGAGTACTCCGTATCAGATCTCGTATCAGATCAACTTGCCCTTGGCGTGACGCCGAACAAAGAATTGCATTTTCTGGTTGTATCGGATGCGTGTCAAGAATACATGTATTCAGTGGCATTTATGTATGGTTCCTGTTCCTGTTCGGTGTGCACTTTGTACACCCAAGCACGACAACTCCCTCGCCTAATATCAGTCTGTTCAACTGAACATCATTGCCACGGAGGCCAACACACTAGGTGCGGGATACGTCTGAAACGATAGTTTGATGCGAAAATAGCAGTCTTCCACCACTCCGCGTTCTCACGTCTCGTCGCAAGAAATGGCGTAAAATTCTAATAACCAATGTTGTTTGGGCCGGTTAAATGCGCTTACATCTACGGAGTACATAATGGCTCAGCCAACGGCCCTGATCCGTCTCCAAGTGAGACGTGGGTTTGCGCTGCTGCAGGGGCAGTCTAATAATACCAGCGCGCCGACGGTGACGCGCGTTTACGAATTACGGATTAACGGCTTGCAGTTTGCAGAAGGAATCCGTTGCTGGCGCCGAAATCCATAATTAAGCGCTTCCAACTTGTCGCACTCAATGAGCCCATGGCTGACATTTGTATGCATGCCCCTGCGCTTCAGTGGGCAAGTCATTATCGCGTCAGAAAGGCACGCAACGGTCTCGTGCCCATCCTCTTGATGACATGCGACGGAGGTTTGCAGCCATGTTTCAGAACACCCCTTCTCATCCCATGTATTTCCAAGTCATCATTTCCTTTTCAGGACTGAGCTGAGTGGTTCAAATGCCACGCAAAGGAGGAAGAAGGCATCTGCCGGTGATCTCCTGTCTCTGTTTCACTCATAGTACGGACTACATACACTGAAAATATGTGATGCATGCATGCTGTACTTCACAGATGACAGGGTAGACCTCAGTTTAGCCTCGACTCACGAGCCGATTAGTTGCAGTGTAACCCAACGCGAGAAAAGAGCAAGTAGCCCATGAGTGGTACCCAGTGACTTTTCGTCAACTCTTGAGTAACATTCTTCTCTTCCTCTTCCTCTTCTTCTCTGCTTGAATGCCGCTTGCTTTTATGCTAGTATGTTTGTCATCAGGATGGAGCTTAACAACCACTTCTTCACTGGTCTGCAATACCATCCACTTGTTCTCCGTACTCTAGGAAGGAATGCTTCTGTTCATGATTGCTTTTTACTCTTCAGCACCTTCCAGACTGGGCCATGATTGTCCACAATGTAAAACATTACTCCGGATGGCAGCCAGCATTTCAGCCGTGAGAAATGGCTAGATGAGCGGCCTGCAAGATGACGCGGTACCCAAGTTTTGGTCGACCTCGAGTGGCACTGGCACTGCCAGGGGTTGGAGATGCAAATATTGAATATTGTCCATTTCCTACTTGTTCGCCGGGCCTGGTCGGCTATGTTTTGCAGCGGCTCAGGCCGAAAGTGCTTTTGAGAGGTGTTCGGGATCCAGATTCAGATGGCATTAATTAGACAATCTTCCCCGGTGGTGGCGGTCCGAGACCTCTGGAAGGCAGGTACGGGTGGGACCGTGGGACGCACCTGCTCTGCTTTTGCTAGAGACTTGGAGACAGCACGAGACAGCACGAGACAGCACGACTATTACCGGGCTCCACTCTTGAACGCTCTCTCTCTCCTCTCCTAACTTGGCCGTGGCCTTGCTGCCCGCACACGCACACGCAAGAAAAAACCGCACATTCACAACATTGACCCCTTTCCCCTGGGCGGGCATCGTGACACATGCACCGCATTGTACACCCTGAACTTGTCTGTTCTTGACGAGCCGTCGCCCCCTGTCCTAACCATAATACGTGGCTATTCATTGCCACATATGATTTGTCTCCAATGAGCCTACATCTCGTGTCCTGATCCAGGCAGCAGGCACGTTTGGGCATTCACGACGACAACCGCACTTTCTACCCACCCCTGATTTTGTTGTACATTCAATAGATACTGTTGGGTGTTGGTTCTCGGTAAAGGGCTGGGTCCTCCGCCGAGACAGACTGCGTATGTACACTTACGTTCAATTGCCTTGCCTTCCCTCACTGCAAATCACTTGATTGTCTTGTCTGTCTCCTTGGGTTTTGCACCCGACGAGGTCAGCCCAAGGGAACGAAGTCGGAAGAATACCGACAGATCGATTAGGTACCCCTACAAGCAGCGCAGCCCTCGATGCCTGACCGCTCAGAAATGTCAAGTTCCAACTCCGCTCCCGCATCTACGCTCAGTAGCTATTTGGAGCAGACTGCCTCTGCCCTTAGCTCAGTAGCATCCTATATGCGTCTTCCCGCATTGGCGTCCACAGTAAGTGGCATGAACACGATACACTGAATTTTCCAGTGTTACCCAAAATCGGGTGCTGATCTTGTCTGCAGGGCATTGCTGCTGCCTTGACGTCTCTACTGTACTTCAAACAAAAGTGCGCCATGTGTCCTCCTGGCTTGTTTCCTCCGCGCTGGTGTGGTGTGGGTGCTGACAGCTGTCTTACTTTTCAGGGCTCTTATATATCCGTCGCATATGCCCCCGAACTCGCGAACAGAGGTGCCCAGACCAACCCAATTTGGTATCCGAGACTTCGAGGAGCTCGTGATTCCGACTGACGATGGAGAAAAACTCTCCGCCTTTTACATTCGCGGTCCCCGTGGCGGCAAGAACTCCGATGTCACCATGATGATGTTCCATGGAAATGCCGGAAACATAGGTCATCGGCTTCCCATAGCAAGGATGCTCATCAACTACGTCGGCTGCAACGTTTTTATGCTAGAGTACAGAGGATATGGCACTTCAACGGGCGAACCCGATGAGAGTGGCCTCAACCTCGATGCACATACGGGGTTGAAGTATCTTCGCGAACGGGCTGAGACCAGCGGCCACCGCCTGATCATCTATGGTCAAAGTCTTGGTGGCGCGGTTAGTATCCGACTAGCAGCCAAGAACCAAGACGCAGGTGACATTATTGGCTTGGTTTTGGAGAACACATTTTTATCAATGCGGAAGCTGATTCCATCCGTCATCCCACCGGCCAAGTACTTGACATTACTCTGTCATCAAGTGTGGCCAAGTGATTCCACATTGCCTCTTATCACCAAGGTTCCTGTCTTGTTCATCAGTGGTTTGCGGGACGAAATTGTACCGTAAGTCGCTTCCTTTTTTTGGTTAACTTGAACAATTTCCGAGCCGAATCCACCCCTTCCTCTCATCTCATACGAAAATCCCCCTTGGATCAAATGATGATCAAATTGCATCACCCACAAAATATGAACCGCTTGCGGTCCTGATTTGAAACCATAATCACGAGTCTGACAAGATCCATCCCAATCAATCCCGTTTTGCCCGATAATCACATGCACCAACATCAGCAGAAATAGTCAAAACTAACATGATGCTACACCGCGAGATAGACCTAGTCACATGCGCCAATTATATGAACTTTGCAACGCCCCGAGCAAACAGTGGAAGCCACTGCCGGGTGGCGACCACAACTCGAGCGTTCTCGAAGAGGGTTACTTTGAGGCCATTGCCGATTTTGTAACCGAAGTCGCAAGCGAAGAAAAGACAAGGTTATAGGATCATCAGCAGATAGCGCCTAAGAAGGTCCTTGCATGCTGTCTTTTTCATGATACATACCCAGCTCTGACGTCACGAACATGTTTGAAACATGCACATAATTGTTATTTTTTTGGGCTCATGTACAATACTGTTAGCGAACCAGCCAATATTTTTTTAATTGCATTTCCCCATCTTTCTTCCTCCTCGGAAGCAGGTTGCAAGGACAGACCAAAAGAAAAGAATCACGTGCAGTCTGACACACCAAATAACCCACGCCACAACAGACCTAATGTACCGGCCCGTCTTGCGTCATTTACGCAGCATGAGTGCATGTGTCGAGTAGCGGTGGTGATGATCCCACCGGCCCTTGGCGGTCCAAGAGTGCCGTCATCAACGTCAGTCAGTCAGTGCAGGTCCGTGAAATGGGTGTAGTGGCGCGGCAGACTAGCTCATGTGACGCCGGCTCAAGATGATCGGGTCGCGTGATGGCAGTGGCATGGCTGGGCCACCACTTCCGTTCGTCCTCCCGCAAGGCCGTCTTGACGAAAAGGGTGTTGATGTATGAATGCCTGGGGTTGGGGTGGGAGATGGGGTTCCATCGTCGTTGAGATGGCAGATGGTTGTGATGGTTGTGTGGAAGGGGGCATTTGCGGATAGGTTCGTGTACGCTGCGCTGTGAACAGTTACTGTGTTTCTGTACGGGGGATGCAGAGGTAAAGAGGAACGAGTCATACATAACAAGTGTGGCCTTTCCCAGAGGATTTTCATGGAAATCAACAAGAAAACGCTTGACTCTTATGGTTGTGCTGCTCTAAATCATGTCGGGTGAATCGTGACTCGTAGTAGTTACAGGCCGTCCAATTTAGCACTCGACATCTCCGTCGAGCCGTTCAGTCCAGGACTTTTCCCGCTCAACCTTCTTCTTTCTGAGTCCTATAAATCTTCTTCCTGTTCCGCGGGCAGGCTCTTCGACGGGCGGAGCATAGTCCAGCTTGCCGGCGGCTCGTCCGGCAACGGCACTCCACCCGGAGGCATCCGTCTTGCTGAAGTCATCTCGCCGGGAGATTTGGGCGGTGCTGGAATCGACGTGGCAGAGGAGAAGTTTACCAGCTAGACCTGTGGCCTCGATGGTTTTGGCGAGACGGTTCTTCATGCTGATGAGTGCTTGCTCGAGGGCTGCGGGCGATAGGAACGCTGAGTAGGACGTGGTTGCGCGGAGGAGAATCTCTTCGGAAGGGAGGAAGCTGGTTTCGAAATGGATGGAACGCTGGATGGCGAGATCGGACTGCAGAGCCGAGGTGACTTCGTCGATGGTAAGGCCAAAACGAGGCTTTATTAGGAGGAAGCCGTTGAAATGGTCGGCTTGTGGTAGCGGAGGAGGAGACGATGCTCGCGATGCGGCAGCGCTGGCGGAAGCTGCTTCGGCGGCCTGCGTGGCTCTGATTTTGACGCACTGGGCGAGAGTCTTGCTTGGCGCGGAGACGAAGCGCGCGCCCTTGAAGACTACTACGTACCGGTAGGGCTCAACATCTTCGCTCCTGCTTTCCAGCCCATAGTCCTCTGCCAAAAGGTGCAAAAGCTGGCGGTACGTGGATGCCATGGGCTTGTACCGCAGACGGACCTCGTTGGGACTCTTGGCGAAGACTCGGAACTCGCGTTCTTGGGATTCGGCCCATGATGTGTTCTCTTTGAACAGCTTGAGTGTAGCATCCGAGTAGGGAACATGGTCGTTCTGGTGGGAGGATGGGTCGATGTTCAGCGCCGCTGCAAGACGGCGGTTGCGTTCGAGTCGGAGACACTCATCGTCACATTTCAGTTCTGGCCTGGACGGCGTAGGATTAGAACTGCTGGCAAGACACTTTACTTCTTGATGACGAGCACCACAGGGGCAGGAGACAACTGCCTTGGCAGTGCAAGCAGATGATTCGTTGCATGCTAAGATTTGTTTGTTAGCTTGCGTATTTCGGGTCTCTGACTTTGTAGTTCACGGGGGGGGGGAAATGGAAACATACGAGTCTGTCCGTGGCAAGTCTTTTGACACGGGTGCCCACAAAAGAACTTGATCTTTCCACATGGCTGTTCGCAATGCTTGCCAGGTGAAGTAATGTCCTCGCACTCTCCTGCTCGATGGCACAACTTCTTGCAATTGTGCAGCCCGCACTTCAACTTCTTGCCGCAGACCTTCCCGCAACGTGCCTCCTGAAGGTGGCAGGGCTGACTGTGTAGCTTCTCCTTGCCACAGGCACACCACTTTTCAACGAGGAACGGGCACTTGGGGCAAGATGCGTCGCCAGAGTGACAGTTGTGTTCAACCGCAGGATGTCCACAACTCGGCCGTCGTTGACAGTTGAAGCGACAGTCTGGAGGTCTGGTTCCGCACGGCTGCGGAGGCTGAAGAACGGTCCGGCCACAGTCGCAGCTTATCTCGGTGAAGATGGCTTCGGGGCAGCTCGCGCAAGGACCACGATGACACATCTGCTGGCAATCGTGGGCACCGCATTTGAGTTCCCTTCCGCATGTCCTGATGCAGATATGCTCTGCTTCGATTGATGTCGCTTCACCTGCCAGCCTGTGCTTTCTTCTGGCAGCCTGTCTCTCAGCAGCCTTCTTTTCGCCAGGACAGCAGTGTTCGCCGCATTTGTGGCGACCACAGCTCAAATTTGCCTGGCAAATCCTCATACACATTGGTCGTTCAATGTGACCTTGGTGGCAGACAGACTTGCTACTGGTTCTTCCGCAGGTGCAAGAAATATCAATAGTCTCGTTGCAGAACCCGCAAAGTCCGGTGTGGCATTTTGATGCGCAGAGATGACCGCACGGTAGCTTCTTGTGACAAGGTTTCTCGCAATGAGGAATGGAATCCTCACATGACGATCGTGGTTCATCGAGTAGTTCTCCGAGAGGGGTTTTGCCACAGGGGCAGTGAGATACTGAATCTGCCGAATATGGACAATGCGCTGGCTGTTCTTCCTGGGGGTGGCATGTCTCGGAACATTTATGGATGCCACAATCGAAGCTCCGCTGACAGAGTTGATCGCACGTAAAGACACCTTCAAACCAGCTCTTGCCCATTTCGCTGTAAGACTGTTGAGGCTCTTCCCGTTCGTAGCAGGGCATGGTCTTCTCGACACAACCACAGTAGCACTTGGCTTCGACAGTCATGTCACATTCTCCGCACAGTCCAGTATGGCAAGGCTTCGAGCAAAAGTGCTCCCCGCATGGAAGAAGATCTCCACATAATTCTTGACAGCTCCAGCCGTTCTCATAGTCGGTCTCTCTGCAGAGCTTGCGAGATTCGTTTTTCCCGCAGAAGCAAGACTGAGTTGGTCCCACCAAGCCACATGGAGGACATGGCCCGGCGTGGCATTGAAGGGAGCACGGATGCGGACAGGTCGGCCGCGGCTTCGAGCACGTCTGGCCACAGGAATGTGGGGGAAGAGAAGATGGTGCCGGTTGAGGGCTAATATCCTTGCCACACCAACAGTGGTATGACCCAGGATCATCAGATAATTTGGAATTACATCCAGGGCACCTCCAGGAAAATTCCATCTGAGGCTCTGCGGACTGCAAGTTTTGCTGCTTCTTCTGGTTGCCATACCATCTCTTGACACACTTGAGATGAACAACCGTCCAACAAAGGGTACATGACCAAATGTGTGAGGTCCTCGAAACATCGTCTGTGCAGATGGCACATTCATAGTTGAGATTGGCGACGTCTTCATGGATCCTGGTTCCCAAATCGTCTGCCATGGATTTTTCAGGCTTCGCTTTTGGCTGCGTCGGAACTCTGGGCCTTGATGATTTCCTATTTCAATGTCAGAAGAAACATTGCAAAAAGTGACTGGCCCAGACAGGGTTGACTACATACTTCCTTGGGACTACAGGCTGCCCTGGCACAAATTCGGGAGCATCGCCACTCAGCGAAGGGGCGACGATGCTCGACCCATAATCGGAATCATTTTCGGCAACTGCGCTTGTTAAATGACCGCCAAACGCCCTGTGAGCTGGCGGTCTAGGTGCATCACGGCTGGCTAATTCACCTCGCTCAGATTGCCGCTGGCCCCGAGATGGTCGATTTCTTCCTCTTCCTCTAGAGCCGGGGTTGGAGCTTTCTGTTCTTGGAGAATCGGATATATGGGCTTGAGATGGTGTCTGTGTAGCTACTGGGCCAGGTTGTGATCGTGGAGCATCGCTCTGAGAGGAGGCGGAATCGGCCCCAGGGCGAGAGCCGTTCACTTGTGGTCTGTTTCCACCAAGGCGACCTCTGCGGTGACCACGATTTCTTCCCCGATTTTGACGCTGCGACTCAGTTCGAGCCTGAGAGACCTCTGAATCTGGCATGCCCGAGACGGGAGAGAGCGAGAGCGAGAGCGAGAGCGAAAGAGAGTCTCCTCAGTCCTGCAGATCCACCGTGACGGCAGCAAGTAGAAGTTTCTCGTTTCGGGATCGCAAGAACGCTATCAACGCGTGTATATTAGTCGCTGAGACGAGCGGCGGCGGAGACTATCAGGTTTGGACAAGGTGGAAAGAATAGAATGAGAAGCAGGTGGCGATTGTCATAGTTTTCATGTTTTGATCGTCGTCTGTCATCAGAGAAAGGCACGGAACTTGGAGTGGAGCCTTGAAGTTGACACTAATAGATGCTGCATCATCCTCTTCGGCCGATTTGAGTGGCTCGGCAGGGCTTGTGGCGGCTCATGAGTGGCTGGGGAAAAATTTCTCTGGGTTGACAACTTGACAGCAAGACATTAGACACCTGCAAACACTGCAGAACCCGCCAGCCGCCAGCCGCCAGCTGCCAGACGGCGCCTGGATGCTGGCGTAGGCGGTAAATGACACTAGAGGTGAGTATAAATGAGTCATCGACGAATCGAGTCAAATGAACGGCCAGTCACTGCCTCTTGCGCCGCCTCAGAGGAGGAGTCATGATCACAAATCAACGACTAAGTAAATATGCAGTAGCGATTCCTCGATCATGCAGTTGTCATCTTACCTCTTTCTATACTTTTCTATCTAAGAAGGTGAGCCTCTCATATCCAATACTTAGTTCCGATCTGTTGAACAGTACGTCTATCTACTCTCATTGACTTCGAAGTCTGACTCATTGTGACACTGTCATCAGAAAAGACGAGCATCTATTTCGGGCAGTTCCCATTGTTTCCATTCGTTGTCCCTTGAAAGTTCTCTATTGTGGTTTCTCACCACTACGAAAAGTCGAGGGTTCTTTCTGATGGTACCAAGAAAAAGTGCAAGCCCCATCATCGTCGTAGACTTGACTTTCATGACCAGCCAAACTTCGATTGGCAGGAGTCCTTCTCACTTCACTGTGACAAGGGTAAACATGGTTATCAGCCAGTTTGAATTTGACAACTGGCACACACGGATATCCGATGATAGCTTAGACATTTCGACAATAGCTCAGACCGGCGCTAGTTCGTTCCGCCTTGGAGAAAAACAAAGGAACAATCGACACAATCCTTTTCGAACAGCGGGTAGGCAGTGTACCGTAGAGGCAAGTGAAGTTTGGAGTGAACATGATAACAAAAGCACGCAAGGGGCCGCGTGATTGTCAACCCGCCCGTCAGAGGTGGGCGATTTCGTGCGTGATAGGGTAGGACAATGAATTGCCTGGGAAGTAGACGAATATTGACGTTCACTCGTCTTCGCCTTGGCTCTCCATATAGTCGAAAACATATGTAAGACAAGGCTTCCCAACACGCGTCGTCAAATAGCCCGGACTTTTCGAATGTAAGAGAGTCACCTGCACGAGAAGGAAACCATCAGTGGTTACAAGAGACGTCATCATCAGGAGATGACTTGTGGACAAAATCTATTAAATCAACCCAGAGTACTTTGCTCACTAACAAAATGCGTCCGGCTTGTTAGTCCAAAATGTGAGGCAAGTGTAACAATGACATGTCACCGCACCACTCAGTGGCATCGCATTCCTATATGCTGTGTTATCCAGAGACTTGCACCACATATCGTAAAATATCATGCATGAAGTTGGAACACTGGCAGTGACTTGTCAGGGTCACAGAGGCAATAGAGCGACAGAGGCTATGAAGGCAATGGCATCATGTACAGTAGGGCCTAGTTATAGCTTATAGCGCCCTAGCTATAAGGTTACCGCAAGCTAGTTATATATATATAGAGGGGGTATTTAGGTAAAGGTTATATATATAGAATATAGGAGGCTAGAGATTAAAACCTTTAAGTATAATACCTACCTTCTAGCTCTATAGCTACTACCTTAATTATACTATTACCTTATTTATTATATTTAGCCTAGAAGCCTTAATAAGTTAATCTCTTTTTTTTATTAGGGTAATAGGCTATTAGTAGGTTAAGAATATTAGCACTATATAGAATAAATACCTATTTAATAGGTACTAATAACTCTAGAGTAAATATACTATATAAAGATATATTTATAGATTAATACCTACTCCTAGAGTATAAGTCTTCTTATCTAATTACCCTAGAGAATTCCTATATATTAGAGCTAGCTATTAATAATAAAAAAGCTATATTAAACTATAGCCTTATATAAGTAAAGGTATAGCTATAAATTATCTAAAAAAGATATAAACTTAAGTAGCTATAGAAAAATTTATAAGAAGTAAATACCTCTTCCTAATTAGATAATACTAACTAAGGCTCTACTTCTACCCTATAAACCCCTCTTACTTAAGCCCTTATTCCTATTCCTTAGTTAGCACTAACTATACTAGGGCTATATAGATATAGTATAGTAAAGATATAGCTTAAGACTCCTATATATAAGGGGAATACCTATAAGAATCTATAGATATTCCTAGTAAATTTAAATATAGTTTTTACTATAGATTAGAATATATTTATAAATAATATAATAAAGGTTATATATACTAGTAGCTACCTAGTAGATAAGGTAAAGTAATAGTAGATATATTTTATTATTATAAATAGTTATATAGACTACTAAAGCTATACTTAGATAGAGTTTATATAATAGTTAAAAACTAGAGAAATAAATAAAAATAGTTACTACCTAGAAGCTATAGAAATACTACTAATCCTTTAGTAAGGTAAGGACTAGTTATTCTAAGTATTTATTAAGGTTTAGGGTAAGGTAGAAGTAGAATTACCTAAGCCTATACCTAAGCCTATAAGAATTACCTAGTTTATATAGTACCTAAATAGTATTATAAAGAAGTAGGTATTTAGCTAAGAATACCCTATAAGTTAGAACTATCTTATAGGCTAAGAAAAGAAGGTAAAAGTAGTAATAAAAGAGGAAAAAGGGCCTTATTATAAAGGTAACTAAGGAGGTAACTAATAGAAGAGGAGGAATTACTTAGCTTTACTAGAAGGTAGGTTATAGGAAGGATACTATATAGAAATAGGGGGCTTACCTATTACCTATTTTAAGTGTAAAAAACTAGGCTACCTCTTAACTAAGTGCCTTAAGCTAGACTATAGTATCTACTATAGAGGTAGCTATACTACTAACTAGTACTAAGGTAGTAGTAACTAAGCTAAGGGCTAGTTAAACCTAAATAAGGCCCTAATTAGCTTAGTATAACCCTAGGAAAATACTCTTAATATAATATAACTTAATAAAAATAGGCAATTAGACCTATAAATTTATATAGAAGTTAAGTTATAGTAAGATTACTACTAGGTAGTAGTACTAATGCTATTTAACCCTAGTGCTATATATTCTTTAATTTATCTAGATATATTAATAGACCTAGACTAGGCAAATATATAACTAAGTAATAGTATACTTAAGAGTGTGTCTAGTAATATTATACTATATTAAGGAATTTTAAAAAAGGTAATATTAGTAAGGGATAGTATAGGATATATAAAGATATACTAAGTTAGCTACTATATTACTAATAGTAGTAAAAAGCTAGTGCTAGGTATTAACTAGGTAAGATAATATAAACCTATTATAATATTATAAAGGAAAAGACTTTAGAGATACCCTATAATAAAGGAATATATCTTATTAGTAATAGGGTTATAGAATAGATAGTATATAGAGAAATACTTATTAGTTATAGTAATACTTCCCCCTTAGTTAATAGGTCTAATTAAGCGTATAGCCTCTATTAGGAATATACTAAAAGAGTAGAAACTAAGTAGTGTCTATATAATAATAAATCTATCTAATACTATTTATAAGGTAGCCCTCCTAGAAGTCTATATAGAGTTTAAGGATATATTCTTAAGCTATAAGGCTAGTACCCTCCCTAGATTAGGTAGGCGGATATATATAATTAAATTAGAAGAAGGAAAAACACTGCCCTAGGGACCTATATATAACCTAGCTAAGAAAGAGCTATAGGTACTCTATAAGTACCTAGTAAGTGTGTAGGAATAAGGTTAGATCTAAAGATTTATTAGTCTAGTAGGTACCCTAATCCTATTTATGCTAAAAAAAGGGGGAAAATTATAACTATATATAGATTATAGGGGCCTAAATAAGATTATAGTTAAGGATAAGGCCCCTTTACCCCTAATTCTAGAAATCTTAGATTAGCTAAGAGGTGTAAAGATCTTTATAAAGTTAGACCTTAAAGATATATACTATTAGCTATATATCTATAAGGGAGATAAGTAGAAGATAGCCTTTTAGTGTAGATATAGTTACTTTAAGTATCTTATAATACTATTTAGGCTTATTAATATACCTACTACCTTCTAAGAATATATTAATATAGCTTTAGAAGGTCTTATAGATATTATCTATATTATCTACCTTAATAATATCCTAATATATAGTAGTAATATCTTAGAGTATAAGAATTATATTAAGTAGGTTCTTAAGAGGCTTTAAAGCGCTAATCTTTTTATTAACCTAGATAAGTGCTAATTCTTTATTAAGGAAGTTAAATTCCTTAGTTATATAATCTCCCTAGAGGGAATCTTAATAGACCCTAGTAGAGTTAAAGTAATTATAATATAGCTAATACCTATCTATATATTTAATATCTAATCTTTCCTAGGATTTACTAGTTTCTATAGGTACTTTATTAAGAATTATAGTAAAATTATTATCCTATTAACTAACTATCTATAAGGGAAATAACTAGTAAAGTTTAAGCTAGAGCCCTATAAGCTAGTAGTATTTAAAGAACTATAAAAGTAATTCTAGGAGGCACTAATTTTAGTGTATTTTAATCTAGTGCTACTATTATAAGTTAAGACTAATGCCTCTAGATATATAATTAGAGCTATCCTTATAATATTAGTGCTAGGTTACTAGCACCTTATAGTGTTTATATTAAGGAAGTTAAAGGATACTAAATTACACTATATAACACTAGATGTAGAGTTACTAGTGATTTAGAAGGCCTTTTAAACTTAGAGGTATTACCTTACTTACTTAGCTTACCTAGTAAAAGTAATAATAGATTACTTAAACTATAAATACCTTATTTTAAAGCCTAAGCTAATAAGCTAGTAGGTTACTATATTAGATAAGCTATACCTATTTAACTTTATTATTAAACACTAGGTAGGTAAGCTAAATCCTGCTAATACTCTATTATAGAGATTAGATTATATTAGTAAGGAAAGGAAAGCTAAGGTATTTATATCTTAGTTACTAACCTTCCTTACTAAGTTTACTACTATTAGGCTATAGGGGCACTATAATAAGTATAGTACTACTACTAGTCTAGTAAAGCTATAGTATATTAGGTTTATAATTAATAAGTAGTATAAGAGCGGTAGTAACTTTATTAATACCCTATATCTAAGATTACTACCTATTAATAGTATAGTAAGAAGTCTAATAGTAGGTAGGAGAACCTCTATAAAGTTAATCTCTACTAGGCTAATTAGATAGTTTATAGGCACTACTAAAGAGCTATAGGCTTATAGTAGTGTTATAGTAAGAATCTTAGTGGTTTAGAGAACCTCTATAATATTAAACTCTACTATTAGGAGTAAGGCATAGGAATTAGAAGCCCTAATTCTAGTCTTATTATTAGAAGTGTAATAAGGGGATGCCTTTATAGTGTAGTAGAAGTTATTACTAATAAGTAGTAACTCTAGTATATTAGGACTATAGTTAATTAGTCCCTCTAAGCTAGAGGCTAAAGGGTTATAGATATAGACTAGGGTGCCCTCTAAGTTACTAATATATAATAATTAAGTTTTTATTCTATAAGGTATATAAAAAGAAGTCTTACTATTAACCTATAATAATCCTATAGTAGGTTATTAGGGGGTTAGTAGAACCCTCTATTAAATTATAGGCTAATATTACTAGCTATTAATAAAGAAGGATGTTAAGTTATACGTATAGACTTATGTTAATTATTAAGTTTTAAAGCTAAGGTTATATAAACCTTATAGCAAGTTAGCTACGCTACTAGTGCCTAATTGCCCTTTCTAAGAATTATTAATAGACTTTATTATAGGCTTACTGCTAGTAAAGGATTAGAAGCATTAGATATATAATGTAATACTAGTTATTATAGACTAATTTTTAAAGTATAGTATTTATATACTAGTATCTATATACCTATTTAGTAATAGGCTAGCTATAGTATTCCTAGAAAATATTTTTAAGGACTATAGTGCCCTAGAAGGTATTATTATAGACTAAGGGTTAATATTTACTAGTGGTTTCTAGAGGATATTCTACTACCTAATTATAATAAAGCGGTAACTAAGTATTATATTCTACCCCTAAATAGATAGATAGATAGAGTAATTAAACTAGGTTCTTAAGTACTATCTAAGAGCCTATATATATACTAAATAGGATAACTAGGTAGAATATCTACTAATAGTATAGTTTACCTATAATATAAGTAAGCATAGTAGTTATAGCCTAATACTAGTAGAGGCGCTATATAGGTATAACCTAAGGGGACTATACTAGGCTATTCTAATACTAAATTTAGTAAATAACTAGGTAGAAAATAAAGTCTTAGAACTAAGATAGAGACACTTAGAGATTAAGTAACTACTAAGTAATATATAAGTATAGTAAAAGAAGTACTATAATTATAAGAGAATACTAATAGAGTTTAAGGTTAGAGATTATATATTACTATTAATAAAAAACATTAACCTAAGATACCTAAGCTAAAAGCTTACTATAAAGTACCTAGGGCCCTATAAGATTAAAAAGGTAGTTAGTAATTATAGCTTAGCTTATTAATTATAATTACTAGCTAGCTTAAGACTTTATAATATATTTAATATTATAAGCCTTAAACCCTTTAAAGGGGACCCTACTAGCTATATAGATATATCCTTATTATAAGATAATATTAAAGATAATAAAGAAGAGTTTAAAGTTAAGAGAATTATTTTATATTACTATAATAGAAAATAATATAAATACCTAGTAAAGTAGAAAGGCTATAATAGTTTAGAAAATTTATAGGTATTAAAAAGGGATTTTATTATAAAGGATATTATAAATAATTATAAGTAGTAATTAAGTAGCTAGTTTATAGAGATATAATTACTTTAGTAATTTAGTATATAAATATCCTATAATATAAGTTATATTCTTCTTAAAGTAAAAAACTACCTTATAGCTATCTAGTATCTACTATTCTATTATTATATTAGTAGCTATATTTTTATCTATAGTAGCTATAGGAGCCTTATTATTAAAAGACTCCTTCTTATCTCTATAAATAAATATATAAAGCTCTTTAGGGAGCTTAGAGAGGCTAATATAGGTAGGGATATTAGAAGTAAACTTAGTAAACTAGTAGTAAGTTAGTAAATTAAAAGCTATACCTAAAATAATAAGATATTATTATTAGAGTATACTAGGTAATAAAGCATAGGCTATTTATAATATTAATCTATACCTTAAGGTTTATAGTGTTAAATAGCTATAATATTATAGCGCGCTTATTAGTATTAGCCTTATATATAGCCTTAGTGGTTAATTAAGCCTAGCAAATATATCTATATTAATTAGTATTTTTTATAGCTAGGAGAGTATTATATAACTTATATTTAGCCTATATAAGACCCTAGTAATAAGTTAGCTATAACTAAGTTATTAGAGTTAATATTCTTACTAGATACTTATAATATTAAATACCTTCTAGGATATTTCTTATTATCTTAAATAACTTATAATATAATTTTATAATTTAGGTAGGACACTAGTAGTATATTAGTTATCTAGAAGTAGTTTCTATTAGAAAGGTACTTATACTAATATATAATTTATTATTTTTTATATAATAAGTATACTTAGAGGAATTTCCTAGCTAAAGTTAGTAATAAGAAAGTAGTAAGTAAGTAGCTTAGTTATACTAGGAGAATAATAATACTTATTAGGAATAGGTTTCCTATTAATAATATATTATAGCTTACTACTATTATCTTTAGGTATAATCTACTAGATAGTAGCTTACTAATTATAGTATAGATATAGGATCTTAATACTACTATTTAGTAAGTTAGCTATTATAATACTATAAGTAAGAAGTAAAACTTATATAGTAGTCTTAGAAGCTTAGGATACCTATTTATAAGGAGATTTTTCTAGGGTAGGAGCTAAAGAACTAGGAGTTACTAGATAGATAGTAGATATAGTAAACTAGCTATAAGTTAGTAGTAAGTAAGTAAGAAAGTAGGGTAGTAAGAGACTAATAATAAAGGAGCTTAGAAGTAAGAGCTAGGAATAATATAATCCTAGGTAAGGTTAGTAACTACTAAGTAATAGTAGTAGAAGCGCTACTATAGGGCTAGTAAGGCTAACTTATAATTTATATAAAGTAATTAAGAAGGATAAAGAAGAAAGGAAGAGATAAAAAGAGGGAAATCTAGGCTCTTTTATATTAACTATAGCCCCTTAAGTAATCTATATAGGTAGTAAAAGTAAGCTATAGGTTAAAGAGTTAGTATTATAGCTACTAATAGTAAAAATTATAGCTAGTTATATATACCTAGTAAGTTTATAGTAACTTTACTAGAACTTATAGTTAAACTTACTTAGATATATAGTGTCTAATACCTTATTTATTTAACCTAATTAGAAAATTTAATATAGGGTATCTACTTCTATAGAAACTATAATAAAGATAATATAAGTATTTATAAAGTAACTCTATAGCTATAATTATATAGTAATTAAGAGCTTATAAGTAAGGTAGGGAATAATCTATAACCTATATTAATAGGGCTATTATATCTTCCTATATATTATATTATAATATAAAAAGTTATTTAGATTTATATAGGAAATTAGGATAGTAAGTTTATACTAACTAGGTAGCTAGTTATAATTAAGGGTAATTATAAAGAAGAGGGGGAACTATATTAGGGTTATAGAGGTAATAGAGTAATAGAGGCTATAAAGGTAATAGTATTATATATAGTAGGGCCTAGTTATAGCTTATAGTGCCCTAGCTATAAGGTTACTATAAGCTAGTTATATATATATAGAGGGGGTATTTAGGCAAAGGTTGCATATATAGAATGTGGGAGGCTAGAGATTAAAACCTTTAAGCATATACACCTACCTTCTAGCTCTATAGCTGCTACCTTGATCATACCATCACCCTGTTCATTATATTCGGCCCAGAAGCCTTGACATGACTGGCCAAGATGAAATCGATGCATGCAAAGAACAACCGAATCGAATGTCATCAGCCCATGTATGGTAGGAATTTTCAGCATGCTCTTGCCTGTGGGGATGAATGCAAAGGCGACATCAACTCTAGATGTTCGCTCTTAGCAATTGCACCATTCGTACGGAGTAGTCACCGTGATAAAAGGCAGGGAGAAAAGACAAGAATCAAGCAGGAGCGGCGATTCTGATTCTTCTAGGGCTGTGTTCATCTGAACAACTGTTGGAGCAGGAGTGGCTATTGGTGAATTGTTAGGAAGGGGATATGGTCGCGCCAAACAACAATCATGATTGAACCGATAGGAACGAGAATGTCAGGACGGCTGTGTGTCCCTAATATTCGTAGACACCTCCAAGTAATCTTCCGCGGTCGTGGTTGGATACGACTGGCAGGGGGTTTCGTGGTTTCGTCGGATACGAGATGCAGGCCTGGGCATCATGCAAATTGCAGCAGCTCGGGTTTGAAAGTGCTTTTTCTCGGGATTTCCTGGATGGAGGGTATGCACGTGCCACTGATGAGTGGACCGATGAATACATTGTACATAACTCCGTACTCCGTACGACGAAATGAGCCTGGTTACGCATCCTTTCACAATCCGCTGTTGCCTGCCCGTAGCCAACCAGAATACGTTGCTTTCTGGCCAGGGAAGAAGGGTAGGAGGTAGCCAGCCACCAGACAAAGCGGGGGTCAAAATTTTTGAAAGCGACGCCCGTCTTGGGTAATGATTGCCCGGCCCAAGTCGAGAGAGCCTGCCTCTGCATCGATGTTTTACTTGCAGGCCTGCGGATTACAGCACGAATGACGGTTCGAAGCTAGCAAACGCCGTTACTCCATCTGCTCATGCTGTATTCACCACCTGCGGAATCTTTCCGACGAGAGACTTGCTGACCGTGAGAAGAACACAGCCTGAGATTCATCTGAAGCAGGAACTCGTGCCGTCGTGACCCGCGCATGAAGTATTACGGGCGTACCAAATCACGGCAAGACGGGCCCAGGACAGCAACAGCTCTTCCGAATCATGGAGCGTGCATAACACCTGAGATGGAGGGTCCGGTGGATTGCCTGGCTCAACCCCGTCAATCCCGTCAGCTCCCCACATTCAAATTGGGCTCGTGGATAGTCCCTTGACTCCAGAGCGGCAAAGAAGAAGCTACGGACGGAGTAAATGTTCAGCAACCCTAATAAAGCACACCGAAAAGCCACTCCTCTTTGCAGGGTGCCATGTGTTCCGTTCTGGACAGAGTTGTGTGTTTGGAACAGCCAACGACCCGCTGTTCGTCTGTTAAACCTTTCGAAAATGCGCAAGAACCCCTCGGGGCCTTTCTCTACTCGGGATGCAATCTGAAATCGCTTGCGCTCCCTTCCTTCACCCTATCGTGGCTTTGACACCTCGAACTGGTACAACCCATCGATTCATCGATGGCCTTAATCCCCGCTGAGGCCTGGGCGCTGTGATATTGGATGCGGGCGGGGGTGGCTCGGACAGTTGACTCACATTACTTAGTTTGACAGGCAAAACGGGGTGCTCGGGGCTGGATGGAGATTTCATCAGACGACTACGGACGTACACAGGCGTTATCAGAGCAAGGAGCGCAGAAGATCCGGTAGCATTCGTTCAGTCTACGTGTCGTCAAGACTTTCTTTTCTCCCCTCTTTCGTTTTTGTTGCTCACGAACAGAATGATCAAGGAGTTATGCCGTGCCGGTGGCTCCAACAACGTGGGCTGCGCCCCTTTTCCACAGGCGCACCGGTTTTCCACCTCTTCAGTCAATCATACGATTCACCGAATATCATCAATACCTGTATCACCCCTTTACGTGCTAGATCCGTACTCTTATGTACATTCCTCCCCACCAGGAACACGACCGGGATCAGAAATGATAGCTTCGACGACGTGGCAAACTCCACAGGGTGTGACACGCTACTAATGCAGTGGCACAGCCGACAGTCCCCCTTACCCCCTCCTCAAAAAGCATGGTGCTTATTATTAGCCTCTACCTCTCGACACCACTTATTCTCCGCCTCAGAAGTATGCGAGATTTCGAGCAGCATAAAACGGGCCCTACATATCGACAAAGCACCAGAATCTCAGCCTCGTCGCCGCCACCCGCAGGGATCAGACCATTCGGGGGTAGCTGGCGCAAGATTGATGAAGGTTCGGATGAGCCTCCAATCGAATAGTTCCAAATTCGTCTCCTTCGATTCGCCCCCCTCCTGATAATATTAGTATTAGTGCGTCTCCGTTTAATAGGTCTGTCACCGGTTTGCAACATACCACATCTGGGTTGCCCCCCCCCGCGCGGTATGCTCTCCCACCATGGCCATGGCAAGCTCTCCACTCGCCAGGCCCGTCCATGGTGGTCCGTACTCTGTAGTTCTCACCAGGCTTGTTGGCCCGTCCGAGGGAGTCCGTCCGTTGGTGACCCGCCGCAGGTGGGAGGGTCTGGGCCGCCGATATAACCGGGTTGTGCATCTCGTGATATGATATTTACTGTCGGCGGCGAAAAGAATTTATTCATGATGAAGACCACCTCATGGGTTTTTTTTTCTGCGTTGCAACCATTTTTCACTCGCTGATTTGTCTCTTTTTGCCTTTTGCTGTGCCTCGGGGCAGCATCGTCGCCATGATGAAGGCATCGCCACTGACCCCTTTGTTGTCATTGTTCTTCGTATCCTTAATAGCTCCAAGCAACGCAGCATCCGTCGAGAAACGTGATCTCGTCCCACCGAACGATATTGAGCTTGGCAATGGATGGGAATATCAAGGTTGTTACGTGTAAGTGAAGCCATGGGCTTATGCAACTCTTTTTTTGTCCAAACTCTAGATGAAACACACAGCATGCTCACAGGCGCGAATAGGGATATCGGTCGGACGATCAATGCGGCCGATACGGCTGATGCACAAATGACGACACAGAAGTGCACACAATTTTGCTTCACAAAGGGATTCCCATATGCCGGGACTGAATACACGAGCGAGTGTTATTGCGGAAGCCAGTTGGCAACTGGCGGAGTCAAGGCTCCGGCCACAGACTGCTCCATGGCCTGTGGTGGAAATGCAACTCAGCCTTGCGGTGGTGGCAGCAGACTTACCTTGTGGAAGACGAGCAAGATCACTGCTCCTTCGGCTCCTTCGGTTAATCCTGGGGTGGACGGCTGGGTGTCAATGGGATGTTACTCGTAAGTTATGAGGCGTTGCCATTACATTCTTTTCTTGGGGAAAAAAAAAAAACCGATGTGTTGATCTCCCCGAAAAATCATTCGACCGTCATCAGTAACACGCGGCAACTCAAACAGCGAGGGAACAGCAGGGCGTGCCTTGACGCAGCAGGTTGTGGGCGCCGTCCCTGGTGCTGAAATGACGGTGGCCAAATGCGCAGCAGCATGCAAATCGTCGGATGCTGGAAATGTTCTGGCTGGCGTGGAATACGGAGGCGAATGCTGTGAGTTCGACAAGGGACCCCAGAGAAAGGTGAACGTGCGGGGACCTGATGGAGTCATCGGTTTCAGGAGCGCGGGCGAACGAACATGCGTAGAAGTTTCTAACCCATCCCGTGTGCCTGTGTGTACCTGGCCATAGACTGCGGCAAGACGTTTTCCAACGGAGCCAAGAAAGCACCCGACAACAGCGGGTGCAACATGGCCTGTAATGGCAACAGCACGGAATATTGCGGCGGCCCAGGCGCCTTGAACGTCTACAACTACGGCGGGCAGTTGTTGCCCACCAGGTACGTGACCCGCTGCAACCTACGCTGCAACCCTGCCAAAAAACTGTTGCCCGCATCTTGAAATAAAGTGGAAAGCTGATGACGGATCATGGGGTACCCACCTACAGCACGGCATCGGCAGGATCGGACCCAATGACGAGGCCATCTGCCTGCCCCGTCCAGCCAACAGCCGTTGGGAGATTTTCCTGGTACGGCTGCTACACCGAGGCGACGGACAAGCGGGCTCTCGACAGCAAGGCATTTGCTGCTGACAGCATGAGCTTGGCGGCATGCGCGCAGTACTGTGCAGGTTCCACGTATTTCGGCGTCGAGTATTCGCGCGAGTGCTACTGCGGAAATCAGTTGAATACGGGCTCGATCAAGGCGCCCGCGGCTGACTGCAGCATGGCGTGCGCTGGGGCGAGCTGTGACCTTTGTGGGGCCGGCAGCCGCCTCTCCGTCTACACCCTGGGGGTTGGGGGCGATCCCGCATCTTCACCCCCCAGCTCAGGCTCTGCTTCTTCTGCTTCCGCTGCCGCTTCTTCCGCCGTCACGGGGCTGCCAGCCGGCTGGTCCAGTTATGGCTGCTGGGTTGATGGCGTTTCTGGCCGTATTCTTAACCAGCAGCTCCCCGATGACCCTGGCTTGACCCTCGAGTCTTGTGCAAAGGCCTGCAGTGATGCCAAGTACACCATTGCCGGTGCCGAATACTCAACTCAGTGCTTCTGCGGCAACCTGATCGTCAACGGTGGTGTCAAGGCCCAGTCTGGGACCGAGTGCAATACTGCCTGCGGCGGAAACCCTCGAGTAAACTGCGGTGGAGGAGGCCGAATGACAGTCATGTCTCTCGGCGAACCTCGAGTCGCGGCGCCTCCGGCTGTCATTCCCACTGTTGGAAGTTGGCAATATGAGGGCTGCTATCAGGACAATGTCAAGCAGCAAAAAACCTTCTTCTGGCAAAACTTCATGGAGAAGGACATGACTCCCAAGAAGTGCCTCGACCTCTGCGCCTCTTTTGGATACCACGCCGCTGGCCTGGAATATGGCAAAGAGTGTTACTGTGGTGATCCTGCCAACATCCAGGCTCGAGCTTCTCAAAAGGTTGACGACAAGAAATGCGACGTTCCTTGCAGTGGAAACCCCTCCGCCCTCTGTGGTGGCGGCAGTCTTTTGACTACGTACTTTTGGAAGGGTGACCCCTTCTATACCTGGAATTTTCCAGCTCCTGGCTCTCCAGATGCTGGTTCGTATGAGTTTCTCATCGGAGGTGTCTGTGTTCCGCTTATGACTTCGCAGGCCATCACCGGCAAGGTGACTTTCCTCGAGAAATGGGGCACCGGACCACCCAATTCCACTGGCGCTTATGAATTGGATCTCTCCTTGGTGGACGACTTCAAATCAGCTTGGCGAACAATGCATGTCAAGACTGACATTTTCTGTGCCGGTGGTCTTACTCTTCCCGATAAAGCCGGTCGACAGATCAACGTCGGTGGTTGGTCTGGCTCCTCTTTGTACGGCGTTCGGCTGTATACCCCCGACGGATCTGCTGGAAAGCCCGGCAAGAACGATTGGGAAGAAAACGCGGCTGTACTTAAGCTGCAGCAGGGTCGATGGTACCCTACCGCCATGAACATGGCCAATGGATCCATTCTCGTCATTGGTGGTGAAATTGGATCGAACGACAAGCCGGTGCCGACTCTCGAAATACTTCCCCCGACGGGCACGAAACCTCTTTACATGGAATGGCTGGAGCGAACTGATCCCAACAACCTGTACCCCTTTACCTGCGTTCTACCCTCCGGGGGCATCTTTGTCGCCTACTACAACGAAGCCCGAATTCTGGATGAGAACAATTTCGGCACCAAAAAGACACTTCCCAACATCCCTGGCGCTGTCAACGACCCAATGGGCGGCCGCACGTATCCTCTCGAAGGCACTGCCGTTCTCCTACCCCAGCATGCCCCTTACACTGATCCGCTCGGAGTTCTGATTTGCGGCGGCTCGACCACTGGTGCTGCCAACGCCCTGGACAACTGTGTCAGCATCTACCCTGACTCTGAGAATCCCAAATGGGCGCTTGAGCGTATGCCGTCCCAGCGTGTCATGACGTGCATGGCTCCGCTCCCAGATGGCACCTACCTGATCCTCAACGGCGCTCAGCACGGTGTTGCTGGCTTCGGCTTGGCCAAAGACCCCAACCTGAATGCTCTGTTGTACGACCCAAGAAAGCCGCTTGGATCGCGCATCACCGTCATGGCCAACACGACCGTTGCTCGTCTCTATCATTCCGAGGCAATTACACTTCTGGACGGCCGCGTTCTTGTCTCTGGATCCGATCCCCAAGACGGCGTCAACCCGGAGGAGTATCGTGTGGAGACATTTACTCCCCCCTATCTGAAGAGAGGCAAACCACGACCGACGTTCACAGTCACCAACAAGGATTGGAATTACGGCCAGCAAGTCACCTTTAACCTGGGCTCGGCTGCCAAGAATGGGGCCATCTCTGCATCTCTGCTAGGATCTGTTTCGAGTACGCATGGAAACTCGATGGGTGCTCGTACTTTGTTCCCCGCCGTCTCCTGCTCAGGAACGTCTTGCACAGTCACAGCCCCCCCCGGGAAATACATTGCTCCCCCAGGCTGGTACCAGTTCTTTGTCCTCGATGGTGGTATCCCAGCCGTCGGGGTCTTCGTTCGCATTGGCGGAGACCCTGCAAGGCTGGGCGAGTGGCCGAAGGGTGATGGGTTCAAACCCCCTGGCGTTTGAGTAGTATTTATGGAGGGAGAAGATATGGATCAGACACGATTATGGCTCGCGTGACCCTCCCATATGATGTGTCGGGAAAAAAATTTCATTTTTTTTGGTGGTATCTTCTTTTTGTCAAGGTGACAACACACCTGACGCGATATATTTGAAAATGGTCATAAAAAATGAGATCATGACAGAATCATCGATCGACCACTCATGACACTCACGAACTTCTTCGTGTTGGGGAATTGTGGGATACTTTGGGTTCGGATGGATTTTCCTTCTCCTCTGTTGGTCGTTGCCCTTGATGATCCCGGCCGAGCAAGCATTCTTTTCTTGTTACAATTTTTTTCTTCCCTACAAATGATTCATAATGATGCATAGCCTCTATATGATACTTAACTTGCTCTATTTTCGAGCATGGTTCCTCCACTCAGTGACAAACTACGTAGCTGTCTGTGCAGGTCCGATGCACAACACTCCTTACGCGACTGCAACTCGTCTACTTCTCAATCGTGATATTTGTTCATAGCCTACGCAGGAAGAACGAAGACTGCTCTCAGTGGGCGTAAAGCTCCTTTGCCACGCAGCAAGCAGCTAGGCCAAATGGCCAAAAACGGAGTGCGCACCGCTAATGTAGCTGCGACCAAATGAGCGTATATGCTCAACACCCTTGAATTACGGGAGATGAGAATAACTATGTATGCCCCGGATTCCCGGTTATGACGCGGAACCCGCCCGATACGGGGACCCTATTGAGAGCCACGTGACGTGACCTCTGCCAAAAAAAAATCCAGCACCCAACAACCAAGCAGGCAAGCAAAGCAGGCAGGCAGGCAGGCAGGCAGGCAAGCGGACAAATCAACAGTTATCGCAGAATACCGCGATCCGTTTCCTCCCCGACCCAGCCCGCATTGCATCGCCAATTCGACGGCTCGACAGACTCACACAATGGCAGCTTTTATCAAGGCGGCAAATGCAAAGATCAGGTCCAACCCTGTGTTGGACTATGTCTGCTCGACACGTACGTACATTTCGCACCCAAGACTTTTTTATTTAGGGAGAGCCGCTCAGGGGGGCTGCACGACCCCCTGGGGCAAAGCGAGCGATGGGTTTTCTCAACGGCAACTTTACGTCGGTGATCAAGGGACGCCGTTGGGAGGAATTGAATCCGTCGCTTGGACTGCGTCGCCTTTGCGCTTTCACCTTGGTGTCAGGAGCTTCGCTTCGGCGTTTGCGCTTCAACAGGGGGGGGGGCCTTTCTTCTTCTGAAGAAGTGCAACTAGCTGACGAGGACAATTCTATGGCAGATTTCTGGGGACCCGTATCCAACTTTGGCATTCCCGTCGCCGCGGTCCTCGACACACAAAAGAGTCCTGATCTGTGAGTCTGGGTTGAAGCTGGTTCCCTTTTCTAGACGTGAGCGTCCCCGAATGGTCGTGCTGACTTGTCTTGGGGGTTCAGGATCTCGGGACAGATGACTGGTGCTCTGTGCATTTACTCGGCCACCTTTATGCGATACTCTCTTGCCGTACAACCCAAGAACTACCTCCTCTTTGCGTGTCACTTTGTCAATGAGTGCGCTCAGCTGACGCAGGGATACCGATACCTGTCCTACCACAACTGGGGGGGGAAGGAGAAGGCGCAACTCGAGAGGGGTGTCGAAGCTGCCAAGGACAAGATCGACAAGGTCGAGGACAAGGTCAAGAACGCAGTCGGCAGATAAAAGAACAAGGCGTCTGTTTTATTGGGCGGGGACTTGTAAAGGGTGTGTGAGCAGGCAAGCCAAGAGGATGCTTGCGCTTTGGAAGGTTCACGGATATTGATACAGACGCAAAACGTGGTCGAGGACTTGGAGCTTGAGACTCGTGGCCACTTTGTCCGAGACCGGGGACAGCATTCTCCAGCGGTGATGACTCTATCTTGTGTAGGCATGCTGCTTTTCCTCTGCAGGGGAGGATTGACTTCATGTGTACCATAATACATACATTTGCTGAACGCGCACTAGCCTTTGAAGAAGAAGAAGAAGAAGAGAACTTGCCGCTTGTGGACTGTCTCCAAGTGGCTCCGATAGATTGGTCGTGTTGCCGAAGTAGTTTTGAGGCACGACACCGCTGTGGAAATTTCTGGACGTCAACGCTGCATCAAGCTAGCGGCCATTATTATTACTATGTACTCCGTAGTTGGCAAACCGTTCACGGATCGATCTAGGTCGGTCCACAATAACGCGTGGACGGGAACAGCATAGAGTGCGCTCATCTGCACTGATTACTCCGTAAGACGGCGCCGCCAAAAGAAGCAGCCGCAGGCTGACAGTGACTTGATTGCCCCAAACGAAAACTTCCTTCCGGTAAATTGTATGTAGTACGGTACAGGGAGCGGGTCAGAAGGAATTGAAGCAAGTGGGGGTGAAGGAATCCGTGTCACGGGCTGAGATATCAGATGAGAGGGGACCGTAGCACAGGGACCAAAGAAAGAGGTCTTCAAGAGGACTCTGATAGAATCCATGCCCTGTCATGTAACGAGTTGTTTCCGTGTCCGCTGTTCAGTAGTGTAGCTTACCAGAACGTGGCCAAGGCTGCGTGGTTGGAATCTGTTGTTGGTCAATGCATGCGATGGAGTCCAACCACTGAGGAAGCCAAGCACGAAAACGGGGGTAGTTGAGGAATGGAAGCTAAGTTGATAGCAGAGAAATATGCCGGCAGGTCTGGGCGTCCTGCCCTCATCCCGTCCGTCCCGTGCGCATGCTGACACATGCCAATTCACCTGCTGCGACTGTAATTTAATTGGCTTTGTTGTTATGTCTGACGATGAGAAAAACAAGTGTGATAACCGCCGCAGCACTATCACTGCTCACTACCTGGTATGAACAAGAATAACCCTATCATGGTAATCGGACTTGGCAGGCTCACCGATCTCGGTCAAATAAGCTCAGCGCGACGAGACACGATGCCAAGCAACGTTTTGTCATTAGGCAGTCGCAAGAAGCTTGTTATCTCGACTCTTTGATTGGTCAATGCTGTCAGAGGGGACCACAACCTGGGTCCTGGGTGGGCATGACGACGATGGCGATGGACCCCCAGCCAAAGTGCTCCCTAGCCAAGACTCTTCTCCTTCGTTTCTATGTAGTGTTTTTTTTTTATCTCACAGATCTCCCTTGCACAGCACACCTACTAGCCCCCACTAAGGGAGCGTGGTGAAGAAATGTGGTTATATACCACTTTGCCCTGTGGACTAGCACATACGACCATACCTACTAGAATATACGGGATCCCGTCCGCTCTCCCATAGTCAAGCTAGTAAGGGGCAGATTAGTAGTTGGGTCGGTGACGACCAGCGAATACCGGCTGTTGTATGTTTTTTTTTATGCTTTTTTATGACACATCCTTCTTGTCTCGGAAAGATGGGATGTAACGGTCGTGCATCTCGATGAGCATCAGCGGGGGGGCCTCGCTGCTAAATAAGAAGAGCTCACATCCGTATTGAAACGCGAAACGCGAAACGTAGGAGACGGAGAGCTGTTCTAATAGTGACATCGGAGCTTTGTGGCAGGAACGAACGCCCTGTTGTACTGCGTCCTCCGCGCTCCGTGACTGCTGCCATCTTGGAAAACTGAAAGGAGCTAAAACACGGTGCGTGTAGCCCATCTTTTTTGTGTGTCCCATTCTGGATACCCTCGGCGGCAGGGCGAATAAATAAAATAATGGCGAGGGCAAAGGTGCTATACAGAGAGAGAGCCGCACCCTCGTCGTAAGCGACCGCTTGGTTGAGCAGAAACCCGAATTGTTGTCAACCTACCCCGTACGGAGTAGATCCGCCAAGTCCCTCTGCTTCCGACTTTCCTCGTCCGTTGTTTTTGCACCTCTTCCTTGCCTATTCTGCCATTCTTCGGCCCACTCGCTGAGCAACTGAGTGACCAAACAGCCTCCAGGGTTGTTTGGGATACGCAGCACCAGACCAGATTTGTGCTCTGTTGAACATCGAGTGCTCAGACACTTGACACCAAACACCAAGACACCTACCTGCAGGGCACTGGCTGACACCTCCAGACACCCCCACCCCCCACTAAAGCACCAGGCTAGGCCAGAGACCCCTCCGCTCGCTCGATATCCGGCTTGCCCAGGTTCAGCAAAAAAAGCATACCTCCCGCATTCCTTCACTTTCTTGAGCCCATCACACGACCGACCGACCGGCTCAGTCTTGTCTCTGTTCTGCTTTGCACGGTGTCGTAGCTTTAAAACCACGCCGGAGCTCCCTCGACCCGCGCTCTTCTTCTTCTATCTCTTCAGACCCCTCCCCTTCCCTCTATCCAAGACCTAGCTGCTGCTCATTGCTTTGTTGCTTTGTCCATCATGGCAGCCCCTCAGCAGCCTCTTACCTACAACGATGTCTTCGAAGACGAGGATGTTGACGAGCCCAAGGCCGCCAACACGGTTCACCACATCCGAGCCAACTCGAGCATCATGCAGATGAAGAAGATTCTCGGTAAGTTCTCTGCAGTCCTTGTCTCGGTCCTGTGGTGGTGGTTTCACCCTCGCTAGACTGAGCAATGGCCCCAATGGCCTGACGTCGAAAGCCGAGAAGCTCGTGCTGACTTGATGTGTTTTTTTTTTCTGCTCGGCAGTCGCCAACCGTGGTGAAATCCGTAAGTGCTGCCCCATTATCCGATGCCAATCGCCAAGTGCCTCTCTTCTGGTCCAGGCGCGGCAATGCTCGCAGTATCATCAAATCATGCTGACTGACATGTGCCAGCCATCCGGGTACGATCCGACCCCACCAGTTCTCACAGCCGACCTGAAGCACATCTACCGAGAGAGAAACTGCTTACTGACTCTTCTTACTATCGCTACACAGATTTTTAGAACTGTGAGTCGCACTCGGCTCATGAAACTGCGCATTCTGGACGGCGCAAGCCTGAGTCGCATGTCACTAACTCCTTCGTCAGGCCCACGAGCTTTCACTGCACACCATTGCCGTCTTTAGGTTCGCTCAGACCTTCCCCACCCTTTGCTAAAAGATAGCTTCGGATCTGCGTTCTGACCCCGCGATAGCTATGAGGACCGTCTTAGCATGCACAGGCAGAGTAGGAACACCCAGATTGGAATTTACCGTCCTCGAAAAATTTGCATTGCGGTTACTGACGGCTATCTCAGAGGCCGATGAAGCCTATGTCATTGGCAAGCGTGGCCAATACACCCCGGTCGGAGCCTACCTAGCCGGAGATGAGATTATCAAGATTGCTGTTGAGCATGGCGCTCAATTGATTCATCCCGGTCAGTATAGCTATCGGGAGCCTCTCCACAGAGCATTATTGCTGACCATGAAACAGGTTACGGTTTCCTGTCAGAAAACGCCGAGTTCGCCCGAAACGTCGAGAAGGCTGGCCTTATCGTAAGACCATAAAAAAAACCAGTCCATGCAAGTTTTTTGGTACTAGTCGACAAATGTTTGCTGACAAGAGCCCCGTTTCTTTTCTATGCACAGTTCGTCGGTCCTCAGCCCGATGTCATCGATGCCCTCGGTGACAAGGTTTCCGCCCGTACTCTGGCCATCGCTGCTGGCGTCCCTGTCGTCCCCGGTACCGACGGTGCCGTTGCCAAGTACGAAGAAGTCAAGGCTTTCACCGATGAATATGGATTCCCCATCATCATCAAGGCTGCTTATGGCGGTGGCGGCCGAGGTATGCGAGTCGTTCGCGAACCTGGGTCGCTAAAGGAGAACTTTGAGCGTGCTACCTCTGAAGCAAAGTCGGCTTTCGGAAACGGAACCGTCTTCGTTGAGCGATTCCTCGACAAGCCTAAGCACATTGAGGTCCAGTTGCTGGGTGATAACCATGGTAACATTGTCCACTTGTATGAGCGTGATTGCTCTGTTCAGCGAAGACATCAGAAAGTTGTCGAGATTGCTCCTGCCAAGGACCTTCCTGCTGAGACCAGAGATGCGATTCTGGCTGATGCTGTCAAGCTGGCCAAGTCGGTCAACTATCGCAATGCAGGCACTGCGGAGTTCTTGGTCGACCAGCAGAATCGATACTATTTCATTGAGATCAACCCCCGCATCCAGGTCGAGCATACCATCACCGAAGAAATCACTGGCATTGATATCGTTGCAGCCCAGATTCAGATTGCTGCTGGTGCCACTCTCGCCCAGCTTGGTCTAACGCAGGACCGCATCTCCACTCGTGGTTTTGCTATCCAGTGCCGTATCACTACCGAAGACCCTTCTGAGCAATTTCGACCCGACACCGGCAAGATCGAGGTGTACAGATCTGCCGGTGGTAACGGTGTTCGTCTGGACGGTGGCAATGGCTTTGCCGGCGCTGTCATTACTCCTTACTATGACTCCATGCTGGTCAAGTGCACTTGCCACGGCTCAACCTACGAAATCGCCCGCAGAAAGGTTCTCCGTGCCTTGATTGAGTTCCGTGTCCGAGGCGTCAAGACAAACATTCCTTTCCTTGCTTCTCTGCTCACCCACCCCGTCTTCATTGATGGCAACTGCTGGACTACCTTTATCGATGATACCCCTGAGCTCTTTGAACTTGTCGGTAGCCAAAACCGTGCCCAGAAGCTCTTGGCTTATCTTGGAGACATGGCCGTCAACGGCAGTTCCATCAAGGGACAGATTGGCGAGCCCAAGCTCAAGACCGATATCATTGTTCCCGAAATCATCGCCTCCAACGGCCAAAAGGTCGATGTCAGCCAGCCCAGCCAGAAGGGCTGGAGAAACATTCTCTTGGAGCAGGGCCCCAAGGCCTTCGCCAAGGCTGTTCGCGACTACAAGGGCTGCCTCCTCATGGACACCACTTGGAGAGATGCTCATCAGTCTCTGCTTGCCACCCGTGTTCGAACCGTGGACCTCTTGAACATTGCCAAAGAGACCAGCCATGCCCTGGGCAACCTCTATAGTTTGGAATGCTGGGGTGGTGCCACCTTCGATGTCGCCATGCGTTTCCTTTATGAGGATCCCTGGGACCGTCTCCGCAAGATGCGAAAGCTTGTTCCTAACATTCCTTTCCAGATGCTTCTCCGTGGTGCCAACGGTGTTGCCTATTCATCTCTTCCTGACAACGCCATCGACCAATTTGTCGAGCAGGCCAAGAAGAATGGTGTAGATATCTTCCGTGTCTTTGACGCCTTGAACGACATCAACCAGCTCGAGGTTGGTATCAAGGCCGTTCACAAGGCTGGTGGTGTTGCTGAGGGTACCGTGTGCTACAGCGGTGACAGTCCGTACTTTCTCCCCTCCCATTTCTCAAAGACACCTTTCATGCTGACCACCATACTGCAGTGCTGGTAAGCTCTATTCTATGCCCGTGTTCCCATGCAGTCCTCCGTGAAGCGTCCAGGTTAGTATAGGAGTTACGGTAGGTGTATCAAAAAAGTGTAGGCACGACACAGGATCGCCCCTCGCCCATCCTGCCGCATGGCAATATCACCACTCTGGTGGCAACGATTATACGACCAAGAAACCGAAACTCAAGGGTTTACAAGAGGCCCCACAACCTTCCGAAGGGATAAAAGCCATCTTGTAGCTGGATTGTTTCGCTTACGCCCTGGGAATGTGCTGTGCTAATGCCAGACGATTCTATGCGCTCAATTGCACGCTCATATGCCACTATACACTTTGATCCGCTCCTATACGCCCCTGGATCTCGTATTGCCGTATTTGATGCTACATATGACAGCTTATCAACTTTCTAACTTTTTCCTCAACTAGAACCCTAGCAAGAAATACAACTTGGAGTACTACTTGGACCTGGTTGACAAGCTGGTCGCCCTCGACATTCATGTTCTAGGCATCAAGGATATGGCTGGTGTGTTGAAGCCACATGCTGCCACCCTTTTAATCGGATCTATCCGCAAGAAGTATCCCGATCTACCCATTCATGTACACACCCACGACTCTGCCGGTACTGGTGTGGCTTCCATGGTTGCTTGTGCCAAGGCTGGCGCTGACGCTGTCGATGCTGCCACTGACAGCCTGTCTGGCATGACTTCTCAACCGAGCATTAACGCCATCCTGGCTTCCCTCGAGGGCACTGGACTCGAGCCCGGCCTCGATCCTCGTCAGGTCCGCGCTCTCGACACCTACTGGTCACAGCTGCGTCTGCTGTACTCTCCCTTCGAGGCCCACCTTGCTGGCCCCGACCCCGAGGTCTACGAACACGAAATCCCTGGTGGTCAGCTCACCAACATGATGTTTCAGGCCTCTCAGCTTGGCCTGGGCTCACAATGGCTCGAGACCAAGAAGGCCTACGAACACGCCAACGACTTGCTCGGTGACATCGTCAAGGTCACTCCTACCTCCAAGGTCGTTGGCGATCTGGCTCAGTTTATGGTCTCCAACAAGCTCTCTGCTGAGGACGTCAAGGCTCGTGCCGGCGAACTCGACTTCCCCGGCTCTGTTCTGGAATTCTTGGAAGGCATGATGGGCCAGCCTTACGGCGGGTTCCCCGAGCCTCTGCGCTCTGACGCTCTGCGCGGTCGTCGCAAGCTGGAACAGCGACCTGGTCTTTTCCTCGAACCTGTGGACTTTGCCAAGGTCAAGAAGGAGCTCGGCAAGAAGTACGGAGCTGGTGTCACGGAGTGCGACATTGCATCCTACGTCATGTACCCTAAGGTCTTTGAGGATTACAAGAAGTTTGTTCAGCAGTATGGTGACTTGTCCGTCCTGCCAACCCGATTCTTCCTCTCCAGGCCCGAGATTGGTGAGGAATTCAACGTCGAACTCGAGAAGGGCAAGGTTCTTATTCTGAAGCTTCTTGCTGTCGGACCCCTCAGCGAGAACACTGGCCAGCGTGAAGTGTTCTTTGAGATGAATGGCGAAGTCCGACAAGTCGCCGTCCTCGACAACAAGGCTGCTGTTGAGAACATCAGCCGACCCAAGGCCGACATCAGCGACTCCAGTCAAGTCGGCGCACCCATGTCTGGTGTTCTGGTTGAACTCCGCGTGCACGAGGGTACTGAAGTCAAGAAGGGAGACCCATTGGCTGTTTTGTCTGCCATGAAGATGGTAAGTGCTACAGCTTGATTGACGTTGATGATCGACTATGATGGTCTAGTTGAAGGATCATTGACTAATATGCGATAAACAGGAAATGGTCATATCGGCACCTCACAGCGGAAAGGTTGCCAGCCTTCAGGTCAAGGAAGGCGATTCCGTTGATGGCTCCGATCTCGTTTGCAGAATCACAAAAGCCTAGACTCGTACCTAATCTAACAAAACCACGAGGAAAGCTTGGCATATCGGAGTGGGAGGTTGGATTGAATTGATAAGAGACGGGCATGAGGGAGAGCACAATTCAGCGTTGGACTCTTATGGGCATGAGTACAAGCTGGCTATAGTGCGAATATGGTGGAGTTATGTCTTTGCTTCCCTTTGCCCTAAGCAACGTCCTTGTATGTTTTACCAGTATTGGCTGTGAGTATGAACAGGATTATATATATATATGGATAACTCTGATTGTTGAGTGGCCGATCTCCCTTGGGGTTGTGTGTGGTCTGAGGCAAAGTCTATTTGGTGTTTGATGGAAAACTCTCTTCCTGAATCCTGCATGGACATGCATTGTCCATCTCGTCTTGTTGGCCCTTGCTCCTTGATGGTCTTTTTCGGATCGTGGAAAGTAAATGTGGGAAATTTCGGATCATGAATCGATGAACTGAGTGTCCGAAGAGCGGGTAATGGCGATTGATTGTCAGGGCATCCATCCGTTAGACGGATGGCAGAAAGGTGAGATATCGAGAATCTCGCTCCGACTTCACATATTTGTCTAGTCAAAAATTGATAGCCAGATGCTCTCTCCCCTCCCCAACGTGAACATTGATTGAAATTCCATGTTGCGACAATGGCTGTTCCAGCCGCGATGAAAGAAAGCGGATAAGCGTATGCAAGCTATGCGGACTACATGGAAAACTCAGCCCGTCACATTACGTCATAGTACACGCATCAATGCTAACATGCGCTGACTAATCTACTGATGCATGCGGGAAGCGGGACCAGGGCCCTTTTTCAAGCAAGATTTGAGATCCACACCACCCACCTCTTGTATCGATACGTGCAAGCCCCGAACCTCTCTGCCCCCCCCTCTGCCTCTGCATCTGCCCTCCGTCGGCCACACGCCGCGACCACACCTTGTTTTGTTTTCTGTCTTGCCGTCCAAAACGACACGGTCGCTCCTTGCAACAGAAGACGACTCTCTACACTCTTCCAACTCGAGAGAAGGAGCCCTCGTTGCAAATTTCCAAACCCCCTTTACTCCGTACAACGTAGCGTCGGCACGCTCCGCGTTTTGCTCGTGCGTGTCCCCGTCCGCGCCATCCGCATGCGAACCATCCTCTACGGAGAAACCCTGGACTCGAATATTTGAAATTGCGTGTAGCCGGCGAACAACACGGCATTATTCCCTGGCCCCAAAATTATTCACCCTCACAATCGACGCCAGAAACTGGAGACCCCTCCGACATACAGACTGTCATGGAGAGCCTCCAGCTTTCACAGGTGCTCGCTGACTTGAGCAACCTTGGTGCTGCGGTTGGTTTTGAACCACATGAACACAGTCCTTAAATTTCAAGATCGCTTCTAACTGTCACCGAAAGCAGGAACCCGAGGCCGCCGCCGCCATCGTCAGCGCCAATGTCCCTACAATCAAGATTGACCCTCAACCCTCGGTCACACCGAACCCTCAGTCTCTCCCTCAGCGCCCTTCGACCATGAAGCGATCCTGGTCGTCAGAGCCTGGGGTCACTCCCAAGTTCGACAAGCTTGGCCGACGTATCCTCGCCAGTTCGTCGGGATCACGACCTGGGTCCGCAGTCAATTCTACCCCTGGAACACCTCGTCCTAGTGACTCAAATGTATGATTATTATCACCCTTACCCTGCGCCTTCCGACTCCCGCTTTGCCCTTGCTTCTATGTCTTCTTAATCAAAAAGAGCAGAGGCTCGGGTGTCCAAGACGAATGAACCCCAGCGCTAACTATATTGACCAGTTTGACGATGACTGGGAACGAGCATCAACATTGATGGCCCTGTATGATATCCGGGCCAAAATCAAGCAACAAGATAACAGCAGTTTACTTAGAGCCCGAGAGAAGATCAACGCTTTAGCCGCCAAGCAGCAAGCTGCTGAGCGCAACATGAAAGCTTCCGAGGAGCTACGGCGCCATCGATATTCGTTTCCCAAGCCCGGTCTTTGAAAGACAGCATTTTGGAATCTTTGATTTGTTCTCACGCATAGACGGGCTTAGGTCGACATGACTATTCACAAGGCGCTTGTTCACTGTCCCGCCACCGCGCTGGCTGTGCAAGGACACCAAAAAGGTATTATTCTAACGTGCAATTACTTTTGGCAATGACCTACGACCTAAACACTTCACAACGATACCGCATGAGCGTTCAGGCAAGGCGCAGCACACGGGCAGGATGTATGGCGTGGATCGGAACGAAATGAGGCGAAATGGCGTGGAGTGTGTGCTCATTGGTACACTGCGTAATGAAATCCAGTACGAAACAAATTCGCTACCCTATCGCACTTCTGGGGTTGGAATTGGGGCTTGTATTTTTTGGCAAGAGCAAAGGGGTTTTTTTTTTTTTCTTCTCTGTCTGGTGTGTGGCGAGTTTTCTTTCACAAAAGGATACATTCTCCGACCTTCCGCAGCAGCGTGTGTCGCCTGCCTTGCAAGCTTTTTCTTGGTGGGGAGACTAAATTCTCTGTGTATGACATAGAGTTCGCATGCCTAATAACTCGTAATATTTTAAAGTTGAGATTAATTCAAATTTCACAGCGTGGCAACGGGATGTACTTTACCAAGAAAAATGCGACATGAAACCGCAATGACATGTACGGTGTCCTGTGAATTCGTAATGTGGGTTTTTTTTTTTTGTTTTGGCAGCTCTTTGCGGGATCTCTCTAAGGTGCCACCGTAGGCGTGGCGTGTCTCCACTTTGATGTCATAGGGCCCTACTCCGTCCGTAGGTGCATCGCATCCAAGTTTTTCAGAATTTCGTCAGCAAAAGCATGGGGCCCTCACATTTTCGTTCTAAAATAAGAATCAGAGCAAGCTCCCGGTCGTGATGCATCGTTGAATGAGAAGGTAAAGGACAACGTAAGATGTTGTCGTTTTGTTAATGAGGAAACGAGTGAGGCCGTTTCTGGAAATGTCATTTCGAGATGTCGAATGGATGAGGCGAAGCACTGCCAAGAACTCGACAACTCTAGCTAAGCCAACACGCCCAACCAATGTGGCCAGAGTTGTTGGAGTTTGTGGCGTGGCTGTGGCGTGGCTCAGCCCGGCTCGAAGCCTGCTCGAAACATACTTAAGTAAGCAAGCAGCGCCGTCTTCGCCGTCTGCACCGTCTGCACCCGTCTGCGTCATCATCCACATCCTGCTCACTCCATCTCGTTTTATCGCATCTCGCCCCCTTCACCAGCATTCCACCACCAACAACTTAATCAGTCTCAAATAGATACTCGAAATCTCTCACACGATGGCGCCTACCGATAGCGCTCTCAATGTCCTCGTGTCGAGGGCTACATGCTATCGTGCCGGCTACGGCTACTACCGCTGCAATAGTAGATGGTGGTCATTTGGTCGATGGATCGTCCTTGCCGTCGTCATCGTAGCAGTCCTCCTCGTTCTCATGTTCTGCGTGTAAGTAGCTCACCCGGCCGCCAACAAGTTTGTTGTCCCCGTGCTAACCAAACAACCAGCTGGTCTGCTCGTCGCCGTCGCCGTCGCGGCAATCAGCCCATGTACGGAACCGGTTGGATGGCCCCCGGCGGTAAACAACACGACCAGCAGCAGATGAACAGCTACCAGCAGGGAAACTACAATCCGACATACGGCCAGGGCTACAATGCACAGCAGGGAGGATACAACGCTCCTCCTGCCTACGGCCAGCAGCCCCAGAACACCGGCACCACGTTCAACCCCAACGACGGCTATTATGGCCAGCAGCAATCTGGTGTTCAGCCGCCCCAGAACACGTATCAGCGCGAGGCTAACTACGCTCCTCCGGCTGGCCCCCCACCTGGCAAGTAAGTGGTGGGGTGGGAGGGAGCGGAGTAACTAACTCGGGGCGAAGGAAGCCAGTGAGCCTTGGTAATGTGCTGGTCGTGCATTTTGAATACGACGTGACGTGTTTTTTCTTTCATCTTGTCATCAACTTATCGAGACGACCAGAAAGTATAGGAGGGGTACCGATGACTTGCCTATACACATGGTGCTCTACTTTTGGTGGCGTCAAGAGGACCTTTGTACTTGGGGCATGTTTCAACAGGCTGATGTGTATGTATACATATACATATATATACCTATGCAACGATGATACCCCATGATTGTGTACACAATGTAGATAGTTCATATATTCCTCGGCCAGCAGTCTCACCTACTCGTGAATGACGTAAGAATTTGTCGCATGTGCATGTGACCAACAGCATCCACAACCTCTTCAAACTCTTACCGGAAGGTAATCCCTGGCGATAATACGAGACAAAGGTTAGCTCAAACAGGCGATTTTCTGCAAGGGTAACGAGGCACAACAAGGGAGGACCACGCGGAGGAAGTACATGTACCAACAAACGTGCCAACACCAACTTGCAAACTTGACAAGAACTGGCACTGGACGGCTCCAGTTTTCCAGGGGCAAGAGGCAAGCAAGACTGTGGGGCCGTTCGTTGGGACGGGCGGGGTGCAGGTGCAGGGCAGGGCAGGGCAAGGGCAGGGCAGGGCAGGGCATGCAGGTTGCCATGGCCCATGAACAAGGAGGCAATTCCCTCGACTCACTGATCAATCTGATCAATGGCACCCCATGCACAAGTCCGAATGCGGGATACTTGTGCCTGTTGGGGTGCCTGTTGGGGTGCCTGTTGGGGTGCCTGTTGGAGTGCCTGTTCAATCACATGGAGGTCTCCAGACGTCACCAGACAGGTTGGTTGGCAGTGGAAAAAAAAAGAAATTCTGTCACCCAGATGCGTTCGCTCCCCATCTCCCTCCCTCCCGTCTCCCGTCTCCCGCCTCCCCTGTTCCCTTTCCTCTCCCCTCCTCGACTTATCCATGCTCCTTTCGGTATCCAGGGGGAAAGGCAGGAGGGAATCCGACGTCGACATCGCTTCTTTTGTCCTTGCCCATCCTCCTTCCACCCATCATTATCATCCCCCGAGGCGAATGGCCTGCAACTGATGCCTTCGCCTGCCATTCTTTTCCACAGACATCGCCTTGAAAGCCGACAGCTTCTTGGTTTTTTTTTATCTGCCTACCACCAATTAGGACAAGCTGGCACTGTCCTGTTCGTCTGCTTGACAGCAGTTTCTCATTATATAACGGCCATTTCCTCATTGCGAGCTGGTAGGCATCGCTCCTATCTGAACCTGAACCGACGATCTGAACCATTTTTTTTTTCATATATTGAATCGAAATCTGCCCTTTGACCACCTCGCCTTTCCTGCGCTCGGCTTCATTGGGGGCGGTACCACTGATATCGAACGAAGCTACCTCTTGTCCCTCTCTCGAATCATAATTCTTCTCCCTTGTCGCATGGCGCCTGTTAGCTGGTACAACACGCCATTGCTCGTCAGTCCTCTATTCGTCGAAATTGTTGCCTGCAACGCGAGACCACTGCCGATATGCCTTCAGTCGACGTTGCCATGGCAAGGTCACTGCGACCCCCAGCCTGGGAATTGGTCAGAGATGCCCTTGCTCGAGGCGTTGCGCAAGACTTGTCTAGACGAGACATCGTACAAGACACAGAAAACAAAATCACCAATGTGAAAACTGCCTTCTCAAGTTGGGACAATTGCATGAAGGCCACGTTTTGCAAGTATGATTAGCCTGATCCAGCCTTCCTGTCCTGTTTCGTCGGGTTGCTGCTACCTTGTTCACCACTGACCAACTTGTTAGATGGCCTGTAATTGCTGTCATCATTGTCGGCAGCCTCATCATCTTCAGCATTCTGTGGTGCATCATTCGATGCTGTTGCTGTGGTGTGTCCTGCTGCTGCACTTGTTTCAACTGCTTAAAGTGTTGTGGCAACTGCTGTGGATGTTGCGATCCCCCCGGGGGCCGCAATACCAAATATCTTGATGAACCATACATACCACCCCATCATGGGCAAGGCTACCACGCACAGGCGCCAATGCAACCTAGTTTCGCACCACCAGCACCAGCACCAGCACCAGCACCAGCACCAGCAAGATATGCACCTCCTCAGTATGCCGAATTCGATGTGCCGAAGAAGGCCGGCGAAGATGCTCTACCGCAGATGCCCACCTGGGAGCAAGCTGGATCCAAAAAGGTCATGCTGGAGGAAGAAGTTGAGCTGTCGAATCTGGACAAGTCTCCCACACTGGACCAAAACAGGCAACGGATGAATGACCCTTCCCCGGGTCCAGTGAGCCCCATGAGCACCATGAGCACCATGAGCACCAGTCACGGTGGTCAACCCTATGGCGGTCTTCCCGGAGGCTCAAGTGGACAAATGTTCAACCACAGTCAGCAAGGCTTGGTTCCCAATCAACAAGCCACGGGCCATGGTCAACTTCGACAGGGGCCTAGACAGAGCCCCTATGGTGCCAGAGATCATGGATATAACCAGAAGTACGATGTGAACCGCCAATCCGACGGGTTTGGACTAGACGAACCATATGACGACCCCAGCGCCTCGTCTAGGGCGGCTATACACGGCCGCCCGGGTCAGCAAAACCTACTATACGGCGCTCCCGCACAGCGGCCGTATGACAACCTGGCGAATCAGCCTTATGGTGGTGCTCTTGCAGCTGGGGGAGCAGGGGCACACATGGAAATGCGAAACCAAGCAGTCAGCCCCCAGAATCTTCAACTATTTGGCGCTCCGCCGATGGATGCCGCAGCTGTAGGAGCCATGGGAGTCCGAAACCATTCCACCAGCCCAAACAACCATCATGCCCATGGCCAGAGTCCGTATAATCAAGACCAGGTTCACGGGCAACTCGCTGAAATGCCGGTCATACCGCACGACCGCAGCAGCGTGCATACCCCAGCCCATCTCCAACAAGCTCAAACATGGCCTACCGAACACGAACACGCCGCGCCGATGGAGCTGCCTGGCAGTGCTCCCCCGGAGATTCAGGGTGCGAGACGGCCAGGTCCCGCGGACAATACACTGCCAGGTCACGCCAGGCCGCCCTACGGCATGGACCTTCGCATGAGGAACTCGCCAGGTCCTAGGCAGACACCTGGACCCAGAGGCGAAAGCCCGTATGGTGGTCCGCCGAGGGGTTCGCCCGGTCCTCGCAACGATGAGGGCTACGGCAGACCGCCACCTCAGTCCCCGCGGGAAAACATGAACAGGAGCTACTCACCCGCTCCCCCACGACAGTTCACACCCGGCCCCGAGCGTCGTTTCTCCCCAGTACCAGAGCGCCAGCGTACACCAGGCCCCCTTGCCCTCTCCAAGCCTGTGCCGCCGCCGAGCAATTCATTCGGACAGTCGTCACCACCCCGATCCCCCATCACCAACAATGCCGGCTTTGACTTCACATCAGGTTATTCCAGACCGCTAGGCGACCAGTCTCCCCCAGCGCAATCACCCACAACTGCGGCCTATCCCGGCCAAAGGACATACCAGCCCGGCCGATAGCTGTCTCGAATATACACGATGTGGTCTATCCTACAGCGTCCAGTGTATGCTGAAACATGTGCTGGACTCATTCTCGTTCAACCCACTACTTTGATTCACTTTCCCACGAAGGTACTGGATCTTTGGCGTTTTCATCCATCATAGAGAAATACCTGTATATAGTATTCTGCCCCACATTTTGCCGCTACATCGGCCACCCGAGGCTCTTCATCTATCTTCAGCCAATCTCTGATCGTCCTTGTCGATGACGCCCCACATTTTGTTTATCCTGTTTGCCCTATATATATCTGTGGCAGGGGGCCTCTTGACGAATCTGCCTCTTGTTTCAATTCAACGTTTCATTCTTGGACATGAATCCATTTTCTCGGGTCAATTAGCCAGACCAGGGTCTGTGCAATGGCAGTTGGGGCAATCTAGTGGACAGGGAAGAATGATAACCCATCATAACACGAGACTGGGGTGTCAGCATGCATCTCTCGCACGTAGGCCGGGGGAGCATGGCATCGACAATAGAAGTCATTCGTGTACTTTGAACAAGTATCCAAAAAGAAATTATGTTCAATTGTGATGCCCCTCTTGTGTCTGGCAAGTAATCAAATAAAGCAGTCGCGTGATTGTCCCCAACTCCAACGCCCAACTAGTAGAGTTCTACCCACGTTCGTATATACACAACTTCCGATTGGGGAAGAAGATAATGGAAAATTTATGCCCAGTTGATGGCGTGGAAATAATGATTCCCAGAGGATGAAGATTGAATGGAAAATGGAACCGCAATTGTGCAAAGTCTAACAAAAGAAAGAAAGAAAAAAAAAAGAAATTTGGTCAGAAACGCCCATCCTTTTACTCCTTGGGATACAACTCCAGCGAAACCTTTGTCCGCCCTGCTTTACCACGGCTGGAGCCACTGCCAACAACGGTGGGGGCACGTCGGTCCACATCGGGGTCGTATTCCTCCTCTACATGCACAGCTGTGGCAAGAATCTTGGAGCGTGCGGGACGGCTGTGGCCATCGAGGTCGCTATCACTGTCGTCGGCATCGCCGTCCTCCTGGTGGGTTCCAAGACGACGAGCACGACGAGGGCAGCCGTCGTCGCGGTCCGGGTCCTCGGAGGGGAGACGCTCGTGTTCGATTTCCCTGTCCTTGATGAAGGAATCGATGATGTAGTACTGCAGGCCGTTCATGATGAGGGGGAAGATCATCATGACAAAGGCGATCTGGAGCTTCTCGTTGCCCTCGGTCCAGCCGAGGGCCCAGTCGCCGACCTTTGAGATCCACGGGACGAGGAGGAAGATGACGAGGACGCACATCTTCATGCCGAACAGGCCGCAGAAGTAAATGACGGATTGCTTGAGCCACCACCAGACGTTGGGGGGGTGGCCGTAGTGGCCGGACTGGATGGAGTCCCGCGGTTTCCCGAGCGGTGTGAAGGCGACGATGCCGGTTAGGATCTTGAGGAGGAGGATGAGAATGGGAATGCCGAGAGTGGTCTTGGGGGGTTTTGGGGCGCAGTCAGTATACACGGGGTTGGACTTGGCGGGAAACTTTGTAGTCGTGATGAGAAAGAAAAAAAAGGGGGAAAGGAAAACAGGGCCGAAAGAAAAGTCGAAAAAACTCACGTCGATGCCCAGGTTGAGGAGGTAGAAGGAGCAAGGGTTGGGGACATAGGAGGAGGAGTCGCTCGGGCCGGGGTCCAGCTTTATCGAGAACCTGCCGCTGGTGAGCATGGACATGAAGATGTTGGCGATGTGGACCAGGACGGAGCCAAAGACTTGCTTCGACACGTCGAAGAACCAGATCCTGAGAGGGCGCTGCGGGCGCTCCCTGTATCTCTTGTACACCAGTGACGACAGCGCCAGCGCCCCGAGGGCGCCCTGGACGAACAGTGCAAAGGACCCCAGGAGCTGGCATTCGCCCTCGGAGCCGTGGTCATGCTGTGGTGGGTTGCCGGGCGAGGACGTCGCCGAGGCGGAGGCGGAGGCGGCCATGGTGGACGACGATACGGCGGCAAAGATGGTTGCCATGACGCCCTCCCCGGCTGGCACGTTTGTCGTCTGAGAAGGAGAAGGCAGGTCGATGCCTATTGCTCCGGCAGGCTGCATCGGCTCGGGATGTGTGATTTTCGCCGTCGAGAACCGTGTTGGGGACAGGCACAGGCACAGGCACAGGCACAGGCACAGGCACAGGCACAGGGATACGGTGTATTATCGGACGGGACGGGTCTTGTTGTTGTTTGAACGAGAGCGGGTGAAGGAACGGTCTGGGTGGGAATTATTTTGTTGGATGTTGTTGGATGTTGTTGGATATTTTGATATTGTCCAGATACCCGTGTTGTCAGCGTCAGGGTCACGGGGCGAAGCAAAGTTACGGACTTAGCCGAATGTGAATGTGGCTTGTTACCTCAGACCGACCCCTGCCACATACAACCCAACCCCACTTGTGGTGAATTATCTTGCATTTTCCATGAACCAACCAACCCCTTGGCAGACCCTTGGCAGAAGAGTTTCACATGCTTGGGTTACTTGCTTATTCTCATCGTCTTCATCAACATCTCCATCAAGATGGAGCCTTTGTGTGACTGACACTGACTGCTGCTTCGAACCCGAGTCCCGCTCGTAAAAGGGCCCCACCAGCCTGGCTGGTAATGGTAATGCCACAGAAATGAGACAGAAATGCTTCACTTGAAAGCTCAGAGATTGCTTCTAAAATAATAATAATAAAGACTAAAAGGCGGCTTAGGCGACCAGGTGAAAGTTATGGTCCTAGATGTGACAAGACGCAAATGAGCACGGGAGGTGCGCGACAAGTTGCATAGAATCAACCAGCCAATTCAACGTTGGGTATCTCAAATTTGCATCTAGAACACACGTGGACAAAATGCTGGACGACGAAGAAGACATAGATTCACATAGATTCATCCCTGGCCATTGTCATGCCTGAATCTTCTCTTTAACCCACTGTTCCAGACCGGCCTTCGCAATCTCCTGGACATTAGGTGGCACCTCGCCAACCTTTTGTTCCCATATCGACCCATCCTTCTTAGTAACAACCACCTTGGAGCGACGGACGTCCCAGAGGAGCTTCCAGCCAGTGCGGCGAGTCAGGGGCTTGCTAGAATCATCCTTGAAAGTTTCACGAAGATGCCTCACTAAATCAGGCATCTCAATACTCATCAGAGCATTGTTGATGCTGTTCCGGCTGAAAATGTTGCTGAAGCTGCCAGCAATAACAAGAGGGATCTGCTTGGCCAAGATGGCAGTCGCGGCTTGCTCACGGGAGCTGCCACAGCCAAAGTTGAAGCCGCTCACCAAAATATCGCCCATCTTGGCAGTTGTTTGAAACTTGACATCGTAGTTCTCCATGCATATCCCAGCCATCTTCTCCCTGGTAATATCATCCTGGTAGGTATACTTGCCTTTGTACTTGTCAATAGGAGTTATCAAGAAACATGATGAAGAATACTCACCAGGATAGATACCGTCGGTATTGATGTTATCATTATCGCAGAAAATGATCTCCCCCTCAACCCTGTCCGGGAAGCCGGGAAGGATTTCAGTCAAGGTTTCCTCGTTGGAGGCAGTAGGCTGAGACTGCTGCTCAGTAGCATCTTCGGCGCCCTCGGCGCCTTCAGCAGCAGCAATCACGCCCTCGACATCATTGATAAGCTTGTCAAAGGCATTCTCAAAAGAGCGGGTCTGATCAACTATATGATCGCCACTCCCCTCGCCAATGATGACTTTTTCAACACCTTCAGGCTTCTGGTACCAGCCCGGACCCGCGATCTTGCCCTTGATAGCACTGGCAGCAACAACTTCGGGGCTGGCAAGGTAGGCTAACGCCGCCGTTGATCCCATGCGGCCTTGGAAGTTGCGGTTTGAGCTGCTGATGCAAGTTTCACCGTCCTCAAGAATTCCGGGGCCGAGTCCGATGCAAGGGCCGCACCCTGAGACCAGAGGCTGAGCCCCGGCGTCGAGTAGAATCTGCCAGTCGCCAGCCTCCTCGGCGAACCGTTGTTCAGCGAGGGAAGCTGCAGCGAGATAAAACTTGACACCTGGGGCAAGCTTAGCAGGCTTACCATCCACTCCGGCTTCAAGGAAAACCATGGCGGCTCTGCCAATGTCTGAAGCTCGGGCGTTGGTGCAGCTAATCAGAAAACATTTGTCTATAGCAATGCCCTCAGCCTCGAGCTTTGTGACTGGTGTAATAATCCTGACCGAATTGGGACCAGCAACCATTGGTGATAAAGTGGATAGGTTAAGGTAGAGTTCCTTGGCATATACCGCACCGAAATCAGCAGTGAGCCGATTCTCTAGAAGTTGGTCGATGCGCTCATGGTTGATGCGCTCTTTGGTGGAACTATTGAGCATAGCGGCAATGGAAGCCTTGGCACGATACCAGGAGATGAGCACATCGTCGACAGGAAAAAGCCCTAAGAGACAGGTAAGAATTCGTCTCCAGGTTGATCGGTTGTATTCGTACCACTTAGGGCTCCCCATTCCGTCGTCATGTTGCTTACGCAAAGGCGGTCGTCCACTGGTATGCTCGCCAAGGTCTGTTCGGAGCCGGCAAACTCAATACAGTGGTTGAGAGCCTCATCTTTGTTGAAAAGGCCGCAGAGAGCAACTAATCGCAGTCAGTATGTATACGGTACTTCTTCACCTCGACAAATCGGATTAAAAACCCACCAATTATATCTTTACCAGAAACGCCAGTAGGGAGAACACCAGTGAGATTCACCTTGATGACAGGCGGGACCTGCCACCACGTCGTTCTGAGATGGAAGGCATTAGCATCACTATCCGCTGCTGGGTCATGTAGAAACTTGTCCAACCCACCCAGTAGCCCAGATGGAGGCCGCGTCCGTCCTTACAACCGGAGTTCCCTAAGGATGTTAGCATATGTTTATTCGAAAGCCGTACACGCTTCAGCCTATAACTGAACCTGCATCGGCGAGAACAAGGGAGGGGTTGGGGGGTACGAACGAGACTTCCTACGCCGCCGTACATATTGGAATGACTGTCACTCGCGACAGTGACTGCTCCCGGCCACGCAAATCCCTCCTCAATAACTCGCTGATGACCTATTCCTTGTCCTTTTCCAGAAAAGAAGCAGCCATGTTTGTGGGCAAACTCTTCAAGCAGACGATATTTAGTAAGGTTCGACTCGGATTCGTTGCTAACATCATGATCCAAGGTCATAACAACCTGCCGACTATCATGGATCTTGGAGGCTCCAATTTCCATAAACTTCTTGGCAACTGGCCAACCGTTATCGTGTGTCATGACGCACGCGGGGCGTAGCGTGACGAAATCTCCTTGCTTGACTTTCTTGCCAGGGGCAAGGCCGACGGCGTACCGCTGGACAATCTTCTCGGTGATGGTCTGAGGGTTGGCCACGGGCTTCTCGGAGGACATGAAAGATGCATTAGAGGCGTTTTCGAGTTGCGAGGGGAAAGCATCGGACAGTTGTCGTCGAAAGGAGGTGGTGTTGTAGGCGCGGAGCTGCGACAGAGCCGAGTACAGTGATCGGGGGCGGCCGACGACGGACTGAGAGGTCTGAGAGTAACAGAACAGGGCATTACGAGCAACGGCTCTCCGCCGGAACTGAGACACAATTCGCAGTGTCATGTCAGTAAGATGTCTTTGTGATCTAGCTGAAGGGTTAGAAGGAGCAAATCGCCGGCAGAGGAACAAGGAAGGGAAGGAAGCAATGAGAATTTACATGGCTGCGAATGACGAGAAGTTCATATGTAAGCTGACCACGGCCCCACGTCCGCCCACCAGTAAGCTGACCATGGCCCCACGTCCGCCCACCAGCCACACCAGCCGGTCCGAGCCTTCACGTGCGAAGTCGCTTGCCATTCTCACTCACTCTGTGGCTCTGTGGCTGCAAGCTGGCCAACAACGCTTCCCCAAAAAAAAAAAAGGTAAGTGCTGACCGACTGCATTTCAAGCATCACGACGGATTCGCCCACGACCCGGCCCGGCCATCACCCTTTCTCCTCCGCACGCGCACTCGTTCCGGAGTATCCTCTCCCTTTCAAGAGCCGATCCGAAACACACATACACACATCATGTTCCGTTCAAGGTTGTTGCCACGTGCCGGCAAGAGCCTGGGACTTGGTCTGCGCACCACCACCGTCAATGCCAGAAGACGCCTGCATCAGGTCCCTACGCTGCCTCACGACTACTCGCAGGGTGTGCCCAATCTCATGAGCCCCGGCGGCTTTGCAATCGCCTGGTCAGACTACATGTCGCTGATGGTGGAGAAGCTCAATGCCTTGACTGCCGGTATGTCTGTCCATGTCGCATTTTGTTTATTCGGGGGAAAAAGGGCACTTGGGCCTCGTAGTCGATAGTTGCCTCCTCTCTCACTTTTGTTTGAATTTCGCTCTGCATCCCATGCAAAGCAAAACTGACTTTCCCCCTTCAGGCACCGAGCTCGAGGACAAAGACGCCAAAACCATCAGTCTCTTGACTGCCCGCGAGCCCAGCCAAGCGCCCATCTTCAACTACGCCTCCATGGCCCACAACAACCACTTCTTCTTCCAGGGCATCTCCCCCGAGGGCACCGCAATGCCCGATGCCCTCCGCGCCGAGCTCGAGGCCTCCTTCTCCTCCATCGAGACACTCCGCCGCGAGTTCATCATCACCGCGTCCGCCATGTTTGGCCCCGGCTTCGTCTGGCTCATCATGGCCGGGCCCGGCGACTACCGCGTCCTCCCGACCTACCTTGCCGGTTCGCCCTACCCCGGCGCCCACTGGCGCGCTCAGCCCACCGACATGAACACTGTCGGCAACGACGGCTCCGCCACGTCCTATTTCAAGAACCAAGCATTAGGGAGCAGGAAGCGAAGCGGTGATCTACCCCCTGGTGGTATCGAGCTGGAACCCTTGCTGTGTCTGAATACCTGGGAGCACGCCTGGCTGCTGGACTGGGGTGTCGGTGCTGGCGGGAATGGGGGAAAGATGGCCTTCGCTGAGTCGTGGTGGGACCTCATTGACTGGGAAAATGTTGCTCAGAGATCTGGCTCCATTCCTCCAGAGTTCAAGACAGCCATCTGAGCGGGAAGGGGGAGGGGGGGCAATTTCAGCTGGAAAGCAGCATTGTAAGACTACATGTAATCTATTACACAGAATAGGCGGAAACGAGAACTCACAGGCGGATTTTGAAGACGTAGCAACAAGAGCACACTGGAATCAACGGGGCCTGGGACGACCAGCGTGCCAACCAACGGGCATGAAGTCACTCACTGCACACAAAGTTTCAATTATACCACAAGAGGAACACGGCCTTGTTTAGAGAAGGTAAAATTGACTCTGTCAACTACATCAAGCAGCGCCATAGACAGAACAGTCAACTAAGGACTGACAAGAACTAAGGAAAACAAAACCAATATGGTATCCTGCTCGTCCAATTTGCGAAAAAAGGAGAGTATGCACAGAAAAGTCGTGAAATGTAAGTTGATGTCGTTCAGTAGGAAATAGCCGAGTGCAAAATCAAGTACAATAAGAGAGAGAGAGAAAGGCGGAAAACCAAAAGAGGAAGACTGAGATTCAACAAACACCCGATTTACCGAGGGCCAAGCCAGACCATCTGGGATGCCCCGTTCAGGTGGGGAATGCCATCTTAAATCATGTTGCCATTGACACTGATTTCGAAACCTTCACCCTTCTGTTTCATGGCCTTTGCGAGCATCAGCTCACGCATCCAGTCAATGCGCTCATCGCGGTTCTTGACAGCAAAGTGGTGAGTTTTGCCGGTGCCATTCACACCTTCTGATGGGCCGGTACCACTCATGCCGCTCATAGAGCTGTCTCGCTTGCGTAGGCGGGCCCCAGCGTTCTTGTCTTGGGGAATCAGCTGGAAGCTGAAAGCTCCGACGGGGTCGCTTTTCTTTCGCTCGTGAGAGATGTGGACAGCCTTGAAGGCAGCACTGAGCTTGGATGTCGACGCAAGGCTTGAGCATGCTATGGCATAGTCATCAATGTCGATGTACTCGAGAGTACGGTCCATCTCCTGAGCGTCCTTGTGCATGTTCAGCCTGGTGCCCCTGAGGGTGAAGTATCCGTCGTGCCACTCGTTGCGAAGCAAGCGAGTCTTGCGCTTCCTCATTGGGCCTTGGTATGTAACCCCATTTGCAGCTTCCGGAGTGTCAACAGCGTGGCCGGGACGGAAAGTTGACAAGGGCGGGATGGCTTGCTCGAATTTCGTACGCCCTGCCGGAGACCAGGGATAGTTGAATCGAGGAGGGGCTTGTAGTGGCTGCTGCTGCTGCACACGATGAACGGGTGATGAGCTCTTCGGGGAAGGTGTCTTGGACAGCAGACGAACAGAGATATTCTCATCGACGGCTGGAAGCACGGGGAAAGATGGTCGACGAGCTGACGCTCGCGACTGCGAGCGAGGCTGAGATACAGGATTGCTTCCTGGCGCAGCTCGATAATTCATATCGGGAGGAACAGACTGGGACACATCACGGGCCACAGGACCGACATGAACTGCTGTCACTGGAACATCCATCTCAGAGAACGGAGTACCAAATCGATAAGGATTTCGGTGTGTTTCCAAATCAGGTAACATCGGTGCTGCTTTGTCCATGCGGTACGGGACCAAGTCGTTGTGCTGCGCCGGCTGTCTCGTAACCTGTGGTGGAATTTGTCTTGGTGCTTGTTGCTGTGCTTGGCTTTCGGTAGTCTGAGGAACTGTAAATGTCCTCAGAGGAGCAGAACGATGTTGCTGAGGATGACCGGGGATGGAGAGCTTCGGGAGGCGGCGCAAGCCTTGATGCGCTGGCTTGCACGACGGCGTCAACTCAAACGGGGGTGTGGGAGGCACCTGATCCGAGTTGACAGACTGTTGCTGAAAGTTCAAGAATTGCCGAACGTTGTCTTGTGGATCTCGAGCCTGGAAGTTTCTCAATGTAGCTTCTTGAAGATACTGTAGAGGTGGTAATCCGCCAGGTCCCAAGACGTCTGAAGATGCCACCACGGACGGAACTGTATCAGACATTGGCCGCGTGGGATCAATCGCCCTTGCCGTCTCAGGGTTGCCTGCATCACCATAGATCATGACAGCACCCCCGTTCTTCACATCAATTGTTGGATTCAGTTTCTTGAATTGCTCAATGACTTTCTGTCGCTTCTTCCATTTTGCGCAATTCTCCCCCTTTGAACATTGGTGGGGTTTCGGGATCACCTGTTCGATGCCGATGATTGATACCGATTCCATAGGATGTATTGTGTCCTCCTCCACTGAGGCCGTGCGGCGGGGGCGCCGCCTACTGCTTTGCCATCCGCCGGGTTCTTGGTCACCCTTCTTTCTCGTCTCCTTGCGAGCCTCTCGGCTTGGGGCGTCCTCGATTGGGGTAGCTGGACGAGGAGAAGAAGGCCGACTATCGCGGAGGATTTGGATTTGATGCCATACTTTGGTGCGAATACCGAAGGATTGGATATCAAGTTCGCGCAAATCTTCAAACTTCAAGGTGATTAGAATGGCGCCATTGATGTCATTCTCGATGAAACGATCTGCCATGGACAGCTCGATGCCTGCATCGAGCATTGACTGAGCAACCATCTCCGGCGTCCATGAAGCGAGGTTGGAAGAATCAAGCTCCGCATCCGTGTATTCGAAGGGGCTACTCTTTCGTGGAAGTGGAGGCCTGTCCAGCAGGTCACCAATGCCACGATGAGTTTTTGGGGTGATTGGTGACAGAGTCAAGACGAACTCCTCATCCGCCAGGAATGGATCTGTCGAGCTTCGGAAAAGGTGAGGGCCGCTTGGGCCCTGTACTTGCTTCAACACGTTTTCGGGATATGCCTCGCGGCCTCTACTTGATCGTGGCGTGGGTGCTTCGTCATACGACGACACAGTAGTAAAACTTGGCTGCCCAGACTGATGAGGTGAAGCACGTCAGTAAACGTCCGCAATTCTTGACATCAAAAAATAAGTGGCGCAATACCTACCGACTGCAGACTAACGCGGGGAGAGTTGTCCTCGGCTTCGCTCATGATCTCTCCATCCCAGTCTGTGTCTACGAATTCAGTGGCTACCGACATGGGCCGCTGAGCTTGAGACTCGTTCCTCAGGCTGAAGAAAGCATCTCTGGTGTTCTTTTGACGCATTTCCTTATAGACCCGGCCATCGTAGGGCGGAAAGTATGCGAAATCCTGAACAATTGCTCCGTTAGTACATTGTGGTCAGGACGAAGTCGCATGACTGATATACCATGTGTGCGACTTGCCGGCCTGTTGCCGACCTTTGACTGGCGTGGCAATTCCTGATGTTGGAACGAAAGCTAGAGGGTACAATTTGCCGATTTGATTCTTTTTATCGCCTGTTCGGGCAAACCGTGTGGCCGCCGCCGGCAATGTAGATCTTCTAGGTCTGACGTCTTGATATAAAATCGCGATAAGATGTATTTACTGCCGCCTTGAGACAGTAAATGGATTCGACAGCAAAAACCGGAACAGATTAGGAAACCCTCGCGATAACAACCGAACAGCACCGAAATCGCAAAACTCGGGAGAAGAGGGAAGTAGTTTCAGTCGGCGGTCAGTGATTGATATTATGTATGCTGGGGATGGAAACAGGTTATGGCGGCCACAACTGGCTGGACTGCGATCTAAAACGCTACGACTCTGGCGAGGGCACGGTGTGTGTACTCCATGCAAGGCATCTATGCGCATGTAAAGGCGGTTGCGGAGAGGAGATGGCTGGTCAAGAGACAAGAATAGCCGTCTGGTACGCAACAAACCCCTGTGGAGAGACCGTAACTGGTTCAAGACGCATCAAGCGGCATCTATCACAGCCCATCACGCTGCAGACGGTGAGGGTAATGGTTTCCCAGGCCTTGTAGCGTCGTCAACGGGCCTTCTGTAATTCCCTTGCACAATAGGCCTCTCTGTTGGCCTCTCTGTTGGCCTCTCTGCTGGCCTCTCTGTTGGCCTCTCTGTTGGCCTCTCTCTTGGCCTCTCTCTTGGCCTCTCTCTTGGCCTCTCTCTTGGCCTCTCTCTTGGCCTCTCTCTTGGCCTCTTCGCTTCGCCTCGCCATAATTTACTCAACAACCCTGACAACTGTCGGCGCGAAGACGGAGAGGACAATTGGATAGTCGAACTGCAAGCCGCCGCCAGCGCTGCTGCATGCCGTCCGCGGATGAAGGTGATAGGCTGGCCATGGTGGTGTGCCGATCCGTGACTACAAAGAGCCGACAGGGGCCGGGATGGGAGGGGGACGAACAAGGACGAAGATGAGGAGTTAAAAGGTGAGTCGAGTCGAATTGCCCGATGGGGAAGTTGTCTGATTACTGATTAACTCGTCGTCTTTTGGCTGCGCGAAGAAGCTACTGTGGCCCTAGCTTCGGCGGGGAAGCAGCCTGGCAACCCCATGGCGAATCACTCTCCAAATATCTCCAAAAATAGCCATCCAGTACTCCGTATTCTCCTCTCCCGCTTTCTACAACCAACTGTACATACAGTACACACTTCTAATAACTCCTACCAGACGTGGCAACACCCTAAGCGTTGGCGGGCGCTCACAGGCGGATACTCAAGTTCTTTCCCCTCCAGCGCTCCTGCCCAAGACATGTAATCACTCATTCCAATCTCGTCTTTGCACTTTTTGGGAAGGAAACCAACCCCTTGGCGAACCTGAAGGGCAGGTGCTTCGTGCTCCGTACTCCGTACTCCGTACATGTAGTCTATGTACGGATTACTGCAGGCCTACACCGCTGTTCCCACGCTGCATCATGCAAACTCTAAAACATATCACCAGCTGGGGGGAATATGCAGTCGGGCCACCCTGGACGTCTTTCTCGGCCCAAAGACCGACTACATGTAATACGGACTACATATGCATCACGCGGAGCACATAGTCGAATATTCCCTACGTATACATATGTATCAGCGCCCAGGATGCACCTTCCCAACTCTCCTTCGCCCACCCAGAGTTCTGAAGGCACGAACCAGGCCTGATAGGGTGGCACTATTACATGAGTACTTGGACTGCGACCCACTTCCGTTACCCCCTCCCCCTCTATTGATTGATAGTACGTACGGACGTGGAGTAATCATCACCTCAATCTGGTTTATATCCCCTCCCCTCAGCGTCGACGGGTTGGTATGTCGCAAAGGAACGACCTGATGTCACGCTTGCACAAGCTATCATGCGGGAAAGGAAAAGAAGGGAAAAGAAGACAGTGAGGCAGTAAGATTCATCCGCGTGATGATGGATGCATACCAGCTTGCCAACTTCATCGATCCCATACATATAAAGCCACTAGAGCCTACTCTCATCCGAACTTCTTCAGTCTACTACGGAGTGCATATTCGCTTCCATGCACACTCGACAAAAGAATATGGAGTAGTAGTTGTCCAGCATCAACTGACGGACGGATTCTGTTGCGCCACATTGCACTACCTCAATGCCCTGGATGAACCAGCTCAACAGCATTTGAGTGGCTTCGAGCTATTGGTATACTAGGTTACCACTTCATTTTTTCTTGTCCTATCGTCATTCAATCTGAAATAGACACCATCGCTCGCCCCCGCGGCAATGATGTTCTGCAGCTTCTCATGATACCGCCCTCGATCAAGATATCCTTGCGACTTTACCGATAAACAAGGGCTAGCTATCAATCACTAGCAAAATGAGAGACATTCCCGTGATCCCAACCGCACCTTTCCGTTTCGGGAGGCCACATCCCATGATCGACACGACTTCCATCATAAATTAGCCAATCGTCTTACAGAATCACCGACCCTAATAGAAGTGGGACAGTCTGTGCTTCGTGGGGATTTGTCGTCTCGCGTCTCAACAATACAATCTGCGTCACGCCTCTGATGACGGCAATTGCGTTTGACGCCGATAGAAGAGCTCCAGTGGAACACGTGAACACCTAACTGTAGGTCTCGGCCGACGGCGTCTGGTCACGAGGTCAATGTGACAATCAAATTATTAGGTGTGCGAGTGTGCGACGCACAAAGAAGAATACATGGTTCAATTTGCCACTTTTTAGACCCGGCCACTCAGCGGTCGATGCCATCAACCGACTATGTCGTGGATCAATGACTTGATAGACGACTGGGTGAGTGGGAAGCCCGTCCCGAAGCCGTGGTAGCTAAGCTGATGAGTCAGTGAGACGAGATCAATTACTGATTACTCACGAAACCAAATCAGCTCATCAGCCACACTTGAAATGTGATAGTACCATCCATCATCACACCAGAGAGCAACATGTTGGGTCGCATTCAGTTGTTCGGAGTGCTGACCACGAGTGCAGGGTTGCAGGGTTCAACGTGAACTGAATCGACAAGGACAGCGACTGAACCGCAGGGCAGGGGCAGGGGAATGCGACATGTATTAGCACTTGTGGTTTGCCCGACGCAACCTCCATCCACATGGATGGTATTGATTTTCCCTGAAAATCCGCATTCTGCTTGGTGCCGCTTGAGCTCGTCTTGTTTGGACCCTGTTCGCACGCGCGCACAGTGTCATGGTAGTACGGAGTAGTCCGTATCGGCATGCCAATCCTTGACCGAAAGCCGCCCTTACAATGTACTTCAACGACCAATGTTTCTTACATACTGCAGGGTTCCGTTCTCGGACTTGTCGTTGGTTCCCTTTTCGCACGATACGCGGACGACCAGTCGATGGAGGAGCCAGGCTTCTTCTGTCCTTTGAAGACCGTTACGTGCATGTGTCTTTCGACGGCTCTTGGAACAGCGCAGCTTTCAAAGCCAAGGACATGGTGACTATCCCAAGAGACAATCATCTCAACATGTTCAAATTGCGAGAAAGGTCGACTGACTTGAGTCCGACAACTCCGCACTCGGTACATTTTTCGTCGTTGAACTGCATAAGCGGATTGTGGAACCTGTCACGCAGCTAGGCCAAACGGCCAAAAACGGAGTGCGCATCCCTAATAGTAGCTGCGATAAACGAGCAGATAGATGCTCAACAGAACCCAGATCTTGTCAATGGTTCCCTGGGCCCTGGCCCAAGTAGTGGTGGTGGTGCGTCATTTCCCGTTGGTGCCTGTGCCCAGCCACTCTGAAAATGTTTACATATACTGTGCATATCGAATGATGTTTACTCCGCACTCCGAATGGAGTAGTGAGGCCATGAGTTATTTCGTCCGGGTCTTTACTTCGTAGGGAGCACGATTACTCCGCGCTCGTCATGTTTGATATGCGATCGTCATTTGCTTCACCAGAAGATCGGCCGTGGCGTTTTTGGCGGAATATATCTCGTCGTTGGGTTCAGACAGAGGATGCTATGCCCGGCTAGGCACGGCGCCGTGCTCCTCATGAAGAAGCATTGGGTGCGCCCGCTTTGATGAACCGACCCATCGCCACCCACCATGTAAAGGTGGTGAGTTTGGTGAGCTAATAATGGCGACAAATTGTGTTGCAACCACCGGGTCAACGTCGGGTTGACCACAGGGGAAAGGGGAGCACGTGCGGCTACGCCGCGCTGTGATTGGCTGCACCTGTACAAGAGGCACACACGTGACTCGCGATCTCTTCATCTTGTGGCCACGCAGCCCCTTAGCTAGCTTATTCGCACTAGTGCATTACCTTGAGCGTGCGGGCCACCTCACCTAGGACCGGGCCACCCTAATTAGGCATGTGGCCCGCACGCTAGTGGCCTGACTTATCCCAACAAATTGAGTTCTTGAGAAATTGACAGCTTCTACGGATTAATCCGTACTCCGTACCGAAACCTACTCCTAATCGAGTTGCTTGGCTATGTCTGGCGCCCCACCTTTCTTCTTCGTGGTCGACATGCCCACCCCCAAATCCACGATTGGGTTTGCTTGCTTAACCGTTGCAGCTCTACGGACTACCATTACCCTACTAGGGCTAGCTTTTGCATGAACTGCATGATGAAGGCTGTTAACTAATTGCGCGGCTGTGTGAGCAGAGAGGTGAGGTGCACACCATTCAAAAACCGGAAAAATTCCCCTCTTCGGCCCCCTCGTTGGACAAGGATGGCTCGAGTGGCCTGAATGGGCAACTGGAAACGACAACTCGAGATAGTATCACTGCCGCATCTGGGGTCGTATATCAGAATATCCCGTTTGGTCTGGCCGGTTTCCGCCACAGCGCGTCGATTAGCCAAAGGTATCTAGCCGCCGAGCTTACGACCACCGAAGTTGACGAATCTCCGATGTCTGCCAGCGAGCAGGACAAAAAATGGGGGAAAGAAAGAAAGAAGGACGCAGCCATACCAACTGTTCTGAAAGAGCACTGTGAATGCTGTGCGGAGTACGGAGTAGACATGGTTTAAGTCGACCGATTCATAGCGGCAGAGCCCTGTTTATGTGAGGAAAGCAGACTGGGCCACTTCAGCAAATGAAGAAAACTCCGACCTATGCTGGGGGGAAACTTGTTCCATGTCCAAGGATCACTCCGTTTTGGAAATGTTTATTGAACTGAGGAAGGACAAACTGTAGTTGGCAGTTGGGAAAGGTTTGAACATCCACTAGCACCAAAGACGCTGAGGTAAACGAGTCAATTTAAACCCGTCCGCGTGCTCGCCTTATCATCAACACAGCACCGAAAGAATCCACTGGTAAACGCGCAACGATCCACGGTCCAACACGTAAAGAATTGTGGGTTAATTACCTCACTGGTCACAAATAAGCGCCTCGACTTACCTCTGCGAGGCGGGGCATACTTTCTACATACAGAATCAAAGCACTTGGACAGGTTGGGCTAAATTAAAAATAGAAGCGCAAGGGGAAGCTGTTAGCGTCCGCGCTGTCGTCACTTGACATCATAAACAGTTGTGGTACTTGCTACGCGCCGAGCAAGCGGCCAAAGATCTTTAGCCTGCTTCCAAAATTAGCCCAGATTTAGGACTGGGAAAGGAGCTAATTTGGTCACGGATCTACATCACTTGGGCCCTGCGGGCGATCTTGCGATTCGATGAGCGCACGGGCGTTCCAGTTCCACATTGTGGAGAGCCTGGCGAAGAAAAAAGTTATCGATGCGAGCGAACAGAAGTCTCATGTCTACGCATGGATGGGTTGGATCATGGAGCCCAGATGGATAGGGAAAAAGTCCCGCTCTCTATCTTCAGCAGGCAGGTGCGCGACCCCCGCAACCCCCGCAATGCCGCAATGCCGCAATGCCGCAACGGCTGGGAGTGGATACATGTGGGACCGTGGAAACAAAACATCCCCTGTCTAGCCTCATGCAGGCAATAGCCAATCTTGATCCGTCAAGAGCCTTCTCGGCTAAGCAGGGACCCCTGCGCCATCATCGGTTGGTCCCGCGGCCCCTGCCGCCTTCTGCACAAGCACAAGCCGCCCTTCTCGTCACATCCAGCTGGCGAATCAATGGGCGAGGATGCATCTCGACGGGAAGAGCGCCAATGCACACTATGTCCTCAAGTCAGCAAACTATACTCCGTATGCTGCCACGAATGCGACTATGTCTTCATGGGAGGGATCACGCGCACACGCACACACACACACACTCACACACTCACACACACACACACAATGCTTTCCCTCGGCTGACTGTTACACGGCAACGTGCAGGCACTGACTTTCCTCCACCACCATGCTTCGTGGCTTGATGCTTGGCCTTTTGTTCCTCTGTTGTGTGACCCTCGAACACCTATCATCTTTACCACGGCTTAACGTGACATTTTTCTTTTGCTACTGATAAGATCATGCTGCAGGCCGTCAAGTCTACATATGTTTGTTGAGGAAGGAGATGTGGTGCCACTTCACACCGTTGCCCGAGACACTGGCACCTACTCCGTACTCCGTACTATTACCATGGCGAAGCTCAGAAGACTGACTCCCTGTGTTCTTATTTGCCCAGCGAACCACCTCTCACCGCTGGCTAAGAGTGAGCTGGTCAACTGGTTCCCCTTGGTCACATGTCCTTTCTCGAGAAAGAAAGAATTGACGATGCTGAGTGGCTCAGGCTAACTCTTGGCTCCTTTCGCGGACCACTTCAGCCCTCCGGCAATGATCCACAACTTCACAAGCCCGGCGCCGTCACGTTGCTGGCCAGGAGGCTCACTGCCCTTTTTGATGTTGTTGTCATACTCCGTACTTTCTCACGTTTTTTTTTTTTTCGCGCATCGGAAATTGCCATCGCCACGGCCCTCCGGAGTACAGGGTCATTTGGAAAAAAGAGCAGCCATACAGGTTCTGACCCGAGCGTTATCGGCAGCCACCCTGGTCTGGAACCCGAGACATGTTGCCAATTATTATGAAGAGCGCTCAGCAGGAAAGCGAAGCTGTACTCCGTACGATGCACTCCGTACGATGACTGCGTTGTTCGGTCCAGGGAATCTGGGTATTATGGATCAGCCGGACTCCATCGTCAAGGCTTCCCCCTCCATTCGCGTGAAAGATTGCATTTTTGTGTTGCTCTGTGGGTCGATGCGGAGGCATTCGTTGTCAACATCCGAAGCCTTCTTGGACGCAATTCCAGTCACCTGCCATGTGTTATTCCGTACATGACCCTACATGTAGTAGTAGTGCAGAAGGAGGGGATCAACACAAAAATTCCTGTTCATCACGGCTGTCGCAAGCAAGCAAAGCAAGCAAGCGTGATGGCGGCCCGCTTGAAGTAGATGGACAGCTTACTTGACACACTTTCGAACGACATGCTGCATGGAGTTGCTTGCAAATGAAGGTGGACTTTTTTCTTGTGCTCTCGTTGTGCGCCATATTATCATCACGAATTGAGAGAAAAAAAAAAAAAAGGGCCCTAAACCCGGGTGTACGGAGCACAATGCGCACACCAAACTCTGCGTCGTACGGCAGGTAATGGATTTGGCTTGCGGCCGGGAAGCAGAAGCAAGAAATCGTGCATGGGATGAATGACGAAGTGTGGGTGACATTGTGACCAGCATCAGACAAGCCCTTGGCCTGCATCCTGGTCCACATTGAGCATTGGCTTTGCTCGCGAGCACATCCCGATGTCGAGAAGTTGTTCCAAGGCGGGCCGCTCGGGGGGCCGCATTCTCATTGGCCCCTGTAAGCGCAGGTTGGTTCAAAAATAGAAAACAAGAATAGAAAGATGCACAAATGCACTCATACTCGATCCCAGCACGACGACGCATTTCGGCCAACATCTGGTGCCGGCCACGAGAATGCCGGCCATGATATAAGTCTTTGCCTATCCTGCTCGGATCTTGAATTTAACCCTCTTTTCTCTTCCGTGTGTAGACGGCGAGAAGATATTTTCCAAGTGTTTTGCCAGAAGGGCTTTTTTTTTTTTTTTCCCGTTCCTCTCATTGCTTCCCACCCCTGGTCGGGCTCGGGCTCTCATTTCATTTCATCATCCTCTCTCTTCGCTCATATCACGATTCAGTCGGAAAAATACAAAAACACAAGCAAGCTGGACTTGCTCTTTTCGGAACCAGTCATTCATTTCTTTGATCTTGGACGGACGAAGTGCCAAGAGAAAGATCAACAAGAAATAATAATAGTAAACTTCAAACAGAAAAATCACGACGAAGAAATCAAGAAGTTGCGAATAAGGCGCACCTCTGGGAAACAGACACGGAGAGAAGACAAGGGGCAAAAGAATAAACAGCGCAAAGCTCGCTCGCTCGATTTATCGGACCCCTGGACCTGGACCTGGACCTGGACCTGGACCTAGACCTGTGTGTGTCCGTGTGCTGTGACTCTGCGCACTGGGTAGCGCCTTGTCCCGCTCTGCTCCACCCGCCGGGTAGTGTCTCTAAAGCCACACCACATCCTCCACACCCACCCCACCTCCACCCCCCCCTCGCAAGTTACAACATCGCATTCGCATCGTTGATAGCAGCTACCCGTCGGTACAAATGCCATCCTCGTCCTCGCTCCCCGATCATCGCATCTGCTCAAAGGGAGCACCCGAAAACAAAAGCGCTGCGAGAATGGCCGTCGCGCAGACTCCCAAGGCCAGATTGGCATCGAAAGCTGGCAACGGCAATGGCAACGGCAACGGCAATGGCAACGGCAGTGGCAGTGGAAACTCGAAATCGAAATCGAAATCACAGATGCACCGCAGGTCAAGAACAGGTAATTGAAATGCCGCCCCCGACCCCCCTCGGCCGTCCCGACTGACTGACTTACACTGTTGCCCTTTTGGTCTGTCTCTCTAAATTCATCGCGTTTGCTAATGAATCGCTGCAGGCTGCTACACGTGCAGATTGAGACGAAAGAAGTGCGACGAGGGGACGCCCATGTGCACGGCGTGCAACCACCTCGGACTGCAATGCGAATACAAGCGACCCATGTGGTGGAGCAACAATGACGCGCGGAGAAAGCACAAGGAAGACATCAAGAACATCATCAAGCTCAAGAAGCTGGCGGAGAAGACGTCGTCGTCGAGCTCGATGCACCCGTCGGCCAGTCCTCCTCCTCCTCCTTCTCTTCTTCCTCCTCCTCTCCTTCCTCCCCCGGGCCTGTCGCACTCGCTGCCCACGTCGTCGGCCACGAGCTACTCGGACGCGGCGTCCATGGATCATGATGATCGCACGAGGTCGGCCTCGATCGACTCGCATTACTCGGGCAGCTTCAACTTCAACAGCCTGCCCAATGCGAGCGACTTTGGCATCTACAACGCGCACGCGCACGCGCACATGCACCCGGACCTGACGTTTGCGGGATACTCGCCGTACGAGGTCGACGTCAAGACGGAGCGCCAGATGTTCGTCAACGACGTGCCCACGCTGCGAGAGTCGCACGTCGCCACCTTCAGCAGCACGTACCAGACGACTCCTCCTATTCCTATTCCTATTCCTATTCCTCCTCCTCCTCCCGGCGCCGTCCTCCTGCCCGCGGCGGGTCATCAGTGGGCGTGGGACAAGTTCGAGCATCTCGGGCAGGAGGAGGAGGAGGGTGAGGAGGAGGCCCTCGACGTCAACTTGTTCGACTTTGCCCACGGCGGCCCGCGCAACATGCACAACATGCACAACATGCAGATGGAGCTCGACGACAACGACCAGCGGCTGCTGGACCACTTTGTCCGCTTTGTCCTGCCCATCATCTTCCCCATCCTCGAGTCCAACCAGCACGGCTGCGTCGGCTCCGATCTGATCCTCCCGGCCCTGCAGTCCAACCGCGTCTACCTTCACTGCTGCCTGAGCATCGCCGCCCAGCATCTCAAGACGCACGCCGACCTGCTCGCCGACCTGCCCGCCGGGGACGACGTCGACGGCGACATCATGAGGCACCGCTACGCCACCATCCTGTCGCTCTGCGAGTCCCTCAAGCGCGACGAGAACCACCAGCAGATCCTCGAGGCCACGCTCGGCCTCATCTTCTTCCAGTGCGTCGTCGGCCGCTTCGACGACGGCCTGCTGGACATTGCCTGGCACCAGCACTTCCAGGCCGCCATCAGCCTCGTCCAGAAACTCGGCCTGCCGCGTCTCGTGTCCGATCCTGCCGGCCAGGCTGAGGTTGGCCAGGCTGGCCCGAGCCCGATCCCGAGCCCGATCCCGAGCCCGATCCCCTTCAACATGACGCTGACGGGCTGGATCGACATCCTCGGCGCCACCATGCAGGGCACCTCGCCCACCTTTGCCCACACGTATCGCGAGAAGCATCTGTCTCCCGCCAACTCGCGCCTGGGCCTGCGCGAGCTCATGGGCTGCGAGGACGGCGTCATGTACCTCATCTCCGAGGTGGCCTGCCTGGACTCGCTCAAGGCCGGCGGCATGGACGACTTCACCCTGTGCCAGCACGTCGCCGCCCTCGGGGAGCAGTTCACCCTGACCGAGGTTGGCGAGCCGGAGCCCAGGATGCCCTACAAGGCCGACGGCAGCTTCTCGCCCCGGCAGCTCTGCAGGAACGTGACGTCGGCCTTCCGCATCGCCGCCCGCATCCACCTCTGCAGCCTGATCCCCGGCTTCAGCCCGAGCCAGCCCTCGCCGCAGGGCCTGATTCGCAAGCTGACCGAGGTGCTGCGGTTGATCCCCTCGGGGCCTCACGGCTACGACCGGAGCCTCGTCTGGGTCTATCTCATCGCCGCGTCCGTCGCCCTGCCGGACAGCGCCTTCCGCGCCTTCTTCGACGACCGCGTCGCCCAGCTCGGCCGTGCCGCCGCCTGTGGCGCCTTTGGCCGCATGGCGACGCTTGTCCGCGAAGTCTGGAGGCGATCCGACAGCCTCGCCCGCGCCGCCGCGCCGCCGTCGTCGACTGTTGTTTCCGACGTGATGCATCCCCACGTCAACTGGCGAGACGTCATGCGATCCAAGGGCTGGGACTTTCTGCTCATCTAGCCTAGTTCGTTATGGCGCCCCCCACCTACTTACTACCCTCTTAGCTCTACATATGTATGTACTGCCCCCTCTACCTCTACTAGGGCTGGCTGGCCAGCGCATGGATTTGCCACGGACCAATTCTTCTTCTTCATCTTTTCATCTTCATTTTTCATGTTTTCAGTCCATTTCTTGTACAAGTTCCTAATTCCATCTCATTTTGGTTTCTGGCAACCCAAAAAAAACATGCTTGTTCTACATGATACCCTACTGGCATGGGAGTTTCCATATAGAGGGAAGCCGCAAGGCTTATCGGGGTCTTTCATTCACAAATACACACAACATACTGGGAGAGAAATGGCATTTGGAAGGGGAAAAATGCCTTGTTGGGACACTTGCATCTGGGGAGCATCTGGCGAAGCTGCCGTGACGCAAGGGCTGGCTTGCTCGTCATCACTGCAGGACAGGGCGGTGCGGGAGAAAGGGAGGTTGGGACGACTTGCATCTGTAGAGGTAGACGGGCAGGTCAATGGAGATGCCTCATCCTGATTGATGACTTGAACATCTTGTGCTTGTGCTTGTGCCTGTGCCTGTGCCTGTGCCTCCAACTTTATTTCCCACACACCTCCTTCCAAAGCCCAAGCGGAACTTTGATCTACGAAGCGCTATTCCCACTGTGGAGAATTTCCAGGGAATAACGGAGTATCCCGTACGGAGCACGGGAAAGGAATAAGTTGCCGTGGCGGCGACTTCTGGTGCTTTGATGGTACGTATATAGATAGGTAGGTAGGTTGTGCACGGAGATGTTGTTGGCGATTGGGAACTAGACTTGCGTTTGTCTTGATCGAGTGAGCTGCTCTCAAGGCGACTGGTGCATTTACGAAGGCACAGATTCATTCGATGCAACCGTCGTTCTCAACTACTACGCCAACGCACCTGAGCGAATGGCACCGTCGCGTCATCTCTCTTCACATTTAGCCATCTGCAAAATCGAGACAGTGCCCAAGAACTGTAGTATGCAAGACAAGGCCTCTCGCAATTAATCAAACGGAAGGGCCGCTGCGGAGCAGTAACGGAAGTCAACCCACTCACTGACTGACTAGCCCTGGCCCGTTAACGGCGGTGCAGATCGACCAAGACCAAACCTGACAGCTAGCTGATGGACTTGAACAACGACAGACTGGAGGCACCGGGGGCGCTGCAGAGGCGTGACGCTGTTTCGGGGCCGAGTTGTTGCACTGCCGAGCTCACCGGCTGCCCCTGCTGGCTCCGGCATGAGCAGAGCGACAAAGAGGCAACAACGCGGGGGGGGGGTGTCATTCAGTTGACGCTGGGTGAAACTTGTCCTTCCTGCATCAATGAATCAGCGGAGCCAAGGAAAAAAAGCCTTGGGTGTAATTTCATCACGATAATATTCAACTTGTCGCCGCTTCGTTAGCGCTGTCTCGTCCCACAATCCCATCCTTCAACTCGCAAGATATACTCGGTAGTCGACTATCCCAAGGTATATATAATCCCGGAGACGTTGCCCGCGAACATGGCATTGGCCTGTGCTTCGACCTAGGTGGAAGAGAACCTGAGGATGGAAAGATGGGAAATCTGAGATGAGGGGCCACGAGTCCACGTCACGACAAGACAAGAGCCTTGGCAGGTTCACAGTTCACAGCGCAAGTTTGTCGGCAAGCGCCACCAGCGAATCGCGCCCAGCGCCCTTTCCACAACCCGCTGGATTTGAACATTGGACGAGCTCTCAGCCAATCAACTCACACGCTCCTCCTAAGCGCGTCTGCTCTGACACAGGCTGGCTGGCTGTCCTTGTCCTTTCTTCCAAGCGCTCTCCATCCTCTCCATCCTCTCCATTCTCTCCATCCTCTCCATCCCCTCCATCCAGTCAAGTCATCGTGTTTCTGCATGTTTCCATGGACGCCGTGTGGTTCCTGAGTAGCCGGGTTCCGAATGATTGTCGCAGCATGCAACGGGGCCGGCACATTGCATCGCGTCCATTCGCAGCGGCGCAGTCCGTCCTTTGAACCCAGCATGGGCTTGGAGTCGTCGTATTCCTGCCGACGGCGGCAAGAGAGAGAGAGAGAGAGAGAGAAAGACTCGGAGAGAGATATTCAGTGTAGACCAGGATTTCGCGTCTGCCGTCTTCCGTCCGGCCGATTTCTTTCTTGTTGTGAAAACGTCTGTCTTCATTGCCTTCTCCTTTGGAAATTTGTCGTGTTGCTCCTTCACCTAGCCGGCCCGTGTGTATCGTGAACAGGAGTCCTCCCTGAACCAAGCTACTTATCTCGTCACGCGGATACTGAACAATCACGTCTCTCTCACCTAACAAGTCAAGACCTTGTTCACACTATATTACCAAGCCTCACGCCGCATCAGTTCAATCCAGTTAGGCACACGGAAGAATTAATTGTACAAGCTGCTGACTCTATTTCGTATTTTCTCCCTTGACTCGTTCGCAGGAGTCATCCAGATCTAGATCAATATTTCACATCACAAATCACTGCCATAACAACCAAAAATCCTATCCCAGTTCTCGGCGGCTGGATCGCCCCTCGGTGGCACAATACCCCATATTCGAAAGTCTGGCCCGAAATCATGGCCCGGTTGCCCGTTTCTCTCCGGCTGCTCTTCTTGGCGGCCATGGCATCGTCTTCGCCAACCAACTTTGCTCGCAATGAGAAATGCGCCGCCGAGGGGCTGCAGTCCTGCGCTTCCCAAGGACTGTCGGACGCCTTTTGCTGCGAGTCGGGCAGGACGTGCGTGGCCTTGGCCGGCAACTCTACCGTCATGTGCTGTCCCAACAATAGCTCATGCGAGGCGATCCGGCCGATTACATGCGACGTCGGAGCACAGAATCCCGATACAAATCTCAGGGCCCCCATCAAGACGTTGGCCAGTAAATCAAAGCTGCCGAAATGCGCCAACAGCGATTCCTGTTGTCCGTTTGGGTTCACCTGCGCAGACGACGGGAAGCTGTGTGTCAAAGATGCGGATCAATCACAGGCACCAGAAGGCTATACAGCAATACCGAGCCCTATAAAAACATCCGTCCCCGTCTCGACAGGTACGCCATCCTCGTCTGCTACTGCGTCTGCTTCTGCGTCTGCTGCTTCTGCGTCTGCTGCTTCTGCGTCTGCTGCTTCTGCGTCTGCTTCTGCGACTGCTTCTGCGGCGTCTGCGTCTGCGTCTGCGCCTACCGAGCCGAGCCAAGCACCGAGTCCCGAGTCAACGGGCCCAGAGAAGACATCCATCATAGTCGGCGCTGTAGGAGGCGCCCTTGCCCTGCTTCTCTTGGCCGTCATCATATTCCTGTGTGTTCGCAGCCGCAAGGGAGATGCAGGCTCGGACAAGTCATTTCCTCGCAGCCAGTCAAGCGGCTCGGGGCTGCACGGGAACATGATCTCCGGTCCCATCATGAACCCCGAGGCATCTTACCGAACAGACTTTATCCGAAAGTCGTCCTCCGCGAGGTCATCAGTGTCCCGCTCGCTGGCGAGCGGGTTCTCCCGGACGCCTCGTCTTGAACACGCGCCACCGCCGAACTCAAGGATATCGATACCGAATCCCTTCAATTCACCTCACCCGTCTGGTGTCTCTCCCGCCGTCTCAACCTACTCCAGCATATCGGATCATGACGACAGGGTCCATAGAGGTGAAGTCGGGGCCAGACTAAAGCCCATTCGGACACTGGCCCCGTCATCATGGCTTGAGTCACGACGGATTTCGAGACGGAATCTTCAGAGAGACACGAGTAGTAGTAGCGAGAGCATCAGCGTCTTCGCAGATGCCAACACCGTGAACGGGGACAAGGGTGGTCAAAGCCACAACCGGCAAACGTCCTTCAGTGCCATGATGGAGGAAGCCAAGATGGGACATGTTCACAGGGGCCAGGCGTACGTGCCAGGTGGCACTAAGAGGCACGTCCCTGGCACAACGCCGAGGATATAAAGGATGAAGGCAGAGAGGGAGGAGGAGCAGGGTGGCGCCATTGAAATCTTCTTTGAAAACAAACAACACACGCGCTTGCATTACGCACCGTGTACTCCTGCCCTGCTACGGCGAATCTTTTTTTTTTTTTTTGCCCCAGCTGCTCTGGCCATCTCTTTTCTTTGTCTCTTAGATTACATTGGGGCTTGCAAGTTTCTCGTCATCGTCGACAACATCTCAGGCAGCCCTTGTTACCACATAATGAGTAAAACTTGCTGCGTTTCAGCACACTGATATCGAACAGTTTGAACAAAGGGAACTTTTTTGTTGCATGTGCAATCTGTGATGAACACGCGGTGGATGGCAGTTATATTTCGCTCAACGACACAAACCAAGTGATTATTGAATTGCAAAGTGGACAGACAGTAAGAAAGAGAATTAATCGACCTGTCCCCATTCAGCCAGCGACTCAACACCTACCTCTTGGAACCTTCCCCCCCCCCCATGTCGTCAAATGAGCAATGACGCTCATCATGACACTTCAGGTCGAGCACCCGAACCCATCAAAACCTTTGTAATGAATGAAACGAAGCCATCTTTAGACTTCGCGTACCGCTCTTGGTCATATTTTGCCCAAGCATCTCTCAATTCGATCCTGCACTCACTCCATCTGGCCTTGTTAGATTAAAGAGGGAAAACACTCGCAGACATGACGCTGATGCCAACTCGAGTCCAGTATCTCCATTTCATAAATCAATTTCGTTTACAAGACGCCGGCTTCACATGACAGCGCACTTGCTGGCCTTTGGCTGCGACGGCGTCGGTACATCAACCCAGCCAGAGCCGTCACTAGCAACGTGCTCATTCTTCTCCTTCTTCTTCTTCTTCATTTTCCAACCCTTCAGCCGTGCGTCTTTGATGTTCTTCGCAGCACTTCGTTCCGCCCGGCTGCGGTGTCTGTTGACCCCGTTTGGTGTCCGCCTCGACGAATTTGACGGCGTCCTCATCCACATGGGCAACGTGTTAGGGTGCATATGGGGAAGCAGCGATATCTGGGCATGATGGTGGCCGTAAGTATCTTCGAGCTGCTGCGCCGTCCCTCTTGGACCCGAGAGATTGGCTCGAGGACGTCGCGGAATCGGCGCAAGAATAGGGGTTTCTGCTCGGGCAACAGAGACTCGTCGAGGGGCGTCGTGTGAGCCACTGACTCCAGTCGGTGTGCTGATAATCAGAGGACGATCAGAGTCCGATACTTGAGCCTCCGACGGCCATCGAGACGCAGGATCCTGGGAGCATGACAGCTGAGACGATTCTGCAATCGACGCTCTCCGTCCGTTGTCCGTCCATAGACGCGGGTTGAGCATGTTGCCCGAGAGTCTGCGAGGGTTACCCTGGCTGATTCTCTTGTTCAGGCTTGCAATTTGATTCCAACTTGGAGCTGGGGGCAAGGCAGTTGCCGCTACATCATCATTCGCGCCCATGTTGGACGGGGGTGCAGTAAACGGATGATAGCCATCGAATCGCTGCCTTGGGGCGTCGGCTGCCGTCGGCGCAGCGGCATGCGGTTGTCGTGGCCACGTCTGAGCATTCAAGGGCCTTCTTACGACTGGTTCAGCCACTGCCGACGTAAAACCCACGTTCAACGACGGAGACGTGGGGATTTGCAACTCCAACACTGGCGCTGCTGGACGAGCTCCGGGTCCCGCACTGGAGCCAGGGCTCAACGGAGCAGAAGCCGAGGTGGTGGGGGAGAAAATAGAAGCGGGACTGTCGGTAGAGAAGTTGTCCCGGGAAGATGGGGGGGACACTGGCTGAGCATGGGAAGTGTTTCTGTCGACGGGCCGAGAAAGGGGCATTCGCGGTGAAACATGCGGTGATGCATCATACATGTCGTCCATCTGGACCGAGTGTACTGATGGCGTAGATCTTGGACGCGGTATATCTGCGCTCCTCAGCCTGTTCACGTTGGTCGACTCGCCTGTTGTGTGCTGTGCCCGTCCATACTGGGTCGCGGTGCCATCGGCTTGAGCTGACCCTTCAGATGCCAGGGCAAATGCATCATCCAGAGCCTCACTGCCCGGTACAGGAGGTGGAAAGTCGGTCGCTGACAGAGGAGCCACAGAGGAGCCGCGCAAGAAGGCTGGCATATCTCCTGGGTCCTCCTTCTGATACGGGGGAGGAGGGGGCACCCAGTTATCCGCATCGCTTTCGTGGGGATGCTCGGCGCGCCCATCGGCACGTCGGTATTCGATTGGGCGCCCATCGGCTGTCCGAGGGTTCAGTCGTCGATTGACGGCAGCGGCTGTGGCAGCCCGGCGAAGCGTTGTTTGAGAGCGAGGGCTAGAGTGGGTATAAGGGGCGTCCATGGCTTCCTGTTCTTCGGCAGATGCAAACTCCTCACCGTCGTCACCTTGGGGACTGGTAGAGCCATCTGAGCGATTGACGGGATGCTGTCCGACAATCCTGGGAACAAAAGGGTCACTGTCATCCTGATTTCCTGGAAGCGGAGGAAGAGGAGCTCTTGCAGCCGCTGTAGTCGCAGCCCGGAGCAGTGCATTACCGCCGCCGCCGCCGCCGCCGCCACCACCACCAAGCTTCTGTGCATCCGTTCTTCGTCGAACAATGGCCACTTCTGTTTCCAAGTCCCGTCGCTCCTCCGTGAGAGGTTCGGCGTCGTCTGTTCCCACCTCGATCGTAATCTCCACGGCCTGTCCGTTGACAAGCCCGTAATCAAAGTCAAGCAAGACGATGCGGCCACCATCCGCGAAGTCCATGTCTTCCTCGTCTGTAACCAGCCTGGACCCCGTGACACCAGCGGCTGTTACGACCAGTCGTTCCTGACACGACGAGTCGCCAAACTGCCCGACCCAACGAACACTGCTCACGCCATCAATTTCGGCCACCTTGGAACCAGCAACCAAATTATTTCGCAGTTTGTCGCACAAAATCTGCCACTGCGGAATCCTCTCACTCTCGCCGTCGTTTCCTTTGGTGGAAGCATGACGAGATGAACTGCTCTGAGTGCTGTTGTGCCTTCCGAGGCCGGAAGTGTTGGATGAGGAGGAGTCACGACTTGACGGTGGTGGTGGCTCAGGAACTGCGTCCAGATCTTCCGGAACGCCATAAACCCAGATGTCCTTGCCTTGGAATCCAGCTGAGACGAGCTCCCCCTGTTGCGTTGTAGCAGGCAAAGTGCAAGGCAACAATTTTGTCTGCGATGCAGCTTCCGGAATGGGACCAGTAAAGTACGTCGTTCCATTGCGAAGATCGTCGAGCCGGACAGCACGGAAGGTTTCGAAGCTGCGATCGTACGTGAAGGTCCATTCAGGTTCACCACCGTCGCTGGTCGGTAGCCAGATGGCATGACTGCAGTCGCGACTCGTGTTGGGGAAGAGAATCGACGTGGTCCACATGGCACTCAAGTTACCGTCCATCATCTGGCTGACGGGATCGTAGTAAGGTGCGGTCAAGATGACAGCGCTGGGAGGAGACGAGTGTACAGTACTGCCCAAGATTTGCGTTCCATCTCGTGAAAAGGCCAGGGCGTCCACGGCGTCGCACTTGACGGCCCTCTTCTCTGTCGGTAGGGCAGAGGCACTCAGTGAATAAACCTCAATACCTCCGTCATACGCAGCAGCAAGAACAGTGCCACAAGATGATATGGCAATGGTTTGGGAGCTGTTGTCCAGTATGAGAGATTGTTTTCGCCTGGGCGGAGAGCTCTGGAGGTCATAAATGTCGACCTGCAATTCAGTGGAGAGGACAGCCAGAGTATTGGCGTCGTCTGTGATGCAAGCAGAGACGGGCCGACGCTGAATCTTGAATTCTCGTTCAATACTGACCGAGTGGTTGCGAACATCAATGACATATATTCGCGATGAATTGGATGCCAAGACGTGATGCCCCCTCGGCGAGGAGCCAAATTGCATGCCTTCCCCTCCCGGGCATGATGATGAGCTGATTGAATTCGAGACGAGCTTGATCAGGGTTTTCCGGGGGCGGAGATAGGCCTCGAACAGGCTTCGCTTAACCTCGCGGGCGAAGAGGCGGCGTAGCAAAGGCAGGTGCTCGTCGTCGGCAGGAGGGACATCAGTGTGAGACGTGGCATATGGCGGGCATCGGGCTAGATGATGGGCGTAAAGATGCGATCGTTGAGATGTGGCCCGCCACTTTGAGTTGAGAAGAATCAATGAAGCGAATCCGCTCGGATCGGCTGCAAGCAGGATCCTGGCCCGACGAATGTCAGTATCAGTTGCTTTCGTGCCATACGAGCGAGCCTTGAGGCAAGAGAAAGTTTGCTCATCAGAGTCAAGTTCAAACCTACTGTTCTATAATCTCGTCGGGCAGTCGATGGAAAGCGTCGGGGTCGGGGTCGGGGTCAGGGTCGTTCGGGTCGGGGTCGTTCGGGTCGGGGTCGGGGTTGACGCCGGAAGCGATGGTGATGAGCATTTTTGCGATGCTCGACTGTCGCTCCTCTATGACGTCGTCCATGGTTCAGCAGGACGCTGAAAAGCGGCAGTCGTGCCAATGGCGACAATCATGTGGGCATGCGGCCATATCAGTATTTCAAAGGACACTCGTTCGCAGGTGAGCGTCATGGAGTGAGGAGAGTGGTCGCGGTAGTGAAATATCGACGGGGCCGTGATGTTGAGTCGAGGCGTCGTCATCACGGGCAAGCATCACTGATTTATCAGCCCATCAGCACTGGGATGAACGATGTGGGGGGGCCTTGCGCCTTGCACTTGACAGCGGTTGGGCCGACATCCGCCAAGTGGGCAAGTCGACGCGCTATTACAGTGGACCCCGCGAGCGCTAAAATACTTCTGCTGCAAGTGGCTGCAACTGAGCTCAACAAAAGGAACAACGAAACGTACGGATTAGTGTGCCCCTCAAATGCTGCCAAGACAATCTGTCATGCCACACGAAAATGCTTTGTCTGGGATACCTCAATCGGACGTCGTGTCTAATACCCGGTGGAGGATGTGCTTGATGCGGTCACCATCTGGGAGAATAAGAAACGGGGAAATAAAAAAATGATAGCCTCTGTGGTGAGAGCAGCTCATTAAGTCATAGAAAGCTATAAGCCCGAATAAGCTATGCATAAGTCATACTTTGCTGAAGCCACCAAAAAAAAAAAAAAACCCCATCAGTTATAATAGTCCATATCAAACATTTGTCCTAGACTAAACGTGAGGACCAATATCATTCCATGCCAAAGTCCAAGATGATCTTCCCAAGAGTCAATCAAAATAATGAAGGACGAACCCCTTTTTATTGCTCATTGCTCCGGGGTGTTCGATCCAAAGTTCGTCTCACATATGATCGCACAGCTCTTCTGGCATCCATTGCCCATCGCTTGACGCGTGTTGCCATCCAATCCGATTTCAGTTTGTGAGATCTGCCCGCGTGGCTGGAAAGAACGTTTAAGTTTGTCTCGGAGTCTTTCGACGCCATGTTGACCGAAAGATGGCTCTCGCTGCGCTGCAACTCTTCCGCCTTCTCGCCTTTCTTTGCCGCATTCGCGGACAAGGACTCAACGATGCGCAAGCGAAACATGGACATCTTTTTACGCAGGCCATGTTCATGATGCAGAATTGTGTCTGAGCTACAACTTGGCCGTGGGACAAGTGTGTCCTTGTTAGACGATGATGATATCGAGCGGTTGTTTCCTGCATTGTCGTCCGGGGATGAAGGGTATGGTATGTTGAATGGGTCGGAAGGCTGGGGCGATATGCTAGTGCTTTCGACAGGCACATCTTGGACACCATCAAATGATTGATGAAGCTCTTCACGACAAGAGTCTTGCCTGTTTTTGTCGGCGGCGACATCGAGGCCGTCAGCCATCTTACGGGGCTTCGATGAATATAGGGCCAGGTCAGCGAGTGAGTTGCAATCTTTCATGCGGTTGACTCTGGGATTTGCGCCATCTGTAGTGCAGCGACCTTGACCAAGTTGACTACGAGAGATTTTGATCTTCAGCTTCGGTTTTGGTTGAGAGGTTGAAGCCCGAGGAACTTCTCCCAAGTGTGCCGGATCCTTTGAATAGCTGGCACCGCTGGGTGGCGTAAGCATTTGAGAGGTGGTGGATTTTACACGAACTTTGAATTTAGACGGACTGCTTCGCTTCGCTGACATTAGACTCTCCTTCGACGGCTGCGAGTCAAGGGTCGCTGACGTCGTTTGCACTTCCTGAGGTCCATCTTGCATCACATCTTCATCACGGCAAGCGCCAGCAACCGGCTGCCCATCATCCTTTAGGATAGTCGCATCAACCGCATGTTGGACATGTCGCGACAACTTGGAAGGCAAAGGTGGCAAAGCCTTCATTAACTGCGGTATGCTGTTTTTCACCTTCAATCCCCGAACGGGAGATATCGGTTCCGGAGACAAAATGTCCAATTCTTGATCTTGAGCAGAACGGCTGAGCGAAAATCCTGACTCATCACCGAGGTCTGCAGCCATGATTTCCATCGCTGAAACTTTATGACGGTGGCTTACATGATCCGCCGAGTGAGTGCTGTCAGTATCACGCGCCGCATCCAGTGCTTTACTGAGACTTGCTGTTGACTTGAAGTATGGTGACCTATCCAGCAGATCAAATGCACCAAAGATAGACGCGAAGTCGGGAAGGGTCTGCTCCGGGGAGCATGCTGCATCATCTTCGATCCGATGGGGCTTGGCCTCGTCGGACGGTTGATTCACAGCTGGCTTGTCACCCAGAGCTTTCGACAATCTGAGTAGCTTTGATCTCGGAGTATCGCCGATACTGGCCAGCTCGTTTTGCTTCTCCCTGTTCTCTTGGGATGCTACCCGATTCGGATGCTGGCCGTTTGGTGGTGCAGACCGAGATAATTTGCGAAGTGCTAGGACTCCACCAAGCTGGGAGACATCCTGACTGCAATCGCTTCGCTCTTTGTCCGCCATCAACGCGGAAATGTCGCCTTCTTTGTGGGCCTCTTCCGCGGAATTATCGTCTGGTGCTGCACCGTCCATGTCTGCCATTGCACCTGCATCAGGGTTACAGTTTTCCTCGTCACCGTCCCCGAGATATCGTGCAGCATGCGTGACAGATTGTTCTTGTTCAATGTCAATCTCCCTGACAGTTGGTTTGTCGAAGTCCTCGCTATAGTCGTAATAAAATTGGCATGCCGTTGGGGTTTGAGGGTTGCACCTCTTTGCCGAGCTGGGCCGCCGATACATACCTACAATTGAGGACAAACTTGGGGATCTTTCTCCATGATCCGTAGGCTTTCTTGGGTGCCGTTCAAAACGACCGTAGCGGCTGGCACTAGATTGCGAAGAACTCGGAGTCCTGGATCTATGGGATCCAGGTGCTGCATGATAAGTATTTGGTGATGCCCTCAAAGGTAAGGAAGCTGCGGAGCGGCTGTAGTCCGGGCGAATGGATAAGGGTGGTGGTCGGTGAGCCCACTTCAGAGAGTTTGCCTTGTAAGAATTGTGCACAGTTCTCTAATTTTGACCCAGATTAACACTTAAAAGTCCGTTCACTTGTCTGAGCACTAAATCTTACTTGTGAAACACGATCCAGCTCAACCATCCGGCTGTAATCGACACATCCGTTACCAGCTACCGCAGGAGATGCCGGACGGACCCCTGGCCTCTTGAGCCGTGTTGGGTAGGGGAATGGAGAGCGTGGCCTCTGGAATTCACCTCCGCTGGAATGACTCTGCATGATAGCTGACGATTTTCGTGATGGCAGGTGACGAGAGCTGTTTGTTGTAATGGAATAAGACCTGTGGCAAGAATCATCCAACATTGGAGAACCAGATCCAAAGTAAAATGGCTGATTGTCATATGCATATAGAGAGATGATCTCAGAAGTGGTGTCCCTATAGGAACGGAAGGGTTTATGATCGTCAGCGTAGTAGAGGTTGTCGCTCCTTTTGGGTGTGTATCTTGGAGGAGGAGTGGCAGCAACAAGGTCCGGCCGCGATCTGGGAAGCTGATGATGAGCTGTTGGTGTGACTGGTCGCTGACGTATGGGAAAGGCCCCAACGTCACCCATCTCGGTCGTAGTCTTCAGCATGCTGATTAGTGGCCCTGGAGACGGGGGCAAGGTCGAATTCTGGCTGATACTTCGGAGCGGTCGACGTTGAGCAGGGACTTGTCCTCTAGAACCAACTGACGTTGATGGCAAATGTGATCCATATGCGGTGTAAGTGCTGTGCAACGAGCCATTGCTCGTGGTCTTCAGTCGACACTTGGCCATGTCCATATTGATCTTATTCAAGTCCGTGGCCCGGGAAAAAGGATATATTCCAAGAACAATAAGTATAGATGGGAAAAAATACGGCAATGACACAAACTAGAACAAAAAGAAGGCCGTAGAAGCCGCGACAGTGAGGATTGCTGTAGTTCCGAAACCAAATACACACTGGCTCACAGCGAGACGTCACAGTTGGGTGCTGGTAGAGATGGCCGACCAAAAAAAAGGGTGACGACGGGAGAACGAGAGAAGACGAAGATGTTGCTACGAGAAGATTCAGAAAGCAAGGAACGAGGACCACCCAGGGAGGTCCTGGGAAACGCAAGCGATGCAAAGACAATGACGAAGCGAGCAACCGCCACTTAGGTACGTGGCCGACGGCATCGTCAGGACGGCAGCGGCAAGCACGTTGGCTTCTTGAGAAGGTTGATGGGCTGTTCACATTTCGCCATCTCTTTCCATGCGCATTATGGCGTTGCTGTACCGACACTAAAGCAGTAGAGTAGAGCGGACGGAGCTTCACCTTTCGCCCTTTGGAATGGTTGCTTAGGAGATGCGCGGTTCCGATGTGATTTTTTTTTTTTTTGCTCATGGCTCATGGCTCATACAACTGCCAGCGTGCACAGGAGCGCCAAAGAGGTGTCCTGGGAAGGAGCTTCACAGAGTCCAGCTGCCGCGCTTATTCAGTTACGCGATGCCAAACAACGGCATGACCTGGGCAGGAGCGGTTGGTGGCCATTTCGGCCGAGAGCGTCACTTCTGGTCTTCTGTCCGCGCACCATTCTGGCCGACCGACCTATGTACTCCGTAGAGACCAGGTACTTGGACAACTTAGGCGGGGAGAGCCAATTTCTGTTCATTTCTGTTCATTTCTGTTCATTTCTGTTCATTTCTGTTCATTTCTGTTACAGCATCAAGGACGTTGCGAACCACAAACACAGCGCTTGGTTGTGAATGTTGCATGTTGTGTTCAGATGCTGTCCCACAATGTCTGGTCCCGGCTGCAACGCTGATCACCTGACATCGGCAATGCATGACAAGGAAGAGAGAATGAACAATGAACCCATGGACTCTGTTGACATACTCAAACGCTCTGTACTCCGTATGTACTCCGTAGTCATGCCTTTTGTGGAATGATGCAAAAAGAAGGGAAAGGATGCTCTATATAGACTTCTAGATTTAATAAAGAAGGCTATAATTAACAAACAAAGCAATGCAATGCACGGATGTAGCACGGGTCGCGATATTACACGCGATGCGGGAAGCTGCCGGCTAATGTGAGGCTGCGATATCCAACACCTTTTTGCCGAACCTCTCTAATCCGCAAGAGGTGCGACTTGTCTGGCAGTGTCTGCGTCTTTGAATTTCGCAGAGCAGAGAATGCCCCGTCTGAGACAAGGGTGGGTTGTCGAAGCTCGAAGCTTGTGGCGGTCCCAAGCCCAGCTGCAAGGGCGGTGATCCAATCATGCGCAAGGACTAATAATGTAGACCTGAAGGGAAATGGCAAGTCGCCGAAGAATCCCTGTTTGTTTTTACAGAACTAGGGGCAGCAGGCCAATAACAGATCTTTCCGTGGCTTAGTGCGGCACTAAGTGGGGTAAGAAGTACTCTATATCACGTGTATTTTGCCAGGACTCCGTGGTATCTCCTACTACGGATTACATAGCATACGGACGTAAAGTCCATAACAGCTCTACTCACTATAGCCACTGAGAGCTGATAGTAGCCACCCCGCGTGGGGCTTTGTAGTTGTTCTAAAATCATTCAGGGGTTACTTTGTATTACTCCCACATGCTGCAGAAGCTCCCAGTCCCGCAGGGCTATCATGTATTATGCGGATAGTGGCGTCGCTATTTCGGCTGGCAAAAGCTTCTGCTTGTCCCGGCTCCATCCCGCTATTCCTAATCCAAGCTGATTTGTGTGCATCCATCAGTCAACTTCTTGTCGTCCGGTGCATCTGGGTCTCAACAAGCTTTTCCTTTGTTATGACTATATCTTCCCACATCCTCCAAACTTATGGCTATCCTTCTTTCGTGCTTGTTATCGTGGCTCGATCTTGTCTCTATCAAATCCTACATCTCGACACCTTGCTCTCCGTCTTCCTTACTACCTGCACAAGGCACAATACGCTAGTCCCCTCGTCTTCACCTGAAAAGGGCCAGCTTGGCGTCCGCAAACCCGAGGAAGAACAGAAAAAATTCTAACCACTCACTACCAGACTCTTTTTGTGTCTTCATGTGTCTTTCGTGTCACGATGCCCCCTAGTTCAGACCTACAACTCGCCACGGCGGAAAGACGACCTTGTGACGTGCGCCGCCCGCGCTTCCACGAAGACTTTGATGCGCCATTCTCAGAAGCACTCTTGAATGCTTCCACAGTGACTCTCGCGTCAGGTGCATCCGCGAGTTCGCCGTCATCAGAGCACCCCAGCGACATGTCCTTGAGCCACGCACAACATCCTCAGCGCCCCGTCCAGTCACGCGAAGATAGCTGGTCGTCAACAGACTCGAGTCGCAACACGAGCAGCACTGGCGTCAATGACAGAATAAAGGGTTGGGCTAGAAGGTCTTTTTTGCCGAGCAGGCATCCCGAGGACGGACAAACCCCACGCTCGTCATAACTCACAAACCGAGGCAAGGGAAAACAAGACATGCCCCGTCTTTCGCCCAAGGGGGAGAGGGTATGAGAAAAAACGACTGACGAAATGAGAGCCAGACTACTTCACGACTTGGCATGAGAGCCAATGCGCCAATACCACTATATACTACCAGATTCTGATAGTGCGGCTAGATCCGCAGCGAATCTGGGTGCCCGGGATAGGCTGCACCCCTTTGTTCTTTGATCTAACATGGCGTTCAATGGGGAGGGGAAAATGACGCACGCATATATATATGTTTTTATGTTGCGCGCTTTCTTTATCTGCCTACCTAAGTATATCCTACGGCTATATACATGCTGCCATTTAATTAATAAACGTACATGATTTTTCAACCCACCTTCTCTGCGCCTAATGCCCTTCAAAAGACACCACCGCCAATGATGAACAACCGCTGCTCCTCCTTTTTCGCCCACTGAATGATCTTGTTGGCCCCTTGTGTCATGGCTGACCTGGACATGTTGGGTCCTCCAACGCAGTAGAATTCAAAAACAGGCGTGATCCAGGCCAGAGACGTCGCTTCTTCGCTCGAACAGTGCAATACCCTAAGGTGCGCGTGCTTAGTGTGAACCGAAGCATGCAGTTCGTGGTATAGTGACAATAGCCTGCGTCGCTGCACAACGTTGGCGAACGACGGCTCAAGAGACGACATGCAGAACTGAACATTCGCTCTGGACTTGTATAAGAAATGACTGACTTGGCTACCTGGTGCGACTTGCGATATGACCGGTCGACCGGAGCTCGCGGCTTTCCGAATGATTGCAAGGCTGCCGCTTTTCGTCAAGGCTCGCGCGACATCATCACGCATTTGTTTGAGTTCGAAAAAACTCTCTTTGTCGGCACTGACCAAGATCATGGCGATCTCTTCATTCGACTGCTGTGCATCACCCGAAACCGCGCTTACAGTTTGTCCTTCCATCTGGTCCTCAAAAAAGCTGACATACATGTACAGGTAGCCTTTGTTGTTAAAGGCTGGCAGGCAGATCGGTACCCAGTTTTCGCCGCCACCTCCCTTGATGCCGTCCGACTGAAACAACATGTTGAAAATCAGCTGTAGGTCGCTGGGGTGCAACGAGTGTCGCCGTGGCCGAATCACGCTCACAAGCTTGCCTCCAGCAACAATGAGGCCGTACAGAAGTTTGTCTGCCCTCGACTTCAAAAAGGCATTATTTATGGCATGTCGTTCAGATTTGCGCAGCTTGAGGCATTCAAGCGAACCCAGAAGAGTAGATGGGGAGCCCAGAGTGAATGTATCCGCCAAGGATGAGAGCAGCGACTCTGTGCCTTGGAGGGGCTTGCGTAAATCCGAGGACGGACGGTGGACAAAGATGCTCTTCAGTGTTGGTAGTGTCAATGTGGACAAAATTTGCATGTACAATGCGTCAAGTTGCAATCTGAGCTGCGACTCACTCTCATTGAGTTTGCTTATGGCCACAAGATGAAGAGGGCCTTGCGTTAAGACGGTGAACCGGGTGTTGCCCGCAATAAAACCTTGTAAAGAGTTCTTAGAACCCTCATAGAAGGCGATGATTGTTTGAATGACCCCAATGGATGAGTTGATAAGGTCAAGGTCTCCATGTCGACTCCATATAGGCTTTCCGGCAGAAGATAGGATCATGTAATGCTTGCGCTTAGACTTCCACATAGATAGTCTGTCCTCGTCTCCGAAGCTCTCATCTTCTTGTGACGGTATGTCTTGAAACTCTTGTTCAAAGTCTGTGAGTTCGTCATGGATGCCGGCGCGGAGCCGTTCAAAAGGTTGGATGGTTGCAGACTGCGATTGAAGTAGATTCCAGGCTGGGCTGCGCTTGTGGGTATCAGCTACCATCAAGCTCGCAATATCAGCCGCTGGCCTCATCGTCGGCGCGAAGCTCATAATGCTTGCAGAATCTTCAGCAATCTCTCCACCAAGATGACTGACTTTGTATCCAAGAGATTCATAATCGCTGCCAACAGGAGTAGACAAGGATCTGTTTCCCGGTGTTGAGAAGGTTCCTCTGGATCCATCGGGGAATGACAGCGTTTGGATTTCCACGGGGGTCATCGCAGTCGTAGCTTGGGCCTGCAGACCTCTTGTCTCTGCTGTAGCGCTCGCATTCCGTCGTGGAGGTAGTGGGGGGCGTCGTTCCTCCTCTTCGGCGGAAGACTTAATCGTGTGGTCCATGGTGATGAGGCCGGACGCTGTGCCGCATTCGTCGCATTTCAACGCGGATGAGGCTGTGTGATCGAAATGCAGACGACAAAGCGGGTCGAGGCCAGACGTTGATTGAAAATGATTTGGCTAGATAAACCATGGTTCCAGGGCCTCTCTACCCAGTTATACTTGCCGCGGCGGCGATGATGATGGCGAATTGGAGCAAGCGATGATGGTGCCGCTTGTTGGAGGGGTTGTGACGTCGACTCCTCAACTTGCAAATGTGAGTGGCATACGGACGGACGTACATATTGTAGGGTTGCGCTGGAGGGACGCTGGGATGTGCAGCCAATCAACAAGCTTGGCCTGTGATTGGAAACGTAGCCTGAAGTTTGAACCCGCGTGGCAGGCAGGCGCGACTGGAGCTTGATGCGAGCAGGCGAACAAAAAAGCAGTTCACCTACCCCACGTCACCATGCGACTCCCGATATCTTATGATCCGACAGCTACTTGATCAATCATGGCGCTTGATCCGGGATCTGGCGCCATTGCAGGTTCTCCCGAAAGCTCTGGTCGAGATTCCCCCATCCCTCGACAATGGAGGAACCAGCTCGGAGGAGGTTCGCTTGATGCGCGCAAAGCTACGGACCTGGCGACATGCTAACTTTTTGGCACAGAGGAAACTCCGATCAAAGACAAGGCATACCGTAGATACGCTTCAGGGGTTGAGAAAACCCTAACGCTCTTTGAGACCGCTTTGGAAGAATGGGCAGACTACATCGCCTTTCTCAATAAGCTGCTGAAGGTAGGTACCTCTCCGCGAGCTTCATAGAGCTGCTGCATGGCCTGACAGTTCGCTAAATTTGTACGAAAATAGGCATTGCAAGCTCGACCAAAGTCCTTCAACACGATACCAGCCAAAGCGCTTGTTACGAAGCGCCTCTCGCAGTGTTTGAATCCTGCCCTACCATCCGGCGTGCATCAAAAGGCGCTCGAAATTTACAGCTACGTCTTCATCACCATAGGCAAAGATGGTCTCTCTCGGGATCTTCCACTCTATCTTCCGGGTCTTGCGCCCACGCTTTCTTTCGCCTCGCTCTCCGTCAGGTCGCCTTATTTGGATCTTCTGGAAACCCATTTTCTTGACCTAGACCCTCGCTCGCTTCGTCCGGCCATGAAGTCCATCATCCTTGCCTTGCTTCCTGGTCTAGAAGATGAGACAAGCGAAGACTTTGAGAGGACGTTGAATCTTGTCTCTCGATTCAAAGAAGCGATACGGCCACGTGAGAGCGAGGATCTGGGAAGCTTTCATGCCTCTGGAGATGACTTCTTCTGGCAATGTTTCTTCTTGGCGTCCATCACCAGCCATAGCCGCAGATCCGGCGCTCTGGCTTATCTTGTACGCTATCTTCCTTCCCTTGGGCCCGCCTCCGTCTCTTCGGTGGATAGTGGCGTTTTGCCGGAAAAGGTGCATGCTATTGTAACGTCCCCCGAACCGGGGCTGCTGGTGCGATGTTTCGCAAGCGGACTTACGGATGAACAATTGCTTATTCAACGCGGATTCCTCGACTTACTCGTCTCTCATTTACCTCTGAATGCAAATGTTCTTCAAACTCGGGTTAAGCCCGCCGACCTTGAGCTCCTTGTGAAAGTTGCTGTGGGTGTCGTTACAAGAAGAGACATGAGTCTAAATCGCCGTCTCTGGGCTTGGCTATTAGGACCAGAGGCCGACCATGGCGAACACGGTCCCGCGTATCTCTCTTCTCGAACCACGTACTTCGAAGAGAACGGGCTTCAGCCTCTCACAAGAGCTCTCCTCGAAATGATCAGGGGCGCAAGTCGTGGAAGTAGTGCCGAGAGAGCTCGGCCATACCGAATATGTCTGTCTCTCATGGACAGGTGGGAGATCGGAGGGCTGGTAGTGCCGGAAATTTTCTTGCCTGTGGTTGATAGTGTGCGACAATTTCAGGCTCAAGCCTCTGGCAAGGCCGAGTTCATGGAAGTCCTTCGAAGCGCAAGCGTTTTTTTTGATGGCATTGAGAGCGGTCTGATTTACAGTGAGATTGTTGGACTCTTGGCCCAAGCAATGGGACCTGGTAGCCTGAGTGTCGAGGACCGTAAGGACAAGCTTGCCTTGGTCAATTTCATCATTGCCTACTTTAATGTCCGGGAGGAGGAGATGATAACAGTACATGCGCCAATGGCGTGTATGGCTGCATTGCTCATGTTGGAAGACGGCAGGGACCGTCAGGGCAATTCGGCTCTGACGTTTAACGAGTTCACGGAACTGGGGGAACATGTTCTCGGTGTCGTCGTATCTTTGCTGGAATTGATACCAGACAGGGCCTTCCCTCCACAACCAGAAGCAGATGGTGGCCAGGACCGGAAAGACGCTGCCGCCAGCCTAAAGCTCTCCAACGTGGAGCTTCTCAAAAAGATTCGGACTTTCTATGTCCATGAACAAGGGAATTTGGATTCATCTGCGCCACCGTTTACAGCCATACAATGTGGAGAATTGCTGCTGGGAAAAGCCGTTCAATATATCTGTGACAACTCGCAAGACTCGAAATTTGCAGACGATATCTCTACTCGGGTTCGAGTTCTCGGCTTGGTCTTATCAAAGACGCCTCGAAGCTATTGCTTTGGCGCTGAGCATATCATAACCTATCTCAATGAGAAAACGACCACAACCACTCCAGTGCACTTTTCTCAATTTTCTGCCCTTGTACAACTGTCGACACAGCTGCATGCAGCAAACAGAATCGACGACGCCCATCTGGCGAAGCTAACAATACCGCTAGTCCGCCACGCCTGGACCTACCTATCACCTTCAGAGCCCAAGTACCACGTCGAAACTGTTCGATGCTTGTGGCAGCTTCAGACAGCGCTCACAACGTCGGGCCACGACGTCGAAGCTGCCCTTTCCGGGATCATTACGCAGCCACCTGCAGGTCTTCAACGGTCTTCATGTTCTGCGAATAACGGAAGGACGTTCGGCGTCTTATGGTCACATACCCTTCAAGATGCAGCCTCTGAGCGAAGAGGATCCAAGGGTCAGCAACTGGATCAGCGGTCTGCTCCGCGACTTTCCGGCGTGGAGCACTACCAAGTTATGTTGACTCAACCCACATTCCTGGTTTTAGATGAACTATTAGATGACAGAACCCGGTCGCACATGGTCGTTAAAACTTGGCTCAACAGTATGATTGGAATTGACAGGTAACAACCCCGGCCCCAATTCCAATGCCTGTGTTTTAACATTGTTAGGCTCTTCCTCATCTTCATAGTCAAGATGGCCGAATTGCCGTTTCTCCAAGAGGTGACAACCCATCGAGCAAGCGAGAAGGTTGACTCTCAATTCCTGGAGTTTACGGAGGACGATGATCTGGACTTGTGTCTTTACTATTTGAGGACATTGCACAACGTTCTTGGCTGCTCCGGCGACACATCACGAACGGTTTTGGCCTCAAAATACGTGGCATTTATTGACAAGGCGGTGCACATTCGAGGTAAGTTGCTATATTACATGTTTTATTTGATCTCTTACTGACGGACTGAAGCCGGCGCAGAAGAAGACGAAATGACGTTGCAAGACTTTTTCGTCCGAGTGTGCGTGAAATGTGTCATGGGACAGCTTTCTTCATCCGCTAGCATAGACCTGCGTGAACGAGTCTCTCAGCTGCAGCGATATGCCTTGACCATTATCCATCAGTTTCTATCGAGTCGACATGCTGCGGCTTTATCTGGCCTCGAATTGGAGAACATTCTTACTGAAAAACTGTCCAAAACGATCAACACCTCTGATCCATTTGTACAAGTGCTTCTGCTTGATACTGTTTATGACGCTCTCAAGTTACGGGATACAGGTTTCAACGAAATGCAGCCTTCGCAACCATCAGACAGGCGACCAACAAGTGCAGACAACTCGAGAAAGGGCCGCTCATCGCTGACACTCAGCGAACGGTCAATACCCCAGCTGATCCCTGCATCTCTACTGAAATGCATGCAAGCTGGCTTGAGCTCGCCCAATAGCCAAGCGGTTCTTGACAAATGGGTGACGTTCTTGGGCGATATTATCGCTCTCTACTCACATAGCATATTTCAGATCGTCATTCCTCTTGTCGAGACACTCTGCAACCAAATTGGATTTACATTTGCAGCCTTACGTGATACCTTTACTTGTCATGCGCCCACAGACGTGCTTCCTGGAAATACACCCGAATCCACCCTGATCTACCTTCTGAATGGCTTGGAGCAGGTCCTAGCACTAGCGCACGATCAGTTGATGGCCGAGGAAAGCCAAGCTCAGTTGATGAAAGGACCGGAGCAACCGCAGTCTCTTTTCGGCAGCATGGTATCAGGAGTGTTTCAATCAGAGGGGCCTCAGTCTCGGAGCGCCACTGCAAACGATCGGCTGACGGTACACTTAGCATTCCAAGACGCAATGCGAATTTGTTACACAATCTGGTCTTGGGGTCAAGGAGATGAGTCCAGAAAACAAGATGCGGCCTCGTCAGCGTCCTTTAGCTATACGTCTCTGCGCATGAGAAATCGTGCTAGAAGGCTGATGGAACACCTGTTCACCGCAGAGATTCTGGAATGTTTGGAGACAATCATTGACATATGGCGATCGTCTGAAACCGAGTCCGACCGTACTCTAGTATTCAACTTTCTATCATCAGTCGACGCTTGTCGCCCACGGCATTCCGTTCCAGCATTGTTCAACTCGATTTATAGTCGAACAAACCCCGGTGCTTTAGACCCCTCACGCAAGTCTACACTGACAATCTCACTTCAAGATTCCGACCTCGTCGTGTTCCTTGTCGAGTATAGTCGGTCGTTAGATGACGATGCCATGGATGAGATATGGCCTGACTGTATGATCTTTCTGAAAGATTTGCTCGGCAACCCCTTTCCCCATCGTCAAATATTACCAAACCTTCTTGAATTCGCAGGTATTTTGGGTGAAAAGGTTGACAACACAAAATTTGGTGAACAGAGGCGCATGCGCCGAGAGTTAGGGGTAAGTTTGGTTTTTTTTTTCTTCCATTTTTTTCCAATTTTTTTTCCCCGATTTTTCCATCAAGCGAATAATTCATTGCGTGAGCATTTGAAGCTGACTTGGGTCCAGGATTTATTTCTACGGTTACTAGCTGCACTTTTCACTACACGACCCCTGACATTTACAGAGTCTAGCAGCAGCATGAACAACACGTCTGAGAAGTCAAGCAAAACGGAGAGCGCCCGCCAACATCCGCCAACAGTGGACGACCCTGGTGATGTCGTTTCGATCATGGCCTCAGTCGTCCCAAATCTGCCCAAAATTCTGCTTGAGCCAGATCGTGTACTCTCCGCCGCTGGAACAATGTCAACAAATATCATTGGCCCAACTCTGCGGTCCAAGTCATTCCCATCCACTGTTTCGGCGAGTACATTGAGACTAATGCTTGAATTGTCCAAGTTGCCAAATAATCAGAAAACGTGGAAGAAGGATGTCGGAGATGCTTTCAACGACAATCGCTTCTTTAGCATGAACTTGACCCTTGTAAGCGGTGGATGGCTGCCCTTGCTGAGACAGTGGATTCTCGCGGACAAGGAACGCATGCCCGAAATCATTGCACGCACCGCTGCACCGACGACAGCAGGTATTGTGTTTGGTGTTGGCGCCACGTCGGCAAGACTCGAGGCAGATAGAAAGACACAGTTGAATCTGCGCCGAATAGCAACGCTGGTACTCGCCGCAGCCGACGATGCATTCGTGGGCGAGCTTCCAGCCATATTTGACAAGCTGGTCGAATTGCTGGCTGCAACATTGACATCGTCCCCATCATCCACAACCAGAGCCGATGTCTACATGGTCATTCGTGCTCTGGTACTGAAGAACAGCCCCATTCATCTTGCCATGTCCTGGCCAGTGGTCAACGCCGAAATCCACGCCGCCATCTCATCCGTCGTTGCACCCGACCACAGCGCCGCGTCAGACATGTATCTCAACCCGGGCATAATACAGGCCTGTAAGCTTCTCGATGTCCTCATTTGCGTTGCCCCAGACGACTTTCAGCTCCATGAGTGGCTCTTCATCACAGACACTATCGAGGCAGTCCACCGATCATCCACGTACCAACCTGTTGCGCTGGTGGACGAAATCTCGGAGGAGCTCGGCAGCTTCGGGGGTGCTCTGCTACAGACCGACACAGAAGCTCACGTAGCAGCTAGCGGACCTCATAGACGGCCTCTCCTAGGAGCAGGTGGGATCAATGATGACGTGAGTTTAGAAAGAAAAGACGAATTAGTTGCCAAGGTGCTGCGGCCATTTTTTGGGCAGTTGAGTATATTTGCATTTGAGTCTACGTATGCTATGGGTACCCTGGATCGCAACGCATGCACCGAGGCATTGCTCAAAGATTTGTTTGATGAGAGGACAATGGTAAAGGCGCTTTGAGCGGCTTGGTAGAATCGAACAACAACTCCACAGACTTTGTACAATATAAACAGGCCATGCTTGATGACGGGTGTGCAGAGCAGAGAGCACAGTAACAACAGCCGTGGTCGTGGTCTACAAAATGTAGCATTGTTTCAAGCTGATTTGCTACAAGTTCAGGTTACAACAAGGTCAGGTTATAGGACTGGAAGACGGCGCGATGGGCGTAGAGCTCGTCCGGGGCAGAGGCCATGCATGCAGTAGGCATGCGGAGTGCAAGCAGGTCTGCTCTGCTCTGCCTCATCACTGACCCCCGGCCTTTTTGTCTTCTCCAACGCCAATCCGACGTTTGCATTTCCACGCATCATCAGTCAAGGCGGGCGAATGCTGCTTCGGAAAAATCATCGCTTCTTCAGCCTCTACACCTGTGCACACTTGACACCATAGCAACAACATGTTTGGAAGAAAAAAAAATGTATTTCCCTAAAACTCCTCGCTATGCCAAAAAGAAAGAAAATCCAGACGACATGGCAGAAACATTCTTGCCTAAATGATACACGAGACAGCCCAGGCCACATGCAAACGCTATATGTCATGCCCAGAAACAAAAAGGAATAATTCCGCAGACTTCCCTCAAGTCCAAACAATCCGACTCAAATCAGCCTCGCGTGTTACTCAAAGTCATCATCGTCACTGTCTGTCGCGGTCGCCTCCTCTAATCCCTCCCTGTGCTCGTCCTCATCACTGTCGTCCTCGTCCTCGTCGTTAAGACCCGGCATCGACTTCCAGTGCACGTAGTCCCCAATGAGCCATCGCTTACTGACCGGTAGCTGGTAGGGGTCAAAGGGGAAGTACGAGTCCAGTTGGTGATAGCTCTCGCTTTGATCCTCATAACCAGCATCTCGCAGCGCGCCGCCCGTTGCATATGTCGAGAGAAACTGCGTCAATCGAACACGCTTGTTGCTCTCCACCAAAGGATAGACATACATGAAGTTGAGCCGATGCGCCAGTTTTGTGAACTCTTCCACAATCACCGGGGCGCACACCCTCAGCGGATTGAGCTTCCCTAGAATCTGCACCCACAAGTCTTGCTTGGACGTTCCGATCCATTCTAAATCTTGTCCAATATAGGAGACTGGATCGTCTGCATCCACTGTCTCGGGAGCCGACACGACCAAATCTTGCCACCGAAAACAAAAGATATAAAGCGTCGCCTGGACAAGTGAATAGTAAGGGTGGAATCTCTTCAGATCGGGTCCACGGCACAGAGGCTCGTACTTCCTTCTGTACTGCTCTAGATGATGCAGAAGTAGCATGAAAATGGTGCGCACCAAGCTGGGTGGTACGTGGGCTCCTCGAGCCACGAAGCTCGCCAGATATGCTGCCGCGGCTTGTTTCAGAACGTTTGGCGTATTGGACTGGAACGCCGTGGCAATGAGCTGACCGCAGAAGGCATCGGTGAGGCGTTCGTGTTGCTGTGCAAAGTGGAATATCAGGAATTGTGTGTGCCTGGACTTGTAGGTCGGTAGAACCATATGGTCGAACTCGCGGAGGATCGTCGTGAACATGCCAAACGCCTTGTCTGATCCTGGGTTCACAAAGTGTGGGCTGTAGACGGCAAAGAGCGTGTCGAGAACCGCATCCATCTTCTCCACACTTTCTTTCACAGTCTTGATTCTGACGGCCCCCTGGTCGTAGTCCATGTCCTCGCTGTCAAGAGACTCATCATCGCTCCCATCTGAATCGTCGTCCTCCCATGCGGCCGGCTGCTGTCGCTGATTCTCGCGCAGCGCGTACATAACAGCTGCGGCGACGTCATCATCCAAGTCTTCCAAGTCCACTTGCATTTGAGAGTCTATTTTGACAACTCGGTTCAAAATCAGGTCCAATATTTCATCCTGCAGATCCGGGGCGTATGTCTTGACTTGTAACAAGTTGTGAATGTAAGCCATGTGCACCCTGGTGGACTCATCGGGGAACGGAAACTTGGAGCCGAGTAGGGTCTCGAGAACGGCTATGGCAGACGGAAACATCTGGAGAAGGTATTGGATGGCGGAGTGTAACCTATTGCGCATTGTGTCGCGACTGAGCTCTGGAAAGTCGGGAACGGACCAGTCAGACGAGCGAGTGTCGCGAAATTTCTCCACCATCATTGATAGAACCGGTACCAGATAGGACCCTTGTGCGCTGACAAGGGCTGCTAAAAAATGTGTGTAGACCTTCAAGAAAGTTGCATCCCTTCCAAGCCAGGAGCAGTTTAATATCGTCTTGACCAAGCCATTGCAATCCTTCCCCTTCAGGATAGGGACGCAGCTCGTCAAAGCCATGACATAAACCTGGAGCTCATGTGGCTTCAAAGTATCATCCTCGTCGCCTACCACAGGAGGCAGGTATCTTTGCTTGTCGTTGGCGAAAAGCTCTTTCAACATGTCGTATTGGCCATCGTTACCCCGGAGATGATTCTCCAAGGCAGCTCGAACTTCTAGCTTGACGTCTTCCATTGTTCTGCGACCAACTTCATATGTTATATTTTGAATATCGTCAAAGAAAACTTTTCGTCGTCGCTTGGTCGGGCTCTCCGGTGCAGTCGGGGACGAGTCCCGCACGTCGTGCAAGTCCTTTCGTCTTCCCAACACGGAGGCAGGCTTGAGGATTGATTTCACTGGCGTAGCACTTCCAGGCAAAGGCCCAGGTAAAGCCCTGGCGCTTGGAGTGAACGGTCGCATCAAGGCAGTGGTGAGTCAACGAGATCAGCCCCGGTTGACTACCTGGTTTCTGTGGCAACTCTAGGGATGCTGGCTCGAGGTATGATCATAGCAAGGGATACATGAAGCGTGACGATACATACGGAACTCTCGCTGTCAATTGTCAGAATATGGCATAACACATAGCACGATGCCAGACCAGGACGCGGGGCTAGGTTAAAAGTGATTGATGTAATAATGTGAATGCGGAGACGGTGGAAGGGCCGTGATGATGTCGGGGTCTGGGCCTTTTTTTTTTTGGACAAGCGGTGGAAAATTTTCGACTGAAAAGGTGGGGCTCCACACGTGCCTCTGAACCGTTTTTTGACAACTTCCAACCCGCACGGAGAAGACTCTCAGCTCCCTGTGTGATTAAGCGCAAATTGAGCTTGGTTTTGTCTCTGGGCGAATTCTCGTCTTGAACTCACAGCAATTTAACAAGCCCTGCAGCTCTCGTGATTCACAATTGCCGGCTGTTCATGACTAAATCCACGATTAATCTCCTCAGAGCCGGTAAGGCTACACTTTCGTACCCAACCGGGATATTAGACCAATCAGAAGAATCGTTACTCAAGGTCACCCCCTCGTGTCAGCGAAAAAGAGTGGGTCGGTACGAAATTGTAGCCTTACCGGCTCTAAGGAGATATGGCATGTTCAGATTTCAAAATGATCCGTGCGTCTGTCGAAACCAGACCCACAATTCGGTCCGACGTCCGCCCAAACTTCAAAACCAGACGAACATGATATAATATCCAGTGAAGGCTTGCGCTTTATGAATCAAGAGATTCAGCGATTTAAAGAAAGTTTCCAAAATACTGAAGCGAGCTATTCTGCTCTCGTGTGGTATCTAGATCGAGGTCCCATCTGCGCCTATCTATCGCACCTGTTCTGTTGAAAGACTTCTTCTGTTATTGGCCCTTTGCTTTGATGCAATTCGCAAGACGAAAAAAATGACATTTCGCCGATGAACCGGGTATCCAGCAGGAGTTGGATATATGAAGCGCTTACAGTCAGCTCCTGGCTGTTGAGTCAAGTCCTAAGTAGCTGAGCAAGAGTCGCGTGGCTCAAACTCGAATCATCCGCGCCATCAGGCTCTACCCCAAAAATTGTACATTTGCCAGTCAGTATAATAAGGACAAGATTGCAGAAACGCCAAGACTCAATCTTGGGTAGACCAGGAGCCACCGTCTTCGAAAATCTTGGAGTCTATGGTGGAAAGCCACCAAGGTTCTCAAAAACACTTTTTTCCCTAATTTTGGTTTTTCTTTTTCGTCGCATTTCATTATCGCAAAGACAATTCCAGTCAAGGTGAATATCTGGTAGGTTAATAGCCATCCCCAGTAGAGGCACCATTATGACTAGTGTGCTGCCCATACATGTAGTTGGGGTCAGTACCGCCTTCGGCAGCATTCGAAACTTCACCAGTGGCAAAGTCGGCAGCACCAGCTCCTTCGCCTTTTTCGCCAGGCATCATAGGGCCACCCCAGGTGTTGTCCATGACGCGCTCTCGGTTGGACTGGTTTTGTTGCTGCGAGGAGATTAGTATGCCTTCTTTCATTGTCAAAAAAAATGGCCTTGGCAAAGCGGAACGTTGTACCTCTCGATATTTCGAAAGATAGACTTTCAAAGCCTCGGCATAGTTCTCGAATCCAAGCGAGGTCATTGCAAAGAGAATATCTTCACCGTTGACGGTCTTTCTCTTCTCTTGCTGGCATTTTTCAGAGGCTTGTGAGACAAGAGAAACATCTGGTCAGCGCGAGGTCTCCAGTATGAGACGAGCAATGTTCCACTCGACAACTTGGACGTCGTCCAACTTACCCTCACTGGTGATGAAAGAGATGAATTCACTGACACACTCCTGCATACACTCCTTGGCCTCTTTTGCAATCTTGGCATTGTCTGGTAACGCGTTCTTCATGATTCTTGCAACTGGAGCAAAGTTTCGAATGTTAGCATCTACCTCCTCAGCAGGATCTAGTTTTGCCGGACGTCTTGTTCCAGACGCAGTCTCGGGTAAGTCATGAGACATGAGTGGCCAACGTAGCGTGAGAGAGGTGTGATGCTGATTTGGAAGAGGATTGGATTCCCAGCTTCAACCAGCAGCGAGAAGAGACCAATCATCATAGTTTGCGAAGCAAGAAGGCAGAACTCACCATTGGCTATAGGTAACCATCTATCTTGCTCTTTAACTTCAAACTCATAACCAGCGGCGCCGCCAGCCGAGTGTGGGTCTTGATTGTCATTCATTCCGTCGTCTGGTGACTGTGCACCATGGTCGACATCCTTTGGAGGAGATTGGGGGGAGTCCGACATATTTGGCTACCTGCAGCGGCTGCTAGCGTCCGTGTCAAAGGTGTTCGGGCTGGTACAGATGGGGGTCTGGAGGGCGATGTGTCCCCCTTGACCAGGTCGTCGAGGTAGGGCAGAGAGCCGCTCGGGTAGTCTGGGGCTGATGGTGCTTGGCTACCTGCAAGAGATGCGTCAGTGACGTTCGAGGGACAAAGGCGGTCGCATATGGCTGTTGTCGTAGGGTGTGAGGGGATGATGGGCTATGACAATTGTGCTTGGGAGTGTTTATTTTCTTGTGGGTTGGGAGACGATGGCATAGCAAGGAAGGGGGTGCGCATGCGAGCGTGAAGACGTGAAGGCGTGAAGGCAGGCAAATGTGGTACCGAGACAGAACGATCAGCAATAAAATGACGAGCTCCCGATACCAGCAACCGATCAGGAGGGTGTGTGCGGAACAGCGCGAAGCAAGCGTCTCTACTCTAAGTATGGCCAGGAGTGATGGCACAGAGACTGGGAGAATGGCGGCTTAGATTGAATGCGCTCGCGCGCGCTCGACAAGATCTCCCGTGCGATAAAGCCGCCCTCTTCGCCCAGACGACGACGCTGGTTGCGACCGCGATGTGGTGATGTTACACGAGGCGCAACGTCTGTCTAGCACGACGATGCCGCCCCCTGCAGGGTGTATGTCCCAAGCAGCATGTGAAAGAAGGAGGCAAGACAAAGACAGGAGGAGGAATAATGGGAGGGTGTTGCTCACCTAGCAGGGTCGCCAGTCAACGACACCGGCGCAATGGGGATTTCAGTCGAAGCAATCGGCGTTATTCCGTGATGGTCGCGGCAGCAATTGCATTGGTGGGCCGTGGTAAGGCGTGGGGTTATTTGCAAGAAGGGAGAGAAGGCTGACGGACGACTCAGTGACGAGGCTAGTAGGAAAGCAAGGTGACAAGTTGAAGCAAGGTGCGGTCAGAAAACGGCCAGCAAGACTGGACTAACAAGAGTGGGTCGGTCAGGCCAGTCTGCTTATTAGAGTGATAACACTTATCGAGTTGAGTTTGAGATGGAGTTCGTCTCCCAACTCTACTCCGTGCTTTCCGCGTCAACCTTTCGAGTATAGATGTACACCTCGTGTTTCGCGTGGCACCATCCCCTTCCTTCTTCCTTCCCAACGCTCGTTTCCCAAGCAAGATCAACGTCACAACCTTGGAAGGCCGGCTCTCGTGTCCGACATATCACCTCCTCACGTTCGCGTCCCGACGACGTAGCTCCATAATTTTTTTGCTTACCGGCCATTCTTGCTACGAACCTTCGACTTGACGAGGCGTGCAAGGACGTGGCGGTGTGCATTAGACCATGCACCAGGCACCAAACCCAACAAGGATTCTAGGCTCTAGCACTCTAGCACTCTAGCTTCGTGGGAAACGAGGTTTGCGAAAACAAAACGGTCAGGGAGAGCGAGCGAACGGTTGAAGTTGGGTCGTTGCCCAGCTAGTCTGACACCTTCAGCCCCCTCGACACCATTCTATCATGAGCCTCGCCCGGGAAGCATGGAGTCATGCTTTGCCCTTGCTGGATCATCACTGAGGGTGGTTTGAACGCAGGAAACTTCGCAACAACAGAAAAAAAAAACCCCGATGACTCAAACAGATCGACTTGGTCCATCAGGCTGACCTGCGTTTGTTCGTGAAAGAGATAATGGTCTGCCAATCAGTAATTGTCCAGCTCTTCGGGCTCGTCCAGGAACCGCAGCCTGAACGCAGGCCCAGAGGCCCATTCTGCGACCGTCTTACGATGCAAATCGCCAACAAGACACCCAATGATTGGGCAGCATTTCACAGCTATACCATCCGTCTGGGTGAGGTGTACGGCCGTTGATGCGCTCCGTACTCCTGTATTATACGTACACGCGCTGCACTGTGGCTCCATGGCTGTAAACTTCTTGTTAGGGTCTGTTGCTGCAGTAGAGCTGCATTGTACAAGTCAGCCTTGGTGCTGGCGTGCATGAGACTTCAGCAATCTGGCTTGTACCGCGTTCTATAACTTTCAAGCTGAGCAATCATGACCCTGGTCTCTTGTTGAAAGTACCAGCAGTCAGTCAGTCAGGCCATGGATGCCATGGTCACTAACAAAAGCCAGTAAGGCGCTCAAGCATGCTGCCTTGGTAGCATGACAGCAGGCGAGCATTCCAAGAATATCGGACGTCAATGTCCCACACCATGGGATCCGTTGCGTGTGTAGATCGTCCGAAGTATGACGGCATTCATCCCGAAGGCTCCTCCTACATGCATTTCATGCTCCCACGGGGTGCGGTCCCCAACCTGGCTTTGAGTAGTTCATATGTCGATCATGCTTTGTCTGCGACGCAAATTTTCCTATTCATGGCCAAGCCTCGAGACAACTTCATTGGCTATCTCGTTGAGTCTTTCGAATAAGACGGAAAGTATCGATGATGATCAACAATGACTAGCCACTTCACCGAGTCAGCGGAACCATATGCCGCTTCGAGAACTACCAGTGTGGCTGGCCACCATGCACATGCACAAAGTACACCGAGTACGGAGAGATTGGTGCGTCTCCTCGATGGTCGTGGCATACACTTTGTGCCGTGCCTTGTCGCAATCATCGGCAAAAGCTTTGCTGAACACGGGAGGGTTTCAGCGTATGATTTTCAGAGTGCACTCGGCATGTAATGGCATTACGCGGCAGGCATGGAGGTGTTCTCACGGTCTCCCCGAGGACTCCTGGGTCCCTACCCAATGTGGATATGCTGTGCAGCACCGTATACGATAGAATGTGAGAAAGACGGGCCCATTGGCCTAGAACAAAGGAGAAACCTCACAAGGAAGAATGTCAAAAAGGATCCTGACTGCGAAGGTCTTGGCGTCATGGTGCTGAGCAGTAGATGTGATGGTCCTTCTCTCTCCGAATTTTCCCCCTTCTCTTCTCAAACAAAGAAGGTTGCTCGGCTAATTGTCAAATCTGTGTCCATCCTGTAGACACAAAAGAGATACTCCAGCACAAACGGGATTTTCATGCGCCACATACACGCACGTTATTAGTCGAATAACAGAGATGGGGAGAGTCTGGTCGTTGGGCATCCAACACCACACACTCTCAGCTTTAGACCAACTCACACAGCTGAGTGCGGAGTTGGCAGCACACCATCTCGGGTATATTTCCTGCGGATCCCGGTCACGCTTTGAGCATGGCATGTAGCTACAACGTGTTCCTTCAATCGATGCAAGGGGTTTTGGCGTTGTGCGGCTATCGTCTTACGATGAGATGCTGCCCATGATTTGGGCCAGAAAAGGCAGAAACCGTTTTTGTTTGCCGGCAAAGAGTGGTTGGTTGGTTGGTTGTCTCCATGCCATGCGAGCGAGATACTGTTCAAGACGTCCACAAGGGGCCTAGTAAAATCTCATATGCGGCATCATCACACCGAAGCTTCGCGTCTTCTACTTCTCAAAGAAGCTTAACGTATCGCATCAGGCAACTCTCTTTCTTTTCTATTGCTGCACTACTTGAACGTTGTTCTTCTTCTATAATAGCACAGACTTGTTAGCCAATGCGACATGGCGAGAAAGAATTCGAGGCAAACGAAGAAGTCAGCTCGCCGGTGGAGCCATGACTTACCTTCCACTTATCCAGCTCATCCTGCTTCGTTTTGTACTGCTTCACAAGATCATCCAAAACCTTTTTCAATCCATCCTGGTTCGTTTTCAACGCAGGCACCACATCCTTGACCGTTCTCTCTACCAAAACTCCATTGATCAGTCGGAAACACTTGCGCTCTCCGGAAAGAGGCTCCAGAGTTTCCAAAACCAGCCTGTTTTGTATTTATTTAAAAATCAGTAAGCTACTTCCTCTGCAGGGTGAGCGAGATTGAAAAAATCGATGGGGAAATTGGCTCACTTGTGCTCTTCCGCCTCCTGCTCAATGTCCCCAATTTTCTGGGCTATTTGCTGCAGCGTATTCTTGTAGTTTGAGTATGTGCTCTGGAGGTCTGCCGTTTATGAGAGTTGAATCAGCATTGAGCGAAGCCCGAGGGCGGGATTCGGGATGCGAGGGGCACAAAGCTGAGAGTGAGAGTGAGTGAGGCTTTTGTTACCTTGCGGCTTCTTGCCGGGCGCCGCCTGCGCGGCTGTCTGAGCCGACATTTTCGCTCCAAGGTGATGATAGTCCTTTGACGGTACCAATCGTTCTCTGACGTCCTGCGTGAATAAGCCTTGATATGCAAGGGCGGTGCTGTGACGAGATGCGAGTTTGAGGTTTTGATAACTTGGGAAGAGCCCAGCCCACCCTAGACCCGGTCCAAAATCCAAACGACACGGTTGGCTGCATCCCGCCGACAGCCTCAGGACAGGACCCTCCAAAAAAAGTCTCCATTTCCCCATCTTCTTCCAGTTGCCAGCCTCGCCACGGGGACAGACCAGACCAGACCAGACCAGCTTTGCACAACAAGGAATCGACAAGAATGGTCTTATAGTCTGGGATCCCGCCAGCCCGGTTCAAATACCACAATGCACCCTCATTTGCATACCAAGAATGCGCTAGGTGTGTAATTAATTCGTTGGCAATCTAGCCATGCGTGTGTGTGCCCGCAGGCGAAACAGAATCATCGCGCAAGCTGACCCAGAACACCCCGACCGACAGCGTGCGAAGAAATCATCGCCGCCCTCGAGGACTGCCACAACAGGGGCTTCATGCACAAGGCAACAGGAGGCTGCAACGACATCAAGGAGCAGGTCAACAAGTGCCTACGAGTCGAGCGAAGCAAGTTGCAAGCGGAGAATCGTCAGGTGGCGAGGGCGAAGCGCGATAAGATCAAGGAGGAGCAGAAGGCGTTGGGTTTGTGAATATGCAACAAGACATTGCGTCTTTTCACACAAGGTCTTTGGCAACTGCGGTAGTTTGACATATTCCCCGCTTGCGACCGATTTAGTCAATGCGAATTGTCGTTGTATAACCACCGTGCTCGAGAAGAGGCAATTGATAGTTGGCGCAAGCTGGGACATCGAGCATGGGGCACATATGCAGAGGACCAGGATGAGGGCATACTTGTACAATATCACATGTAATGTGATCATGGCATTAGCATAATGGTTTTAAAAACAAATCTTTTATTCCAAAATTCACGTCTCCCTTGCTATATGCAAAGTAGCCCCCCTCCCTTCTTCCCTTTGTGGCGAATTACAACTTCTGCTGGTAGGCCTTGCCAAAGGTGAACAGGCCGAAGGCGGACAATACACTGAGAAGAACGGGCACAGGCTTTCTCAAGCGGATGGCTCGGGGGATCGCCGATCCTCCGAGGACAACTGAGGCCAACAGACTCAGTTCAACACCGTAGGGCTGACGGTTCTGGATACGGTAGCCGCCAAGTCCATCTATCATTTCGTTTCAAGTCAGTCCGGGATTTCCTGTCAAGGTCCAGATGCGAAAAGGCGGGCGACTTACAGAGAACGCCGACGGCAGTCCCGGCAATGATGGAGGGCATCGATCCCGTCTTTGCGTAGCCCATGATGCCGCCGCCGGCGGTGAGCGCGGCGAGCGCGTACGAGGAGGTATCGAGTCGAGGCTAGATGATGACGTCCTTGTCAGTTTCGCCCGACGCTGCGGCAAGCAAGGAACTGTACACGCACCATTGCGAGTGAAGATGTTTCGGAGCTTTCGAGGCTACAACTTGATCTATAGCTGTGGAGCACGGTCGCTCTTGGGCCAAACGGACGATTCGAGGTTGTGAGGAACGAAATGTGTTTTGATTACGAAAGGAAACGTTCTACATACTCGGACAAAGCTCCATCAAGCTGATGACATACATATTGTACATACACACATAGGTGGGGTCGACCGCCAAACTGCGCGAGCCAATCAGAGTAACTCCACCTCTTGGAGCTGTCGTGTCCAATCTCCAAAAAGCCTCCCAAACTATGCCCACTGGATACAGAAACCACCCCCCCCCAAATCAAGCAGGACAACCCGCCAAAAAGGTCCCATCCTCGCCGCCTTCCATCCCACACCGACCGAGCCTTGATACACGGTGTCATCCTCCAGCCATGGCTCCCAAGAAGAATGCCCGCGACCGCGCTACCACGCCGACTCCCGCCCTCGTAGCTCAGGAGGCCGCTCCTCCTGCGCCCCCGAAACCAGCCCAGACGTCGTCGACCTCCAAGGGCAGCCGCGCAAACTGGGATGAGGTCCTCCTGAACATTCACCAGCACTACATAAAGGAGACTCCCCAGCGGACCAAGCTAATCGACGTGTTCCTCTTCTTCCTCGTCGTGGTGGGCGGATTGCAATTCCTGTATTGCGTCCTAGCTGGCAACTATGTACGTTGTTTTTTTTTTTTTTTCCCCTCGTACTTCTGCGCCAAAAAATATAGACATACACCACCGGTGGTGACACGCTTGAACTAACAGCCGTGTCTTTGTTTTCTAGCCGTTCAATGCTTTTCTTTCCGGATTCTGCGCTACGGTCGGCCAATTCGTCTTGACGGGTTCGTTGACACCCTTGATTTGGGTTTCCGACAGTGGTGGAGCTTCTTGGTTAACATGTGGTTTTAGTGTCGCTGCGGATACAGACTACTGCTGCGAATAAGAGCGACTTCCCTGCCGTTTCGCCCGAAAGGTAGTGTTTTCTATTGCTTTTTTGCTTTCTCAAGAAAACATCTGGTGTCTGTTTTTGTACATTTCAGAAGGACACTTTACTAATGGGACACGTGTTGCAGAGCCTTTGCCGATTTTGTCGTGTGCAGCCTCATTCTACATTTCTTCTGCGTCAACTTTATCAACTGAGTGGTGGTGACGGGCCCAAAGCAGGTAGGAAGGAAATTGGGGCTTCACTGGGAGGGGGAATATCACAGAATAGAAAAAAAACAAAACAAAGATGGACACGTATGTATATTACGGAATCAGCAAGGTTCATGATAACAGTTGGCACAGGAAGTGATCTGGCAACGGCAGACCTCAATCCAATTTTACAAAAAAAAAAAAAAAAAAAACTCCAATGGGCCCAAAGGGCAGTTCAAATCGTGTAGCATGTTAAAATTCATAAATGTGGCCCGGTACTCACTCGCCCTCCTTGTTCTCCGGACTCGACCCAGCTTTGGGAGGCCCTCCGGCCTTTGGTGGCGGCGGTATCCCAGATCCCTTGCTTGAAGGGGCATTGTCCGCATCCCTGCTCTTCTTCTCTTGCTCTTTGAAGTAGTCATCCATGAAGTCGTTCTTCCCGCCGTGCTGCCTGTCCCTCTTCTTGGCGGCAGCAGATCGGGGCGGCGGAGGGGTTTTCGAATCAGAGGGGACCATCTGCGCCGGTATCAGATAGTCACCCGCCGTGGCTGGCGCAGAAGCTGCTGAAGCATCTGCAGGCACGGATGCAGCTTGCTCCGTCTTCTCCTTCACTACTCCGTCAAACATGGTCTCGCCGGGGCCATTGACGGGCTCGCTCAACGGGGCGGGCAAGCGGTGCAGCGCGCCGTAGCCCAAGACGCATCCCAAGGCTCCCTCGCCACCCCAGCCTCGACTGGGGTGTATCGTCACCTCTCTCGTCACGTTGTACTCGTTGTTGTACACGTACAGCCGCAACGGGCGACCGATATGGTCCTCGACCAGTTCACCCAACGCGCCCTCGCCTTGCAGTGAGCCCTCGGGGCTACCTAGGATGTAGTCGCTGTATGGCAGGAGGCCGCCTTGATCGGCCGGAGACTTGGCGGCAACGTCTAGAACGTGCCAGATATTTGCGGCGAGCGCGATCGGGGAATACTGGAGGGTGAGGCCGAGGGAGGCCGTGTCTGGGGGCACCGAAGCGTGCAGTTCTCTCGTCCGTTGGCCCTGTAGGTTACCGTGTCGTCAGCTTTCGTCGGGACCTGGAGGCAGAGCTGTTCGGTTCAACTTGTGGTCGGGTGATCTTGCGGGGGTGTACATACCTTTGCGTTCCAGAGACCGAGGGATACAGTGCCGCCTGCACAGTTGCGAACCTCTTGGGCGAAGAGTAAGGGATTGGCATCTTCCTAGATGAAATGCGGTCCGCCGAGCATGGGAATCGACATTAGACTTGAAAGAAGAAGAGGAGGAGGAGGAGGAGGAGGAGGAGGAGGAGGAAAGCTCTTGCGAAAGGGGAGTGGGAGAGTAATCGTACGATTGGGCGCCCGTTGATGCCGACGATGAAGTCGAACCAAGGCTCAGCCGCCAGCTCGAGGTTCGTGTTCCGCAGGACTTGGAAGCCATGCGAACCCTGCTCGTTTCGTCGCTGGGGCTGGTCGCCGTCCAGACGGGACATGAAGCGGTTGAGCGCGTTGAACATGGCTGCCGCGCTTCCAGTCACGTCATCCGAGTAGTTAGGGTTCCGGGGGGCTCAGTTGGTCTTGCGGATTCTCTTTGGTTTCAAAGGCAGGGAAATCTGCGTGCGCGGTCGGGAGTTGGCGGGCGAGAAGAACACAGCGTCCGGTCGTGTTGAAGCTGTCGCAAGCTGTCCAGTCCAAGTCCAGTCCAGCCCAGCCCCGCGGCAAGTGCGCTTAACTTAGCGCGGGGGATCGGTTGGGGTGGAGAATGTCTTAGGTAATCAAAAGTAGTATTGTTATGGACAAACTTACCACTTCAGCCAAAAAGTCAATGTCAGTGTGAGAAATGGCATAACTTTCAAGAATCCAGATCCAGGCCAGAAGCATGGGGAGCGTTCATGAGCCGCATGTTCCCACCGTATCAACCAGATATGCCCTAGAGCCAGCAGACAAGTTTCCGCTTACAGACGAATGCAAGCACTACGAGGGCAAACACCAAGTCCCGTGGGATATCCAGAAGTGAGCTCTGCCCAGCCCGCAACTGCATCATGCGGATCTTGGTCTGACTGTCTCGATAGATACTTTTCCCAGAGATACTCCATATTCTCATGGTACGATGAAGGCGTGTACATGACCGACGATGCGTGGTTCGGCGTCACTCCCGAACCAGTCGCAAGGTATGTTCTTTTCAAATCCCCCTGCGCTCAGGAATCACTCTACAGCCTCTACCGTGCTGACTACATGTCCAGCCAGATTGCCCGTGAGATGAGCACCATTGACTCCTCAAAGGACACCGTCATTGATGTCTTCGCCGGCGCAGGAGGCAACACCGTCGCCTTCGCCCTCAGCCAACGCTGGAAACGCATCATCGCCATTGAGCGCGACCCGTCAACATTGGCCTGCGCACAAAACAACGCAGAGGTGTACGGCGTGGACCCCTCTTTGATCACCTGGGTTCACGCAGATAGCTTCGACTACCTAGAGCTGTTACACAACCGGCCAGAGGAGCTCCATCCCGACTTGCGAATCGACATGTCCAAGACGGTCTTGTTCGCAAGCCCGCCGTGGGGAGGGCCGGGATACCGCACCGACGAGGTGTTTGACCTGAGCAATATGCAGCCGTATAATTTGGAAAAGCTGCATGCGGCCTACCGGAAAATGGACCACGTCTTGTTCTTACCGAGGACAAGTGATGTTCGGCATATCGCGAAGCTGGCGCCGGGTGATGACAGGAAGATCGACGTTGTGCAGTATTGTATGGAAGGGGCAAGTAAGGCTATGGCTGCGTATATCCCGGGGTGTCGTCCAGAGTTATGATGTGGTTGGATGGAGACGTTGACGGAAACAGCAGGTAATATCAATGTCTCGTCTTACTTCCACATGAAGTGGACAAGTGGAGGAGGGGGGGCGGCGTTGGAAAGCGAGCTTTTTTCTATATTTTACAATCAAGATGCCACAGAAAGTAGCAGAAAGCTTCTTATCGTTTTGTATATGTATGATTTCGGTCTGTTCTTCATCAATGACTATTGGCAGAGCGTTGACTCCCCAGAATGGTCTTCATTGTTACCGGCCGTACCCAGGCGGAGGGACGTTGACAATCATGAAGTGTGACTGCAGCTTTAAATCTTTATTCATGGCATGGTTTTACAAGCCGTCAAGACCTATCTTACAAAAAGGCCGAATTGAGAAGCCAACAACCAAACTATTTCTTGCCGACAACATCCCTCATCTCTATCCGGGGCTTTATTTCCGGATGGATCTTTTCGCGAGCCATGGTCTTTTGCTCAAACGCATAGGCAATCTCGATCAACGTCTCCTCGTCCCAAAATTTGCCGAGGAAGCTAAGGCCAAAGGGAGCGTTGGGCGCAGTTACATTCAGGACGCGAAACTGGTCCAGAATCACTGGCGTGTCATGAGGCAGCTTGCCCAGGGGAACCGAGATGAATGGGCTGCCGATTACGGCCGGGGTGCGAGGCATCACGGTCGTAGGTACAGCGATGGCGTCAAGGGTGAAATTCTGCAGGGCGCCGATGACTCCGCTGCGGCCACCATAATCCAACAATTTGGAAAGGGAGCGCGATATCTCGATGGGGTTGGTGACGTTCAGAGCCTCTTCCCATAACAGGGTGTCTCTTGCGGGATATTCCTCCTTTGGATGAGTGCGTGTGAACTTGACTACATCTTCTAAACTCCTCACGTTGGCCGGGTTGGTTCGTAACAGTTCCAAATAGTACCTGCCTAAATTCCCCCTCAAGTCCGCGTTCAAGCTTGCCAGATATGCGGGGCCATCGTTGTCCAGCAAGGCTTCACCGGGCATGTCGATGTCCGGGACGATGACTGCGCCAGCAGACTCGAGTGTCCTCAATGCGGCAGAAAATTCCTCATATATCAAGTTGTTTACTTGGGTACTCTGAGCCGACGTCCCGAACGGGTCTCGAAGAACGCCGATCCTCTTGCCACGCAGACCATCTTTCTTGCAAGCAGCAACGTAATTTGGGAGCTTGCCGTCCTCGAAAGGAAACTCAGTGGTAAACCTTTCCCTTGTATCCTTTGCATCCCGTCCCGCAATGGCTGCCAGCAAATAGGCAGCGTCCTTGACGGTTCTGGCCATGGGTCCCACGCTGTCCTGACGCTCGAAGAAAGGAATGACCATGTATCGGGAGGTGAGACCAACAGTTGGCTTGATGGCAACGACGTTGTTGACGTCGGCTGTCGTCCAGAGCGATCCATCGGATTCGGTGCCAAGGGAAGCCCATGCCAACCCAATGGACGAGGCCACGGCACTTCCTGAGGAAGATCCGCGGGGATCCTGCCCAAGAAAGTACGCACCCTTGGTCTGGCCACCATACGCCGACCAGCCGTTGGACGTGTTGAAGCTCCTCGTGGCTCCCCACTCCGACATGTTGGTCTTTCCAAGGATAATGGCACCCGCCTTGCGCAGTTTGGCAACAACGGTACTTTCTTCCTCGGGCACGGCGCCAACGAGTGCATAGGACCCCGCTGTCGTATTCATTTTGTCAAGAGTTGCCATGTTGTCCTCGATTAGCACCGGGATGCCGTGCAGGTGTCCCACTGTTTTCTTCTCCTCACGCTCAGCGTCCATCTTGGCGGCAATGGACAAGGCATCGGGATTTATCTCAGTAACGGGCCTCAAGTCGTTGGTCACCTCTTTGATCCGCTCGATGTAGACTCTTGTCAGGTCCACGCTGGTGAATAGGCCGAAGTCGAGTCCATAACGGAGTTCATCCAGCGTAGCATTTAGAAGAGATGGGAAGTTGTTGAGATCGAGGGGAACAACAGCAGCTTCGATGCCAAGGGCCAACAATGAGCATGCCACTGCCAAGGCGAATTTGAGGGCGGTCGAGATAATCATCATGGAGGAGCAATAATAATTAGTAATGCCTGTGATTGAAAAGCCGTTACTGCTGCGGTAGGAAGCGAGACCAACAAGTCAAGATTGCGATGACGGCAGGCTCATTTTATATACCGCCCTTGGAAGGGTCTGGTGAAGCTCGAATGTGTGGTTCGGGTAGTCAATGACTCTCGGATTTTTTTTTTTTTTAAAAAAAAACCCCCCCGAAAAAGACTCTAGAACGTTTCGTGCTCCATGCGGGCATGGATGATTGATACCGGCAGTGCAGCCCATCGACGGATCTCGAGGTCATCGGCCCAATCACCTTTGTTCGGCTGGGGATTCTCGTGACATGGAGCCGGCACACAGGAAATTTCGGCTCAAAAAAATCCGTCTCGTATCCGGGGGGGAGCCTCTGAATCCTAATTAGGTAGGCAGTATATGCCCTATAATATATAATATACAATAATCTAGCATGCTAGACATATGCCAACCATATGCCTGGAACTTTTCTAGAACGGAATTTTTCTGTAACCCCCACATGGAGCATGCATGAATCGCATTGAGTGGAATTACGGATTACAGGCGACCCGCTATAGGCCTAAAATGGAATAGCAGAGCAAGTCTTGGACAAAGCGTTGAAATAATGATTTTGAAAAAAATCATAAAATCATGCAGTAAGGGCTGTAGCGTGTAGGTAGGGTGGCACTTACTTTCGATCCCGCCACGATAATGTCTTGCTGAGCATCTCAAATCACATACTCAAAATCAGAAGCCTCTTGCCGCTTCGGCTTGCCAAGGCTATGGCAAAGGACAAGAAGAAGAGCTCCGAAGCCAAAAAGGCCAAAAAGGTATCTGCTAATCCTCACCTTGTCCCAGCTTCCATGCTTGCAAGTCCTTGCCAATTACCCCTCCGTGGAAATTAGATGCCCCCCTCACTCTTATGCCAACTTCGAGTCATTTTGCATCGCAGAAGCTCGCATCTCCAAGTCGCAACGACTTGTCTCACTGACTTCGAAAGATAGGCAGAAAAGGCAAGCAGGCAAGCAAGCAAGGGGGAGAAAAAGGCCAAGAACAAGGCTGCCAGGGTCCAAGGCAGTGATGCCGAGGATGTTGACCTGGACGAGGTTCTCGAGGAGTACCGCCGGCAGCAGGAGCAGTTCCTCAAGATTACAGAAACTGTCTGTGACGTTCCACCGAGGCCTAGAGCTGCTTCCACCTTGATGGCTTCGCCCACAGACACCAACAATCTGCTCTTGTTCGGCGGAGAATACTTCAACGGCTCCTTGGCGCAGTTCTACAATGACTTGCACATCTACAACATTAGTCGTGACGAGTGGCGCTGCGTAACGTCCCCCAATGCTCCTTTGCCTCGATCTGGACACGCCTGGACCCGTGCCTCGAACCCGAACTACCTGTATCTCTTTGGCGGCGAATTCTCTTCCCCGAAACAGGGCACTTTTCATCATTACTCGGATTTCTGGCGACTTGAGCCCGCGACGAGAGAATGGACCAAGATTGAAGCCAAGGGCAAGGGCAAGGACAAGAGTCCCCCGGCGAGGAGTGGTCACCGCATGACATACTGGAAGCAGTACATCATCTTGTTTGGTGGATTCCAAGACACGTCGAACCAGACCAAGTACTTGGCTGACTTGTGGATTTTCGACACTGTCAACTTTGCATGGCACTGCCCGACCTTGCCGCAGGCCCAGCTCAAGCCAGATGCCCGGTCCTCTTTCACGCTACTGCCTTGTGATCAAGGCGCCGTACTCTACGGAGGCTACTCCAGAGTCAAGGCTACTGTTGCCCTGAAGAAGAAGGCAGCAAAGGGGTCCGCCGGCCAGGGACAAAAGAACGTCCTGATGCCCAAAGTCCACGATGACTGCTTTTTCTTGAGAATGGCTCTACCAGCCGCTGATGCTGGGCCCGACACGACCCCGACAGTCCGGTGGGAGAGGCGCAAGAAGCCTGCCAACGCGCCGAACCCCTCTCGTGCCGGCGCAACCATGACCTGGCACAAGGGCCGGGGCATCCTTTTTGGCGGTGTGCATGACGTTGAACAGGACGAGGAAGGCATGGACAGCGAGTTCTTCAACCAGCTTTTTGCGTGGAACATTGAACGCAATAGATTCATGCCCCTGGGTCTGCGAAAACCGCGTCAGCAGAAGAAGGCGACCCCTGATCAACAACGTCTTGGGCGCCGTGCTCGAGCACAGGCGAATGAAGACGAGCTTCTCCGACAGCTGGCCGCCCTGGAGACGGGTGCGTCCCTGGATGACGCCGATGGAATGGAGATTGAGAAGAAGGCAGCACAAGAGCCGGAAGAAGATGATGGCAAGCCAACCCGAGATATGCCCGTAAACATGGAACCTCCTCACGTCCGGTTCAACGCTCAATTGGCAGTTCAGGACGACGTTCTCTACATCTACGGAGGAACCTTTGAGAAGGGAGACAGGGAATTCACATTTGATGATTTGTACGCCATTGATCTGGACAAGCTGAACGGGTGCAAGGAGATATTCAGCCGGCCAGTGGAGAATTGGATTGTAAGTTTTTTTGTTGGCTCTTTTTACTGTGTCCCAGCCCACATCGTGACCTACTACTAACTGGTGACCAGGAGTCCGAGGATGAAGAAGAGGACGATGACGACGAGGACGATGAGGAGGGGGACTACCAAGAGGATGAAGAGGATGAAGACCAGGAGGATGGGGCTGAACAGCTCCAGACGCCAAGCAAGCGCAAGAAGCAGCGGCAGGAGGAATCATCGGAAGCCTCGTCCGAAGCATCATCCACATCGATGGAGGATGATGACACCGTAACGACAGCCACGTCTGTTGACGATGGTCTTCCGCACCCAAGGGTACGCTGGTTTTTCTTTTTCTCTTTCTGTTTCTGTTTCCTTGCGTCACTGAGTGGCTTGCATTCCTTTGTCCCCTCCCCGGTGTCCCAAACGCAGAATACCACACCCATAAATCTCGTCTCCTCTCAGAGCCCACTAACAAGCCGATGCAGCCATTCGAATCGCGTCGCGAGTTCTTCGTCCGCACATCAACCGAATGGCAAGAGATCCTCATGACCAGTCTCCGCTGGAAGAACATCCAGCCCGAGACGCTGGCCGTCAAAGAGATCAAAGCCAAGGCCTTTGAGCTCAGTGAGGAGAAGTGGTGGGACAGCAGGGAGGAGGTCACAGCATTGGAAGAGGAGCAGGAGGCGGCTGGTATCCAGGAAGTGGTCAGTCTTGCGGAGAGGGGAGACGCCGGGGCCGCGGGTGGTGCGAGGAGGAGATGAGACTCGCATTTGTCGTTGGATTCACAGAAGCATGTCCTGATTTCTACTAAAAGCCCATCGAATCGGCTGCCCATCGGCACCAAGCCCAAGTGCAGCGTTCGTCCAACATCCATTCATTCCACAACTCCTCCTACCAGCGCCCGTGTCAAACCTCTTTAACTCCGTGCCTCCTCAATAAGATGCAAACAAAAAAGACTCGAGTCGCCAACTTCGACATGGTGGTCGAATTCGCAACTACCATCTAGACAATTTTTGTCCCAAACCTCCCTTCCCACCACCTCGTTCCCTCTCGTCTCCGGCACCACCGCAGGTATGCTGCGGTCGGTCAAGCAGGCTGCTTCGCCATGGGAGGATACATCTTGCCCTCCCTCTCGACCCGAGGCTCACACGTGCATCTGTCGTCGGCGGCGATGCCGTCCATGACCATGGCGATGTGGCTGCCGCAGCCCCACCACGTTGCCTTTTCTGATCAAGGTGTCAGTCCAGTCCAGTCTGGCCGATCGTAAGGAGGGGTGGACTGGGTTTTTTCACGTACTGCACTTGTCGCAGGATGCTTTTCTACACATGTTGGGTATGTGGATGCAGAGGGATTGGAATATTCGATGAGGCTTTTGAGAAAGTCGAGTTGGGGTGGGGGGGTGGGTGCTTCGGCGGCAAAGGTCGGCCAGTCAGTCCACTTTATTTGTGTGCCCGTGTCTTTTGCCACGTTGGCTGTGGCGGTGGAAATGCTCATGGTGAATTTTGGGGGGTTTTCAGATCACCGCGTATGGTTTGATTAGAGGGCTTTTTTTTGATTCTTTTTATGAATTGCTACAATTCATCTTACCAAGGAGACACGTGTTGCATTATGGAGTACAATATACTCAACTGGTCACCAATTTCACGGCCGCCCCTAATATGCTAAATACCCAAAAAGAGCCATGATGCTAACATATTCCTGCCCATGTCATTCATTATCCAAGAAGCAAGTTCCGCGGCACACCCACACGTGAGATGAGCCCCCTTCCTGAGTCATTCGGCGACGCCATTGCTCTCGGGCTCCTTCTGCTTTGCAGACATCTCACTCTCGGCAATGGCCCGAACCAAGTTGATGGCGAGCTCACGGCCCTGCAGGACCGATTCGTCTGATGCGTCGCAGGGGACGTGGAAGAAGCAGGCTTTCTTGGGGCGATTTGATCGCAGCAAGTGCGATAGGCTGCAGTAATAGATCCAGTCACATAGGAAGCGGCCGGGGTTTTCTGAGATGCGCAAGTCCATGTCTTTCTGTTCGGACAGAGGGGGGGGAGGAGGGGAAATCACATCCAAGAAATGTGTCAGCAACGTTTCAACCGACAGGCGGACCCGAAGGAAAGCGGCTTCGTTCTTACAGAGCTGTACGCCTGCCACCGCTTATGCACGTCATCAATGTCCAGGTCCGATATAATCTCATCCGGCAGGCCATGCCAGATCCAATCCGGATCATCAGGTCTCCCGTCTGTGCCTTCCTCGGGCAGTTCCAAGTCGACGTCTACATTTCTGTAGCCTCGACGATGGGCCCGACGCTCAATCTGGTAATACGTTCGGGGACCCGTCATGCCAATGTGGATGACGACATCGACCTTGTACCCTTGATATGTGTCCCAGAATGAGGGAACAGCTTCACGCACAAGCTGGTAGTTTACTCGCAGGGGCTCGGGATGCACGAGAATGCGGACAGGCGGCGGATCGACTTTTTCTCGGGCGTCGGGGTCCTTTGCCCGGAGCGGCGGTAGATGCGACGGTAGGCCTTTGGCGATTTCCCACGATGGGTTGACGGGCCATTGGGGCCGAAAGGGCTTGTTGCGCAGTTAGCATCATGGATGCTGCATGTGGCCATGAATTTGACATACCAGGAAGCCAGTCACGAGCACCACAAACTCTTGCGGGTCGTTGATCTGGGAGCCCATGATGGCGGTACTCAACAAGCTGGTTGATAGGAGCGGTCGATATAATAGTGCATGAACCTTATCTCGGCGCTTGTCGGTACTTGGTCGCCGAGAACAAGGGCCAACCAACCGTTGTGTTGGGTTGGGTCGGGTTGGTTGGGTTGGGTCGGTTCCGGTCCGGTTTGTCGGGTTCTTGGATGGAGGGGAGGGTTCAAGGACCGACCACCGCACTCGTGAAATTTTTGACGAAGGGGCGCATGCCATCGGCTCGGCTGCCGAACGCTATCATTTCCGCTGTACGTCCGTAAGCGGGTCGGCAACCCACTTTTTAAGGCCCCAACGTAACTTTTTTTTTGCAATCTACATATGTAAATGACTCTGCTGTGGTCAGTAGCGCGTCCAACTTACCGATGGCCTCATCATTCATCCGGACAAGGTGAGGCGGTTCAGAATCGCCACACCCACGGCCACAACCAGCCGTCCTTGGCTGCTATACACACCCAACCCGAGCAAAGAATCCATCTGTAAGGCGTAAGGCTTTCCTGCACCACTTGCTTGATCAGCAAAAGTGCGGAATCGAGGAACAGTATACATTAATTAGTACGTGTACCGCAATATATACAGAACAGCGGAGACCTCATCTCATCTTTCCATAGCCTTAATGTCATCAATAGCCTTGTCAAACGCTTTGATGATTGGCCCGTAGAGAATCTCTGGATCCTTTGGTGTCCCGATGAAAAGCCCGTCTCTGCAAGGGAACAAGATACTCCGCAACTCTCTGCAAAGTGGTTTGAAGTGGTCGAACTTTGGTTGCGGAAACTCCGCCAAGATATACTCAAATCCATCAACGTACATAAACCCTCGCAATCTCACGGTAGCTGCCAGTATACCAGTTCGTCAACAGACTTGGTGTAGGCTGTTCCTTCTGGTTGCGCAAAAATTCCCAATCACGTCGACCACACAACCAAAGAAGCACATAGAAGAACGACTCCAGATCATGCCGGTAGGTGTGAGAGATCCCTTGTAGGACCTCAATTGCCATGAACTCCATGTTTCCAGTGCGACAGCGCGCCCCGCTGCGCCCGCTGCCTAGCTCCTCAGCAAGGTCCAGGTCGATCAACATGCCCACGTAGCTAGTTGCTTTGCGGTCGGTTATGATGATGTTATTCTCGGAAATGTCCCGGTGCAGGATGTTGCCTTTGAGGTACAAGGACTTGTGTGCCTTGATAGCGTCGCGGAGCGCCTCCAGGAGCTCCGATTTCTTGTCATACAAAAAGTCGACGAAGTGCTTGGAAGACCTCGGAAGGAGTAAGGTTTCGTGAATGTCAGGCCGGATCGCATCTTATTGATGCTGGTTATGCGACGATGCCCAATTAACTCAGCAATGTCCTCAACCCCTCTCTAATGGGCTAATCTGAGAAGGTCTGCCTCTGGCTTCCGCTTCTCGGACGTCCATGAAAACTTGGCGATATAACTCCAATCCTCCGAATCCTGAGGTCTCGTGAGATAACAAGATGTCCCGTGGCAGACAATTGCCCGTTGGCTGGTGAAAGGCTGCGACTCCAATTCCAGTCTCTTCCTACCTGAAGACCCGTCCTCGCCATCCCGCTCCGTCAATGTGTCCAAGCCCCAGTGTTGCCTATCACGTGACACGCCCAACGCCGTACAGGGTAAGTAAGACATCACAACGCCTCAAAAAAGAAAAAGCTAACCCCAAAAGGAAGTCCCGCCCCATCGTCGCGACTCGTGACAAAAGTACGAAAACCTTCGCGGAGCTACCACGCGGAGACACCGTCACCGAACAACGCAAGCGCCGCCGATGCAGTGAGAATGAATGGAGTACTTCGCCATGGCCGGCTTCACTCTAAGCAACTGACAATCTCTCACCGAGACAATAACACGTCCGTTCCCTAATAAAACATCGCGATTCCAACTTCCAAACAATGCGTTCACAACCAGACTACTCTCAGCCACCGCAGCAGGCTTCCTTTTCCGGATTCCTGTTTGACATGGACGGCACAATTATTGATTCAACGACGGCCATCGTGAAGCACTGGCACACGTGAGTTTCTTATGCTATACTTTATCAAGCAGTTTGGGGTGGTGCTTCCTAGGAAAATGGGGGGAAGCTGGTTAACAAGGAATGAGCAATGGCAGAACAGGCAAAGAACTCGGCCTTGATCCCGAGGAGATTCTGAAAACGTCCCATGGGAGAAGGAGCATTGACGTTTTCAAGATTATCGCTCCTCACAAGGCGAATTGGGAATGTATGTCCTCCAGCCACTTTGCTCTACATGCTCGAGAAGACTGAGCACGTTCTACACCACGGCGAGTGTTTTAACACTAGTCACAGATGTCCGGCAAGTCGAGGGACAGCTGCCCATCCTCTACGGCGACGACGCCGTCGAGATTCCCGGCGCAAGAACCCTCATCGACGCGCTGATTGCGCGCTGCACGCCCTGGGCCATCGTCACGTCCGGCACAGAGCCGCTCGTCTCGGGATGGCTGAAGCGCCTCTCGCTGGCCATCCCAGAGCACCTCGTGACGGCTGAGTCCGTCGAGAACGGCAAGCCGGACCCGGCTTGCTACCGGGTGGGATTGGGCAAACTCGGCCTGCAAGATCGCGCAGGGGAGGTGCTGGTGCTGGAGGACGCGCCGGCGGGCATCGAGGCCGGCAAAGCCGCCGGCTGCAAGGTCATTGGGCTGGTCACCAGCCATACCATGGAGCAGGTGGTTGCCGCAGGCCCGGACTGGGTCGTCAGGGACTTGGAGTCTGTCCGGGTCGTCGGCGAACAAGGTGGGAAAGTAACGATTGAGATATCCAACGCGTCGCAGCTGTAGGCAGGCAGCAAGATGTGGCTATCTAAAAAGAAGGAGAAAGGGGGCGCTCGTCCAAAGGACGCATCATGATATGAAGTCATCTAGAGAGAAGGGGGGAAATGATACAAATCTCTCCAAGGGCACGTGTAATTTCGAAGCATATAGAGGGAGAAACACCATTGATAAGAAAAAAAAGGGAAGCGAGCATTGCTCGGAGGTTTTCACCAACAAAGAACCAGAGCCCATGGATACACCTCTCCTTCCAACTAGTCAGGAACCGCATTCCACGCACGACAGATAATCTTACACAAAGATTCCCTTAGTCAGGGGCGAGGGGGGGCGGCTCACAATCCCCCATTGTTAACCGGTAAAGTGTGAGGTGTGAGGGGGCATCATCATATTGACAAATTGACAAGGAAATTCCCACAAAAAGGTCTCAGATTCCAGATGCCCAGTCAAACAAAAGCCATCACACCAATCGGCACGAAACGTCATGTTTCTCCTTTTCCACATGCATCCCTTGTTCCTTGTTCCTGACTCAGATTTCAGATCGATCGCTTCGGATGCACAAATTCGTCTTTTGTTCCCGTCTCACGAGCCCAAAGTCGTCTGGAAATCCGAGGGAAAGGAAAACCCCCATTTCCATCAGGTGTGCGCGTGGCATTCAATTTTTTTTTTTTTGATGTCGTCCATTGTACGCGAGAGTTAATTCGTACAAAGATCCACAAAATTGTGAGCCTTCACCATGTCCCGTGTTCGTACGACGTCGCCCTCGGCTGTGATGCGAGAAAACACGCGTTTGATTCAATGAGACAAATCTTTTCCGTTGCCCAAGTCTTGGGCTTGTCTGAGCTCTGAGCCCACATGACGACATTCTCATTTGCTTTTTTTCGGCTCCTTTGATCTTTTGACCCGGCCAACTGAATCATCTACGCCAGCCGAACCCGCGTCGTATCCCGGCGGCCATCCCATCTCCATCTTCAACAGGGAGCCCGCCCCCCTTCGTTCGGCCCAGATAATCTCGGAATCGAGACCCCTTTGCTGCAACGTTCATTTTGTCGCGCGCTGCTCGCTTCACGTATGTGTGAGACGGGGCGTTGGGCAGGTCGACGCGTCGGGCCAGAAAGCCTGGACCGCGAGATGAATATTCTTGGGGGTTTTGACGATTTCTGTCCGTTATGGACGCGTCTGCGCCCCCGCGTATGCCCATCTTTGGATGTTTGTCAAAGTCTGTTTGCCTGTTCTTTGGTCCTGCTGCCGTGCGCTGCGCTGCGCAATGCCATCACCTGACGCCGGGTGTCTTTTCATGCACGCTGTGCCGATGCTACGCATATTCTGCGTGGCTACGGATTACTGCCCCCCTTACGACGATGCTTGACCGTGTTCAACAAATCAAGTCAATTCCGTAGGCGGTGACTCTGAGTAGTAAGAATGCTGTGCTGCCTTTTTTTTTTGACTTTTCCGGGACAGCAAGGCGTAGCGAAGCGATTTCCGCTTCCTGACCTCAAGTGCTTGTGTGACTGAACTCCCCGTAGCCGTGGAGCGCTCGCACAAAGAACATCTTGGCTCGATTGAACATGTCTCGGTTCGGACGAAGGTCGGTCCATCAACGGCGCGTTGGTGCTGGTGTGATGTGATCCCCAGACAAGAAAGATGGTCAGGGCCAGATGACGCAACCAGCCAATTGTTTTTTTTTTTGGGGGGGGGCGGGGAGGGGGGGGGCGTTCTTAATCCGGAAGCGAAGACCCAGAAGAGCGTTGGGAAGAAGAGGCGCCAATTGTGGTTTTTTTTTTTTTTCGTCTTTCTTTTTTCTTCTTGGTTTTTTTTATGAATCCATCGCATGATGATACATGTATGTGCCTTGCCTCCCACACGCACACCCCTCTCGCGCATCGCACATGGACGAATCAGACCGAGTAAGCGGAGCAGCAAATTAGCTAGCTGCATGCGTCTGTGAAGCTTTGGCTCTCTGCCACTTGTTGAGAAGATGATACCGGCGAGGCCCGGGCATTGCACCGGGGAATCATAACAAAGCAAGACTCATCACGAGATTCACGACGCCTTCTCCGGATTCTGCGGCACAGGAACCCCGCCGAGTAGAATCACGCTGCATGCTGCTGCATGCTGCTGCATGCTGTACGTTGCATGGTAAGCATTAATCATCAAGGGGCTCTCCACAAACCGAGGCTAGTTTCCATCACACACGTGGCCGCCCGGGCCCAGCCCACATCGGTGCAAGCCCCTGCATGTCCCCCTCCAGTGCGAGCGCCAGCAGCAGGTTCGAGGCCCTCACCTCAGTCCTGGGCCACCCCCACAGTGAGTTCTCCCCAGAGCTATAACTTGACTGAGTATATCATCTTCTGATTCTGATTAGTCAGACTGCACCATGCAGAGTAGTTTACCTTGTTAGCAGCCGGGAAATCATATTAAGAACCACAAGGCTGTGATAATAACGCAGGCAATAAGGGATCCCTCTTTCTTTTTTTTAAAACCCTGCATCTCCGCCATGGTGCCCATGGTGCCCATGCCCATGGCTTGCGGTGGCAGCGAAAATCTTCGGCCCCTCTCGCCGCCAGCAAATTTCACCAGATTCACCCGTCGCAATGAGAGGCAAAGCGTCACAGCAAAACACACACCTCTTCTCACATCATTGCGTCACCGGTCAGTTATGGCTGCTGCGTTGAGTTGACACTTTTGGTCATCTTGAGCCCGCCGTGTACGTACATCATGGGCACGCACGGACGCCCGCCCGCCCATTTTCCGTGCTGTGCGATTCACTCACAAGACGACCGCGCATCCCGGAAGTGACCTGGGGCAGTTGGGTCGTAATAATGCAAACAAGAGCCCTGGTTTTACCACCCCATGTCCCAGAAACTCAATCTAGCAAAAGATCTGATAGGAGCGCTTCATGCAAAAAAATTGTGGCGCTGGCTGATTTCGGGACCCTGTTGAAATTAAACTTTTTTTATTTTTGGTCCATTCTGTTTGCGCTTGTCGTGCGCGCTCTGGTTTCCTGAACACGGGGGAGGGGAGCATGTGGTTCCGACGGCACCCGCCCTCAGGCAACAAAATAAAACTCAAAATAAGAACAAGAAGAAAAAAATCGTGAACACCCTCAGGCTCGCATCATGCTGCCACAAGACAATGGCAGAAGAAGAGACATGACCCGTCCTGTGCTGTCTCAACGTCGCAGTAAGCGCGAATTTAGCCAGTTGCAAAAGCCGACACACCCTGTGCCTGTTCATTCAACGTCGTACCAACAATAATAGCACGTGTGAAAGGTATATGACAGCGTGGATCGACAACTACGGAGTAATTACATATGTAGTAAAATGCTAGTACTGGCTATATTGCACTCGGCATCATCCGTAGAGGTGGCTACAAGTCCCAAGGTCTGAGCCAGACATCTGAGACAGCCAGAGGAGGACCATGCTCAAGGCTGTTGAAGTCGGAGAGATGGCGTTGTGACACCCAGAATGCTGGATTGATCGACGTCGGTTAAGCCTCAACAGGCTGGACATGAGCTAGCTGCCGAGATGTAGCGTGCATTTTATTCACCCCCTCCCCGCGCTAGGCCAGGTCCATCACAATTGCCCTATCCTGCAGCTTCCTCTATCATGTATGTTGTCATGTTCTTTGTTGTCGCAGATCGAGGTATCCATCAACTCAGCATCGAACCCACTTGAGCGAGAAGCCGTCCGTTGGCGCGGTTGGGGCACTGGTCTGTACCAACAAAACATGGCTGGTGTCATAATAGCCTCCCCATGTGTGATAACTCGTTTGAACGAATCTGCCCTATATAGCAGGCTTAATCGAGTTTCGTAGTCTTATGTGTGCTACATCTGGAATTCAGCCCGCCTCGTCTTAACCAAACGAGACGTTACTCAATGGGATATTACGGCACGGTCGAGAAGGAGGAGTCTCACCTCAGCCGTAGCCTGATGCGATTTCATCTCTCGAAATCTACTACCTTCTCTGGCTCGATGGCGAGTTGTCCAATGCCCAAAGAGGCGGGCCGCGCGTGCAATCAAGCACTCGTTCAGCGGGCAGGGATGAGGGCCAGGTGCTTGTGTCGGGAACGGGGCTGCTGAAGCGTGTGGTGTGGTGTGGCAGCGCAGGGTGTGGTGTCGAGTTGTCCTCCCGACGATGGATGGATGTCAGACGCAGAGGAGGAGGCATACATACATTGTATGTATTCCGTACGGGGTGATACAGACTGCATCCTCCTTCTGGAGCGTTGCACCGAGTGTCAGCCAATCAAACGCTATCATTAGCGAAAGCTGTCGAGATGGCCGGGGTGCCGGGCGCCATGACTCTCTCGAGGTTCCAAAAGGCGTTTGGCCGTCCCGATGTCTGGACCGTCTGGACCCAGTCAAAGGCAACTCAATCCGCCGTTCATCAAGATGTTTTTGGGTGGTGGCTTGGTGGTGGCTTGGTGGTGGCTTGGTGGTGGCCGCCTCGAAGAACCAGGACGTATGCGACAACAGGGTTAGACTCACATGCGTGCCCCCAGCTCCGGCGACCGAACCGAATGAGGAACTCGCCCGCTGCGTTGGGCAAAAGCTTCGGGAGATTTAGCCGGTTGGACTCGACGGCAGGTGGAAGAGGCAATAATTTTAACCAATTTTTTTTTTATAGAAAAAGGGTTGTCTCAGTTGTCCTGGAGTTGGTTGGGCGGCACGGGCTGGCTCGCTTGGCGGGGCACACTAATCCATCATTGTATGGCCGCCCCCATCGAGTTGGGTGGGTTTCGTCTGAAAATAAATTTGTCATCGTCGCCGTCATAAACTGAACCTTCAGAGGGCTCATAGCGATGGCCCGCCCACCGTTTACTTGCTTTATCAGTCTACTCGGTCCTCCGTGCTTGACCCAACATGCTTGAAGACTCCATCTGTGCCGAACTCCACCAACGGGCCGAGTACATAATAATAGCACCACCGACGTCCCGATCGCCGCCGCACTGAACTTGGGCCAGCGTGATTGGGCGAGGAACTTCCCGAGGTTAAACGCGTGCATGGCATCAATGTCTTTGGGTTTGTGGAGAAGAACAGAAAAGCGTTCAGACAAGTCTCAGTGACACAAGACACTGGACAGGCACTGGCAGCGTTGCATACAAGTTTTGAAGCAACATCTTTCGCTGCTGTTCAAGACGGGCAGCATGTTGACCACGCAGGTTTGAGATGCGGCAAGACGTTAGAGGTTTGGTTAGTGCTCTGTACACAGCCAAGTTAGACGTCAGGAGGGTTATTGTGATTTAGTTCGAGGCAGAGAGATGATGAAATTCAGCAACATGACCTCTGATTTGAGCAAATTGATTGCAATCGGTACATAATTCCATGTCAACTTTAGTATGGGGGGCGGCGGGGGGCTTGCATTAACTCCTCCACAGGCAAAGCTCCAGATGTCGCCCTCTTAATACCCTGCTTACTTGCTCCTGGGATCGTTGGAAAGTAGCCAGACTGGGGTCATCACCGTTCGCCAAGGACGCTAGATCAAAAGGGGGAAAGAAAAAAACCCATGCCAGACTACGGAGAAAAGTAACTTTTCAATAAAAAGGACTGATACAGGAGCAGAGAGACTGAGAGGTAAAGAACAATAGAAGAGAGATGGAACCAGTGAGTGCGGGGCCATATGCAGTTTTTTCTTTTCTTTTATTCTCTTTTCTTTTCTTGTATTTTGCTTTTAGCGAAGCCCCCATACGGATAGAATACAAGCAGCACACGGCCAGGTGGCTGGGCTGACAATACTTTTGCTGGACAGGAAAGAGAGCCAACAACAACATCCAAGCTAACAGCACTAACAGCAGGCGACACTGTAGGTAAACCGTGCACGGAGTCGAGGGCCAGTCAAGCTCTTCAAGGTACACACCACGTCCGCTGACCTACACATGTATAAAACTATGTACATGTACGGATCACGGTGGGAGGTGCGCCGTGCTGAATGTGATACTGCACCATCAGTACCACGCGAGCTGCAGGGAAGCGGACTTTTAGCCAAGAATCTCAAAGTGTTCGAATGCTGTCTCGACAAGCCAAGAACCCACCGAAAAGTGTAGTGCCTTTTCTTCCAACCAGGTCCGCGTTCTGTACGGATTGTCAGCAACTCATCGATTGAGCAATCGTGCTTTGTTGGGTGTACTCCGTATTGGCACATTGAAAAGTGCGTCTTGACTCTTTATGCTCCACTCCGTCGCATCCAAACGTTGTCCTTGGCTGCTGTGCCCCATTCACGAGGACTGCAGAATAAACCGCCCGACATTCTGGAAAGCACTGCTTCATCAACGCAGTCAGAGTCCGCTGCAGCAACGGTCGCAACAGGCAACTGACACCGGTCACCTGGCCGTCGAGAGGGTGAGTGACAGAATCTGACAGAATCTGACAGCCTTGCGGTGGAGGAAAACATGTTACCGCGACATCCATCCTCAGCCCGCCTTGGTAGTGCTTGGCGTCAGTGACACCCCTCTAGCAGCAACTTCCCTTTGCGCATCTCACCTTGAACCTCGACCCATCGGTGCCTCCCTGGGTTGCCCTTCTGTAGTGAGTGCGAGCCGGTGTGCGCAGGTAGGCCCGTAATAAAGGTACGCTCGTAAAGGTAAGCAAGCAAATGGTAAATGAAAAGGCAGGGAAAGAAAGTCAACATGGCATGCGTAAACACCATGGTACGACGACGACATGGTGCTCGAGTGCGCCGTGTAAGAAGAGAGTCAAGAGAGTCAAAACTCGTCGCTTGCGCGGCCAGGCGACAAGCTCACGCCACTATTCTCAGCTTTGTGTTGAAAGCAGGACAAACCAGCGGCTTACTCCGTAGTTGAAGCTGATCCATGCACGGTTGAAGAACCACCAATCTGCTCAACATGAATATCGCTCCGTACTTGGGAGTATCTGGCACGCGGGATGCAGGTTCTCGCGTCCGCGCTGGACCGTGACCATGCGATCCCCTACAGACAACGCTGACCGCCCGCCCCACGTCGATGGCAAGGGGCTCTAGTTCGTACATGTACTCCGTAGACTCACCCATCTGCCATCTGCCATCTGCCATCTGCCATCTGCCAACTGCTTGCTGTCAGCCTTTGAAGCTTGTTCAACGCGCGCCCCCAGGTCCAAGACGTCCAAGACCCACCCCAGTCCTCCTTGACGAGGGAGTTTGCCAGGGATGCCTTCTCAGTGGCCAGAGCTGACGCCGCCGCCGCCGCCGCCGCCGTGCTCCGCCAGGCCGCTACCCATACAACCTTGGCCCACCGGGTCATGAACTTCCACACCCTCCACCTTCCACCCTCCACCCTCCACCCGCGGGTTAGTGGGCCGTATGCAGGCCGTCGGTCGGGAGGCAAGCTCTGGCACTCGACACGAACACGTCTGGTCTGGTGTCTGGTCTGGTTGGTGTCTGGTCTGGTTGGTGTCTGGTCTGGCGTCTGGTCTGTTGTCTGAGGTGAAGCCCCCCAGCTCCGACTACGAGGCGCACCAAGGCCAGGCGCGCACCACCACCGAGCACCCACGCGCCAGCGGGAAGGAGACGGAGACAAGGAAGGAGGAAGGGGTGTCGCAGTGTCGCGGTGTCGCGGAGTCGGTGTCTCGGTGTCTTAGCGAGGGGCCATTGTCTGGTTTGCACCTTCCCAACCCCTGTCCTGCGCAAGAGGCCTGCTCGCTCGCCCGCTTCCCAGTCCACCTGCAGTCCACCGTCCCGAGTCCGCAACCAAACAAGGCCGCCCTCTCCAACACCAAGGGCAGAGATAACGACATCTACCCTGCCAACCTGGCCTGGCATGGCTTTACCGATCACGCCGCCAGTGCATGTACAATGTATGTATGCACACTGCCCTCCGGAGGTGCCGCAACAGCTTGTCGCTCTGGGCTCTCGATGCCATGTCTCAGTGCCCTCGATGATGCCCGTCAACCGTTGCAGGGATCGAAGCTCGTCTCCCGTCACCCTGGCCGGTTGCGCATTGCTCTCCACACACGCCTTCTCACTGTCCACGATGGCAAGGGCCTGCCCGGGCCAGCGCCGGGACAGACAGACAGACGTGCTCTCAGACGCCAATATACAGACTCGTCCTGCCCTTCCTTCATCTACCCTCCATGCCCCTCGTCAGGTTTCCACTCCCTCGTGAACGCTTCTTCCTCGTCAAGAATCTTCTACTCCCTTGGTCAACATCGTCACTGAAGAGGGATCATAGACAACTCACTGCTCATTGTCTCATACGTCTGCACCCTTTTCGATAGTCTACCTCGACATTCTCAATCTTCGCCTACCCTTGGGATACACGACTACTTGTTAACAAGGACGACGTCCACGCTCTCACCTTCCTGTAACATATATATCTTCGGAACCTAGTGCCAGCATATATACTCACTCTTTCCTCCAACAAGGTCCTGGATAGTCAAAGCAAACTTACAAGGCGCCCTCTTTCGTCTCTTCACTAGTCGCCGGCTCACCTCACTACTGGCCTTCACTTGTCGTATTTTGGACACAACCTGCTTGCTGCCTGCTTGCTGCCTGCTTGCTGCCTGCTTGCTGCCTGCTTGCTTGTCCACTTGCAAGCCAATCCCATACATCATGGGGCCTTTCAGCCAATCTCAATGGCCCTCTTGGGCTTTCTCGAACATGTCGGATCAGTTCTCAAATTACTCTCAGGCCTCCAATTACCCCGGATATCTTGCCGATTCTCTGGAAGCGTACCAAACCCACCACAACCGTCTCGTCCAACACCAACATATGTCGAGAACTACCGAATCGAAACCCCGACTTTCAAAAGAGGAGGTGGAAATCTTGGAAGCAGAGTTTCAAAAAAACTACAAGCCCAGCAGTACTACCAAGAAGGCTCTTGCTGAATCAATGAGGGTAGACAATGCTCGAATCAATGTACGTGACTTATCCGTATCTCTACATGCACCCCCGTCTTCTACCATGCTAATCCGTCGTTACTAGAACTGGTTTCAGAACAGACGGGCTCGTGAGAAGAAGGAAAACAATATCAAAGAATATGAGGCCAAGCAGCGACTAGAGAAAGAGCGAGCCGACTCTGGCGATGTCTCCCAACCAGAGAAGAGTCGCCAACGCGATCTTGTCGCCTCGAGTGCTCCATTTCCCCAACTTGCTGCCATCTCAAAGCAATATTCTGAGGCTTCTGAATCGCCATCCGAGCAGTCTCTTCCTGACCAAATCAGTGACGCTGGCCAGAGTAGCTACTCGGAGTCAGATTCCCCCTTTCCCCTCCCCATCCAACAGGAGGATGATCACATGGCCAAAGCCGAAGACGAAAACTCTTGCGCTCTTTCTGATGAGATGGACGACTATCTCTCCATGCAGGAAAGCTCAATACTCAATGACAATAGCAATACAGCCAATCGTCAGTTCTTTGCCGAATTTTCCGGCTTTACTGGACCAGAGAGTATCCAGCAGAGTGTGGAAAACTACGACAATGACATTGATGTGAACATTAGCACCAGCTCTTCACCTTTGGCTGATGAATACGACCTTCCATCGCCTGATTGCATTGATATTGCCGCTCGTCGAAATCGGCGTCCTGCTCCACTATCAATTGGCGGTGGTCGTAGCAACTCCTACACTGCTCTAGCTAATGACAATGCCAGGAAAGGGGATCAGGCGACTTCCATGCGCAGGGTCTCCTCCAGTACAAGCTCCGGGCGTGTAACGAAATCTGTTGCAACTCCTCGAAGCCCTTTCTTCGATAAAAATGCGGCCAGCCTTCTTCTACGGCGTCCTTCGCCTCGTGCGACTGGTCATCATGGATCCGCCGCCCCCCCTACCCCCGACACACCCGTCGCTTTACAACCGCAAGAGCCTATGGGTGCTCCGGCTCTTTACACGCTCAATGGAAAATATACATCTCCCGATGTTATCATCTCGGACCCTACATTGCGCACCCCTCCCACCACCCCCGGGTTCTCCGACGGCTTGTTCCATCTCGGATCTGGGTATGAGATGTCTATCTCAGAGGAAGCATTGATTGCTCCTGGCTTGGGCAGACTGCATGCAGGCATGGGCATGGGCATGGTTGGTAATGCTGCTGCATTTACCAGCTTCAACCAATGCTCATCTCAACATGTGGTGCCAATGTATCCAGCTCAATTGAGCCAGTCCTATTTTGGTTTCGTTGGCAGTGACGGCAACTCGGACTACAGCTGGTCAGATCTGTCACCGTCTACTGCGTCAACATCGTCAAACACTCAACACCAATATATGAGCTTCAATTGACACAGATGCCTTAATGTCGACACCAGACCACGACGATGTTGTACTCGTATTCACTTCAACTTTTTGATGTCTCATAGGGAGGCTTTTTCATGTATAAAATTCGCCCAAAGAGCACGCAAACACACACGGATGCCACAGTCTGGACCTCTGTGCGGTCTTGTCCATGTCCAACGGCGCTCTAAATAAGGTTGCATTGGGGGAAGGGGGGTTAGTCCCGCAGCAGCAAGCGCCAGTGATGCAAAGTACATCACGGGGGAAACTTGGTTTTGGCGGTTTTGATGATTTTTTTTAAAAATCACTGTAAATGATTGGCGCTTTGGCATATTAATGGGACAAGGCTAATACCCATGGGAAGAGCACATATCATGCTTATATATGTTGGGGCTTTTGTGGAGGTCTTGAGTATGAGTCGTTTCTTTGCATGAAAAAATTGGGAGGTTGTGTGTCTAGCCCTTTCTATTTTCTTTTCCAATCAAATTGGCAAGCATTATTCAATGTAAATTCTGGAGCATTGTGGGAAGCTCACTTGAAGTCAAAGAACAAGTGCTTTCTGTCATTTCGCCTTAATTCTTGCATAAACCATGAGCCTGTACGGAGTCACACTGGCCCCTCTTGCGTTCGTTCCCTGAATGAGGTGAAGGTGGTGTTCTCGTTGGCTTCTCGTTGACGATGGCGGGTGGGGCGGCGATGGATGTCTGGCATCGGGTAATACAAATAAAGTTTGCAGAGTTTTGTTCGCATTGATGATGGTATGGCTGAAGGGTAGCATTCGGCTGATATATTTCAAAACTACGAAGGGGAGGGAGGGCTCGGATGCAGCCGAGATGGACGGAGGAATGAGTTTCTGGTAGGGTGGTGGGAGGGTGGTGCATTATTATAAGTTACCGGACAGGATTCGATTCCATGTATCGTTGTCTCTACCTTGTAATCCGTAGTCTTGCGATGGTGTGCGTGTCTGGGGTGGAACTGGCATCCAGTTTGATGCATGAGAAGATGTTCGAATTGGGTATGCAACAACGCTCATGACAAAGGTTGTGGTGGCTTTGATGAGACCGTGATGCGGGCGATTTTTTTTGAGAGGAAATCGAAAGTCGGACCCACAATCCCCCGGACTCCCAAGGGCCGGCCCGACGTCATCAGCGTGCCTAGTCAATCAACGCGTCGCTCGCTGGGCCCAGGGCAAGTGAGCGTCGGAGGGGGCGTCGGCCCACCCAGCAAGGAAATACAAACGACAACTTTGTATTTTTTCTGCATCGACTTGTCTATAGCATACACGGTTCGCCGGGTCGTTGGCTTTCTCTACTCGAGTCTCCTCTTCCTACAAGCTGCCCTTTGATTGCGATGCCGCTCAACGAATGAGTCTTCATACCCACCAATGTCCTCTCCCACTGCACTCGGCGCCGACGCGTCGCGTCCACGGTCTGGCATCTTGACGCCAAGTTCGGATGGCAGCTTGAACCGTCGGAGAGGCAGTATTTCGCCGGGCCAACGCACCAGGAAAAGGGCAGATGCGGCTGCCATGGATTACTTGCTCAATGCATCCATTACTGTCAAGGTTTGGGACCGTCCCGGTAGTCTGTGCTCGCGCGCGTGGCGGCCGACTGGAAATAAGCCCAGTTTACTAAATTGTGATAGCCTCATCCTCCCAACATCCAGGCACAGCCTCGCTCTCTGTCGCCGCTCATGCTTCTTCCGAGAGAGCATCTTTCCCTCTCCAGTCTTGACTTCTCCTCTCCGACCAGTGGCTTCCCCCAGACCCGTTTCGTGGAGTCTCATATCAAAATACTGGACCTCGAATCGCGGCTCGGTTCAGCTCCCACGGTTGTTATAGCGAGGAGTGACTCCAAAGATACCACATTTGCTCTCGAGAGGCAAGAAAATGGCCTCTACGTCATGTGTAGACTGGGCTCCTGGGTTAATTTGGGGGATTTGGCGAGGTATGCAACGGCTCTTTGTCGTTGTCGCCTTGCCCCGCGAAGGCAAGATCGACTCGAACCGGACTCGGGGACGCCATTGCCGACACCGCACCTACATGGGGAGCAAAAGAAGAAACGGGCGGCTATCGAAGCTATTCAAAACCTCGTGAGAAAGAAGTCCAAGTCTCAGCCAACGCTGGAGGTGGACATCAACAGACAAGAAAGCGATGGGCCAGCTGCGGATTCCCAACCGTCACAGCTTCCGACGCCAGAGATCAGGTCGGACGAAGTCACTGCTGCTGAGCACCAGGAAAATGTTGAGACTGTGTCAGCCACAAATAATCTGGAGAATGCGCCACCTGCCGAATCCCAACAAACAGCAGAGACGATATTCAATACTATACGAACTCACTACTTCGAGGCTTTGTATAGGTCCATGGTAGGCAATCTCCATCATAATAGGCAACCATTTGTTAACACAACTAATCTTGTTCTGTCAGGGCTCATTGGCATATTTCGCCAAGGGACCGCTGTCTCGGGCGCGATCAGCATTTCACTTGGATCTCGAGTCTAACCTTGAGATGGAAGATTTGGTCGACTTTCTGAAAAGTCTCATCCTAACTACTGTGCAGATTGACAAGAAATATCGCGAGACTATCCCTGAGGTCATTGGTAAGATGAAAGCTTTTGTCGATTCCTCTGACGAAGGCGGTAAGAAAAAACGCAAGCCCAGAAAAATGAAGCTGGGCAAAGACTCCTTGTATCCTCTGGAGGATGAAAGCATTCGCGGATGGTGGAACACAAACAAGCCAGAACCTACTGGCCATGATATGAACATTTCCCCGTCCCAACTCAAGTCTCACGTTTCCATGCTTCGTACGAGGGAGACACAGTTGCAGATGATCTTGATCCTTGAGATTCTGGCGCTGGAGCCTCTCAGCAACGCATGCGAGGCAGCGGGATCGAACCTGCCGACTTTGCCAGGCGCAGAGTCTCAGCTTCCTGAGCCAAGTATGGCACCTCCTGCGAAAAAGCGGAACAAGCACAATTTGCCAGTGTTGGTGGACGTGCATGCTGATCGTCTCACCATTTGGCAGTCTACAGCTTCTGACGAGCAGCTCATGATGAGTGATTCGCAGCCCGCTCAAGCTTCTGCTGACGGCCAAGTACAGCAAAAGGCCTCGTCTGAGCCACTGAAGGACTTCTGCGTTGACGTTATTGTTCCCTTGTATGTGCAATTCCCAATTCCACAATCTTCAGCACACCCGTTAGGGGCCGAGTCTCGACTAACAACTCTTCGTCAGCTTCTCTGCACGCTTGCCCGGGCTATGCGATGCCATCAACAGAAAACTTGGTGGCCCTGTGATCGTCTCACCCGTTCAGTCAAGGTCGTTGAGGCGGTCATCTAGCAAGCGAGAACAGAAACCTGGTGCTGCCACGAAGCGACCTGCCCCGCCCAGCAACAGACGGACGCTGCAGCGTGCGTTGTCGACAGAGCAAATGCACCGCCGCAGCGTCTCCAGAGGGCCTAGTAATGCAATCGCTCTCATGAGATCTGCGACATCAACCAGCTTGTCAGGAGTAAAGCGGGAAGGCAGCGAACCTCTATCCTTGAAGGACCTTCCCAGGGGAGAATCGCTCTTGGCTCGTTCACGGCAATCATCTTTATCACGTAGCAACAGCACAAGCAACTTGGAGGACATGAAGGCGAACAAGAAGGCACTTGTGAAGGCCGAGTTGAAAGACGCCATTTCGGCACTCAGAAAGCCAAATCGCGAAGTGGTTGGCAAAGCTATGGCAGAAGCAGACGAACGCCGGGCGACAGCAGGCCATTCAGCTTTCAAGAGTAAGTTTTCTCAAACTACCTGTTCAACACACTTTCCCATCCAAGTGACCTATACTGACGCATGTAACAGGAGGAAAAAGGATGGCTAGAAGCTCACTAGCTTCTTCGATACAGGTCCAGGCCACGCCGGCGAACAAACGCTTTCAAGACGTTCTAGCAATCGAGCCTGGGTCAGATGCGGGAAAGCCCCTGAACAGCACTGAGGAATTGATTCCCCCTTCAAGCGTAGGGCACATGGTCCCGTCCACGGGACACAGACGTGGCCACCGAGACGCCTTGGCAGATAGCGTCTCGCCAGCCATGGATTTGGTTGGCGGGACGCCGGCCAGACCGTCCACGCAGCACAGTTTCATCAGACGCATGGCTCATGACGAGCCTGCCATGCCACCTTCGTCTCCGCCTGTCGGCAACAAGGCGGCTAGTATCGACGACTTTGCACCATCTCGAAGCACAGCTACTGCATCAATGCGTGCCCGACCTACTTGTTCTGATGGAGCTCAAGGGGTCATGGCGACACCTGTCAAGAGAACTGTATCAAGACTGGAATTGATCCAGACTCCCGTGTCGGCTCACGATCCCAGTCAGTTGAACAAGGTGTCAATTTATGATAAGCTGGGGTGGGACGATGATTTTGATGATATTTGATTTGATGAATTCGTTGCAGCGTCGCATTGTTTTGGCGTTTTTTTTTGGTTTTTTTTTTTTTCATTTTGATGATTTCAGCCATGGTCACGGATTGGACACAACAAAACTCGGGTTATCATGGAGCGGAACAAGGCACGTTGCATTGCGTCATCCGGAGTTGACCGGGCTTGTATTTTGCATTGAGGCACACGGGCTTGCGTGGCTATCAGGCCGCTTCATGAGAGGGAATAGATTACACGGACAATGGCGAAACCACTTACTTCCATGTATGTATGCATAAGCACAGCATTAGCCATTATGGCATGAAATGGTGTGTTTTTTTTTTCAACTCTTTTTTTTTTTTTTTATTCTTCCAAAATTGGGAAATTGCCGCGTCATGATTCACGCAGCAGCAGGTTCCACTATTGTAGTAGGCAAGTCGCATATGTCGACGTGTTCCTGAGAACCTAGATCGACAACGCGGACAGCCTCGACGCCGACGATGCCCTCTCGCAAGGCCAGGAACTGCAGCTCGACGACGTGACATGCCCCTGGGGCGAGGGGCCCAACGCGCGTGTCGGCACTAAGACAGACGACCTCTGTAACATCGGTCACGGAGCTCTTCTGCAGAGCGTGCAAGACGTTCATGTCGGCGACTGCATCGGCCAGCTCCTTCTCGCCGCGGCGCCGCGAAGCCGTGGATGGTGGCCGGACGGGTCTCGCGTCGTTGCGACGTCGCTTGGGTACCGCCACGAGGGCGAGTTTTCGGGGCGGACGCGCCGTTTGCTCGGGGGAGCGGTTGACGACGCATACGGTCCACGAGAATACGTCGCCGGGATGGACGGGGCCCGATGGCCCGATAAAGGACATGGTGATGCCGAGATCAGGAACGGCGGCGGCGGCCTCGGCGCGTGCGGCGGATGACTCTAGGCTCGGGAGCGCATCGGGTCGTAGGACAGAAGGTGATTTGAGTGGCGTGACGGCAGTGTTGCTGCCGATGGAAAGCTGCGAGGGCTTGTGAGCTCGCTGCATGCCCGTCGCTTCGGCCATGTTGTTGAAACTTGGGTTCACGGGGGTGGAGAAGTCGAGGGCGGTTTCCCAGCTCATTGTGAGGCGGGGCGTGCACACTCCGGGGATGACTTGGGCGGTGGCGGCGATGGACACGTCGAGGCTGCCCGTGAAGCTCCTTGGGGACTTTTCATGCTGATGGGGCTTGATGTGGTAGAGGAAGGTGATGTGGTCGTGGGATACACAGCTCATGGGCAGCTTCATCTGGGCGTCCGGGCCCTCGTCGTCGTTTAGACTCCGCACGGTGCCATGGCCGGTGGAGAGCGTGATGTCGTCGAGGAGCATCTCGCATTCCGCGTGGGGGGTGAAGTCGACTTCCAGCATGGCAATCAGCGTGGCCTGGGGGGGGACAGACTGCGGACGCGAGAGTCGCACGCGTGTGTGAATGACGGGGTACACTGGGATTCTGAGTTGCGGCAGCGCGCGAAGATGCGCCACCAGGTCTTGCTGCCTGCTGACGGGGGCGACTCTTGACACGCGCAGCGCAGATAGTCTTGGCTTGACGCCGTTGAGGGCGGGATCCGAGGAGAAGGTCTCGAGGAGATTGAAGCTGGACGGCACGCCGCTCTGGAGATAGCCCGTGCCGCCGGCGCTGATTTCGCCCATGACTTGTGGCTTGAGGCTGGCCGACGCTGAGACGACCACGGCCGGGTGCTGGAGTCTCATCCGTGGCCGACATAGGAACATGGATACTTTCCACATGGCGTATACGTTTTGAGACGAGGAGCCGTCTTCCGAGTCGCTCTCCTCTTCTTGGTCCACCATGACCAAGGGGTCAGCCACGTCCTCGACGTGGCCTTTGAAGATGGTCTCGACGGCTGGCTGTGAATCCCGATCTGCAGATTTGGTGTTGACGATCTGGCCCTCCACGGAAATGACCAGTCGTTTCATTTGTGCTTGAAGGGCGCTCTCTTCTGACCGGGGCATCCTCAGAATGAGGAGCACCTCGACTGTCTCATCTAGTAATACGTACCGGGTCAGCAGTGAGGCACATGGCATGCCAAATGCGACATGGGATTGAGAAATATGTGGGCGTGATGATGAATGTAAAGCCAAGCCAAGCCTACCAAAGAAGAGGGAATCCCGCTGTTGTATCGATTCCAGTACGGACTTGCCAGCTTCCACATCTCTGAAAGCTTGTTCGAGATCCATGTTTGTAGTTGCGGGTATCGCGTACGTGAGGTACGACTGCTTGACGAAATCGTAGCTGGGGTCATGGGCCGCGTCCGCCCCTTCGAGTGCGCAATCTGCGTCTGCCATGTTGGTGAGAGGGGTGAGAGAAGATGAAATGAAGACGAGATGATGTTTTATGTCTTCCTAGTCAATCATTGTGTGCATCTGGTTTCTTTTCTCTCACCAGGGCCATGGTAGTAGTTAGTTGTCTTGGCTCATCTTCATTCTAACAACGGACGACTCACTCACTCCCGGTTACAGACACGAGGGGCCCCACCTCTCTGCGCAAGGCTCCATCCCATTGGCCCGTGATTCAGATAATTCGCGATTTGCATTCGACATTTCCTCGACCCACCCCATCTCTCTCTGCCCAACCTCGTCGACCCTTTTCTTCAGCCAACTTCTGGCCTCGTCAACGACATTTCATCAGAACTGCGCTACTCAGGCGGTTGAAAAGAAACATCTTCATTCTGGCTGCATCATCTCTTTATAATTCCTACTTGAGCTCATCACATTTGCGACGGACTGCATGATGAACGGATACGGCGGCGGCCAAGCCGCTTCGGCGTGGCAGGAGCACCACACTCCTGATGGCCGGGCTTACTATTATAATAGCGCGACCAAAGCGACGCAGTGGACAAAGCCGGAGGAACTCATGTCTGGCGCAGAAGTAAGCATTTGTTTTCGCGGCGATATCCGTGAATTGGAAGCTCAAAGCTGATTGACATGTTTAGCGTGCTCTGTCCGATCAACCGTGGAAGGAGTATACTGCCGAGGGAGGGCGAAAGTATTGGTACAATACCGAGACGAAGCAGAGCTCATGGGAGATGCCAGATGTCTACAGGAAGGCTCTTGGACAAGGAGGTGGTGGCCAAGGACATGGCCACGCGCAAAATGGTGGCCATTCCCACAACTCCTACGACCATCCTCGAGAATATCGCGACTCGCGTCACGACTCTCGTCGAGGAGGGTATGAAACCGAAGAAAAACCTCAGGTCTTCATTCCCGCCACGAACGACGAACCGGAATTCGCTTCTCCCGAAGAAGCCGAGGCTGCCTTCATGAAGCTGCTCAAGCGCAGCGGAGTGCAGCCCGACTGGACTTGGGAGCAGGCTATGCGAGCGACGATCAGAGATGCCCAGTATCGATCGATTCGAGACCCAAAAGGCAGAAGAGATGCCTTCGAGAAATACTGTCAGGATGTCATCGTGCAGGACAAGGAGCGCGCCGAAGAACGCATGAGCAAGCTTCGCGCTGACTTTGAAACCATGCTCAAGCGTCATCCTGAGATTGTTCATTACACGCGATGGAAGACTGCTCGACCGATGATTGAAGGCGAAACCATCTTTCGATACACGAACGATGAAGACGAACGACGGCAGCTCTTTGAGGAGTACGTCGTGGGGCTAAAGAAGGCCCACAAGGAACATCAAATCAGGTCGCGCCGCAATGCGCTCGATGCCCTCAAGGAATTACTGCCAAAACTCAGCATCAAGGCCTACACGCGATGGAGCGAGGCCCAGCATATCATTTCTTCGGCCTTCCAGAACGACGAGACATACCAGGCCCTTACCAAATACGACACCCTAATCACCTTCCAGGATCATATCAAGGCCCTCGAGCGCGCACTCAATGAGCAAAAGCAGCACGAGAAGAAGATGAAGTATCGTCGAGAACGCAAAGCGCGAGACGCGTTCAAGTCACTCCTGTCCGAGCTTCGCAAAGATGGCAAGATCAAGCCAGGTGTGACATGGAGCACCATTCATCCACTAATAGAGCAAGACGAGCGGTATACGAATATGCTAGGTCACGATGGTTCCACGCCTCAGGAACTCTTCTGGGATGTGGTGGAGGAGGAGGAGCGTTCCCTCCGAGTGCCGAGAAACGACGTCTTGGATGTTCTTGAAGTGAGTCTTTTCTTCGCATAGTACTTCGGGTCAAAGGAGAGTAACTAACCGAATAATTCAACGCGTAAAGGATAAACGGTTTGAGCTTACGCCAACGAGCGATCTCCAAGAATTCCTCGCTGTTATGAAGGATGATCGACGCACTGCTAACATTGATATTGACATTCTACAACTGATCTTCGAGAGGGTAAGCCTCATCTGCCCCTTTTACACGATTAAACGTGGACTTTCAGATGAGCCAAGCTAACTCCTCCTGCTTTCCAAAGCTTCGTGAAAAGCGGGCTGCGAAGCGAGACGATGACAAGCAGACCGATCGTCAACAACGGCGCGCCGTTGAGGATCTCCGAGCATATCTCAAACGTGCCGAACCTCCCCTTGTGTCGGGAGACACTTATGAAAAGGTACGACCTCGCCTCCTGAAATCAGAAGAATTCCAGGCAGTCAGCTCTGAAGACCTGCGACGAGGCGCTTTTGATAAGCACATGAGACGGCTTCGCGAAAAGGAAGAGGATGATGCCGATCGCGGCCACAAACGAGGAAGTCGGCTCTCTGTTGAGCGTGACGCCTCCCGTCGTGAGGGAGACCGATCTAGAGGTGAGAAATCTCAACGTAGTGGACGTCCTGCTAGGCGCAGTCGCAGCCCCGAACAGGATCCGTACGAAGCCGACCGGCGCAAAGCCATTGCCGAAAGGGAGCGAAACCACCGCAAGTCGACCATGGCAGAGAACTTGCTCTCCAGTGACCGAGGTGGTCGATTGTCTCCACCGCCGCCTCGACGTGAGAGGGACCGTGACCGTGAGCGCGAAAGAGAGCGCGAACGTGATCGTGATCGTGACACTGTGAGAGACCGGGACCGGGAGCGAGACCGTGAGCGAGACCGTGAGCACGACCGGCCACCACGCCCACGACGGGACGATGATAGCCACTACGACCGTGAGCGCAGGGACCGGGAGGATGAACGGGAGCGGCTGTACCGCCGCCGGATTGATCGAGGTTCGTATGATGAGCTCCCCTATGGAGATGAGCGACCATCAGGTTCACGACGTCGGCGACAAGATGACGAAGATGAGACATCTCGAAGAGATTCAAGAGACTCCAAGGTAAGAGCCAATTCTCCCCTCTTCTACTCGCCTTTTCCCGAACCCTCGCTAATACACCTACACAGAGAGTCAAGAGAGAGCGATCTCGCGAACGGTCACCTCCGCGTGAAGCACGCCCTCGTGTCAAAACCCCGCCAGTCTCGTCCAAGGAAGCCATCAGAAGTGGAAGTGAGGAGGGAGAAATCGAAGAATAAGCCCCACCATCTGCAAATTAACCCCCTGGTCAATCTAGTTCTTACTTACCAGCAGTTCTAGCCTCCATGGGAGATGTACATCCCCCCCTTTTTTTTAACCCCTTGCCTCTATCCTCCCAATGTTATTTTGCACTCAAAAGGTGTGTTGGGTTCTTCTTCGAGAGAGTTCTGACTTTGCTAGTGGACGTGAAGAGGAGTTGTAGTGCGTGTTCATCTTGTACCATGTTGTTGTAGCACATATAAGAACTTCAAATTAGGAGGAGAATATGTAGTGCTATTACGTCTGACTTGATTAATATCTTGACGCATGCCTGTGTGAGAGATGATTCGCGTACTTGATTTGAGAAGTGTTTGATGAATGGAACCTTGTATTCAAAAATAAATAACGTGCAAGATATATAAGTGAGTTTTCCGGAAATGCTTCCCGCGAGGAGTAGGAAGTTGACGACAGTCATCCTGCTTGTTCCGTTGTCCCTCAATCTGCGAAAATCATGTTGGCCCGTGAGACAAACACAATCAATTCATGGCAGCCCTCCTCGCCAAAGTCAAAAAGAATTGACAAGTGAGAAGTTGGCATTCATTGATGCTCAAGACATGATCAAACACTCTTGCAACAAACACACAAGGCAGCTATTCATAAACTAATGACAAATGCTGCACGGACTGTTCATTTCGCAGGACCAGACGACAGGGGATAGACCGTCGTCACCTAGGTTAATCATCCGGTTCATCGTCCTCGCTGGCGCTGCTCTCTTGCAGCGGTGCATCTACGCCACGCCCGTGACTACGCTTCCTCTTGGGAGCAGTCTTTTTTTGAACGCCTTCAACGCCGTCAGATGCTGTGTGGTGAGGATGAAACTTTTTCTTGTTGTAACTGCCCTTTTCAGGAGCTCTTTTCGGGGGTCTCTTCCAAGAAGAACTAGAAAGTGTGGTGTTAGCCTCGTACTATTCAATCTTGTGATATTGCAGAGCAAATGTGGGTCAAAGGAGAAGGGGACTTGGGGCCTAGGTAGAGGCTAAACTTACGTAGTTGCCTCCCAATTTTTGTTCTTGATCGAGCTGAGATCCCTGCTTGTTGATACGGGGGCGGTAGTTGATGGGATCACGACGGAAAGTGACATCCAAGTTCTTCAAAAAGGCGTTGCAACCGGTGAGAAGAGACTCGGGTCGGTTAGCGTGGGCATTGATGCCGGGCTTGCCGTCAAAAACAATAACACGATCGGCAAGGTAGGTAGCCATGATGAAGTCGTGCTCGACGATAAAGGCCGTCTTCTTGGAGTGCATGATGAAACGCTTGATGACACGAGAAGCAATGATACGCTGCTCTGAGTCGAGGTACGCAGACGGCTCGTCGATCAGATATATATCGGCGGGCATACCGAGAGCGAGAACAATGGCAACACGCTGCAATTCACCACCGGACAGGTTCTTGACTTCCTGGTCAATAAAGTCGTCGAGCTTGAGAGGCTTGACGACATCAGTCTGAAACTGAGGATTGAGGAATGCCTGCTTGATCTTCTTGAAAAAGAGCTGACGAACAGTACCGTCGAACTTGGGGGTGATGGTCTGGGGCTTCATGCTGATGCGCATATCGGGGACGGATGCCTTGCTGTCAGGCTTGAGAGCACCAGCCAGGAGACGACAGAAGGTAGTCTTTCCGGTACCGTTCTCTCCCATCATAACAATGATCTCGGAGTCTGTGAATTCTCCGGCGTCGATACGGAGTCTGAAGTTACCCAACTCTTTCTCCATCTTGGGGTATTGGAAAGCGCGAGACTTGTCGATGGTGTAGTCATCAGTAGTCTCAGCAATGCGGAAGGTGAGAGACTCTTCACGGAAACGTAAGTTCTCGGTAGGGATGTGACCGTCGAGAAAGATGTTGATACCTTCTCGAACAGAGTATGGTAGGGTCACGACACCATAGACGGCGGGCTTGCCGTAAAGAACGCAAACATAGTCAGAAAGATAGTCAAGGACGGACAGATCGTGTTCGACGACAATGACGTAGTCGTCATCACGAAGGAGAGATCGAATGATCTGAGCAGCACTCAGACGCTGTTTGACATCAAGATAGGACGAGGGCTCGTCGAACATGTACACATCGGCGTTCTGAACGCAGACGGTACCAATGGCAAATCGCTGGAGTTCACCACCAGACAAGAGGGTGATGTCACGATCCATGATGTGATTGAGCTCGAGAACATCGGCTACTTCCTTCATGTTGCTGTTGAGAGATGCTCTGCTAGAAATGAGAGCCTTGACGCTTTTCTCAGGGCCACGAACGGCCTTGGGAATCTGGTCGACATACTGGGGTTTGACGACAGCTTTGAGGTCATCTTCCAAAAGCTTGGTAAAGTAGTCTACGAGTAAACCGTTAGCTTTCGGTATGCGTAGCATCAACGGCTTGTGGGAGGGACGATGGCACTCACTCTGCAGCTCGGATCCACGGAAGTGCTTGATAACATCCTCCCAGTCGGGGGGGTTGTCGTGACGGCCCAAGTTGGGCTTCAATTTGCCGCTGAGAATCTTCAAGGCAGTACTCTTTCCAATACCGTTGGTTCCGACAAGACCAAGAACCTGACCAGGTCGGGGCATGGGGAGACGATGAAGCTTGAAGCTGTTCGGGCCATAACGATGGGTGACCTGGTTCTCGAGATTTGTGGGCAAGTTGATGATGGTGATGGCATCGAACGGGCATTTCTTCGGGCAGATACCACAACCGATGCAAAGACCTTCTGAGATGAAAGCAAGACGGGAATCGGGAGCGACTTCAATGCAAAGCTTTCCACTGCGCACAACAGGGCATGACTTCTTGCATTCTTGTCGACACTTGCGAGGACGACACTGGATGGAGGGGCGATCTGTCAGTATTATGGCGGGGTACGCGGGGGTAAGAGTAGAAAATTTGACTGGGTTGGACCAACTTTGTCGCTGTTAACAATGGCAATACTGTAAACAGTGGGAATTAGTTGAAATTCGTTGGGGACATGAATGATCAGGCATTCCTAGAGTTTGCGCATACCGAGTGAGCTTGTCAGACATGATGAAGGCCGTGTAAAATGACGGTTGGTGGAAGAGTCTAGGGTAATCGTAGTGAATCGAAGGCGTGCGTGGGAAAAAAACTTGTGGAGGGGTAGTGGTGGACTGAAAACTCAGGGACACTAAGCAGGCGAAGGTGTGAATATTCGAGAAATCGCCTCGCGCGTGCGAAGAAACCAGGCACGCAGTGCTGGGCTACGACAGTGTTGAGAGAAAGCGGAGGAGTAAACAAAACGGAGATGGAATAGTAAGAGGTTGTAGGCGGTGGTGCACACGAGCGAGTTGGTGTGTGGTCATCAATTTTTCTCGTCCTGTGAATCGTCCGTCTGGCGGGGCAGGGCCTGGCATGGCGGGGATGAGCTGGCCACGGCCGAGGGAGCGTCGTGACTGACTGGTACTCTGTCTGGTCAAAACAGTGGAGGGGTACTTGTAGGTACAAATGTTCCATCAATAATACGAGGCCTTTTTTCTGGTCTTTCTTCCTTCCGAACTCTGGAGAACTATGAAAAATAATCCCAATACCAACATTCATTATACAAGCACCGAGAAACATAACCGGGTTGCCAAACATGCAAGGATATCCTCTAAATTATCAGGGAAAGCGGAGCTTTGCCTGCGTTTTGCGTTATAGCAAGGCGAAGGCAAGAGGGTAAAGCGAAGCTTCCTGCTTTCCCTTTATTAAAATAAGGCTATCCTATAAAGATATCTCTTCTGATTAGTTAGACGCGAAATACTCTTCGGTGACTAGTTAAGAATTTTTTTCCTACCTCTAATCAGTCAAATCGTCAAATCGGTCAAATCGGTCAAATCATTAAATCGTTAAATCGGTCAAAAAGTCAGTCAAAAAGTCGGTCAGTTAGTCAAATCGTTGAATCAGTCAAATCGTCGGTTAGATTAGGAAAAAACGGAAGCGGATAATAGTTAGCCCGGGCGGATACCGAAGCTTTCCCTGCGCCTATGATGCCGATAAATTCGGGCAGCCATAAGGGTCTTGTTCAACTGCTCTCTGCGCAACACGTAAACATGCAGTAGTGATTTTTCAATCATGCAGTAGTAACTAGGCCTAAAACGGAAGAGATACCTCTGCCCGCAAATTTATAAGAGGAGTGACATCTTGTAATTCATGTATTCTATAATATTTTATTTAAAGTGGGGCATCAGAGGTGTTAACAATAAAGCGTGAAAAAAGTGAGTTAAGAGTGGATCACCATATGGCGTCGGATTTTACCTGGTAGGAGGCAGATAGAAATAGATTAGAGTAGAGCTAGAGGAGAGCCTAGAGCTAGGCTTAAGGCATAAGATAGAGGTAACTCTGCTAATAGGGATAAGTCTAGCGTAAGCTAGTAATAAATAACTATAATAGGTAACTACAATAGCGGCGCTAGCCCGCCGTAGAGCTGGCGCCGGACTATATAGAGTTGTAAGGGGGTTTTTTATCCTCTAGAAGGTTTTTGTCAAGGCTTCTGGGCCGAATATGATGAACAGGGTGATGGTATGATCAAGGTAGCAGCTATAGAGCTAGAAGGTAGGTGTATGTGCTTGAAGGTTTTAATCTCTAGCCTCCCACATTCTATATATGCGACCTTCGCCTAAATACCCCCTCTGCGTGCACGTGACTAGCTCGCGGTAACCTCGTAGCTAGGGCGCTGTGAGCTATGACTAGGCCCTACTATATATAATGCCATCGCCTTTATAGCCTCTGTCGCTCTATTGCCTCTATAACCCTGATATGGTTCCCCCTCTCCTTTACGATCGCCCTCGATCGTGACTAGCTGCCCAGTCGGTGACTTGTCAAGGCTTCTGGGCCGAATATGATGAACAGGGTGATAGTATGATCAAGGTAGTAGCTATAGAGCTAGAAGGTAGGTGTATATGCTTAAAGGTTTTAATCTCTAGCCTCCTATATTCTATATATATAACCTTTGCCTAAATACCCCCTCTATATATATATAACTAGCTTATAGTAACCTTATAGCTAGGGCGCTATAAGCTATAACTAGGCCCTACTATATATAATACTATTACCTTTATAGCCTCTATTACTCTATTACCTCTATAACCCTAATATAGTTCCCCCTCTCCTTTATAATTACCCTTAATTATAACTAGCTACCTAGTTAGTATAAACTTACTATCTTAATTTTCTATATAAATATAAATAACTTTTTATATTATAATATAATATATAGGGAGATATAATAGCCTGTAAGGATAAAGGTAGCTAGGCAAAAGGATATAGGGTGCACTTATATATTGACTGAAGCTTGCTAGGTCTAAGTGTAATATGTGTGCGAGTCGCTGGTTTATAGCTAGTAGCTCGCTAATATTACGTAGACCTAGCCCTTCCTTCTAGTGCAGGCGCTGCGGTGCTCTAGCGCTGCGGTGCATGCATGCGCGTGGGTTATATTATAAGGGGCCTTATAATTATCCCCCCCCTTATTACTAGGCTCCTAAACGGCTTTTACCCTATATTTTATAACTATTTACTAACTAGTAGTTATATTAAAATAATAATAAATAATAATCTATAATAATAAACAATAGTTAGTGCTTTAGTATAAATTTACCTCTAACTCTCTACTATATTATTCTATTTTTATTTCTATATTATTAGCTAAATTATTACTTTCTTTATAACACTATTATCTATCTATTATTAATTACTAATATATTACTATAAGTGCTCCTATAATTCTTCTTTATAATTATTTATATATACACTGCTTATATACTAGATACACTAAACACAAAAAGAGCCCCCTATCTGCCCCTAAACTCCCCTAGATTAATTATTAATTTATTACTAACCTATATATAGGCTAGTTAAAGATAAAGTAGTTAAAGCGCTATATTTAGTATTATATATATAGGGATAGTTATAAGGCTATAAGTAGCTTACTTTTCCTTTACTCTTTAGTTTCTATTTACTAATAATTATATAGTCTATAGCTACTATATATAGTAACTTCCTTAACTTATTAAAGGTACTAGATTAGGTAAATATCCTAATAAAGGCACTTAGTAATAAGGATAAGGATAATCCTAAAGACCTTATATTCTTAGAGGTAACTTAGTAGTGTTTTACTACCTATTATCTTTAGCTTATATAAGGCTTTAACTATACTAATATAATATATTATATTATATTTAGGTTAATAGGGGCTACTAAGGTCTACTAGGTCTATATATTTCTTCCCTTTTTACTAGTTCTTTACTAATATATCTAGGTAGGATACTTTAATTATATACTAGTAGTATATAGTCTCCTATTAAACCCTTATAGTTACTATAAACCTAGCTCTAGTCCTAGGGATAGTAGGTTATATCTTAGCCTTATTTTACTATCTATTTGCTAATATTTTAGTAAGCTAACTATCTATAACTCCTTACTATATAGAATATAGTAATAGTTTTATAGCTATAGCTAAGTAATCTAGGATTTATTACCTAGGGAATAGTATTATATTATTTTTATTATAGAATAAAGGAGGTAGTTATAGTAGATAAGAATAATACTAAGTATATAGTCTATAGGGGCTAAGTCTTTAGCTATAAGAGGGTAACTATAGAGGGATTTCTATTAACTCTCCTAAAGCTATAGATAGTTTCCTTTGTTTTATTTTTTTATATTTTTTCTTTTATTTTTATATATAGTTTAGTTATTTTCTTTTATTAGGTATATTATAGTAGCTAGTAAGGCTATACCTTTCTTATAGAAACTTTATACTCTTTTACCTATAACTTACTTATATATTACTATTCTTTTCCCTTAACTTATTCTAGTAGAATACCTAAATTATATACTAAGCTTCTTTTATATCTTTAATAGGAACCTACTAGTTATATTTACTTAGCTAACCCTTCTACTTTACTAGGTATTTATTACCTTTATAGGTCTTTCTATATTCCTTAACCTCCTTAACTTTATATTTATTATCTTTATCCTTAAGATTAGGTATTAGTATTTTTTCTTTATTTATATTCTTATAATAGGTTTAAGGCTTTAGTAGGCTAATATAGAATATATTATATAACCTACTATATTTTTCTAGTAGTATAAGCTAATATACTTACTTACTAATAGTATTAAGTACCTAAAATAGTCTAATAAACCTAGGGGTTAGCTTCTATTTTACTTCCTTAAGCTATATATTCTTTACTAATAGTAATACTAGGTTACCTCTTTTAAGAGTAAGTGGTTAGTAATATTTATTATAATACTTTACCTAGGATTTAGTAGCTTTTACCTAGTTTTACTTTAGCTACTCCCTAGCTTTATATAACTTTATAATATAAGTATAAGCCTCTAATACCTTCCTTTCTATAACCTTATCCCTAAGGGCTAGCTAAAACTCTAGTAAGTACCCTATAAGTATATAGTTTAGTAAATAGCCTATAGTTCTATTTACTATATTATTATAGGTAAATTATATAACTAGGAGTAGCTTAGGCTATATCTACTAGTTTTTAGAAGTAAAGTATTATAAGTAATGCTCTAGTACCTAGTTAGTTCTCTTAGTCTACCTATTAGTTTAGGGGTAAAATACTATAGAAAGCCTATATTTTATATATAATAGGTAATATAAGTCTAACTAGAATTAGCTTATAAAAATAGATCCTTTATTAGATATAATGCCCTTTAGTAGCCTAAATTATAGCTTAATTTCCTTATAGAAAAGTTCTACTAACTTAGCTATATTAATTATAGTTATTATAGGTAGGAAGATAGAGTACTTAGTATATTAGTCTATAATTACTAGAATTATATTAGTTTCTTATTTACCTACTTATATAATAGGTAATCCTATAATAAAGTCTATTAAGATTTTTACCTATAGTTACTCTAGTATTAGTAGTAATTTAAGGCTTCTATATAGGTAATACCTTCTTATAACTATTTGCTAATATATCCTATAGCTTATAATATAGTCTAATATAAACTTATTTATAGCTAGCTACTAAAAGTAATACTTTAATAGCTTAAGTATTTACTTAGTCCTAAAGTAACCTACTAGTAGATTATTATAGTATAGCTATAGAAGCTCTTATTATAAGGTAGGCTCTTAGGGAATAACTACCTAGTCTTTATATATTAGGAAACCCCTTATACTATATAACTATAGACTAGCTTTCCCTCTCTCTAGGGAATTAATCTTTTTACTCTACCTTTATAGGTCTAGATCTTAGCTTTAGGCCTTCTATAGTAGCTATACTAATAGTTTATTTAGGCTAGATTAGTAGGGATCTAGTAATATAATAGCCCCCTAGATCTCTTATGCTATACTAGTGTCCTAGATATATACTACCTTCTCCTAGAAATTACCTTTATTTAGCTAACCTTTTACTAGATCTATAGTAGCTAACTAGCCTCTTAATATAGCTACTCTAGCCTTTACTATAGGGGCTAGGGTATTTTCCTCCCCTAAAGGTATCTTACTATACCTCTCTATAAAAACTAAGGTATTTTCCTTCCCTAAAGGTATCTTACTATATCTTCTTTAATATATTAGTATCTCTTTTTCTACTACTTCTTTAGTAGCTACTAACTTTTTTTTAAGTTCTAGTAAAAGTACCCTATTTATTAAGGGTTTACTTTTATAATTAGACCTTCTTAATAGTATATCTATAGGGTTACTTTTCCCTAGTTTATACTTAATTATAAAGTTTAGTAGGCATAGGAATATACACTATCTAGCCTATTTTCTATTTAGCTTCTATTACTTTATAAAGGTCTATAGGTTATAGTAGTCTAATAGGACTTTTACTAGGGTCTCTATATCTTTAATATAATATTACTAGTGTTTAAATAACTTAACTATAGTAAGTAGCTCTTAGTTAGGTATACTATAGTTTTATTTAGTATTAGTAAACTTCCTTAACTAAAAGGCTATAGGGTGCTAGTAGCCTTTATTATCTTATTATAATAAGATTCCTACTATTATAAAAATTAAGGTATCTATCTTAATACGCACTAGTTAACTTAGGTTATAATAATAAAGTAGAGGAGCCTACTAAAAGGCATCTTTTAGCTAGTAAAACACTACCTATTCTCTTACCCTAAATATAAACCTCCTAGTCTAGATACTATTCTAACTGCCCTTTATTAATATATATAGTAATACTATAATCCTAGAGTATTTATAGATAAACTATTAGTAAAAGTTATAAAACCCTAGGAAGGATTATATATCCTTAAAGCTTATAGGTTCCTTCTAATCCTAGATAGTAGTAACTTAGTAGGTATCTATTAAGATTTTATTAATAAAGAGAATAAACCCTAGGAACTCTACTAACTCCTAGTAAAATTTATATTTAGAGGGTTTTATATATAATTCTACCTCTCTTATATACCTTAGGACTTCTTTAATATATATAGTATACTCCTCTTATATTTTTAAAAAAATAAGGATATTATCTAGATATACTATATAAATAGTATTAACTAGCCTATAAAGCGCTTTATAGATATAGTTCTAGAATATAGCTAGGGTATTTATTAATCTAAAAGGTATTATAAGATATTTATAGTGCCTATAATATATGTAGAATATAGTCTTCTATTTATTACCCCCTTTAATCTAGATTCTATAATAAGCATCCTTAATATTAATTTTTAAGAAAAAGTAAGCTCCTTAGCACTAGTCTAGGATCTCTAAAATTAGGGGGAGAGTATAGTAATTCTTCTATATTACCCTATTAAGACCCTAGTAATCTATATATAATTAGAGTATACTATCTTTCTTTAGTATAAATAGAATAGGTATACCTATAGGGCTCTTTAATAGTCTTATCTAGCCCTTTTATAGGTTCTTATTAATATATTTATAAAGTTCCTTTAATTTGCCTTAGGAAAGGGGGTAAATTAGTCTATATAGGGGTGTGGCCCCTAGTATTAGATTAATTATATAATTAGTAGTCTTTCTTAAAGGTAAGCTTCCTACCTTATCTAATATAAATATATCTTTAAACTTATATAGTTCCTAGGGAATATCTTTAATAGTTCTATATACCTTTACCTCTTCTTTATCTCTAAGGATAATAAACTTATCCTCTATAACCCTATTAATAGTGTATATAATAGTCTTATTATATATAACCTTTATAAATTTATAGGGAGTTATAAGTAAAAAGGCCTTTCTTCTTTTCTTAAACCACTACTCTTATAAGTATAAGTAAAGGTAGATATATTCCTTAGTAAGTATATATATCCTAATTAATATAGGGATTCCCTTAGTTCTTAGGTCCTTATTAATAGCTATATATAGTAGCTTAAGGTTCTTTTCTTCTTCTCTTAAGTCTTTAATTATAATAGGGACCTTATAGATACTATATTAGGGAACTATAAGGGCCCCCACTACCTTAATAATAGGTGCTATAGCCTTAGCTTAGTTAAGTTTATAGGCTTATATAAATTTAGTGCTAATAATATTAATCTTAGTATAACTATTAAGATCTACTACTATTTTAATATCTATATGCCTATAAATAGTAACTAGTGTATAGAATTAATACCCTATTAGTACCTTAGTGTTTAAGGTAGAGGTAAGGGTATCTACTTCTACCTTAGGGAGTTTTCTAGGTCTTATTACTCCTTCTTTAGCTTATTATATTTATTTATAAGGTACTCTATACTATTATAATTAAAACACTACCTTTTATACCTAGGTTTATAGTTATTTAGGTAGGTAGTAGGAGACTTCTCTTAGTCCTTATCCTTCTAATCTTTATTAGACCTTCTACCTTATAGAAAGTTATATCTATAATATTAGGGAGCCTTATTTAGGCCCTTATTTTCTAAATACTTAGACTTTTACTTACTCTTTAGTATAGCCTCCTAGAGTTACTAAGTAAGTTATATAACCTCCTTTTATACCTTTCCTATAATAAAGGTATATAGGTTAATCTAGTCTTATAGGTTAGGGAGTAGTTTTATAAAGAATATAAAAGCTTATAACTTTTTAGTAGCTTTTTCTAGGTATTTCTCTAGTAAATCTAGGTAGATACTAAATTTAATAGGACTCTAGCCCTTATATTACTTTATATTCTCTAGCTATATAGCTATTTAGGTATTATAGTTAGTAGTATCTTAGAGTAGTGTAAGAGTCTAGGTCTTAAATATATTCTAGTTATCTTTAAGATTACTTTAGTTATTAGCTATTTATTTATTAAGGTATTAGTCCTATCTTACCCTATAATTACTATATATATAGTTAAGTATAAAGAGGATTTTTTAGTAATTATACTAATACTTTTACTTTACCTTATTAAAGGTATAGTTTAGATTATTTATTTATATTTTATACTTCTATAGGTTTATAGGGTGTTAGAGGTTAGTAATATTCCTAACTTTAACCTCTTAGTAGCTATTACTAGAGAAGAAACTAGATCTTTACTACCTTTTTATTTTCTCTTTCTCTCTACCTAGCTATAGAAGATTAATAAGCTCTTACTCTTATTTCTATAGTTCTTTAAGTTTCTTAAGCTAAGTAATTTACTTATTTATTACTATAGTATTAGCCTTAATATTAGAGGGTCTAGGTTTAGTCCTAGTTCCTATAGAATATAGTGTATCTTTAGTAGTAATACTACCCTTATTTAATTAACTTTAGTTATTATCTAATATTACTTAGGTTAATTAGGTAGTTCTTAGCCTTATATTACTCTTAGGTAGCTAGTAGTAGAAGCTTTAGAATTATAAGGATAAAGGTAGCTAGGTAAAAGGATATAGGGTATACTTATATATTAACTAAAGCTTACTAGGTCTAAGTGTAATGTGTGTGTAAGTCGCTGGTTTATAGCTAGCGGCTCGCTAATGTTACATAGACCTAGCCCTTCCTTCTAGTGCGGGCGCCGCGGTGCTCTGGCGCTGCGGTGCACGCATGCGCGTGGGTCATGTTGTGAGGGGCCTCACATAGCCCTATTAATATAGGTTATAGATTATTCCCTACCTTACTTATAAGCTCTTAATTACTATATAATTATAACTATAGAGTTACTTTATAAATACTTATATTATCTTTACTATAGTTTCTATAGAAGTAGATACCCTATATTAAATTTTCTAATTAGGCTAAATAAATAAGGTATTAGACACTATATATCTAAGTAAGTTTAACTATAGGTTCTAGTAAAGTTACTATAAACTTACTAGGTATATATAACTAGCTATAATTTTTACTATTAGTAGCTATAATACTAACTCTTTAACCTATAGCTTACTTTTACTACCTATATAGATTACTTAAGTGTGAGGCCCCTCACAACATAACCCACGCGCATGCGTGCACCGCAGCGCCAGAGCACCGCGGCGCCCGACACCAGAAGGAAGGGCTAGGTCCACGTAATATTAGCGAGCCGCTAGCTATAAACCAGCGACTTACATATATACATTATACTTAGACCTAGTAAGCTTTAGTTAATATATAAGTACACCCTATATTCTTTTACCTAGCTACCTTTATCCTTATAATTCTAAAGCTTCTATTACTAGCTACCTAAGAGTAATATAGGGCTAAGAACTACCTAATTAACCTAAGTAATATTAGATAATAACTAAAGTTAATTAAATAAGGGTAATATTACTACTAAAGATATACTATATTCTATAGGAACTAGGACTAAACCTAGACCCTTTAATATTAGGGCTAATACTATAGTAATAAATAAGTAAATTACTTAGCTTAAGAAACTTAAAGAACTATAGGAATAAGAGTAAGAGCTTATTAATTTTCTATAGCTAGGTAGAGGGAAAGAGAAGATAAAAAGGTAGTAAAGATCTAGTTCCTTCTCTAGTAATAGCTACTAAGAGATTAAAGTTAGGAATATTACTAACCTTTAATACCCTATAAACCTATAGAAGTATAAAATATAGATAAATAATCTAAACTATACCTTTAATAGGGTAAAGTAAAAGTATTAGTATAATTACTAAAAAATCCTCTTTATACTTAATTATATATATAGTAATTATAGGGTAAGATAGGACTAATACCTTAATAAATAAATAGCTAATAACTAAAGTAATCTTAAAGATAACTAGGATATATTTAAGACCTAGACTCTTACACTACTCTAAGATACTACTAACTATAATACCTAAATAGCTATATAGCTAGAGAATATAAAGTAATATAAGGGCTAGAGTCCTATTAAATTTAGTATTTACCTAGATTTACTAGAGAAATACCTAGAAAGAGCTACTAAAAAGTTATAAGCTTTTATATTCTTTATAAAACTACTCCCTAACCTATAAAACTAGATTAACCTATATACCTTTATTATAGGAAAGGTATAAGAGGAGGTTATATAACTTACTTAGTAACTTTAGGAGGCTATGCTAAAGAGTAAGTAAAAGTCTAAGTATTTAGAAAATAAGGGCCTAAATAAGGCTCCCTAATATTATAGATATAACTTTCTATAAGGTAGAAGGTCTAATAAAGATTAGAAGGATAAGGACTAAGAGAAGTCTCCTACTACCTACCTAAATAACTATAAACCTAGGTATAAAAGGTAGTGTTTTAACTATAATAGTATAGAGTACCTTATAAATAGATATAATAAGCTAAAGAAGGAGTAATAAAACCTAGAAAACTCCCTAAGGTAGAAGTAGATGCCCTTACCTTTACCTTAAATACTAAGGTACTAATAGGGTATTAATTTTACACACTAGTTACTATTTATAGGTATATAGATATTAAAATAGCAGCGGATCTTAATAGTTACGCTAAGATTAATATTATTAGCGCTAAATTTATATAAGCCTATAAACTTAACTAAGCTAAGGCTATAGTACCTATTATTAAGGTAGTAAGGGCCCTTATAGTTCCCTAATATAGTATTTATAAGGTCCTTATTATAATTAAAGACTTAAGAGAAGAAGAAAAGGACCTTAAGCTACTATATATAGCTATTAATAGGGACCTAAGAACTAAGGGAAGCCCTATATTAATTAGGATATATATACTTACTAAAGAATATATCTACCTTTACTTATACTTATAAGAGTAGTGGTTTAAGAAAAGAAAAAAGGCCTTTTTACTTATAACTCCCTATAAATTTATAAAGGTTATATATAATAAGACTATTATATACACTATTAATAGGGTTATAGAAGATAAGTTTATTACCCTTAGAGATAAAGAAAAGGTAAAGGTATATAGAACTATTAAAGATATCCCCTAGGAACTATATAAGTTTAAAGATATATTTATATTAGATAAGGTAGGGAGCTTACCTTTAAGAAAGATAACTAATTATATAATTAATCTAATACTAGGGACTACACCCCTATATAGACTAATTTACCCCCTTTCCTAAGGCAAATTAAAGGAACTTTATAAATATATTAATAAGAACCTATAGAAGGGCTAGATAAGACTATTAAAAAGCCCTATAGGTATACCTATCCTATTTATACTAAAGAAAGATAGTATACTCTAATTATATATAGATTACTAGGGTCTTAATAGGGTAATATAGAAGAATTACTATACTCTCCCCCTAATTTTAGAGATCCTAGACTAGTGCTAAGGAGCCTACTTCTTCTTAAAAATTAATATTAAGGATGCTTATTATAGAATCTAGATAAAAGGGGGTAATAAGTAAAAGACTATATTCTATATACGCTATAGGTACTATAAATATCTTATAATGCCTTTTAGGTTAATAAATACCCTAGCTATATTCTAGAACTATATCTATAAAGCGCTTTATAGGCTAGTTAATACTATTTATATAGTATATCTAGATAATATCCTTATTTTTTTAAAAATATAAGAGGAGTATACTATATATATTAAAGAAGTCCTAGGGTATATAAAAGAGGTAGAATTATATATAAAACCCTCTAAATATAAGTTCTACTAAGAGTTAGTAGAGTTCCTAGGGTTTATTCTCTTTATTAATAGGATCTTAATAGATACCTACTAAGTTACTACTATTTAGGATTAAAAGGAATCTATAAGCTTTAAGGATATATAATCCTTCCTAGGGTTCTATAACTTTTACTAATAGTTTATCTATAGATACTCTAGGATTATAGCACTACTATATATATTAATAAAGGGTAGTTAGAATAGTATCTAGACTAGGAGGTTTATATTTAGGGTAAGAGAATAGGTAGTGTTTTACTAGCTAAAAGATGCCTTTTAGCGGGCTCCTCTTCTCTATTATTATAACCTAAGTTAACTAGTGTGTATTAAGATAAATACCTTAATCTTTATAATAGTAAGGATCCTATTATAATAAGATAATAAGGGCTACTAGTACCCTATAGCCTTTTAGTTAAGGAAGTTTACTAACGCTAAATAAAACTATAGTATACCTAACTAAGAGCTACTTACTATAGTTAAGTTATTTAAACACTAGTAATATTATATTAAAGGTATAGAGACCCTAGTAGAAGTCCTATTAGACTACTATAACCTATAGACCTTTATAAAGTAATAAAAGCTAAATAGAAAATAGGCTAGATAGTGTATATTCCTATGCCTACTAAACTTTATAATTAAGTATAGACTAGGGAAAAGTAACCCTATAGATATGCTATTAAGAAGGTCTAATTATAAAAGTAAACCCCTAATAAATAAGGTACTTTTACTAGAACTTAAGAAAAAGTTAGTAGCTACTAAAGAAGTAGTAGAAGAAGAGATACTAATATATTAAAGAAGATATAGTAAGATACCTTTAGGGGAGGAAAATACCCTAGTCTTTATAGAGAGGTATAGTAAGATACCTTTAGGGGAGAAAAATACCCTAGCCCCTATAGTAAAGGCTAGAGTAGCTATATTAAGAGGCTAGTTAGCTACTATAGATCTAGTAAAAGGTTAGCTAAATAAAGGTAATTTCTAGGAGAAGGTAGTGTGTGTCTAGGATATTAGTATAGTATAAGAGATCTAGGGGGCTATTATATTACTAGATCCCTACTAATCTAGCCTAAATAAACTATTAGTATAGCTACTATAGAAAGCCTAAAGCTAAGATCTAGACCTATAGAGATAGAGTAAAGAGATTAACTCCCTAGAGAGAGGGAAAGCTAGTCTATAGTTATATAGTATAAGGGATTTTCTAATATATAAAGACTAGGTAGTTATTCCCTAAGAGCCTACCTTATAATAGGAGCTTCTATAGCTATACTATAATAATCTACTAGTAGGTTACTTTAGGACTAAGTAAATACTTAAGCTATTAAAGTATTACTTTTAGTAGCTAGCTATAAATAAGTCTATATTAGACTATATTATAAGCTATAGAATATATTAGCAAATAGTTACTAGAAGGTATTACCTATATAGGAGTCTTAAATTACTACTAATACTAGAGTAACTATAGGTAGAAATCTTAATAGACTTTATTATAGGATTACCTATTATATAAGTAGGTAAATAAGAAAATAATATAATCCTAGTAATTATAGACTAATACACTAAGTACTCTATCTTCCTACCTATAATAACTATAATTAATATAGCTAAGTTAGCGGAACTTTTTTATAAGGAGATTAAGCTATAATTTAGGCTACTAAAGGGTATTATATCTAATAGAGGATCCGTTTTTATAAGCTAATTCTAGTTAGACCTATATTACCTATTATATATAAAACATAGGCTTTCTATAGTATTTTACCCCTAAACTAATAGGTAAACTAAGAGAACTAACTAGGTACTAAAGTATTACCTATAATACTTTACTTCTAAAAACTAGTAAATATAGCCTAAGCTACTCCTAGTTATATAATTTACCTATAATAATATAGTAAATAGAACTATAGGCTACTTACCTAACTATATACTTATAGGGTACTTACTAGAGTTTTAGCTAGCCCTTAGGGATAAGGTTATAGAAGGGAAGGTACTAGAGGCTTATACTTATATTATAAAGTTATATAAAGTTAGGGAGTAGCTAAAGTAAAACTAGGTAAAAGCTACTAAATCCTAGGTAAAGTACTATAATAAATATTACTAATTACTTACTCTTAAAAGAGATAATCTAGTACTACTATTAGTAAAGAATATATAGCTTAAGAAAGTAAAATAGAAGCTAATCCCTAGGTTTATTAGACTATTTTAGGTACTTAATACTATTAGTAAGTAAGTATATTAGCTTATACTACTAGAAAAATATAGTAGGTTATATAATATATTCTATATTAGCCTACTAGAGCCTTAGACTTATTATAAGAATATAGATAAAGAAAAAATACTAATACCTAACCTTAAGAATAAAGATAATAAATATAAAGTTAAGGAGGTTAAGGAATATAGAAAGACCTATAAAGGTAATAAATACCTAGTAAAGTAAAAGGGTTAGCTAAGTAAATATAACTAGTAGGTTCCTATTAAAGATATAGAAGGAGCTTAGTGTATAATTTAGGTATTCTACTAGAATAAGTTAAGGGAAAAGAATAGTAATATATAAGTAAGTTATAGGCAAAAGAGTATAAAGTTCCTATAAGAAAGGCATAGCCTTACTAGCTACTATAATATGCCTAATAAAAGAAAATAACTAAACTATATATAAAAATAAAAGAAAAAAAAAATATAAAGGAATAAAATAAAGGAAACTATCTATAGCTTTAGGAGAGTTAATAGAAATCCCTCTATAGTTACCCCCTTATAGCTAAAGACTTAGCCCCTATAGACTATATACTTAGCGTTATTCTTATCCGCTGTAACTGCCTCCCTTATTCTATAATAAAAATAATATAATACTATTCCCTAGGTAATAAATCCTAGATTACTTAGCCTTAGCTATAAAACTATTGCTATATTCTATATAGTAAGGAGTTATAGATAGTTAGCCTACTAAAATATTAGCAAATAGATAGCAAAATAGGGCTAAGATATAACCTACTATCCCTAGGACTAGAGCTAGGTTTATAGTAACTATAAGGGTTTAATAGGAGACTATATACTACTAGTATATAATTAAAGTATCTTACCTAGATATATTAGTAAAGAACTAGTAAAAAGGGAAGAAATATATAGACCTATTAGACCTTAGTGGCCCCTATTAACCTAAACGCAATATAATATATTATATTAGTATAGTTAAAGCCCTATATAAGCTAAAGATAATAGGTAGTAAAATACTACTAAGTTACCTCTAAGAATATAAGGTCTTTAGGATTGTCCTTATCCTTATTACTAAGTGCCTCTATTAGGATATCCACCTAATCTAGCACCTTTAATAAGTTAAGGAAGTTACTACGTATAGTGGCTATAGACTATATAATTATTAGCAAATAGAAACTAAAGAGTAAAGGAAAAGTAAGATACTTATAGCCTTGTAACTATCCCCGCGCGCACAACACTAAATACAGCGCTTTAACTGCTTTATCTTTAACTAACCTATATATAGGTTAGTAATAAATTAATAATTAATCTAGGGGAGTTTAGGGGCAGACGGAGGGCTCTTTTTATGTTTAGTGCATCTAGTATGTAAATAGTGTATATATAAGCAGTTATAAAGCAGAATTGTTGGCGCACTTATAGTGATTTATTAGTGATTAGTAATTAATAATAGATAGATAATAGTATTGTAGAAAAGTGATAATTTAGCTAATAATGCGGAAACAAAAATAGAATAATATAGTAGAGAGTTAGAGGTAAATTTATGCTAAAGCGCTAACTGTTGTTTATTATTATAGATTGTTATTTATTATTATTTTAATGTAACTACTAGTTAGCAAATAGTTATAAAATGTAGGGCAAAAGCTATTTAGGAGCCTGGTAATAAGGGGGGGGATAATTATAAGGCCCCTTACAATATAACCCACGCGTATGCATGCACCGTAGCGCTAGAGCACCGCGGCGCCTGACACTAGAAGGAAGGGCTAGGTCCACATAACATTAGCAAGCCGCTAGCTATAAACCAGTGACTCGCACGCACACATTACACTTAGACCTAGCAAGCTTCAGTCAATATACAAGTGCACCCCATATCCTTTTGCCTAGCTACCTTTATCCTTATATTAAGGGGCTATAGTTAATATAAAAGAGCCTAGATTTCCCCCCCTTTATCTCTTCCTTTCTTCCTTATCCTTCTTAATTAATCTATATAAATTATAAGTTAGCCCTACTAGCCTTATAGTAGCGCTCCTACTACTATTACTTAGTAGTTACTAACCTTACCTAGGATTATATTATTCCTAGCTCTTACTTCTAAGCTTCTTTATTATTAGTTTTTTACTACCTTACTTCCTTACTTACTTATTACTAACTTATAGCTAGTTTACTATATCTACTATTTATCTAGTAACTCCTAGTCCTTTAGCTCTTACCCTAGAAAAATCTCCTTATAAATAGGTATCCTAAGCTTCTAAGACTACTATATAAGTTTTACCTCTTACTTATAGTATTATAGTAGCTAACTTACTAAATAATAGCATTAAGATCCTATATTTACACTATAGTTAGTAAGCTACTATCTAGTAGATTACACTAAAAGATAATAGTAGTAAGCTATAATATATTATTAATAGGAAACCTATTCCTAATAAGTATTATTATTCTTCTAGTATAACTAAGCTACTTACTTACTACTTTCTTATTACTAACTTTAGCTAGGAAATTCCTTTAAGTACACTTACTATATAAAAAATAATAAATTATATATTAGTATAAGTACCTTTCTAATAGATACTACTTCTAGATAGCTAATACACTACTAGTGTCCTACCTAAATTATAAAATTATATTATAAGTTATTTAAGATAATAAGAAATATCCTAGAAGGTATTTAATATTATAAGTATTTAGTAAGAATATTAACTCTAATAACCTAGTTATAGCTAACTTATTACTAGGGTCTTATATAGGCTAAATATAAGTTATATAACACCCTCCTAGCTATAAAAAATACTAATTAATATAGGCATATTTACTAGGCTTAATTAACCACTAAGGCTATGCGTAAGGCTAATGCTAATAAGTATGCTATAATATTATAGCTATTTAACACTATAAACCTTAAGGTATAGATTAATATTATAAATAGCCTACGCTTTATTACCTAGTATACTCTAATAGTAATATCTTATTATCTTAGTGTAGCTTTTAATTTACTAACTTACTACTAGTTTACTAAGTTTACTTCTAATATCCCTACCTATATTAGCCCCTCTAAGCTCCCTAAAAAGCTCTATATATTTATTTATAGGGATAAGGAGGAGTCTTCTAATAATAAGGCTTCTATAGCTACTATAGATAAAAATACAGCCACTAATATAATAATAGAATAGTAGATACTAGATAGCTATAAGGTAGTTTTTTACTTTAAGAAGAATATAACTTATATTATAGGATATTTATATACTAAATTACTAAAGTAATTATATCTCTATAAACTAGCTACTTAATTACTATTTATAATTATTTATAATATTCTTTATAATAAAATCCCTTTTTAATACCTATAAATTTTCTAAACTATTATAGCCTTTCTACTTTACTAGGTATTTATATTATTTTCTATTATAGTAATATAAAATAATTCTCTTAACTTTAAACTCCTTTTTATTATCTTTAATATTATCTTATAGTAAGGATATATCTATATAGCTAGTAAGGTCCCCTTTAAAGGGTTTAAGGCTTATAATATTAAATATATTATAAAGTCTTAAGCTAGCTAGTAATTATAATTAATAGGCTAAGCTATAATTACTAACTACCTTTTTAATCTTATAGGGTCCTAGGTACTTTATAGTAAGCTTTTAGCTTAGGTATCTTAGGTTAATATTTTTTATTAATAATAATATATAATTTCTAACCTTAAACTCTATTAGTATTCTTTTATAATTATAGTACTTCTTTTACTATACTTATATATTACTTAGTAGCTACTTAATCTCTAAGTATCTCTATCTTAGTTCTAAGACTTTATTTTCTACCTAGTTATTTACTAAATTAGGCATTAGAATAGCCTAGTATAGTCCCCTTAGGTTATACCTATATAGCGCCTCTACTAGTATTAGGCTATAACTACTATACTTACTTATATTATAGGTAAACTATACTATTAGTAGATATTCTACCTAGTTATCCTATTTAGTGTATATATAGGCTCTTAGATAGTGCTTAAGAACCTAGTTTAATTACTCTATCTATCTATCTATTTAGGGGTAGAATATAGTACTTAGCTACTGCTTTATTATAATTAGGTAGTAGAATATCCTCTAGAATCCGCTAGTAAATATTAACCCTTAGTTTATAATAATACCTTCTAAGGCGCTATAGTCCTTAAAAATATTTTCTAGGAATACTATAGCTAGCCTATTACTAAATAGGTATATAGATACTAGTATATAAATACTATACTTTAAAAATTAGTCTATAATAACTAGTATTATATTATATATCTAATTGTTAAAATTATGCTATTTATAGCACTATTTTATAGGCCCACTAGTTGCCTAGTTGCGTTGTTGCAACGTTGGTTACAAGGCGTTGCCTGCAGCGTTGTTGGCTGTGACCTGCGTTCCTGCACACAACCAACCCACAGGCTTGTATGACTAAGCCGACTAGGCTACCCTATAGGGAAGCTAAAATTGACTGTAACTAGGGAACTAGTAGTCGTATAAAAGGCTGATGTATACTGTTCGAATCCTTGATTTTTTCCGGATTTTATAGTATATTTTATTTATAGGGTTACTTATTAGATTGCTTAGTTAGTGCACGTGGGTGGCTAGATTATATGGTCGTGAGTCGATTTTTTACTTTTCATATATAAATGAATTTTGCGGAAAATAAAAAATAGCTCCTAAGGCCTGGCTAGCGACCCCCTTCTGTCGATATAGTCGGTAGGTCTATGAGGGGAACTTAGAAAATCCTCTTATTACTTATTAGATCGTTTGTCTAGCTAGAAATCTACTATATTTAACTATTAACGCCCTATATCTCTAAAGAATCATTATATTATAGTGAATCTAGAAGCTACCGCGTTAGAATCTACTAGGGAGGTCTTCCTATCCCTTTAGTATAGATTCCCTTCTATTTTTAATAGGTTATAAGCCTAGAAGGCCTATAAAATTACTATATTACTGCGTTATTCTACTGTAATTAGTACTTAATTTTAGGTACTAGTTACTCTCTACTAGACCTATAGGCTCTTAGATTACAAAGGAAACCGCTAGTTAAAGCTTTTCATCCGCTAGCATTATATATTATAACGCCAGACCCTTAGTGTTAAAATTCATTTATAGCCGCACCTATAACCACTATATTACAACTATAACTATCTAGTTATAACTATAACCTCTTTTTAGTGATTCTATTCACTACTATAACTATTATATTTAATATTATCTATAATAGTAGATATGCTATATCCTTTAAATTATTAAACATCTAGTATCTTAATACTAGGCTTTTTAACCTATTGTAATACATTGCACGCACTATATATTACGTTATATTGTATTATAGCTGCTGTAATATCTATATCTTACAATTCCTATCTGCCTTTTTTAGTGTTAAGAAAATTTTCATAGAGAATCTTCTCCGGTCCGTTTCTACCTATATATACTATAGACCTACTTTTAGACCTTGAGGGGCACCCTTTTAAATAGCCCCGCCATATAATTTGCGTGCGCAGCCTGGTTACACCATAACCTAGCTTCTAGCGCGTAATATTTATAATAGGAAGAAATTTAGAGATCTTATATAGGATATCTTTTAAGATCCTAGGGAATTTTAAGAGATAGCACTACTAAATTATAAGGGTAAGGGTCCTGCTATAGGCCCTTCTAGCCCTCCTAGGGACCCTAATAGGATAGATATAGAAGGTCTGGCTATTTAAGCTAGTGCTTTTTAATAATAGATGTAAAGCTAAATTAAATAATAAGGCAAGACCTTAACTAATTTTATTAAGTATACTAAGTTAAATTATCTAAAAAATAAGGCTAGTATTAAAGATCTATTAGATAAATTAACACAAACTATAACTATTATATAAGGTCTTTAGGATTCTACTAAGCTAAGGGAAGAAAATACTAAAGCTCTAGTAGAAGACCTGCCTGCCGCTAATTCTGTGAGTTTACCTTCTAGTAACTTATAAGCTACCTTTAATATAGGGGCTATTAAGGAACTAAATAAGAAGGTTTACTCTATTCCTAAGGGAGCTAAGCTAAAAGGCCCTGAAAATTATAATCAGTGGAAGCAAGCCCTGAGCATTTAATTTAGAGCCCTAGGATTACCTGAATTTATAGATAATCCTAGCTTAGCAGGCTATCTAGCTAACTATGATTAAGCTATTCTTTTAATAATATTAAGAGATAGCTACTAACCTAGGCTATAGGCAGCTATATATTAGCAAAAATCCCCTAAAGAAGCCTATAAAGTCCTTATTAGGCAGTATTCGTAGAGTGCTGAAATCCAGCGAGGTACGCTATACGCTAGCTACCACTCCCTAAATTTTTTAAATTATAAGGGATCTTTAGAGGCTTTTAATGCTAATTTTAATAACCTACTAGCTAGACTATAACTTTATAGTGTAGAGATCGCTCCTATTAATTAAGTAAACCATTATATTAACGTATTAAAGCAGACCTTTCCTAGTTAGGCTAAGAGACAAAGATTTACTATCAGAGCTGCTAGGGCACAAGGGCTGCCTGTAAATACCTTAAATTTACAGTTCCTTATAGCGGATTTATTAGAAGAACAGAGGGATAAAACCTCTCCTATAGCTAAAGCTCTTAGCTATAAGGCTTCTAATAATAAGGGAAATTCTAAGGATAAGGAAAAGAAATCTTCTAATCCTAATACTAAGAAGGACTCTACTAACGCCACTAAAGAGCAGGATAAGAAGGATTTAAATCCTTCTAAAGCCTCTAGGAAGAAAAAGCAGAAGAAGAAGAGTGGTAACGGGGATAATAAAGGAAAAGAAGCTGCTTTTGCGTTAGGCTATAGCCTAGCCACGGGATACGTTGAAGAACTAGATTCTAGCGAGTCTAGCAGCGAGGATAGTAGTGATTCCGAATCTGATTTAGATACTTCTAGTACCACTACTACTAGTGACACTACTAGCAAGCCTACTTTTAGCTACTCTAACAATGTGGTTAAAAACTCCCTTTTATATAATACAGGTTCTTCTTGTTATATTTGTAATAATAGGGCTTTCTTTAGGGACTTTAAGCCTTTTAAGAAAGGTTAAACTGGCCCTATAATTACAGCAGGAGGACCTATTTATCCTAAAGGAAGAGGCACCGCTATTTTTAACGTTCTAGTTAAGAAAAATCCACTAGAATATAGGCCTTTAGCTCTGCTAGATGCCCTATATTTCCCCGGTATAGATACTAACCTAGTTAGCGGGTTATCCCACTATCTTAAGGGAGGTTATCTAGCTAAAGATCAGCTTTTCCTAGCCAATAAAAGCCCCTGTGGGTTACTAGAACCTGCTAAACACGGCTTCTTTTTGCAGATTAAGGGGCAAGCTACTCCTAAGATCTGCAAGCATTCAACCCACCTCTCCTTTATGGGCTCTTAATTTTGCAACCAACAACAAAACTAACAGCAAAGAGCCTATAAGACCGAATTATTAGGGTTTTCCTACCCTATAGAGGTTCAAATTCCACAGCTAGCATTTAATCCCGAGGAATATCAACGAATCGAAGAATTAGACTCCGAAGACGAAGATTCAGCCCTATGTCCCACCGAAGCTCCTCCTAGTTAGGCATCTTCTATAGGGGGTTTAGAAGGTCCATACCCTAATGACTTAGGTGACGATAGTGGCCGTCTATTGCCCCTAGAGGCCTGTGATTCTTAAGAGGCCTAGCAATAGAGGGAGCTAGGGGATAATAGCTCTGATAGATCTTCTAAGCTAGATCCTAGTTATAAGAAGTTACTAGATTTAGCCCTTCTTTGGCACATTTAATTAGGCCACATTGGCCTCCCTTTACTTAAGAAATCTTTGAAATTAGCTAAAGGGATTCCTGATTTTTCCGCTATTAAAGACAAGGATTTTAACTGCATAGCCTGTATACAATCAAAGGCTATTAGAAGACCAACTAAAAGACCTATTCAGGACCCCCCTAGGGTTTTAGATATCCTAGAGGGAGATACAGTTAAAATCAAACCTATACCACATAATAAGAAGCCCTTAGTCCTTATACTTATTAATTAAAAATCCCGGTATAAGTGGTGCTTTTCATTAGCTAATAAAGAAGGTTAGACCCTTTATACTGCTATTAAGGGCTTCTTTAAGGCCCTAAAAAACCGATATAATACGTATCCTAGGCACCTCCACTTCGACGGAGGCACTAAAATTAATAACGAACTTCAGTCCTGGTTATCTTCTAAGGGAATTTGCTTTAGCACCTCTTGCCCCTATATTCACAAACAGAATAGGCTAGTTAAGAGGGCTATTAGGGTTATCCTAGACTAGCTTAGAGCTACACTTTAGTGGTCTAAGCTGCCTTTATATCTATGGTCTTATATCCTTCTAGCCATAGTGGACTTAGTTAACATTACCGCTAATACAACTAAGCCCCTAACCCCTAAGTAGCTATTTCTAGCTAACTTAGAGCCTAAGACTATCTATAAGCCTGACTTCTCGAAAATTAGGGCTATAGGGTCTTATTACGAGGTTCTAATACCTCCGGAGCAGAGATTAAAGCTTTAGAAGCTAGCCCCTAGGACTATCCCTGGCCGGCTGCTTGCTACTCTAGGTTCCAGCGTCTATCTTGTTTATATACCCTCTAAAAGGTTAGTCGTTAAGACTAGCTTTGTTAAGATTATAGAGGATATAGGCTCTGTAGGGTCCCCTAAGCCTTTAGGGAGCTATCCTTTAGAGGGAGAAGCCGATATCTCACGAGATCTAGAGGTTCAGGATAGCTATCCAAAGCCTCTAGCGCCCACAGCGCCCGCAGCGCCCGCCGCGCCTATAACAACACCGCCCGGGACGACCGCTGCAACGCCTGTAACGCCTGTAACGCCTCTAGCGCTACCCCTAGAGAGCCCAAGCTCTAGCGCCCCTAATAAGGGTGCTATCGAAAAACCGTTTTCAGATTCGGATTCTTTAATCAACCCTAATTCTATGGATATTAATGATTTCAACCTATCTTCTTTCGTTAAGGAGATATGCTTCAAGGCATAACAAAAGGCTAAATCGTCAGCTAACAACAATAACAATTCGGATACACCTAAGACATGGAAGCAAGCTTTAAAAAGCAAGGATAGTTAAAAATGGATTAATGCAACCTTTAGCGAATTTAAGCAGCTACTAGCTGCCAGAACTTTTAAATTTATAGGGATAGACTAAATTCCTAAGGGCCGAAAAGTTCTTAAAAATAGGCTTATCTATAAGCTTAAAAAGGATAAAGAAAATAATCCTATAAAACACAAGGCCTAACTTGTTGCAAAAGGCTTTATGCAGATAGAAGGTCAAGATTATATCGAAACCTATGCTACAACTAGCATCCCCCCTAGTTAGCGGATATTACTAGCCCTAGCGGCTTATAATGACTGGGAAGTTGAACAGGTTGATTTTATAGGGGCCTTCTTAAACAGCTTATTAAAAGAAGCTATTTATATGCAGATCCCTGATGGATTCGTTGAATTTGCCGAAGCTGCTTCGCCTGAAATAACTAAATTACTCAAGAAATATGGCTATAATCCCTCTTAAAAGCAGGTTATTTTCCTACAGAAAGCTTTATATAGATTAAAATAGAGCTCTAGAGAGTGGCAGCAGGCCCTAAAGGAACTTCTTTGAAAATTAGGCTTCCACCCCCTTATATCTAACCCGGCTATCTTCTTTAACCTAACTACATCTACATATATAGCGACTTATGTGGATGACTGTCTTCTAATAGGACCGGATCTAGCTTATATCAACAAGCTAAAGAAGCTATTACATAAAGCTTACCCTATAGAAGATCGTGGGCCAGCCGAATTTTTCCTAGGCGTTTAAATCACTAGAAATCGAAAGAAAGGGACCCTAACTATCCACCAGTCCTAGTACATTTCTAAAGCCCTAGAGAGATTTAACATGAAAGATGCTAGGCCTGCTAAAATTCCCCTACAACCCGGAATTATAAAGCAGGCAGCCCACCTTACTAAACCTCTTTCCCCCTCTAATCACAAGCTTTATCAAAGTATTATAGGGACTATTATGTACTTAATGCTCCTTACAAGACCTGATATTGCCTTTCCGGTTTAGTGGCTTTTAATAGCGTTAGCTAAGCCTTATATAGAGCACTTAAATGCTGCTAAACATCTACTTAGATACCTTCTAGGCTCTATGAGTTACTCTATAACTTATAGAAGGTCTAAGAACGCTAAAGCTTCTACAACCCTTATTAGCTTCTGTGATAGCGACTTCGCGGGAGATAAGTCCTCTAAATTAACCTATGCTTATCTCTATAAGCTAGCTGAAGGACCTATTAGCTAGAAATTAAAGAAAGCAACTACGATAGCTTTATTGACATTAGAGGCCGAATTAGATGCTCTATGTGAAGCTATTAGGGAGCTAGAGTGGCTCTATGGCCTTTTTAAGGAAATTAAGCTGCCTATAGCACCTCCTGTTCCGATTTTTAGTGATAACCAAGGCGCTATAACGACCGCTAATAACCCTGCTCTTCACAGCAGAACAAAGCATACCCTACTAAAATTTAACTATACCAGAGAGAAGGTACAGAAGGGTATAGCTAAGGTTATCTATATTAATACTAAAGAGATGCCTGCAGATAGCTTAACTAAGCCCCTGCCTAACGATAAATTTCAATAATTTATTCAACTATTAGGTCTTACGAACACAAAGGCCTAGTTTTAAAGAAAAAACAACTAAAAAGTCGAAAAATCTTAAAATCAACAAAAACACTAGAATTCCGTTAAAAAGTTATTAATTTTAGTTGAAAAGTTATTGGATTTATTATTGAATTTATAGTTAACTTAGATATCTATTAAAGAGCTAAGTTCAGGTATCAAATTAGTTACCTCATACTTTTCTAGAGGGAGTGTTAAAATTATGCTATTTATAGCACTATTTTATAGGCCCACTAGTTGCCTAGTTGCGTTGTTGCAACGTTGGTTACAAGGCGTTGCCTGCAGCGTTGTTGGCTGTGACCTGCGTTCCTGCACACAACCAACCCACAGGCTTGTATGACTAAGCCGACTAGGCTACCCTATAGGGAAGCTAAAATTAACTGTAACTAGGGAACTAGTAGTCGTATAAAAGGCTGATGTATACTGTTCGAATCCTTGATTTTTTCCGGATTTTATGGTATATTTTATTTATAGGGTTGCTTATTAGATTGCTTAGTTGGTGCACGTGGGTGGCTAGATTGTATGGTCGTGAGTTGATTTTTTACTTTTTACATATAAATGAATTTTGCGGAAAATAAAAAATAGCTCCTAAGGCCTGGCTAGCGACCCCCTTCCGTTAATATGGTCGGTAGGTCTATAAGGGGAACTCAGAAAATCCTCTCATTGCTCGTTAGATCGTTTGTCTAGCTAGAAATCTACTATATTCAACTATCAACGCCCTATATCTCTGAAGAATCGTCGTATTATAGTGAATCTAGAAGCCGCCGCGTTGGAATCTACTAGGGAGGTCTTCCTATCCCTCTAGCTAGATTCCCCTTCCATTTTCAATACTAATACTTCTAATCCTTTACTAGTAGTAAGCCTATAATAAAGTCTATTAATAATTCTTAGAAAGGGCAATCAGGCACTAGCAGTGTAGCTAACTTACTATAAGGTTTATATAACCTTAGCTTTAAAACTTAATAATTAATATAAGTCTATATATATAACTTAATATCCTTCTTTATTAATAGCTAGTAATATTAGCCTATAATTTAATAGAGGGTTCTACTAACCCCCTAATAACCTACTATAGGATTATTATAGGTTAATAGTAAGACTTCTTTTTATATACCTTATAGAATAAAAACTTAATTATTATATATTAGTAACTTAGAGGGTACCCTAGTCTATATCTATAACCCTTTAGCCTCTAGCTTAGAGGGACTAATTAACTATAGTCCTAATACACTAGAGTTACTACTTATTAGTAATAACTTCTACTATACTATAAAGGCATCCCCTTATTATACTTCTAATAATAAAACTAGAATTAGGGCTTCTAATTCCTATGCCTTACTCCTAATAGCAGAGTTTAATATTATAGAGGTTCTCTAAACTACTAAGATTCTTACTATAACACTACTATAAGCCTATAGCTCTTTAGTAGTGCCTATAAACTATCTAATTAGCCTAGTAGAGATTAACTTTATAGAGGTTCTCCTACCTACTATTAGATTTCTTACTATACTATTAATAGGTAGTAATCTTAGATATAGGGTATTAATAGAGTTACTACTACTTTTATACTACTTATTAATTATAAATCTAATATACTATAGCTTTACTAGACTAGTGGTAGTACTATACTTATTATAGTGCCCCTATAGCCTAATAGTAGTGAACTTAGTAAGGAAGGTTAGTAACTAAAATATAAATACCTTAGCTTTCCTTTTCTTACTAATATAATCTAATCTCTATAATAGAGTATTAGTAGGATTTAGCTTACCTATCTAGTGTTTAATAATAAAGTTAAATAGGCATAGCTTATCTAATATAGTAACCTACTAGCTTATTAGCTTAGGCTTTAAAATAAGGTATTTATAGTTTAAGTAATCTATTATTACTTTTACTAGGTAAGCTAAGTAAGTAAGGTAATACCTCTAAGTTTAAAAGGCCTCCTAAATCACTAGTAACTCTATATCTAGCGTTATATAGTGTAATTTAGTATCCTTTAACTTCCTTAATATAAACACTATAGGGTACTAGTAACCTAGCACTAATATTATAAGGATAGCTCTAATTATATATCTAGAGGCATTAGTCTTAACTTATAATAGTAGCACTAGATTAAAATACACTAAAATTAGTGCCTCCTAGAATTACTTTTATAGTTCTCTAAACACTACTAGCTTATAGGGCTCTAGCTTAAACTTTACTAGTTATTTCCCTTATAGATAGTTAGTTAATAGAATAATAATTTTACTATAATTCTTAATAAAGTGCCTATAGAAGCTAGTAAATCCTAGGAAAGATTAGATATTAAATACATAGATAGGTATTAGCTATATTATAATTACTTTAACTCTACTAGGGTCTATTAAGATTCCTTCTAGGGAAATTATATAACTAAGGAATTTAACTTCCTTAATAGAGAATTAGCACTTATCTAGGTTAATAAAAAGATTAGTGCTTTAAAGCCTCTTAAGAACCTACTTAATATAATTCTTATACTCTAAGATATTACTACTATATATTAGGATATTATTAAGGTAGATAATATAGATATATTGAAAATGGAAGGGGAATCTAGCTAGAGGGATAGGAAGACCTCCCTAGTAGATTCCAACGCGGCGGCTTCTAGATTCACTATAATACGATGATTCTTCAAGATATAGAGCTTTGATAGTTAAATATAGTAGATTTTAGCTAGACGAACGATCTGACGAGCAATGAGAGGATTTTCTGAGTCCCCTCATAGACCTACCGACTGTATCAACAGAAGGGGGTTGCTAGCCGGGTCTTAGGAGCTATTTTTTATTTTCCGCAAAATTTATTTGTATAGGAAAAGTAAAAAATCGACTCACGGCCATATAATCTAGCCACCCACGTGCACTAACTAAGCAATCTAATAAGCAACCCTATAAATAAAATACATTATTAAATCCGGAAAAAATCAAGGATTCGAACAGTATAAGTCAGCCTTTTATACGACTACTAGTTCCCTAGTTATAGTTGATTTTAGCTTCCCTATAGGGTAGCCTAGTCGGCTTAGTCATACAAGCCTGTGGGTTGGTTGTGTGCAGGTCACAGCCAAAGCTGCTGGCCACGGCCAACAACGCTGCAGGCAACGCCTTGTAACCATCGTTGCAACAACGCAACTAGGCAACTAGTGGGCCTATAAAATAGTGCTATAAATAGCATAATTTTAACACTCCCTCTAGAAAAGTATGAGTTAACTAATTCAATACCTGAACTTAGCTCTTTAATAGATATCTAAGTTAACCATAAATTTAATAATAAATCCAATAACTTTTCAACTAAAATCAATAACTTTTCAACGGAATTCCAGTGTTTTTGTTGATTTTAAGATTTTTCGACTTTTTAGTTGGTTTTCTTTAAAACTAGGCCTCTGTGTTCGTAAGACCTAATAGTTAAATAAATTATTGAAATTTATCGTTAGGCAGGGGCTTAGTTAAGCTATCTGCAGGCATCTCTTTAGTGTTAATATAGATAACCTTAGCTATACCCTTCTGTACCTTTTCTCTGGTATAGTTGAATTTTAGCAGGGTATGCTTTATTCTACTGTGAAGAGCAGGGTTATTAGCGGTTATAATAGCGCCTTAGTTATTACTAAAAATCGGAACAGGAGGTGCTATAGGTAGCTTTATCTCTTTAAAGAGACTATAAAGCCACTCTAGCTCCCTAATAGCTTCACATAGAGCATCTAATTCGGCCTCTAATGTTAATAAAGCTATTGTAGTTGCTTTCTTTAATTTCCAGCTAATAGGTCCTTTAGCTAGCTTATAGAGATAAGCATAGGTTAATTTAGAGGACTTATCTCCCGCGAAGTCGCTATCACAGAAGCCAATAAGGGTTGTAGAAGCTTTAATAGCGTTTTTAGACCTTCTATAAGTTATAGAATAACTTATAGAGCCTAGAAGGTATCTAAGTAGATATTTAGCAGCATTTAAGTGCTCTATATAAGGCTTAGCTAACGCTATTGAAAGCCACTGAACCGGAAAAGCAATATCAGGCCTTGTAAGGAGCATTAAGTACATAATAGTCCCTATAATACTCTAATATAGCTTGTGATCAGAGGGGGAAAGAGGTTTAGTAAGGTAGGCTGCCTGTTTAATAATTCCGGGTTATAGGGGAATTTTAGCAGGCCTAGCATCTTTCATATTGAATCTCTCTAGGGCCTCAGAAATGTACTAGGACTAGTGGATAGTTAGGGTCCCTTTCTTTCAATTTCTAGTAATTTAAACGCCTAGGAAAAATTCGGCTGGCCCACGATCTTCTATAGGATAAGCTTTATGTAATAGCTTCTTTAGCTTATTGATATAAGCTAGATCCGGTCCTATTAGAAGACAGTCATCCACATAAGTCGCTATATATGTAGATATAGTTAGGTTAAAGAAGATAGCTAGGTCAGATATAAGGGGGTGGAAGCCTAATTTTCAAAGAAGTTCCTTTAGGGCCTGCTGCTATTCTCTAGAGCTCTGTTTTAATCTATATAAAGCTTTTTAAAGGAAAATAACCTGCTTTTAAGAGGGATTATAGCCGTATTTCTTGAGTAATTTAGCTATTTCAGGCGAAGCAGCTTCGGCAAATTCAACGAATCCATTAGGGATCTGCATATAAATAGCTTCTTTTAATAAGCTATTTAAGAATGCCCCTATAAAATCAACCTGTTCAACTTCCCAGTCATTACAAGCCGCTAGGGCTAGTAATATCCGCTAACTAGGGGGAATGCTAGTAGCAGCGTAGGTCTCAATATAATCCTAACCTTCTATCTGCATAAAGCCTTTTGCAACGAGTCGGGCCTTGTGTTTTATAGGATTATTTTCTGTTAAAATTATGCTATTTATAGCACTATTTTATAGGCCCACTAGTTGCCTAGTTGCGTTGTTGCAACGTTGGTTACAAGGCGTTGCTTGCAGCGTTGCCTGCAGCTTTGGCTGTGATCTACGTTCCCGCACACAACCAACCCACAGGCTTGTATGACTAAGCCAACTAGGCTACCCTATAGGGAAGCTAAAATTGACTGTAACTAGGGAACTAGTAGTCGTATAAAAGGCTGACTTATACTGTTCGAATCCTTGATTTTTTCTGGATTTAATAATGTATTTTATTTATAGGGTTGCTTATTAGATTGCTTAGTTAGTGCACGTGGGTGGCTAGATTATATGGTTGTGAGTTGATTTTTTACTTTTCACATATAAATGAATTTTGCGGAAAATAAAAAATAGCTCCTAAGGCCTAGCTAGCGACCCCCTTCCGTCAATATAGTCAGTAGGTCTATAAGGGGACTTAGAAAATCCTCTTATTGCTCGTCAGATTGTTTGTCTAGCTAGAAATCTACTATATTTAACTATCAACGCCCTATATCTTAAAGAATCGTTGTATTATAGTAAATCTAGAAGCCGCCGCGTTAAATCTACTAGGGAGGTCTTCCTATCCCTCTAGTATAGATTCCCTTCTATATTTAATAGGTTATAAGCCCGGAAGGCCTATAAGATTACTATATTACTACATTATTCTACTGCGATTAGTGCTTAATTTTAGGTACTAGTTACTCTCTACTAGACCTATAGGCTCTTAGATTACGAAGGAAACCGCTAGTTAAAGCTTTTCATCCGCTAGCATTACGCATTATAACGCCAGACCCTTAGTGTTGAAATTCATTTATAGCCGCACCTGCAACCACCACATTGTAACTATAACTATCTAGTTATAACTACAACCTCTTTTTAGTGATTCTATTTACTACTATGACTATTATATTTAATATTATCTATAATAGTAGATACGCTATATCCTTTAAATTATTAAATATCTAGTATCTTAATACTAGGCTTTTTAACCTATTGTAATACATTGCACGCACTATATATTACGTTACGTTGCGTTGTGGCTGCTATAATATCTATATCCTATAATTCCTATCTACCTTTTTTAGTGTTAAGAAAATTTTCATAGAGAATCTTCTCTAGTCTGTTTCTGCCTGTGTATACCACAGACCTACTTTTAGACCTTAAGGGGCACCCTTTTAAACAGCCCCGCCGCATAATTTACGTGCGTAGCCCGGTTGCACTATAACCTAGCTTCTAGCGTGTAATATTTATAATAGGAAGAAATTTAGAGATCTTATATAGGATATCTTTTAAGATCCTAGGGAATTTTAAGAGATAGCACTACTAAATTATAAGGGTAAGGGTCCTGCTACAGGCCCTTCTAGCCCTCCTAGGGACCCTAATAGGATAGATATAGAAGGTCTAGCTGTTTAAGCTAGTGCTTTTTAATAATAGATGTAAAGCTAAATTAAATAATAAGGTAAGACCTTAACTAATTTTATTAAGTATACTAAGTTAAATTATCTAAAAAACAAGGCTAGTATTAAAGATCTATTAGATAAATTAACGCAAACTATAACTACTATGCAAGGTCTTTAGGATTCTACTAAGCTAAGGGAAGAAAATACTAAGGCTCTAGTAGAAGACCTGCCTGCTACTAATTCTATAAGTTTACCTTCTAGTAACTTACAAGCTGCCTTTAATATAGGGGCTATTAAGGAACTAAATAAGAAGGTTTACTCTATTCCTAAGGGAGCTAAGTTAAAAGGTCCTAAAAATTATAATCAGTAGAAGTAAGCCCTAAGTATTTAATTTAGAGCCCTAGGATTACCTAAATTTATAGATAATCCTAGCTTAGTAGGCTATCTAGCTAACTGTGATTAAGCTATTCTTTTAATAATATTAAGAGATAGCTGTTAACTAGGACCGCAGGCAGCTATATGTTAGCAAAAATCCCCTAAAGAAGCCTATAAAGTCCTTATTAGGCAGTATTCGTAGAGTGCTAAAATCCAGTGAGGTACGCTATATGCTAGCTACCACTCCCTAAATTTTTTAAATTATAAGGGATCTTTAGAGGCTTTTAATGCTAATTTTAATAACTTACTAGCTAGACTATAGCTTTATAGTGTAGAGATCACTCCTATTAATCAAGTAAACCATTATATCAACGTATTAAAGCAGACCTTTTCTAGTTAGGCTAAGAGACAAAGATTTACTATTAGAGCTACTAGGGCATAAGGGCTACCTGTAAATACCTTAAATTTACAGTTCCTAATGGCTAATTTATTAGAAGAGCAGAGGGATAAAACCTCCCCTATAGCTAAAGCTCTTAGCTATAAGGCTTCTAATAATAAGGGAAATTCTAAGGACAAGGAAAAGAAATTATCTAATCCTAATACTAAGAAGGACTCTACTAACGCCACTAAAGAGCAGGATAAGAAGGATTTAAACCCTTCTAAAGCCTCTAGGAAGAAAAAGCAGAAGAAGAAGAGTGGCAATAGGGATAAAGATAAAGAAAAAGAAGCTGCTTTTACGTTAGGCTATAGCCTAGCCACAGGATATATTAAAGAACTAGATTCTAGCGAATCTAGCAGCGAGGATAGTAGTGATTCTAAATCTAATTTAGATACCTCTAGTACCACTACTACTAGTGACACTACTAGCAAGCCTACTTTTAGCTACTCTAATAATGTGGTTAAAAACTCCCTTCTATACAATATAGGTTCTTCTTATTACATTTGTAATAATAGGGCTTTCTTTAGGGACTTTAAGCCTCTTAAGAAAGGTCAAACTAGCCCTATAATTACAGCAGGAGGACCTATTTATCCTAAAGGAAGAGGCACCGCTGTTTTTAACGTTCTAGTTAAGAAAAATCCACTAGAATATAGGCCTCTAGCTCTGTTAGATGCCCTATATTTCCCCAGTATAGATACTAACCTAGTTAGCGGTTTATCCCACTATCTTAAGGGAGGTTATCTAGCTAAAGATCAGCTTTTCCTAGCTAATAAAAGTCCCTGTGGGTTACTAGAACCTGCTAAACACGGCTTCTTTTTGCAGATTAAGGGGCAAGCTACTCCTAAGATCTGCAAGCATTCAACCCACCTCTCCTTTATGGGCTCTCAATATTGCAACCAACAACAAAGAAACCAATAGCAAAGAGCCTATAAGACCGAATTAGGGTTTTCCTACCCTATAGAGGTTCAAATTCCACAGCCAGCATTTAATCCCGAGGAATATCAACGAATCGAAGAACTAAATTCCGATGAAGAAGACGAAGATTCAGCCCTATGTCCCACCGAAGCTCCTCCTAGTCAGGCATCTTCTATAGGGGGTTTAGAAGGTCCATACCCTAATGACTTGGGTGACGATAGTGGCCGTCTATTGCCCCCAGAGGCCTGTGATTCTCAAGAGGCCTGGCAACAGAGGGAGCTAGGGGATAATAGCTCTGATAGATCTTCTAAGCTAGATCCTAGTTATAAGAAGTTACTAGATTTAGCCCTTCTTTAGCACATTCGATTAGGCCACATTGGCCTCCCTTTACTTAAGAAATCTTCGAAATTAGCTAAAGGGATCCCTGATTTTTCCGCCATTAAAGAAAAGGATTTCAACTGCATAGCCTGTATGCAATCGAAGGCTGTTAGAAGACCTACTAAAAGACCTATTCAGGACCCCCCTAGGGTTTTAGATATCCTAGAGGGAGATATAGTTAAAATTGAACCTATACTACATAATAAGAAGGCCCTAGTCCTTATCCTTATTAATCGAAAATCCCGGTATAAGTGGTGCTTTTTATTAGCTAATAAAGAAGGTCAGACCCTTTATAATGCTATTAAGGGCTTCTTTAAGGCCCTGAAAAACCAATATAACGCGTATCCTAGGCACCTTCACTTCAACGGAGGTACTAAGATCAACAACGAACTTTAGCACTGGTTATCTTCTAAGGGAATTTGCTTTAGCACCTCTTGCCCCTATATTCACGAATAGAATAGGCTAGTTAAGAGGGCTATTAGGGTTATCCTAGACTAGCTTAGAGCTACACTTTAGTGGTCTAAGCTGCCTTTATATCTATAGTCTTATATCCTTCTAGCTATAGTGGACTTAGTTAACATTACCGCCAATACAACTAAGCCCCTAACCCCTAAGCAGCTATTTCTAGCTAACTTAGAGCCTAAGACTATCTATAAGCCTGACTTCTCGAAAATTAGGGCTATAGGGTCTTATTACGAGGTTCTAATACCTCCGGAGCAGAGATCAAAGCTTTAGAAGCTAGCCCCTAGGACTATCCCTGGCCGGCTGCTTGCTACTCTAGGTTCCAGTGTCTATCTTATTTATATACCCTCTAAAAGGTTAGTCGTTAAGACTAGCTTTGTTAAGATTATAGAGGATATAGGCTCTGTAGGGTCCCCTAAGCCTTTAGGGAGCTATCCTTCAGAGGGAGAAGCCGATATCTCACGAGATCTAGAGGTTCAGGATAGCTATCCAAAGCCTCTAGCGCCCCCAGCGCCCACAGCGCCTGCAGCGCCCGCCGCGCCTACAACAACGCCCGGGACGACCGCTGTAACGCCTCCAGCGCTACCCCTAGAGAGCCCAAGCTCTAGCGCCCCTAATAAGGGTGCTATCGAAAAACCGTTTTCAGATTCGGATTCTTGAATCAACCCTGATTCTATAGATATCAATGATTTCAACCTATCTTCTTTCGTTAAGGAGATATGCTTTAAGGCACAACAAAAGGCTAAATCGTCAGCTAACAACAATAACGATTCGGATACACCTAAGACATAGAAGCAAGCTTTAAAAAGCAAGGATAGTCAAAAATGGATTAATGCAACCTTTAGCGAATTTAAGTAGCTACTAGCTGCCGGAACTTTTAAATTTATAGGGATAGACTAAATTCCTAAGGGCCGAAAAGTTCTTAAAAATAGGCTTGTCTATAAGCTTAAAAAGGATAAAGAAAATAATCCTATAAAACATAAGGCCTGACTCGTTGCAAAAGGCTTTATGCAGATAGAAGGTCAAGATTATATCGAAACCTATGCTGCAACTAGCATTCCCCCTAGTTGGCGGATTTTACTAGCCCTAGCGGCTTGTAATGACTGGGAAGTTGAATAGGTTGATTTTATAGGGGCATTCTTAAACAGCTTATTAAAAGAAGCTATTTATATGCAGATCCCTAATGGATTCGTTGAATTTGCCGAAGCTGCTTCGCCTGAGATAGCTAAATTACTCAAGAAATACGGCTATAATCCCTCTTAAAAGCAGGTTATCTTCCTATAGAAAGCTTTATATAGATTAAAACAGAGCTCTAGAGAGTGGCAGCAGGCCCTAAAGGAACTTCTTCGAAAATTAGGCTTCCACCCCCTTATATCTAACCCGGCTGTCTTCTTCAACCTAACTATATCTATATATATAGCGACTTATGTGGATAACTGTCTTCTAATAGGACCGGATCTAGCTTATATTAACAAGCTAAAGAAGCTATTACACAAAGCTTACCCTATAGAAGATCGTGGGCTAGCCAAATTTTTCCTAGGCGTTTAAATCACTAGAAATCGAAAGAAAGGGACCCTAACTATTCACTAGTCCCAGTATATTTCTAAAGCCCTAGAGAGATTCAACATAAAAGATGCTAGGCCTGCTAAAATTCCCCTACAACCCGGAATTATTAAATAGGCAGCCCACCTTACTAAACCTCTTTCCCCCTCCGATCACAAGCTATATTAGAGTATTATAGGGACTATTATATACCTAATGCTCCTTACAAGGCCTAATATTGCCTTTCTGGTTCAGTGGCTTTTAATAGCGTTAGCTAAGCCTTATATAGAGCACTTAAATACTGCTAAACATCTGCTTAGATACCTTCTAGGCTCTATAAGTTATTCTATAACCTATAGAAGGTCTAAGAACGCTAAAGCTTCTGCAACCCTTATTAGCTTCTGTGATAGCGACTTTGCGGGAGATAAGTCCTCTAAATCAACCTATGCTTATCTCTATAAGCTAGCTGAAGGACCTATTAGCTAGAAATCAAAGAAAGTAACTACAATAGCTTTATTAACATTAGAGGCCGAATCAGATGCTCTATGTGAAGCTATTAGGGAGCTAGAGTGGCTTTATGGTCTCTTTAAAGAGATAAAGCTGCCTATAGCACCTCCTGTTCTGATTTTTAGTGATAACTAAGGCGCTATTACAACCGCTAATAACCCTGCTCTTCACAGCAGAACAAAGCATACCCTGCTAAAATTTAACTATACTAGAGAAAAGGTACAGAAGGGTATAGCTAAGGTTATCTACATAAATACTAAAGAGATACCTATAGATGGCTTAACTAAGCCCCTGCCTAACGATAAATTTCAACAATTTATTTAACTATTAGGTCTTATGAACATAAAGGCCTAGTTTTAAAGAAAAACAACTAAAAAGTCGAAAAACCTAAAATCAACAAAAACACTGGAATTCCGTTGAAAAGTTATTGATATTAGTTGAAAAGTTATTGGATTATTATTGGATTTATTATTGAATTTATTGTTAACTTAGATATCTATTAAAGAGCTAAGTTTAGGTATCGAATTAGTTAACTCATACTTTTCTAGAGGGAGTATTAAAATTATGCTATTTATAGCACTATTTTATAGGCCCACTAGTTGCCTAGTTGCGTTGTTGCAACGTTGGTTACAAGGCGTTGCTTGCAGCGTTGCCTGTAGCTTTGGCTGTGATCTACGTTCCCGCACACAACTAACCCACAGGCTTGTATGACTAAGCCGACTAGGCTACCCTATAGGGAAGCTAAAATCAACTGTAACTAGGGAACTAGTAGTCGTATAAAAGGCTGACTTATACTGTTCGAATCCTTGATTTTTTCTGGATTTAATAATGTATTTTATTTATAGGGTTGCTTATTAGATTGCTTAGTTAGTGCACGTGGGTGGCTAGATTGTATGGTCGTGAGTCGATTTTTTACTTTTCACATACAAATGAATTTTGCGGAAAATAAAAAATAGCTCCTAAGGCCCGGCTAGCGACCCCCTTCTGTCGATATGGTCGGTAGGTCTATGAGGGGACTCAGAAAATCCTCTTATTGCTCGTCAGATCGTTCGTCTAGCTAGAAATCTACTATATTCAACTATCAACGCCCTATATCTTGAAGAATCGTCGTATTATAGTGAATCTAGAAGCCGCCGCGTTGAATCTACTAGGGAGGTCTTCCTATCCCTCTAGTACAGATTCCCTTCCATATTCAATATTTTCTTTATCCTTTTTAAGCTTATAGACAAGCCTATTTTTAAGAACTTTTCGGCCCTTAGGAATTTGGTCTATCCCTATAAATTTAAAAGTTCTGGCAGCTAGTAGCTGCTTAAATTCACTAAAGGTTGCATTAATCCATTTTTGACTATCCTTGCTTTTTAAAGCTTGCTTCCATGTCTTAGGTGTATCTGGATCGTTGTTATTAGACGACGATTTAGCCTTTTGTTGTGCCTTGAAGCATATCTCCTTAACGAAGGAAGATAGGTTGAAATCATCGATATCCATAGAATCAGGGTCGATTAGAGAATCCGAATCTGAAAACGGTTTTTCGATAGCACCCTTATTAGGGGCGCTAGAGCTTAGGCTCTCTAGGGGTAGCGCTGGAGGCGTTACAGCGGTCGTCCCGGGCGTTGTTGTAGGCGCGGCGGGCGCTGCGGGCGCTGTGGGCGCTAGGGGCGCTAGAGGCTTTAGATAGCTATCCTGAACCTCTAGATTATCTCGTGAGATATCGGCTTCTCCCTCTAAAGGATAGCTCCCTAAAGGCTTAGGGGACCCTACAGAGCTTATATCCTCTATAATCTTAACAAAGCTAGTCTTAACAACTGACCTTTTAGAGGGTATATAAACAAGATAAACGCTGGAACCTAGAGTAGCAAGCAGCCGGCTAGGGATAGTCCTAGGGGCTAGCTTCTAAAGCTTTAATCTCTGCTCCGGAGGTATTAGAACCTTGCAATAAGACCCTATAGCCCTAATTTTCAAGAAGTCAGGCTTATAGATAGTCTTAGGCTCTAAGTTAGCTAGAAATAGCTACTTAGGGGTTAGGGGCTTAGTTATATTAGCGGTAATGTTAACTAAGTCCACTATAGCTAGAAGGATATAAGACTATAGATATAAAGGCAGCTTAGACCACTGAAGTGTAGCTCTAAGCCGGTCTAGGATAACCCTAATAGCCCTCTTAACTAGCCTATTCTGTTTGTGAATATAGGGGCAAGAGGTGCTAAAGCAAATTCCTTTAGAAGATAACTAAGACTGAAGTTTGTTGTTGATTTTAGTGCCTCCGTCGAAGTAAAGGTGCCTAGGATACGCGTTATATCGGTTTTTCAGGGCCTTAAAGAAGCCCTTAATAGCAGTATAAAGGGTCTGACCTTCTTTATTAGCTAATGAAAAACACCACTTATACCGGGATTTTCGATTAATAAGTATAAGGACTAGGGCCTTCTTATTGTGCGGTATAGGCTTAATTTTAACCGTATCTCCCTCTAGGATATCTAAAACCCTAGGGGGGTCCTGAATAGGTCTTTTAGTTAGTCTTCTAACAGCCTTTGATTGCATATAGGCTATGCAGTTGAAATCCTTTTCTTTAATGGCGGAAAAATCAGGGATCCCTTTAGCTAATTTCGAAGATTTCTTAAGTAAAGGGAGGCTAATGTGGCCTAATCGAATATGCTAAAGAAGGGCTAAATCTAGTAACTTCTTATAACTAGGATCTAGCTTAGAAGATCTATTAGAGCTATTATCCCCTAGCTCCCTCTATTGCTAGGCCTCTTGAGAATCACAGGCCTCTGGGGGCAATAGACGGCCACTATCGTCACCTAAGTCATTAGGGTATGGACCTTCTAAACCCCCTATAGAAGATGCCTGACTAGGAGGAGCTTCGGTGGGACATAGGGCTGAATCTTTGTCTTCGGAGTCTAATTCTTCGATTCGTTGATATTCCTTGGGATTAAATGCTGGCTGCGGAATTTGAACCTCTATAGGGTAGGAGAACCCTAATTCGGTCTTATAGGCTCTTTGTTGGCTTTGTTGTTGGTTGCAATATTGAGAGCCCATAAAGGAGAGGTGGGTTGAATGCTTGCAGATCTTAGGAGTAGCTTGCCCCTTAATCTGCAAAAAGGAGCCGTGTTTAGCAGGTTCTAGTAACCCACAGGGGCTTTTATTAGCTAGGAAAAGCTGATCTTTAGCTAGATAACCTCCCTTAAGATAGTGGGATAACCCGCTAACTAGGTTAGTATCTATACTGGGGAAATATAGGGCATCTAGCAGAGCTAAAGGCCTATATTCTAGTGGGTTTTTCTTGACCAGAACGTTAAAAACAGCGGTGCCTCTTCCTTTAGGATAAATAGGTCCTCCTGCTGTAATTATAGGGCCGGTTTGACCTTTCTTAAGAGGCTTAAAGTCCCTAAAGAAAGCCCTATTATTACAAATATGACAAGAAGAACCTGTATTGTATAGAAGGGAGTTTTTAACCACATTATTAGAGTAGCTAAAAGTAGGCTTGGTAGTAGTGTTACTAGTAGCACTAGAAGTATCTAAATCAGATTCAGAATCACTACTATCCTCGCTGCTAGACTCGCTAGAATCTAGTTCTTCAACGTATCCCGTGGCTAGGCTATAGCCTAACGCAAAAGCAGCTTCTTTTCCTTTATCCCCGTTACCACTCTTCTTCTTCTGCTTTTTCTTCCTAGAGGCTTTAGAAGGGTTTGAATCCTTCTTATCCTGCTCTTTAGTGGCGTTGGTAGAGTCCTTCTTAGTATTAGGATTAGAAGGTGACTTCTTTTCCTCGTCCTTAGAATTTCCCTTATTATTAGAAGCCTTATAGCTAAGAGCTTTAGCTACAGGGGAGGTTTTATCCCTCTGCTCTTCTAATAAATCAGCCATTAGGAACTGTAAATTTAAGGTATTTATAGGCAGCCCTTGTGCCCTAGTAGCTCTAATAGTAAATCTTTGTCTCTCAGCCTAACTAGGAAAGGTCTGCTTTAATGCGTTAATATAATGGTTTACTTGATCGATAGGAGCGATCTCTACACTATAAAGCTGTAGTCTAGCTAGTAAGTTATTAAAATCAGCATTAAAAGCCTCTAAAGATCCCTTATAATTTGAAAAATTTAGGGAGTGGTAGCTAGCGTATAGCGTACCTCGCTGGATTTCAGCACTCTGCGAATACTGCCTAATAAGGACTTTATAGGCTTCTTCAGGGGATTTTTGCCAACATATAGCTGCCTGTGGCCCAGGTTGGCAACTATCTCTTAATATTATTAAAAGAATAGCTTGATCATAGTTAGCTAGATGGCCTGCTAAGCTAGGATTATCTATAAATTCAGGCAATCCTAGGGCTCTAAATTGAATGCTTAGGGCTTGCTTCCACTGATCATAATTTTCAGGGCCTTTTAGCTTAGCTCCCTTAGGAATAGAGTGAACCTTCTTATTTAGTTCCTTAATAGCCCCTGTGTTAAAGGCAGCTTATAAGTTACTAGAAGGTAAACTCGCAGAATTAGCGGCTAGGTCTTCTACCAGAGCTTTAGTATTTTCTTCCCTTAGCTTAGTAGAATCCTAAAGACCTTACATAGCAGTCATGGTTTGCGTTAATTTATCTAATAGATCTTTAATGCTAGCCTTGTTTTTTAGACGATTTGACTTAGTATGCTTAATAAAATCAGTTAAGGTCTTGCCTTATTGTTCAATTTGGCTCTGTATCTGTTATTACAGTTGTAAAGCACTGGCTTGAACAGCCGGACCTTCTATATCCATCCTATTAGGGTCCCTAGGAGGGCTAGAAGGGCCTGTAGCAGGTCCCTTACCCTTATTATAACTCAGTGGTGCTATCTCTAAAAGTTCCCTAGGATCTCAAAAGATATCCTGTGTAAGATCTCTAAATTTATTCCTATTGCAAATAACGCGCGCTAGAAGCTGGTTATGGTGCAACCTGGCTGCGCACGCAAATTATGTGGCGGGGCTGTTTAAAAGGGTGCCCCTCGAGGTCTAAAAGTGGGTCTGCGGTATGCGCGGGCAGAAACGGACCGGAGAAGATTCTCTACGAAAATTTTCTTAACACCAAAAATAGCGGATAGGAATCGTAGGTTATAGATATTACAGAACGTGCAACGCAACGTAACGTAATGTATAGTGCGTGCAACGTAGTGCAATAGGTTAAAAAGCCTAGTATAGATATACTAGATGTTCGATGATATATAAAAGGATGCAGTGTATCTACTATTATAGATAATATTAAATATAACGGTCGCAGTAGTGAATAGTATCACTAAAAAAGAGGTTGTGGTTGTAACTAGATAGTTACGGTTACAATATAGTGGTTGTAGGTGCGGCTATAAATGAATTTCAACACCAAGGGTCTGGCGTTGCAATGCGTGATGCTAGCGGATAAAAAGCTTTGAAAGCTAGCGGATTTCCTTCGTAATCTAAGAGCCCACAGGTCTAGTAGAGAGTAACTAGTACCCAAAATCAAGCACTAATCGCAGTAGAATAACGCAGTAATGTAGTAATCTTATAGGCCTTCCGGGCTTATAACCTATTGAAAATGGAAGGGGAATCTAGCTAGAGGGATAGGAAGACCTCCCTAGTAGATTCTAACGCGGCGGCTTCTAGATTCACTATAATACAATGATTCTTTAAGATATAGAGCTTTGATAGTTAAATATAGTAGATTTTAGCTAGACGAACGATCTGACGAGCAATGAGAGGATTTTCTGAGTCCCCTCATAGACCTACTGACTGTATCGACGGAAGGGGGTCGCTAGCCGGGTCTTAGGAGCTATTTTTTATTTTCCGCAAAATTTATTTATATAGGAAAAGTAAAAAATCGACTCACGGCCATACAATCTAGCCACCCACGTGCACTAACTAAGCAATCTAATAAGTAACCCTATAAATAAAATACATTATTAAATCCGGAAAAAATCAAGGATTCGAACAGTATAAGTCAGCCTTTTATACGACTACTAGTTCCCTAGTTACAGTTGATTTTAGCTTCCCTATAGGGTAGCCTAGTCGGCTTAGTTATACAAGCCTGTGGGTTGGTTGTGTGCAGGTCACAGCCAAAGCTGCTGGCCACGGCCAACAACGCTGCAGGCAACGCCTTGTAACCATCGTTGCAACAACGCAACTAGGCAACTAGTGGGCCTATAAAATAGTGCTATAAATAGCATAATTTTAACAAGATAATATCTATAAGACCTTCTAAAGCTATATTAATATATTCTTAGAAGGTAGTAGGCATATTAATAAGCCTAAATAGCATTATAAGATACTTAAAGTAACTATATCTACACTAAAAGGCTATCTTTTACTTATCTTCCTTATAGATATATAGCTAATAGTATATATCTTTAAGGTCTAACTTTATAAAGATCTTTATACCTTTTAGCTAATCTAAGATTTCTAGAATTAGGGGTAAAGGGGCCTTATCCTTAACTATAATCTTATTTAGGCCCTTATAATCTATATATAGTTATAATTTTCCCCCTTTCTTTAGTATAAATAGGATTAGGGCACTTACTAGACTAATAGATCTTTAGATCTAACCTTATTCCTATATACTTACTAGGTACTTATAGAGCACCTATAGCTCTTTCTTAGCTAGGTTATATATAGGTCCCTAGGGTAGTGTTTTTCCTTCTTCTAATTTAATTATATATATCTACCTACCTAATCTAGGGAGGGTGCTAGCCTTATAGCTTAAGAATATATCCTTAAACTCTATATAGACTTCTAGGAGGGCTACCTTATAAATAGTATTAGATAGATTTATTATTATATAGATACTACTTAGTTTTTACTCTTTTAGTATATCTCTAATAGAGGCTATATACTTAATTAGACCTATTAACTAGGGGGGAAGTATTACTATAACTAATAAGTATTTCTCTATATGCTATCTATCCTATAACCTTATTACTAATAAGATATATTCCTTTATTATAGGGTATCTCTAAAGTCTTTTCCCTTATAATATTATAATAGGTTTATATTATCTTACCTAGTTAATACCTAGCACTAGCTTTTTACTACTATTAGTAATATAGTAGCTAACTTAGTATATCTTTATATATCCTATACTATCCCTTACTAATATTACCTTTTCTAAAATTTCTTAATATAGTATAATATTACTAGATATACTCTTAAGTATACTATTACTTAGTTATATATTTACCTAGTCTAGGTCTATTAATATATCTAGATAAATTAAAGAATATATAGCGCTAGGGTTAAATAGTATTAGTACTACTACCTAGTAGTAATCTTACTATAACTTAACTTCTATATAAATTTATAGGTCTAATTACCTATTCTTATTAAGTTATATTATATTAAGAGTATTTTCCTAGGGCTATACTAAGCTAATTAGGGCCTTATTTAGATTTAACTAGCTCTTAGCTTAGTTACCACTACCTTAGTGCTAGTTAGTAGTATAGCTACCTCTATAGTAAATACTATAGTCTAGCTTAGGGCACTTAGTTAAGAGGTAGCCTAGTTTTTTATACTTAAAATAGGTAATAGGTAAGCCCCCTATTTCTATATAGTATCCTTCCTATAACCTACCTTCTAGTAAAGCTAAGTAATTCCTTCTCTTTTATTAGTTACCTCCTTAGTTACCTTTATAGTAGGGCTTTTTTTCCTTTTTTATTACTACTTTTACCTTCTTTCCTTAGCCTATAAGATAGTTCTAACTTATAGGGTATTCTTAGCTAAATACCTACTTCTTTATAGTATTATTTAGGTATTATATAAACTAGGTAATTCTTATAGGCTTAGGTATAGGCTTAGGTAACTTTACTTTTACCTTACCCTAAACCTTAATAAATACTTAGAATAACTAGTCCTTACCTTACTAGAGGGTTAGTAGTATTCCTATAGCCTCTAGGTAGTAACTATCTTTATCTATTTCTCTAGTTTTTAACTATTAAATAAACTCTATCTAAGTATAGCTCTAGTAGTCTATATAACTATTTATAGTAGTAAAATATATTTACTATTACTTTACCTTATCTACTAGGTAGTTACTAGTATATATAATCTTTATTATATTATTTATAAATATATTCTAATCTATAGTAAAAACTATATTTAAATCTACTAAGAATATTTATAGATTCTTATAGGTATCCCCCTTATATATAGAAGTCTTAAGCTATATCTTTACTATACTATATCTATATAGCTCTAGTATAGTTAGTACTAACTAGGGAATAGAAATAGGGGCTTAAGTAGGAAGGGTTTATAGGGTAGAAGTAGAGCTTTAGTTAGTATTATTTAATTAGAGAGAGGTATTTACTTTTTATAAATTTTTCTATAGCTACTTAAGTTTATATTTTTTTTAGGTAATTTATAGCTATACCTTTACTTATATAAAGCTATAGTTTAATATAGCTTCTTTATTATTAATAACTAGCTCTAATATATAGGAATTCTTTAGGGTAATTAGATAAGAAGACTTATACTCTAGGAGTAGGTATTAATCTATAAATATATCTTTATATAGTATATTTACTCTAGAGTTATTAATACCTATTAAATAGGTATTTATTCTATATAGTATTAATATCCTTAACCTACTAATAACCTATTACCCTAATAGGAAAAAAAGATTAACTTATTAAGGCTTCTAGGCTAAATATAATAAATAGGGTAATAGTATAATTAAGGTAGTAGCTATAGAGCTAGAAGGTAGGTATATATACTTAAAGGTTTTAATCTCTAGTCTCCTATATTCTATATATATAACCTTTACCTAAATACCCCCTCTATATATATATAACTAGCTTATAGCGACCTTATAGCTAGGGTGTTATAAGCTATAACTAGGCCCTACTATATATAATGCTATTGCCTTCATAGCCTCTGTCGCTCTATTGCCTCTATGACCCTGACAGTTTTCCCCTTTGACTAAACCGCTGGAGTACTAGAGACAGCCAAATCAGGCTGGCTAGTGTATATAAATAAATAAATAAATATTTTATTTAATATGCATACAAGAGGGAAAACGCGTTTTTAAGCTTTTAGAGATGCAGAGCTTTAGTAATTCTATTAAGTGGACTGGCTAGTTCCTACATGTATACCCTAAGAATTACGGGAGGTTACTCCTTTATAAATTTGCGCGGGAAGATACCTCTTCTGTTTTAGGCCTAGTCATTACTGTATGATTGAAAAATCACTACTGTATGTTTACGTGTGGCTCTCTGCGCATGTGAACCTCTATGTGACTTTGTGCTCGTCATCAGCGCGGCACGCTGTACTCCAGAGAAGCACAGAGAAGCAAATTCAGGTAGATGCAACCCTAAGACTAAACCAGGACATGGCTTATTCCTGCTCAAAGCCTCAAGCTGTTCGCATGCCAGTTTGCAGACCAGTTGTCGTTTATCAAGCGTGGAAATGTCTCCCTTGCACGGCATCATCTGCACGGATACACCTTCCGACATGAGTGAATCGCTGTTGTGTACTCCGTGTAACTCGTACATGCCATTGCACAGTGGTGGGTTGGGTGCTTGTTCAGTGTTAGCCGCCCGACGTCACGTGTATGTGCACTTGCGCCGGCTGAGGCCCCCCCGGCACCTTCCCTCATAGGCGGCCCGACTGGGCTTAGCTTGGGGTACAAACTCGGCGAGCCTCCAGGCCTCCCCATTCTTTCCTGCCTCTGAAGTCTCTCTCCACTGGTGCTTTTTTTTGTAACCGCCTACGACTGCCACTACGATTCCTCCACACCGTCCGTCCGTCCGTCCCCTTCCAACGCAGCAACCCCAATCTACGATCTGCCGCTCGGCGCGACCCGGAGTTGCTCATTATCTAAAGGAGCCTATTTTGGATCATTTTGGTCGTCTGGATGCCGTTCATGAATGATTTGTAAGTCCTCCCTTCTCGCCATCCAGCCACCGCTGTCTGGTCCTGTTTTCCTGCTGTCCGTATCTTGCCGAGTCGCCCTCACCTTGGACCTCGCTACATGGCCATCGCTGCTCTCCAATGTCAAATAAAGCATGTTCAATGCTTCCCAGTGATGGAAGTGATGAATATCGATGGTTTTGGATGCAACTGCCACCTGCTTGCTGTCACCAAACAAGTCTTGTTTTCGAATGACTGTCTATGTCCATCCTTCACCATCGCCATCGCCCTACCACGTGTGAATGCGATTACATCCATTGCTCCATCATTATCTGTCATAAATGGCTCTGAAGAAGGCGTTTTCGCGTCGCAAATCTCTTCATACTAGCGCGATTGTCGCTCACTGCGCATACGATGACCAAAACCCCTGCTGACACTGCTTTTGCTCCCTCTGTAGCAAGTCATAAGTGCGAAAGCTGCTATCATGAGCTCACCGGTGGTGACGGGCCCTACCAACGGGCACTTGTCGCCGGATGATGCCATGACATCCACAGTCGTCGTCGAAGCCGGCCCGAGCGATACGGACCTCCCCGATGTTCACGACAGCCCAATGGCTCACTCATCACCTTCAGACTCCGAAATACCTGCCCGCGAGACACCAGAACATGCGGACCGAGATCAAGGATATATGGATAGTGATAATTCTAGTGAAGTCAATGCCTCCGAGGATGCCGATTTCGATATGCGGGAGAGCGTGGTGTCGCAGCAAGATGATGATGGTGAACAAGATCGGGAGTCTTCACCCGCTTCAAGTCGGGCCTCCAAAAGGAAGGCAGCCGTGTCAGAAGACGATTTTATTAAAGCAAACCCTGAGCTCTATGGTCTTCGAAGAAGTGTATGTTGTGGTCTATCACTACTATGAGGCATTAACCCCTCTGCTAACCATGTACCAGACACGCGCAAGAGAAACAAGAAAGATGGTACGGTGCTGCTTATGAGGACTATGGTCTTGTCGCATCGAGCTAACGAACCAGCAGATCGACTCTGATGATTTGGATTCAGACGATGATGAACCGACGAATCGTCGGCAGGCTAAGCGACGCCGTGTCATCGCATCCCAACCTTGTAAGTAGGCCTTCATACTGACTCGCTTTTCCCTTAACTCAACAACCACCTGCTAGTGTCCAAAAGAGCCACACCTATTTTGCAGCCGTCAGCGAACGAATCTGATTCGGACTCCGATACATACGGCGGAGCACGAGCAAAGAGCCAACAGAAAAAGGCAAGACTACAGAGAGAGTCGCAACCAGCCCTCGCACTTGCCGAAAAAAGGTGGTCCAGCCGGCGAGCCGCACAACAGGTACAGCAAGGCATGTACGAAGAAAGCGATGTCGATGACGACGAAGACGAAGCAGACTTGGCCTCAGCTTACTATGTGGCCGACTATGTTGACGACTCACCTTATGTTGAAAAAGTGGTCCGACATCGTCTTAAAGATGGGCTCGACCTCCAGTACGATGCAAGCCGTCACGACTTTGAATATTTTATCAAGTGGCAAGGCAAATCCCATTTGCATGACTCCTGGGAGACGATTGACTCCTTGCGCAACATGCGCGGGTTTCGCAAGGTCGAGAATTACTTCAGAAAGGTCGTCGAGCAAGAACTTGACATCCGCTTCGGCGATGACATTCCGCCCGAGGCCAAAGAGCAATTCTTCCTTGACAGGGAGCGTGATGAAGAAGCCTTTGAAGATTTCACTCAAGTGGAGAGAGTGGTCAACGTCCGCGATGGTGATGAGGACACCGAGTATTTTGTCAAATGGAAAGGCCTCACCTATGAAGAATGTACCTGGGAGCTGGCGTCAGATATCAGCTCCAATTTTCAAGACAAGATCGACCAGTATTTAGACCGATCGTCTCGGTCTTGGCAATCAGAAAAACGAGAAACCAACCTCGACACACGGAGTAGGATGGTCAAACTCGAAAAACAGCCCGAGTACATCCAAGGCGGAGAGCTGCGATCATTTCAATTGAAGGGTCTCAACTTTCTATGTCTGAACTGGACGAGAGGGAACAACGTCATTCTGGCCGATGAAATGGGCCTCGGAAAAACTGTTCAAACTGTTTCGTTCCTGAGTTGGCTTCGAAACGAACGTCATCAAGAAGGCCCTTCACTTGTTGTAGCGCCGCTCAGTGTTATTCCGGCTTGGTGTGACACATTTAACCACTGGTCTCCCGACATCAATTACGTTGTATATCTGGGGCCCGAGGATGCCCGCAACATCATTCGCGAAAACGAGCTGATCGTTGGTGGCAACCCCAAGAAGCCCAAGTTCAACGTTCTCGTAACCTCGTATGAGTTCATCTTGCAAGACTGGCAATTTCTACAAACAATCAAGTGGCAGACACTTGCCGTTGATGAGGCTCATCGTTTGAAGAATCGAGAGTCGCAGTTGTACGCAAGACTTGTAGCATTTGGCGTCCCTTGCAAGGTTTTGATTACTGGCACGCCCATTCAAAACAATCTTGCAGAGCTATCCGCATTGCTGGATTTCTTGAACCCTGGAAAAGTAGTTATTGACGAGGACTTGGACTCATTGTCTGCGGTCGATGCCCAGGAGAAGTTGCAAGAACTCCACAAGTCAATTGCACCATACATCTTGAGACGCACAAAGGAAACAGTCGAGTCTGACCTACCACCGAAGACGGAAAAGATTATTCGTGTCGAGCTGTCAGATGTTCAATTGGACTACTATAAGAACATCTTGACGAGGAACTACTCGGCCTTGTGTGACGCTTCAGGCGGCCACAAAAATTCCTTGTTAAATATCATGATGGAATTGAAGAAGATCAGCAACCACCCATACATGTTCCCTGGCGCCGAAGAGCGTGTTCTGGCTGGTAGCATTCGCCGTGAAGATCAGATCAAGGGACTAATCACAAGTAGCGGCAAGATGATGCTCTTGGATCAACTACTCTCCAAGTTGAGGAAGGATGGTCATCGCGTTCTCATTTTCAGTCAGATGGTCAAGATGCTTGACATTCTTGGAGACTATATGTCATTGCGAGGTTACAAGTTCCAGCGCCTCGATGGTACCATTGCCGCCGGTCCTCGTCGCATGGCCATCAACCATTTCAACGCCGATGAAAGTGATGACTTCTGCTTCTTGCTCTCAACTCGAGCTGGTGGTCTGGGCATCAACCTGATGACTGCCGACACCGTCGTCATCTTTGATTCTGACTGGAATCCTCAGGCTGATCTGCAGGCTATGGCTCGTGCACATCGTATTGGTCAAAAACGACCGGTCAACATTTATCGTCTTGTATCCAAAGAAACGGTCGAAGAAGAGGTTTTAGAACGAGCCAGGAACAAGCTCCTCTTGGAGTACTTGACCATTCAGGCAGGTGTCACAGATGATGGCAAGGCAGCGTTCAAGGAGAAGTTGAGCAGCAAGGGCCTGAAAACGGATGGCCCTTCATCGTCTGAAGATATCCAAATGGTTCTGAAGATGCGATCTTCCAAGATGTTCGAGCAAAGCGGAAATCAAGAGCGACTCGAACAGCTTGACATTGATTCCATCCTCGAGAATGCTGAGGTCACGAAGACCAAGGTTGATGACAAGATGAATCTCAGCAGTGGTGGCATTGATTGGGATAACTTTATGCAAATCACGGACGTCAAAGTTGACGAGATCAACCTTGACTGGGACCAAATTATCCCGGCCGAAAGGTTGGCGGAGATCAAGGCGGACGAAGAGAAGCGACAAAACGACGATTACGTTGCCAAACTTGCGGCCGAGAATGCACCTCGACGAGCTACCATCAAGAGTCGCAACAAGGAGAATGATCGTGCTGACCGCTTGAAGAAGCGTCAGCGAGAACAACAACAAGAGGAAGAGGAACAAAGGGCCCTATTGGCCGACCCCAAGCGGCCACTGAATGACAAGGAGCAACGAAATCTCATCAAGGCCTACTTCCGATTTGGATCCATGGATGACCGCAAAGACGACATTATCCAGGAAGCGAAACTTGCTGAGAGGGATCATGAATTTGTCAAGTCCGTCTTGGACGACTTCATCAAGGCCGCGCAAGAAGCTGTTGAGGAAAACAGCCTGAAACTTGCAGAGGAGGAGAAGAAGACTGGCAGAAGTCTTACCAAGAAGGACAGGAAAGCTGTGCTTATTGACTTTGGCGAGCTCAAAAAAGTAAACGCCGAAACAGCAATCGAACGACCCAAGCAGCTTCAGCTTTTACGCAACGCTATTCAGAGCCAAAGTGATTGGAAAAACTTCCGCCTTCCCGACGCCACGAAAGCTGCCAACTATACATGCTCTTGGGGGGCCAAGGAGGACGCGATGCTCCTAGTAGGCATCGACAAGCATGGCTTTGGTGCTTGGGTGCAGATTCGTGATGATGCAGACCTCGACATGCAAGAGAAGCTATTCCTGGAGGAGCACAGAGTTGGCAAGAAGGAAGAGCGAAACAAAGCCAACGACAAACTCAAAGCACCAGGTGCTGTACACCTTGTCAGGCGCTCCGAGTACTTGCTCTCTGTACTCCAATCCAAATACTCCACTGACCGAACAGCGCAGCGAGTCGTGGACAACCATCATCGGAACAACAAGAAGCACAACGTCGCCAATGGGCATCGTGGGAGTGGAACTGCGTCACCTGCTCCCCATACCGTCAAGAAGCATCGTGATAGGGACCATGATGACCATCGTGGCCGCAGCAATGCTGATGAACGAGGGACGTCCAAACCTGACTTCAAACGGAAGCATGCTTCGTACGAAGATGATCGAAGTCCAAAGCACCGTCGCATAGAAGACAGTCGTCGCTCAAACAAACATGGTATAGATCGAGATCGAGATCGGGATCGGGAGCGGGAGCGGGAGCGTGACCGGGCCGATGCTCGTCGCCGTGATGATCGCCGACGTGATGACGACAGATATCGCGATAGAGACCGAGATCGAGACCGCGAGAGGGATAGGGATAGGGATAGGGATAGGGATAGGGATAGGGATAGGGACCGAGACCGTGATCGTGATCGCGAACGGGACCGCGATAGAGATTTTCGTCGTGAGCGAGATCGTGACTATGGCCGTGATCATGGCCGTGACCGAGACCGAGAGTATGATCGAGACTCGCACCCTCAAGACGAGCGCAGAGCGAAGGCGCTCCGCCGGCTAGATGAACTCCGCCGCATCGGCGACAACAAGGATCAACGAGACAGGGACAATGAGGCCATGATTTGGTACCTTCTCAAGCCTGTGCGTGAGAATTTCGAGCGGATATTGTCCACCACCAAAGACAATGTCAAATCAAGCAAAGAGCGTGCGGCGATTTTCGGAACAGAGTTGGTTGCTATCGGCACTTTCCTGGATGAGCGGCTCGCAGTTACGGCGGCGGATGAGGGTCTCAAAAACAACTTTTGGTACGCATACACACGTGTGGCTTACATGTATCTACGACTGAAGGAGACAATTACTAACATTATTTACAGGGATTTCTTGGCTGCTTTGTGGCCGGTTGACGATACTAGCAAGAGCGTCACAGGCAAAAGATTGAGCAACATGTACCGAACGCTTCACGCGCGCAACAAGGAGACGGGGTCAAGCTCTGCACGGACCAACGGAGCCTAAGGAACTTGTTTTGAGTAGTGACATACATGCCTGGAATTGCTTGAGGGGTTGTCGACAGCTGTGGTGTTTGAGTGGATGTTTGATTGATTTGTGGCTGTACGCACATGGCATTATTCTGCATGAACCGGCGTTTTTGGCACAATGGGTAGCATTGGAAGGTTACGGCGTGGAACAAAAAAACAGACTTTTGAAAGAGACAACATACCCGGATTTGCATGGTGGATGATTTCTGAGGAGGATATCATAATGAATTGGTGGGGAAGGGGGGCTTGGTGGAATGAAATGTGCGGACGATTGTGGATTGGTGAAGAAAGGTTTTCGTTGGACAGGGCAGTTGTTCGGTATTCTGTATTCTGGCAAGGCACAGGAAGCGGCTTGTCATTTGACACACTGTCCGAGATTTCTCATGTTGCAAGCAGAGGCAGGTACCGTGTACACACACATACGCGCGTGGGCAAAGCAGTGTTCCAACAATAGTCATGACGATAGAATCGTTTGAAGCCGCAGGCAGTATTGAGGACGGATGGATGAGACGGGGGCACTCGCCATGGAAATAAATCCGTGACATTGTCAAGTCTTTGATCGTGACTTGCCGGGCGTATTCGAGAGCGAGACGAACCACAATCATGTCGTGACTTGGACTAGCGGCTCTCCCCGACCAATGAGTACTTGTGTAGGAGGAATAGAGGGGGTAGAAGTCAATATTTTCTTCTTTTCTTTTGTTTTTCCAAATTCTTTGCGGTTCAATTTTGGACAGGGATTGCTATGCTAGTTGGTACAAAATATCATGTACAAGAATGAAGCTACATCAGACTACTCCGGCCGCCAATCTCCATGCTTGCCTGCCCGTCCTTCATCTGTCCGCTTCTGCCGACCACGAACTCGTGATAGATGGTTTGCAGACGAGCCCTCTCCTCGTTGCTGATACTGGCGCGCGTCTTGGCCAGCGCCTTGACAAGGTGATGCCACGCAATGACGACTTCTCTCTGGTCGGCGGCGGCAGAAGTGTCCTTGTTGGCCTCGGACTCGGATCCGGGCGGCCCGTACCCTTTCCTGGCTTGCTTGGTCTTTTTACGGGCGAGCCTGATCTGCTCCAGCTTGGACACGATGGCTGCGTTTTCGACGAGAGCCGCGGCGGATTTGCTCTGCGGGACGGTGTCGTCGGAGTGAACCGGGCCGCTGCCGTAACGGAACTGGACGAAGCTGGGCGTTGGGTCTTGAGCTGCCGCGTTCGTGTTCGTTCTCATGTCCATGTTCTTGTCCTTGTTGCTGCTTGCGCCGTGGCGGGAGTTGCCGACAGGGGCGTTGACGTCGAGAACATCGTGGATGGCCTCGAGCTGCGCGTTGGACACGAGCGCCTGCAGATCGGCGCCGGAGAGGCCTTCGGTTCGGCGGGCAATCTCTGTCAGGCCGTCGTCCGAGTCTGCGAGTTGGCTGGACAGACGGACCTTTTGGAAAAGCGCCTTGATGATGTCCAGGCGATCTTCTAGTGAGGGGAGGTCGCAGAGAAGGGACTTGTCGAGACGACCGGGTCGGAGGAGAGCAGGGTCGATGAGGTCGGGCCGAGAGGTGGCTGCCAGGACGTACACTCCCGACAGTCCCTCTGCTCCGTCCATCTGCGTGAGAAGCTGGTTCACGACACGATCCGTCACGCCGGTAGAGTCGTGCCCTCTCTTGGGCGCGATGGAGTCGAACTCGTCAAAGAACAGCACACACGGCCTGGCAGCCTGAGCCCGGTCGAACAGGTCGCGCACGCTCTTTTCCGAGGCACCAATGTACTTGTTGAGGATCTCGGGACCCTTGACGCTGATGAAGTTGAGGCCGCATTCACCGGCCACGGCGCTCGCCAGCAGCGTTTTGCCACATCCGGGGTAGCCGTACAGCAAGAGACCGGATCGGAGGCGGAGGGGACATTGCGCGAAGATGGGAGCGTACTTGGTGGGATACTCGAGTGTCTCCAGCAATACTCGCCGCGTCTCTTGCAGTCCTCCGATGGATTTGAATGTCGTCGTGGAGCTTTGGAGTGGCACGTTTCGCAGGGACGCTGGGGTGAAGCCTTTGAGGGCAGTGTCAAAATCAACACGGCCGAGACAGATTGCGCTGTCCGCAGCATCGTTCGGAGAGTCTGCAATGGATCGCATCATGGCCGCGTTCCGGGCTCTCGATACCAACACGCTTAAATCGCCCGGCATGTAGCCGTCGGTCAGGCCTGCCATGTCGAGGAAGTCCAGATCAGAGTCGATGATGAAACCGGCGGATTTGGATCTTGGCTTCTCGGAGCCTGCGCCGTGCAGCCATGCCTCGCTGTCGTCGGTTATGGCACCGCCGCCGTCGGACGTCGGAGGGCGGCTGAGATTACTGTCCAGGTCGTCGCGGTCCCTGTCTCCTGGGATAGATCCCTGCCGGGCAATGGACTCCATCACCCTCCTTCTTGCCTCCTTGTCCGGGGCCTTGAGCTCGATGATCTCTCTCACAACATGACCGCTGACGACGACGTTGTTGAGCGAACCCTTCCCCTCGGCAGTAGCAAGCAGGACGATGCCACTGTCCCGCGTGCAGAACTGCCTGACAATAGAGCGGACGGTTTCGCTGATTTGCCTGCTTCGGCCGTTGTCGTTACCAACTTGGAGCTCCGTCTCCACGGGACACAGCTTATCCAGATCGTCCAGCACAACGACGGACCTTCCACCGAGTCGTGCTCCCCAGCTCGCCGACATGAATATCCGTGTCAGCGTCTCCTTGATCGTAGATATCCTGGTTTCGTCGTTGACGAGCTTGCGGCATGAGAAATACAAGCTGTAAAAGAGCGTCTCCTGTCTCAACCTCTCTGCCATGTGTTTCGCCACAGATGTCTTGCCAGAACCCTTGCCCCCGGTCAACAAGACTGATGACAGATGCGCCAGCTGCTTCTGAAGATTTCCGAGCAAGGAATCGATGCCGACCAGGAGAGAGTCGTTCTTGGGCAGCAACTCAAAGACATCAGAATCGGTGATCCATGGTGGGCGAGTCTGGGGCTGCTGAAACTCGATCTGAGTCTTGTCGTCCAGGCCCGCCGCCCAGAGCGTTGCATCCCTACCATGGTCCTGAGACGTATGCTCCGAGCTATATTCAAACTTCAAGAAGCCACCCTCCCATCCCTGCGGGGCCTCCAGTTCGCTGTAGGCTCCCACCACCATGCCATCCGTGATTGGTCCCTGTAAGAGACCCTCTGTGTTTTTTGCGCCGGAGTACATATGACGGAATCGCTTCGCTGATTCCTCCTTCTCGGCCTTGGAGTCGCTACCGAATTTCAAGCCCTCGTTCGTCCTTGAGCCGCTGACAAAGGGGTACACTTTCACACTTTGAACCGCCCCCTTGGGGAGCGGTGGTGACGCCGCCTGAACTTTGACAACACCACCTACAATTCCTGGACAACCTAATACCGCGCACAGGGGCGACGACAAGGCCGCGGTTTGTCCGTCAGGAGGGTCGTCCCAAGGTTTTAGGCGCGCCACAACTTTTGATGAGGCCATGGTGTTCGAGGGAGCGGTCCCATCTTCAACCTGTGGTTTCTGCAGCCCGGCTGGCTTGATGATATCGACGGCGACGTATTTGACGCCTCGGAATGGGGTTGCAAGCAGGCGCTCGCGATCGACCCAGATACTGATATCTGGGTTTAACGGACCATCATCGAACCATTCTCTGCAGGCCGTTCGCTCAACAGCCCGAAGGAACATTGTAGGTTTCGGCTCTTCCCTGGCGCTTTTTCTTCGGACAGTGCTGCCTCCACTACGCCTAGATTTTGAGGTGCTGGCAACGCTGCGGTGGTCGCCGCTGCTCTGCGAGGTCTTGGCCCTGGTTTTGGGCGCCACAATGACTTCGGCATTGGGAGATAGCTTGACGAAGGCAACATGGGGCGCTGGCGCGGGGTCTAGCGACACAACCTTGATACTGGCAGTAGATGTAGGTGAGAGGTGCAAAGTCAGTGGGTGAGGAGCCACAGCCGTAGATCCATCGTTGTAAGCCGGGTTGGGAAGCGCGCGAATCTGCGACTGCAGGTTCAGTTCAAGAAAATTGGCATGAAGCTCGATGATTTCCCAATCCTCGGGGGTCAACGGTTCGATGTTGATGGTGTGTGCGACGGGCGGATCGACGTGTACGGTTGCCGTGACCTTTTGGCCTTCTGAGAGCTCCAGGGTACTCGCCAGCGTCGCATCGATTTCCACGACTTGGACCTCCTGGCCTCGAGATCCTCGGCTGCCGCTGATGCCATCGCGGCTCACAAGAGGTGCGGCACGTCGCTTGCTTGGCATTCCAGTCCATCCCACGAAGATGGACCGTGGAGGGGCTGAGGGGCCCCCAGAATTGACAGATTTGTAGCTAAGCTCGACGATGACATTCTGAACCGGCTGCAAGACAAGATTGACGAGTCAGAAAGCGCCGAGGTTCTGCATCACAAGGAGGAGGAGGAGGAGGAGGAGGAGGAAGAGGAGGAAGAGGAAAGAGCCGTACCGTGTTCAGATTGAGAAGCAGCGAGACGAGCGAAGACGGAAGATTGACCAAGCAGTTCTTCAGGTGGACCAGTGAGAGCTCGGCAGCGGCAGACTGCGCATTCTTTCTGGCAACCATCCTGAGCAACGCAGTAGCATGGCCAAGGGACGCACAAAAGTTCGCAATGGAAGCAGACGTGATCAAAACCCGGGGAGAGACGGGAAGACCCGCCGACGGCCAGACCGAGGTAAAGAATACATGGTAGTAAATCCACGTGCCGACTAGGAGGCCCTTGTTCTTGTGGCTGAGCTGGTTTGTGTGGCTTGCTGCGGGCTGCTGCGGGTTGCTGCGGGTTTAATTGATTTTCCAACGGCGCAGACGCGACTTGAGCTTGCGACACGAAAAGTCGCGTCTGATTCGCGATGGCCCGCCAACCCGCCAACCCAACCCGCCAACCCAACCCGCCAACCCAACCCACCAACCCGCCGCCGTGTCTTGCATTCCTGCGCAATCTCGATCCCCCCGGCCTATCCATTCTCCCATCCCATCCATCCCATTCTCAAAGGTCGCGAGCTGTCGCGATTGCCTCTGCGCAGCCATCATCCGTCATCACTGTCGCTGTCACCGTCACCGTCACTGTCGCTGTCACCGTCACCGTCACCGTCACCGTCACCGTCACCGTCACCGTCACCGTCACTAGCAGCAGCAGCAGCAGCAGTCCAGCATGGCGCTCCGTGAATTCAAAGCCCCCGTGGACTACGAGGCCCAGCAAAGTTTGTCCCCCTCGACCTTCCCGACCTCGTGCGCAAATATACAGCCATTTTGTTTGTGGTTGGCGCTAACAATGACCAGAGGGCTTCGAGGAGTTCCTCAGGGACTTCAAGACGTCTCCCGAACACACCATAACAACGGCCATGGGAGACATCACAATCGGTGAAGATGACTTCAGCGACGAAAACGACCTCATGGACGAAGTCGAAGAGTTTGGCAGCCGCCGACGCCAGGAAAAACAGCGTCAGAAGACCTCCCAACACAAGTACATGGATTTATTGCAGAAGCTGGCCGATAGGTCAATCGATCAAGTTGTAATTGATCTGGACGACATGGCATCTGTAAGCAGCAACCCGTGCCATCACAAATCGCACTCGTCTTGATCATCAATTCTAACCAACATATGCAAAGTGGGAGGGCCAATACGTAGAAGAACAAGAATCATTGCATTTGGTGGATTCGATCGAATTGAATACGAAGCACTATGTTGACATCCTCTCCAAAGCCGTGGACAATGTCATGCCACAACCAAGCATAGATGTCAAGTAAGAAGAGCACAGCTGATATGCACAACAGATCAGATCCCCACTAACATGCAAGTGAAGCTTCAAAGACGATGTCCTCGACGTCCTCATGGCCCGTCGACAAGCTCGCAATCGCGAATTACAAGAAGCCGCAGAGAGAGACCCAACGATCGAGGATGACAAGTTCCCAGCTGAGCTTGTTCGACGCTACACCCTCGTCTTCAAGCCCAGATCTGGCACCGCAGATGAACCTGCCAAGGCTTTGGCAGTCCGTCAAGTTCGGGGTGAACATCTGGGCAACCTCATCACTGTCAGGGCGATTGCGACCCGAGTCTCAGACGTGAAACCCATTGTTCAAGTCAGCGCTTACACCTGCGATCGCTGTGGATGCGAGATTTTCCAGCCCGTCTCCGATAAACAGTACGGCCCCTTGACAATGTGCCCGTCCCAGATTTGCCAACAGAACCAGTCCAAAGGCCAGCTGAACCCGACATTTCCCTATCTTCCTGGAAGCCCACCACGTTCATCAACACAAGAAGGCCTACAGCGAGTTGACCGACACCTACCTAGACCCAGCCCATCCACCAGTTCATCAACACAAGAAGGCCTACAGCGAGATGATTATAGACCCAAGATTGGTACGGCGCATCGACAAGTATCGACAGACTGGCCAGGTCTACGAATTGCTTGCCAAGTCGATAGCGCCCGAGATCTACGGTCACTTGGACGTCAAGAAGGCGCTGCTGCTGCTGCTGATTGGTGGCGTCACCAAGGAGATGGGCGACGGTATGAAGATTCGTGGTGATATCAACATTTGCTTGATGGGCGATCCCGGTGTTGCCAAGTCCCAGCTTCTCAAGTACATCTCAAAGGTGGCTCCCCGAGGCGTCTATACCTCTGGCCGTGGAAGCAGTGGTGTTGGTCTGACGGCTGCCGTCATGCGAGATCCCGTCACAGATGAAATGGTTCTCGAGGGCGGTGCTCTTGTTCTTGCTGACAATGGCATCTGCTGCATCGACGAATTCGACAAGATGGACGAAACAGACAGAACAGCCATTCACGAAGTCATGGAACAACAAACAATCTCCATATCCAAGGCTGGCATTTCCACGACCCTCAACGCCCGAACCTCCATCCTGGCAGCTGCCAATCCCATCTACGGACGATACAACCCCCGCATCTCGCCCGTCGAGAATATCAATCTCCCCGCCGCTCTCCTGTCACGTTTTGACGTCATGTTCCTTCTCCTCGATACTCCGTCCCGCGACTCGGATGAGCAGCTGGCCAAACACGTTGCCTATGTGCACATGCACAATCGCCACCCGGACATAGGCACCGACAATGTTGTTTTCAGCCCTCACGAGGTACGCTCGTACGTCGCCCAAGCACGAACATACCGCCCTGTTGTCCCAGAGTCCGTCTCAGACTACATGATCAAGACATATGTGCGACTCCGAGATCAGCAGCAGCGCGCCGAGAAGAAGGGCAAGCAGTTCACCCACACGACGCCCAGAACCCTCCTTGGTGTCGTTCGTCTGGCACAGGCCCTTGCTCGCCTTCGCTTCAGCGGCCAGGTGTGCCAGGACGACGTCGACGAGGCCCTGCGTCTCATCGAAGCCAGCAAGGAGAGTCTGAATTCGGAAACCGGCCCTGGCCGCCGCGGCTTGAATGCCAGCAGCAGAATATACAATCTCGTCAAGGCTCTCGCCGACTCTGGCGCCTGTCGTGCCGACGACGCCCAAGACGACGACCTCGGCGTTGAATTGAGCATGCGCAAGGTCAAGGAGCGCGTGATTGCCAAGGGTTTCACAGAGGACCAGTGGCTGAACGCATTGGAAGAATACACCACACTCGATGTAAGTGGAAAAATTGCGCTCGTGACCCAGCTCCCAATTCAACTTCTTTCCGTCGTATAAAAAGTATGAAGAAGGAAAAAAAAAAAAACCTCCGCTAACAAATGTACACGACAGGTGTGGCAAACTACCGGCAACGGAGCCAGATTGATATTTGTCACGGCTGGCAATGACGACGAGGATGGCATGGATGATTAAAAAAGGAAAAACGAGGAGTCTTACAGGGCTGTAGCGTACGCGGGGGAGCCACGGGCCATTTTATTTTATATCTTGTATCTTGCTTTTTTTTCTCCGGCGTTTATTGGTAAATGTTTTGTTACACGTCGTCAACGATCAAGGATGTGCAAGGGATGGAGGAGCCGACCATGAACGGGGTCGGTCAATGTTACGAGAGCAAAGAAGACGATGAAATCGCAGGCAGAAGAGGGTATCGATGGATGGATTTCCACGTTCCCATCTCACAGTGTATCTATCTGTCATGGTCAACCCAGCGGCATTAATGTGACGAGGCACTCGCTGTACGGAAGATTGTACAGTTCTTTGCTCCCCTTTGCAAAACGCAATTATAGTACAGTTTTCTACAAGACGGGTTTGGATTGAGCGGGTTGAGATGTTGCCCAAGACATCCATGGATCTACATTCTCATCGTCATCAACGACACTCTTTCCATCTCTCCTACGATACCATGACCCCCTAGAGCCCACTTCTCCGCGACAGTTGTCGAGTTCAGCACGCTGCGCAGCATGCCGCTCGCGCCCCAGTACTCCATTAGCACCCTGCCCTCATCCTTGGAGACGCCGCCGACCCGGAGAACATGACTGTTCTTGAGGGCGTCGTATACGCGCTCGTCGTATTTGCGCTCATAAGGGTCTGGCTTGGGGATTTCGCGACCGGCCTGGCCGGCTTCCAGCTGGGACAGGACGAGCTCTTGCGAAGGGTGGTAGTGGGTGTTGTTGTCTGAGGTGGCGGCGATGACGGCCCCTCCGTTGGGGAGCTTCGTTTTGCCCGACAGGGCGTCGATGAAGAGACGGACGAGGGCGAGCTCGTGCGAGTGGACTTGGTTGAACGATGGGTCGCGGTACTCGCTAATCTTGTTGAGGTGGGCGAGGCCGTCGAGGGCGAGCAGCACGGGCGGTCGGCCGGGTTGGGTGAGTTCGGCCCAGAGGGCGCTGAGCGTCGGCCAGGCGTACTCGCTTTCCTTGGCGCTCAGGACGAGGTCGGCGAGGGTGGCGTCCTTCTTCAGCTGAGAGCTGAGGCGGGACCAGTCCTGTTCCTGTTGGAGGGACAGCTTTTCGAGGAGGGTCTTGTTGGCCTTGTAGATGTTTTGCAGGAGCTTGAGGCAGTAGACTGGCTGGGCGAACTGCATGGGCTCGGTGCCCTCAACGGGCGAGTATTCCGTATTTCCATTCGTGAGATCTTGGCCTGAGGTACAGCGCGGACATGATATTGTCAGTAAAGCAAGAGGGGGGGAAGTCAAACGGCAAAAGCGTCAAAAAACCATCTTACCCTCGGGAATATGCAAGACAACCCACTCATTCATCAAACCGTACGCCATGGCCTGCAGCAAGGCCAGACTCTTGCCCGACAACTTTGTCCCCGTGAGCACACACTTCAGCGCCTCCTGCTTGTCCACTGACCCGGCCATTCTGCTCATCAACTCGACCGTCTCGTCCCTCACCAGAAAGTGCGGCCGCCTAAATAGATTCCACGTCTGTGTTGTCTTGAACGCTTCCAGGGCTCTCAATTGGTCGACTACCCTATCAGGGAGGGCCACCATCTTCCCTTTGCTCGCCGGGTCCGCCAACGTCGCGGGGCTCAGGTCCTCGATGCCCTCGACGGGCAACGCACTGTTGTTGCTGAGCTGGATGCGTTTGCGGAAGGCTTTGCGCTCCCCCGGATTGGGTTTCTTGACGGCCACGACATTGGTCTTCTTCTTGAACGTTCGCTTGGTCTTTTTTGGCAGATCTCTGCGGGATTTGATTGTGGGGGGAGGCGCGGCCGCAAGAAAACTGGTCGTGGTCGAGAAGGGTGCTGCTCGGGGGATCAGCAGGACGGGATGGATACGAGGCGCGACGGGGACGACGGATGGGCGAACGAGCGTGCGAAGAGAGGATGCTGCTGCTGATGAGGCCATGGTGGGCGACGAGAGAAGGAAGGAAAATTCAGGTGACGCTCTTTTGTCGCATGGACGGCCAATTAATTGTGCCAGGCGATGTCCGCTGGGATTGATGATTGATGCTGTCCCTCCTGATCAAGTGAGCGTTGGCAGCGAGCTTGGTTCCTCCCATCGGAAAAAGCAAGCCCCCGTTGGCCCGCCTAGCGCCTTAGCCAGCTTGCAGACGAAGAAGCAAGCCAAGCAAACTTTCTCACTTATCGCTCTTATCGGCCCCCCAAAAAAATTCGGGAGGGGGTCCAGACGACAAATTTACGCCTGATCCATCTTTCCAAAAGCTCCGTGTCCGAGAATTCCAAACAAATAAAAAGAAACTCTATATTCTCCTCAGATCAAACCGCCAACAAAAATGACCGTCCCCAGCCAACGGGTCAAACTCCCCGTCGCCGTCGAAAAACCCACCCCATACACCTTCGATCTCGGCCTCCTGCTCGGCCAAGACCCCAATGCCATCACCCTCGACCACTCGTCTCTAGAACAGTCCCTCGCCCAGGTCGCCCGCGACGGCGCCCAGTCCATCATCAACCAGCTCCTCACAACCTGCCCCATCTCGCCCACCAAAGAAGGCGTCCTCCTATCGCTACCGCAGCCCACAACCGCTCTGCCGCGCGAGAAGCCCGTGCCCCAGGCCAAGGCGCAGACCAAGTGGGAGCGCTTCGCTGAAAAGGCGGGCATCAAGGCCAAGACGAGAGAGCAGCGACGCAACCTGGCCTATGACGAGGTATCGGGTGAATGGAAGAGGAAGTGGGGTTATGGTGGTCTCAACAAGAAGGGGGAGAATGATCCCATCATGGAGGTGGACATGGAGAAGGAGAGAGAGAGAAAAGAGGGGACGAGCATCAGGGGTGATGGGAGGAGAGAGAGAAAGGAGCGAATCAAGAGAAATGAGAGGAAGATGAGGAAGAACCAGAGAGATGGCACTAGCACCTCTGCCAAGCGAGCATAGAGGGTGGTGTTGTACAACGTCGGCCAAGTAGAGAGAGATATGGGATGTATATTACTTTCGTCCGGGCAGAGGCTGGACGACGGATGCGTCGGTACAACATTTCTTGTTTGTCACATGCCCCCCTCACGGCGTTTGCGGGACCGCCTTGGTAAACTTGGGGGAGTTGGGAGTCCGAAAACACTAGGTCATATATTCATGAATACTCAAGAAAGTCTCTTGAGATATGTCAGGTCCAGGGCATAAACGCTCTTGGCCGCAATGTTATACAATTATTATTTCCTCTTCTCGCCCGGCTCTGCTCTGGCCCTCGTCTTGCTGGCCTTTTCAACTGCAGTCATTGATGAACAACATTCACACCTTTGACTTTTTTGTAAACCCGCCAGACGTGACGCATCCACCATGATAGACTTCTCGACCCCACCGCTCCAATAATCATACACGAGCTGACATGGCTCTTTTAAGAGATAAAAATAATCACCTTTCCTGTACAAAGGGAGAACCACCCCCTCTGCCTTGCACGTGGGCCATCGCGAAAGACCGAAAGAAGACAAAGATGACATCTCATCTGCCTGGAAGCCCCCACGCGATTCTGCGACTCTCCTCCGATTATCGCAATTGATTATTTCTCATCAACCTCAACGCTCACCGTTTCGCTTCATATTGGAGGATTCATCGAAATCAACCGAAACAGAGAATCGCAACCAATTGACGCAAAATACCACAGGAGCAATAAGAGGGGCAAGAAGAAGAAAAAGATGCCGCGAATCGTTTGGTGTTAGGTGGGTGAGTTTGTCCCATATTTTCAGGTCTCCATGTAAGTCGATAAGTCAAAGGGTATACCAAAACAACAAATTTGTGTGTAGCTCGGCCGTATGAAAGCGAGAGGGGTATGCATGCGATTCAGAAACAACCTGTGTCGCTACCACTGGAGAGGAAGTGACATAAAAGCTCGAGGGCCATGGATCAATGTGATGAACAAGAACCAAATCAACCGGGTCAGATCAATTTTTTTTTCCCCATCATGATCGGCATTATGCAATGAAGCAGATGAACAAGAAAAAAACACATAGAGTAGAAATATGAGCCTCTAATGCAAAGACATCGCGGGCTTGATGAAAGCGTATCGACTAGTCCAGAATGCCATTTATGTTCCTCAATCGCCCCATTCCTAGAAGCCGATGGGAGACAGTGGTTTGATGGGCGACAAAGGACGCATATCTCTCGCCCTCTCATGGGGTTCACGTTCGCTATTGGTTGTCACATTGGTAGAAATCGACGAGATTTTCGAGCCAATACTGGCGTTAGAATCAGAAAGTTCGCGTTGCCTGAACCCCGTGTCGTGAGCGGAGTTGGACGGTTTGCTGCTGTCGAGCGACGATTGATGGCGCCCGCTCGGATCCTCGTTCTGCGATGGACCATTGGGTTCGGTTATGCCTCGAGGGGGTGGCTGATCGAAGACCCGGTACTCTTCCTCAATGAACTTGGCCTCATTTTTGCAACCCTTCCAACAGTTCCTCCAATCGCAGACAAGAAACTTGAAGCAGAAGGCATCGATCTTCATGCAGGGTTGGAAACAGATGCACAGATTCCTAAAATCCATCTTATTCTTGTCTGAGTGCGCCAGCAAGAGGCTCAGATGGCAAGTGATGGCAAAAAGTAGGTAGTAGTTGAAAGGAGACAAGTTGGACAATTCATCAATGAGCATCTGCGGCACCTCAGTGGCTCCGGAGCATTCACGAGCGATTCGGTCTTGCGCCTCTTTCGGAAACAATTCATCGGGAAGTTCTCGAAGCCAGGCCTTCAGCATGGACCCAATGATGTTGATGTCATATAAGCTGTCCTCCTCGAACAAATTGACGTCATGTTCTAAGCCGACGTGTTAGCACACCAAAAAAAAAAAAAACGTTCTTCTTTCAGGGCGGGACATCCAATGACCAAAAGGGCTGGCGTACGTTCGTCAAATTTCCTCTGCCACTTTTTGATTTGTGGGCCACTTCCGGGAACACGATATAAGCCTTCCACATCACATCCCTTGTAATTCAGGTAGTCAATCGCCCGCCAAGGAAAAGCGGGCATCCAGAACTCTGTCTTGTCCCTCGAGCTTTCAAGCCGTTTAGAAATGCGAGTCCGTCGCGTTTGTTCCACCAAGGGCAGATTGATGACTTTGAGCACATAGTGTTCATCGTCTATGATGGGCTCTCGCTCGGTCGTGCTTCCACTTCGTGCGCCCTTGCCAAACAGTCCTTTACTGATGATATCGGCAGCCTTGGTAGACGAATGGCGTAGTCCGCTGAGAAAATTCGAGCCGTTGTCTTTTAACGAGGAAGGCAAAGTAGCTCGCTCCTTGTCTCGGGACGAATCCCGGCCTACCACCGCCCGGTCCTCCGATCGATTTCGCGCACTGGAATTCATCATGTCCCTAAACCCCCGATCTTGAGCAATCGGGGCCGTTCTGAGAGGTGTTGAATTATCGGGGTCGTCGTTTCGAACGGGCGTCGGTGGCAGGGGAGTGGGAGCTGCCCGTATGTGTCCGTGATCCTTGTCCTTGTTGGATCTGCTGCGGCTCAGCAACCCAAACGATTTTGATTTGTTTCTTTTACTATTGGCAGGCGGGGCAGAGGTAGTATCGCAGTCTCCGAAAGATGAAAGAGACAGCTCGGAGCGAGAAGGAAACGGGGGGTTGGGTTTCTGCAGAAAATCTTGCTCATACGGCGAATCTAGAAATGGAGCAGATGGTTAGCCATTTTTATTCTCGCGATCTGCGACTCGTCAAAGGTCCGAAAGAAAAATGGTGGGGTGGTGACAGTCTGGCAGTTCAGCAGCGAATAAATAACAAATTGCATGCGTGCCCCGTCGGCCGTCGGGCTCGAGTCACTGCCCTCTGTTCGCCGCGCCGCGTTGCTCGCACTTTTTTTTCTTGCACCAGTAGTTTCATACCTCCAGATTTTGGCGCACTGGAGCCGTCAGGGTCCCCTAAAAGTGCAGGTTCTCGAGATTCGGGATAGGGCGACGTAGAATTGTACAGCTGACTGGAGACTCTGGAAGCGGATTTATTGAAGTGGAAAAAGCCACTCTTGGTTGCCGGCCGCCTGCCCCCTTCGGAGGAGGCGTGACGGAATGCCTGAGAGGCAGATCCTGGGAGTTGGTCGTGGTGAGGCGAAGGGACAGGGAGAGGATAGTTGGGCGTGCTGTCGTCGCGGGTTTGCTGTTGATGCGGTTGCACCTGTAGCCGTGATGGGTGATGAGATTGCGGCAGGTCGTTGATGCTCGGCGACTGGGTTGTATGCTGGACCCCTTTCCCTGGCTGTGCAGTCTGTGGCCTCTTGCCTACGGCGAACCGGCTCGTCAAGGCAGGAGAGGAGTGCTGCGAGGAGTGCTGCGAGGAGTGCTGCGAGGAGTGCTGCGAGGAATGCTGCGAGTGCGAGGGCTGCGAGGGCTGCGAGGGCAGCGAATGCTGTGAGATGGGCGACCTGGAATTGATGACAGGAGATTCACTACGCAAGGCCGTTTCAGCAGTCACGGGGGAGTTGCCGGGCCTTGTGGCACCCGTTATCCCCGTTGTGCCCGTTGCTTCGACGTAGCCGGATACGCTGATGTTTGTGTTGGAACCGGAGTCGCTCAGCGTCAGCGGTTGCGGCGTGGGCTTGCGTCCCATCGCGAGGTCGGCAATCTTCCAGTCAGACGTGTTTCGCTGCGACTCGTCTTATGTGCTCTCGGCTCTCGAGCGGCCAGTTGAGGCGTCAAGCCGTCGTCCTGCGCCGCAACACGGGCTTGAGTCGGACGCAACGTCTCAAGTTTGGGAACGACGTGGTCGCGCGGCCAGAGCCTGTAGCCACCACAGATGAATGGCAAAGCAAACGCGGCGGTCCAGTCCACTCTGTTGAATGTCCGGTTCACCCTTCCAGAGTCACCCTTCCAGAGTCACCCTTCCAGAGTCACCCTTCCAGAGTCAGGCAATCTTGTCCAACAACGGTGGGGTCACGGAGCCAGGCACTGAGTGTACGGATAATTGTCGTGAGAGAAAGAGATGAAGCAGGCTTGTTGGGGCTCTCTCCCAGGGCTTGTTCCTGGCAAGGCGGGTTGAGCGGGGATGAAGGAGAAACCGATGAAATAATGGAAGAGAAACAAACCAGCGTCGCCGGGCGGGAAATGCCAGCAGGAGGAGGAGGTGCGAAATGAAAAGCATTAACTAAACTCTTGATTTTAGTGTTGTAATCTGGTTGCTAGTTCAGCCAGTTTTCTTCCGGCTTGTCTCATAGCAAGTCGTCTTGTGCCCGCCCTTTGGGTACTTGAGCTCGGATACACTTATTAGGCACGGCCGGATCCAGTGCGGGACATTGACAGACGCAACGTATTGCCTTGGCTTGGCTGACCTGCCGGCGACTTGGCCTGTCGCCCTCGGGCAAGCGTCCGAGCCATGGAACCAAAATAGTACATACATACGTATTGTATGCTTGGGGTCGCTTGAATTTGAAGCCGTCGTATCGAAAGGTGCGTGGCTCGTCAAGTCGGAGGTGGGGGCCTGACAGAATCCAGCGATCTGAAACACTTCCTTGCACCAAGACACTTTTACGCACAGTGGGTGTGCATGACTGACTGGGACAGGCCAGAGTGGGCTGGCTAGTCCAGGGGGGGGTGGTTGGTTTTGCCGATGCGCTGTCCTACCAAAGAAATCGAATACCCCGTAAGGTACGGATTACGGAGTACGGATTACATCAGTCGCCATGCAGGGCAAACTAGCGGAAATATTTGAGGCGATATAGCATAGAATCCTGGACACAAAAAGCCTGCTTCGGGAAGTGTGGCCATGTCATGCCGCGTGCTTGCTAATTAAAGTTTAAAAGTACAGGTTACATGCACATTGAACAGATAGCTTGCGACTGCTGTTCGGCGTTGAATAAATCAAAGTGCCGAGGTCATGATGAGAATTTTTCTCAACTGTCTACCCAAGTAGAGCGACAAGCCCAAATTGACTTGGCGAGCGACCTACCGGGGTTTGCAGCAGACTTTTTTAGGAGCCCGTTTATGTATGGTGTTGTCTTCGTATAGTGGAGCTTTTGTCGACTTGTCAACCTCTCCTCCCAATTACCTGAGCAACAAGGGCGATGCTTCTCCAACCTCAACATTCTTCCATGTTCCGCGACAGTTTGCCAACCTTTCATTCACATCACAAACCTCGATGGCTGCAATCAACGCTTTGAACGATGGCTCGAAACTTGCCGTAGACGCGCATGTGAAGTATGTGCAAAGCCTGGACACAAAGAAAGATGAGCTGGACTATTGGCTTACCGAACATTTACGGCTAAATGGCGTGTACTGGGGCTTGACTGCCGTCCATTTACTCGCTCGACCAGACGCCCTTCCTCGGCAAGGTACCATCGATTTTGTGCTCTCTTGCCAGCATGACAACGGCGGATTTGGTGCCGCTCCAGGCCATGATGCCCATATGCTGTCCACAGTAAGTGCTGTCCAGATCTTGGCCATGGTTGATGCCTTGGATGAGCTTGATGCTCGGGGGGTCGGCAAAGCCAAGGTCGCAAAATGTAGGTTATTTGTCGTGAATGCCTCCAATGTCTCGGTATCACTCTAACTCAAGAACAGATATTGCAGACTTGCAGGACCCGAATACGGGCAGCTTTTATGGTGATGAGTGGGGAGAAGAAGATACACGCTTTCTATATGGAGCATTGAACGCTCTGTCACTTCTTGGCTTGTTATCCCTCGTTGATGTGGACAAAGCGGTGAAACACATTCAGTCCTGTGTCAACTTTGACGGTGGTTACGGTGTCAAACCTGGTGCGGAGTCGCATTCTGGTCAAATCTTCACCTGTCTCGCCGCTCTCAGTATCGCTGGTAGACTCGACGTTGTGGAGCGCGAAAAATTAAGTCGCTGGTTGAGTGAGAGGCAGACCCCTTGTGGTGGCCTGAATGGCCGTCCTGAAAAAGCCGAGGATGTCTGCTACAGTTGGTGGGTATTGGCAAGTCTGGCCATACTCGGACGCACGCACTGGATCGACCGCGACGCGCTCGCTGCCTTCATTTTGAGCAGTCAGGATCCCGAAAATGGAGGCCTTGCAGATCGCCCTGGCGACATGGTAGATGTTTGGCACACGTGCTTCGGACTTGCTGGTCTTAGCCTTCTGCAGTTTCCGAACATGGTGCCTGTTGACCCGGTATATTGCATGCCCAGAGCGATTGTTGAGAAGCTTGTGGGGTGAAGAGTGTGGGCTGGGTGACGATTTCGACATGTCGATACCATGAACAGGTCAATAAGCTTCGCCATTCCCCATAATATCTCTTGCCATCTGATTAGCTGTTTACCATCATACCCCGTGTCAGCCAGGATACAAGGTGAGAAGAGAATGTTATTTATTTGTTGGTATTTTTCACGGGTATCGACTCTTCCACGCGGAGTTTGCCTCGTAAAGTTCTCCAAACAAGATTCATGGCGTATACATAATGACAACCACGATATGCTAGCGCTGACTTAGACTCACAATATCATATCATAGCACAATTCATGTCCACAACGTGCTCTGGGTAATTCACAATCTTCAAAGTCCTGATATCCGGGCGCAAGATGACAGACAGCATGCACAAATATCATGGCCGCTTTAGCAAATCGAACCCACAAGAACTTGGCGCCAGTAGCACAGAGGGAAAGGAAACCGGTCTCGGTCTCGTTGAACAAGGGTTGTGGGCACTTCTCGGCCCAATTGAGTGAGTCTATGCCATGGTAAAGAGATATCAAGATGTGGGGAGTAACCAGGTGTCAGCGAAAAAAAATTGAAACAGATGCTCGGCTGCTCTCCGCGCCGACAGTTGCCAGGTGACAAGCAGCGTAAGTAGTGCTGGATATAATGAGAACCCAATGTGTACCTACCTACCTAGGTACCTAGATAGGTATCTACGTGCTTATCTTGCCAGCTGCCACGGATAACATCTAGCTGGTCAACGGCTGGAATCCCGCCGGCTGAGGAAGGAACCTGAAGGGACCGTTTATACTTCCAAGAAGTCATGTCCTGCACTCTGTATTATGTCCCGGAACTCGTTGTATTTTCATGAATCGACTTAGAACAGTTTAGTCCTCATCTCATCAATCAAGCATCACCAATTGAGCAATGTTTGGAGAGTGACACATTTACAAGGTCTCAAGGCGAAATTACTCTTCTCCTTCGCCAAGTTTCGCCAAGTTTCTTCAAGGCGAACTGTCGAGCGGCGATCTTCTCTCTCAGGTCGCTGCTTCCTTTTCACTGTTCCCGACAATAAATCGCCACCCCGGATCCATCATCACAAAAATGCAGGCGGTAAGAGCGAGCATCCGTGTGTCCTGCCTTGAACACTCTTCCCTCGGCTACAGACTCTTGGTGTTTGGCTCTTCCTCTCTTCTTCCCTGTCTACGCCCGTCAGGCTCTCCCTTGAACCTCATCCTGCTCCAGTTGCCAATTTCTCACTTCCATAACAATCTGTTGCTTCTTTGCTCCTGAACTCTCAGCTGGATGGCATATCTGTATGGTTGCTGCATTTTTGTCTTTGAAGATCTCCTGAAACCACAGCGGTGTTCCTTTCCGCGTCCGGGACGGCATTCGCGCAGAGTTCGTTCTGTGTTTGGTCTTGAGATGTCGTGCATTTCTTACAATTACTCGTTATTTCCAAGGCTAATCCTTATTTTTAGGACATGGCATCGTCCCTTGGATCCACGAGAGATTGTACTCCGGTTTCAACGAACAAGCTCATCCCGCTGCTTTGCACAGTTTGCCCGGACGCACCACGCTTCTCCGATGTCTCCCATTTACTCACACACATTGCTTCCAAAGGTCACTTACATCATGAAACCCAAACCAAGCTCAAAGCGCATCAAGATATTGCAGCATCGGTCACTCTGCAGCAATATGAGCGATGGTACAAGGACAACGGCATCGAAACACTACTCGTTGAAAGAATGAGGGCCAAACAAAAGAAGGAGGCAGTCAAAAACATTCGCAAGCGGGATTCTACCCCATTTGCGCCATCTAAAGTAAGCCCATTCCATAAATCTGTACTGCGGCCTATGATTAAGCTTGTTAACAGCCGCTCTAGCTTAAAAGAAAGTCCAAGCGATCCAGCCAAAAAGCAGCTGTGAAAGCAGAAGACGTAGAGTTTCCTCAAGAGTTTTCGCCGTTTCCAGGCTTCTTCCCTTCAGAAAATGATGTCGAGCTAGATGAAGAGTCCATTAGTGGTGACATGCTGTCACTCAAAGGCCAAGTCTGGCCAGGCATGGGCAAAATGGATCTTGCTAACGAGGATATGAAACGAACACGCAACCAAAGGAAACCCAATTCCGTGATCGACAAGATGCGCCGAACATCAGAAAGGATTGAGCCAACTCAAGTCATCATGACTTCGAATTTCGAGGTGGAGCGAATTAAAGGGGTATACGACAGTTCTTCACCAATTCCCGATGAAGAAGCAGAGGTAATCACGACACATCAGGGAACCCAAACTATTCTTTTCTTCCAAATCTAATGTTTCAAGACTCCGAAAAGGGCTCCTAGACCAAAGCGAAAACGGCCTCAAGCCCTTGCTGAGATTTCAGTCAATGTTCTCCGACGTGGGCGACGACCCTCGAGTCGCCGGAATACAACAGCCAAAAATACGCCTCCGGCACCAAAGGAGATCATGAATGATGTGCTGCTACCGAGCGTCTCAAACTCGTCCTCGATAAGACACGGACACGACATCTTCCGCGATGACGAGAACAGAGCTTCGGGTATGGCCCCTCGACGTTTGGCTATCCAATCTACTAATGATGTCAGAAATTTACGGCGAACGACTTTTTACGGCAACTGCCTCGCGTCATGACCAAAGGTAATGCAACCCGCAATTAGAATTGACCGAGATGTTTAACAAATCTCAAGATTCGATGCTGGAACCCGATTCGGCCTTCACTACAGCTGTATATCCCACTCGCCGCTTGTATCACCTTCTCCGCCGTCGAGAGACGGCCCGCCTCGCCTGCTTCCTTTGAGGAGCACACCTCGCATAAGAGACCAAAGCAGCTTTTGCGACACCTACAGTAGTAATCCTAGTTTTCGTGAGTCATTTTCTACATCAACTACCACGCCTCTCGGTAATGCGAAAAGAAACTAACTCGCGGCCAGCCCCTGCTAGCCTTTCAGGATCTTCATTTAGTGTCACTGACTCTCCACTGTATAACTATGCATCTCGGTTTTCCTTTCCAGCATGCTCGAGCGTTGGAGTTTCCGGGAGCGACATGTTCCAGTTCAATCCGAATCATCATCTGCAACAACCGAAACAGGACGCTCATCCAAGTCCTGTGCATAGAGACTTGCTTGACGGAACAAGCAATCACCAGTTTCTTCATTTGTCTCAGTCCCAATCAAATCCTCTTTTCGCTCAGGATCATGCGATCTTTGGTTCATACCACGTTGCGGAGCATCCACAACCCCTCTCTGGCTTGAACCTCGAACCCTTGAATCAAGCCACAGAGCATAATCAGACCCCGACTAGTGATCAAGAAGCCCGAAGCACTTCAGTTTGCAACATCAAAATCGAGCATTCTAGCGACATGGTCGATAGTGAGATGTCTGGAGAACGCAAACATTCCGGCTTCGCTGAGAACGAAGTTTGGGTCAGCACAGAAACGTTAGATCTTTGAAACACGGTCAACGCCTTCTCTCATTCGACGGAACTTGTAGCATTGTTTTAGCAAAATTGACATGGAAAACATCTGCTGCACGAGGAAAAAAAAAACAGACTTACAAATGGGTTCAATGCGTCCCCTGTCTGTATCTCTCGAGCAGTCGTGGATTGGCGTTCTGGGGCAATTATGCTTTCAATTCAGCTCCTTCATTCATATTCAGTTGCATCTATACCAGCGTGTATCTGAGTATATCCTACATTTCTGGGTTACTGCATGGGATTAATTACGTTTTATTAATACACGAATGGCACATGGCTGGGACCGTCATTTCAGCAATCTGAAGAGGTAGAGTTTATCCAAAAAGGTCCTGCGTGGTGTTGCATGGGAATAAGTTACTGAATTATCAATGTTAATTACAGACCCATTGACTGGAATTACAACGCCTATGAGACTATTGTGGTGCTCACATGAATAGGTGGCGCAGATAGCTCACAAATGATATACACAAGACAAGACGCATGTACCCCCTGCTCTCTGACGATATGGCCAGGCTACAGTTGCTCGATTCCCGCAACGAGATGTTCTAGCTGGTCCGGGGTGCCTTGGAGAACATCCTTCAACGTCCGACTAGCCCCCATCAGCCGCCGCATTCGCAGATCCAACTCCAACTCGCTCGACTTGTGAGCGGCCACATCAATAACCTTTTTAGGAATACGAGCTAAACGCGCGACGTTCAGACCATAGGACCGATGAGCCACTCCTTCTCCTACTTCGTAAAGAAACGTAATCTCCTCTTCTCCATCAGCACCCTTTCCGGCGTTGAATTTCATGTGCAGGTTCGTAACTCCAGGCAGCTCATCCACCACTCTGGCTAGGTTCTGGTAGTGCGTGATGAAGAGTGTAAGGCATCGTGTTTCAGTAACAACGTGCTCCAATACTGCCTGCGCGATGGCAGCACCGTCGTGGGTGCTCGTGCCACGACCGAGCTCATCAAGTATCACCAGGCTGCGTGGTGTAGCGGAGCGCAATATCCTGGCCGTCTCGGACACCTCCACCATGAATGTGGATTCGCCTGCAAACAGATTATCCCTTGCACCAGTACGTGTGTAGATGGCATCACACAAGGTAAGTGAGATGGCGTCTGCGGGCACAAAGGACCCGACCTGGGCGAGGAGGACATTCAGGGCTAGAGCGCGCACATAGGATGATTTCCCACCCATGTTGGGTCCAGTGATGAGATGAGCCAATGGAGAAGGGTGAGCTAGAGTTGTAGTGAAAGGGATGTAGCCACTCTCGATTGTATGTTCAGCAATGGGATGTCGGCCCTGTGTAATGCAAATGGTGGGCTCTGACGACGAGGGCAGGAAGGAAGGTTTGCTATAGCCCGGCTGGGCGGCAACCTTGGATAGGGACAGCAAACAATCCAAGGATGCCAGGGCCGAAACGGCGTCGCGAAGAGGTTGGTAGCCGGATGATATTTCTGCGAGTAAGTCTTTGAATGCCTCGTCACATGCCGCGGCGAGAGCTTCGCGATGTTGGTCGCGCTCGGTAATCATGCGAACTACTTCCGGCGTATGAAAGCGTGAGACTTTCTTGGTTCCGGATATTTTGCTCCACGAGGCAGGTACATTTTTGATTTCATTGTTGGGAACTTCTATGAGGAATTCGATTCCAGCTACAGTGACGTACTCGACTTTTTGCTTCTTGATTGTTTGGGCGGCGTCGCTAAGATGTTCATTGAGATCGTGTTCGACGTGTGCAATGCCCATTTGGTAATCCTGGATATCTTCTGTCTGGTATTCTTCGCGGAAAAAGCCGTATTTGTCGTCTTTTCGGGCGGCTGCAAGGTTGATTCGCTCGAGATAGGATACGATGGTTTTCAGGATTCGAGGTAGGGCGTTGATGGCTGAGGTGAGGAGGGTGGAGGTAAAGGAAATGTCAGCAGAGGACTTGACGGAAGAGTAGTGCGTCGCAATCTTTTGTAGAGTCTGGAGTACAGATAATAGCTCTGGTCGAGTGCACTTTCCATAGTATATTCGGATCAGACTTCGCTCGAGGTCAGCTTTGGTTGTGGCAAGCAGCTTTTCAAGGTCGTCTACTGGGGCTGTGGATTGCTTGTCGAGCAATTCTTGGACGGCAGTAAGTCGTTCTTGTAACATCTCCTGAACGAGAAGAGGGCGACCGACCCATTTTCGGAGAAGACGCTGGCCGAAGCGAGTAAGTGTTTTGTCAAGAGCCCAGAATAGACTTCCCTTCTCCGTATGGTCGGTCGAGTTGCGATATACTTCGAGACTCTCTAGTGTGGTGCCGTTGATGAGCATGTGGGACCTGGTGCTGAAGCCCTGGAAGTATTTAGTGAGATCAAGGATGTGTTCGAGTCCGTATTCCTTGAGGTGGTTTATCATGGCCGATAGGCAAATTGTGACTGCCTCTGGGAGATGCAGAACCTTGTCCAGCAAGGCACTACCCGTCTCAGATGTGTCTTTGACTTTGTCAGCGTAGAATTGAGTAACGTGCGAGTACGCCTCAGCTGCCATGGTCTGTCCTCTTGGAACGCGCTCTACTCTGCTTCGGTCACCAAACACATTGGTGCTACTTCCTGAGAGATGTTGTATGAGCTTGTCCGTTCCCTTTGTTAGGTCACCCACTATGAGAAACTCGCAAGGTGAGATGTGTAGCAGCCTGGTTTCTACTTCGCTTCGCATGAAGCCATCTTCGAAATTATCATAGATGATGTCGCCTGTCGCTGGTTGTACAGCCAGGATTCCTACATCGACCTTCTCATCCATCCCACCTCCTTTGGATTTTGCTTCCGTTTCGGTTATGCAAAGTAGATAGCCACCGGCAGGGGCACCTTCAGCTTGCTGCTCCAACTCGCCTACCTCGTCAATGTAGGTACCTTTTGTGTAGAGGCTTGTTAGTTTTCGGGTAAAGGGGGTGTTGCGATTATCACCTGCTTTTTTCAGGGCAGCTGTCTCGATCTGGCGGACCACGCCGACCTTGTGACCGGCTGCAACTAGTCGTTTGGCGTGGACTGGGAGCCGATGGATGGGAATACTGGCTGACGCAAAGCGATCGAGGTGTGCCTCTGACGGGTCTACATGAAGATGTTAGCCAGGTACAGTGGCGGGATTGCAAGACATACGCTCATCGTATCGCATCCTTCCAGGCATGCACACGATACTAAGCTCCTTGGCGGCAATCCTAGCATCCTCGCCGAAGAAGCGAAACTTATAGCCGACTTCTACTATGAGAATTGTATCCATATGTTTCCGCTTGATATCTAGAATCTGGATCTCCATGGGCGTAAGTTTTCCGCTTTTGGCGCCTTTCTTCTTCGACTTGGTCGGAGCTGGTGACTCGTCCTCGTCGTCTTCGCCATCTTCATCTGCTGCAGGTTTCTCTTGCGCTGTCCTGGATCTCCAAGACAAAGCATCTGGATGACCAAGCTTCTTGACGAACCGCTGATGCAATGTCGAATTCCTTTTCTGAGTCTCTTGATCATCGTGATCAGCATGCCCATCTGTTGCTTCGGTCGTTGGTCCTGAATTCGATTCGTTGTACAAGAATCGTCCGGCTCGTGCCACGGATATTGCTTTGGCTTTTGTGCAATCCTTGGCAGCGTTGTTGTCCCCAGCAGAAAGATGGCTATTTTCTCTATTCGGGCCATTTTCATCGCCCTTGGATTTCTTGGCTGAACTTGCAGTGCCCCCGTTCCCTGAATCAGCGTCCTCTGCTAGCGGGCGCTTTCTTGACTGAGATTCGGCATCCTTCACGGCGGCGGCAGCAGCTCGAGCCTCACTCTGCTTTTGGAAGGATGCAGCTAGTCCATTGGCCGTTCTTGGCGTGAAAAAGGATGTCAGGGACTGCTGCTTTTTCGCCGATGATTTGGGCGTCGGAGCCATTGCTCACGGTTTCTGTGGTGTTGCTGTCAGTGAGCTTGCTTTGTTGGCAAGTTGGGTTGGTTTGGTTTAATCAATGGACGCCTCGCCCGTGTCACTTTTTGTCGCGTCTTCCACCACCCATCACGGAGCAGCACTAATAAAATAAAGCACTCACTCACACCAGATTGACGCGTTGAGTGCTTGCACTGCATGGATTATAGTGGGTCGGAATGGTCTGATGTACTCGGTACATACGGATTGCACCTGCCGTTGGTCGGTCGGTCCACCTGCCCGGTCTGTCCGACCCTGCCTGCATCTTCTCAACAACCACCCTCGCATGTTGCATGTTGCATGTTGCATGGCTCACGGCCGCATGCATCGTCGCATCCCACTGCTCCGTACGCCTTCTCAAACCACCCTCACAATGAATGCCTCGCAATCTTGACTCTGAGAAACCGTAGACACTCCAGATAGGCTGTTCGGTCTCCCCATCTCGCCGCCATGGCGGCCCTCCTGCCACAATGGAATTCCGTCTCAGTCACGCGCCAGAAGGCGTTCGAAGACGCCAAAAAGATGCAAAAGGCCGTCGTGGAAACGTGCTCAAAGTCTGGCAAGGCAATCCCCAGATACCAGCTCTCAGAGCTCATCGGCAAGGGGAGCTTTGGTCGTGTTTACAAAGCGACATCGCAGACTACCGGGCAGCTCGTGGCTGTCAAGATCATTGACATCGAGGAAAGCGACACTGTCAATCCCAAGCTCGCTGACACCTATAGTGACTTGCTCAAGGAGATCAATGCACTGCAATTGCTCAGCGCGAGCGGCGCCAGGAACATCAATCTTGTCATTGAGGCACTCCCCGTGGGCCAGTCCATGTGGATGATCACCGAATACTGTGCTGGTGGTAGTGTTGCGACTCTGATGAGGCCTACTGCCCCCGGTGGTCTACAGGAGAAATGGATCGTTCCGATTCTACGCGAGGTTGCCGAAGCTCTGCGATGGGTTCACGGCCAGGGCATCATCCACCGCGACATTAAATGTGCTAATGTGCTCGTAACCGAGGTCGGCGATGTTCAACTCTGCGATTTCGGCGTTGCCGGAGTCATTGAGACCAAGTTTGACAAACGAACCACATTTATAGGCACGCTGCATTGGATGGCTCCGGAATTGTTTGATCAATCAACATCTTACGGCACGGAAGTCGACATCTGGGCTTTCGGCTCCTTGGTGTATGAAGTCGCCTCAGGTTTGCCTCCCAATGTGACGGAAAACATCGACTTTTCAAGGCTGGGGACGCATCTTAAACAAAACACTCCTCGGCTAGATGGTGATCGGTATTCCAATGGATTAAAGGATCTTGCTGCGTATTGTATGCAGCATGAGGCTTCCAAGCGACCAACAATTGAGCAGATACAAAGGCACAAATACATCTTCAAGACCGAGGAAGCTTTTCCAACAACATCCTTGTCGCATTTGGTTCGAGCATTCAAGCTTTGGGAGGCTCAAGGTGGAGATCGAAGATCTCTCTTCTCGGCAGGAGGCGCACAAGGTCTGTCAGACCTGTCGTCCACCGCAATGGACAATGATGAGTGGAACTTCAGCACGACCGCTGCTTTCGATCAGCAAGTATTTGATAGCGGAGATGCTCAGGACGTATATGATGTTTATGGCACAAACGTCGATTTCAGTAATCAAGCATACGAGGAGACGTCGAAGCCCAAGAAGGGGAAGTCAAGGCGAAGACAGCCTCCTCAGCTACCCTCAATCAAGGCGCCACTAGAAAAAATCTTTGATCCCAACACCATTTCCAACTATGAAGATAACTCGAGAGCCTATTATGGGAGGCTATTCCAAGCCCCTGGTTCCGACCTGCCCTTGCGAGATGAATCAGTGGCCCCTGCTGATGTGCGAGAATCACTGATTGACCTAGATGCTTCGTTGCATGGAAGTGATCTTTCCCAGTTTGTCGACCTGGGAACCATCCGAGCCGGTGATTCTCGCGCATCTATAGATTACGACGTGGGGGATACACCTTACGCAAAACCACCCTCTAGCGATCCAGCGGACATGAGCAGCAATAATCGGCGGACACGAGATTGGAAGTTTCCCACCATGCCGCCACCTGCCTCGGCGAATCCAGAAATGTTCAGGTTCCCGCCAACTACTGAGAGCACTACGCCTAGCTCGGCACGGCCACCTTTGATCCATCATCCCACAGAGCCGTATGAGACATCAATTGGATTCAATGATCTTGCCCCGTCGAGTACAGGAAGCGTGGATAATCGCGCCTCAGTTGGTAGTCTTATCGACCTGGACATGAGTTTTGCGGATTCTGGAGCAGACTACACCCGACCATCGACATCGCATTCAGATGTTGCCTCGATAAGCGGCTCAGAGGTGGGTGGTGCTAATCCATTCGAGCTGGAGAAACACGCCTCTCTCTACGTCATGCCCACCACGATTCGAGAACCGTCCATCTACGTGTCGGACGAGTCAGACTTCTCAAGCGCCCTTGTCGACCTGCCTGACGGGCCATCCGACAGCGAGCAAACCCCACAAGAGGATACAAGCACTCGCAACCACCAGGACTACACCACGGCTAGACCATACTCGCTGAGCGAGTTTGCCGACATGGATCCCGAGGATATGACCCCGCAACAAGCAGCAGGACCGAACAATGCCACATTTCGTTCTACCTATCAAGACCCAGCTCCACAGCCATCCGATTTCAACGAGGCACCGGAGGCGTATCAAGACGCTGTATTGCCATATCTGCCCGATGCGCCTTCACCACATGTCATGCAAGGACAGGCAACGGCAGATGACGTCAAGAAGGAGCTTCGTCGATTGGCGATGAGCTTGGGAGATCATCTCAGCCACGCGAATGCATATTTGGCAAGTCTTCCCATTCGGCGAGGTAGTGTAACCAGATTGGAGGCGGTCGGTGATGGGATTTGAGGGAGACAACACAATCGAAAGCATCGATATCGGAATGGACGAGTGATGTACGCTGAGGAGTAAGAAACATGGAGGAAATGTACTATGACTTTATGAAAGTGCAGGCACAGTGAAGACACAGTGAGCTGATTGGAAGGTTAGCGCCGGAATCCAGGGATCCATTTGTACGAAATAGGAATGATTGGTCTGAGGTTGAAATTGCCTCTTTGCTCTAGTATAGAAGGTCAACGGGGTGGGCGTTCAGTTTGGTCAAAATCAGGTCGGGTAGCTCTGGTAGCAACTCGCGGAAAGAAAGAGCATGTAGCATGCTGTACATACATCTTCAGTTTTTTTTTAGTTTTTTTTTAGTTTTTTTTCCTACTGGTTTCTATTTATTACACAATCATCAGTGCTGTAGCCAACATTTCTCTGGGTCAACGTCTAGTTGAAACTGATCAAGTCCCCCATCAACAAAGCTTGATACTTCTCAATCACTTCACCCAGTTTGATCAGCACTCCTGCCGCCAACATCTTGACGTCGTTTTCGTCGCCGCCATCTTCCCCTCTTGTGCGTTCGAAAACGGCCGACACCCATTCTCTCGACTCAACGACCTCGCGACTCTGCTCCTCGCATAGTCTTCGCATGTTATCCTCATTCACTTCCAGTAGCACGGACATGGCGACAAGCCATCCCTTTGTGGCGCCCACGTCCCCCATCACATGGACTCTCACTCGAAGGAGCAGGTCCCATAGTTCTGATGTTATTTGCGGGAGGGATAGTGTCGAAGGACCAGCGGCGTTGACAATGATACCCAGTGTCTGGAGATATAATGCTAGTACGGCTGGATTCAAGACAACGGGTTTCGAAGAGCGTAGAGCGAATTGGAAGTGCGCTGTCAGGGGAGAGAAGAAGTATGTGGAGAGAACAGCAGCGGTTGTGTTTGGAATGGCCCGCACGCGAGGCTTAGCTCTAGATTTGGACTTGTACCGCGCTGTAAATGTTTGCACCTTTAATGCGTCAGGCCCGCTGGTGGCATCGGCTGCTTCTGCGGCTAGGGGCCCCAGGAATGAAGACGTCAGGGACTGGGTGATTGTGTCGAGGGCATTGGGAGGAAGCCCCTTGAGTTGGGAGATTTGGGGCGAATGCAAAGTTCGTGCTTGTTGGGTTGGTTCGAAATAGAACTGTTCCATCTTGTCGGGCAGACGTTTGGACGCAAAACTCGGAGCGGACTGGCACCCGGGGGTTTCTATGCCGGCGAGCTCTCGGGCGGATAAGCCCAGTGTGACAAGGACAGAGGTCCGCTGTGAGAGGGAGTAGTCGCCTTCGAAAAAGGTGCGCGCGAACCAGGGCGCCATGGACTTGGATTGTGCGATGACAAGAGAGATCATGCTTTGAAGGCGTAGGTTCTCAAAGTTGTCGATGTCAAACTTGTCTTGTAGGCCGACCAGAAGACGTGCGAGCTCCTCGGCATGCGAACTGACCTCGGTGCCGTAGTTAGCTTTTCGACGAATAAGAGTCGGTGCCGTCTTCACGCCCAGTTCTTGCTTGTCGTAGGATTCGGAGTCTCGCAAAAACGTGATGAGATCGCGGATATACACGGGTGGTTTTGGCTTGTTTCTCCGGACGAGAGTTGCGTCATCATCAGAGTCTTCGGGGTCTGAGCCTTTATCCAGAATGGGCTGGAGATGGTCATCTTCATCTTCATCAGAGGAATCGACTTCCTCCACGATAGGTCTCGGTGCCGGCTGGGACACTTTGCCTTTGCCTTTGCCTTTGATTCTAGGTCGTGGTTGTGGTTGTGGGTTTGACTTTGACTTCGAAGTCGTCACTCGAGGGCGTTCCGAGTTCACCGGCTGCGACTGCGACTGCGACTGCGACTGCGAAATGCTAGAGAGAATTGGCTTGGCTGGTCCAACAGAGTCAGTCGCTCTGGTGAGACCTTTAAGCCATTGCGCTTCCTCAGAATCAGTTTCTTCCATATGGAAATCGAGCTTCTTCGTATTGGAATCTTGCAGCGTCGACAGAGCCTCGCCTACACACATTCCCAAGAAACGAGCCCTTGCGTGTGTAGAAGCGATTCGATTAGAGATTGTCCTCAGATAGGTTCCAGAGCGCAGAAGCATGGTCAATTTTATCGGGGACAGCCTCGCAACATATCCGGCAGCGAGGAGTAATAGCTCGGCATGTGCTGATGATACCTTGGTGAGCTCGTAGTCAAAGCATACACCGACTCCAGCAAGCACAGAATGGAGAGACTCACCTTGTTGTTGCATGATTGCAGTATGCTTGATGTAGAGTTGGTCCCCAAACTGGTTCAGACTCTTTTCCAGAACCGAAGTGATTGTCTCTTTGTCCTTTGCCAACACGGCCACCACGGCTCGTCTGATGCCGACAGAATCACCCAGACCGGCACCAGATGTGCTACAGCACCAACTGACAAGCTGTTCCATACGAGTCGGGTCATTTTGAACAACGTCGCTTATGACGCCTGCCACCGCAGACACGTTCGCATTCGGCGCGGCTTGTCCCAATTCCAAGTAATTCAGAAATCTTCGTGATAGATATCCTAACAGTATGTTCATAACTTTTTTGATTATTTGCGGTTGGCGCAGGCAAACTTTGGAGAATAGTTCGCGCGGTAAATCTTGAGAGAGCAATAGCTTGTCAATGGTGAAAGTCACTATAGTTTCTGCATGGCCCAGTTAGTTCAAAAAAAAACATAGTCGTCATGTTGCCTCTCCCACAACTTGAGAGAAAGACATACCAGCATATCCTAGCGAAAGAGACCGTTGGAAAAGATCGAAACAGAACTGAAGCTCAAGATCATCGCCAGGGTAAACTTTTGCCCATTCTACAAGGTTCTGCGCTATCCATCTACTGTAGTCGACGCCATCGATGAGCCATTGAGCACTGTGAGGGACCTCATCTTCCCCAATCACGCCCGAGGTCTCGGCAGCAAGTGATAAGATCTTCCCACTTGTGACAAGCGATATGAGGCTGTTTGTTTGAACCCTTTTCGAAGCCGCGTCGACCAGATATGATGTTGATGAACGCCATATTTGTCGAATAGCATTACCCCCTTCCAATAACGCAGCCAAGAGATGCAGAAAGATACCAAGATGAAGTTGAACATCAGATCTCCTGAGATCTTGTTTGCCAGTTTTCGACTCGAGAAGAAGAGCTTTGACATGTCCAACCATGGCATTCACGCCAGTAACGCTTTGTAGGCTTTGGATCAGCCGATCTGCGTCCAGATTCTGGCCCGCAGAAGCCGCGGCCTCTTCGGTCAATGATCCTTCCCGCAACAAAGTCCAATAATTTGTGGCGATTTCAGTGACCAGCACATGAGCAATAGCAGCGCTCTTTGGGCTGGGAACATGGATGTTAAACGTTGACGAGTCCTGTTTGCTGGTGAGGAACCGAAGAGCTGCAGACAACGAATCGTAGTCAGGCTGACTTTTCAGGACGGACAATGCATCATCAGCGGACTCGATTCTAGAAGTCGGTGAATCCTTGATAGATGCCGTCGTCTTTCTGGTCGCCGATGACCGAACTTGGACTAAAAGAGGTTCATCATCAGTCTTGCGTCGCAAGTAGGTTGTGCGGACCGGAGTGAGCAGTTCATCCATGGCTATGGTGGTGCAGAATCCCACCCAGCCTGACCGATGTAGGTCGTCCGGTATGTTAGATGAGGAACCATTCACTTCACAAGCGGTCCATCCCGCAATCTATTAATTACCCAGACAAGCCGATGAGCGGCCCAAGTGAGTCTGGCGGCAGTGGGCAGTGTGCAGTGGGCAGTGGGCAGTGGGCAGTGGGCAGTGGGCAGTGGGCAGTGGGCAAATTGGGCAGGTGCAAACGGTTTCGTGACAGCTCCGCCCCACCTTCACCTAAACTCGCCGAAGCTCACCGAAGCCTCTCCGCCAGCACAGCACAACTCCCCCTCTAACATCTATTGACACGACTCCGGAGGACACTCACAAGCAAGCAAACGATTTTTTCATCTCCCAGGAGAAAGTGATGACTACCGACACACAGACACCAGGTAGCGGCGCTGTCAGCGAAGAGGAAAGATGGTGCGTCTTGGACCAGAACCAGAATGACTGGCTGACGCGCCAAAGAAAGAAAGAATCAAGCTGCATAGATGGACCAAATGAAATCGATCTGACGAGGCAAACAGGAAGTACCTCGACCACATACGTCGCACTCCAGGGCCATTCACAGATCCCGATGCCACAGCTGAAGAGTACCTGGCGCAGTTCGAGAAGTTCAAGGTCTTGTGAGTTTGCACACTGGTCTAGCAAGACCCTCGTTTTATGCGAGATCTGCCGACTAATTGTGAAATCACAGAGTCATGTACGTCCTGAAATCTTCCACACGTTTCCAATCGCTTAAACTAACTCCATTATAAGCGGTGCCGGTGGTCTGGGATGCGAAATCTTAAAGAACCTTGCTCTTTCCAAATTCAAGGACATCCACGTAATCGATATGGGTCTGTCCACGTGCCTTCCCGCTCTTACTTACATCCGAGGAAGAAGGAGACGAAAAGAAAACTCATCTTGGGGTTCACAATTTTGTAGCGCGCTAACAATATGAATTGAAAACTCAGACACCATCGACGTATCCAACCTGAACAGACAATTCCTCTTCCGCAAGTCCGACGTGGGCAAGTACAAGGCCGAAGTAGCAGCCAAGTTTGTTGAGAACCGCGTCAAGGGCGTCTCCATCACGGCGCACAACAAAAGAATACAAGACTTTGATGAATCCTTCTACAAGAAATTCCAGCTCGTGGTATGCGGACTCGACTCCATCGAGGCCCGGAGATGGATCAACGCCATGCTCGTCTCCATCGCCGAGGAGTCGGAAGACGATCCGGACGGCATCAAGCCACTCATCGACGGCGGCACCGAAGGCTTCAAGGGCCAAGCTCGCGTCATCTTACCTTCCATGACGTCTTGCATCGAATGCCAGCTGGACATGCATGCTCCCAGGGCTGCCGTACCCCTGTGCACCATTGCCACCATCCCGCGACAGCCCGAACACTGCGTAGAATGGGCGCATATCATCGCTTGGGAAGAGGAGAAGCCGTTCCCAAAACTGGATAAAGATGATCCCGAGCACATCACTTGGCTGTACGAAAAGGCCCTGGCTCGTTCCCAAGAATTCGGCATATCCGACGTCACGTATTCCCTGACGCAGGGGACCGTCAAGAATATCATACCCGCCATTGCTTCGACTAATGCCATCATCGCAGGCGCCTGCTGCAACGAAGCCTTCAAGATTGCCACAAATTCCGCTCCCTGTCTCGGCTTCGAAAACAACTACATGATGTACTCGGGCAACGACAGCATCTACACCTACACTTTCAAGCATGAAAAGAAGGACGACTGCCCCGTCTGCGGGCGCCAGGCTCGTCCCCTGGAAATCGATCCTCGCACCACCCTTCAAGAACTCTTGGACTCTCTTTCCATACGTCCCGAGGCTCAGCTGAAGCGACCGTCGATTCGAGCAGAGGGCAAAACCTTGTACATGCAATTTCCGCCCCAGTTGGAGGAGCAAACGCGGCCGCATCTTGCCATGAGTATTTCTGAGTTAGGTTTAGAGGACAAGCAGCATGTTGTTGTTACTGATCCGGCGTTCCCGCTCGAGTTTAACTATTATCTCAAGTTCAAAAAAGCGTCTCAAGAGTGATACCTGGCGTCAAATTCCCGAGTTCAGGCTCTCTGTTGTGATATGCTAGAAGAAAAAAGGGGGGGGGGTGAGCGTTTTCTGTTGTGGTGAGACAAACATGATGTATAAAGTAAGAAAGACGAGATCCACTATGTACATACACTTTAAACCGACAAATGTTATGATAAATCCACACCACACAAGGTGATCGCAGCAAAGCGCGACGAAGCCAAATCCTGAACTTTTGCCATGGTATCGTCCCGTTCTATCTACCCGAGGGAAAAAAACAAGTAGTCAAATCAACAAGCAGGACGAAAAGTGCCTGGCAATAAGAAAAGTGCTCAAAGCCGTAACATGCAAACTCCAGAGTAAATGCCCACCTTGTTCTTCCTTTGAAACACCCAGGAAGTGCCAGTCAAGTCAGCCACAGGAGCTCACCTTGCCATGTTGATGACCTGCTGCTCCAACTTCTTGCACTTCAGCTTCATATGTTTCACCGACTCCATAAAAAGCTCGTCGCTATCCCATTGGCCAGTGCTCTCAATCGAGAAAATAAAGTGGTCTCTTCTCCTGCCCAGCTTCACCTTGCCTTCAAATTCGGCATGTCGCAAGCATTCTCGGCTGACGGTGTCCTTCATGGGATCCTTCACCACGGCCTTCTTCTCGCCGGCGTGGCCCTCGTATCCGCTTCCTGCCTGTTTTGCTTCTTTGGCCGTCACTTCTTCCATACCAATGACCCCTTCGGGGAAGCATTTGGCAAACTTCTCGGCGTCAGAGCCCAAAATTGGTTTTAGAATCTTGATGGTGGGCATCAGACGGTACGACGCCGTAGCAACAGGCGAGAATTTGGAGTGATCCGCGCCAATTCCCTTGTGCATATGCATCGATAGATTTATGGTTTGTCGGGGTCGCAGCTTGGCAATTAAAATATCCGGGTTCACAGGTGCGATGGCGTCCTCGCCGCTAAAGTATTCAACCTGCTTCCCGGTGGGGACAAAGACGATATCCTTGGCATAGACGTGCGCATTATTGAATGCCTTCCGAGGGTCCTGTTCATCCGGCGCGGCATTCGGGTTCACCGTGCAGGTCACGTTCAACTCTAGCCTCACCGTGTTCCAGTCGAAGCAGCCGGCGTACGGATCCTCACCGGGCTCCGGCTTCTTGTGCCATTTCAAAAAATCTTGCAGTCCTTCACGGCCACCGTCAAAGGGAATCAGGCCCAATCGGTGGGCTAAGACTTCGTCCTGAATGACTGATGTGTTATTTTCAATGTACACATTCTCAATAGCCAATGTGGGAATCTCGGCGATGAGTATGCGTCGGAAGGCATTCGCAAGCGAGGCATCGATGCCCATCAGCGAAAATGATGCGTTCATCGCTTCATTTTGGTGGAACTTGACGGAAAGACCGGCGCGGAAACGATTGAGAGAAAAAGTAAGGTCCTCGCCAGGGTAATGGCCCGGGAAATCGACCGAGGTCACATCGGTAACAGTTTCGAGGTTAATACCGACAGTCTGGAGGTTTCATCAAAAGGCATACCAAAGTCAGCATTAGTTTTGTGTGTGTGTGTATTTACTCCTCTCTCGAAGCTTGACTGAGCTTCCAGAGCCCAAAAATGGAAAGCAAAGAGCCGAAAGAAAAGGGAACAAAGCGACACAGCTATTGGAAATGATGTATAACAGCAAAACCGCAGCAAGAGAAGACTTACGTTTCGTCGCTCCAGCTCTTCTGCGCTAGGCGCATTTCGCCAACTGGCTGTTTGCGCCGGAGACATGGCGTATTGTGACGTGTCAATGGCAGAGCTGGAGATGTTTCGTTCGTGTTCAAGGTTTTGGGGAATTTTTTGAATGGCCCCTCCGATAAAGTTCGATAAGTCAGAGGTGAGGGACGAATCTGGTTTAGGAAAAAAAAAAAGGTGACTCGACTCTCCGCCTGCTTGCGCTGGAGTGCAGTGCAGGAAGCAGGGACCCACCCACCCAACCTCGCACTAGACTAGGTGTGCTTTAGCGTCTTCCAAGGAATAACCAAGACCAGACGTCAGATCTTTAGAACGTCCGGTAATTACATTGAAATCTGAGTGAGCCAGGAAGTAGAAGTAATCACTGTATGTATATGCCTCGAATCCTTCCCCTCAATGTGAACTGCCGTCATCAAGATATTGGTACAACGAGGCAGTCGTCTATGTTAAATACACTATCCTTATACCATAGAATACACCAAAATGTCCTCGATTGTGCCGTATTTCTCGCTGCAATGACAGCTTGTTGCTGTTTATTCAATGTCCTCCATGTTCCACACGTTGACCCCTCGTTTCCCGACGCTCTCCTTCAGCTTGGAGAGTACAGCCTGCCGTCTAATTCTCTTCTCCATCAAATCTCCCTTCTCTTCCTTACTGAAGCCACTGAGCTTCTTGCGTGGCGGCGTGGCTGTCGACGCGCCACCAAATGACATTACGCTTGATGAAAGGGCGAGGCTGTGTCGGAAGTTGCGAGATGGCGTCGAGTCTGGCGATATCATGATACTCTTCCTAGTCTGTGGTGTCACCATTGGCGAGCCTTCTCGACTAGTTGATCCAAGCTTCATCTTACGAAGCTGAGTCTCCAGAACGTCGATGTCTCCGCTCCGCTTCTCTGCCATCGATGTCATCTTGGATATTGTCCGCATTACCGCTTCCACTGTAGGCACGTTGGCGCCTGGCCTGCCCGAAGAGCTTGACACTGCTGCTATTCTCGTCTTAAGGACAGTCAATGCTTCTTCCGCTTGTGTGAGCAGGTTTGTGAAGTTGGCATATTCACGCCTCAGTTCGTTCTGTTGGGCTGCCTGCTCGGCGCTAAGAGGTAGTGATTGAGCATATTCGGCTTGGTCAGGGTCCATCTTGGCCATGATGACCCTCTTGAGATCTTCCTGCTTAGCGCGCAGCCGCTGCATATCGCGTGACAGATCCTGACAAGCCTCCAGTTTGGCCTCCAAATCCTGTACTCGGCCATTTTCCAAGTTGGCGTGAAGCTCATTGTCGAGCACATCACCCAGGTCGTCAATCTCACACAAAACCCAGTCATCAGGGATTTCAAGATCATGTTTGCTTCGCCCGCCTTCGGCAGCACTTTCGTTGTGGCCCTTGATGAACGCTTTGACTGCTCGGGCGTTGAGACCTAATGTATCAATCATTGAGTTGATATCGCGGTACACGGCCTCAACCTGAGCGGGGACACTCTCTTTAGCCGGCGGCGTCACATTTGAGTGTGCGATAAACTCATCCAATTCCAGAGTACCCTCGACTTCCGAGGCAAGGACCTTCTGCACCTCGTCATCCTCCTCATCCACGAGAGGTTGTGTCTCCTCGGCCTCCTGTCGTTCCCTCATCCGCCTGTGCTGAAGCATAAAAGGGTCATCTGCGTTTGGCTGCCTTTGCCTACTGCTGATGATCGAGCTTCCCGGATGCATTTGCGATTGCCTTGGTCCCAGAATTTGTGATGCCATTCCTGGGGCACTAACCGATCGAGAGACATCAGATCTTATCACTCTCTGTGGCACAGCACCTCGCAGAGGACTAGGCGATCGAGGACTGGCTTGGTTCGGCTTGGGAAACAGAGGTGCATTGCGATTGATTTCGCCGAATAGACGTGCCCTGTCTTCAGGTCTAGCAGTTGCAGAAGGCGTTCCCGCTGGACCACCAAATGAACTTTGGGGGGTGATTCCGGGTGTAATATTCACGCCACTAGTACTAGGACTGAGATCCTTTGCAACGTCGACTCCACTGCCTTCTGAATTCTCGTCTTCGCCCAGGTCACTTCCATCGTCTTCTGCAGTCTCCGGCACTGAGGGGATTTTTGACGGCTCCTTGGATGGCGCTTTCGGGAGCACAGAATCCGGAAGCAGAGGAGCATCCTTGACTTCTGAAGGTAACTTCGCCTTTGTAAAGTCAGGTGGCAGCGGGGCGTCATCAGGAGTGGCCGTCTTGGTGAAGTCCGGTGGAAGTGGCGCATCCTCGGCCACTCCTTGTTTCTCAGTGGGTTTGCTGACCTTCACAAAGTCAGGAGGAAGTGGTGCTTCAGTGGGTTGGGTCGTCTTCGTAAAGTCTGGGGGCAGGAGAGTATCTGAGGGCGTGAGTGATGGCTTTGGTGTCGTCGAATCAGATGATGATAGCGTCGCGCTGCTTTTGAGTGGTGTGCTTGATGCTGCAAACATTTGGCTGCGATTGGAAGCCGCTGAGGATGACGACGAATCGCCCAGTGGACAAGCTGCTTTACTCGTGGTGTCAGGTGGAAGCGGCACGTCCTGCTCTTTGCTCTTTATCTTCGGTTCCGGTGCGAGCGAAGGAGAAATTTTAGAATTGCTCAAGAATTCAAACCCTCCTGCTTTTGGTGTATCATTTGATGTGACAAATAAACTGCTAGATGGTGTCTCTGTTCTAGTCGCTGGCCCGAAAAAAGATGTGCCTGGGGTCGACGATGGTGGGAAGCCAAATCTTGAAGGTGCCGGTGTTGTTGTTGGTGTTGTAGATTCACGGGGCGATTGAGGAGCGAAGAGGGACTGTGGTTTGCTTTGAGGTGTCTCCTCGGTTGACTCGGCGGTATCCATATCTTCGTCCTTGGCAGCAGGTGTGGTCTCTCCAGTCTTGTCACTAGCATCATCTAGTACAGACCCAAAGGCACTTCCAAACATGGAGGAGCCAGAAGCTCCAGAAGGTATTTCGTTTGAGTCTTTTTGAAATGGGTCAGGTTTAAACGACGACTCCAGCTTGAATGGTGCTGATCCAAAAACGTCCGTCGACTTCTCTTGTTTGGCAGGGAAACCTATCCCCGAAGAAGATGCAGAAGCATGAGGGGTGCCAAACGAGCTGGGACCAAATTTAATGCCACTTCCAAATCCACCAGGATTGTTGGAGTTGGCTCCAAGAGATGAAAACCCTCCTTGAGTAGAGAAGCTGGAAAATGCACTCCCAGAGGCTGCGGGTATGGAGGTTGGGCCCGTCGTTCCTGATATATCATCATTGGGTGCAGCAGAGCTAAACGGACTCTGATTGTTACTTCCACTGGCAAAAGAGGGAAATCCGGGCTGGCCAAACACAGGTTTTGATCCTGCGGCGCTTGACGCCCAAGGAGAAGTTCTCATGCCCAGCTTCGAGGATTGGCCGAGACCCAGGGTGCTGGTTTTACCGAAAGCCGTGCCCAAGCCCGAGCCTGAGGGTGATATGCCGAACGTACTGGAGCCGAAAGCTGCACCCCCAGTGGCTGTAGGTGTAGTCGTTGATCCCCCCCCCGGCGAAGCCTGTTGACCCAGTTGTGATGAACCTCCGAAGGCGGGAGTGGTAGTGGGAGTGGTGGAAGATTCAAAAGGAGTGTTGCTAGAGGCAGCAAATGGGGAGGCTGATTTTATGGGAGTTGCTTGCGTCGTTGCTGTCGTTGCTGGCGCAGCTGTGTTATTAATCACCGCCAGCCCAGGATAATTTTGTCCTTTCTTGACTGCATCATCGTAGACGAGCCACCAAGAGCACAAAACACCTTCTTGAGTGAGAATCCAAAAACCAGGCAAAGGTCCAGAAGTGTGATCTAGCTCCTCGTCCGATGGGATAGGCTTGTAGACATTCTCTTTGCTGGAGAGGTCCAAGGAAGCGCCAACTGCCACCGAGTTTTCCATGCTTTCTGTCATCGGAAGAGTAGGTCGCCTTGTGTCCTCCAGAAATTCCGTGGTCGTGAAGATATTTGTTATCAATTCAGCAGGTTTGTCATTGGTCAAAGGCGTCTTCGATCTGGTGAGTATACCAACATCCGTTGACGCGGTGGATGATACGATGAGAAGATCTTGCAGATCCATGAAATCTCGTAGTCGCAAAATGGAATGATGTGGCGCCTTCTCAGCCCCAAAAGGTTCCACGGGATCCGTCAACTTTCGAAATGTGAAAGATGATGATGATGGCTGCCGAGTGATAATATTGTATACAGAGCTAGGCGGGGATACGTTTGCAACATTGTAAATAGCCAGGAAGAGGTTGTTTTCCAACCATGCGAGAGAAGAAACTATCAAATCAATATTACTGGGACAGCACCACATAATTAGGGGTTTCGATACGTACCATATAAATTTCCCGAGTTTGGTGGCTGAGGAATATCTGCTTTGACTTCCCCTTCAGGAGTCATCTGGCAAATAGCACCATCGCCCATGCCAGCACATAATTGCTTACCTTTGGTACTCCAGCTCAAGCAGCTCACTTGAGTCTTCAACGGACTGCTCAATCTTCGTTCGTTCAAGTTTGCCATATACAAGTTGCCATTCGTCGTTACGACAGCGCAAAGCTCAGCCTTCTCTGCGGTTGGATTTGGGGCAAGTAATCGAAGGGATTCACTGTTTGTTGGAAGTTCAAACGCAGTATTCAAAGATCCCTGAAGAAGGCTTTGAACATCATACACTGCAAGACCCCCACCAGACTCCGCGGACATGATGAGATACTTCTCGTCGGCTGTAAACGCAAGATGCGAAATTCGCGTGGGAGCGGGAATTTTGAGCTGAGGTTCAAAAGAGCGAACCTCTGAATCGTCTTCCTTGGCTGAACCAAAAGCCTCTCTGACAGATTGCGTCGTCGCAATGATGATCTGATCGGGGCCAGCAGCAGCGACAAGGCCCTGTCGAGAGGCGACACTAAGAAGAGAAGCCGTATCGGCTGGGGCGGAACTCCATGGCGACGTGAGACGAACTTTTGCTTCACCAGCAATAGGCAAAAAGCCAAGACCCTACAGCAAATCATGTCAGTTCGTTGATTCTCGGGCGGCTGGCCAGACAAGCCAAGACCAATCGTGACGCATGTCCCAATGCCCACCTCTGTCTGTATGGTTTCCAACTCAGGCCCTTCGGTAGCACCGCCGGCAGCGGTACCTGTATTCCCAAACATGTTTGCGGCAATGTTACCAGCCTGCTATGAGGAGGCCCAAGATCATGAATCGAATATGTGCAGGGGCTCTCGATGTGAGAGCATCGGGTACTGTAGTCGTGCGTGATTGCTATTGGAGTACCCACTTGCTGCAGCAGCAAAGCAGCAAAGCAGCAAAGTAAGCTGTCGCGCAAGTGGCAGGAACGGCACAAAAAGCTAAAGATTGGACCTCGTCAACGAAGTCTACGCTGCTCGGCAGCCAGAATCCGTGATTCCTAGTCGAGTTTCTCTGGTATTCCGTAAGCACACGAGGCCCCGGATGCAAAGGGTGGAGGACGTGTGAAGATAAAAGCTGGATTAGTGCAGCAAAAAACGGTCGCTTGCACGTCGTCGCGACAAGAGCTGCACGACTCAGCCAACTTCTTTTTTACAAAGCTGCCTGGTATTAGACCACAGCATGCAGAGGGAGCAGCAGCCACGTGACTGAATGTACAAGGTACATTTCCCATCCATTCGTCCACTCCGTAGTCCGTACTGCCTGCCACCCAGCACTGCAAGCGCAGGCGGCCCTGCCTGTTGGAAGGCAGCTCTCAGCCTCGTCATCCAGCTCTAACCTGCTGCACCTTGTCAAATCTCCCTCCACGCCAACCACACCTCACAGGCGAAAGCTGTTCCTCCCCATCGGCCAATCGATCACAAACGCCAGCAATCAGCTCTATCCTTCGCTGTCCCCAAGATTTGAGCGCCCAATACCCCGCCTGAGAACAGCTCGAGGAATAGAACAAGACCACAGACCGTCAATTCGGTGCAACGCAGTTGGAAACCCTGCCAACCCGACTACGACGCCGCAGCCGACGACGACGACGACGACGACGACGACGACGACGACGAGCCTACCTTCTTCACCATGCCCGGCTTCGATTTCTCAAACTATAACCGCAATGCGGCGCTGCACGCCAAGGGCGTTCCCCTGCCCAGAGCCACCAGCACAGGTACCACCATTGTAGGCTGTATCTTCGACGGTGGTGTTGTCGTACGTATTTGCACTGAGCGTGGTCCCAAGTACCGCACGAATCATGATACTAACCACACCTGCCTTGGCATGCCTTCAGATCGCAGCTGATACCCGAGCCACATCTGGTCCCATTGTCGCCGACAAGAACTGCGAAAAGCTTCACTACATTTCCCCCCAGATCTGGTGTGCAGGAGCCGGTACCGCCGCTGACACCGAGTTCACCACCGCTCTCATTTCATCACAGCTAGAACTGCACTCCCTATCTACAGGCCGCAAGCCCCGAGTCGTCACCTGCATGACCCTCCTCAAGCAGCACCTTTTCCGATACCAAGGCCACATTGGCGCCTACCTCGTCGTCGCGGGATGCGATCCCACGGGCACGCATCTCTTCACCGTACACGCCCACGGTAGCACCGACAAGCTGCCCTATGTCACCATGGGCAGCGGTAGCTAGGCCGCCATGAGCGTCTTTGAGACACAGTGGAAACCAAACTTGACGCAGGACGACGCTGTGAAGCTATGTAGCGAGGCCATTCTATCCGGCATCTTCAACGACTTGGGCTCCGGTTCCAACGTCGATGTTGCCGTTATTACCAAGGACAAGACAACCTTGAAGAGAAACTACATCAAGCCCAATGAGAAGAGTGCTAAGCTACAGAGCTACGCCTATCCCAAGGGGACGACTGCTGTGCTCGACGAAAAGATCATCAAGAAGAATGAGATTGGGCGGTATGTGAGTGTCCAGGAGGTACCCATTGAGGCAGAGAAGATGGACGTGGATCCTTGAGTCGGGCTTTGATCAATCCCCAGAGGGGATCCAGAAGTGGGGGTCTGTCTAAAGTGAAAGAAATAGACGCGTGTACCAATACGAAATCTGATTTGTCTTTATTTCGTACATTAAACTCGGATATGAACGCCAAGCAGAAGCCGTCACAAACCCGCACATGCATGAATAGATCAAGCGCAATGTTGCCGTAACGTTGTACGCAATAGAATGGGGGCTGTGCTTCAAGATACGGAGACTGGCTAGACGCTGATTATACCACTTTTAAACCCGAAACGTGGAAATTTAAGGCACCTGCGACTCTGCAAAGGTAATTCCATATGCTACAAGAGCCATTTCGTACATGGAAACAAGTAGAACAAAATATCCGAAATGTAATAGCACCGATCCCTTGTCCCAGACCTGATGATGCGTGGAGAAAGAAGAGGAAAGATGGTTAAAAAAGAAAAGAAAAAAGAAGACCCTGTCGAGGGTGAAAGGAGGGATTGAAAATGTTCCCCTTATATGACTTTAATGCATGACATCGTTCCGCTCGTCTGATAATTTTTGTCGTCAATGTTGATCGACTTCACCGTAGAGTGAGGACCAAATGTGGCGGTTAAGGGTGCATTCGAGAAGAGATGTGGTGAAAGATGATTATTCCCTATCATGAGATATGACGACGCACGATCGGTGTCTTGAATAAGCATGGACAAAACGGTCGATTTAACGACAGATTAAATGTTGAGAAGGCATTTGAACTCCAAAAGAGGTAGGGATATGATAATGGGAGTCGGTCGTCATGGTCATTAAAAGTGGCAAGACTTGCTGAATTACAACGTCGTATTTCGCGGGGTTCGGGCTCTTTCTTAGGACTTTAGGCCGAACATGGTTCTCGTACGCGACTTGCTTCGTGCTTTCTTTTTGCTCTTTTCAGGTGAAGCTTTTTCATCGTCGTTGTATTTAGCCTTGTGGATCCTGAGTGGTGCGCATTAGCTTCACGCATTTATCCCAGAAAAGGAACAAGAAGGCCAGAGAAGTAGTTCCGTGTCATCTTCTTGGTCGTGTTTGCGGAAGCGACTTACCAGCTATTTCCAACCATACTCATACCCTTCGCTTCAGCCATACGATAAAACTTGGCGCTCTTCTTTAGATTCTTCTTGCAGCCTACACCTTGAGCGTAGCAGAATCCTGCCTCAGCTAAGGCGTCGACATCTCCCCAATCTAGGAAACAGTGATCAGTTCCAGTCCTACAGCGTATTGTTCGAATAAATATGACATGACTTACTTCCCGCAATCTCGAAGCACCGCAGTGCAAGAGATTTGTCTTGCTCGATCCCCCATCCGTTCATGTGGGATACACCAAGCTCGTAGATACTCAGAGCAAACTGAGCCTTACGTGTTCTCCTCTCGAGGACATCGGCTGGAGCTGCACGGCCCTCCTTCACCTGGTCTTCATCGTCGGCTATTTCGATGCTGGCATACTCGCCGGCTTTCCTCAACCATTCCACTCCTTCTTTCTGATTTGCCCGCATACCCCAGCCATGCCGGCACGCTAATGCATATAACAGCATAGCCGTCGGGTTGTTCTGTCGCGCAGCTAATCTGAGGTGGTATGTTGACTCCTTCAAAGAGCCGTTCTCGTGGCACTGTATACCCTTGGCTAAATGTTCTTCTGCGGACATCTCTGATGCCGTTGGGGCGAGCGATCTGGAAGTGAGCGGCGGACGGATCGTGCTAGCAGAATCACTTGTTGTAGTAGAGGCAGGTGTCCTGCCTCGTGACAATTCGTGCACTGCAGAGGTGCGCGGTCGTCCCCTTTGTACATCTTCGGACTTGCGGGTCATCTCCACAGACGGCCTGTTGGGATATGAAGATGAAAGGCTCGAGGCACCAATTCTCGAGCTGTCTGAGCTCATTTTGCCGCCATCTATTGACGGCCGAGTCATACTGCTCATCATACTCATCGCATCATCCGGTACGGTTCGAGCTGAGGAACTAGAGGGCCTTGTTGGCGGAGACGGGGGCGCAGCACCGAGGGGATATCGATGGGCATTGCTTGATGGCACCACGGGGTGCTCCGATTGATGGGATGCTTGCGAAGTGTTGTCGTTGGACTCGGAGCGCTGGAGAGACTTCCCCCTAGGCAGAGAGAACTTGGAATAGATGTAAGACGTTGCGACACCCTTGCCATCGTCTGTTTGCTGATCCATGAATGCCTCGCTGTGCATGCTAACTGGCGTGTACGCCGTGTCATCTGCCAGGATGAACGAAGGTTGGCTGTCAGACGAAGCCTGCCGGGCAGGCATATCAAGTTGAGGCGTGCCCGCTCGACTGAGAGGCCGCGAGAAGTTGAAAGAAGGGCGTGGGAAAGCAGAGGAATCCGAGGCAGTAGAGGGTGATCTTTTAAAGGATGAGCTTATGGCGGGTGAAGGCATCGCGTTTGCCAAAGCAGCACTTCCGGAGGACAGCTTTCGAGGGAGAGACTGAAACGAGCTTCCCATGTTGATTGAATTCTCGTCATCTTCTGGAACGGGAGACGAAAGAGCGCTCGACGAACGTTTGGAAAAGAGCGATGGTGGTGGTGCAAGGCCTAGCTCATCGAAATTTCCCTGCCTCGCGCGCTCTGGTGATCCTGTGGAGGCAGGCCCTGGCCATTGTGAGTCTGTGCGATATCTGTTTACTTTACGAATAGGCGATACTTCGAACGGCCTTTCATATTGAGATTGAGTATCACTTTGAAGTGGAGATGGTGAGCGCTCTTGGCGAGCACCGAACTCGCCCTTGTTGTGTGCGACGTCCATCCGTCTTCCTCGCGGCCCATTTGAAATAAAGTCTGGGATGGCAGGTACATCCACATCAGGTGTCTGTGGAATTCGGCTCATGCGAGGGTGCATTGATTTGGGTCGTTGATCATTGGTGAAAGCATCTTCGACTTCGGTTCTACGGCCCAAGCCTGAAGATATCGCCGGAGACTCGGGATCATCAGTTGGGGATTCCACCGACAAAGACCGGAAGTAATCTGACCGACCCTGTAGAACCAAAGGAGATTCCATGGTCAGCGGAGGGAGTCTGCTCATTCTGTTTCCCTCCTTGTCGCTTGCTTGTAGCTGTTTCGCCAACAGCCGACTCTGCAGAGCAAACGCATCCAGAGGAGATAATTCCGGCGGCGCTTCGCCAGCAACGTGCATGCGAGGCGATCGCAAAGCTCTTGATATAGATGATGCGGCGGAAGAGTGCGAGTCGGCTCGCAAATCGAGCATGTTCGGCCGTTTCGACATGATCGCTTTGTCAAGCACCGTCACAAGACGCCGCTGAATCGCATACAGATGCCTCGAGAAGTCGGTGATTTCGCAGCAGTTCTAAAAAGAAATCTGACAGTGGCAACGACGGAAATCGAGAGTCTCCAAGGGAGCTGGAATTCTACTTGGTTGGCTCGACAAGGTGTCTCAGTCGCTAGCTCAAGTGTTTTACGACCATGGGGCGGTTGCGTGTCTTCCGAACTAAAATGGCAGCAGCGACTATTAATTGCGACCTGGCAGCCGGGGGGCCAGGAAAAGGTTGGGGTTGAAAACTGCAGCTTCGTAATCGATCGTTGGTGCGGGATTCGAGTAGTCGTTGTTTCGTCAGGTTGTTGTAGACTGACTGGGGTCCAAAACAGGAGGCAGACGTTGAACTGGGATATGATTGTGCAGGTGGTCGGTCGCAGACTCGAAGCGAGAGAGATAACACGTTCGTTCCCGGCCCAAAAAACGACCGTGCTCGGTATGATTCTCAGTGACGATTGGGTCAGAGGTGCCGGCGTAGGGTGAAGTGAATGGATCGAAGGGCGATGGATGTCCCTGATGCGCAGTGGTCAAAGTGGTTCAACGGAAGAAAGGTAGGACAAATGAGTGCAGTATTGGTGGGGGCGAGGTGACAATAAAGAAAAGGCGCGGGGATGAATGTCGACGTTGTACTTGGTAGAGGGCCTTGATCCCAAACAATGGAGGTTTGGGACCGATCGAGTCGGATTCTGCATCCAGAAGGGGAGAAAGGGAGAAGGGGAGGGAGAGGGAGAGGGAGAGAGATTGCAATGCTAGTCAACTGATGTCAGGGTGCGTTGATGGCATGGGCCAGGTTTTAAGGGGAACTTGGGGCAGTTTAGTTACAGCACAGTGACATGACATGAGTTTGCGACCGACCACCCTTTTGGGCAAGATTCAGTGGATTGTAGGTACTTGGTGGACCTCTAAACACGCCTATGTCAAAAATTAAACACGCATATGCCGTCAGTCCTAATCAGGAAGGACGGTCCACGCACCTATTTTTTGTGTGGCTTGCGTCCATTTATCTTTGTAGTATTATTAATAATGAGAGCTATTGCGGCTATGTTACTATCGCGGTGTTGCTATCGCGGTGTTACTATTGCGTGTGATTCCGCCGTAGCCTAAAGCTAATAATACTCATGATAATGCCTATAATTCTTAGGCCTGTGATATAGCAAGCTTGCTATAGCTATCCTTAAGCGTGTTAAAGCTAGTAGAGTTACGCTAGAGTCTATATATATCTAATTAGAAAAAAGTAAACTAAAGATAATATCACTCATCCCTCAGGCGTCCCGTCGATGTTCTTCCCGGTTCGCGCCGCCCACCATTCCTACTTTGGGCACACATGTTGACATTGACCAGACGTCCCCCCCCTCCCCACCTGTCCACATTAGCGTCATCCAGTGTATCAGGGACAGACGAAACACAGTTCCATGTTCCATTGTCGAGTCTGGGGTGCATGCACTGGCCTGCCTGGCACCACTGACTGAATGCACGCCACTTTGCTAACCCCCCTGTGGAAGCCCTGACTGGGTGCGCCCACTGGCATTGGGGCTTGATTCATTCCCAGAGGAGACTCATCAGCTCATCAGGAGAGCAACCTGTTCCTGGACGCCCACCCCGTAGCCATGTTACAAGAAAGTGCGCATCGAACAATGGACGAATCTTCCATCCTCTCCCGCTTCGACGACCTAGTCCGCTCTGGTGCAGTGCGGTACGACGAGAACCAAGAAACCATCCGCCACACGGCGGGCGGTCTCACCGTGAGCACCAACTGCCAACTAACCTGCACCACCGACGCAACACGTGAAGCCCAATAGTCCGTACTAAGAGTGAAGGCCACGTCTAGTTTCGTTTCGTTCTTACCTCAGCTCTTGTGAACAAGCCCACGCTCCCACCGCATTCAACGCATTCAACGCATTCAACGCAGGATGATGAGAGATCAGAAGTTGATGGCGAGAGACGAGCAGGAAGCGACATCTCTACCAAGGGCTATGAGATTGGCCAAGTCGACGGCACTCACCTACTCATCGCCAACAAATTTTGTTACGCCAGACCGCATCTCGTGCTCCTGACCTGCGACGGGCACCGCGGACAGCATGAGCCCCTGGACAAAAGCGACCTGGAGGCCGCCTGGGCCGTCCTCACCTCCATGAGCTCAGACTACGTTGCCTTCTACAACTGCGGCAGGGACGGGGGCTGCAGCCGTTTGCACAAGCACATGCAGCTTCTTCCCAAGCCAGACCACAGCTTCGCCGACTTCTTGGATGCAGAAGAGGACGAGGCGCAGCCTGCCGCCGTCCCCTTTCACTGGTTCTACAAACGCCTGACTGCTGATGATATCAGCCCAGCGGGACTCGTGAGGATATACACAAAACTCCTCGCACAGGCTACGGCTGTTGTTCACGGCCTGGCTGACCATGCCGACACAGCTCCACAGGACGCGGCGTGCCCTCACAACCTGATCCTGACTAGGCGGTGGATGATTGTCATCCCGAGACGTCGAGCAGCCGTAAATGAAGAAGCCGGTGTGAATGCTCTCGGTATGCTTGGTGTCATTGCTGTCGCCACGAAGCCAGAGGTTGACAACTGGGTCCGCCAGGGGCTCACTGAATCTTTAAGGAAGCTGGGTGTGCCCAAGTAGACACTTGTAAAATCTTTCACAGGATACCAATGACCTGCTAGTAGGGTTTTCTGTTAAAAATGAGAGCTATTTTTAGCCCTTACTAGTTAAAGGACCTTGTTGTTGCTTGCTTGCATTACAAGCCTAACAGACAGCTACACTGTAGGGCGTAAGTGTTGGAACAAGCATGATATCAATCGCGCTTGGCAGCCGCGCGCGCGCGTATGCGTGCGCGTGCCTCCCTTCATGCCCGCAGTCCGGCCCTGTGATAGGGCAGGGCTTGAGTCACGTGACCCACCTGCACCACGTGACCCGCACAAATGCAGCTGCCTTTTTCCCCTCACGAGGGCCCTCTCTTTTAGTTTCTCTTTCTTCCTTTTTGTCAAGGCTTATGGGCCGAATGTGATGAAACAGGGTGATGGTATGGTCAAGGTAGCAGCTATATAGCTAAAAGGTAGGTATGTGTGCTTAAGGGTTTTAATCTCTAGCCTTCCACATTCTATATATGCGACCTTTGCCTAAATACCCCCTCTGCGTGCATATGACTAGCTCGCGGCGACCTCATAGCTAGGGCGCTACAAGCCACGACTAGGCCCTACTGTACATGATGCCATCGCCTTCATAGTCTCTGTCGCTCTATTGCCTCCACGACCCTGACACGGCGAAGGTCGCACACATGGAATGTGGAAGGCCAGATATTGAAACCCTCAAGCACACATACCTACCTTTTAGCTATATAGCTGCTACCTTGACCATACCATCACCCTGTTTCATCACACTCGGCCCATAAGCCTTGACACTTTTACACACATAGCTTAGGATAGATAATCAATTGATTCTATCACGAGCGCGCTATACAGATAATTAGCAATCATCACCTGGTGTAACCAACAGTTAGCTCTCCTATTATTTCGCTCTTACGAGCACCTGCGTTGGAGAGCGTAAGCTCTCCTATCGTTGGATCTGGTGTTTGCCGAGGCGTTTGAAGTCCTGTCCGACACTGTTTCTTTCGTTTAAATATTGAACGCTTTCAGTGCCTTCTGGAGCCTCTTTCTAGAGCCTTCGCTCCCGAGTTTGAACGCTCGGGCAGATCCTATGATGTGACGATGTTTGGCGAGAGGAACAGGGCTGATGTTATGAAGGTATGCTGCGGTGTGCGTGCTCTCCGGCCACAGGTTTATAGGAAGCCTGAAGCCCTGCGCCTATGAGCATTGTAGTTAACTGATCACAGCTCCTTTATTATCTTGCCTGATTTTCGCGATTAACAGCCTGGATTAGAATCGTGTGGGCTAGAAGCATCCTTCTTATGCTTAGGGGGCGCAGTGGAAGTTACAGGTAGTTAAACCGACGTCCCGGGCTTATGACTGTCGCACGGCTCACGTGACGTAACAAATAGGATTCTTACTGTAATAGTAAGATAACCCCCTAAGAGATGATTATAAGAAGGATGCAATTATCTATCTTCTAGTATATAAAAGAGAGGATAGAAGCGTCCCTTTTATAGAGGGATTACTCTATTATAGTGCTTAACCTATGTAATGTAGATCATTTCTCCCTGCATTCTAACGCGCGCTTGTATGAGTCATAATGAGTCATGACACGGCACGCTACCCCGGGCAACATTACTTTCCATTATGAGCTAAACTGTATTAGGGTTAGCTATTGGCTGAGCGGAAAGTAGAGAATGCGATTGTGGCAGGATTTGAACTTACGACTTTGTGAGGCAATGTTAAGCAATTGACTGCGATTAGCTATTGTACCATGTTTGATGCTGTCAGGAGCACAGAGGCAGAGAGGTCAGAGACAGGATGTGAGGTGTTTGTAGGAAGGTTGTTTGTACGGATCATAGCTATAAGCTATTGCCCCATCGTTATCGTCGCTATCGTCACGTGATGTGACACAGGGTGATCATGTGGTGGAACCTCGGTGGAACTTCGGACCTCTTGGATGACCCTTTACCCTTCTTAGTGCCATGGAATGATCTGTCATTGGCCTGCTGTCCCTGGTCATGTAACTCGTGTAAAATCATACAGGGAGATAGCCACGTGTTCGTGGGGCGGGATATAGCGAAGAACCGCTTATGTTGTAATATGGGAGAGGATAGAGTTCGAGACCTTCACGCACCCGCCCCTAGGTTGCACCTTTCTAGCAGCGACTGCGAATCTCAGCCTTCACTCTGTTCATCTTCATTCCTGAATCAAGTTATGACAGATGCCTACTAATATCGTGACTATTTTCATGCACATACATGCATCCTCAAGTGCCGCACCGGATCATTTCATATCATCACAGTAGCATATGTCGCTGTATACTGAACAAGCACATCTCTACTCGTAGCTATTCTCTCAGATTTGACCAACTTTACGCGCTCTACTTCACCCAGTCTGCGGCACTCTCTAAACATCTTGATACAAGCACAGCTTTTGCAGCACGTCGCAGACCGACATTCCAGAACAATCCAAAAAAAAAGGGGGAAACGATACAAAAACGCCATATTCTATGCTTCAGCAAAATGTCCGTGTGCCACACATGATTCCAACCTCCTTTGCTCACAGGTCCTTTGACCGCATCTTCTTGAGCCTCGAGGCGCCCTCAAACAAGCCACGGTCAACAGCAGCAGCAACTGTAAGGGTACCGCCGACGATGGCACAAAGCCCCGCCAGGAATCCAGTGAAGGTCTTGGCTGGCTCCTGGCGATTGATGACTTTCATGGGAGAAATGTCCTGCCCAACATTGTTAGCTAAAGTTGGCCATGCAATCATATGTGGCCAACGCGTGTTCGCGACTTACGTATGAGAAGAAAACGCCGGGAATACCGCCCTGTGAATGCTGACGCTCCGCGTGACCTTCGGCGGCATCGTTTCCACCCTGAAGACTTCTTCTGTGGCTGGTGACGGAATACTGGTGTGTCTCGATGCTGCCGTCGCCATTTGTATCTACGAAACCGGCGGCATTCTTCAACTTCTTCTCCCAGCCCAGAGGCAGATATGAAGTGGGCACAATCTTGACAAAGTACATGTAGTTGTAACCTGGATCCGTCGTGACTTGCTTGGAACCGTCGAGTGGATTCTGATTCTGGTTGGTCCAGGGCATGATGTCCTTGCCCATGCTCTGGAACAGCGCAGCAGGCAGCTGAGGACCGAAGCGCAGCTGGTGAATTGTGTGGGTAAAGTCGTGCTGTTTACCATTGGGGGTCTCCCAGTAGTTGGCGAGGTCGTGGACATGCATGTTCCCGTTGCTGAAACTGCGGCCAGGGGCGAGGTGGAAGTTTCCGACGACCTTGTTCACCTGCAATCCACCTTCAATCCGGCAACCTTCCTCGCGCTGCTGGTCCAGTCTCTCGGCGTAATGCTCGCGTGTGCACTGTTCGACGTTCTCGCCTCTGCCAAACGCCCAGCCGTGTGCGGCATAGGCTTCTCGAACTTCATCACAGGTGTTGCAGCATCCAGCCTTCTTGGCCTGAGGAGGGGCCGTGGCGCCGTAGCATTCACCACAGTAGGAGGGGTCAAGGTGCTCGGCAGTCTCGTCGTGCAGGTTCAGTGATTTGACATCAATAACACCGCCGCCTTGAGCTTCGGGCTGGAGGCGGACTTTATTGACCCCATGTGCAACTCCATGTTGTTGCTCTCCAGAAACATCCATGACATCGAGCGTGAGCAGCTCACAGGGCATCCTGGGGAATGTTATGTTGAGATGAATTTCCATGCGCTCTCCTATGGGGGTTCGGTCAGTCGTCTGCTAGGAAAAGAATTCGGGTGCCGCAGAGTTTCCCATACCTCTGCTCTTGTCTACAACCAGTTCGGGATGTATCACGACACGACGGTAATCGACCCATTCTCCCCATGACAGGAGCAGCACAATGAGCAGTGACACAATGGTCACAATACCACCACTGGTGGTGCGGATGCGTGCCTCATCCACTGTTTTTGTGAATGCATCTAGCTTCGTGAATCTCGACTTGGCCGGCATTGTGATTCTCGTGCTGAGATTCGATTCGGGTTCAAAGTCGAAGTGGCGGAATTGGCGGTAGCAAGCTCCCCACGGAGGAACTGTTCAGCGGACACCTGGCCTGCGGCGACGAGACTGAACTTTTGCACTTTGCTGTAGGAAATCAAAGGCTCGAGGGATATTTAAGAAAGAATCGAGGGATTGATCGCAGCCAATTGCACCGTAGAAGCCGGAATGGAGTGGCACGAGATGTTGGCTCAATGCAGCGCACAATTGGGTTGTCGCAAGTTTGCGAGATTCGCGAGTCGAGAATCTTATCTAACATGGCGGTGTTGAGGCCACAGTCGCAAGTACTTGGCCAGATCGGGGCGAGGCTGACAGACGCTAACAGGAGCCAAGCGCCGATCAGGTCCCGGAGCAGCAACACGTTCGTTCCACAGCGCAAAAATGATCGGCAAATCGCCGGAAAGGCGCAATGTTGCTTGGCCTTGTCAAATGCTGGTCCTCCCAGTGAGCTGTGACGGAAGGTGACGTGACGGCGAAGGCTGTAGGAAATTTCATACATTTATAGCCCCCTACGAAAGCACCGGCTCTCGCGCAACGGTCCACCATTCATCATTTCCTTGCATCATACCAAAAGAAAGCTTCTGGATTTGAAGAACAAGGACCAGCAGCGCATTCGCGACGCGCGCCTGCTCGAGATACCCGGGGCCAACCAAGTGCTCGACTCTTTTTCGCCTAGCCGGTTCATTTTTCTCTCTTCCGACGCAACAGCCGCAGGCTTTTTCCCGATATGTCAACAAGGCCGCCTTCTCGTGTTGTATTCGTGGGAAATATTCCTTACGGTATGGTGTATATCCTGCATCGCGCCCGTCTCTCGTCGTGCTGCCAGGCGCTTTGCTTACTCGAGGCTGCAGGTCTTTCCGAGGAACAGATAACAGAAATCTTCGGCCGTGCCGGCAAAGTCGAGCGATTCCGACTAGTGTACGATTCAGAAACCGGTCGTCCCAAGGGCTTTGGTTTCGCAGACTACCCGGACACTGGTTCGTAACTCCCACCATCAGTTGCTTCCCAAAGCAAAACAACGAGACATCGACCCGGCGGTGCCCATTGCTGACTTGACATTGTCTCTCCTTCAAAAGATAGCGCTTCATCTGCAGTACGAAACCTGAACGACTTCGAAGTAATGGGTCGCAAGCTCCGCGTCGATTTTTCTAATGAACAAAAGAGCGGTGATGATGACAACCAGGTAGGGGCATCAGCCTAGTCGTAAGCCTAAGCATAGCCGTCACCTGGAACGGCCAAAAGCTCACACGGTAGTCCACCTCTAGATGACATCGATTCCTACCAATGGTATGGCTACCAACACATACGGCGTTCAACCAAGCTCGCTACCCCCCCTGCCAGCGGGCAAGGAAATGCCTCCGGGCCTGACCTGTACCGACGCCATTTCACGGACCCTAAACACCTTACCACCGTCTCAGCTACTCGACATCCTCACCCAAATGAAGACACTGGCTTCGGCCGAGCCCCAACGAGCCACAGAACTCCTACAACAGGCGCCGCAGCTGTCATACGCTGTGTTTCAAGCAATGCTCCTCATGGGACTTGTCTCCCCGGAAGCTATTCAATCCGTCGTCGACCCCAACGCTCCTCCGCCAGTGCCCCAACCCACATCCGTTTTCGCCGGATCATCAGCCGCGTCAGGGTATCCGGCAGCCATCAACACACCGCCCGTTGCCGGTATGTCATACGCACCTCCGGCAGCAGCTCAACCTGCATATGGAGCGCCGACGGCACCACCGGCGGCTGCGGCACCACAGGATACAGATGCTCTCATGAGAGCGGTCATGGACTTGTCTCAAGCTCAGATTGACATGCTACCCGAGGCTGATAAGCAGCAGATCATGGCTTTAAGGGCGACGTTTGCTTCTCAGCGAAGATGAACTCATGTGGAAAGGAGGATCAGATACCGACCGTGCTTGGTGTCCAATCGAAGAGATGGTGTACGAGAATGAGGTCTGGCTGAGTGGGGAATGCCGTGTCTTCTCAAGATAGAAAGTGCTGTCGCATACCTTCCTTCCCGCTTACTGAACATGCAGTGGCATACTGAGTACCACCTAAAAATCTGGTGCAGCGCGACCCAAGCAAAACCCAGACCAAACACGGGACCCCATCCTTCTCTTTATACTTCGGTCTTATAGCCAAGATAGTGTGCAGAACGATGCTGCTTCTTTTTTTTCCCTCTGTGCTACCCTTTATCCTCTGGTTCGTGTAGTGGTACGCGGTACATTGACCATTTTTATGTATATCCGTTTGGGTGTGCAAGCTTGTGTAGATGGCTTATCCTCCCCTTGCTAGTTTATACAATATTGTACACTCTCTTCGCAATCATAAAACAGGCTAGGCCGAAGCATAACAAGCCTGCCGTGATCCATGCGAACCACGTCAGATCCCCTTCGTACTCTTGACCGGGCACCCAGACGTTCATGCCCCATAAACCGGTGATGATATTCATGGGTAGGACAATGGTGCCCAGGACGGTGAGCTTGCCGAGAACATCGGCTGTTTGCTCCTGTCGCTCGTTCATGCGGATGTTGATCTGGGCTAAGTAGTTGCCGTGGGAGCGTGCTAGGATCCTGAGCAGTTGGAAAAACGAGGGTTGATATGTCAGTATGCGTGTACGATCTTATGGTAAGTCTCGCGAGGGGAAGGGGGCAATAAAGGGGAAAAAAACGCGACTCACTTTTCGTAGTGACCAAGATTAGATGTCATGGTCACTATGTGATCTTGGATATCGCCGAGATAAAGACCGATTTCTGATCGGGGCGCCACCTCCCACCGCTCGTTGCATCGCTTAGCAAATCCCTTGATGACATCGGCCTTATTGCCGAGAAGACGGTACAGGCTCATGACGCGCTTTCGACAGTCGCCTACTCTCCGGAGCATGTCGCCCGAGTCAAAAAATGACGAGCTGTCGTCACGGAGATGAGCCGTCTTCTCATCCTTTTCGGGCGTGTGCATTCGTAAAATTGCGTCGTCGATCTCGTCGACTTCGTCTTCGATATTTTGGATAAGTGGTTGGAAGACGTCGGTGATGTCGTCGATGATGGCGTATGATATCCAATCGGATGACAATATGATATAGTCTCTCAACTGGCGGATGCGTCTGCGTACGTTGGCAGGATGGGGTGTCATGGAGAAGTGGAAGCTGAGAACCCCTTCCCGGAAAACAACCACGTACATGTTGACGGGCTCCAAGTAGTTTTCACTATTGATGTCCTGGTCAAAGGTGCGGTAGTTGACAAAGTAGTAATGGCGGAATAGTTCGACTTTTTCGCGTGCCTCTTGCAGCATAATGTCTTCGGCCGTCAGGGGGTGGATGCCAAAGGCCTTGGCAATCACCTTCATCTCTGCTTCGGTCGGGGAGAAAATGTCGAGCCACCAGACAGGGCGGTCTCCATACCGGACTGGTTTCTCGCCGGGCTCCGGAGGCGCGGCAGGATGAACGCTGCCCTCCGGCGACTTGGGACCACTGGGACTGACACGCCTGGACAGACTCGCAGGGTCCTTGGGCGGCGGGATTGTGTCACCTTGTCGCGAGTCAGCAATAGATGGCTGTCGTGTGGAGAGTTTGGAGCTGGTATCCAGTCTAGTCAAGGATCGCTGCCGCTTCGTCGCGAGCGAGACTGTATCCTCGTCCTCGTCGCTGCTCTCATTATCAGACAAGATGCGCGGATCAGGAATGAAGAGCTCTTGGAAATCGCTTCCAGGTTGGACGAGTTCGGAAATGGTCTGGCTGTGGATGGTACTTTGAAACTCTTCGTTGAAATAAGTGAACCGATAGGGAGCCTCTTCGTCTGCTTGGAACCAGCCCTTTCGCACGGGTCGAAGACGACCATTGATCAATTGTGGCTCCGTGATTCTCTTGACCCGCCGCTCCTGACTGCGGTCCTCCTTCTCATACGACCTCCATTCTTCCAGCACTGACAAGTCGGGCCATTGACTCCGTCGTCGACGAGTACGTGGTTGGTAAGACTGCGGGTCATGTATCCGCGTATCATCATCATCACCAAGCTCGGACATGCCAGGCACGGGAAAGCAGACATCCTCCGACGTTACAGCCGTTGGCCTCCGTGTTTGCTCCTGCCTATGATCGTGGCCTCTGCTGCCCTCGGTCTCGGACAAGGCGTCCCCTCGATCCATCGAGCGCCGGGGGCTGACATTGCGCAGTGACATGTCATCACAAATCATGACATCGCCAAAGGTCATATCCGGCCCATCCAGAGGGCCATAATTTGGGGAACCAGGGACAGACGGCGGATTATTCACATCATAAGCGCCTTGAGAGATTGCCAGACGCTTCGATGACTTGCTGGACCTTCGACTTTGATTTCGGCCGACTTTGGTGTCGCTGGCACCGTAGCTCGACGGCCCGGTCGCCGAGTTTCTTCTGGCCGATCCCGACAAAAGCGGTACGGTCTCGTCCCAGGGATTTAGATTATCGTGGCTACCAGCACTGTTCGGGGTCTGCACTGCTCGCAGGCGGCTACCTCCTGGTGTCGTGGGGTATGGATTGTGGAAGGGACTGGACACTGCTATGGTAGAAGGTCGTCTAATACGCATGGGTTTTTGTTCCCTAGACATGAGGTTAGAAAAATGGAAAAGTTGGGGTTTTCATGCCATCCTACGCCATGAAGAATGGTGCTGGGAAAAGCTTACCGATGGTCCAGCAATGCTTCGCTGTCAATGCTGGTGTCGCTGAGACTTGCCCCAGGGAGCTGGTACGCCATGCCTGACCCCGACGGGCCGGGGGCTTCATCGTGACTATCTTCGGCGAGAGCGGCGAAACTCTTGCGCCTCGATCGCTTCTTCTTCCCTCCTCGATGACCCTTTCTCTTCCGCGGCTGCGTGTGCGACTTCTGGTCTTGTGAGGACGGGTCTGTTGACGCAGCAGGAGCTGAAGTGGCGCCTTGGGGTCCCATGGCCGGCATGGAGAGGGCACTCAGCGACCCGTTCTGGAAACTGGACATGTATGAAGAAGACAGGTACTATCAAAAAAGAAATGGGAAAGTGTGACAATCTACCGGCCAGTGGTCGGCGTCACCTTCGCCGTCCGAGATCAGCAGGGCGCGAGGATCGTTGCACGACGTTTGTCTCGTTGTCGGACAGCAGCAAGCAGGTGAACAATTTTTTTAAGAGGTTGGAAAGAACATTGATGACTGACTTCCGGGCTGGGTTCGTCGAAAAGAACCAAACGACTCGGATGGGGCGCACATGGCTCGGCGCGCTAACGTAAGAAAGTGCAGTGGCACAAGTGGTGATTCAGTGATGTCAGTCGACCAATTCGGAGCCCACTGCAGAGATTCTGGCGAACCAAAAGGCACGAACCTTGGCAAGGTTCCATTCTGCTAGGGCAGGGGTAACAGCGGGTAACAGCCAGCCAGTGCAGCAGCCACACACAAGCCAGGGAACTTGTTCAATGTTTGTTTCGACAACAAAGCCACAGGCAGGCAGGCCGCAGCAGACTGCCAGCCAATTGCATCTGTGACGAAAGCACATGACGGGGTTGAGTGATGCATTGCCGCAACGCTCCCTCAGCCCGAGCAATTATTATTCAATTAGAAGACTGAATGCGTTTCCCCCCGACAGAGTACTAATAAAACATACGTCGTACATGATTCGCTTGCTATGCATAACCAAAACAGCGACACATCACCATGTACCTTCTATAGTAATTTGAAATGCTTTCGTTTGGACAGCCTCCCCTACTCGATGCCGCTCTTCCATCTCTACGCGGCTTCCCCAAAATCCCACAGCTTGACCAGCAAACTATCAGGGGCTGATGCTGGGTCGTCTTGCGGGAGGAATATCCTCTTGGGAATCTGGAACTCAACCACCGGCGCCTTCCTGACGTCCTTGCCCAGTTCGGCCTCCAAAAGCTTGCATTTCATCGAATTAGCGGTAGTCCTCTGCATACAGCCACCTAATTCCGGATCCCGCTTGACACTCACAGAGGCATAAGAATGATCCAGGAAATCTTCCATGTTGTACGATTGCTTGGTAAATTGACCTGACATGACCTTGGAAATGGTCGCAATGTTGGGGTGATAGTGGAACTGCAACTGCACAAGCTCCCACAGACAGCTTTCAATGGCTTTGGTTCCCACAGGATCAGTCTCTTCTGGCAGGAAGGGATCTTTGAAACCGTGGTCTTTGATCTGCTGCTTGATCTCAGGGTCCTTGATGACGCGATGAAGCATCAGCGTGCATGTGGGATGACGCTTCAGCATGTTGTAAATCCATGGGATGACAAAAGCAATGGCACTGGGCGGCGCACTCAGCGCGAGTCGAGCTAATCGTTTCAAGAAACTGGCCACCAGCGCCGCAGGAAGATGGGTAGACGCCAGGAAGGTATCGAGCAGGCGAAAGAATCGTGATCTGTGCTTCGAATGCAAGATATCTTTGTCAAGCAACGAGTATAGCTTGGAATAAAATGACGGATAATCCAAATTTCTCTCCTGAATCAAGTAAAAGACACCCGATAGTGCTAGCAAAGACATGGAGCCTCCAGCGTTGTAGCAGTCGGTGAGGAAGTCTGCCAGTAATTCTGGCTTCATGAACCATGGAGCAATAATCGTCGACGCAATCCCCAACAGACGTTTCCTCTCATCCTTTGTGTCAACCACGCCCATCAACGCAAGCCATGCGTCTTGGCCTTGCCTTTTGTGTTGAGTAACTGATCGCAAGGGATGAGACTTCTTGAACGGTTTTGGGACATAGAAGTCCTCCAGATCATCTGCAGATCCTGGTACGCCGTCCAAGGCGGATATCAAGGCAAACACTCTATCGAAGAGGCCTTCAGATGCGTCCTCCTGTGCTAAGCTGTCGACCAATTTCCTGCACCATGCTTCATTAATACAAACAAGACGATTTGCCAGAAAGAAAGGGGGCCGGGGGAAAGGTACTGCATACTTGACAGATTTGAAGGTGAAAAACCGAATATCGTCATACTGCTCCGCAAATTCTTCAATGAAAGCCCGTCGGACATCCTCATTGTCCGAGAGAAGTATCACCCGAACAATACTCTCAATGAAAGCAGTAGGAAATGAGTATTCCTCCTTGTCATACAGGAACTGGCCCTCCGCCTGCAGCAAACGCATACTCAATGTAAGAGCCGTGACAGCGAGTTCCTCGTCGCCCAGCAGACTCAGCAGCACTACCTTATACTGAGATAGTTGGTCCTTCAACCAACCGACAACGACCAGGTCCTTTTCTGACAGTGAATTCCTGGCGATCAGAGACCCTTGCGCGAGCAGCCGCATGAAAACTCTGCAGAGCGCAACGGCTGCCAGCATGGGCTCGGGCTCACCATTCCCATACTGTCCCGCTGTTTTGAGAAGAACAGAAATATCGTTATAGTTTTTCTTTGACTTCAAAATACCCTGTTCCATGAGAAGAATCTTTGCATTAGGGTCATCGCTCTCGACGCTGGATGAACGTCGCCTCTTTGCTGGCTTCTCACCAGCAGAGGCTCTCTTGCGCTTTGAGCCTTCTACAGTGGTCTTGGCCATGTCGAAAGCCGCTTTTTCTGTATCGATGCCGAATATGTGACGAGGCAATTACTGCGGTGATAATTTTGGACCTGTCGTATGGAAATGTTCTTGAATTTTACCAATAAGTCTCTTATAGCAGCAGGACCCTCGATGCAAATTGGAAGTGTCATGGAATGTCAGTGAAGAATCTTGTTCTCTCGGCCAAAGGACCTCCACAGAAGTTTCGCTGGACATTGAAAACTGCAACCAATCAAATGTCCTATCTGTGCAGGGGTATGTTATCGATACTACTGTAAATGCTGCTCAGGCAAGCTAACGCAGATGGAAAATTCTCGGGTAAACATGGAATATGTCTGCATGCCTTGTCTTCTTCCAATCATCACGTGACGTATATATGTTACTGAACTAGTTGTGATAAAACCTCAACCTCATCTCCAAGCTACCAGAGTAACGTCAAGCCCCCGACACCCCCCCATCGCAAATCCATAACTCACAATGGCCTCCCGCTTGGCGCGAAGCGCTGTTGGTACGTTTTGATCCCACAGGCAGCGAAACCTCAATCGACTGAGGCCCCAATTGACGCAATCCTGTAGGCGCTCCCCTTCTCCGACCTGCCCTCGCTTGCCGAGCCGTCCCTGCGCTGTCCGCCGCCGCCGCCGCCCGCCACGCCAGCAACGTCCCGGCCGAGGAGCCCAAGAAGAAGGCTCAGAGCATCATCGACTCCCTTCCCGGAAGCAACCTCCTCAGCAAGACCGCTTTCCTCAGCAGCGCGGCTGGTCTGAGCATCTACGCCCTCAGCAATGAGTACTACGTCATGAACGAGGAAACCATCGTGGCCATCTGCCTGTTGGCTGTCTGGGGTGGACTCATCAAGTACGGTGGTCCCGGCTACAAGGAGTGGGCTGAGAGCCAGAACGAGAAGATCAAGAACATCCTCAACAGCGCCCGTGCCGACCACACCGAGGCCGTCAAGGGACGTATCGAGGACGTTCGGCAGATGACTGGTGTTGTTGACATCACCAAGGCGCTTTTCGAGGTTTCCAAGGTAATGGAATAACGAAGGAATCTCTTTTTTTGCAAATTCTACGCAAAGGGACGAAGACGTTCCGAGCATCGAAACAGTTGTACTGATGCAATTGTGTTCGTTCAGGAAACCGCCAAGCTCGAGGCCAAGGCCTACGAGCTCGAGCAGCAGACGGCTCTGGCTGCCGAAGCCAAGGCCGTCCTCGACTCCTGGGTCCGCTACGAGGGCCAGGTTAAGCAGCGTCAGCAGAAGGAGCTTGCTGCCTCTATTATTGCCAAGGTTCAGAAGGAGCTGGAGAACCCAAAGGTCCTGCAGCAGATCCTGCAGCAGAGCGTTGCTGATGTTGAGAGTACGTTTCGAGATGCCACATCTGGTCACAACTCTGGTGCCCATGTTTGTTTATTGGTTCTTGACTTGCTAACGGATACCTACCACAGAGATTGTCTCTTCCAAAGCCCAATAGATGGCCCCTCTGAACGTACTACCGTTTCCTTTTGTTACAACACTCTGTGCATATAGACACACATGTGCAATAGCCGATTAAATCGAGAGACGAGAGTCTTCAAATGACTTTGACTAAATGTTCCCTTTGCTCTGTTCGTGACTGTCCTCATTTCTCAATGCGTCCCGTGTGAACCTGCCATAATAAATGAATCTAATGGGCTTTACTTGTACTACAAAAGGGCAGACACTCGGAATGAGTCTGACGGAGCTGCCACATACATGGTCTGCTCATATTGACATTCTGGTTTTAAAAGAAAACGTGTGCCACTCGATACCGCACGACCTCATACTTTCAGCTCGACTATGCATCTCGTGTATGTCTGAAGAGTTGTAGTTACGGACCAAACTCCAATTACGGTATAATAGTACAGTTCTCATCTCGAACCGCCCTCCATCAACCCAAGTCAATATTCAGTAAATGGGCCTCGACTCTTCCCATCTTTTAACCTCAGTCATGCTTTTGGCATCAGGCGTCTCTTCCTTGGACTCTGGTGCCGAGGAGACTCTGACACTACGGCGTCTCCTGGCTCCTTCACCTTTCGTAGGCCCAATCCACTCCCATGCGCGGCCGACTTCTCCACTGCGACCTTCTCTTTGACTTGTTCGGACGTTGCTATTTTGTTCTACAACAGCTCTGACCCGTTGCCAAATGTGATCCCGCTCAGACAGAGTGTGTATACTGCGGAGAACATCGTCTCTCAGGTTAGGCAAGAAAAGCCATGGGTCGTCGAGATCCTCTTCTCCGAGCTCACGCTGGTTTGCCAGTCGTCCCAGCACCAGATCTACAAGAGCTGGGACCTGTGCAGATGTTTCGACGTGACGACGGTATCGTGCACGAAGGTAAAAAGTGCCGAAAGTCAGTGAAATCAAAAGTCCAATTGCGAGTCGATATCTTGCCAGTCTGAGCCAGATCGATCGCTTGACGGCGCAGAGCGAGCGGAAGGCGAGCGAGAGAGGTGGACGAGAGCTTTCTGACTGAAAGATCGGGGGAACCGGGCGGTCTGTTGGGTCAATGTCGGATCTGATTAGTTGATGTGTCAGAGAATATGTTTGCAGCATAGGGGGATAAGTAGCGCGGGGGGAATCGCCTGCGTTTGTTTCGCATGTGAAGACTATACTCGTGTAAACTTACCTGGTTGTTTCCACCTGGACCTCAACTTCATCTCTCGTGGTCACCTTGCCAATGGCTTTGTCCCACAGGTCATTAAACTCCTCGTTGCTCAGTCTTTTGTTCCTTCTCTTGCTGACGGCTTCTTTGAGCTCTGCCTCGGCGATCGCGGGAGAATCTTCCTGGTGGCCAGCGTCATCAACCAAGTCACCACATTCGTACTTGGCACGCCGTTCCCGGAGCTCTTCCACAGCTTTGTCAGCGACAGCTTGAACCCGTCGTTCTTGTTCGCTGTCCGGCTCACAAGTAGGGGGAAGAGGGACAAGTCCTCCCAAGGACAAAGGATGTGGCCTCTGAAGGAAACCGGAAACGCACCTGACGGCGAATCCTTCGTAGCAATAGGCATTTTGCGGGCATGGCTCGCACTGCGGCTCAATAAAAGAAACCAGAACGTCAGGGACGGCAATTTCGGGTGGTAAAAGCTGCTTGGCTGGTCTCCCAAGCCCGCAATATCCTACAGCCAGCTTCTCCTGTCGATACCATGCTCCATACGCACCAAGAAGCGCCATGAGAAGAACGAAAATAGGCGTCAAAATGCCAGTTGGGCGGGCTGGTTTGCGATTTTTCCGCGAAGTCACTACGGCTCTACCGCTCTTCTGGGCATCTTCAAGCTCCAGCTGCTCATCGACAGTGAATTCCTCGCCAGGCTCCAAAGCAAACTCCGGGCTTCTCTGGCGCAACTTTGGGCTAAATATCTCGGATTTTCGCGACTTCTTGAGCTTGTCAGAGAAGCCGTCCGTACGCCTCCGAGCAGATTGCGCGTTCTTTGAGACATCTTGATCGAGTGTCTGCCGTCGATTGCTTGGGGTGGCTGCTGGTGGAGGGGAACTACCGCCACTTTGGAAAGGATTATCATCGGTGAAGACACTTTCATCATGCTCGTTATCATCGTCCTCACCCGGTGCCTCAGAATACTCATTCGAATGGTCTGCATATGCCGGATAGTCCTCTGCCTCTTCCTCCGGCTCCGACTCTGACTTTATTTGCGGTGTCACGATCCTTCTGCTCGTTCGACGCGTCGATTTGGACGCGACCGAAGTGGTGCCATCATTATCATCGACATGAGACAGCTGTCGGCTGGCAGATCGCGAGTTTCGCTTTCGTGGACTGCGTAGAATATTTGCCTCAGTTTCCTCATGTTCGGCCTTTATTTTCCCGGAGCTCTTCCTCGGCGACAACGACCTGCGAGAAGAGGATTGCCGCGAGCGCGGCTCTTGCTCGTCCCAAACGTTGGAATCGTCGGCACTGCCAGCATTGATGAAACCCAGGCTGGATCTCTTCGCTTTGAGTTTCTGTGCTCGAAGCTTGGAGGCTTGTGAAAGAACATGGTCATTGACGAGTTCAACCAGCTGGCTTTTCTTTGCTGTAGAGGGATAGTCCACATTGTGCGTGACAAGGATAGATCGCAGCCGTGGCACAGTCACGGTGCGAGGATCGAATCCCTCTTGAAGGTAGTCGTCGACATCAGCCATGGTGGGAGAGTGATGCCGTGACTATTGACAATGATTAGTTTCTGCTTACTGCCAAGAACACCAGGGCACAGTAGGCGTGAGAGCGCGACGCAGGTCGGGAACCGTTGCGAATAAAGCTGGCTGAATGTGAAGGGATGCGCGGCTGAAACAAAGGCAACAAGGCAGCCGAGGATAAGTCGTACCTTGGGTCGGCGTTGGATTGGCCTGCAGGAAGGGGGATGCAGGTCGTCGAGGTGGCCGCAGAAAGAGAGGCCCTCGATAATGAGCTTCTACGGAGTAGGCTGTGTGTGTGTGTCAAACACGATAACTCGTCAACGCTATTGCAAGGATGCCTGAGATGCGGGAAAACCATTGACGATGTTGTCGAATGTCGGCGAATGTTGTTGATCAGAGGCCAGAGATCCACTGACGCAACATAATAGTGCCGTTGTCTGTGGCAACTCACTTGAATGTAAAAGCCGTGGCTGAAGCTTCTCCAGCCACATGTGGCGTCTCGCTAAGTTGGACTGGTATCACGGACTACATACTTCTTTTGAAGCTTGCTTGAATATTATCGTCCCACCTCGCAATCCATATCCCCCTACGGAAGCCCAGTTCCCAGGCTTGCAAATATGACGCCGACCATAATGACAGGAGCGCGGGGTCTTCTGACACCATCACGATTCTCCTGCGAAAGCTGCTCCCGACAAGCCCGCAGACAGTGGAGGCGATTCTATTCGACTTCAAAAGACGACATATACGATGTTGTCTGCGTAGGAGGAGGGCCTGCCGGGCTCAGCCTCCTCGCCGCACTCCGTACGAAACAACATGTGCTCCTCAACTAAGCATCCCCATAGATTCTCATTCTAACGCTTCAAAAAAGGCGCCAATCCAATCACCTCTCGTCTTCGCGTTGCGCTCGTCGAGGCGCAGGATCTATCCAAGACGGCCTCATTCTCTCTCCCACCCACCCAGTTCTCCAACCGCTGCAGCTCCCTCACGCCGACATCAGCACAGTACCTCAACGCCATAGGCGCATGGTCGCACATGAAACGCGATCGAATCCAAGACTTTCACGAAATGCAAGTCTGGGACGGAGTCACTGGTGCCCGAATCGAGTTCGACTGGCCAGCGGGCTCGGGTCCAAGCAAGACCATTGCTTACATGGCGGAAAACCTGAACTTGACCTCGGGGCTGTTAAGTCGAATCAGGGAGCTAGGCGGCGTCGGCGTATTCGACAACTCGAAGGTAGAGAAGATTGATCTCGGAGAAGAGACCGAGGATGTGGATCTTCGAGATTGGCCCATTGTCCACTTATCAAGTGGCCACTCTCTGGCTGCGCGGCTTCTCGTCGGCGCGGACGGAGCAAACAGTCCTGTGCGAGCATTTGCCGGTATCCAGAGTCGCGGCTGGGACTACGGCAGACACGGTCTCGTCGCGACGCTCCAGATCGAAGGCGAAGGCTGGGGCGGCCAGTTCAGCAAGGTCGCCTACCAACGCTTCTTGCCATCCGGACCCGTCGCCATGCTGCCCTTGCCGGGGAACTTTGCGACGCTCGTGTGGACCACTACGCCCGAGAATGCAGCTCTGCTGAAGAAGCTCTCTCCACAGGATTTCATCGCCACAGTCAATGCTGCTTTCCGGCTCAGTCCTGTCGACCTAGGCTACATGCACTCACAGACCGAGGGCCAAGCGGAGGAGTACGATTGGAGAATCCAGCACACGCCTTTTGATGTGAAATCTATCCCGCAGACCGTCGTGGGCGTACAAGAGGGCACGATCGCCTCTTTCCCACTGAAGCTTCGCCACGCAGATACCTATATCGGCGAGCGGGTTGCCCTGGTCGGTGACGCCGCCCACACCATCCACCCGCTTGCGGGACAGGGCCTCAACCAGGGACAAGGCGATGTCCAAAGCCTGGTCAAGAGCATCCAGTATGCCGTTTCCCATGGACAGGATCTTGGCACCCAAATGTCTCTGGAGAGCTACAACAGCGAGAGATACGCCGCCAATCACGTCATACTCGGCGTGTGTGATAAACTGCACAAGCTCTACTCTGTTGAGAGTGGACCATTGGTTGGTCTTCGATCTGTTGGTTTGCAGGCCGTCAATGCGCTGGCACCGCTAAAGAAGTTTTTCATGGAGCAGGCTTCTGGCAGTGGTATCAAGATGGTGTAAAAACACACAAAGCTAGACAATTGTACGATAGAAATATGTAAAATATCGGCATGAACGGCAACTGTTATAGCGAAGCAGGCTTCAGAAGAGGCTTTGAGCTTGCTCTTTCCGTATGCAGCACAGTAAATCATCACAAGTGGACACAATACTACTGGAAAGGCTTGAATAAATGAGACATCTGCGGAGTATTTACGGGTTCTCCAAGCCAGCTATGATGACAGACAGACAAAAGAAAAAGGTTTAATTGACATTTGCTCCTATCCTCCAAATAACTTTATCGATCGACCTCGCCTGTATTCAAATGTTAGTTGCGTGTAGGAAAAGAAAACAGAAGAAAAGACGACAAGGAGGGGGGCCTTACCAAACACCAAATCCATGGTACCAATCACAGCGACGGCGTCGGCCAACAAGTGGCCCTTGCAAACGTGGTCGAAACCACCCAAGTGAGCGAAACCGGGAGCACGGATGTGGCATCTGTAAGGACGCTCGCTGCCATCAGAGACGACATAGACACCCATCTCTCCCTTGGGAGCCTCGATCACGGAATAAGTCTCGCCAGGAGGAACGGCGTAACCCTTGGTGTACAGAAGAAAATGATGGATCAAAGCCTCCATGTTCTCCTTCATTGCAGTACGAGGGGGAGGTGATACCTTGTAGTCCTCAACGCGAACGGGGCCTGCAGGCATCTGGTTCAGGCACTGGTGAATGATGCGCAGAGACTGGCGGAATTCCTCCATTCTGCAAAGATATCGGTCATAGCAATCGCCATGGGTGCCAACGGGGACGTCGAATTCGACTTTATCGTAGGCGTCGTACGGCTGACTCTTTCGGATATCCCAAGGAACACCAGAGCCTCGCAACATGACACCAGAGAATGAGAGGTTCAGGGCGTCAGCAGCAGACACAACACCAACACCTCTCAATCGCTCGATCCAGATACGGTTATCAGTAAGCATTTCCTCGGTTTCGTCGATACGATCACCGAATTGAGTAGCCCATTGGTAGATGTCGTCCAGCAAACCAGCGGGAATATCCTGGTGAACACCACCGGGGCGAACATAGGCAGCGTGGAGACGAGCACCAGAGACACGTTCATAGAATTCCTGCGATCCGAGTTAGATGATGATTCAAAGTACCCAGGCGTTTTCGAGACGGTTTCATGTCCCTGGTCGCACGCACCATGAGTTTCTCTCGTTCCTCGAAACCCCAGAGGAAAGGCGTCAAAGCACCTACGTCCATGGCGTGAGACAAAACAGACATGAGATGGTTCAAAATTCGGGTGATTTCTCCAAACAGGGTTCGAATGTACTTGGCGCGGTCAGGGATCTCGATGTTGAGAAGCTTCTCGACAGCAAGGGCAAAGCATTGCTCATTGGTCATCATGGAAACGTAATCCAATCGGTCGAAGTAAGGAAGAGCCTGGAGGTAGGATTTGTATTCGATCAACTTCTCAGTGCCACGGTGGAGCAGACCGACGTGAGGGTCAGCACGTATGATCTCTTCGCCATTGAGCTCGAGGATGAGTCGAAGCACACCGTGGGCGGCAGGATGCTGAGGTCCGAAGTTGACAGTGTAGTGTCTGACCTTGCGATCCTCGACCGAGTTCTCGCGCGACTTTTTGGTGGCGCCAGGAACAACCTTGGAGGTGCCATAGGGATCGCTGGGGTGCGCAAAGTCATCGTCGACGGGGATCAGCCTGGTGCCCATGGGCTCGGGGGTGGCGTATTTTCGGAGGCATGTCGAGGAGAACGGGCGAGCGGCAACATGTGAGGTTGCTGGTCGTAGTGGCAATCGCCGGGCACCTCGACCAGCGAGTCTCTGCAGGGAGGAAGCCATTGGGATAGAGTGGAGGTGGGGGGCGAAAGAAAGCAAGAGGATGAGCTGGGAGTCCTCCTGGAGAGCCTCTTGCTCGGGATCAATGGCTCGAGGGCTGAGGAGAAGTCGTCGAGATGGTTATGGCCCGTCCTGTTCCTGACCTGATACTGTACGTCAGGATTCGGGGCAGCTTTGTGGTGGGTTCACGGAGTGGGATCGGGTCATTATTCTTGCGCCGTGCACGAGCCAATCACGACGCACGCGGATCCTAGCAGCCCCATCTGAGGCTGTATGTGTTGCGTGCTAGGATTGACAAGTATCCGTCGAACCTTCGACCCGACCGTTGTGACAGTCAATCTGACAAATTCGTCAATCTCGATCGCTGGCCCCCTAGGCAGCTTCCTCACGAAGCCAACAAAGCTCGCTATAATGCTTCCCTTACACCAGCTAGCTCAGTCCGAGCAACAGCGATTACAGCAGCTTTATAAGCAAGATTGTCAGCGCTAAACCTGTGGTATCTGTAGGAAGACCTTTCCTTCAAGAAATCAGGCAGGTCTTTTAATATATCAAGGACCTATGCCTAGCTAGTTAGCATTCTAACAGATTTAACAGCAGCTACATTGGCATATCCAGCAGCAATTCCAGTGGCAACAAGGCAGTACTAATACCAGTAGGCATTGATCAACGCATATACACATCTTCATATCTTCTTCATATCTACATGAGTCTCACATATTTTCCTAGCCAAACAAAATAGGCTCAACACGTTTACCGAGCAAATCCAAGAAAGCATCATTAAGCACCTTGGGGAGAATCTCCAGGGTAGCAATGTCGGCCAAAGACGAAAACACTGATTTCTTGGAGCATCCTGCCTCGGGCCTGTTTCCATCCATGACGCCCTTCAGCCAGCGGAGTGCCTTTGGCGCCCCAAGGAGAGCCTCGCTGCCGTGATCCGAGGCAAAGTCTCGCACGTACTCGACGCTGGCCCCGTTCGCACAGTACGTGTCTACCACGGCATCCGAGTCCGCGACGGGGCTGACCTGGTCATTCGCTGATTTATACCAGTACAGTGGGATCTTGGGCGTCTTGTGGCCAAAAGCGTTGTCCCGGAGGATTCGCGCGACGATGGGATCCCGGTAGATCAACTGCGGGTCGTCGAACATGCCGACGACGTCCTGGAGGGCAAACTCGGCCACGTTGGCGACAAGACATTGCGTCTGGGTCTTGTAAAGCTTGGCCGAGCTGGCCGGCTTGACGTGCTCGGCAACAATCCTCCTCAAGCGGGGGTACTCGAAAGTGAGACCCAGGATGCCGGTCGGGATCAACCCGGCCAGGAAGCTCTTGTTGACGCTCTTGACGACGCTGGTGATGTTTGGCACGGTGCCGCCGACGGCTGCCCCGGCAATCTCGAGCTCAGGGGCGTACTGCGGCTGCAGTTCCGCAGCCCAGTTTGTGGCTACGCTGCCGCCAGAGTAACCCCACATGGCGATGGTAGGCTTCTCCGAGATGCCGGTCGTGGATGCAGAGTTCAAGGCAGCGCGGATGCCATCGAGGGTGGCGTGCCCGGCCAGGGCGTTGGCTAGATAGGCGGCCTTTGGCCCTTGGAAATCGGGAATGATGACGACCCAGCCCTGCTCGAGGGAGGCTTCGATGAGAAGGAGCTCAGCTTGTGTGACGAGAGTGCCCAGCAGCGGTCCCGTGGCGGACAGCAACTGCACCGCATACGACGGGGCGCAATCCAGCGAGGCTGCGTCCTCGGCCACCTGGTACGACAGCACCTTGGTATAGTCGGCTTTGTCGGGGACCAGAACGGTCAAGACGGTGGCGGTCGCATTGCCGAAGCTGTCAGTCGTTCGATACAGAATCTGATGGCTGGCATTAAGTCTGACCGGAGCGACGCCGAATGTCGCAACGGGGTACGGCGTCTTCCTCTGCCTGAGGATGGCGCCTGGCTTGGCCTGGTCGACGTTGTCAGGAACAGCGTAGAACGAGTCCTTGCTGGGCAGCACAGGGCCAGCTCTCTCCACCAACAAAGCGGCAGGAACAGCGCTGGCGACGGCCGCCAGGGTGGCGACAGCCAGACGCAGGGAGGGATGAACCATGGCGCAAGAAGGGGGGGAAACGGGGAAACAAGTTCACGCACGAGGACCAAAGGATCAAAGGACCAAAGCGACAAGGGAACAAAGGAAGGGTTCCAAGGCAAGATCTTGATGGATTTTGTATTTCCCCATGGTTGGTCTAGAGACGTAAATCTCCGATTCTGGCGCCTTCGGTGGCGCGCTAGGATGGCACGCTAGACAACGTTGGACGTTGGACCAAGAACAGGATTCCAAGGTTGTACGTGCCTTGGTCTGCGTCTGTGCGAACCACTACGTTGACGAAGCTCATCCCCATTGTAGGTCTTGTGACGCACGAGGCGTTTGAATTAGTCCCACGCCTTGTGCGGTTGTACGGGTTATTCACCCACCATTCGCAAAAACGTCCGAATGTTCATGCGACTCTCCACGCCCAATCAGATCTGTCCCCTCGTCGCCCCAGATGGGGAAACACTCCCCCGTGCCCTCCAGAATCTCCTCCCAGATTTCATCACTGCAATCCAGCACGCACACGTCTTCCACATCCATCACTTCCTCGCCTTCACCACTCACTGCCTCGAGACCCTGTCCACTGATCGCCGAGGCCGGCAACACCCACTCGTGCCGTTCAATAGCTTGCAAAACAGCCTGCAGGCGCTCATCCTCGTCGTCATCCTCGTCGTCATCCCCCTCAAACAAGGTGAGGATATCTTCCGGCGGAACAAAATTGTCCTTGATTCCACCGAGCATCGCCCATGGCTCTTCGTAGTCGTAGCAATCGGATGGAACCTGATCCGTGTCGTCGCAGATGTCCATCATGTCAAACGACGCGTCGGGCGGCGCCCAGCCATCCGGCTCCGTGCGCGGCGAAGAGGGTGTCGGTTTCTGCGGACCATTCTCATCCTGTTGCGAAGTGCTCTTGCACCACGCGAGCTCGTTGTTGGACATGTCGTCCGTTATACTTTGTCGTAATTTCTTGGGCGTGGCCTTTTCATCATCGTCCTTTTGTTCCGAACAAGCGGGCATTTCCATCGGATGAGACATTTTGCGCTAATGTGTGTCCAGCACGACTCCAAAGTTCTCGACCGAAAGTGCTATGTAGCGGTCCTACTTGAGGAAAGTAGGAAACCTAGTTGCCTTCTGGAAGCAATGCTTCGTTTTATATCAGTAGTTGTGATGGGGGACAGGTGATTCAGGCGCGCGTGCGACAATAACACGCTGTTGCTGTGTTGTGAACGAACCCATGCGCTTGCAGTGAACAATGAGAGTTTGTCTCGCTGTTCACTAGTAACAGGGACAAATTCACACAAGACCGGCTCTGTGACGAATGATTCACTCACCCACCCGCCGACGAGTTTTCATCCGAAAAACCCCAGCGGGAGAACGGCTGAAACCAGAGTGCTCGGAACCTAGAAACCATTGTTGCCTGTAACATTGATGCAATAATCGTAACAACACACAAAAAAGATGCAATGTCACGCTCACCCATCCAAACGCCAGCCTCGGACATGTAAAAACGCCCTTCTTGAAAAGGGGCCGTCGTAGCCCCCAATCTGATTTTCATGTTCATGCACATCCCGTCAGGTCCAGTCTTCTGGTTTAGAACCTCCCCCGACTAGATTCACACAGAGCACCGCCGCGCCGGCTGCGAAACTGCCCAGAATGAGCATCTGCACGCCCTCCCAGAGGCTTCTCCCCAGGCTCCTCCGCTCGCCACGAAGCACCCAGCTTTTGCCCGCGCCAAACGCCATCAGAGCGACCATACACGTGGCGATGCTCCACCGCAGCCCCCTGCCGACGGTCGATGCGAAGAAGTACGGGAAGAGGGGGATTATGCCGCCGACGACGTACCCCAACGAGATGGAAAGGCCCGAGGCGACAGCCCGCATCCGCATCGGAATCTCCTCGTACGCGGGCGTCTCCACGGCGGCGGCGGCGGCAGAAGAAGCATCTTGTCGTCGCAGGCGCAGGCGCAGGCGGAGAGCCGCACGCTCAACCCCGGCCGGGCAATCTCCGAGCGCGGCAAGGATTTCCCGGACGGTCGAGTCCGGCAAGGCGAGGGGCTCGAGGTGAGATCGAACCATCTCCTCGCTTGATATTACCCGCTCCTGCTCCTTCTCCTCCGCGGCGTCGCCCCAAGTACTGCTGTCGGAGCCCCTCGGGATCCCATCGCGCAAAAGCATCCACCTTGATTCTTCTTCTTCTTCGTCGCCGCCACCGGACAGGTCGTCCCTGTGCGTGCCCGGCGCGGGAACCTCGTCCGAGGCAGACAGATACCCGCCGATGCCCATGCTGATGCTCCCGGCGCATAACTCGGCAAGACCTGCGTAGATGATGGTGTCTGCCTGTCCGAGGGAGCTCAGTCCTGCTGTGAGGGCAAAGGGAACCGCCAAGCCATCTGAGAAGCCGAGGGTGAAGTCGGATAGAAAGCGGGCTAGGTAGGGACTCGCTGAAGGGGCCATTTTCGTTGGAGCTGCTTGTGCACACAATTGTATCTAGTATGGTGACGGCGAATATGATTTCGTTTGAAACGCTGCAGGTTGGTAATGACAAGGCATTGCAATGTTTGAACAACAACAAGTACGTACAATTCGATGAGGTTGATCAGGCATTGCTCCTGGCCAAGACAATTCGTGCACGTGGGCGTGGGGAAGGGGGGGGGGGGGGGTGGGTGGTGCTCAACTCCACACCCACCCAGTCGGATTCCCAATGCCGTGAGACTAGACAAACGCTTTGGCCGTGACCCCGTGCCCAGTGCCAGTCTATACTAACTTATAATAGTATAATCATCAGCCATCAACTCGGTGCTGTTCGACTTTTTCTTGCACGCTTTTTATTTCAGCTAGGAGGCCCCCGCTAATTCAAGTGCAAAACCATGGATGGTACCATTGGGGTCGGGTCACTCATCAATGATAGCCCCCAATCCACCTTCACGTGCAAGTTCCATGTATGTACGTGGGCTGCTGTGGCCCGTGGGACCCGTCATCATCCATTCGAATAGCGAACGCACCACCCAAGAGCTGTGAATACTGTGAATATGTGATACTATATTGCAAGTATTCTGTCTATTTCTCTAGGCCGGCATGACCCAACAATCGGGCATATTTGATAGCCCTTCTATTTGCATTCTCCCAATCCTAGCTTATGCAGAGCCAAGGCCAGATCGCCAGCAGCAGCAGACCCAACACACCCAATTTTGCGTCTTTTACAAATCAAACAATGACGAGTCAAGCTTCTCCCCCTGGAGCAAAATTGTCAAAATGTGCAGTGCACCAGACCCTTTTGCCCGGTTACCGAGACGATGAACGTGTTGTGACAGGACAATTATACAATGTCGTTCCAGATAGATCGACGTCAGAATAGCTGACATAGAATGCAGTATAAATGAAACCAGAACGCCAGGGCTTTTGGGGTAGATAAAGCGAGAAAAGAGAGTACTACAAGATGTATAACTGTGATTTGATAAAAAAAAAAACGAGAGAGAAGAGAAGAGACAAGGCTCGCTTTACGAGCCCAACGCCCAATGAAAAAGTCGATGACAAACTTTTGTAAATCCTCGCCATGCTTTCCAAAATGATACTTTAAACCAATGCACTTGTGCACCATGTAGAGACGCGCTCACTCCACCAGAAAAAAAAAAGAAGAAGAAGAAGAATGATGAGGATCGTTGGTGTGGCGGTATTTTCCTGTCAATCAGCACGTCCTCCTGAAAACATTGACAGCTGGGTTGACAAAGGCTCGGGACGCTATGTCGCTGAATCGACGCACCACGTTCGTGGTGCCTCCAGTGACTTGCGCTTCATCTAGAATGAATTTGGATGCGACTGCAAGTCTATTCTTTGGGTCGCTTTCGTCCAGATGCTGGGGTCTGCTTCCATAGCTTGGACCGTAGCGAGGTGCAAGCTCACGTACAACCGCAATTGAATACAAAACGTCGCGATTCTCGCGTCCATCCAGCAAATGTCTCATCCTGCTCAATGCATCCTCCCTGGCCTGGACAGCAGGCGGGGAGTCAGGATGATCTCGTCTTCGGATGAACTCAGCCAAGCTATACCAGAAATCAAACTGCCGAGTCCGATGAAGATCTGCGTCTGACAACGGCAGAGCCAAAGGGTTAGAAAGAAGGTATTCTCCGCAAAGCAATGTTTCCACAACACGAAGACGGTTTCGAGCTTCCGCAGCATCGCCATCTGGGGGCATCGCCACTCGCATAGATTGGTTCGTTCGATCGGGTGTCTGATACGCGGTGCATGCAAGCTCCCAGACGATGCGTGTCTCCAGAACGCCAGAATAAGCCATTTGTGAGTGGTCGTTTGCTTTGACGGCTTCCAAGATTTTGAGAAACGTGGCCATGTGCTCAATCAGGTTTGCATCTTTAGGGAAGGACATTTTGCCATTTTCAACAAAGTAGTACCAAGTTGTTTCCATGAATGCGCTCAATCCACCAGCATACATTTCGTGGTAGACCTTTGTAATTTCGTTGAACGTGTCCTCTGTGTGACTGATTTGCTGTTGTGGGGGCGGCGGCCCGAGCAGGTCGATGATCTCAGTAATCTTCATTTTCTTGGCTAGATAATACCGGTCAGTATATGAGACTCGTCATCGCCCTCGGGTACAGGACGACGATGGGCCGATGCCAACTCACATCCAGGATCGGCTGCAGTAGTTGAAGTGTTCTTGTAGTCGAACGTCTTGGCAAACTCTTGACTGTGACTGTTGGGAGCCGGCAAATGTCTGCTGGAGGGATCAATTGGCGCAGAGAAGTCAAATCCAGCTTCTGCTTTAACAGTCGTGGCAGCGTTGGCGGCAGGTGGAAGTCCAGGCTCTGTTTTGATAGTCGCGGCGGCGTTGGCGGCTGGTGGAAACCCAGGCTCTGTTTTGATAGTCGTGGTAGGGTTGGCGGCGACTGGCGAGTTGTAGTTGGACGAGGCGGTAACTGTATGCGCCGTGGATGATGACGGCAGCGTAGACGGCGATGGCGTGGTTGAATATGAACTGGGAAGCATTGAAGGCTGACTACCGTATGAATTGGCGGAGGGGTGGCCGACAGCAACGGACGCATGCGTTGTGGAGGAGGAAGAAACAGACGAGGGCACAATCAGTTGGGCAGTCGGTGCAGGCTGTATATGAGAGTTATGCTGGGCACTCGGCTGCTGTCTGAAGATGGGATCGTAGCCCAAGCACTCTCGTTTTGATTTTTTGCAGTTGTTGCAGGTCGGGTGTGTCTCGTCGCACTGTTATGGATAAATTTGGGAGCGCGTCAGCAACAACGCTCGATAAAAATCCAAATGAGGGCCAGATCGGTACGCTTGCAAGCAAGCTCAGGAAGGAGGGAGCTTTGATGAGTGGGTGAGGAGGTGAGGTGAGGTCAGACAGGATATTAGCTATGGGACAGCTTTGGGCTCCACTAAGCACTGCGCGGATAAATGTAACGCTTCTTCCGCGAACAGCATTGAACAAGACCCAAGCAGCAAGTCCCGTCGTCGCTGCGACGAAGCACAGCTTTGAATTGCGAATACAGTACCATTGAAGTTCAATTGCCGACTTTCGGTCTGATTGTTCGGAGCCCGAGCAGGTGATGGAGTCGTGAGGACTCAAGGGGTTTCATCTGGACAAGTAAGGATTGACTGACTGACCTTGATTCTTCGTTTTCGACACGTCAGGCACCCCGTCTTCGTTCGCCGTTTAATTTCCTGCAAGTACGCCATTGATTAACAGTATGTTCCACGATGAAGAGTTCCAGAGTTCGCATGACATCATGTATGTGCACAAATGCCCACGGCCAATGGATCCGAGACCTGATGGAGCATAGGCCCGTGTACCTTTTTCGGTCCTCTACTCCCGAGGATTCGCGGATCATGAGGTAGAGGATAACGGGCGAGTGAATCGGAGGGCAGGGCGTAATTCGAAGGAACCGGCATTGTATGTTGAGTTGTGTAATATGATGGGCTGCTGGATACGGGTGTCAATGGGCCATTCATGCTCATTGACACAGGATGATGGTGTGGCCCGTAGGGTGGGCTGACTCTTTGTGACATCGCATCGATCGTTCGCATACTCGGAAGAGACATTGGATTGTTGTTACTCGGCACTGGGCTGACCCTGTAGCCCTCGTTCAGGTGTGAGGCACCTGTATTCGCAGAATACGAAGCGTGTTGGGCGTCCGCGATGCCCGTAGATGGAGCATACGCGGACGTGGCAGGAGGTAGGGATGTAGCCAGATGACCAGATGAGGCCAGTGTAGGAGGTGTCGTCGTAGAATAGCTCACGGCCAGTCCATGATGGGCTGTGAACGCCGGTCTGTAGCTTGCCATCTCGGAGTCCGTCTCTGGTGCCTTGCTGTCGCCGTTCTGCTGAGGTTGGGAGGGGGAAGCAGGAGCGGCGACAGTGGCAGGCGACTGGGACGCCGATGTCGAGTTTGGGACTGCAGCTTGAGGGCTAGCAGTCGGAGCTGCTGAAGTTTCGGGGGCGATTGATTCGGTCTCGTTCGTTGTACTAGCCGTCGTCGTAGTCGCAGTCGTTTCTGTCGATTCTATCGGTATTGAAGGGGGTGGAGGGGATGAAGCTCTCGTTGTGACGGCCGAGTTTTGAATAGGACTGGAGCTTGACGGAGCATCAGCGGCACCGGGCGTGGCAATATCAGGATGAGGATAAGAACCAGGACCAGGACCAGGAACCGGAGCATTATCAGGAGTAACCGTGCTGTTATTACTTGGAGAAGGACCAACACCAACCGCGGCGTCCTGAGCCGTGTTCAGGTCGTCCTGAGCCATGGCCGTTTCTGAGGGACTGCTTTTTAATTGGAATTTTTTATGGAGCTATGAGAAGAGTCGACATGGGAAACTCGACGGCGGGTGGCAGCAGTCGACGAATTTCGGAAGGGGTATGATGATCCAGCGGAAGGATAGCTCAGTAAGCCCGTCCACGCCGTCGTGGTCGTGGTCGCACAGGGGGGCGTCCGGTGGGCAAGATTGGGTGGGTGTAAAAAGATACGCAAGTGCTTTTGACGGGATTCCGGATGCAAAGGCGCGAGACACGCCCTGGCTGGGATTGCGAATGGACCCGTGCTTGACCTTGGCTTTTTTTTTTCGAACCCCATGCAGCCTGGTAGCCTCGTGTACCGCGCCAGCCCTTTTTTTTTTTTTTTCTCCTCCCGGCGGCTCTCTTTCAATTTTGGGGTGTTGGGGTTGGTCGCTCAATGTCCAAACATGAATAGGTAAGTTTAGATTGGGGATAGAAGCATTAATAAAGAAGAGACAAAAAAAAAGTCGAATCGGCAGATCTTACGAGTAATCTGGCGGCGAGCCGGGTGGACCCAATGGAAAGGGTCGAGCAATCATCCCCAATGGTTGCAGATGTCAAGTTTCGCGGGATGAGATGTCAGAAAAGCTTCCAGCAACGACGAAGGCCGGACGTCGGCTGATGCAGGGCGGGTAATACTGCAAGCTCCAGCAAGCAACTTGTGCTCCCCTCAGCTTGGGTACTCAACGCTCATAGGCTCATGGGGAGTCATAGCTTGACCCCCTTGGGGCTGCCGACGAGACCTGGCTGTGGCTGAGTCTGTGGCGTTCTCGACAATCTCTTATTATTACGGATTACTCCACCCACGGTCTTCGTCTCCATCGATAAGAACGTTTGGAAGCCTGGAAAGTCCAGAATCGACCCTGGCAGCGATACATGCGCGCGACGCGACGCGACGCGACCCCTTGAAAGCTGGCTGGCTGGCTTGCTTGCTTGCTGGCTGGCTTGCTCATTGCCACAGCACTCACTGATGGTGTTCGATCGCGGACAAGTTGACGACGAAGTGAAAGCATCCATGGACATGCCATGCTGCAGCTGTGGGGAAGATGCACCGGTACTCCTCCATACATACACACAACACGACGAAGAAGATGTCGAGGTACGGAGTAGACGGGTCGGCCAGAGGAGAGGAAGAAGATGCAACGCGAGCAAGCACCTGGATGACTCGGAACGCCACGGAAGCACTAGCAGGAATCCCCGCGTGGCTCCTCAATTATACATGCATGTTTAAGCGAGTCCAATTGGGGGCCGTCAATGGCAGCCTTGTCTTGCTTTTATTTTCCTTGACTACAACGTGGTCGTCTTCCATCGCAACTTGCCGATACAATACAGACTTCTGCATCTCGACCCGACCACCGCACCCACGTGCCAAGGGTTCAATCAATCTCCCTCCGCTAAGCTCAAGCGAGCTGGTCACTTCGCGAGCGGGCATTCCCGCAAGATGGACTTGGCTTTTGACCAATTCACCCCAGACACGGTTGCGCTCGTGACAGTCTCTGACCCGGGGATGACCCAAGGACTGGCGCGGCATTCGTTGGTCTCCGTGTCGAATGACCACGCCAAACACTGACGTCTGCATTTCCGCTGGCAGCTCTCGGCGCTCTTCACTCCCCTCCACGTCGTAGTCCCTTCCTCCCCGGGGCCAACGTGGTCGCCGGCCCTGAAAGGCGGCTTGTAATATGCCTCCTCGGCGGGATGCTTGCCGAACAACTCCCACAGCTCGCCCCATAGAACAAGCTTGTTCCTCCTCGCCAGAGTCCTGCCGACGTGAGCCATGGCGCCGGGCTTCCGCAGCCCATGGAAAGACACAATCGGGGAGCACGCGCGGTCCGGCCGGATGCGCGTCGTCTCCGGCATCTCCCCGTTGAAGTAGTGACTGTGCCGCTCGTCGATGTAGACGCCCACCCTCTGCAGGGTCGTGGCCACCAGCCTGTCCCCCCAGGTCTCGTCGAGCGAGCGAACGTAGGCCTGCGTCACGATGTCGGGCCGCCCAAAGAGTATCTTCATGGCCTGGCCCGAGACAAGGACGGCCGAGCCGCCGTGCGCGAACCTCGCCCTGTAGTCGCCGACGCTGTTGCCCACGTACTGCGGCTTCGCGGGATCGAGATGACTGAGCAGCAGCTGCAGCGACTCCTTGACCACGAACGTGTCGTCGTCCAGGATCATGTACCACTTCTTGTGCGGCATCCTCCTGTACGAGAGCTCCATGCCCATGATGAACTTGAGCGCGTCAAGCTCCCACCCGAACCTCCTCCCCAGCTCCTCCGCCCTCTCGTCATCGCCCGCGTCCACCGCCCCCTGCAGGCTCCGGTACTTGCCAAACCTGTGATGCTCGGCGTGCTCCCTCCCGACGCCAGACTCCATCACCAGCCGGATCGCATCGTGAATCTCCGCCGGCCCGAGATCCTCCTCCTTCCCGCCGCCCGTCCAGTCTCCCACGACGAGGAAGTCCCTCCCCTCATCCCCCAGGACCCCGCCCTTGGCCGCAAAGGCTTCCAGCTGCTCCTTGACGCGACGCCGCGTCCCGTACCCCGTCTTGATGAGACACCCTACCTCGCTGGGCATGTGAACGGGGTACATGCCCTGTCCGCGAAGCCACGCATCGCCGTCTCCCGCCCCCAGAGCATCCCTCACTCGCCAGGCGTTGAAGTTGACCGCCAGCACGACGGCCGAGTCCGGCGGCAGAACAATATACCAGACCGTCAGTACCAGAATGACGAGCACGAAAGCAGGAGAGACACGCCGTCGAGAGCGCCACCGCCAGGTGAGCATTGTCTGTGGATATTATCGAGCGGTCCCTTTCCCGAACCCCCTGGATAGAAGAAAGGAAAATCCCCAACGCGAATAGTCCAACGCGAATAGTCCAACGCGAATAGTAGAGAGAGAAGGCGCTGACGTGTGGAGGGAACCAGTATTGTCACTTGTAAAGTTGGCCAAAATGCAATCAATCAATGTACGTGGAGTAGGCGCCTTTGACTTTTTGCTGAGCAACATATGCATGCTCGTTTAGCCCAGCTACTGTTAGGTTAGTGCGCACCCCTAATAGTAGCAGCGATAAACGAGCATATACAGTCTACTTCCTGTTTGATTTTACAGGGGGTACAAATCTAGGTGCAGTAGGCCCAATGAAAGGTCTTTCCATAGCACCAACGTCAATGCTAGCCGCTGCTAATATTGCAACCTTATAATTAATTACAAGGCCTTGTCACCTAAGGCTCTCTTCGTTGGCCCCGTCCACAGTGCCTCACAGTGGGGTACAAGGTACCTTTTATCATGTACATTTTATAAGCAAAATCTAGTTATCTCCTGCTAGCGCAAACCCCCCTATAGCACCCCTGAAAGCTTCAACATACTATGTATAGCCACCGAGAGCTGATAGTAACCGGCCCCGCGTGGGACTAGTAGTCGCTGTATAAAATCATTTAGGGTTTAGACTGTACACTCTAATCCCTGCTTGGTTTTTGCACGAGTGCAATGTCAGGGTCATAGAGGCAATAGAGCGACAGAGGCTATGAAGGCCATGGCATTATATACAGTAGGGCCTAGTCGTGGCTCACAGCGCCCTAGCTATAAGGTTACCACAAGCTAGTCACGTGTATATAGAGGGGGTATTTAGGTAAAGGTTACACACATAGAATATAGGAGGCTAGAGATTAAAACCTTTAAGTATATATACCTACCTTCTAGTTATATAGCTACTACCTTAATTATACTATTACCTTATTTATTATATTTAGCCTAGAAGCCTTAATAAGTTAATCTCTCTTTCCTATTAGGGTAATAGGCTATTAGTAGGTTAAGGATATTAGCACTATATAGAATAAATACCTATTTAATAGGTACTAATAACTCTAGAGTAAATATACTATATAAAGATATATTTATAGATTAATACCTACTCCTAGAGTATAAGTCTTCTTATCTAACTACCCTAGAGAATTCCTATATATTAGAGCTAGCTATTAATAATAAAGAAGCTATATTAAACTATAGCCTTATATAAGTAGAGGTATAGCTATAAATTACCTAAAAAAAATATAAACTTAAGTAGCTATAGAAAAATTTATAGAAAGTAAATACCTCTCCCTAATTAGATAATACTAACTAAGGCTCTACTTCTACCCTATAAACCCCTCCTACTTAAGCCTCTATTCCTATTCCCTAGTTAGCACTAACTATACTAGGGCTATATAAATATAGTATAGTAAAGATATAGCTTAAGACTCCTATATATAAGGGGGATATCTATAAGAATCTATAGATATTCCTAGTAGATTTAAATATAGTTTTTACTATAGATTAGAATATATTTATAAATAATATAATAAAGGTTATATATACTAGTAGCTACCTAGTAAATAAGGCTAAGTAATAGTAAATATATTTTACTACTATAGATAGTTATATAAACTACTAGAGCTATACTTAGATAGAGTTTATTTAATAGTTAAAAACTAGAGAAATAGATAAAGATAGTTACTACCTAGAAGCTATAGGAATACTACTAACCCTTTAGTAAGGTAAGGACTAGTTATTCTAAGTATTTATTAAGGTTTAGGGTAAGGTAGAAGTAGAATTACCTAAGCCTATGCCTAAGCCTATAAGAATTACCTAGTTTATATAGTGCCTAAATAGCACTATAAAGAAGCAGGTATTTAGCTAAGAATACCCTATAAGTTAGAACTATCTTATAGGCTAAGGAAAGAAGGTAGAAGTAGTAATAAAAGAGAAAAAAGGGCCCTACTATAAAGGTAACTAAGGAGGTAATTATTAAAATTATGCTATTTATAGCACTATCTTATAGGCCCACTAGTTGCCTAGTTGCGTTGTTGCAACGTTGGTTACAAGGCGTTGCCTGCAGCGTTGTTGGCCGTGGCCAGCAGCTTTGGCTGTGACCTGCACACAACCAACCCACAGGCTTGTATGACTAAGCCGACTAGGCTACCCTATAGGGAAGCTAAAATCGACTGTAACTAGGGAACTAGTAGTCGTATAAAAGGCTGACTTATACCGTTCGAATCCTTGATTTTTTCTGGATTTAATAATGTATTTTATTTATAGGGTTGCTTATTAGATTGCTTAGTTAGTGCACGTGGGTGGCTAGATTATATGGCCGTGAGTTGATTTTTTACTTTTCCTATACAAATAAATTTTGCGGAAAATAAAAAATAGCTCCTAAGACCTGGCTAGCGACCCCCTTCCGTCGATACGGTCGGTAGGTCTATGAGGGGACTCAGAAAATCCTCTCATTGCTCGTCAGATCGTTCGTCTAGCTAGAAATCTACTATATTCAACTATCAACGCTCTATATCTTGAAGAATCGTCGTATTATAGTGAATCTAGAAGCCGCCGCGTTGAATCTACTAGGGAGGTCTTCCTATCCCTCTAGTACAGATTCCCTTCCATTTTCAATAGTAATTAATAGAAGAGGAGGAATTACTTAGCTTTACTAGAAGGTAGGTTATAGAAAGGATACCACGTAGAAATAGGGAGCTTGCCTATTACCTATTTTAAGTGTAAAAAACCAGGCTACCTCTTAACTAAGTGCCCTAAGCTAGACTATAGTATCTACTATAGAGGTAGCCACACTACTAACTAGCACTAAGGTAGCGGTAACTAAGCTAAGAGCTAGTTAAACCTAAATAAGGCCCTAATTAGCTTAGTATAACCCTAGGAAAACGCTCTTAATATAATATAACTTAATAAGAATAGGTAATTAGACCTATAAATTTATATAGAAGTTAAGTTATAGTAAGATTACTACTAGGTAGTAGTACTAATGCTATTTAACCCTAGCGCTATATATTCTTTAATTTATCTAGATATATTAATAGACCTAGACTAGGTAAACGTATAACTAAGTAATAGCACGCTTAAGAGTGTGTCTAGTAATGTTATACTATATTAAGGAATTTTAAAAAAGGTAATATTAGTAAGGGATAGCATAGGATATATAAAGATATACTAAGTTAGCTACTATATTACTAATAGTAGCGAAAAGCTAGTGCTAGGTATTAACTAGGTAAGATAATATAAACCTATTATAATATTATAAGGGAAAAGACTTTAGAGATACCCTATAATAAAGGAATATATCTTATTAGTAATAGGGTTATAGGATAGATAGCGCGTGGAGAAATACTTATTAGTTATAGTAATACTTCCCCCCTGGTTAATAGGTCTAATTAAGTATATAGCCTCTATTAGGGACGCGCTAAAAGAGTAGAAACTAAGTAGTATCTATATAATAATAGACCTATCTAATACTATTTATAAGGTAGCCCTCCTAGAAGTCTATATAGAGTTTAAGGATATGTTCTTAAGCTATAAGGCTAGTACCCTCCCTAGATTAGGTAGGTAGATATATATAATTAAATTAGAAAAAGGGAAAACACTACCCTAGGGACCTATATATAACCTAGCTAAGAAAGAGCTATAGGTGCTCTATAAGTACCTAGCGAGTGTGTAGGAATAAGGTTAGATCTAAAGATCTATTAGTCTAGTAGGCGCCCTAATCCTATTTATACTAAAGAAAGGGGGAAAATTATAACTATATGTGGATTATAGGGGCCTAAATAAGATTATAGTTAAGGATAAGGCCCCTTTACCCCTAATTCTAGAAATCTTAGATTAGCTAAGAGGTGCAAAGATCTTTATAAAGTTAGACCTTAAAGATACGTACTATTAGCTACATATCTGCAAGGGAGATAAGTAGAAGACAGCCTTTTAGTGTAGATACGGTTACTTTAAGTATCTTGTAATGCTATTTAGGCTTGTTAATGCGCCTGCTACCTTCTAAGAATATATTAACATGGCTGTTATGGACTGGCCTTGGGGCAACTGTAAACAAGCGTCTAAAGTGCGATTACTATTCTTAAAGAGGAAAGAAAGAGCTAAGTAAGAGATTATATAGCGTATAGCTATATATCCTCCTATATATAGTCTATACATATAGTGCGTGTAGTAAGCCCTAAGTCTATATAATCTCTACACGCTACCTTATATACTCTCCACGCCCTTTCTAGAGCCCTCCTAGACCTAAGAAGGACCTAAGCCTTAAGCTTAAGTTTATTATATACCCCTCTTTATACCCCTTCCCTTCCCTTACTATATAAGAAAAAATTTCTAAACCCTACCTCCTCCTTATCCCTACCTCCCCTCTCTATATATATCCTAGAGGCTTTACTTCTCTAGGGGTAAATTAAACTATACCTATTTCTACACTTACTTTAGACTATTACTTATCTATATATCCCCCTATTCTACCTTAAATCTATCTAGTGCCTTAGTATCCTATATATTCTCTAGGGGCTCCTATATTAGCTAAATATAACCTTTCTACTTAACTAGTATATTATAATTTACTCCCTAATTAGGGGTGTTTTTAGCTATAAGGATCTCCTCTACCTAGTACTCTATAAGGTTATTATCTATATCTATTAATATTAGCTTTAGTAGAGGTTATTTATTAGCTAGCTTCTAGCTTAGTAATAGATTCTCTACTACCCTCTAAACTAAATCTATATAAAAGATTAGGTATAGCCCCCTAGGAATATCTAACTTTATAGTTAATAGTATTAGCACCTCTAGCACCTTATACTTTACTATAACCTAATCTAACTTCTTATATAGTTAGTTTATCTTAATATTCTAAAGGCTTAACTATATATAGTCCCTAACCTAGAACTATTCTACTAGTCTCTAACTACTATTTATACTTTCTTATTATTATTATTAGATAAAGGCTATTATAGCTTATATTAGGTCTATACCCTCTTTTAAGTGCTATAGAAATACTTATACCTATCCTTTTAGTAAAGTTTTTAATATCTCTAATAGTAGTGCCTCCTAGATTATAGGTATATTAAAGCTATAGAGCGCTATATTTACGCTTACTCCTATTACTAAAAAATCCCTATTATTTAATACTAGCTAGTAGGCTAGTAGGTAATTAGCCTACTTAAATTATAAGAAGGATAATATTACCTATAATACTACCTAAACCTCCTAGTTAGCTCTCTCTATACCTCTATCTATCTATAGGTAATATAAGGTTAATAGTAGTTACTTTATGCCTACCTTCTTATAAAGCATTATCTAAAAACCACTTAACTAATCTAAACTATAATCTATAATAATCTAGGTAGGGAACCTATAGAACCACCACTAATAGTGTTTAAACCGCTCTATATATATATTAGCCTTTATTAATATTATAGCCTTAAGCTATATAAACTTAGAGAGTCTATCTATAATTACTATAAGGAACCATAGGTTAGCCTAATCTTAAGTAGGGAGCTCTATTATAAAGTTAATAGAGATCTATAACTAATATCTATCTAGCAGAGGAATTAGCTTTAGTAAGCCCTATTATAGCTACTAGCTCTTCTACCCCCTATAGTAGTAATAGTTTTATATAAACTATACTATATCCTATAATATACTATCCTAATAGAAGTCCCTCTAGAGCGCTTTAAAGGTAGTATTCTACCCTAGGTAACCTAGTAAGGGTAAGTTATATATCTATTAGATTAAGGTTATAGTTAAGGGTTCCTACTTTAGCACCTAAGTCTAGCCCTAGAATTAAAGTGCCCCTTTTATACTAATCTAATAGTCTATAATCTACTCCCTTATACCTACTATATTAGGAAACTTCTAAACCCTAGCCTTTACTACCTTAAGCTATAACCTATAAGTCTTATTATAGGCTATAGCCTAATCCTATAGGGACTAAAGGTACCTATCTATAAATAAGGAGTCTCTAGCTAGAATATCTAGAGCTAAAGCTAAACTATCCTCTAAAGTGGTGCTTCCTAGGGCTACTATAGGTCTAATATTCACACGTAGTTATCCCTAACTAAAGCTAAACTATATAGGTATTATTATTAACTATATAATAGGTACCTTTAGCTTAGTAAATTATGCCTCCTCCTAATAGTATCTTAATAATATATCTAGTCTACTTACCTAAGTCCCTAGTCTATAATATAAGTAGAAGTTAAAGAGCGCTAGAGTCTCTACCTATTATACTTACTATTCTAATATCTCTCTTAGGGCTATAAAGTACTCTAAGTTCTTATAATCTATAAGTATTATAAATAGCCTATTAACACTTTATAGCTTTACTAACTATACCCTAAGGCATAAGATAATTACTAGAAGCTCCTTATTATATATTATATAATTCTATTAAGCTAGCTATAAGTAAGCTAAGTAGTACGCTACTAGATATAAGACCCCTTTATTATTTATCTAGGAAAGGTAGCCTCCTAATACTATTCCTAAGTAGTCTACCTCTACTACTATATCCTTATTAGGGTCCTATTATATAAGAATAGGGTATAATATAAAAGCTAGCTTTAGTGTTTTAAAAGCCTTCTTATATACCTCTATCTAGTAAAATACTATACCCTTCTTTATTAGGTTAATTAGGGGACCTATAACTTCTAAAAACTATAGTATAAAGTTATAATAAAAGTTAGTAAACCCTAGGAACCTGCATACTCCTTAGACCTATATTAGGGCCTCCTAATCCCTAATTACAGTAATCTTCTTATTATCTAGGTAAATCTATTTCCCTATATAGATAATAAACCTAAGGTACTTAACCTCCTTTATTATAAAAACACACTTCTTAATATCTAGGTTTAACCTAGCCTACTATAGTCTAGCTAATACCCTATAGACCTTCTATATATAGTCTTTCTATAACCTCCCTATATAGATTAAGATATTATTAAGATAAGTAGTAATATAGTCCCTAAGGATACTACTAAGTGCACTATTAATATACCTCTAAAAGATTATAGGTATACCTACTAAACTAAAGGGGCATACTAACCACTTAAATAATCTAAATTATATCTAGAAAGCAGTCTAGTATTCCTAGCCCTTAGTAATATAAATATAATAGAATACTACTTATATATCTAGCTTTATAAACTATTTTGCCTTAGCTAAGGAGCGTAGTATCTCTTTTACTAAAGGTAAGGGGTAATAGTCCTATTCTATAATCTTATTTAGTGTATAATAGTCTACATAGAATCTCTAACTACCCCTAGGTTTCTTTACTAGTAGAACTAGTGCTACTACTAATAATAAGCTCGCCCTAATCTAGCCCTTATCTATTAAGTCTATTACCTACTTATATATCTCTAGGAGATATTAATATAGTATATTATATAGCGGAGCCTATAGTAGGTCTAGTTTATTACCCTTTATATCCTGCTTTAGGTAAATATAGTAATTAGACTTACCCTAGTGTAGTAGTAGAGTGTTTACCTTACTCTTCTAGAAAAGGTCTTTATAGTTCTATAACTCCTCTAGTAAGGACACTAAGAGCTCCTACTCTATAGGTTTTAGTGTAGTATTAATCTATAGGATAGATATAATTTCTTATAAGCTTATAGTGTAAAGCTATATATACTCCTTCTACTTCCTTACCTAATACACTATTCCTATAAATAAAGATCCTATAATATATATAGTAGGCTTCTCTACCCCTCTATTAGTTATAGCCTAAATCTATAGGTTATTAGCCACTCCTATAGTTAGTTATTAGCATTATATATTTAAGTTAATATTATAGTGTGCTATTTATAGAGTCCCTAGGATAAGTTATCTTATTAACCCTAGGATTATATATGCTATAATTAGTATCTCCTATCTATCTATATCTATCTAAAAACAGATAATATATATAATTAATAAGCTTACCTTATAATTCTCCTTTCCCTCTCTTTTTACACTAATTACTATATAAACTAACCTCTTAGTTAGTAGGGGGATATATTCTAGTTATAGCTTCTAGACTAGGTATTTACTAATAGTAGTATAGTAGTTATATCCTATATTAACTTATATATCTAAAAAGGTTATCTTATTTATTAATATAGGGACTAAGAAGGGTAATATATCTATATTACTCTAGATATATTTAAAGTTATTCTTAACCTTAACTATATACTATAAAGCCTCTCTAAGCTCCTATTCCTCTTTCTTATTTAAATAACTTAATAAAGGGGATTCTCTTTTTCTAACTTATTACTTAAATCCTTAGAGTTAATATTTTCTACCTTATAAGCATTAACTACTAGTGTCTCCTTTAGATAAATAGTATAATATAAGGAATACTTTATAACTTAGTGCTTATTAGAGCTATATTATATACACTTACCCTCCTTATATTATATATTAAGTACCTCCTAGGAAACCTATTTAGCCCTTTTAACCCCCTACTACTAGTAACCTATAGCTTTCCTAGAGCCCTTCTAGGCCCCTACTATGCCTGCTAACTAGATATCTATTATTAGTATATCCTTATCTTACCCTAAAGACTAGTCTACTGTAAGGATAAAGGTAGCTAGGCAAAAGGATATGGGGTGCACTTATATATTAACTAAAGCTTGCTAGGTCTAAGTGTAATATGTGTGCGAGTCGCTGGTTTATAGCTAGCGGCTTGCTAATGTCACGTGGACCTAGCCCTTCCTTCTAGTGTTAGGCGCCGCGATGCTCTGGCGCTGTGGTGCACGCATACGCGTGGGTTATGTTATAAGGGGCCTTATAATTATCCCCCCCCTTATTACCGGGCTCCTGAATGGCTTTTGCCCTACATTTTGCAACTATTTGCTAACTAGTAGTCGCATTAAAATAATAATAAATAATAATCTATAATAATAAATAATAGTTAGCGCTTTAGTATAAATTCACCTCTGACTCTCTACTATATTATTCTATTTTTATTTCCGTATTATTAGCTAAATTATTACTTCTTTTATAATACTATTATCTATCTATTATTAATTACTAATATATTACCATAAGCGCGCCCACGATTCTGCTCCATGATTGCTTGTGTATGTATTGTTTGCGTACTAGATGCGCTGAATATAAAAAGAGCCCCCTGTCTACCCCTGAACTTCCCTAGATTAATTATTAATTTGTTGCTAACCTATACGTAGGTTAGTTAAAGACAAAGCAGTTAAAGCGCTGTATTTAGTGTTGTGCGCGCGGGGATAGCTATGAGGCTATAAGTATCTTACTTTTCCTTTACTCTTTGGTTTCTATTCGCTAATAATTATATAGTCTATAGCCACTATACGTGGCGACTTCCTTAACTTATTAAAGGTACTAGATTAGGTAGATATCCTAATAGAGGCACTTAGTAACAAGGATAAGGATAATCCTAAAGACCTTATGTTCTTAGAGGTAACTTAGTGGTGTTTTACCACCTGTTGTCTTTGGCTTATATAGGGCTTTAACTATGCTAATATAACGCATTGCGTCGCATTTAGGTTAATAGGGGCCGCTAAGGTCTGCTAGGTCTGTATATTTCTTCCCTTTTCGCTGGTTCTTCGCTAATATATCTAGGTAGGATACTTTAATTACATACTAGCAGTATATAGTCTCCTATTAAACCCTTATAGTCGCTATAAACCTAGCTCTAGTCCTAGGGATAGTAGGTTATGTCTTAGCCCTGTTTTGCTATCTATTTGCTAATATTTTGGTAGGCTAACTATCTATAACTCCTTGCTACATAGAATACGGCGATGGTTTTGCGGCTATAGCTAAGCGATCTAGGATTTATTGCCTAGGGAATAGCATTGCATCGTTTTTATTATGGAATAAGGGAGGCGGTCGCGGCGGACAAGAATAACGCCGAGTATATGGTCCGTGGGGGCTAAGTCTTTAGCTATAAGGGGGCGACTATAGAGGGATTTCTATTAACTCTCCTAAAGCTATAGATAGTTTTCTTTATTTTATTCCTTTATATTTTTTTTTCTTTTGTTTTTATATGTAGTTTAGTTATTTTCTTTTATTAGGCGTATTATAGTGGCTAGTGAGGCTATACCTTTCTTATAGGAACTTTATACTCTTTTACCTATAACTTACTTACGTGTTACTATCCTTTTCCCTTAACTTATTCTAGTGGAATGCCTAAATCACGCGCTAAGCTCCTTCTATGTCTTTAATAGGAACCCACTAGTTATATTTACTTAGCTAACCCTTTCACTTCACTAGGTATTTATTGCCTTTGTGGGTCTTTCTATGTTCCTTAACCTCCTTAACTTTATATTTATTATCTTTATCCTTAAGGTTAGGTATTAGTATTTTTTCTTTATCTATGTTCTTATAATAGGTCTAAGGCTCTAGCAGGCTAATATAGAATATGTTATATAACCTACTGTATTTTTCCGGTAGTGCAAGCTAATATACTTACTTGCTAATAGTGTTAAGTACCTAAAACAGTCTAATAAACCTAGGGATTAGCTTCTATTTCACTTCCTTAAGCTATATATTCTTTGCTAATAGTAGTACTAGGTTATCTCTTTTAAGAGTAAGCGGTTAGTGATGTTTATTATAGTACTTTACCTGGGATTTAGTGGCTTTTACCTAGTTTTACTTTAGTTACTCCCTAGCTTTATATAACTTTATAATACAAGTGTAAGCCTCTAGCACCTCCCCTTCTATAACCTTATCCCTAAGGGCTAGCTAAAACTCTAGCAAGTACCCTATAAGCGCGTAGTTTAGCAAATAGCCTATAGTTCTATTTACCACGTTATTACAGGTAAATTACATAACTAGGAGTAGCTTAGGCTATATCTACTGGTTTTTAGAAGCGAAGCATTGCAGGTAGTGCTTTAGTACCTGGTTAGTCCTCTTAGTCTGCCTATTAGTTTAGGGGTAAAATGCTGTAGAAAGCCTGCGTTTTATGTATAATAGGTAACATAGGTCTAACTAGAATTGGCTTATAAAAACGGATCCTCTATTAGATATAATGCCCTTTAGTGGCCCAAATTATAGCTCGATTTCCTTGTGGAAAAGTTCCGCTAACTTAGCTACGTTAATTATAGTTATTATAGGTAGGAAGACGGAGTACTTAGTGTATTAGTCCACAATCACTAGGATTATATTAGTTTCTTATTCGCCTGCTTGTGTAATAGGTAATCCTATAACAAAGTCTATTAAGATTTCTGCCTATAGTTACTCTAGTATTAGTAGCGATTTAAGGCTCCTATATAGGCAATACCTTCTCGCAACTATTCGCTAACACATCCTACAGCTTATAATATAGTCTAACACAGACTTATTCATAGCTAGCCACCAAAAGTAGCGCTTTAATAGCTTAAGCGTTTGCTTAGTCCTAAAGTGACCCGCTAGTGGATTATTATAGTATAGCTATAGAAGCTCCTATTATAAGGTAGGCTCTTAGGGAATAACTACCTGGTCTTTATACATTAGGAGACCCCTTGCGCTACATAACTATAGACTAGCTTTCCCTCTCTCTAGGGAATTAATCTCTTTACTCTACCTTTATAGGTCTAGATCTTAGCTTTAGGCCTTCTATAGTAGCTACGCTAATGGTTTATTCGGGCCGGATTAGTAGGGATCCAGTGACGCAACAGCCCCCTAGATCTCTTATGCTATACTAGTGTCCCGGACACACGCTACCTTCTCCTAGAAATCACCTTTATTTAGCTAACCTTTCACCGGATCCACGGTAGCTAACTAGCCTCTTAACATAGCCACTCTAGCCTTTACTGTAGGGGCTAGGGCATTTTCCTCCCCTAAAGGTATCTCGCCACGCCTCTCTATAAAGACTAGGGCATTTTCCTCCCCTAAAGGCATCTTACTATGTCTTCTTTAATATATTAGTATCTCTTCTTCTACTACTTCTTTAGTAGCTACTAACTTTTTCTTAAGTTCTAGCAGAAGTGCCCTGTTTATTAGGGGTTTGCTCTTATAATTAGACCTTCTTAATAGCGTATCTATAGGGTTACTTTTCCCTAGTCTATACTTAATTATAAAATTCAGTGGGCATAGGAATATGCACTATCTAGCCTATCTTCTATTTAGCTTCTATTACTTTATAAAGGTCTATAGGTTATAGTAGTCTAATAGGACTTCCACTAGGGTCTCTATGCCTTTAATATAATATCACTAGTGTTTAAATAACTTAACTATAGTAAGTAGCTCTTAGTTAGGCATGCTATAGTTTTGTTCGGCGTTAGTAAACTTCCTTAACTAAAAGGCTATAGGGTACTAGCGGCCCTTATTATCTTATTATAATAAGATTCCTACTATCACAAAGATTAAGGCATCTATCTTAATACACACCGGTTAACTTAGGTTATAATAATAGAGCAGAGGAGCCCGCTAAAAGGTGTCTTTTAGCTAGTAAAACGCCACCTATTCTCTTACCCTAAATATAAACCTCCTAGTCTAGATGCTATTCTAACTGCCCTTTATTAATACATGCAGCGGTGCTGCAATCCCTAAGTATCTATAGATAAACTATTAGTAAAAGTTATAGAACCCTAGGAAGGATTATATATCCTTAAAGCTTGCGGGTTCCTTCTAATCCTAGATAGTAGTAACTTAGCGGGTATCTATTAAGATCCTATTAATAGAGAGGATAAACCCTAGGAACTCTACTAACTCCTAGTAGAATTCGCATTTAGAGGGTTTTATATATAATTCCACCTCTCTTATATGCCCTAGGACTTCTTTAATATATATAGTGTGCTCCTCTTGTGTTTTCAAAAAGATTAGGATATTATCTAGATATACTACATAAATAGTGTTAACTAGCCTATAAAGCGCTTTATAGATGTAGTTCTAGAATGTAGCTAGGGCATTTATTAACCTAAAAGGCATTATAAGATATTTATAGTGCCTGTAATACATGTGGAACGTGGTCTTCTATTTATTGCCCCCTTTAATCTAGATTCTATAATAAGCATCCTTAATATTAATTTTTAAGAAAAAGCAAGCTCCTTAGCACTAGTCTAGGATCTCTAAAATTAGGGGGAGAGCATAGTGATTCTTCTATATTACCCTATTAAGACCCTGGTAATCCACGTATAATTAGAGCGTACTATCTTTCTTTAGTATAAATAGGATAGGCGTGCCCGTAGGGCTCTTTAATAGTCTTATCTAGCCCTTCTATAGGTTCTTATTAATATACTTACGAAGTTCCTTTAATTTGCCTTAGGAAAGGGGGTAAATCAGTCTATATAGGGGTGTGGCCCCTAGTATTAGATTAATTACGTGATTAGTGGTCTTTCTTAAAGGTAAGCTTCCTGCCTTATCTAATGCAAATATATCTTTAAACTTATATAGTTCCTAGGGGATATCTTTAATAGTTCTATATGCCTTTACCTCTTCTTTATCTCTAAGGGCAATAAACTTATCTTCTATAACCCTATTAATAGTATATATAATAGTCTTATTACATATAACCTTCGCGAATTTGCGGGGAGTTATAAGCAAAAAGGCCTTTCTTTTTTTCTTAAACTACTACTCTTATAAGTATAAGTAAAGGTAGACGCGTTCCTTAGTAAGTGTATGTATTCTAATTAATATAGGGCTTCCCTTAGTTCTTAGGTCCCTATTAATAGCTATATATAGTAGCTTAAGGTCCTTTTCTTCTCCTCTTAAGTCTTTAATTATAATAGGGACCTTATAAGCGCTATATTAGGGAACTATAAGGGCCCCCACTGCCTTAATAATAGGTGCCGTGGCCTTAGCTTAGTTAAGTTTATAGGCTTATATAAATTCGGCGCTAATAATATTAATCTTAGCGCAACTATTAAGATCCGCCGCCGTTTTAATGTCTATATGCCTATAAATAGTAACTAGTGTGTAAAATCAACACCCTATTAGTACCTTGGTGTTTAAGGCAGAGGTAAGGGTATCTACTTCTGCCTTAGGGAGTTTTCTAGGTCTTATTGCTCCTTCTTTAGCTTATTATATCTATTTATAAGGTGCTCTATGCTATTATAGTTAAAACACTACCTTTTATACCTAGGTTCGCGGTTATTTAGGTAGGTAGTAGGAGACTTCTTTTAGTCCTTGTCCTTCTAATCTTTATTAGACCTTCTACCTTATAGGAAGTTATATCTATAATATTAGGGAGCCTTATTTAGGCCCTTATCTTCTAAATGCTTAGACTTTTACTTACTCTTTAGTATAGCTTCCTAGAGTTACTAAGTAAGTTATATAATCTCCTCTTATGCCTTTCCTGTAATAGAGGCATATAGGTTAATCTAGTCTTATAGGTTAGGGAGTAGTTTTATAAAGAACATAAGAGCTTATAACTTTTTAGTGGCTCTTTCTAGGTGTTTCTCTAGCGAATCTAGGTAGATGCTAAATTCAATAGGACTCTAGCCCTTGCGTTACTTTACGTTCTCTAGCTGCGTGGCTATTTAGGCGTTATAGTTAGTAGTATCTTAGAGTAGTGTAAGAGTCTAGGTCTTAAATATATCCTAGTTATCTTTAAGATTACTTTAGTTATTAGCTATCTATTTATTAAGGTATTAGTCCTATCTTACCCTATAATCACTATATATATAGTTAAGTATAAAGAGGATTTTTTAGTAATTACGCTAATACTTTTGCTTTGCCCTATTAAAGGCATAGTTTAGATTATTTATCTATATTTTATGCTTCTATAGGTTTATAGGGTATTAGAGGTTAGTGATATTCCTAACTTTAACCTCCTAGTAGCTATTACTAGAGGAGAAACTAGATCTTCGCTGCCTTTTTATCTTCTCTTTCCCTCTACCTAGCTATAGAAGATTAATAAGCTCTTGCTCTTATTTCTATAGTTCTTTAAGTTTCTTAAGCTAAGTAATTCGCTTATTTATTACTATAGTATTAGCCCTAATATTAGAGGGTCTAGGTTTAGTCCTGGTTCCTATAGAATATAGTGTGTCTTTAGCAGCAATGCTACCCTTATTTAATTAACTTTAGTTATTATCTGACATTACTTAGGTTAATTAGGTGGTTCTTAGCCCTATATTACTCTTAGGTAGCTAGTGGTAGAAGCTTTAGAATTATAAGGATAAAGGTAGCTAGGTAAAAGGATATAGGGTGCACTTATATATTAACTAAAGCTTGCTAGGTCTAAGTGTAATGTGTGTGCGAGTCGCTGGTTTATAGCTAGTGGCTTGCTAATATTACGTGGACCTAGCCCTTCCTTCTGGTGTCAGGCGCCGCGGTGCTCTGGCGCTGCGGTGCACGCATGCGCGTGGGTCATGTTGTGAGGGGCCTCACATCTACCTAGGGAGCTAGTTATACCTAGTAATATAAGTAATGCTTTTCCTCTAAATAATAGGACTTAATATCTAATATAATATTCCTAAACTAAGCTAATGCTATAGAGTAGTTAGCCTAGGGAATATTATATCCTACGCTATAGTCCCTTATCTACTTATTAAGGGCAGTATATAGCTTTAAAAGCTTTACCTTATCTACCTAACCTAGCCTACCTATAAGCGCGAGTTTCTATTTAAACCACACATAGAAGTTACTAAACCACTTATATTATTATTATTATAATTAGTTAAGCTTAGTAATAGCTAATTCCTATTAATAGGGGTTATTAAATATTTCCCCTAAGTAATTAAGGAAGCGCCTTATATTAAAGTTTACTAAGTTTCCCTTCTTAAAGTAGGGTATAACCTAGGCCTAAACCTTTACTAAAAGGTTCTAGTAAATAAAGTACTATTAGTCCTTAGTGCCCCTAATAAACCCCTAGTTTATAACTAGCTTATAGCCTATAAGACTCTTCTAGGCTATAAAGAGCGTCCTATTACTATTAAATAGTACCCCTATAGGTAATAGCTTTTACCTTACTTAGTATTAGTTCTTATAAAGCACTTAGATCTATACTAACTACTCCCTAATAAGTGCCTATAATATAGCTAGCTTACCTATTTCTATCCTACTTAATAAAGGTTATACTATTATTAAGATATAGCTAAAAGGGAAAGGATATAAAGAAAGTAAAGAATAGTAAATATTATAGACTAGCCTTAGGGTAACTATAAATAAGTATCTAAAGTATAATTACTATTCTTAAAGAGGAAAGAAAGAGCTAAGTAAGAGATTATATAGTGTGTAGCTATATATCCTCCTATATATAGTCTATGCGCGTGGCGCGTGTAGTAAGCCCTAAGTCTATATAACCTCCGCACACTACCTTATGCACTCTCCGCGCCCTTTCCGGAGCCCTCCCGGACCTAAGAAGGACCCGAGCCTCGAGCTCGAGTCCATTACAATGGCTTTAGAAGGTCTTGTGGATATTATCTGCATTATCTACCTTAATAACATCCTAATATATAGCAGCAACGTCTTAGAGCATAAGAATCATATTAAGTAGGTTCTTAAGAGGCTTTAAAGCGCTGATCTTTTTATTAACCTAGATAAGTGCTAATTCTCCATTAAGGAAGTTAAATTCCTTAGTTATATAATCTCCCTAGAAGGAATCTTAATAGACCCTAGCAGAGTTAAAGCGATTATAACATAGCTAATACCTATCTACGTGTTTAATATCTAATCTTTCCTAGGATTTACTAGCTTCTATAGGCACTTTATTAAGAATTATAGTAAAATTATTATCCTATTAACTAACTATCTATAAGGGAAATAACTAGTAAAGTTTAAGCTAGAGCCCTATAAGCTAGTAGCGTTTAGAGAACTATAAAAGCAATTCTAGGAGGCACTAATTTTAGTGTATTTTAATCTAGCACTACTATTATAAGTTAAGACCAACGCCTCTAGACATGTAATTAGAGCTATTCTTATAATATTAGTGCTAGGTTACTAGCACCCTATAGTGTTTATATTAAGGAAGTTAAAGGATACTAAATTACGCTATATAATACTAGATATAGAGTTACTAGCGATTTAGGAGGCCTTTTAAACTTAGAGGTATTACCTTACTTACTTAGCTTACCTAGTAAAAGTAATAATAGATTACTTAAACTATAAATACCTTATTTTAAAGCCTAAGCTAATAAGCTAGTAGGTTATTATATTAGATAAGCTATGCCTATTTAACTTTATTATTAAATACTAGGTAGGTAAGCTAAATCCTACTAATACTCTATTATAGAGATTAGATTATATTAGTAAGGAAAGGAAAGCTAAGGCGTTTATGTCTTAGTTACTAACCTTCCTTACTAAGTTCACTGCTATTAGGCTATAGGGGCGCTATAATAAGTATAGTACTACCACTAGTCTAGTAAAGCTATAGTATATTAGGTTTATAATTAATAAGTAGTATAAGAGTAGTAGTAACTCTATTAATACCCTATATCTAAGATTACCACTTATTAATAATATAGTAAGAAGTCTAATAGTAGGTAGGAGAACCTCTATAAAGTTAATCTTTACTAGGTTAATTAGATAGTTTATAGGCACTACTAAAGAGCTATAGGCTTATAGTAGTGTTATAGTAAGAATCTTAGTGGTTTAGAGAATCTCTATAATATTAAACTCTACTATTAGGAGTAAGGTATAGGAATTAGAAGCCCTAATTCTAGTTTTATTATTAGAAGTGTAATAAGGGGATGCCTTTATAGTATAGTAGAAGTTATTACTAATAAGTAGTAACTCTAGTGTGTTAGGACTATAGTTAATTAGTCCCTCTAAGCTAGAGGCTAAAGGGTTATAGATATAAACTAGGGTGCCCTCTAAGTTACTAATATATAATAATTAAGTTTTTATTCTATAAGGTATATAAAAAGAAGTCTTACTATTAACCCATAATAATCCCATAGTAGGTTATTAGGGGGTTAGCAGAACCCTCTATTAAATTATAGGCTAATATTACTAGCTATTAATAAAGAAGGATATTAAGTTACACGTATAGACTTATATTAATTATTAAGTTTTAAAGCTAAGGTTATATAAACCTTATAGTAAGTTAGCTACGCTACTAGTGCCTAATTGCCCTTTCTAAGAATTATTAATAGACTTTATCATAGGCTTACCACTAGTAAAGGATTAGAAGTATTAGATATATAATATAATACTAGTTATTATAGACTAATTTTTAAAGTATAGTATTTATATACTAGTGTCCACACGCCTATCTAGCAATAGGCTAGCTATAGTATTCCTAGAAAACATTTTTAAGGACTATAGTGCCCTAGAAGGTATTATTATAGACTAAGGGTTAATATTTACTAGTGGATTCTAGAGGATATTTTACTATCTAATTATAATAAAGTAGTAACTAAGTACTATATTCTACCCCTAAATAGATAGATAGATAGAGTAATTAAACTAGGTTCTTAAGCACTATCTAAGAGCCTATATATACACTAAATAGGATAACTAGGTAGAATATCTACTAATAGTATAGTTTACCTATAATATAAGTAAGTATAGTAATTATAGCCTAATACTAGTAGAGGCGCTATATAGGTATAACCTAAGGGGACTACACTAGGCTATCCTAATACCTAATTTAGTAAATAACTAGGTAGAAAATAAAGTCTTAGAACTAAGATAGAGATACTTAGAGATTAAGTAGCTACTAAGTAATATATAAGTATAGTAAAAGAAGTACTATAATTATAAGAGAATACTAATAGAGTTTAAGGTTAGAGATTATATATTACTATTAATAAAAAACATTAACCTAAGATACCTAAGCTAAAAGCTTACTATAAAGTACCTAGGGCCCTATAAGATTAAAAAGGTAGTTAGTAATTATAGCTTAGCCTATTAATTATAATTACTAGCTAGCTTAAGACTTTATAATATATTTAATATTATAAGCCTTAAACCCTTTAAAAGGGACCCTACTAGCTATATAGATATATCCTTACTATAAGATAATATTAAAGATAATAAAGAGGAGTTTAAAGTTAAGAGAATTATTTTATATTACTATAATAGAAAATAATATAAATACCTAGTAAAGTGGAAAGGCTATAATAGTTTAGAAAATTCATAGGTATTAAAAAGGGATTTTATTATAAAGGATATTATAAATAATTATAAGTAATAATTAAGTAGCTAGTTTATAGAGATATAATTACTTTAGTAATTTAGTATATAAATATCCTATAATATAAGTTATATTCTTCTTAAAGTAAAAAACTACCTTATAGCTATCTAGTATCTACTATTCTATTATTATATTAGCAGCTATATTTTTATCTATAGTAGCTATAGGAGCCTTATTATTAGAAAACTCCTCCTTATCCCTATAAATAAATATATAAAGCTCTTTAGAGAGCTTAGAGAGGCTAATATAGGTAGGGATATTAGAAGTAAACTTAGTAAACTAGTAATAAGTTAGTAAATTAAAAGCTATACCTAAAATAATAAGATATTACTATTAGAGTATACTAGGTAATAAAGCATAGGCTATTTGTAATATTAATCTATACCTTAAGGTTTATAGTATTAAATAGCTATAATATTATAGCGCGCTTATTAGCATTAGCCTTACGCGTAGCCTTAGCGGTTAATTAAGCCTAGTAAATATATCTATATTAATTAGCATTTTTTATAGCTAGGAGGGCATTATATAACTTATATTTAGCCTATATAAGACCCTAGTAATAAGTTAGCTATAACTAAGTTATTAGAGTTAATATTCTTACTAGATACTTATAATATTAAATACCTTCTAGGATATTTCTTATTATCTTAAATAACTTATAATATAATTTTATAATTTAGGTAGGATACTAGTAGTATATTAGCTATCTAGAAGTAGTATCTATTAGAAAGGTACTTATACTAATATATAATTTATTATTTTTTATATAGTAAGTATACTTAGAGGAATTTCCTAGCTAAAGTTAGTAATAAGAAAGTAGTAAGTAAGTAGCTTAGTTATACTAGGAGAATAATAATACTTATTAGGAATAGATTTCCTATTAATAATATATTATAGCTTACTACTATTATCTTTTAGCATAATCTACTAAATAGTAGCCTACTAACTATAGCGTAAATATAGGATCTTAATACTACTATTTAGTAAGTTAGCTACTATAATACTATAAGTAAGAGGTAAAACTTATATAGTAATCTTAGAAGCTTAGGATACCTATTTATAAGGAGATTTTTCTAGGGTAGGAGCTAAAGAACTAGGAGTTACTAGATAGATAGTAGATATAGTAAACTAGCTATAAGTTAGTAATAAGTAAGTAAGGAAGTAGGGTAGTAAGAGACTAATAATAAAGAAGCTTAGAAGTAAAAGCTAGGAATAATATAATCCTAGGTAAGGTTAGTAACTACTAAGTAATAGTAATAAGAGCGCTACTATAAGGCTAGTAGGGCTAACTTATAATTTATATAGATTAATTAAGAAAAATAAGGAAGAAAAGAAGAGATAAAGGGGGGGAAATCTAGGCTTTTTTATATTAACTATAGCCCCTTAAGTAATCTATATAGGTAGTAAAAGTAAGCTATAGGTTAAAGAGTTAGTATTATAGCTACTAATAGTAAAAATTATAGCTAGTTATATATATCTAGTGAGTTTATAGTAACTTTACTAGAACTTATAGTTAAACTTACTTAGATATATAGTGTTTAATACCCTATTTATTTAGCCTAATTAGAAAATTTAATATAGGGTATCCACTTCTATAGAAACCGCAGTAAAGATAATATAAGTATTTATAAAGTAACTCTATAGTTATAATTATATAGCGATTAAGAGCTTATAAGTAAGGTAGGGAATAATCTATAACCTATATTAATAAGGCTATTATATCTCCCTATATATTATATTATAATATAAAAAGTTATTTAGATTTATATAGAAAATTAAGATAGTAAGTTTATACTAACTAGGTAGCTAGTTATAATTAAGGGTAATTATAAAGAAGAGGGGGAACTATATTAGGGTTATAAAGGTAATAGAGTAATAAAGGCTATAAAGGCTATAGTATTATATATAGTAGGGCCTAGTTATAGCTTATAGCGCCCTAGCTATAAGGTTACTATAAGCTAGTTATATACATATAGAGGGGGTATTTAGGCAAAGGTTATATATATAGAATATAGGAGGCTAGAGATTAAAACCTTTAAGCATATATACCTACCTTCTAGTTATATAGCTGCTACCTTGATCATACCATCACCCTGTTCATCATATTCGGCCCAGAAGCCTTGACATGCACGACCAGGGATAGCGGGCTGATAAGTTACAACGGATCTTTCTTCGATCGTGGCTATTATAAGTGGAGTAAAAAGTACTTTACCCTACCTTGATTCACTACAAGGACTATATAGTACCTTTTACTAAGTGTGTAAACTCATCCCTACATACGGAGGAGTATAGTCCTGGTAAAATTGCACATACAAGGTACTTTTTACCCAATTCAGAGCCACACTAAGCCACGAAAAGATTTGTCATTGGCCTACTCGCTCCCCGCCCCACCTCACTGCCCCTAGTTCTGTACCTCATGTAAAAATAAATAGGGATTAGACTGTACGGAGTACATATGTGCTAGGGAACTACTTTAGCTCCAGCTGAGCATTGCAATTAATTCATTGCGGGAGCTGCGTGAATTGGTGGTGCAAACTGAATCTTGACCATGTACATTGTGGTTTCCAAGAACAACATAGACAAGCGAATAACTGATCGTATATGTCCATCTCTACTCGCGCACCCTCGCGCCCTCTTGTTCCAAAAAAAAAAAAAAAACCAAATCGACTCTTTGCCGATCGTCTATAATGAATGTATGCACTTGCACTCCAGCTGTCTTCAATGCCCACGTGCTGTCTGCATCCTTGCCTCCCCAAATACATATGCTAATACCAAACGCCACATGATGAATGCTAGTGTACTCTGTATATACAAAATTACAAAATGCAAGGACAGAATTTTTTTTGATCTTGTTTACGCGCACATTGTATCATCACCTCTCCAACTCGTAGAAGAGAAGATAGACTTCCCTTTGCATGCTGAGGACCTCACTAGTCTTGGCCTCGCGCACCTTTTCATCACTCACGCGCCACCACTTATCGGCAGCGGGCTTGCGACGCTTGGCCTTCTTGGACAGACCGTTGGAAGGCATCTTGATGAGGTCCTGTCCCGCTTTGGACGACGCTAGCTTCGATAAGGCGGATTTGGTAGATGCCGCTACGGATCGAAGACTGCTTGTTTCAGCATCCTTTTCCTTCCCGTTTGACTGGGAACTCGAGTCCGAGTTGACTTCGGTGGGCACGCTGCGAGGCGGGGCTGCCATGGAAACGAGCGATGGCGTGGACGAATTCGTCGCGGGGGAGGGTGACAGCAAGTCTGGCGTGGAAATGGCCGGGCTATGGGTTGGACGGGCTGCTATTTCTGGCGTGGAGATTGGAGTCGGCGTCTTGCTGTACACATGGGATTGCTGGAAAGTATTGGAGTTGTGGTAAGGTGATGGTTGGTTCTGCCGCCTGAAGGCCTCGTAGTGACCGCTGTTGTGACCGCCGCGGTGTGTGACCGTTCCGAGAAGTTTGTATTTGTGCTGGTTCATGAGACCGCCGAGGGGCAACTCTTCGGGAAAAGCCACCTTGGCCGAGTTCTTCTGTGTCATCTGGCCAATGCCGTAGATGGACCGAGACAAGTGAAGGGCCAGGATTTTGGGGAAGATGGAGATGCGCGTCGTCTTGGAAATCTTTCGCTTCGGTGCGTATCGAATATCGCCTAGGTCCACACCCTCGGGAGGTTGTTCGGGATCCGTGTCAATAGCCATTTGGAGCTTATCGATGCTGTCCTTGGCCTGCGCTATGAAGTTTTCCGAGTTGGACCGCGCCATCTCATGTTCCAGATTGGACTTGACGAACAGCAACCGGCACATTTCACACTTGAAGTCATCGATGAACTCCGTCTTGAAAACTCCATCGAAACAGGAGTTGAGAGACGTAGAAGACACCTGCGGCACCGCCAGCGTCAGGGTGCAAAAAGTTTCCTCCCTAGGTTTCGTCCTGTATTTGCATGTTTGACACTCGAGATGCGACTCGTACTTGCCCTCCATGGGGAATCCTTCCTCCAGCTCGAGCGGTACCTGATGAGCGAGAGTGTCGGAGTTCAAGCCATTTTGCGAATCTAGTGGAGACGTGCCAGACTCGACGTCCTTTTCGTGGATGCTGTTCGTCTCCCCATTGCTGATGCTCTTTTCGTCATGGACGATCTCTGCATGACCACGACCATTATTGTTACCCTCGTCGTCGCCGCCGCCGCCGCCGTCGTCGTCGCCAGCATCATGACCCTGGCCATCGCCATTGAACGAGAGCTTGGTGCCGTTGCTTGACGCACGGAGGAGACCATTCTTTCGTGCGTGAAATCGCGCGCGCTGCCCAGCGTGGTACTCGTCCTTGAGACGCTCAGCAACAATCTGCAAGAATTCTTGGGCATCCTGCTGTTGCCGACTGATGTGCTGCTTGAAGGCAACTTCCAACACTCGAACAAAGGGGAACGGAGAGACGGACTTTTTGTAAATGGGCCGTTCGTTGAGTGCATCCAGCATCTCCTTGAGGCCCTGTGTCACCAGACCGTCCTGCAAGCCCTGCAGCTTCCATTGCTCAAGCTTGGCCGTGCCGAGAGGTTGTACAAGGTTTGCATAGACGGCCGGATCTTCGATGCGCCGCCGGTGCGTTTCGCGGATCAGGTATATGCGGAGATCGCCAAGACCTGCAAGGACCTGGAGCACAGAGTTGATGAAGCAATCATTGGCCTGGTTGCGCAGACCGACCACCGTTTTCTTCTTGGAGTTACCGCTGGTGTCATGGTCGATGGCAAAGGTCGGGCCAAACACATAGATCAAGGCAACGGCGGCGAGGGAAGCTCCGGCAGCATACGATACGACCGACAATGACTTGTCGGGCATGATACGCGAGCAAGCGGCGATATGCCGAGTCGATCGACGGTTACCAGGCTATTTGAAGATCTCGCGCGGTTTTTTTTTTTTCTTTCCTTTTTCCTTTTTTTCGGGCTCGAGGGAGGAGGCGAAAGGTGCCAGCCTCGGGTGGCTCGCTCGGTCAGACGATGTTCCTCGTCAAGTGAGAGAAAACAGCCCCCCCAGAAATAAAAGAGCAAGATGCGCTTTCTGTGCTGAGAAAGTGAAGGAGCAGAATAGTATTAGGTCGACGAGGTGATGATGGTCGCTGTTGGTGACGCATGCATGGTGCGGCGCAGACCGAAGGATTTGCCTTGGGTTGGGTTGGAAGTTGGAATCGAGCAAAGCGCGCATGGAAGTGAAAGTGAATTTAGGTCGTGATGCACCCACCCCCTCTACCCTCCCTCGCCATACCTGACGACAAATCCTCGGGCCTGCCCGCCACATCCTGCCATCCTGCCACATCCATCCCCCGCCGCCCCGATGCATGCATGTCAGGTCCGCAGAAAGGGAACGGAAATTTCGCATGTGCCATCCATGTTGCTGGCATATAGTCGCATATAGTCGCATATAGTCGCATATAGTCGTACCTGGTATTATGGGAGACATCGAATGCAAATGCTTGTGATCTCGACTGATTGGCCCGTCTTCATCGCACCACCCCACGAACAAGCACATGTCCCACCAGTACCACCACGATTTACTCCAAGATACATCGATTCTTGTGCGTATGTGGTGTCACGACTTCTATCTAATCACTCCCTCCGAGCCCGCCCATATAATGAAACAAGCTTCAACTTGAATTAACGTGTGTCCGTTTCCAATCCGCTCTTCGAGCAAAGACTCGAAACGCTCGAAAGCTATACAATCGCTGAGATACACCAACGCCGTACATGGTATATGAAGAAAAGAAGAAAAGAAAAAAACCCGATGCAAAGAAACCGGAAGCGATTGACCAATAAACGCCATTCCAATACGTTTCGTATGTGTGTAGGGGATGCATGTTCCTGTGCCACAGCGCCAGATGAAGCAATGAAGAAGAAGAAGAAGAAAATGGAGAATGGAGAAAGCAAAAGATGATGAAAAAGAGGACATTCGATCGTCCATAGGCCGCAACACCTTCACTCTTAACAATATACCAGACATGCTTCCCCATTGCTTTACTTGGACGGGTTCTCATACATATAGTCTACGCTCCACAGCGAGTCCCATAACACGGACTTCTTGGACGGACTTTCTGCTGGTTCCTCTCTTCGCATTGGACTTCGGGCCTGAGCATAAGTGCGATCAGCAAAGATTCAAGGACCGAGCAGAGAGTCAACGTTTTGTACCTCGGAAGACTTGCCAGTGGGCTCCCGAGCTGATGTCTCCCCAGCGTGTGCGCCCGACGTGTCGTTGCTTAGTACTGCTTTCTGTGGTCCCTTGTTGGCGACAGCCACTTCGGATGAAGCCATTTGAAGCTGGCCGCTTGCCAACGGGCTTGTCTGCGCTGGGCTGGTCCCCGCTGGGGAATCTGGTGCTGCCGCCCGCAGGGAATTTGTCTCGCTGGCCAAGGCGCTGCTCTTCAGCAGTGCTGTGCCACCAGCTGTCGGGAACGGCAACGCTTTCTTTGACCCTGAACTACTTCGTCTGCTTTCTAGACCCTTCGAAAGCGTCTTGTTGATGCCTTCGATGCTGGTGATGCTGTCTCGGTTTTTGCCCTTGCCCTTGATCGCGAGCGACTGGATATTAGCCGTTGCCGCAACAGTATTGGCAGCAACGGTTGACTTGCCCATTCCTGGCGTGGACGGGGCGCCAGGTTTGTCTTCCTGCGCGTCAATAAGATACCATCGCAGGCCGTCGGACAACTGGAAGGGATTGTCGTTCTCGTCGTCGTTTAGCGACTCGGAATCATTTGCGGGCTGGAGACTTTTGGATAGGTCGACAACTCGTTCCTGAATCCGCGATATTCTGGCGACAAGCCATTCACGTTGGCGCAAACGATGACCGTCTTGCTCACGGAGGAAGTAATGAGGAAACCCGACATTGAAAGCTGCCCATGCCCCTGCCTGCTGGTTACGTGTGGGTAGGAACAAGGCAAGATCGCCCTCCTTGAAGTTCTTGAAGGCAATCTTTTCGTGGGCATCCTTCTGCTGAGAATGTGACCGGTCCCGGTACGCCCGAGCCTCCCTCTGCCATTTCCGAGCTTTATGTTCCGCTTCCTTGATTCTCATGTGTATCGTATCGGAAAAGACATCCATGTCGAATGATCCTAAACTCTTGACAAACGCAGAGTACTTGTCTGCCTCGCTCGCTGCATCGCTGGTGTTCATCCAGTATAGTAACTCCAAGTCAGCGCTGTCAGCCAGGGACTTGCCTAAACTGACAGACCGACGAACAGAGTTACCGGGATCCGAAGAGTCATTGGGATTCGGCGTGGCTCGTTCTGCGCGCGGAACCTTGTTGATACTCATTTCCCCATTGGCTCTTGCAACTGCATATCCACAGCGCTCGAGAAGACGAGTCAATCGATCACTTTGCGCATAAAGCCTTTGTGTGAGATCCATGGTTCGCGCATCGCGAGCATCGTATTGCCTGGCTAGCGCAGACGACATTGTTTGCAAATTCTCCGCTTTCTGCCTGACCAAGCGTAATTCTTCCTCGAGGCTGCCGACTTGAGATCGGCGGGACGCTGCTTCTTCCGACAATCGAATTACTTTCTTCTCCTCAAGCTCCAGCTTCTTCTGCAGGGTTTCTGAGCCGGTCTCCCCAGCCGAGAGTTGCGCTCGCAGCTGGCTTATATCATGTCTACTGCTGGCAAGCTCCCCTTCAAGGGCAGCAGCTCTTGCCTTCTCTTCTGATGCGTTTTCACGAAGCTGGACCACATTGTCCTCCCCTTCAGCCAGCTTTGCTTGCGTTTCCATGACTTCCCGTTTGAGCTCGTTCACGGAGATCACTGCATGCTTCAAATCTGATTTGACCACAGCGGCATCGCTTTCCATGTTCTTCAATTTGGTGAGGAGGTGGACAATTTGTGACACGCAAGAGTCCGTAAGGTCTGACAGCTCGTGAGGACCAGATTGACCAGGCAAGAGCTCCGCGAAAATTTTGTGCAATGAGTCCAGCTGACTCTCGGCGAGCTTTTCGGCGGCCTGCAATCTTTGTGACAAGAGTTGCTTCTCGTTCTGGGCTCCTCGGGACTGTCGTTCGAGCGTTTCCAGCTCAACGCGCTGCATTTGCGCTTCTTTTCGTAAGAAGTCAACTTGTCCTTGCACTTTGAGGGCTTCATCAGCCCTCTCCTTTGTCAACTTCAGGACTTGTGTCTCTAGCTCCCGAATTCTTCCGTCAGAAGATGCCTTCTCCTTCTCCCTAGATTCGTCAAAGTGTTCCATCTCATCTTCGGTATCTTCAAGTCGAGCCTTCAGTGTTTTGATCTCCTGTTCTAGGGATTTTCGTTCCTCAACGAACTCTCGCTTCAAGGCTTCCATGTTTTCGAGTAGATCCTTCTTGGTCGAGTTTGCCTCCTGAATCTGGTTCTTTGCATCATCGTGTTCTGTGTTTCGCGTGCTGAGATCTTTCTGAATACGGGCAGATCGTTGTTTCTCTTCTCGCAGCTCATTCTCCAGTTGCGCAATTCTTCGCAGAAGAGGGTCAGCGCCATCAGAAGAGCGCCGACGGTCTTCGACACGAATAGACCTGACTGAGGAGCTCGAGCCGCGTCGCTCGTGTGGCTGGTAGTTCTGCGGCTGGAACAGGTTTCCAGGTCGTGATGCTTGGCTTTGCCTGTGAAGCAAATCTTCCAGGCGCCTCACCCTACTCTCTGCTGTTTTCAATTTGCTTTCAATCTTGGACTTGTCATCCCGCAATGAGCGGAGCAAATCGTCATCCCCTCGTATCATGAGTCCACTTCTGCCGAGAGCTGCTTCGTGAACGCTACCATTCTTGAACGCTTTCAGCCTTTTGGACTGTTGCTTTGTGGGGTTTAGTAGTTCCTGAACGAGCTTTTCAATATCATCGAGAACAGTCTGATCTGTCTCCTGCTCCTGCAAAGACTGGATGAAGGTGTCCAAGTCATCTTTGGTGATAGAAGGCCACGGTAAGTCCTCCCCGAGGAGGTTCACTTCCAACCCCATCACATTGGTGTCCAGAGTTGGTCCGTACATGCTCCCGACCGTCTTGTGCCACTTCCTTCGTCTCTTCGACTCCTCATCTTGGAATAAGGCCATTTCGTTGGCCAGTGTAGAAGAGTCCGTCTTGACCTTGTCAGCCCATTCGCGTCGACGGATAGCTTCGACTACAAACGACGCATACATGTACGGGAGCTGGTGAATAAGCCGCAAGTAGTCGAATGTAGTCATGTCGTCCTCGGATTGATTCAGCACGTTTATTTGGCCTCGAACGTTGCTATGTAAGGAGGTGACATCGGTAATGGTTTGCATGCATCTCACAGACTCCGATGCAACCGAGTTTCGAGCCTGAGTGGCATACTGGACAAGCTCATGCATCTCCTGAACGCGCTTCTTGAGAGATGGAACTAACCTCTCTGTGTGGTTCGACGCTATCTGGGATGCTTGCGCCAGATCTCGCTTGGAACCCTTGTATCCCAGAGCCGTGCGATAATCGGAGTCGATTTGGTTGACGATAACCTCGATATCCTCCAGAAGCTGAACCGAGTCGCCACTATGCCCCAGGGCCGAACAGTTCATCAACTTGTCGAAATCGGCGACGAGCCTCTCCCAACCCTTGTACATTTGCGAGGCAAGCTGGTCCAAGTTGGCGGCTTTGTCACCGAATCGTCGCCGGGCTGTCGGTGCAAGTTTACCAGCCTTCCTCGCCGTATCCAACTCGATCAGATCCTCCAAGGTGACATGCTCTTTTGTAACCTCTTCTCTTGTCATGAACTTCACCATAGCTGGAGAAACAGGGGTATTTCGAGCGAGCTTGACGTGCTGTTCCCACATGGTAGCCAAGTTTTCGTGCTCTGATAGGGCAGGTTCTACCCATTTCTTCAGCTCGTGATACTTGGGCTCAATCTGTTTTACACTCATCTCGAGATTTGCAACAGCCGCGTCCAAGCATTTGATGATGACGTCGATTTCATCGTATCGAGCTGCAGCCTCCGAGTTGAGGCGAGCACACTCCTCAGACAACTTGATTGCCCAGGAACGCCGCTCCTGATACAAGTTTTGCCATGAAGAGATTGCTTGTACATCATCAATCAAGTTCGGCGCATTAGGTATCGACAATCTCGGTGGAGACGGTGTGTCGGAGACCAGCGATGGAGAGCTCGGGGAGGAAGAAGTCTGTGTCACTCGGATATCGTAAACAAGGAACTCTTTCTGTATTGTATTTCCACAAAAATCAGCAACACTCTCATCGACTGGCTTTATGTTGTTCGATATGTGACGTCTGATGGCAGCACCGACCTCGGCATGTAGACTAGTGGACTTGACGCTGCGACCTTGTGGAGTCAGAGCAACCATATGCTGAAGCGGCACAGAGCTGTGCTTTGAGACCCATGTTTTCAGATCGTCGATGCTGGAAATAGAAGTATTGTTAGAGTGAGACGCAGCGCGGCAGGGATTGGCGTTGGAGTGAGCAGACATACGTCGAAAACTGCGAAGTATCAACCTCGAGGCGCTGGCCCGTATGGGCAATCAACACCTGCGTAGCCATTCCCGAGACATTCTCCCGTCGCAGGCGAATCGGCCGAGGTTGGGAAATGCGAAGCAGGCAGCCGGCGAAGCGTGTTGTGAATCTGTAAAAATGCTGTGTGAGGAAAGCCACAGAATGGGAGTTCGTGGTTCGTGATGGATGACAGCAGACGCGGTGATGCCTGATGCACAGAGGCGGCGGCTCCGGATGATTAGCTCAAACACCCACGGTCCATTGTGCTCGCTACCAGGCAGTGGATGTGACGCCTGAGCCGGGGGCAATGGTGCGAGCTCATAGGTTGCAGCCGAACCCAGCCAGGCACGAGGCCGGCCTTATGTTACCGCCTATGCCCAGTTTGGTCAGTGGCTGAGCTGAACGTGGATCAATCTGACTTGTTGTTGGATAATAAACTACCACAAACGATCTATTGTCATCGCCACTGCTCGAAGTGCCGAAGAAGGGCGTCTGGAGCTGAAGATCCCTTTCCATCCATTCCTCGACAAGAACCGGTTCCTGCAGCGTGACCAGCTAGCTGAGCTTCATGGGGACCCATTCCGACCCAATCTGGTCAAGTTGAACCAGCTGCCCACCAAAGATCACCCCTCGTGACACGCACCACCTGCTTGTTGTCGCGCGTCGCATCGCTCGATGTTGCTGTCAACGACAAACACCACTCTGGATCTCACATAAAAAGAAGAAAATGGACCAACCACAGGACGTGTCCATGGTGGATGAGGATGATGGGCAGCGCGTCGAAGTGGATTCGCAGTTGCCGCTTTCCGAAGATGAGCAACGGGTGTTGGAATTATATGACCAGTTGCAACAGTTGAGGCTAGAGATTGCGATTATCAACGCGCACTCCGTGTACCGTCCTGGTATGCATACCCACCTTCTTCGTTCCCCTCTATATAATCTCTAGAATCTTTTTCACTCCACAAACAAGATGAAGAACGAAGGCAGACTCATGTAGATGTCATAGTGATAACCGCCGATGCCAACAAAGTCTCCAAGCAGACACAAGAAGACCTTCTTGATGCAAGAGCAAACTTCCGACTTCGAAACGATGTCATCGAGTCTGTCATGACGGCAAATTCCATCCTCAAGGCTGTCCACAACGGTACAAACGCATCGCCTGCTGAGCGGTAAGAGCTCCACACATTCGCCCAGATCGCCCAGACTCAATTAGATTGGAATGCCCCCCCTGAAAGAATATGGAGCGGTATGAAAGAAAAAAGAAAGGACCAGACTAACACGGTGTGAAAACGTTCGTGCTCACAGGGACCTACTACCTTACATAGAACGGCGGGACCAATCCGCCATATCTGTGGCCAAGCAGGCCACCGATATAGGCTTCATTCGTAACGACCTTACCGAAGTCCAGAGCGACACTGCGCGTGTGATTCGGAAAAATGTTGATCTGACGTCGACCTTGTTCGAACTGGCTGAAGAGGTCAAGCAGAGGCAAGCCACGCGCCTGGACGATGAAGAGACGCAGAGCGAGATTAGGAAGCTGGACGCGGCTATGAAAGCAAGCCGTCAGAGATGGAGGGTGATGAAGGGCCTTGCAAGCGGTATAGTGGCTGGGAGTGGTGTAGATTGGGCCCGGGATGCCAAGTTGAGAGATGTTGTGTTGGATCTAGATGGAGATGATTAGGCTGAAAATAAAAAGGCTATATTGATCCTTTATGTTGGCCGACGAGACAAGAGGATGTTTGTCCAACAAGGCCGTGTAGGCTGTCGCCATTTGGCCACGGAGTCGAAGCAGCCTTGTTGGCACTGATATCCTTTGAGCATTACTAGGAGATCCTACTCCAGGTGGACAGATGCTATATACGCTCTACAACGCCATCAACGCAAGTGATTCGTCTTCAGGTGTTAGACATCACCCTTTCCGTTCTTAGTTCGAATTACGACGCCGTAACATTTGAGTACGAGTCTGATTTCGATACGTGTCATGTCGATTCGCCTTGACAGTCAGTCGTTCGAAATCTATCGTCTGGTGGCCGATGCAGAACCTCAACATTCGAGCTTTTGGCGTTTTGGGCCAACGTGAAATCCGTACGGAGGAGCAACATTGCTGAATTCGCACCACGGGTGGCGAAGAGGTGGCTCGGAGTTTGATTTAATCAGATGCCGAGTTTCGCAACAGCTTCTCTGTCTGCACATGCGCGACTGCGTGGGACAACGCGCAGAGTGCAGAGTCATCCGTGACTCACTTGCATCATTTGTCGTTCGTCACCTCGATTAATCAACGAGTGGTCAAACAGAATAATCACCAGCCATAAGAGCACCGCATCTCGAGTCGGTTTTCACACAAAGATCGTGGATGAGCTGTGCTTGTTGACCGGCTGTCGCAGCCATGTACGGGACGCATACTGAGAGACTTACGACTGGCTTGGATGGAGCAGGAAAAGAACCCCGAAATAGAAATTTACCATCGACATGATAGGTCGATGCGGCACATGGATCATCTACTCCTCGAGCCGATGAGATCTGTATGTAGATCCCAGAGGGACCCCTTACGCAGATGCACGTGATGTTGCTTGCCGTAGATTAGCAGTTCCAGGGGTGAGTGAAGTGACGTTCGCTAAAAAGCTTGTAAGAAAATTCATAAGTGCCACCTCAATATGATGATTTGAATTATTGTGTGCACTTCTGAAAAAGAACTAAAGAAAAGCCCGATTTTTCTTTTTCATTAATATGTACGGAGTACTCCGTAAGGAATCGAGCTATCGTGAGCTGCGATACGTACAGTACGGAGCAATATTATGTAATGTGCGTGTGGAGGGGGACGAAGAAGAGTGAGTGGACGTGGAATTGGGAGAGAGTCGCTGGGTTGGGGGGCAGCAAGGTGTCGGAAACGCGAGAGCCAGGCGGAGCCCCTTTGGCCGGACGGCCAGGTACAGCACAGTATCAGAAAGACGGGGCGCTACCTCAGCACAGAGAAATTGGTGTGTCGCGTACCCGCCCCAAGTCCCTACGTGTACCTCGGGCTATTGTCGTCTTGCCCTACTAGTCGCTTGCACGTTTCCCAAACTTATACTAAAATGGGCGGCGGCATGCTTGCTTGCTTGTTGCAGTTGGGACCTCTTGCCACAACTGTTTGAGAGCTCCAAAGTTGTGATGGTTGCGTGCCCAGACCAGTCTCTGTAGCCATCCCTCGGGGGATCGGCCCTCTACAGCTCAAGTTCTGGTCGCGTATGTTCCACAATCTCGCCATCACCATGATACGACACCCTCATTTGTTCGTCCAGCGGCGACGCGCCTCGCTGGCATAAAGCACCTTGGTAGGTCATCCGTAGGCAGGTAGGTATTGAGAAGATGTGGGCTTATTACACAGATTGTGAACTCGTCCTCTTTTCTCTGTGGTCATGGTCAAGTGCAGTTCAGCGTGATATTCAAGCCAAGGGACCACAGGAGGTGATCAGGATTACATACGTCCACGATGCACACAACATTTGGGGGGTTCATATTATGATAGGAGCTGAACTTGCTCATTCGCTTTTCGGCAGCAAGCGTAATAGCACTGTACTCACAGTCAGTTGCGCCAAATCTCAAACTGCCACATTCATTCGATTGTACAACAGATCAGTTGCCAAGGGCTCGCGCTCTCATTGAGCCCCGTCGAAGCTCTCTATCTTGTGTCGCAAAGCTTCAGGTTTTGAGTCGACCAGATCCAGCACGAAGAGTCTCGTTTGTCCACTTTGAAACACCTGCGAGTGAATGTTGCTGGTATCTAGAAGCATGTTGCTTGCAATGGCAGGCGAGAGCAACGAAGGCCGTAATCCGTATGTGATAGTCAGTAGTCCATGTCATGACGAACCGGCCACAGAATCGGCACCATATCAACAATCCGTAGCATCAGCCATTCACGCGACGTTACATAGTACAGAGTACTCCGTACGGAGTAGACATCTGTTGAAACGAGTTCGGGAGTCTGGTTCATGCACCGGGGAATCAAGCAGGGATGATACTACTTAGGTACACGGGCACTTTGTGCGTACATGATAACTCCCGGCAAGTCAGGAGGCGAGTGAACTGAGCGAAGACTGATGGGCTTATCTTTGTCAGGGTGAAGAATGGAACCGGGACGGGCGAAATAATATTGCTTGAACGTGTACTAAACATCAGTGAATGGGACGATTCCACCCCTTTCTTTTTTTGCCGCGTTTGTTACGAAAGAAGACACCAGCGGCTGTCTCGTCGAAACGGCATGTTGGGCAAGTTGCTACCTACCTGCACTTAAAACCAAAATGTGGCGTTGTGCGAAATGACTGGAGGGGGGACATTGATGACGCGAACTGCCGAATCAAGTATCAGGTGGAGAGCGCAGGTATAATACAGGTTAAAGACAAAAAAAAAAGAAACCAACCAATGATTTGCCAAAGCTCGGGACCTGGATCCCTTTGATTAATCAGACATTGGCTGGGCTGACTGACAGGAAGAGGCAAGCATTCAGGGCAGCTCTTCTGTCTTGCGCTTGCGTCCAGGATCAGCATTGTATACCGTGCGGATACAGCAAGATGGAACGCGGTACTGCGCTATTGTACCCTGCCTCGGCGCAACCATCAGCTCGACGCATGTATCACTACAACACCAACGCAGTCATAGCCTCAGGCCCCTCTTCTTTGGCTGACAACCAGATAATGCTGGGCTGGGAGGGAGTGCGAAGATGAGAATGCTCTCCCACACATGTTGAGCGCGGTCAAAGGGGGCACTGGCATGTACAGTTGCGCCACGGACTGTTGTACACTGTACTCACAGCGCAGGTACGAGAAGCAGTGGAGACTGGAGACTGGAGCTCTGGCACTTTCCTCGGTGTTCGATGCTGAAGTGCAGTCTTGCTTGCTCCTGCTCTCTTGACGTGAGCCCCCTCTTTCCACAAAAATAGGTAGCGCATCAGCAGAATGAAGCATAGCAAGTGCCGCCCATGATAGTCCCTAGTTGCCTGGTACCACGCAGCCCGTTACATAGCAGCCCCCCAGGTTTGCAAGTCGGATTTCCCAGCCGACGGAGATGCATGTCAATCAACTGGCCGCAACGCACCAGACTTTGCCCAATTGATGCCACGCCCACTCGCTCCTCCCTTCTCAGTTACACTCCCCCTAATCCATGTTGTTGGTGTGTGAGTACTCCGTATGTGTGCTCGGTAATAAGTTGTGTACTCAGATGCTGAGGTACTCGGGCACCCCGTACTCCCTGGCAGACGAGCTACCCATGAAATTTAATTTAGAGAAGAAACTTAACAACGATCAGAGCGCGTCCAAAGAGAAGGGAGCATGGAACTCGCGAAAATAGTATGTTAGGCAGGCGCAAGTGGTACTCTTACTAACTTATAGTAACAAGTGCAGACAGAACATGCCGCCCGCTGCTGTGGGTCCTCCGTAGGTGTCGACCGATCTTGTTGGAAGGCACGACTGGCAGGGCTCTCTGCCTGGTAGTTCTGTACACCCGCAATGTCTGGTGTTGTGTGTGTGTGTGTGTGTGTGTGTGTGTGTGTGTGTGTGTGTGTGTGGGCGGGCGGTAGCTGTGACCTGTCCGGACCAGGCTTTGCTGAGCAAGGACTGCGCTGGGTGACTGGGTTGACTGGGGACCTGCGACTTGGGGGGAACTTGGAGGGACTGGACTTGTGTCGGCCGCGTTCCTCCACTTTGGCACGCACGGTCTGGTCGCGCGCACTCACAATCACTCGCCCGCCCTGCGCCCATAGTAAAAAGGCCCTCTCTCCCTCCTCTTCTCACATACAAAATTTCCCACCCAAATTCTCCCATACAAACTGCCTCCCGCGTTCACCTCACAACACACGTCGCGACCTTTGGTGAGTACCTTGCCCATGCCCTGCATCGCCGCCAATACCAGGTCACTTGCATTGCGAGCATTGTTCGCATCGTTCTATCGCCGCGTCTTTGGAGAGTTCTTTTCTGCGCTCTTGCTTGAATTTTTGCACCTGCAACGGTTCAAATTTCGCATCCAGAGCGCTGTGCATCGTGCATCGTGCTCGACCCGAGTCCTTTGCTTTTCATCTCTCTCTTCTTCTTTCGATACGCGCTGTCCTTGGGATCCAGCAATTAAACTAACGAGGATATTTCAGCAACAGACGTCACAGTCACCATCATCTCTTCAATTTTCACAAGACTTCAGCCAGGTAGGTGAACTCTTATCATTGTCATTATTTTCCCTCAGAACAGAACAGAGAAAGACTCCTTGGAGTGCGCGTGTCGTCGCGTTTATCTTTGCGCCTCACTTGGCTCACTCTAATCCTCTCATCACTTACACCCGGCCTGGCTCCATACAATCAGCCATGTCACTTTGACGATTTTCGTCCACCCTTGATCGTGCTCTCAATTCACCAAGTCATTTTACACACTAACAGCCATACCAGTCAACCACATTCAAAATGCCTAAGGCAGCTAAGCGCGGCTCTAAGAAGGACACCAAGGACAAGAGTGAGTTTTACTGCCTTATCCCAATCGTTCATGCGTGAATGAGCATTCAACTGACATACCAATAGAGCGTGGCCCCAAGCGTGGTCTCTCTGCCTACATGTTCTTCGCCAATGAGCAGCGCGAGAATGTCCGCGCTGAAAACCCCAACATTACCTTCGGGCAGGTTGGCAAGTGTTTGGGCGAGCGCTGGAAGGCTCTGAATGACAAGCAGCGTGTCCCTTACGAGGCCAAGGCTGCTGCCGATAAGAAGCGATATGAGGATGAGAAGGCCGCTTTCCAGGTGAGATGAGCTTGCTGTTCATTTTTGACGACGTTGGTGATGACTAACATTCGACCAGGCTGAGGGTGACTCGGACTAAATGATTAATGGATAGCCGGGGGTTGAGTCGTAAATATCTACTGTACTTTAGTCCCGCGCTTTGGCAGACATTTTCCTTTTGTATTTTGGGCAGGGCGGTGTTGTATGAATGCGCTGGGTGGCACACGCGCAGTTTTGCTTTTTAGGTGCGGGAATCAAATGGAATTGGGTCTCACTGAAGTGCTCATGACGGGCGGCTGGTTCACGGCATAGATTACCATATGTTTTGCCGTGAGCTCTTGATCATGACCGCGCATACTGACTACGAGGCAGCACAAGAATAGGTCTTGTATGAGTACACAATATGTTCAAACTATCAACGCTCTCGTGAATTCCTGTAACAACAACAACCCCCCTTCTTCCTTTTTTTTTTTTTGGCGCGGTGGGGGGGGGGTCATGATTGGAAAGGCCATGACTGGAATGCCTTGGACAGACGGCCCAAAATCTCCCCAGTCTGGCAAGCAAAAAAATCACCAGCAGCAGCCCGCCACTAATGGAGGATAATGATGTCCACCAACCCGTCCAATCAACTAGACTGCGGCATCAACAAACATCAAACATGCATCCTGCAAGTGCCAACCCCCTTGCTAGCCCGTGGGTCCAACTGGCGTGCATCCCTGGCCTTGTTCCAGCCGACCGTCGTGGCATTCATTGGACTGCGTCTGCAGCGAGCAGAACCGGTGTGAAGCAGACTGCGTACACCGCCGAAATCGCCAGCCAGTCTCACGATGGTGGTTTCGATGCACAGGAGTGCGGACATTGATAGGGAGAAGCAATTTGTCCAAAAGATTCTCGCGTGTCGAGCATAATCACGGCAGCACGGCAGATGATGATTGCGGCAAACATGAGGCGGGGTCTCGATCAAGATTGAGGCAATCGACAGACTGACGCGACCGAGAGTCACCACCACCGGGTTCTGAGCTGGCACCTGGCACCCGGCACCATGCGGCAAGTTTCCGCTGCGGATGCGCTCAAGCCCAGATCCACTCCAATTGACTGCTGCCAGCACCGAATTGTGGTGCGTCTGCGGTGCGTCTGCGGTGCGCTTGCAGTGCGTCTTGTGTTTCCGGTCGAGATATCCAATCGAGTCCCCTCGAGTCCCCTCGAGTCCCCGCGCCATCAAGGCCATCAAGGCAACAGAGAGACAAGGCAGGTGCAAGCCAGGTGCAAGCCAGGTGCAGTGCAGCGCAGTGCAAGTTGGTCCATCCATCCCCGTGGGCCACGCGGCTCTTTCCCCTCGGCCCCAAGATTTTGTGAGATTTTGTGAGATTTTGTGCGGTGGATTGATATGGGTGCGTTTGTGTGTCCCAATTTCTCGTCCCGTTGGATATCCGAATCCAAGCCCCTCATCGAGTCGTCCAATTCCCATTGACCCCGATTCTTCTGCATAATTGGCCCGACCTAGGTTTTCGGTTTATCGATTCAAGAGCATCCTCAGAACCTCCGTGGGCTGCTCGCTCGCCCTTTTGCCCCCAATCCGGCATCACCCCCACCAAATGCTTCATCTGTGATTGTGGACAATGGCCATGTGGGCAAGACTAAACGCCTCCAACTTGATCACGCACTCCTAATCGGAATCCCCAATCTCTTCGATGATGGCTCACTAGATTCGATAGCTCAATTTGACCTCCCTCTCGAAGGCGAGTTGTCGTGGACGAGGAGGAAGGAGGCCATCGGGTTTTCTCTTATAGACATATACGCCATACCCCTTCGAATATCGCACGTTCAAAAATGAATCCAGTCGGGGCACCAGACGACGTTTCTTTACTCCAGGGCTGTTATCTGGAAGCTCAGCGTTCCGACGACATTTGGCTCAAGCTCGAAGGTCTTCGCATCGCAATCAATGAGCCTAGCAGTTCTCATTTGGCAGTGACTATAACGGGTATTCGAACCGGTGCTCGTCGTCTGAGACACCTCGCTGATGTTGCTCAAGTCCATCGCGATCGTGTTCAGTTTGTGTTAAACCCATTGAATACTGTCTTGCCTTGCTTGAGCCGTTCGTTGCGGGACATAAAAAGCCACTATGATGATCGATCCCGCTCCAGTCAGAACCGTTGGCGGCACATGTATCATTCCCTGACCAATGAGGCTGGCGGCCTGCCATTACCTTCAAGGTTTGCAATCTACAATAAATACATTTCCCTGTTACGAGATATCCTTCTCAGGTCAGCCTTAATTCAAAGTCAAAGTGGATGTGTTCAATGTTGACTCCTATTGGTTCTCTCCCAGGTCTAGGTCCCCCAACTTTGACCTCGCGGCTATGGAAAGTCTTGCGCAGAAGATACTCCGTTTACGAGAGGCCAGGGGATTTGGTGAGTATATATGCCTGCTCTATTCACCGTGGATGGAGGAACCGTAAAATACGTCGCAAGGCTGACTGTAAATCAGTTCCACCATCACCTGCTCAAGCTGGCCCACTTCTGCTAAGGCATACAGGATTTATATATGATATAGATCCGGTGGGTTATCTCTCTGATGAAGATGTGTCTTGCGAGCAGTCAACTAATCCTTGGAGAACAGATTAGCCACTGGGCTGAACATATCTTCTCAACTCCCTTGTCGCTGAAAACGCCATTCAGAAATGTGGGACAGTGAGTCAATGAATAGCGTCCACCTTCAGCCCTGTAGCGGCCAAGTCTCTGAATTGTGTTTCCTAGAACGAAGTCACTGGGGCCGCACAAAGAGTTGGGGGAACACTATATACCCATGAACTCCAAGGTTCTGATTCGACAGTAATTCCTCACACTCGAGCCATATTCAATACATCCGTCTTCTGCAATACTGACTTTTCTTCTTCTTCTGGGCGTTAGATCTTTTGACCAAGACCAATTGTCTCTCACAGTCTTTAACAACTCCCAATACAATTGCGCATACCTGCTCCTGCGAACAATCAGGGACGACAAGGCTTGGTTTGCACTTCGAGGTGCTCACGAACTGTGCATTGAGAGGGATGGTAGCTCACTCCAGTTAAGGAGATGGAGTGGAACTGAGCATCGCTCCAAACTGTGGGCTATCTTGTTCTTCCGGTCATGGGAGGGTATGCTTCCACACATCCCGTACTTAATTGTGTGTGCCACTAATTAGTCTGTGCCGCGTAGAACTAGTCCTCATGTATTGCGCGTTTGTATCACTCAAAGCCCATAATAATTTGACGCTCCAATTCGCTTCTGAGGAACTGGGTCTACGGGGAGAAAAGAAGCTTTTTCAAGCGTACGTCGTCGTTTCGAAAAATGCAGTGTATCTTATTGACTCTCTGCAGATGTATATGGGACGATGGCTTCAATCATGCCCTAATCGTATACGAAGAGCGGGCTACACACAGTCTCCGCCTTCATGCGGCAGTCTTGGACGGCGAATTGCGTCAGTGTCCCGTTTGGACTGTCTTTGGTACTGTCGCCTCCATGGGCCCCTTCAACGACTATGTATTAAGGGGTGAATTAACAAGTTTCCAGTATCTCGGCAAGCCGCTTCAAGATCATGGCTAAGACGAGTTTCCCGACACAAAGTTCGACTCACCGATGTTCAACTCCACATCTTCTGCAATGGGTATCGGGAGCAGAGTCAGCGAAGAGGGCACATGGGTGCCTTTCAGATCGAATTTATCAGCCATGATGGTAATCTCTTGCTCTAGGGGCTTCAAAGTAATGACGTGCGCTGATCGAAAGTATAGCCGCTCGACACTTTGAAGAACTGTTTTACCCACCAGCTTGACGACGGGTGTGAATTGATGAATAACGACATCATGTTGAGTAGCCTATCATGGACAGACAAAAGATTGCGTGGATGCATTTGCGATGGAGTTGCAGGATCTGGCAATTGCTCTTCATACATAATATGATAATACCACTGAGGCATTTATTTCGATTTTTTCCATACACGACGGACGATATGCGAGCATGACGGAAAGTGGCCACCTCTCAGTTCAATGTGTCAATTTTTACTCGTCAGAGTGATGACGCAAACACACTTCAGAACTTTTTCAAGGTTTCCTTATATACAAAACGCTAGAATGCCACAAGTATCGTCTTGCTTGTCTACTTTAAATGCATCACGGTATTGGCCTACCCTTTTCGTTTCTGCAGTTATACGATATCAAGTCATGAACCGTCAGATGTCCGTTCCAGTACACTCGGTGCAGAACCTCCCTTAAGTCTTGACATCAGGCTCATCGCGACCAACATGCTCCTTGAACTTGAGCAACTCAGTCGCAAATTTCACCTCGGCCTTCAGGAAATCCTGGGCATCCAGGTCATACGTTGAGGGGTCACTACTGTGCTGCTCAATGTAGAGACGGATGGTGGCGCCAGAGGATCCAGTGCCCGACAGGCGGACGACAATGCGACTGCCAGATGAGAAGCATGCGTACAGACCTTGGTTTGAAGAGACAGAGCCATCGAGGTCGGTGTAAGAGAAGTCGCCCGCCTTGGTAACCGTGCGCTCTGTATTGGCAAACAAGCAGTCAGTACCGGAGTAACGAGGAAACTAAGGAATTTGTTCTTTCGAAAACGAGAATCTATGCAAAAGCTTACCTCCAATCTTGCTGCCAATAAAGTTGGAATCAGTAACGAGGCTTTTCAGTTCGCCGACGACCTTGTTGGCGCCATCCGAGTCGACATCTTCATAGTCGTAGCGAGTGAAGAAAGTGCGGCCGTACTGGGTCCAGAAGTCCTTTTGAATCTGCTTGATGGAAGGTGTCACACCAGGGTTTTGAACACCCAAAGCAGCAATGATGTTCAGCCATGCGATAACGGCCCAAAGGCCATCTTTCTCACGAATGTGGTCACTGCCAGTTCCGAAACTCTCCTCGCCGCAGATGGAGAGCTTCTTTGCGTCGAAGAGGGCGCAGAAGAACTTCCAGCCGGTGGGCACTTCATAGCAGTCTAGCTTCTGGGCCTTGGCGACCAGGTCGACAGCACCCGAAGTGGGCATGGATCGGGCGAGGCCATTGACGCCGTTCTTCTGGAAGTAGGGGATGAGCTTGGCGTGATGGGCGATGATGGCGAGAGAGTCACCGGGAGAGACGAAAGCGTTGGCGCCGTAAATCATGTTTCGGTCACCATCTCCGTCAGAAGCAGCTCCAAAGGGAATATTGTTCTTGTCGACGACTTCGACCAAGGAGTGAGCGTATGTCAAATTAGGATCGGGATGGCCGCCATTGAAATCAGGGCTAGGTACACAGTTTTGCGTGGCTCCAGAAAGCCCGAGCTCCTTGTCGAAGATGGCCTTTCCGTATGGCCCAGTCACACCGTGGAGTCCGTCAAAGAGGACCTTGAAGTCTGGATGGGAGCTGAAGAACTTCTTGATGACGTCGAAGTCGAAGATTTCCTTGAGCATAGCAACATAGTCGGCAGTGCTGTCGATGACCTCGACTTCGAGAGAGCCGTAGGTATTGGAGCCAATGGTGGCGATGTCAATGTCGGGGATGGAAGCAAGCTTGTACGAAGTGATAGTTTTGGAGGTCTCATAGATCTTGTTCGTCACGGACTCGGGGGCAGGGCCACCATTGGCCAAGTTGTACTTGATACCAAAATCGTTCTTGGGGCCTGCAGAATAACGAGAATGAGCCAATTAGTGACTTGTTGCGCTCAGCAGTGTGCAATTTGGGTCCGAGTCCGAAGGTTTATGTCATACCGCCTGGGTTGTGGCTGGCGGTGAGCAGAATACCACCTGTAGCCTTTCGCAATCGGATAACATGACTGGCTGCCGGTGTGGAGAGAATACCGTTCTGACCGATGAGAAGTTTCTTGACGCCATACGCAGCACTGATCTTGGCGATCAGCTGAATGACCTCTGGATTCCAGAAGCGACCATCACCGCCGATGACGAGGAATGAGCCTGAGTGGGCAATCTGTCAGCCATTTGTTGCGTAGAGCCCCCAATAGAGATCAAGTGATGGCGACAGAACACCGCGTGGGCCGGTCGGGCCATACCTTCAACACCTTCGGGAATTGACAACAGAATGCTTGTAACAAAAGACTCGCTGTAATGAGGCTGCTGAAAAACTGTGACCTTCTTGCGAAGACCCGACCTAGAAATCCGAATGGGCGTTAGCTTTGATTTTAGGAGACGACAGTTGGTTTTGAGCTTCCATCATGGCTCCACGGTGTTTGGTCCACCCATTCATTCATTACTTACGTGCCGGGCTTTTGGTCCTGGAAAGGCTGGAACTGAACCGTCTGGATATCCATGATTTATCGACTGCTTCGGATGATTGAAGAAAGATTTGCAAGATGGGGGCGATACAGAAGGGAATGAAAACAGCGGAAGAGGGAGAGCTTCTTGTTGGGAGACAATGGAGAGGAGGGGAAGCTCCTTGAGCTGGGTTGACGTAGTGGAGGGGTTGTCCGGTGTATTCGCACTGTAGAAGGTCTGCTTTTCTGTGTGTGCTAGGACAGTGTCACCAACTGGCAGCACACTCCACCACATGCAGCTCGAACCAGGTTGGTTGGTGATCGGCGAATGGTCCAGGTCCAATCTGCAGCCACCGCACGTAAACGAGCTTCCAAGAGTGGCGGTGGCAATGAGACGTTTCTACATGTATGTATGTAGAATTGAGATTGATCTGGGGGTTCATGACGCCGCGTTTGTCACCACGGCAAGGATAGTTAGTGCCCAGATAATTTCGCCTCTAGGTTTCATCTTGTTGCGACGGGCTTGGCTGGAAGGAACATCGAACGGGCAAACTTCTCCAGTTCGTATTTTGGCCGCGCCCAAGCAACATTCTCTGGCGCAAGACATTTCAGTCTTTCACTGGTCGTAACAGGCGTCGTTCGCGAATTGAAGCCAGCCCCTGGCAAAAAAAAAGGGACATCCGTGTATACACCATGTACTATCACATCACGCCGCGTCCTCATGTTACGTGCGCCGAAATATGGCATCTCGATAATACCTAGCCTCCTCGATACTTTCCAGAATATCGTCTCGAGCAAGGTGTCTTCCCTTTTTCATAGGTGCCCGCGCCATCACCTCAGGAGAGGACCATCTCCTGCCCGCTTCCTTGATGGCGCTGATGTCCAGGATGCGATAGTGCAAATGGTCAATCACCTTGGTATAAGGCTCTCTTCTAAGGAACGCCCTATCGGCATGCACACTGTTTCCAGCTAACAGGGATTTTCGCCTCTCGGGTATGAATTTGGTGATGTATTCGTATAGTCCTTCAGCGGCTTGCTCGGGGGTTGTCGTCGATGCAAGGACAGCGGCAATTAGCCCAGAGTTGCCGTGCGTTCGCTTGCACCATTCATCCATCTGCTTGAGTCGGTGCTCAGGATAGTGAATGACGGCGTGGTATCCTTCCTGGTCTATGACCTCTAGATTACCTGTAGTCAAGATACAGTAGATCTCGATGATGACCTCCGAGTCTGGGTTAAGGCCCGTCATCTACGAGCATCACGGCTGTAAGTATAATGAAACACGGAGCTAGCCAATGAGAACAGCGGTGCACATTGTTTTTCATGTACCTTTGGTGGCAGGATTGACAAGGTCTTGATAGCTGGACCACAGGACGTACCTCGCAATCAATCCAGACAAGAGGATATTCACCGGAGGGCGGGGCGGTGGTACCAGACGCCATGATTGTCTGGGCAGCTAATATAGCAAGTATTACCGTATTATACGGAAGAAACGATATCTCAAAAGATTCTGTCAGTGGGCGGAGTTCGGGTTGCACAATCCGTAATCCGTACGCAGCCATAATAAGCAAGAAAATCCCGTCACTGAAAGGAGGGGTCTGTGCGTGGGGGACTTGCCGAGGACTCTGGGGTCCATTGATGTTCAATACCGGCGAAATGATTGGTCGTCACAAGATGTGCCGTCAGGTCATCGTCAAGTTCACCCGGTTTCACCTGCAAGTCAAGTGGGTGGTCTGATGTGTCCGTTGCGGCACAAATTTTGTGTGGATATCTCGGCGCCTGGTCTCCGATCTTTTGGTTATATTTCGTCTTCGCCGCCCCCTCTTCAGATTCCCAAGGCACCGGCGCAACAGCGGAGTACAACCATACTCTGGCCCCGAAACATTGCCGTCCGTCTCCTAGCCCAGTAAGCCCATTAAGCCCAACTGCATCCTTCCCCTCTCCCATAATGGCTGGTGTTGTCGATCCAGAACTCGCCAACAAGACGACCAAGTCTCTGGAGAGACCTGCCATGTCGGAAACCCCACCCCGCTTCATCATCATCGGTGCCGGCTCCCGTGGACAAGCATATGCCGACGCCATTGAAAAGGTTTGCAACGGGGTGGTAGGCGCAGTGTGTGAGCCTTTGAAATTTAAACGAGAGACTTTGGGCCGAAAATACGTCTGGGATGATGACGGTCCTCGGCAAGGCCAGTCATTCAACAGCTGGACCGAGTTCGTTGACTACGAGAAGACAAGGCGTCAACGGATTGCTTCTGGCGAGAAGAACGTGCCTGAAGGCGTGGACGGCGCTTTCGTCTGCGTTCTAGATGACATGCACCGAGAAGTTGTGGTGGCTCTTGCAGGCCTTGATCTTCACATCATGTGTGAAAAGCCGCTGGCTACCAACATGGACGACTGTCTCGCCATGTACAAGGCTGTCAAGCCTCTGGAAGGATCCAAGATTTTTTCCATTGGACATGTCTTGAGGTACAGCCCCCATAACTTGATGCTACGAAAGTTGCTGGTCGTCGAAAGAGTCATCGGAGATATCAACAGTGTCGTCCACACCGAACCTGTTGGCTGGTGGCACTTTGCTCACTCATTCGTCAGAGGCAACTGGCGAAATGACAAGACTTCAGCACCCTCGCTGCTCACCAAGAGTTGTCATGACATGGACTTGCTTCTGTGGCTGGTGTCGGCCCCTGCCAGAGCTGGTCAGGGTGAAGCGCATCTCCCCGACTACATTACCTCCACTGGTGGCGTACAATTCTTCAAGAAGAGCCGCAAGCCTGCTGCTGCTGGAAATGCCACCAACTGCATGAAATGCCCGCTAGTCGATGGGGGCTGCAAGTTTTCAGCCAAGGATATCTACATGGGGGATCGAGTCGGTCTCGCCCGTGGCAACATCAAGTGGCCAATTGATATTGTTGTCCACGATATTGAGAATTACAAGACTGATGAAGAGCGCCGCGACGTCCTCGCCGAGGCCCTTAGCCAAGATTGGGACGAATTTACTCCAAAAGAGGAGGTAAGTAAACGTCAGTGGTACGGCCGTTGTGTGTACGAAGCAGACAACAATGTCTGTGATGAGCAGTTTGTCACCATTACTTGGCCGGAAAGTGTACGTCCTGCAAAGCGCGTCACATTTCACATGTCTGCCCAAACCAAGAGGCAGTGCGAGCGTGTGAGCCAGTTCTATGGTGAACATGGTGAGATTTATGCCGATTCAAGGAAGATTACTGTGGAAGATTTCAGAACCGGCGAGACCAAGACGTACGAGCCCACAACTACAGATCTCGGGCATGGAGGTGGCGATACTGGCTTGGCGCAGCAGTTTGTCCTGGCGTGCGACAAGGTCAAGAATCACGGTTGGGATGGAGAGAAGGCACAGAATGAGTTTGTGGGCTGCACCTTGCAAGAGGTCATTCGTAGTCATGCGCTTGTCTTCGCCGCAGAAGATGCTCGCGTAAACAAGAGGGTGGTTGACTGGCAACAATGGTGGCATGAGCACGTAACGACTGTTGTTGGTGCTTGAATCTTGGGTGCCAGAAGATGATGCCATGGGGCGGAATCTGGATATCAACCCGGTATGCAATTCATCCATAGCGATGATTTGTACCGCAGAATAATGTTTCTGGTCTGACAATTCGAACACGTCGCAATTCTTTTGTGGTCGAGGAGGGTGCGCATGTCGAAAGCCGCCAGATTTCAACGTCGACCCAATTTCGCCCTGTTATGTTCATTGCCCACTGGATGCTGAACAGGCAACTCACTCGGCGGCGGCTGAATCAGATCGGCGGGCGGAGTCGTAACTGGAAGGCTCGTAGCCACTTTATTCCCGTCACCAACATGCGGACTGAGCGTCGTATGAGGGGGCGGTGAACCAGCGTAACTAGCTGTGTTGCCAGGAAAGTTTTATCCTTGTTATTGCTGCTGCTAATATGGAAATTGCTATTGAGGCGAGACTTGAGCATTGCAGCTCCTACTACTATTGCGCCGATGGAAGAGCCGCCACCTCGTCCCCCAGTGTCCGTCGAGGTAGATGTAGCGGATGTCGTGCTTGTTGTTGAGGGGCAGCTATGTGTCCTGGACCAGCGGGGGTCGTAGTCGAGAAGGGCGCCGGAGCCGGGGGTCGGAGAGCAATGCAAGGCGGTGTATGTGCTGGTTTCGGCGGTGCCGGAGGAGCGTGTCATGGTGTAGGTGTAGCATTCGGAGGAACTGACGTTGCTGTCGATAAAAGGGTAAATAAAAGAAGGAAGGGCGCGATTAAAGCACGTGGCTCATAACCTGTGGAATGACGCAAAGAATGGAAGGGCGATGAAGATTGACTATCTAGGAAATCTATCAGAGGGAAAAGGGAAGCTATATAAGCTTCAAATCTATCAAAAAGTTCAACAAAGATCTATTCAATAAAAGGTCTATCAAACAAGTGAATCGAGGTCTTCGTAACAAACGAGGTCTACCGATGAATCGCGATAACAAACGAGATGCGGGGAAGCTGCAACAAGCGAAAAAGGGATGCCTAAGGATTCCACGCACGCCTCCCGGGTAGTGCAACTCGGAGCACAGCCTCGACCAAAAGTTTCGTCGAGAAAATGCAAACGAGCAGACGTCGACACATTGGCAGACGTCATCATTTGAACGACAACGTCGGCGACTGTAGGCTCCGCTCCCATGCATGGTCTGCAGCAAACCAGAGGCTGGTTCCTGAATCGTTGATTTCAATGACCACAGAGAGTTGTTGCTTCATGACGTGGCGCACGACAGACGCGATGTTGATCGAGAAGAAGCATATCTGATATCTGGAGAAGACGGAAGAAAGCTCGAAATCAAGCTCAAGACGATATGAAGACCCTCGAGTCCCATGCCGCTGATTCTTCGACCCTTTAAAATGAACAAGGCTTTCTGTGCTAGCCTCGCTGCAATGGTTTGTGCCTTGCTTGACGCACAGCTTTAGTCTTGAGATTAGTGACAGATAATGATGTCACACATGCAAGAAACCAACGCTTGTTTGAGGGAAGATAAAACGAGGCTCGTCACCCATATTTCAAGAGTTTGTTTCCTCCATGAATTAGATCGAGGGTCCCAGGTTTCCGGGAGTGGTTTAGCCTCCTGGCTGGGGTAACATCGCATGCCTTGTCCCGCACATCGAACTGAAGCTGCATTGAGCTACCTTCCTTGCAACCTGCTCGTCGACGACCATATGGGAGAACATCTTGCTGGGCTCCCCAGCTTCCACTCTCCCGTCTCCGATTGGCAGCAACGATCGCTGCATCAGGCTCGCCGTTGCGGATAAACCGGCCACGATTCGCCGCCATGGGCGCCGTGATACCTTGAACGCGTTTCTTCTTCTCACGACACTCGCGTTCCGAGTCACATCTTCAGCCAACCAAGGTGAACAAAGCATACTTGGCACGGGAAACCCGGGCGCAAATGAATTTTCGTTCCTTGTCCCTTTTGCTGCCAAGGCACCTTTCCCCAAAGGGGACTCTGAGGGTCCAATGGAGAATTTGCCTCGACAGATGCATTCATTATGTTGCGCGTAAACTCTTGCCTAACACAATATGTGTGGGCTTTATGTAGTAATTGCTGGTGTCATGTAGTACTAATAATACATCGTAGCAATTCGTGTCGTCTCATGTTGGCTCGGGTGGACAGATTGCCATGAAGCGCAAACAGATATGATACATTTCTTCCCCATCAATGAAGCCTGGTAGGAGAACAAAGAAGAGACCAGGCTGCGTAATATTTCTGGGTGGAAAAGAACTACAATGCAACAAAGTAAAAAAGATGTCGTTGAATCAGAAGTACATAGGAAGCAGGCCCACCACCCCCTGCCCTTCCAGAGTAAACTATGACAACAATGATGTGATTGATTGGCTGGTAGATGCTTACCTAACATGACTGGATGGACCTCTTTCAGACTCGACGGCCAACCTCGTCCGTCTACGATCAGCTACAATTGACGACGCCAGGTCTGCCAAAAAAATGTTCGCCACACGACAAAGGGCAGGCCACATTGCCCGAAAGCTGCCGCGGGCGGCTCGAAACTACGCATCCGAGGCCCATGGCCACCACAAGGCCGCCGAGGTCAATGAGTCTTTCGGGGTACGCAACCAGAATGAAATAGCTCCCTCCTCACCTTCCAAGGACGTCCGCAATGGACATAGAGCTTAGCTAGTGGGCAGTACCACTGACAGGGTGATTACAGAAAGGATCGATCGCTACCATTGCCGTCTTCTTCGGCGGAGTACTGTTCTACCAGCTCATTCCCAAGAAGGGCGAGGACTCGTCCGTCACAAACCTGATCAACAAGTATTTGTCGAGGAAGGAGGACTGGGAGGAAACGAACGCTCTGCACACCAAAGCCATGGAACAAGCTGGTTACGACAGAAATCTCTTCGAGAACACCTCGCACAAGCACAGATTCGTCGACGTCGCGTATCCCGAGTAGGTCTTCCTGAATGAGTTGTCGCTTTTTCTTTCTTCTTTCCCCCTCCTGGACCGCCCCATACTTCCGACCACGAGCGTCTGCTAACGCGAGCTGTCCAAATTTCAGGGCTTTACAATCTCATGCCGCACGAAATATCCAAGCCGGCCATCTGCTGAAACTTGATCACGTCGTGGAGCACTACAAACAAAAGCACCTGGAGAACGAGGAGAGGAAGGCGAAGAAGCTGGCTGAGCAGAAGGAGTAAAAGGGACGGGACTCGCTGTACAGATCCTGATGACAAGAGGCAGAGGGAGAGGCAGAGGCAGAGGCAGAGGCAGAGGCAGAGGCAGAGGCAGAGGCAGAGGCAGAGGCAGAGGCAGAAAAAGTGAATTTTACCACGCCTAGATAAAAAGGACGCATTTCTTTTGTACAAACGTCAGGGACTTTCCTCATCGTCTAAATATTCCAAGTGACCGTCAAACTTGCATTAGCATCCCCAGTGATCTTACCTCGCTCGTTGCGCCGTGCAAGGTTTCTGTCATTCACAGTAGATACGACATGAGAAACACAACATCAGTGCTGCGTATCACGGCGAAGATTGTCAACCGCGCCACAAATTAACTTGATGTACCGGAAGTAGAGAAATTTCTGCGCACATGCATTGTCCCTGGTCAAGTTTCACAGCGGCAGGGCAGCCACATAAACTGACACATAACCGAGCAATGCATCTGATTATTAACGTGCTTGTTTTTTCATGCCCCGACCAGAAGGGCAAATGCCGATGTTTGACAGGTCGACCGCGTTTGAACAAGGTTGCTATCGTTTTCAGAAACAACCGTATTCATCAATTCTGACTACACCTGGGTTTGTCATCTGCTATGAGTGACCCCTGAGGATAATTCCGCGAGCCAATCCATGGAATGTCTTGGAATCGATTACTTTGAGCGTAGAACGATAGATATGGCAAGAGACATGATGTATCTTCTAAGACATCATACCATCAGCAGCACATGCCACATCCATTGCATTGGTGAGTTTGCATACACGTGATTTGCGAGGTCACAGTAAGGAGACACGATACAGGTCAGTAAAAAGAGAAATTGCAGATAACGACGATGCATCCGTTTGGTACTATCATGTACTCATAGTCATCACAACGACTTTTGATAGAGGCATCGCCACTCTACCAAACCCAATCCTTTTTCGCCCGAAAATGTCCGTGAATGCAAAAACCACCCAAGACAACCACCAAAACGACCTTCTTATTTGAGGGGAATGAAACGAGAAGAGTTGGTGGCACCGATACCGGGACGACCGTGCTTGACAGGCTTGCTGGAGAGATGTAAGCAGCTATTCCATATCCGTTTCATCACCACAGAGGTGCCGGATGCCCCCTGCGACTGACGAAATGTATGACAAGGGAGAGAAGAAACGTACTATGAGATAGAGAATTCAGCGAGGTAGTGGCCAACCATCTCAGGTTTGATCTCCACCTGGTTGAACTCCTTGCCGGAGTAAATACCGATGACGCTACCAATCATCTCTGGGACAACAATCATGTCACGGAGATGGGTCTTGACGGGGTCGGGCTTCTCGTTGGGCTTGGCCTCCTGCTTGGCCTTGCGAAGCTTCTTGATAAGGCCCATGGGGCGGCGCTTCAGGCCGCGGTTGATCCTGCGGCGGGCGCGGGCGTGGACAACATCGCGCAGCTGGTCGGAGCTTAGGTCGAGAAGGCTGTACAGAAAATCAGTATGGGGCCAGTTATCGAGTAGGTGGACGATTAGGGTCGAGATAGACGCCAGGCCGATGGAGGGACGCGAAAAGCCGCTGGTGTGAAGCCCTCATCCCGTCCTGGTCTGCAAAACGTACTTCTCAAGCTCGATTCCTCTGTAGGAAAACTTGCGCAATTGTCTTCTCTTCTTGAGCTCAGCGGCCTCCTCGGCATTCTGAAAACCGGATAATCGTCAGCATAATGCCCCTAGTAAAAAAAATAATCATGACATCGACATCTTCCTTGTTTGGGCGACACTGTTCATCGTCGGGGCCAAGGGAGAGTTATCGAGGGCGTCGAGAGAAAACATACGTATTCGTCAGCCATGGTCGCGGTTGTGTTGATGTACGGATTCGCCTATCGATGCTGTATCGACGAGCGAATGTGGTGGCCGGGATGGAGTCGTTTTAGAGGGCTTGTTGAATCGCTTGCGGATTGACGAGTCTACCACTCTAAATTTTGCTGGTAGGGTTTTCGTGCCCTTCGCCCCTCACGTCACGTGGTACACAGCCCCTAGGCGAAGAGAAGTATCCACCGAATAATTTTTTTGGAAAGTAATGCACAGATTACGGAGTGGGTCCACATTGCGCTCTCCTTCTTGTCGGATCTCACTGGACACCACCAAGGCGTTGAAAGTCCACGTCCTTTTTTTTTTCTTGGTCATAGAAAATCGTCAGAATATCATGCAAGTTGGCGATGACGTATTTGTGTTCTTGATCACTTCTCTGTTGCGCTTCGCTTCAGAAACGTCACGCACGACGACTGGGAACAATCTAGCAGTTATCGGTAGCAGGGCCGGTTGACTTCTGCGACACGCCTCTGCTTGGCACTCAGTACTATTGTCATCCATTGACGCATGGCCAAGCTAGCGAGGACTGATGGCTGCTCGCAAGCTTGACAAGCCCTGATCAACATTGCACGTTTTTTCTTCTTGTTTGCATGATACCAAGGCGGTCGAGGCCAGTGTTTGGAGCGCTCACGGCTGAGTCGACAATTGATGACTCGAGCTGTCGACGCCGGACATGCGCATAGCATTCGCTTGGCTTTTCATCGTGTGTCTTCATCAAGAGCCCTTGATGAGCCACGATAGTCGGATTGCCATTGTAGTAATCAATTTCTTGGACATGACGGTGAGTGTCTCGGCTGCTTGGCTGAATTACTGAGCATTAAGTCATCATGGCAAGCAAATACAGCCACGAGGGTCACGCCAAGACGGACCTGGTCGTCTGCATTTCGCAGGCCCATTAATAAATACGGCTATAATAATTCTTTGCGTCACATTTTTCGCTCACGGAGCAGCGTTTGCTATGCTTGAGTGAGAGTAAAACATGAGCCCAGTCAAGCCAGACACCAGGCTCCACCTGAGTAGCGAGAAGCGAGCTGCTAGCACCAGAAAGTCTCGATTTGGAGTCTAGTTTCTTGGCATGAATAAGTTGGTGCCATGTACGGACTACTTCTTTGGTGCTCGATTTATTTTTCCACCATGTGCCCAGAGTCTGCCACATTGCCCAGATCGGCGGCACATGCAATTTCAGTTTTGACACAACTGCCCGGCTTTCCATCCTGGGAATTCGTCAGAGCTGGCAAGACCAGCCTTTCCGTTTCTTGATCGATTGGCCTCTAGTACGGACTACCGATCAAGCCTCCTGACCTTCAAGTTAAGGCGCGCGAGATGCTTTGCCAACGAGCCACGCGTGACGGCTGCTGCTGTTTAAGCTCTGGGCCGAGCCACGTACTATGCGGCCCTGCCTTGGGCTTGGCAGTCTTGGCGTCGTCTTCTCTTTTGCTGTCATGAGATACCGCCAAGCCTTGGAGCTCCAACGCGAGCCCTCAAATGCTCCAGGATGAACTTGGTCCGCGCCCCCCCAGCGGCTGGTGCGAGCGGTATTAGTCTTGTCTTCATACTAATATAGAGGCACGCCTCGTCTTTTCATGGATCGTCGACTTGTTCGATACCTTTTGGCCCTTTCGCAACAACTCGTCGGCCTGCTGCACTGCCCCCGACTCACGATCTTACCAGCCATTTTTCTTTTTCATCACTTCATGGTCCTGGCCTCACGCTGTATGCCAGCCGCTGGCGCTCACCTCCCATCGACTGCCAACTTGAATCTGGCGGTGGCACAGTCTTTTACAAGTGGCCAACATCGGGAACGTCTTCCATTGTCCTCGGTGTATCTTTCGCAACCTGAAAAAGCTACTGAAGGCAATGTGTTTCAGCTTGTGTTCGGCGGGAAAACTCGCCGTCGTCAATAAATGAGATCGTCGAATAGGGGGCCCCTTAACGACCCAGGAACCAGTGAAGCTCCTTTACTGATTTAGCAGAGAAACTTCATCGAGTATTGGAACACCAGACTTCTGGTGTTCGTGCCTGAGAATGGCATCTCCAGAGCCTGCACCGAGCCGTACCACATCTCAGCCTCCCATCACGGCAGCCCCTGCCTCTGTTGCCACTGCCCCTCCACCGAGCTCGCTCGTCACTACGACGAGTGCAGCATTTCCACCGTTGACGACACCATGGATCAATCCTCTAAGCTGTACCTGGACATACGTCGTTGATCATCCAGCCGACACGGCTAAGCCAGGCGCGGTCGCATACTTAGATCTCCAACCCATGCCGGGAGACAAGACCTTGTCTTGCTATCCCAATAGCATGTTCTCTTTTGGCCGTACCGGTGTCTTTAGTCCTGGTACATGCCCGGGCGGATGGACGACTGTATCCTTGCACGTTGACCAGAATGCCCCAGCAACTACGACAGCTATATGCTGTTCATAGTAAGTTCATAACCGTCCTCCAATATTATCGAACTGCACATATCTGACTGGACCTCAGCGGATACACCCTCCTCAGCGGATCAGCTTGCAGGCGCTCAGTTGCCACTGCTCTGGCTGTTCCTATCACTTACAATACCACGGCTGGAACATACAACGTGTTGACCAAGTCCACCACGACCCTGTACAGCGCCCTGCTAGCGGTTAGCACCATACAAGTCCAGTTTGGAGAGGACGACAAGAGACGCCTAGGAATCGAAACCGATAAAGAAAGTTCAGGATCTCTAATGCCACTGGGTACCCGCATTGGCATTGCAGTAGGCATCGGCGCTTTCATTCTGCTTTGTGTGGGACTGGTCTATTTAGCGCTTGCCAGACGGCGACGCTCCAGAGAAGGGTTAACAAAGGATCGGTTGATGCGAGACTTGAAGTCTATGCACCGTCGTGGTCCATCGGGTAATGGCCCGTATAACAGCGATTCGAGCATGTCTGCTGCGAGTAGTGGTCCATATTTTGTTCATGGGCAACGTGAGCCGCCGCCGGCTTACGATACTCGGTCGAGAAGGACGTCTGGAAATCGAGATCGTGACCATGGCAGACCAACAGATGGCGAGATCAGAGCGCTCAATGAGCAAAAGGCCGTCATACAACAACGACTTGATGAGCTGGAGAGCCTAGAATCTACAAGAGACGGGCCTCGAACGGGCAGCTGATGATGACAATAATGAAACGCATGTGGCCGCTGCATATATTAATAATGCCTCACTTATTTGTCCGGCCCTGTGTTAGTAGGCATTAATTTTATTTAAAGTTAGTAACGGATTTAATAGTCAGTGCTTACACCTATTGGTAAGTCGTTGTCGTCTGATCAGACAGAGAGCGAACGATGCATTGAACGGACATTCGCTTTGCACAACGCCAAGGAGGAGTTCGTCACCGGGGTGGACATCATTCCGCCTCGTCCAGTTGCGTCCCTCCCTCCTTTACGGATTACTCCGTAGTGTCCATACATCAGGGGGGCTGCTCGGCCGGCGTGCTGGACCCCTGCATTTCTGGCAATTGGCAGCCTCTCCATTTATTACATAGCGGTGACTCTGGTGAGGGGTCTGGGGGGTCTTGGTGACCTTGCATGCTATTGTTCGTCGTCCCGCCCGGCCGCCCCACCCACTTCCCCTGTGGCGCCGTCCCGTTGGTCGACACCCCGCGGCTCCTCTGGGACCTCTGGAACCCCCTTCAACCACAACAGCGCTGTGCGCCTTCTTCGTCTCTTCCTCTACTATCTCCGAGGCAGCTTAGCCGTCGACCGGTTCCACGACTGAATCTTCCACAATGAAGGGCGAGGTAGGCATTTACCATGTTCTTCTGGCTTCGACCTACTCGAGCCATTCGTGCGGCACGTCACGCAGACTCAATGGCTTGAGCTTCCACCCCTGATTCCATTGTCAACGTCTGCTTCTGGAAACTCGTCTTTTGCTGATGTTGGGTCATGAGGTAGATCCTTCACATTCACCTGGGCCAGGCCGGTATTCAGCTCGGCAATTCCGCCTGGGAGCTGTAAGTCTCACAACGCGACTCTATCCCCCTTGCTGACCTTTGGTGATTGTGTAAAACGTATTTCTGATCGTTGACGATTTAGCTATCTTCTCGAACATGGCCTCGGTCCAGATGGTCGACCCGACCCTAATGCGAAGGACATTGGCGACCAGGGCTCTTTCGAAACATTTTTCACCCAGACCAGCAGTGGAAAGCATGTTCCCCGATCCATCTTCATGGATCTCGACCCTTCTCCCGTTGATGAGGTTCGAACCGGTCCTTACCGCCAGCTTTTCCACCCTGAACTATTGATAAGCGGCAAGGAGGATGCTGCCAACAACTATGCCCGTGGTCATTACACCATCGGGAAGGAGATGGTCGACACTGTCATGGACCGTGTCCGCCGTGTTACTGGTGAGTTGAGGTTCACCGGGATTCACTTATCCAGATATATACTCATCACGTTTATCGTGGCTAGCCTGGCGTCCACGATATCGTCCCTGTTACTAATCACGCGCCTTGATCAGACAATTGCGACTCCTTGCAAGGCTTCCTGCTCTTTCACTCTTTTGGCGGTGGTACCGGATCTGGTTTCGGCGCTCTGATGCTTGAACGTCTTGCCACCGAGTTTGGCAAGAAAACTAAGCTCGAATTTGCCGTGTATCCTTCGCCTCGAACTAACACCGCTGTCGTCGAACCTTATAATGCTGTACTGTCCACTCACAGCACCATTGAGAACTCTGACTGCACTTTTCTTGTCGACAACGAGGCGGTCTACGACATCTGCCGCCGCAACCTCGACATTACCCGCCCCTCTCACGAACACCTCAATCGCCTGATCGCCCAGGTTGTCAGCTCCATCACTTCGTCCTTGCGTTTCGACGGTGCTCTCAATGTCGATCTGAACGAGTTCCAAACCAACTTGGTCCCTTACCCCCGCATTCACTATCCTTTGATCAGCTACGCTCCCGTCGTTTCAGCTTCCAAGAGCAAGCATGAGAGCTTCAAGGTGTCAGAACTCACCCTGCAGTGTAAGTACAAAATCAACCTCACCACTCGGTCGCCGAGTCCTAGCATCTTTAACATGTTCGACTAGGCTTCGAGCCCAACAACCAGATGGTCGTTTGCGATCCCCGAAACGGCAAGTACATGGCTGTCGCTTTGCTGTACCGCGGTGATGTCGTGCCCCGTGACTGTAACTCAGCTATTGCCCAAGTCAAGGCCAAAGCCTCCTTTAACTTGGTTGAGTGGTGTCCGACTGGTTTCAAGCTCGGCATCAACTACCAGAAGCCCGTCGCCGTCCCCGGCCCTGCCGAAGATGGCGCTCTCGCCTCTGTCGAGCGATCCGTTTCTATGCTGTCCAACACCACGGCCATTGCCGAAGCTTGGTCCCGACTCGACCACAAATTCGACCTCATGCACAGCAAGCGTGCTTTCGTGCACTGGTATGTCGGCGAGGGTATGGAGGAAGGTGAATTCACCGAGGCTCGCGAGGATCTCGCTGCTCTCGAGAAGGACTACGAGGAGGTAGCGGCCGATGGTGTTGAGGCAGAGGAGGAGCTGGAGTACTAAAGAGCCTGGAACGCAAGCCGACGATTCCGCTGCCATGTCTTTGCAGTACGACCGTACATTTCGGATCGTATTGGTTCGCAGGAACGGATAATTTCCTAACACGATAGAACGGATTGACTCTGTTCAGAAGCCGGAATATCGAGTGAGGTCGAACATTCGCCCTGACGCAGGCAGAGGAGTCTCGGAGTTTAACTCTGTTCCCTTGTAAGGCGACAGTACCAAACAAAGGAAAAAAACGAGGACAAGGACACGGAGCAGCCATTTTCATATGCCCATTCATTACTTGATCGATAATTACTTGATAGATAGGCGAAATGTTTTGTTTCATTCACGTGGAACAGCCAGGAATTAACAGTTGGGAGAAGTGCGGTAAATATGGTGATTGGTGTATGCGAGCTAGTTCGGGCGGTAGGGAAAAGAATCAAGGCGAGACAGGATTGGGAAGCCCTCATATTTAGGGCTTCTGAACTGAAGCTTGATGAGAAATCTATATTTCCCTTATTGCCTGAAATTCGTTTCAACCCCCAACCCCTTTTTGTTCATCATGTACACAACGCCGAACATTGAAACATGAACCGTGATTCAAACACACGTGTGTTCGCACTCCTCAAGACTTCTTCTTCCAGTCTGCAGCCCTACGGGCACTTCTATTCTTCGGCTTCGGCCTCCCCTTGCTTTTCTTGCCTTTACCAAATTTGAGGTCCCTGGGGCGACCATCGTTCGCGGATGCTCTGTTGCCCTCGAAGACCATCTTTTGAGAGGGGTCACGGGCGGTGGTAGCTCTGTCACCGCCGTCGTCGTTCACATTCTTGCGGCGCATGAAGCCTCCGGCACGACCGAGCAGTCTGTTTGCACGACCAGCGGCAGCTTGTTGCTCGGGCGTCATTTTGGGAGTGTACTTTGTGCTGCGGGACTGGCGGTCAGCGGCTTGGACCTTGGCTCTGCTTCGCTCTTGGGCGAGGGCTGTTTTGCGAGGGTCCTTGGCTCGAGTGACGCGCAGGTTGCGCGGTAGCAAGGGGGGGAACTTCTTGCCGTCTAGGAGGAGGGCTGCTTCGACGTCGTTGGTGTCCTGGATAGTGGTGGAGCATTAGCAACTTTTTTGGTTCTTTGTAGAGGCATACATGAGGGGGAAGAAAGGCTTTTCAGTCAGGGCAGCGGCACAACTTACGTAGAATTGGACATAGGCGAAGCCCTTGCCGACTCTAGTCTTGGGGTCTCGCACAACGCGCACGTTCTCCACCTTGCCTGTTTTACTAAATGTCCGCCAAAGTCCTTCTTCCGCATCGGCGGGAACCTTGGTGCGCTTCTTCTCGACCTGTCCACCGTCCTCGTTGGTATTGACGACGGTTTCGTCGTCGATGAAGGTCAGGTTTCCGACGAAGACACAGCGACGGTGGTCTGTGGGACTGGGGTGCGCCACGCTGTCGACGCGAATGTGCCGGCCGAGAACTTCGCTTCCGTTAAGCTTCGAGGCCACCAATCGAGCGGCAGCGGGAGTGGAAAACACAGCATAGGCGTTGGCAGATTTGGTTGTGGTCCCCATGAGAGACTTAGTGATGTAGGCTGCTCGCTTGGGCATGGAGCCCGTGGAGAAGGCGACGGATCGGAAACGGATGGATTCAAATTTTTGGGCGGGTGTGTCGTTGTGGTCCAGGGCGGATGACAGATGGGCGATTAGGGTCTTTTTGGCGGCTTTGGAGGAGATGGCGTCGATTGACACGTTGGCGAGAAAGACGGTACGGTTTGCTTTTTCAATATCCAGGTCTTTGTCCTTGGAGTCCTTGGATAAGCTCTCATGCGTTGGGACGGCTTCGGCGCCTTCTTTTTGTTCTTCCTCTTCCTCTTGCTTCTCTGCCTCGGCTTTCTGCCGTTTGCTAGATGGTTCCCTGGGGTCATCCTTTGTTAACTCGGCCAGGTACTTGGCTTCCAAATCATCGTTTTCATTTTTTCTCTTGCGCTTTCTTTCTCTTCTGGGCCGTTTCTCCTCTGCAATTCGAGTGTGAGTGTCTGGCTGGTCGGCTTCGGTCGTGGAGATGTCGCCAGGTTTCTCGATTTCTCCATCGTCTTCTTTACTTTCGTCGCTGTCATTAGATGAAGCGTCGTTATCTTCATCGAAATCTAGCTGTTCGCTGATTTCGGACAGCCTCTCATCATCATTTCCCTTCCCATCCACATCACCGCTGGCGCTTGCTTCGTTCACAGACTTCGACTCCCCGCGGGCCTTCTTTTCCAACAACGCCGAATAGCGGGACTTGGGAGGAGCTTGTACTGGACCGGCCTATGATGTGTTAGCATTGAATAATATCATACTTGTATTTCTAGTATCTGGAGAAATGAACGTACACTGCTGGCAAATAAAGCGTCGAGGGTGGGGTCTATCGCCTTGGAGGAGACTACCAACTTGGTCGTTCTAAAACAAGCTGTCAGAGAATCGATTCGACCAATCTTACTAGAGTACAACATCGAAAAGGGATTTTGAATCTGTGTGCAGTTTGAACCTACTTCTTGGCCATTATGAGTGTGGGCGTTGGCTGTTGTGCCAAAAGTGAGCCGCCAGACACTGGTGATAACTGCCGACCTACCTACTACTTCTGCAACCACGGGAGGGAAAAATATTCCAAAATTTCTGGGCAGGCTGCCAGCCCACTTGCCCTGTGTCACGGGCCTGGGGCCAATTGGAGCCAGAAGGACCCACCAGATGGCCAGAGCCTTGCGGCCGGAACAATGTGTCATTGGCTTTGCGGCCGCGGCTGGCAGACAAGGCCAAGTTGGGGACCCCCATGATCACAGATCGCAGTTCTGCCAGACATCACCGCTCGGCACCCCCTGTCTGCAAAGTGGTTCAGTAATAATTCTGCCCGCTAATAGCAGGTACATCCCACTGTACCTACACCGCAGATCTCCCAGTGTGGAGGACGAAGTAGTGAAGTAACCCCATCTGCCCACCAGCTGAAAGACCGAGAGACGGAGCTCTCTCAGTCACAGACGCCGACTCTGCGCGAGCGGCCCTCCCTCTCTCGCTTCTTCTTCTGCTGCTGCTGCTGCTGCTTCTCCGTCACCACACTTCCACTTCCTCAACACCACCCACACGCTGCAACCGCTCTATTCTGCTCCTCACCGCCCTTGCTATTCGCGCTGCGTTTGCCAATCCCACGTCTAGACGCCTTTTGGCACCTTCCCCGTCCACTACCCACTGCAGACTTTGCGGGCACCACCTCCCAACTCTCCATCACTCGCCGGCTGCTGGGCTCTCGACTCCTTACCCCCATCGCAGCTCCGCGAGAGACCTTGCTATCTCACACTTCGATACAGATACATCAGGCCTTCCAGCAAGGCAGGCCGGCGCGATCGACCGCACAATTACTGGTCCGAGAAGCCATGGCGGCTGCCGTCACTGCGCGCGTCACCTTGTCACCCTCGCGGACTGGTGAAGCTGACGTTGAGGATAGCAACGTTTCAAGCCCACTCAGCGAAGTCGAGGACGGCGATGCCAACGAAGATGATATCCAGCACATGCAAATTGACGACCAAAACGACGCTGAGAATTCTAGCGCCAGCGGCGACGAAAAGCTGAATGAAGGTGGTAAACAAAACGATCGCTCAGACTCGGAAAGTGCCCTCTCTGAAGCTGGCTCCGACGACAATTCAGAAGCCAATGACACTGAGGCCGAGACTGAGAGGCTCTACGATACTCCTAGAAACCAACGACAGCGGGACGTTGTCGTCGATCAGTACAATCAGGGACAAGTCTTCGAGCATACACCAAGCAAGCTGCGTAGTGCATCCAGACTAGCTGGCGACGAAAGCGATGATCATGACGATGTATCTGCGTCTGAAGATGATGCCTCGGTTGCATCCGCGGACGATTCTCCCATCAAGCCTGCTGCGAGCAACGACACGAGTGTCGACGGTGAGGGCAAGCGAGACTCATTAGAACGCAAGAGAAAGCGCTCTCCCATAGCAGATCAATCCGAACCAGAAGAACCCCTGCGGAAGCGATTGACTTCTGTCGGAGCGACCGAACCTGGCTTGACCGCCGACACACCTACGAATGACGATGACACAACCTCAGGGAATCTTCAAAGCGGTGCCCAGTCTGGGGGCGAAGATAATTATGCGCGAGCGTCCAATCAGGATGGAGCAACAGATAGCGAACTTCCAGACAAAGGGAAGCCTGTCGCTCAAAAATTGACTCGAAATGGGTCGAAGAGAAAAGCCGGATCTGGCAATACAACTCCCGCCAACACGCCTCGACCAGACATCAATGGCGATTTGTTAGACACTGCGGACGAAAAAGACCATGAGCAGCGACATGAAGATATCGAGGTCGACGCAGACGAACACGATGCTGCGGCCAAGAGCATCGAAGAAGGTATGATGAGGTTGTCGCATCTAGGGCGACCTTTCCTCTCCCCCACCTGTTGTATGACCAACTGCTAACTTTAATCAACAGCTGAGAGAAAAAGTGCCGCATTCAGGGACTGGAGTCAAATAGAAGAAATGTTCGGTATTTTCAGAGATAGGTATGGTGCTCTTTTCCGCGCCGATTTTCGCACAATTGACCTAATCTGTTGCTCCAGGCTGTATAAAGACAGATTGCAAAGACTCGAAGAAGAAGAGCAGTCGTTGATTGCTGATGTGCCGACACACCCGGAATTTCTGAACATGAAGCAATGCCTAGATGATCGACTAGAAAGAAAGGTTCAAGAAATAAATGCCGAACGCACTTTGCGACTCGAAGCCCATGAGCGCCGCGCTGTGGCTATCCGAGCCCAATTTTGGAGTCAGTTCTTCCAAGCAGTGCGCGAGAGACGGGAAGCAGCCCTGGAGTCTCTCAATCGGCAATGGTACGAGGTACAGACCGCAAGACGCAGTGCACATAGCCTTCCGGATTATGGGCTTTTGTTTCCAAAGGACCGAGTACGACGAGTGCGAAATGCGATTGCGTACAATACCGAGGTTTCAACACTTGCCGGGCTTGCTAAATATGAGGGCTTTCCGGCTGGCCCTGAACTTAAAGGAGCCTCGTCGTCGGAAGTTGAAGCTGATTTCAGTGCTATTGAGGTAGGATCATGATATAATCAGTACCTGTTCAATATCTGAAGCAACAGCTGACTCTTCTTCCCCTTCAAGAAAGTTCGGCGCGGCCGTCAAAAAACAATGGTTCCAGCCAGGGACGACTATTCAACCCCTGCTTTCGCTCTTCTTGGCCCAGCAGGAGAACAGTTTATTAAAGACACGCCATGGGCCAACCCGCGTCACTCCTCACACAAGATGCATCAACCAGCACCGAATATTGCCACGCATGCTGGCCGGCCAAATGGAGCTGGGACAACATCGACCGTGGCGCAGCCGTCAGCAGCTGTGAAGCCAACCTCTGACCGCCAGACGCCCATTATCAAGTCACTTGGCTCGGTAGCCCGCGCCTCTGGGTCTCCGGAGCTGTCAAGATCTGTTCTTAGCCCAGCAGCTCACCAAATGAAACGAGTTTCAAGCATACCGAACATAGGCAGAGGGTCAAAAACTGCAGCCGCATGAGCTGTAGTTGATAGGTTATGTCCTGAAATGCACCATTGCGAAGGCTTTGACATTTTGGACTTAGGCTTGCTCGTTATTTTTCAGATGGATTAAGATGATACCCTGAGGGAAGTGTTGGCTCTAATCTGGCATTTGGTTTTTTTTTTCTGCTGTCTTTGTTTTTGTACCTTGATGAGAACAAGGCAATATCGCATAACAATGCATGGGTAGCGTGGATGTCTTGTTACGCGAGCTAATTATGAGGGATGGCAAGCGGAAGAACGGGACAACAGATGACTAGATGCACACACGGATTGCCTAGTATCCAAATTTATTTTTACACGTACATGATACACAAAGCTGGAAGTGTATTTCGCTATTTGTACAAAGAGGGAGAGTCATAAAAGGATGGGCGGCGTCCTTAGTTAGGAAGCAACTAAACAAAACTAAGAACCCCCCCCTTTTGTTTCCACCTGGATGGAGCACAAGAAGCGTTCCCTTGCACAGTCGTTGACGCAAGCTGTAGATACTCCACCTTGCATCGCATGATGAATCGTGATAATTTCGTCTTCAAACCATTGTCGTCTTCTTACCCTAGAATTTTGTCCGATGACGTCTCGGTAGGTATCGCATATCGGCTAGTTATTCGTTTACTTTGACGTTGAATGCTTTTGCGTGACGTCAGGAACCTTGACATCCTCAAAATCGTCTTGGCCGACCGCCTTCAATGTATACCAATCTGTCATGGCAAATTAGAGCTAAGAACATGCTGATAGTATTGCGTGCAAGCAATGATCCGTACAAATGCCTCCAACAATGGCCATGAGACCCAGGCCGGTGGCTGCGTTCTTGAACAAATACGGCCGTCGGGCACGAATGAGCGCCGGACCTTGACGATATCGGCGGTCGTAATATGTGGATTGTGAGCTGTTCCGCCAGTGCTACGTTAGCCAAAGGAGCATTACCGGGTAAGACGCATGTTGCGAAGAGAGTGCGAACTTGGCCATTTTATCATGTGTGGCTGTGTTTGGGCCACTGTGGGAGAACAAGATCAGAGAATTAGACGAACGTGGGCTCTGACTAGGCCCTTGTGACCACTCAATATGCGCAGGAACTTTTGAAGTCTCAACGCTTGTCTTCCATGGATGGATCGCCTGATGAAGTGTTGTATGTACGGAGTACGGAGTACGGAGTAGAAGGTGCCGAAAAGCGGATCATTGCCGGGTAAATAAATGCTGGGTGCAGTGGGGAAGGTCAAAGCTGGGCAACTGGCTACTGGGTGGGTGTGGGTTGGTTGACAGGGGTGGGCCGTCAATTCGCGTCTCTGCCAAAACCTTGCTTGGACCGCAATCGCGGGAAATGTATCATTGAAGTCAGTTCGGGGCCCCATCCCATCAACACGACGCAACCGACGAGACCATCGATCGTATTTGCGACCGAGATTGACTACCTCAGCTCTCCCGCGAGCCACTTAGCCATCGATCTTCACAGTCACTCTCGACTTGGCTGCAGAGAGAGCATGGGACAAGGTGCATGATAACCTGATTCTGGCACCCACAGCCTCGTCGCGTGCGTCACCCGAACCAGAGTCACAGTTTCGGGTTATGACCAGCAGGTTGCGATTGTCGTCGCACAGAGATCCACATACCGGGCAATCCTGAAAAGAAGCACGCATCGGGTACCTGTTTGGGGTTTGTTCTCTCTCTTTCCTCTGGCAACGAGACGCAGTGAGACGAAATAGTCCGTAGAGGCTGCCGACTGCAAATATGAGCTCGAATCTTTCAGTCCCAGACCAAATTCGTCAGCTCAATGATGCGAGAAAGCTCGTCCTGGGTGACGTGAATTATTACCAAAGCGTGGTCAGGGGCCTTTTGCCCATCATAGGACCCAATGCGCCGGTCGAGTTGCGACGATGGGGAGCCGAATTCTTGGCCGAGGCCTTCTCGACCCCTGCGCTGCCCAATGGTGAGAAGGAGACAATGCAACTATACGTGCTTGCAACCGTCGAATCTCTCTTGAACGAGAGAGAGGACCCGCAGGTTCTGCGCAGTGTGATACAGACAGCGGCGAGTATCTATCCGCTTGCGATGAGGTGGATGTAAGTTTGGGCAAGGCTACTTGTGGAAGTCTTAGCTCGACTCCGAGGCTCCTGGCTAATATGCATCACCTTGGCAGAATAAACAACGGATACGACACAGTCACTTGGGACAAGGTATTAAGTATCAAACAGACCATTTTGCGATTATGGGACAACGCTGTCCCTTCAGTAAAGATCAGCTGCATCAAATTCGCTCAGAGGGTTGTTTTAGCCCAAACGGCGTCTTCGGGAACAGAATACAGAGTGCGTTCCTCGACCGTTGAAAGCTGTTGGAAGAAGAACCTAACCCCTCGCAGCAAGTCGGAACTCTAGATATTTCACTAGACAAGGTCCCTCCCAATCACCAGTCTCTGGATCCCCGAAATCTTGAGGCTGAAGCATCAGGGCTCCTGGACCGCATGCTGAGCGTGCTGCATGAGAGCACGTAAGTGCACATTGTTGTTGTTCTTGTCGCTTGCTTTTGGGTTGTAGCTAAACAAATGCAGTGATGCCCTTTTAGTCGATGCAACGCTGAATTGCTTGTCAATTCTGGTCCGGACGCGGCCGGCAACATCGAGCCGAATCCTGAATGCCTTACTCAATTTCAACCCGCTTCAGCTAGCCAACTCACCATTGACACCGAGAAGCAGAGTCATGATGAAATCAATGGAAAAGACCGCCCGGCTATTATTGATCCATCTCACAAAACGGGATCCTCACAACCCCATTGTTCCCCGGATACATCAACATATCGAACGTACGATGCGGACGGTAACGGAAATACTGGATGATTCCAAGAGGAAGAGGCCCCTGGAGGCACAGCAGCATGATGGATATGATGCCAAACGCCAAAGAGTCGTCGAGACCCATGTGCCTCAGGTTCCTCCACTTGGGCCGGGATCTCATAGCTTGGCTGATGTATTCACACTTGTTGCGCACCCTGGCTTGAGATCATTCGACCTGTCGCAGTTGCCAGCTGCCATGATATCCAAGATCACGGTGACGGCCTTGGCGCGTATAGACGCCCAGTTACTCGCCAAAGCAGTCGATGGCGTGCGTGGACGACTGACTACTGTGGCCAATGCTCCTGCCCCTGAATTGAACCCCAATACCGCACCGCTTGGAGTAGACGACGACGACGACGACGACGACTACGAACCAGACTTTTGCCAGGCCGAAGATACTGAACAGCTTCTCAACAAGCTGGACGGGACCTCTTCAGCTTTGCCAGAATTGTCTGCCTTGGACAGCGCTCTGGCACTGACCTCCTTCAGTTTGCCGCAGCCTCCACAGCTTTCATCACAAATGGCATTGACAGCTGGAAGCGGAACAGTCGCAAGGGTGGTGGAAATGATGAAATCACTAGAAGAACCCACGGCAAAGAAAGACAAGGCAGGCTTTGTGCGGCTAGCAGCCAGTTCAGGGACCCGAGATGCATGGATGACTATCCTTACACGACTTGCCACCCGGTCGACTACTGGACTCGAGGAGACCCAGGTCAAAGGTGAAGAGGATGAATCATCTCGGCAGCACTCACTCAGCGACGACATCAGAAATGTCTTGTACAATTACATCATGGAGGACTTCCGCAGACATATCGACGTGGCCGTATCATGGCTTTGCGAAGAGTGGTACAATGACAAGATACAGTCCCGGATGGGAGGCGACTACCCACACAATTACGAAAAGACAGTATTGCGACTCATCAATGGTTTTCTGTCCTACTTGCACCCACAAGACAAGGTGTTGACGCGCTTCTTGAGTGAGATTCCCGAGTTGAGCCGCGATATGCTCTCCCGAGTGAAGGATATGTGTCGCGATCCTAGCGTCACTCAATTAGCTTTGACGAGTTTGCTATACCTGGCTATGATGCGACCGCCTGTGAAGGAGATTGCCCTCGACACTGTGCAGGACATTTGGACCGAATGTAGGAGCTGCATGATCCCCCAAACAACGCAACGATCTCTCTTTGGTGTGCCCATGATACTAACCGCTCATGCAGTTGAGGACGCACGGCCCATGGCGACCAAGTACCTGTCCAAGTTTAGGCCGGGGTTCGTAGAGGCTGCTGAAGCCAAGGCTCACGGGGAGAACAACAATCTGGCGGCAGCGGGAACTGCCATTGTGACGTGAGCGGAAGAACGCCATATCTGGTGAATCTATCTCGCGGACGATGAAGGCTCCGGCATGGCTCTCACGAAAGTACTTCCAAACCTGTACATCGTGTACGAAAATCAAGCATCAAAACGAGGCGTTCAATTGGGAGGAGCAACAAAAGATCTTGGGAGGAGGGTAACATCTGGATGTTTCTCATTCTGATATAATTTAACGGATTGGGATCTCACTCTTCAAATGGCGCTGTACTTCTTCCTGACATAAAAAAAGGGGTCTACGGATTACTCGCCATCAATAGCCGACAGGAAAGAGTGGACGCCGTGGGGGTTTTAAGCTGAGATACCAAGTACGAGGATAATAGCCTCTTCCAATGCAAAGGCATCATCATGTGGCAGTTGTCCAGAATAAAATTAAAGCAAGGTCGAGCGGTTTACCGAATTTAAGCAGCACATGTTCTGTCCTCTTGATGTTCCTCTTTTCTACCAGAGGAGGTGAGTGTTCCAGAGGACCAAACGCGTGTCTAAAACATGGCAGATTGTTTCAGCGAGCAACGCTTGCTTGCTTGCTTGCGTAGGTGGGAGAAAGGAGGCGGGACTTTGGGCGAATGACGGCGTCGGTCAAAGGTCCAAGGTTTCGAGGAGGTGGCGCCTGCACTGGGTGATTGAGATATTGGATTGACGACTTGGACGGCGGCGTTTCACGATGCCGTGCTTTGAGAGGTGGTGAATCTGGTGACGGGTCAACCAGCCCAGCCCCAGGTCTGGGGGGCCTCGAGCATGATGCATCCTGTATTATGCAGAGAGAGCCCCTGCTTTCATCATTACTGCTCTGCTATAATATAATATATTATTACTGCTCTGCTGCTACCCACTGGCCGGGTCGCCAAAGACGGACGCGATGGACGGGTTGGACGGGTTGGACGGGTTGGACGCGATGGACGCGATGGACGCGATGGACGTAGAACAAATGGGTTTGTTTTTCCAGGCAGTTGCTTTTTTCTGACATGGCAGACAGACATCTGTGCACCGTCAATTTGAGAAATCTTGCTCTGTTTCGTGTTCACGCCGGACATGAATCGTCTACGGGCGGCTGGCACTACTGTTTCTGTCATTCCAGCGCCACCCAGGGTCCAAGATTGAACCATATGTACAGTGGCTTGAGTGGGCGAGTGGGCGAGTGGGCGAGTGGGCGGGAGAGTGGATGCACCAGAGATCCCGTCAGGCACAGGAACCAGACTCCACCAGACAACATTGAACAATTAAACATAACAAAGTCGACGCTTGGCCTGGTCACGGACCACCACCTAAATAATACCGCTGACGACGGGTCCCGGTCCTCAAACACGACCAGACCGGACCGGACCAGACCAAACGCTTCTCTACTTTTTTTTTTTTTTTCTCTTTTTCCGGTCATTGCTTTCGAAAGCCTTTGTAGCTTTGCGACATGCTCCGGAATCGCTTGCAAGAAAGGGACCTTGCTATTGATCGAGACGCCGCGCACGGTACGACTTCAATCCTGTCCCCTTTCTCTCTCGTCGTCACCACCACTCGTTACCGTCCGTGCCTGTGCATGTGCCTGTGCCTGTGCCGCGTTCTGCCTTTCCTGAGCGCCGGGTGCTTCGACTCGGTCTGTCATTGTCACATCTCCTGGCTGGCCCAGGAAAAAACAAAGAAAAAAGACCGCTTGTCACTCCCCGGGCGGCTCGTTTTTGATCTTTGCCCTCTGTGCCTTTTACCATGTCAATGGAACATCGGCCTTGAAACCCTTGCGTTGCTAACTCGGTCTTGCTTAGTTGCTACAACTGCATACCCCAACCAAGCCGTGCTAGATGCTTCACCGGCAAAGACCCTGACGCCAGCCTCAACAGGGACTCTGAACACCATGACGGCAGCACGTCCTACACCTACACACAACGTCGCAAAGCACGCTCTTGGCAGAACGGCCACCATTCGAAGCGTACCGAGCTTCGACGGCTCAGATTCCAGCCCGGACAGCAAGCGCAGTGCCTTCACCAGCAGCGTCAATTCCACAGCCAGTGCCGCTTCCGCCATGGGAAACCACCATACACAGCAACGACAGCAACAACAGCAACAACAGCAACAACAACAACAACAAGATAAAACACAGTCCACCACAAGGTTAAAACAGGATCCGGGGAGCGAAGCGACTACGCCCAGCAGATGGAGCGGCAATGGCGTACGGACCGTGGAACCCTCAGTCCCCCACGACCCGTCAATCACTTCGGAAGATGCGGACAACGGGCATTGGGATTCCACCATTGGAAAGGCCGGTTTAGGCAAGACTGGTCGAGTCATCAACAAGCTAGTCAGCGATAACGATGCTCTAAAGAGAGACATAAAGATCGAAAGGTTACGTGCCGAAGAGGCGAAGCAGGCTGCCAAACTGGTCGAAGATAAAATGGAACGGATGATGAACGAGTACGAAAGTCGATTGCTGGAAGCCAACGTCACAAAGACTTTGCTTGCCCGAAAGGAGCGCCAGGTCGAGTCCTTGACGACGGCGGTGGAGCTTGAGAAGCGAAAAACCCAGGCCGCTCAACAAAGCGAGAGGAGCTGGAAGGAAGAGCTGGATAAAGTGAAGACTGAGACTGCGGTCCGGGTAGAAGAGGCAACGAGCTATGCGCAGTTGATGGAGGGCCGGTACAATGCCATTTCCTCTCACTGGCGGGATCAGGGCGAGGAAGTCAAGCGGACTTTGTCCAAGTTGAGGGGAGAAATCAACACCATCGTTGACGAGCGCAAGTCTGACGACGATAAGATAACAACACTGAGAGACTTGTGCGAACAGCAAGATAATAACATCAAGGAGCTGCGACGCGAAAAAGAGGACATTGCACTCCTTTTTGAGGAATACAAGAAGACCCAGGAAGACGAGCTCAGAGGCATCAAGACAAGTGCAAAACAAAGGCAAGAAGAGCAGGAGCGGCAACTGGACGAAGCGAGAGAAGCGTTGCACAAGCTCAAATGGGCACTGAATGTGAAGCAACATGTCCAGGGGGCTGAATGAGCAACTCTACCCAACCATTGCTGCTTCAACTTAACCTACTCAACCAGGGGGGAGACAGAGCCGATTCTGCCAACTTTGTTCGCAACTACGATTGCTTTCTTCCATCTGGCTCCACCAAATTGCTCTGATTGTCACTTTCACACCTCCTCTATCAATTACTCTTCTTTCTCGAAACGAAGCCTCGACGCTTCTTTGCATGCCTTTAACGACGACGACAAGCGCCACCATCTTTAGACTCATTTACGCGACGGTCATTGCATAAAAATTCTTCTTCTTTTTTTTTTTTTTACTCTTTAAGCAGCATAGATGACTACATAGTAGACATGACGGAACAGGATACGACGCCCTTGCGGAAACACCCAGACGGCGATGGAACGTAATGAGGCGCTTGGGTGTAAGTTTATGTATTCTCTCTGATTTCTTCCAAGTTATTTACTTCCACCCTCCGTTTTCGGGGCCGGTAATCATGCACGCTGCATGTGGGTTTGGCAGCTTTGTTTTCTTCGATGCGACACATCATTTACTCAATTTTCATTTGCCACCGCGTTTGTATCGGGTAGTTCCATACTTGGATTTCACATCCAGGTGATAGATAGGACAGGTGAGGAGCAGGAACGCAGGGCACATGCAAACGCGCGGGGATGGGTTCAGCGATCGTTGCACAAGGGGGGGGATTTGAATTTCCATTGACTGTTTTTTTAGGACAAGCTAGATACCCATTCCATTCTTGATTACGAATATATTGTGTCTGGGCCAACTGCCTTCTTCCGTGATACTGCACCACACGTCTGGTAGAGTATGTGGCCTTGTTGGGGAGAGTGATGTGCTATCATTAGGGCTTTGTTCATTGACGAATCTGTGTTTGCTACCTGGACAAGTGCTAACACCTGTACCAGCCTGTGCCTCTATAGGTGGCGGGTTTTTCCAAGCATTGTCGGTAGTGACTGACAATAATAAAATTTCCTTCCCACTAATTTGTTTCTTCGGAACACCATGATTTAGAAACCTGCGTTTGCGTTTCCGTTTCCGTACCCGTTTCCGTTGGCACGCCCACCTCTTGAAGTTTCTCTTTTCTCTCTATTTCCTGGGTCCCTTCCTTCTTGCTTTACCTTCCCCTTCCCCCGTTCTTGCCCTCTTTTCTACCCTTTCCATCTACTTTCTAATAGCTTCTCCTACCTACGTTTCTACCTTCTTCTTCTCCTTCATACTTTTTGCCTCGCTTCCTTTTCCCATATCCCCCCGTCTTTTCAAATCCTATCTCTCCGCTGTTGTGCATGAACCTTTCGGAACCGCCAGGCAGTCAAAATGGAAGGATCACATGTTTCTGAGTTTCACATCGGCTGCAATCCACCTCTCCGGCCAAAAGGCGTAGATGTTTTCATGGAAGAGCTAGATAAATTGTCTATAGAGGTAAGTGACGGAAAGCAAAACCCAAGTTTCCTTCTTGTGAGAAAATCCTAAACTAGGTGTCCAAGATCCTCGAGATTTTATACGCGCCGCATGTCCCGGCGTTTAAGATCATCACTTTTAAAGCCTTACAATCCGAAGTCACTCACACGATTGGGTTACTCTTGACGAGTATAATCGAGATGGACACTTATCCGCTGGACCAGCCGAAAGAGTGTTCTGGTTCTTTAATCGACATCGGGACCGGCCCCCTAACGATACCCTGGTCTGTGTACTATGGATCACGGCAGCAGTATCAGAACGATTTCGATAAGTACAAATATCCAAAGGGAATACAAGAGCTTCCATTTAAGAAGATTTGGCCAGTAGACTCAGATTTCTTGAATTCAAACTTCTTCAAGTCAAACTTCTTCAAGCCAAACTTCTTGGAGTTGGATTTTGACGAGCTTCTCCGCATGGCAGCCCGCCTTGGCTGCTACTCCCAGAATCCGACTATTGAATCTCTCGCTATTGTGCTAGGGTGCACGGTCACATACAATATGAGGAAAACAATCATGTACATTGGGACAAGCAGCAGTGAAAAAACCATACACAACGCTCTGAAATTCCTGGACAGCCTGTTTTTTCTTGCAGTAAGCTTCCCAGACCTACAAGTATATCATGATTATTAACAAGGTCCAGAAACAAGCTTCACCCAGCATACAGCACGTTGTTTATACCACCGGCTACAATGAGTGTTTCAGCTTTAGGCGGCTTTCACAGATTGGGCTTCATAAATGCACCTTTCCACAGATCCCAACGGACAATCAAAAGTTTCTAGGGGCAGTTTCCATACGAACAGCAACTCGGGACAGCCAGCGGTGGATTCCCGATAAAACAAAATGCAAGCCAATAACCATGAATTTGAGCAAACGCTCAACAAAAAGTGCGCGCACCATTCTATCTTGTCCTAATCCCGAATCACAAAAGAACAATTATTCAAGCCGTTCTTCGCCTCAAGGAACTCCTCAAATCGAACCCAAGTCAGGAGAGCTTCATGGATTGGATGAGCTCATCATCTTTGACGTAGATGAGACATCTGCGAGCATCAATCAATCCCAACCTCAATCAATAAAGCACAATCAGCTAGCCCCCATTTCTCTGCTAGATGAAAATCCGCCCCCCAACCTTGGTTCATCTTTGTTAGGATCGACCTCATCAGAGCCAAAGCCAAAGCCACTGTCAAAGGTGAGGATGTCAAGGAAATCTTCTTCTTCTTCTTTTTTTTTTGGCTATCAAGTTACTGATTATGCCTAGAAACTATCACATCGAAGCAGGCCGAATGCGATAGAAGTATTAGAGAATTACTTCCAGTCGTTATGGTCAATCTTGCCGTGCTGTCCAGGCTACGTCACGGTTCAAGTCAAATTTGGGAGGTTTTATCTCACAGACCTTAGCGATCAACGTGTAGACGTTGGAGGTGGTCCGTGTTGGGAGATGACAGAGCTCCTCAAGGGCCTGCAAACCACTGTGCGAACGAACCTGGGGTTCTCGACAACCTTGACCACGACCAGTTCTGATGCGGATCACCTCACCGCATCTCCATGGATTCTACAAGGAACAGATACAATTTTCCAGGTCCACTACGAACATGGCGAGCAGCGTTTCATAATTGACATAGATGCCGAGACTTCTAGATTCAGCTGCCATGGACTGACGTCTGAATTGAGCAGTACTATCGTACACTGCGTGCATCATGCATGGGATATGAAGTTTGCAGTTAGCCAGTCTAACAACTGGAACCAATCTCCTATTCATGTGGAAATTGGGAAGGCAATTACGGATTCGCTCCAAATGAGGTTTGTGCCACTGCCATTTATCGACTCATGGTCTTTGTGTAAGAGACTAATTATAGCAGCACCACTAAAGATGGCAAACGACATTTCGACGTCCCGGCAAGTGAGAAACTGGGGGGGGCTATCGCAATGATTCAACGTCTGCACACAAAACGTTACTACTCTCGTCTTCGAACACCCGGTAGTATTCTATCCGTCACCAAGTTCCAGAAATTGATAGCGAGCGAAGAGAAGCATGGGTATCGCAGGTGGGCGATGCCCACAGGTCATAATCTGAAGGGCCAAAATCCCGAAGCCTGGTTTGAAGCGAACGTATCCTCAACAAAACTAAGCGACCTACTTAAGGATAACGCTAGTCTCTCACTTGGGGAATGTTTATCATGGGACACAAGCCAGCGAAAGGATATCTGCGATGAACTCTTTGGGCCAGTTCTTGAGACAGTTGCACGCTTGGACGAGGTTGGACGGAATAATGATAATGGATTATCTGGAGACGAGCTTAGCTTTACTAACTCAGAAGGAAGCGGGGAACCAAAGGAGGTCTTTTGGTGAGGTGCAAAAAAAGGCACAGAGTAGATTTTATGTAATCTCCCTAGCAGACGGCCGCAGACGCAGCACGTACTGTATGTAGTATGACACGCGCTCTCGTACAAATAGAGTCTGGGCGATGCAGCATTCGATGTCCATGGAATTGAAAGATGCTGGTGCAAGCTTGCCGCATGAGGACAAGGCCAAGGCCAGGTTCCTGATTGAAACCCCCACGGGTGGCCGGGGTGAGTGGGACGGCAAGGACGGGTAAATGAATAGACGCGCACGACGAGGAGTTCATTGACTACATGATGCGCACCCCGCCAGAGTCGTTTCTGAAGGCATTGACGTTCGAAGCAACCACCCTCCCCGACTAGACGGGAGATATACAATCATTGTCGGGGGCTCCGGTCGGGTTTTCTCCTGTTCCTGGCGAGGTGGCCCTTGTTGCTGTTGCTAGGAGCCCGGGACGGTGGCATCGACGGGTGTCGCAGATTGTGAGGGATGATGCGGCGAGGAGGAAGGAGCCAGCCCTGAGGAGGGGGGGCTGGGGTACAGGGGGTATTGCGGGACGGCGGAGGGCAATGTGTGCGCAGGTGAGGGAATGATTGCTGGTGATTGCTGGTGATTGCTGACTGATGATTGCTGATGATTGCTGACTGATGATTGCTGGTGATTGCTGACTGATGATTGCTGAATATATTGTTGATGATGCCGTGTTGTTGGGGGTGCTCGGCACGACCGGTATTTAGACATGTTCAACAAAGGGACACGCGGGATTTCAATGTCCCGCTGAAGGTAAAAAACATGGAAGGATTCCTAGGGGGTCTGACTTATCCGACGGGCTTATAACTACATAATTACATGTAATCCCGTAGGCAAGGGGGAGTCACTCACTCATCACAAAATCACACAAGTTGCTGTGAGGACGGGACGTACGGACTAGACGCCCCACATAGGGCGGGCGGGTGGTTAACCGTACGGAGTAATAATAAAGGAAGGGTACGGATTACGGATTACTTGAAACTTGAACTACCACCACTTCCCACTTCCCACCCGCTTCTCGCAGTTCCTCCCCATCCCATCTGCGCCCGCAACGCACCCGCAACGCACCCGCAACGCACCCGCTACAATGGGTCTCGGAATCCTCGAGCCACGCGGCCAACAAAGCGTCCCAGGTACGGCCAAAAACCACCGTCTTCGACTATCGAGACTCGACAGTTTCTTTTCCTTGGCTAACTGCGACCTGCGTCTTTAGGCACGACGAGATATTTCGACGATCCAGACCGTCCGCAGGAAGCTACCGGACAAGTCCATTTGAAATGCGACAGCAGCGGAGGCGTTCCCATCATTCTCGTATGTTGCACGCCCAAACGCCAGAGACGGAGCTCAATACCGAATCCCCCGCCCACTCGCCCACTCGCTCACTGATTTCCTTCTCCTCTGCCTCGCCGCCCGTCACTGCCGCTGACCGATGCATCAAAACTAGGTCCCCCAACCCTCGGATGACCCGAATGATCCTCTCAACTGGCCATTATGGAAACGCGACCTCATCACCTTCACCCTCTGCGCTGCTGCCATTCTGGCCACCGCCCTCGGCGCGATTCTCGCCTCCAACACACTCGTCGTCTCTGCCTGGTACACCATCCCGCTTCCCGACGCAGCTGGTCTGACGGGCTACTATCTGCTCGGTGCTGGCTGTGCTGCCATCTTCTTCGTCCCTTCTGGCCGTATCTGGGGCAAGCGACATCTATTCTTGCTGGGCATCGTCATTGTCATCTGCTCCAGTGTTTGGGCAGGGGCTGCCGGCGATTTCGACCATGACAAGGACCCCGAGTCCTCGTTCCTGCAATCCGAGGCACAAAGGTATCACTACCGGAGCTTGATTGGAGCTCGGGTCTGGCAGGGCGTGGGCACAGCTCCGTTCGAAAGCCTGCTCAATGCCGCTGTCGGTGATCTGTACTGCGTTCACCAGCGTGGTATCCGTATGGCCTTCACGAACCTTGCCGTGTTCGGCGGCGCCTTCTTCACGCCCGTCGTCGTAGGCAAGATTACACACACCATCGGATGGCAGTGGACCTTCTACTTTGTGGCTATTTTCTCTGCGGCAGTCTTCCCCGCCGTCTTCCTCTTCTGCCCCGAGACGGCATATCGCCGACAAGCAAAATACAACACCGATGGCATCGTCGAGGAGGAAAAGCTTGCATCGTCCACCGAGCTGGGCACTGCGACAACCATCGCTGCGGATGGAGGTGCACCACCCCGTAAAAACGGTCTCGTCCTGCTCCCGAGATCCTCGGCAATGCAACCCATTGGCGACGCGAACACGCCTCGGAAGACCTTTGTCGAATCCATGTCGCTGTTTGACGGAAGAAAAACGCGCGAGCGGTACTGGGTTCTGTTGCTGCGGCCATTCCCTCTCGTCCTGAACCCAGCTTTTCTTTGGGGCTGCCTCATTCAGGGCACCATGATTGGTTGGACCATCTTCATTGGCGTAATCGTCGCCGTCATCTTCATCGGACCACCATTCTTCTGGGGAGAAGAAAAGACGGGCTTCACTTACGTCGCGCCGTTTGTCGGGGCCGTGGCGGGATTCATCATTTCCGGTCTTCTGGCAGACCCCACGGCCAAGATGCTGACCCGGCGAAACAAGGGCATCTACGAACCCGAATTCCGTCTCTTGCTGGTTGTCCCCATGATGGTGACAGCTGGCGTCGGGCTGTACGGCTTTGGCTTCACATCGGACCGCCTACTGACCGGCCAGTACTCGTACATTGTCCCTCTAGTTTTCTTCGCCTCCGAGGTTGGTGGCATGGTCATTGGAACTGTGGCCAGCTCGCTGTACATAGTGGATGCGTACCGCGACTTGCGCGTCGAGGGGTTCACCCTGATGATCATTTTCAAGAACGTCTTTAGCTGTATCCTCACATTCTACGCGTACGACTGGATCATTGGTGGCGGGTTCCGAAAAGTGTTTCTCATCGTGGCGTCGCTTCAGATGGGCATTTGCCTCTTGACCATACCCTTGTGTGAGTCGCACCTTACCTGCTGACTCGTGCGGACCATGTTCCAGAATTGTCTCGTTCTCGTCGCTCATTCATTTCTCGAGGCTGTGCTAATAACAAGTAGGGATTTTCGGAAAACGAATAAGAGCATTCTACGATTCCACGCCCGCAACGACCTCCCTGCCCTGACACCGTCGTCTCGGGTGAAGGGTCTTGCGCCGGCGGCCTCGTTCCCTTGCCGGCGAACATTTTTGTTGCTTCATTTAGATACCACGGGTTTAGATCGTGCGAGGAGTTGGGCGAACAACACATTCGGTTCGACTTGGGCGCGTAAAGAAGTCACTTTGTAGAAGACTTTGTAGAAGGAAGGATGTGATACAATGGACAGCAGCATTCCACCACACTAGCTTTCCATGGCCCAATCATTCATCATCATCATCATCATCATCATCATCATCATCATCAACCACCATGGTTCGTTGTACATTATTCATTTAGAAATGATGTGTTTATATACATTCATGTCCCCCCAAGAGGAGATGTGTGTAAATTCTCCGCCCTACTGGCCCTGGCCTTTGCCACCCGCAGTCTCGGGACCTCGCGGCCCAGCCAAAGTGGACTTCTTGACAAGACGAAGACCGCCGAACAGCATGACAGCGGCTTGCAGGCCGAGGATGACAATCAGAGTGACCAGAGCACCGATGACACCGGCGACGGGCTTGGAGACACCGCTGCCGGGGTCGCTGCTGCACGACTGCGCGGAGGGGCCACCGGTGCCGCCGCCGCTGCCGCCGCCGCTGCCGCCGCCGCCGGAAGAATCAGTCGAGCCGGCGGCGCAGGCAGGGCTCGTGCCACCGCACAGCTGGCAGTACTGCCGTGTGTCCGTGTCGGCGACGGCGAAGCGGCCCATGGCGGACTTGAAGTCGTTCCAGGGAAGCGAGGTCCTGTCCTGGCCGAAGAGGGCAAAGGGCCTGAGGCGGTCGGCGGCGGCGGCGGCGGTGCCGTTGGCGAAGAGGAAGCGCACGCTCATGTCGTCGGCCGAGGGCCTGGCGGCCGAGCTGGCCGTGTACAGCTCAAAGACCATGGAGGAGGCGTAGTCGCAGATGCCGTAGAAGTCGGGGCTAGCGCGGGGCAGCTGGGCGAGGCCGAAGAAGGCCATGAAGGTGCCGTAGGGGCCGAACTGGACGGCGAGGCGGGGGGGCCGAGCCGCGGCGCTGCCTCCGCCTCCGTGGTCGTCGACGACGGCCTGCAGCGAGGCGAGGACCTGGCCGGCGAGGAGGGAGCCGGCGATGGCGCGGACGGGCTCGCTGGCGTTGAAGGCGAGGTTCCATTCGTGGGTGGAGGCGAGGGCGCGGAGGGCGGAGAGGGTGTCGTCGGTGACGAGGTCGCCTGAGGGCATGGACGAGTTGTGGATCCTGGCGACGTTGATGTAGTCGAATACTTTTTTTTTTTTTTGCGAGGCGCGCGAAGTTGAGTGGTTGGGTTAGTGAAAACTAGTCTTGCATCCACCGACCGACCGGTATTCCGTGTCGGAGAGTAAAGAAAGAACAGGAACAGAAACATACTGGTGTAGGCATTCTTGAAGTTGGCAGCATCGCGGCCAAAGGTGGAGTTGATGACGGGCAGCAACGCCTGGTAGAAGGGCTCCGTGGCGCGGAGCGTCTCCCCGTAGTCGGCCGACGCGAGGTAGGCGTTGGAGCTGGCGACGCCGTTGTCGCAGCCGCTCGAGCCCTGGAGCCAGCCCTGGTTCTCGGCGGCGGCGACGCCCGCGCCCGCGACGGCGTCGACGGGGACGGGGACGGGGGGCGCCTCGACGGTCGGCGGGTACAGGCCCTGCAGGAAGGCCGAGGCGGAGCCGCGCAGGACGGCGTCCCTGGGGGACGTGACGGAGAGCTGGGGCAGGGCGGCGGCCGCGTCGGGGCTGACGCCGGCGATGCGGAGGGGGGCGCCGGGCTCGACGTAGCGTCTGCGGTAGAAGGCGCCCGAGGAGCGCACCTCTGCGGCGCCGAGGGACGTCAGGTTCGCGGGGGGCCAGGCCTTGGCGGTCCGGTCCCCGTGGCGGTGGAAGATGTAGACGCCCAGGATGCGCTCGTTTTTGCTGCTGCTGCTGCTGCTGCTGTTGTCGGCGGCGGCGGCGGCTGCCGACAGGGCGACGAGGAGCTTGGCCTGCATCTTTCTTTGCGATGTTGAGGTTCTGGTGTGAGGGCGAGGAGGGGGCGGACAAACTTTTTTTTGGGGGAGGGTTCTATTATTATATATGAATATATATATATATACCCCGACGGCAACAGCTTTCCCCACAGCAAGAGGAAGCTTTCTCTTTGGCAAAGCCCCGCGTCCAATTGAAGTTGTGGGACAAATCGATACCAACAAGAGGAAGCGGGAGGGGAGAGAATGCGGGGCTTGCTGTGGAAGACGGCGAGCCCCGCGACTTGTACTTTTTTTGGTCTTGCATGAAATCTCGCATCAATACTTCCAATCACACAACAACAACCCCATGATATGATTTTACAACTTGACCTTGGGCTCTTCGCCCTCGGGCAGCAGGAAGTCGGGATACTTCACGTCTTTCCCGCCCATCGAGCTGCCCCCCTGTCGCCTCCAAGCACCGCCGTCCACGACCAAGACATGCCCGTTGATGTGCGAGCCCGCCGGGCTGAACAAGTAGACTGTGGCATCTGCGATATCCTTCACCGTTCCCAGACGGCCCGAAGGGATTGACCTCGAGTGGTGCTTCAGCGCGGCTTCGTCCGTGCTGATCAGCCGAGCGGCCCCCTCCGTGTCGGCGATGGCTCCCGGGGAGATGACGTTGCTCGTGACGCCGCGGGGCCCGTATTCGAGCGCCACCGAGGCCATGAGCGAGTCGACGGATGCCTTGGCCGCCGCGACGTGGCCCTGCATGGGCATGCCGGTGTAGTGGAACGTGGCCGAGACGTAGTTGATGCGCGCGTCGGGGCTCTGCAGAAGATGCGGCATGGTAGCCTTGATGGTGTTGAACGTACCGAGGACGTCAATCTCCATGACGGTCCTGAAGGCGTTGGAGCTCATTGCTTCCATGGACACAATGAAGTTGCCCGCGGCTCCGGCACTTGTCGCGTAGTGAGTCAGCCGGACTGGCCTCTCTGTCTGTATGTGCTATTGGTGAACTCACATGACGAAGTCGATGCCTCCTAGCTCCTTTGCGCATCTATCCGCAGCTGCTTTGAGATTTTCCACCTAGAAACACGCGAGATCAGCCAAAGGAAAGAAGCTAATTGGTCTGCGGAATGATGACTTTTTTTTTTTTTTTTGGCGACCAACAGAGTTTGTTCTTTCGGCAAAGATGACGCATTGCTCTCTGTGTGTGAGGCCCCAACAGCGTCACGTATACGGTATATCCATCTTACCCTGCGAACATCACACCCACCGATACCAATGACTTTGGCACCGGGACGAACCGTTGCAATGTCCTTGGCGGCCGCCTCTGTCTTTTCCGCATCGCGCCCGATGATGCATGCATTGGCGCCCAGGCGAACCAACGCCCTCGTCTGCATGCTGCAGATGGTGCCGGCACCGCCAGTGACAAAGGCAACGCGGCCGTCTGTGACACAAGTTTCCGCGGGTCAGCAAAAGGGCCTGATTCACGAACTCGGAACAGCTCACAGTGATACAGATTGACCCGGCGGAAAAAAAAAAAAAAAAAGGTTGGTGGCGGGCACAAGCACTCAACTGAATAGGCCATCTCTCCAGACGGGGCTGAGATATTCTGACTCGGGAACTGGCATCGTTGCGATTCTCACGCACGAGACGCAACGTCAACGTCAAATGGCTGGCTCTGTCGGTCGGAGGTTTATGCGTAACCCGGTCCGGAATCAGCAGAATAATGGGCCGATGGTGACGCGAACCCCGGGTGCGTATATTGGCTTCGGAATGGTGAGCAGAGGTTGAGGAAGATATCGATTTGTCGGGATGAACGGTTTGGTGAGAGGGGAGAGAAGAAGGCCTGGGGAGTTGCGAATGCTATGCGACTCGGTCCGGGGACGGGTAAGCATGTGGGGCTTGGGCCTCTGGGGAGGGAGCTGATGGGTCAACATGATTGGCCAAGATAAAAGCCGTCGGGGCTATGAATAGATTTGTCGCGCCCAATCAAACAATGCTCTGTTCCCACATGATGCTCTCGAAGGACTCCTTCGCTTCACATGTCTGCAATCTAATGTTGCAAATGAATAAAATAAAATATCAAGCGTGATTCTTTGCGAATTAATCATGCTCCGACCGGGCTCAAGTGCACGGCCTTTTGCCTTTTGCCATTTCACTTTAAAACCATTGGCACGGATAGAAAAGCCTCTTGCCTGTTTCAAAAATCGCCCGACTTGAATACAGCTTGGGTCACGTCACGCGGTCCTAGTCCAGACACGATTTTAGCACACAAAGGGCGGACGCTTCGATAAATTGCTATCATGGTTTTGAAAATGATGTATCCCTTTTGTCGCCCTGTTCGCTAAATCATAAAAACAGAAAAAAAAAATAGTGCTCGAATGACACTTGATAGCACTTGGTCAAGTCTGGCTCATTATGCATCGTCCCAAATTGGAAGTCAAAAGTAAATCGCTGAGAGTCCATCCATCGGTAGTCCTGTAATCCGTGTCTTGTCCCATGACCTCTGGGCCGTTGAGAAAGAATAAGAGAGAGGGGAAATGCCAGCAGAATGCCTTCCACCAAAGGCCAATCATGTAGAGTTGCCATTTTACGACTTCAAGGGGTAGACAAGACTGTTCCCGTCTTTCGTTTTCTTCCCAGCAGCCGAGTTCCAGGCCAGAAGAGCAGGAAAGTCGCATTGGTCTTGCCTAAAAACATATCCTCGTTTTCATCGCATCGGTAGTTGACGTTGTCCAGGGCATGAGTGAGGCTTGTAGACTGGTATGGCAAGATAGAAAGAGGGTGTTCGGGTTCGGGACGGTAAGTTGCCGTGTCATGGTCATGAAACCAATCATGGCAAGATGCCAATGCCCTTTCACCTCGAGCAGAGGGGACAGCTCTCTGGAATGACAATGAATCGCTCATGCGGACCCGCGGGGCATGAGTGTTTGCGACTTCCATCGGTTGATGTGCTGCAGAAGTGAGCACCTGGATCTGTGCAAGTCATATAAATATAGTAATTCTTCGTAAAGTTGCACATTGTGACGTTGTGAGTGTAGAGTGATCTTTCAGTTGAGCGTGATTTTGATCGACTCGTAGTCATGGAGCAGAATTCGATGATGAAAAGACGAATACAGATTTCATCTGTTGAGGACTTGGTCCTTATATAGTCATCGCTCTCTTCCAAGTCAAGAGTCAGAAGGAAGTCTCGGCCGTCTCGTTTGGCGGCCACCTTTATTCATAAAACTTGAGGTATGCCGCTTGAGGTTGAGTGAGGGGTGCCGCGTTGATGAAGGACGAATGCTCATGGTATAACAGGAGTCAACGCAGGATGAAGGGAGCAAGCGCGGGTATTATATCGAGGCAGCCCTCCGCGTTAAACACCAGGTTTAGGATCATGCGAATCTGATTGACAGCCCTTGCCACAAGTTGTCTGAGGTGCGGCGCACAAAGAAAAGGTCCTGTTTGGTTGAAACCATTATGTAATTATGTATGCCAGGGTCTGCCGCGCCCCGCTCTTTGGTCTCTTTTGGTGGTCTTTGGTGGTCTTTGATGGTCTTTGGTGGTCTTTGGTGGTCTTTGGTGGTCTTTGGTGGGTCGCCTATTAATTAGTAGCATGTCTTGGAGCTTATTGGCGACTGGTGGGCAAACGAGGTCCTGCGTGAGTGGCTGCTTGCATCAAAGTCAAAGCAATTGATTGTGCGGAATTCGTGGCATGCAGTGCCTGCAGATGATGGACGAGATGCAGCGACCGACCCATCAGACATTGGAATTGATGCTGTCGCCAGTTACTCCGACGCTTATCAAGGGTCGCACACGCAACGGCCAAGCGCCAGGGCCAGGTGCATACGTGCAGGGAGTGTTCGTAGTACGGGAGGACTCCTAATGGAGGACCAACATTGTGACAACAACGTGAAAAAGCAACGTGACTTTATTACCTCGTCTCAGAAGATAGACTAGACTGAAACCTTCGTTGGGGTGAGACTTTCATGCCGTCGTTGACGGAATTGAACAAATGAGATTTCGAGTCGGCACGTTCTTTAGCCCACACAATGATGGGCGTGTTGACGTGCGGTGTCGGCAGCCAATTGACAGCCACACTACCAGCTGCCAGCCAGGTGTCAGCAAGTAGGTGGATGGCAGTGACAGCTGCCATAACGGAGACGGTCCAGGAAAATTTATTTTATTACGAGTTATTCGACTGCTGCTGTGCTATACAGCCAACACCAACAAGGCAAACTAGCCATCCAGGATGATTTGCAATTCGTATTCAATCACTCATGTATGTGGAAAGCTATCATTTAGGTCACTCTTAGATCCACATGGATAAGAAGGTATGTACACTCGCTAACCCTGGGTTCTCTGCTAGTTTTTGTAGGCCTCCTGCGATGCGGCCGCTGACCTTGGCGCTCCAATGATGATAGACGAGGGAGCTTTCGCGATGACCAAAAACGTCTTCAACACCGGCTAGCCTAATGACAACCAACGTCAACTTGATCTCCACCATCCAGCATGTCACCAAGGTCCAAGCGTACAGCTAGGATCAGCGTCTTGGTTCCCAACTCGCTAGGCCTCTTTGTAATGTGCCATTGCAAGCGTGTCTCGACCTATTCGTCAGTGGTCTGGCTCAGACAACAAAACTACCTGTCATTTTTTTTTTTGGGTCAAGTTGCCTTCTTCAGTCGAATTTCCCTGTTCGTACCTGACCAAATTGGGTAGCTTCTCGGGTCAACCACGAGTCTGGGGAAAACAGTGCCACAGGCGCTATGCATCTTGACACGATGCCTGGATGCCCAATCTTTGATTCGTGGTCTTCGCAGTATCACTACGATAGTAATGCTACATGATCGTGTCTTGGTCAACTCCTGATCAAGACGACTGCTCTCATTTTTCCCCGGCAAACACGGATATCTATGCAACTGTTTCCCCATCGGAAATTGTCGATTTTCCCTTCAGAAGCTTTGTTCACGCTGTGTCACCATTTGCAGACATGATGAAACAAACTTGCCAGCTGCATGCCTCAGTGCTCGGATTTTGACGAGGCAAGACATATTGGCCCAGCAATAAAACAACTGGTACGACAAATTACGGCCTAGCTCTTCATCGGTCATACTAGCTCTCGTGTTGACCTTGCTCCCCTACTCCCCCGCTCCCCTGGCGAGAATATGAGAGCATTGTCATAGTAGTGCGTTGTGCACCTACTACCAGCCATCATTAGTGGTCTCGAAAGGCGATTCTCGATCGAGCAACCTGCAGTTTACCCATATATATTAGACTTACACAAAGTCCGTGCTTGATTTGACATTGCAGCCGAATGGGACGTTATTGGCAATATTTCGTCATTTTTTGTTTAGCATCTCACACGCAAACTTTGCCTTCCACACAAAATGTAGTCTAATAAATGTTTTCACGAAAGTATGCACGGACAAGAAATAACGCCTTCGCCACCCAATAACCCTGCCAACGCTAAGAGGGGCCCCCGGATGGTGTAGCCCGCCTCGGTTTGAACGAAGATGACTACATACGGAATACTCTGTGTTGATCCAACTCCGTACGCCAGGTGCGCAAGGAATCGAGCAGAAGTCCCGTAGTAGTCTCTGTGGCTGACAGGCATTATTACATCGTACATGTAATCCGTAGTTTGCGGTGCGGGTCAGTCGAGAAGTGCTGTCAAAGCGCAACGCGTGGAGTTTCAAAAACCCAGACTGGACTTGGAACTACTCATGCTCCTCCGCGGGCCAAAAGGAAGGAAGACGAACAGAGCACAGAATGTTGATGCGTGTACGGATTACTCTGTACGGATTACTCTGCACGGATTACGATGACAAGCGTATCCCCGGGGTGTTGGATGAGATGATCGATCGACGGGATGATTCGATAACCGTAATTGCTCCATCCTATATCCCGGGAAATAAAACCCCGACGACAACCCGTGCCATGGGCCGAGGTTCGGGGGGTCTAGCTGGCATTGATTGATTGAGCACCAATTGCGTGTCCAAGCTTGAGGCTGAAGGCAACGTTAACAACTGCACCGAGGAGGGCTCGTGGAAGTTTGAGGTTTGATCCACTTGCGGCGACATGTTGGTCGTCTCATCAATTTGCGTCATACTCCCGAATAACAACAAACTGTTGCATCAAACCCCAAGCTAAAAAAGAAAAATGGTCCGTCTACGGATCCGTACTGTTATTAACATTAGCGTGGCATCGAGGGGTGCATCCACGCCTGGAGTCTGGCCCGATTGACCATGTCACCTTCAGCCGGCGCCAGATACTCTAGGCCCCCTTCCACGTCGAAGAATCTGAATGTAAACAATAAATGCGTCCACCTTCCTGATTTGGCAAAGGATTTGTGGCAAGGGGAGATTCCATAAGCGAACGTCGTACTCCGTACGGACTACTTGGCAAGAGATTGTAACGACACAAGTCTTGGATGTATGGTGTGATTAATGTTGTTCAGTGTAGGGTAGGGATGCGAAGCCAGGAGACGGGAATTCGGCAAGTAGTGATTTTTCTAAACGAAAATATTAAGCCTTGGCTTGCATATCTTTTGAGTTCTGACATTACCTACTCGAGAAAATGCCTGGCCATCTTCAATCCGACTCGGTTGCGTTGACACAATTGGTCGATGCGAGGTGTACATGCCCCCTTCTTTTTCTTCTCTTCTCTGGAGAGAAGTCCTTTAGTCTTTCCAGGCAGATAGCTCTTCCTTCACTCCCTGATTTCGATAAAAATCGTACTTACCAAATCCAGATCTATTCACTCCCCCAAACAGAATTTCAAGACGGTGTACTGATTCAAAACAGTTTCTTGGGTTGTCCCTGTCCACGTCAGCCACAGCCCAACGACATGGAGCCAACAGAATACACCCAATCAGAGAACAGGACGTCGATGCCACACATTACGCCACACCTGCTGCTGCCACACATGCATGTGTTCGTCAAGGTCGATCGCGATCTGAGGACGGCGACAATAAGCTCAAGCTCCAGCAGCGAGATGGGACCTGCAACTCCCTGACCTAGCGGCTTCCCTCCCATCGCAGACACGAGTTGCGAATTATCGAAACGGCCGAAATTGAAACACATGCTGCGTTACTGAGAACGTTCGGTGACCGACTTATTGACCGCCAGGCCGAGCCCCTCCCCCTGGGTGCCGTGCTAAGGTGGTTCTGTCTCGAAGTCCTTGTCAAGGTCCCGAAGCGAAGCACTCCACGTCGAAATCATGTCGGATCCATCTCCACGAGCTGTACGGTTCTCTGGCGGCGAGGATAAATTACAGATGGAGGGGCCAAACGGACGACTGCCGTCCGTGGCCGCCGAGGTTGACGACGACGTCGATGCCGACAACTCATCCCCTGGGTCAGATGATGATCCCAACGCGGTCGAGGGTAAAGACGAACTTGGAGACCTGACCATGTATGCCGAAACGCCCGTGCATACGAGTGGCCATGTGACAATACCACCAGGGACCGTCATCAATGGCGTTGGCTCCAAAGCCCAATGGAATACTTCACAAGACGATGCCGCCGCATATACCAATGGCGGACGACCGCAGAGACCATTGGCTCCAGCCAGAACTCCTTCGAGCACGTATAATCCAGCGACATCCCGCAAACCCAGGCCATCGCAGCAGAATCAGCCATTTGTAGAGTCGATGCGATCGTCGTCGAAAACACAACTGAGACAAAGTGAGAGCAGGTTTCGTGCGCAAGAACGAGCCTATGTGCAGAAGTTGCGACACGATGCTGGAGGCGAATATTTCACATCTTATCAAGGAATGAATGGGAACGATTCAGACTCGGAAGGGGAAACCCCTTCTTCCGAGGGGCCGTTTGATGATCGATTGGATCAGGAAACCATCATGTTTTATGGAAATGACGACCTTCAGCCAACCGACGAGGATATGAAAGACCCGGATAACCGAGAGAGGCTTGAATGGTACGGAATGCTTGAGGCGGTCTTGACTGGTGATGTAGTCCGTCAGGAGAAGAAACGACTGATCGGTGCCTCGGATCAGCAAGCAAGCAAAACCGCACACAAATCAGAGCTGTGGCTTGGTGTGAGGGCCAAATCGTGCGGCCGGCAGATTCCCGTGCAGAAGCGAATGGTTGAAGAGGCTCGCAGCACCGTGGACAAACTCCTGGATGAAATCATCAACTTCGAGGTCAAGGGTGAGAGCGAAGCCGGAAAACCGCCGCACGAGCAGGTCAAGGACATTGTCAAGAAAATTGAAAAGTGCGAGAGTCTTTATCCGTCGTGGCATTCGCTGGCGACAGAACATAAAACGGCCGGCTCACCCTTGTTCCACGAGGCCTACGATGCCATATTCTCCTGGTACAACACCAATAAGATGATCAACACGGAGCTGGGCATCTTGAAAAAATGGGTTGGCAATGAGGAGCTGGACTTTTCTCGGACGAAACAGCGATCGCCGGCTGTCGATGGCATCACGACGGACGAAGCCTCCTTCCTGGACAGACTGATGAAGGAAGATGGGTTGCAGTCTCTGTACGACGATGACGAGCGAAGTCCTCAAAAAGGCATGCTGTGGCCAATTTCTTCCATCATCAGCAAGGTCAAGGAGACGCTCATTCACAACTCTGCACCTTTTCAGAAACGTCATCTTCCACCGTACCTCGAGGAGCTGTTGACGCTCATCAGCTTCCCATCCCGGCTCATTGAAGAAATCACCAAGACGCGTCTCGAATACGCTAAGAGAGTTAAAGAGGCTGCTCAGCAGAACCCCATGATGCAAGAACAGATGATTTCACAGTTTCAGCTGCTGCTCAAGTTCGCCATCCGAATCAAGCAGGAGTATCTGTCCATTGAGAGCCCGGAACCTGGCTGGGACCTGCCGCCGTGTATAGACGAGTCCTTTGACCAAGTCGTCCTCGAGGCTCTGAAGTATTACTTCAAGATGTTGAACTGGAAGCTGAGCGGCAACAAAAACACCTTCAAAGAGGCCGAGCTGCTGTTTCAGGAGTGGGACTTTGCGAACTACATTGGAAGTCATCTCCAAGGGGGACACATCGAAGTTGCCGAGCAGTTCAGTTCCCTGACGTTCAAGGCTCTGAACCGACTAAGCCAAACATTCGAAAAGGAACTGCAGGTCAAACCAAAAGAGAGCGCCGCGGAAATGAGCAAGCGTTACAAGGCTTGCCTCGACTCGGTGCGCATTCGTCAACGAATGCTTCAACGATTTTCAAGAATGCTCAGCGACAACTATGAGCATGTTTCCGACTTTAGCATCTCATTTCCCCCGGAATCCATGCAGAAGTTCTATGACCAGCTGGTCGCGTCGGGACATTTCCGCGTCGAAACTGGGGTGTTTGAGAAGCAGGGCACGTACGTGATTGCATCCCCGGAGCTGCATGGCCGACTAGACGATGTACAGGCCATGATGGCGGTGACCTCGCTGGATCGATTCGCCGATGACTTGGGGGGTGAGCAGTACCTTCTTATCCTGCGGCCTGAGGATTCGCTCAACTGGTTTGGCGAATCCATCACCGTCCCGCTCCGGGGGCAAAACATTGATTTGAAGCGAGGACAGCTGCGGCTGTGTGCGACTGGCTCTCAGTCACTCCCGGATGCAAGACGAGCATTTCTTGATGCTGTGGATATGCACGTGGATCTACTCCAGGAGTCTAGGTCCAACATCCACAAAGTCAATTCGAGGCTCATGGAGATTCGACGCGTGGCCTACAAACTGTCCAACACGTTCATGGACAGCGTGGAGGTGATTCGGAAGCAGACAGAAGGGAAGGACTGTCAGGAGCTCATCCAGACATGCTTTATATTCGCAACAGAGTTTGGTCAACGTTCGCTCCTGTACATGGACAGCAATAGGCGACAGATGAACAACCTGAAGCTCACCAAGCTCGCCCTGGACTGGGTGAGCTTCATTTGCGACGACTGCATCGCTTCGGATCGCAAAACTTTCAGATGGGCCGTCTTGGCTCTCGAGTTTGCCATGGGCATGACGCGCGGACGGCACATTCTCGCGCTGGGCGACGACGAGTACGAGAAACTGAGAACAAAGGTTGGGGGGTGCATGTCGTTGTTGATCTCACACTTTGACATCATGGGCGCAAGGTCCAACATGGCAGCGCAGGCAGAAAAGGAACGGATGGAGGCTCTCGTGGGCCAGTTCAGAAAGCTTGACAAGAACAGGATGCTGGACGACGAGGAAGCCGCGCGATGCATCACGGAACAACGACTGGTGAGCCTGGATGTCATGGACGACTTCCGCCGAGAGAGGGAAGGCGAGAGGCGCGCCCTGGGCCGCGTGCTCGAGGCCAACAACGAGGCAGATCGGTCTCTAGCCTACCTGTCCTCGTCGGCCACCAATGTGACGAAGCGTTGGCAGCAGGGCCACTTTGTCGGTGGCGGCACCTTTGGCAACGTGTATGCAGCCATGGACCTTGACACTGGTCTGCTCATGGCAGTCAAGGAGATCCGACTCCAGGACCCCAAACTGATCCCCACGATTGCTGAACAAATCCGAGAAGAAATGGGCGTGCTGGAAGTGCTGGACCATCCCAACATTGTGCAGTACCACGGCATCGAGGTGCACCGGGATCGTGTGTACATTTTCATGGAGTATTGCTCAGGCGGATCCCTAGCCAATCTCCTGGAGCACGGGCGTATCGAGGACGAGCAAGTCATTACCTTTTACGCTCTGCAGCTTTTGGAGGGCCTCGGGTACCTCCATGAAAGCGGCATCGCCCACCGTGATATCAAGCCCGAGAGTAAGCTGCTGACCGACCAATCCACCTTCCACCTCCTCTTGTCCCCTTGTCTCTGCTGGTTCTGCTGGTTCTCCCGTCTAACAAGTAGTTGCCAGACATTCTACTCAACCACAACGGCATCATCAAGTATGTCGATTTTGGAGCCGCCAAGGTCATCGCGCGGCAGGGTCGCACACTAGCGGCAGACTTGCATGCGACCAAGCCCAACAAATCCATGACTGGCACGCCAATGTACATGTCACCGGAAGTCATCAAGGGAGAGAACCCGGGCCGGGCTGGAGCGGTCGACATTTGGTCTCTGGGATGTGTCGTGTTGGAGATGGCGACGGGGCGAAGGCCGTGGGCCAACCTGGACAACGAATGGGCCATCATGTACAACATTGCGCAAGGCAACCCGCCCCAGCTGCCGTCAGCTGATCAGATCAGCCCTCAAGGATTGGACTTTCTGTCGAAATGCTTTGCGCGAGACCCCAAGGAACGACCATCGGCCATGGAACTGCTTCAGCATGAATGGATCATGGCTGTTCGTAGCCAAGTGGTGGAGCCAATGACACCATCCGATGGCAGCTCGTCGGCACTGCCAACTCCTTTGGCTGCGAGCTCCGGCAAGGGCGGCTACATTACGGACGGAAGCAATTACTGAGACGCCAGCAGGCACTCTCACATGTATACGCATACAACACACGCACACGCACACGCACACATTTCGGGTCTTGTCCTGCTTTAACTATTTGTTATAAAGTGAGAAGGCAAATGGTGTGTTTTTCTTTTCTGTGGTTGAGGTAGCGTGGACACGGGCGGTGATTTACCAGATATCATGATTGTAATGGCGGGCAAAGTCGCCGGATGGACGCCGGATGAGAATAAAAGAGGTGATGATATGGCTTAATACTTGATACGATAGGTAAAGAGGAAATTTGTACAGGGGAGCTCGATACTTGATACGATAGGTAAAGAGGACAGACGGAACAGAGAGAGCAGCATCATCCGTACATACGAAAGTCTACACGAACACTTGTGTTGTGCTTCCTTGCCCTTCCCTTCCCCCGCTCACGGCGCCCGCCGACGCAGAATTTGTGGAGTCGACGCAGAGTCGACCAAAGTTGGCCATTTGGTTTTCTTGGATTCGCTCACAATTGCCCCCCAATCTTGCATGAACAATATCAACATCAAATCGAGCGCGAATCAATCTTTCATCAATGGCATCATCCACATCCAACCCCCCCATCCACGCCTCCTCGTCGACCTCGTCGCTCCGCGCCACATGCGACGCCCACGGCCTCTCCCCGCAGCAGTTCGCGGCCCTCAGGGACGCCGCGGCGTCGGCCAAGGACAGCGCCTACTGCCCCTACAGCAGGTTCCGCGTCGGGGCGGCGGTCCTCGGCGACGACGGCTCCATCACGCGTGGCGCCAACGTCGAGAACGCGGCGTACCCCGTCGGGACGTGCGCCGAGAGGGTCGCCCTGTGCAAGGCCGTCACCGAGGGTCCCGGGGCGGCGAGGGGGTTCAAGGCCGTGGCGGTGGCGACGGATGGGAGTCCCCCGGCTAGTCCGTGCGGAATGTGCAGACAGTTGTGAGTCTTGTCCGTGTCCGTGAAGGGGTGGAGGAGGACTAATTGGCGCGCGCGCAGTATTCGTGAGTTTTGCGAGTTGAGCTTGCCTGTCATCATGTTCGACAAGGAAGGGAACTATGTGGTTTTGAGGCTGGAAGAGGTAATGGTTTTCTTCCCTTCCCTTCCTGGTCGCGTACTTGTGCTCACTAGTTAGTTGCTGCCGTTGTCGTTTGGGCCCGAGAACCTGGCGAGGGGGTAGGGTTTGTGGAAACTCGTGCCATGGTTTTGTCTTGGGGGATCGATCATTGCGCGGAACGCAAGAAGGGGAAGGGGGGGGTGATTCTACAGGATGATCGCCAAGGTAATCGCCAAGGGAGTGGGTTCTAGTCCGTACAGTCAAAACAATTATGCGCCATGGTGATGAATCTTGTGAATAAATTAAAGTAAAGTATTTGGAACCCGTCCCCCTTCCCTCCTCCATCCATTATGCTCTATTACAAGAGATGGTATGTGATGTGTTCGAGTATAGGAAAAAAAAAGTAGTAGTAAATATACGAAAAAAAATACAATGTGTGGATATATCAAGCGTCGGTTCATGACCATGACTTTCTGTGTGTGTGTGTGTGTGTGTGTGTGTGTGTCCAAAATTGTACAATTACCAAGACTCCCCCATCTTATAAGCCAATGTTCAGAGGGCCAAGCTTCAAGTTGAGCAGCCCGCCTTGCTTTTTCTCCTGGGGAGCCGGAGGCGCAGGCGCAGGCGCGGCAGCCGTGTCGACCTTTTTCTGGTTCGTCTCTACATTGGCGTTGGCGTCGGCGTTTGTGTTCATGCTCATGTCGGAGTTGCCGCCGGCCACCTGGGCGGCTCTGTGCCCGGAAGGCATCTTGTCATGCCACTCCTGGCTGGTGGGACATCCGCAGCTCAGATCGTACCACCTGCCAGGCTGGCTGTTGTCGAGATCCCGGATGGCGTGGGAGACGGGCATGCCGTAGAGGTCGCAGCGGGGGGCGCCGAGCTCGTTGTTGTAGAAGCGGTAGGATTCGCAGCCCCGGGTGTCTTCCATGACGCTCTGTTCCAGGAATGGCAGTTAGTTTCTTTCTTTTTTTTTTTTTTTTGGACTGATCAGGGAGGGAGGAGTGGTGGTGGTGGTGGTGGCCCTTTGCTTCGACTTACATGGCAGAACTGGTAGCATCCTTCTTCGGTGACGGGCGCACCGGGTCTCTCCTCGATGAACTGCGCGAGAAAGTAGACGCCCGCGGGCTGGCCCTTGACTCCGCAGTACGAGGCGTCCTGGTCGGGAGTGCCGGTCTGGTTGTCGTGCTCGCAGATGGTCTTGGTGGGTGGGTGGAGGGCGGTGGGCGTGCTGGTCATGGATGACTTGGTCACGGGCGTCATGGACGTGTCGATGATGCAGGTGGTTGTCTGGCTGGTGGTCGGGGGGGCGGTCGCGGTCAAGAAGGGGGTGACTTTCAGCGTGCGGGCGGTGGTGGCATGGGTGGACGTCCATGTTGTTTCCTCGCAGGGCTCGGTGGTGGTGGTGTTGGTGGTGGTGTTGGTGATGGTGCTGGTGTTGGTGTTGATGGTGTTGATGGTGGCGGTGGTGGCGGTGGTGGTGGTGATGGGAGTGGAAGTCGTCATGACAAGAGTGGACGTCGCCGCCGTGGGATCATCCTCGGGGCAAGGCTCGGATGTCATGGTCATGTTCTTGGTCATGTGGACAATCAGCGTCGTCCGTGGCCCCGTACGCGTGGCCGACTCTTCAGGACAAGGCTCAGTGGTGGGAGCCGCGGTGCTGTGAGTGCTGTGAGTGCTGTGAGTGCTGTGAGCGCTGTGAGTGCTGTGAGCAGGCACAGTGCTGTTCCACCTGCCGGTCGTCATCATGGTCATGGTCTCGTCGGGACAGGGCTCCTCGGTGGAAGAAGTCGAGGTAGAGGCAGAAGAAGTGAGCTCGTCCTCACACGGCTCCGTGATACCGGCATCGGTGGGCGTGACGTAGACAGTCACGTCTACCGTCGTCGTGGAGACAACGACGGTGCCGGTAGGGCATCCCTCTGGCATCGTCGTCATCCGAGCATCGTCTCGCCAGTCGTGCGCCACCTTGGCGTTGCCCCATCTGTGGTGTCGAGCGTACAGCCCGTCGGCAACCGCGGCGGCGGCATTGTGCTGGGCCCTGGGAGCGGCGGCGGCGCCCTCATGTTGCACATTCTGTCCCGTGTAAGCCAAGAAGAACAAGAAGTAAAAAGGAAAGGGAAGGAAGGAAGGAAAAAGGAAAGGGAAGGAAGGAAGGAAAAAGGAAAGGGAAGGAAGGAAGGAAGGAGGGGGCCGCAAAATGTCTTACCTCGACACTCTGGTCGAACAATCTCGGCGCGGCCTGCGCCAATGTCAAGAGGCTGGAAGCCGCTGCCACTGTTTCCCAGCGCATAGTGGTCGGTTTTTGTGCGTAAAAATTAGATCAAGGACGCAGAGAAAGCAGGCAGTCAAACTGTCTGCCGAGGAGGAAGAAGTGAACAAGGAAGAGAGGAAGTCGGAGGATGGATGATGATGGTGGTGGTGATTGCTGTTGTTGTCGAATCATCATCTCGCTCAAGGTCGTCGCCGACGACGACTTATATAACATCTTGGGCAGCGTCCTCGTACTTCTTCAGGGCTACTGCTACTATTGAATCAGAGTTTCTCGACGAAGCCAATATCAATATCAATATCAATATCAATATACTCGCCCGTCTAGTGGTGTTTTTTTACGTTGGCGAGGGAGGCCCCGAGGGCTGCGGCAACCGAGGGAGCTTGTGCCCGAATAGGCAACTTGACTTGGAAAGGGACCAATCACGCTGCCGCGACTTGGGGGCCAGGGCGCAAACGGAAGCGGACACGGAAAGGGAAGGCGACTGACTGGCATTCGTTCTTCTTCATGTGTCTCTGGAACCGCCCTTCTGCACGAGGGAGGTAACTTGCATGGAATGTGTGTGCTTGTGTGTGCTTGTATGCCATTGGCCATCATTGGAGTCGCTTACAGGGTCCATGGCCTGGTACGTACCCCGAGGAGGAAGGAGAGGAGCCCGCTCCGTCTGGACAATGTTGTCCCCAAATCCCATCACAACGAGACGGCCTAATCCCATCAGCTGGCAGAAAACCATCAAAACCGATCCATTGGTCTGCTCGACTCATGTCCGCTATTCGCGTCCGATTAAATGAAATCGCATCGGAAAAAATCACATGGGCCGGTGCAGCAAGGCTCTTCTTTCTGCATCGCTTTGTGTACTATGCAACACCAGAAACGCCATTCAACTTTGTATTTCCCTTCTTCAGTCCTCCCAGATTGTCTCCAAGTCCAGATCGCTACGTCGCTCTGCTCCACAAACACTCCAGCGCTTCCGTTTCATGTCTCTCGATCCGTAACCTAGGGTTCGACCTCGCGGAGGTGCATCCATCGCCGCCCGGCCTTTTCCATCCGCCTGTTCACCATCACCGGCGTCTGCGGCATCTGCGGCATCTGCGACCGCCTTGAGCTGGGCAAGTCTCTCAGCTTCCAGGGCTGCCTCCTCTGCATCGGGTGTGTCGGGAATTGTCTCCAAACTCGAGATGCTGGGGCTGCGGGACCGGGCAGACGTTGGAGTCGACGGCACCGAGGATAAGCTACCCCCGTAACCCATGGATAATACATCGCAGGGCCTAAAAGACGAAGCCGAAGACGGCGTGGAGGGCAGTAGTGAAGAGGAGCTCGAACTCAGAGGCGGCACATTTCGGAAAGGCGACGACGACCTTCTAAGACGACTCGACGACACGATGGGCGGTCCGAACACGGGTGAGCTGCTTCGTTCGTTCGGCTTCTTCTCGCAATCGAGAACACTCGTCCGTACGGGAGAAGTGTTGGGGAAAGCCTCATCCGCATGTTTCCTTGGCGTGCGGGCACGACTTGGCGAGCCCGAGTTGGAAGGACTTGCAGGTCGAAGCTGCGGCGAGCACAATATTCGGCCGGAGCCGCTGACGCCAGGCATGGACTGCGTTCGAGACATTGGCGAGGCCAGAGCGGCGGCCGATCGCGATCTTGTGTGGCCACTGGACAATGGCGAAGCGGTGCGAGGTCTGTATGGCAGGGCAGCTGATGAATGGCCCCATGATGGAGATGTCGGTGAAGTCGGGTTGGGGTCGGTGCTTCGACGTATGGTCGGCGGTTTCCTCGCCATGTCGAGTTCGAGTGGTGGAATACCGGCTGAGTTACTGCTGGAAAGTAAGGACGGCACTGGTGAGGACTTGAACGCCTCCATGCGCTCCGTCTCAGGAACAGGCTCCATGAGTGCTGTTGGCGATGAACGGCTGCATGCGGGAGAGGACGGCGGAACAGATAAAGGACAAGGACGGGAGGAAGTGTTTTGCTTTCGATTTTGAGGAGAGATGCGAGTTGTTCGTGGCGGTGGAGAGGAGAAATAGCTGGACCGGCTGTGTTATTGTTTTCGTATGTGTCATGTCGCGACGGACAGTTCTGGAACAAAAGCGACTCAAAAGCGACTCAAAAGCGACTCAGGTGAACGGCGGCAGGCCGGACCTGAGACGGAAACCAGCCAAGAGCAGGGCTTGGTCACGGTTTGCTGGCAAGCCTGAACCCAGCGACGACGAGTGCTCACTGCTGGCGATCTGGCTTGGTAAAACTGAGTTGACGTCGAGAAGGCAAGGGGACACGAAGAAGATGAGTACATGTATGATCAGCGAGGTGGGGCCTTTTTGTTCCCGAGGTCAGGGGTGGTTACTACGAGACCCTTCGAGTCAGCTGCAAGGTTCAGCCAGCGGAGGCTCCGTCTAGCGACTCCGTCTAGCGACTCCGTCTAGCGGCCTTTTACGCCTTTCGTGGGTGAATGGGGCGGATGGGCGAATGGGCGAATGGGCGAATGGGCGAATGGGCGAATGGGCGAATGGGGCGGATGGATCCCCCTGATCATGAGTGGCTCGCAAGTTGGTGCGCGGTTTGAACATGCCCGAGTTCCTGGCGCCACCCAAAGTTTATTATTAAGGGACAAGTTAGAGAACCAAAAGCCCAAAAGCCCAAAGCCCAAAAGCCCAAAAGACTGGGGGCTCGAGCCAAAAATAAACAAGCCGAGCCGTGTGTGGTTAAACACGGGTGGTTCCTGCCTGGACGCTCCTGATGCGGTGTTTCGGATGCTTCGCAGTGTTTCGCCTGCTTTCTGCTCTCTCCCAAGAGCTCGGCAGCTGCCGGTTTGAACGTCTGGTTGGCCCTGGGCAATAGTTGGGTGTCGCCTTCTCTCGAGCCAAGATAAAAGTGTTGAGAGCCTGCCCAATGGGTCACAGACTTGTAAGAAATCCAGACTTGAGAGGAAGGAGTGAGTACGTCCGTAGTGGCAGGAGTGATCGGTGAGTGGAGGGTCCTGCGTCTTTCCGCATCTGGATTTATTAGGCTTTGCGAGTCGGTGCGCGATCCATCGACCTTCGTTCCACGAATCCCCCAGCTTTCGTCGCCCATGTGGCCACGGCTTATCCGCTAATCCAGCCATGTCCCCCCTTGCGAGAGGCATTTTTCATACTTCAGCCGCCGTCGCTCACGGATCAGTGTCTTCTGTCGTCCATCTTGAAACTGCGAGTGGTTCAAACTTCACACAGAGGCGGCGGGGTGTTCCCGTTGCGGCAGCGCGGAGCACACGGCCAAACCCGCAGAATTCGGTCAAAAATATGTGAGTGACCGTATTCTCAGCAAACACCTCGATAGCATTACTATGACTAGCCCATCATAACCTCCCATGCCAGACACAGCGTCTTTGTTCCCATCCATGGCAAAATTGAGCCAATTCTCTGCAGACATCTCTTCTCGGTTTCATTCATTCATTCATTCTCCAGTGATTCCGCATTCGACCCCATTATCGTCTTGTCCGTCCATGACCACATCCGCCTTTGCCAGCACCATCTGCGAGTGGTAGTTCCTACCACTTGCATTTCCCTTTTTGAGCAGCGCGGGCGTGACTGTCAATCGCACCTTTGCATTCGCAGCGGGCCTCTGGTCCCTGTTGACAGCGTCCATGGAGTCATCATGGTAGTCCGGGGGAATCGAGCCACGCTCTCTTGGTTCAAGGTCATGCCAGAATATGGTAATTATGGCCCGAGATTGCATACACATGTCATCCAACTCCACCGCCAAGGTGAAAATGTCTCGAAGATCATCCTGGATGGAGAATTCATCTGTTCCATCATTGCCTGGTTCTTCTCCATAGACAAACGTGTAGATTTGGCCGCACTCCTTTTGGAGCATCGTATCTACATCGTTGCCAGAGGGTTTGATGATTTCCCAGCCTTCGTTGAACCATTTGCACATTGGCCCCAGTCGTGTAGATCGATTCCCATTCAATTCTTATTCACAAAGCAATCAGTTCACTTGCCCGAAGACTTCTCTCGGTGTCTCCAAACTCACTCTGTAGCATGGTCTTCTTGAAGTCCCTGAAGCTGCGCCTGTCTGCGTCCGAATCGGAATGGCTTTGAGACATGAACACGGTCCTATGAATGGATAACCAGAGGAACTTCTCAATTGCCCAGCGTCGAAGGTTTGGATTCTCGAAAGCACGACGACTTGACTCCGTTTTATTGCCTCTGGAGACATTCTTCATCGTTGTACTGTGCGAGGGGCAACGATCTTCTGGAATGCTGTGCGCGATGAGTAGAGAAAGGGTTCGGATACTAAACTTGAGCTGCTTCCAATGAGATTTCAACTCGCCATCGGATATCTTGGTGTTGTTTGCGAGGACTTGCTCTTTTACAGAAGCGGCTTTTCTGTCCGCCGTGCACGAGTGTCTTTCAGCTGCCTGGTGAGAAGCGATCAGGGAAGTGTGCTCCGCGTGCAATTTTGCATATACAGAAGCCAGATTTCCGAGTTTGCTATCCATGACATGAAGGCGGGTATTTTGACGGCTAATCAAGTCTTCAAGGTTACGTATGTAAGCTTTGTAGCCCTCGATAGCGTTAGCATGAGAAGCCAGACTTCCGAGTTTGCTATCCATGACATAAAGGCTGGTATTTTGACGGCTAATCAAGTCTTCAAGGTTACGTATGTAAGCTTTGTAGCCCTCGATAGCGTTAGCATGAGAAGCCAGACTTCCGAGTTTGCTATCCATGACATAAAGGCTGGTATTTTGACGGCTAATCAAGTCTTCAAGGTTACGTATGTAAGCTTTGTAGCCCTCGATAGCGTTAGCATGAGAAGCCAGACTTCCGAGTTTGCTATCCATGACATAAAGGCTGGTATTTTGACGGCTAATCAAGTCTTCAAGGTTACGTATGTGAGCTTTGTAGCCCTCGATAGCGTGAGCATGAAGATTGTCGAGTCTGGGGCCGGCGAGCTGCCCCCCTGGCATGTCAACCTCGATCGTCCTGACGTCTTCTCCTCCTGAAGAGACATGGCTGTCACGGGTACTCGGGCCGTTGTTTCGAACGTGTTCAAGAGGTTTTTCAAAAAATGCTAAACATCATTAGCAGCTCGACGGATGACGAGATTCTACCATACGTACCGTTCAGTTCTCCAAAGTTGACCTGAGAAGCAGGAGGATTTTCATCCGTGTAAGAACTTGGGTGCTGGATGAGATGAACAGATTCGTCTTCTTGCATTGTGCAGTCTCCCTCTTCAGTATCAGGTACCGTCTCCATTACCAGTTGGACTGGTGAGGAGGAAACATCTTGGGTGCGACTTGGTATGAACCCTGATAGAGTCTTTCGAAAACGCTCCATGGCGGGACTGGTCACCATTTTGTGAACTCGGTTTATGTAACTCAAGAACTTCAAATGCAACACAAAAAAACTAATCATTCAGGCTTATGTAACTCAAGAACTTCAAATGCAACACAAGAAAGCTAATCATTCAGGCGAGCAGTACGAGTTGTGTCTCAAATATTGGCGTGCAGCTGTCAACAGCAGATAGGGAAGTCTTGCCAGGAAGTGAAAGTGTGAACCACTGACAACTCCCTTTCGTCTCACTTTGAGCTTCACCCGCTGCCAACGCTCCTAACATTCTTAGTTCTCATAATAGAATGCACCGGTCTTGCTTATCCTCATCATAAACTCCCTCATCATACGCTGCTCAAAGGCTTCATCGAATCAAATCTGATGTGCACCATGGCAAGAACATCCACAACGGAGGAAGTTCTCGTCATTGGCATTGATTTTGGAACAACGTGAGCCCCCCACCCCCCAACTCCCAACTCCATCGATGAGAGAGAAATTGATGAACAACGCTGAATAATTTTTGAGTAGTTACTCTGGTGTCGCTTGGGCCTACTCACGCCAACCCGAAAACATCGAAGTCATCACAAACTGGGAATCTGAGCTCACACATTGCTCGGACGAAGAGAAGTCGCCCACACTCCTGAAGTGTGGAAAAGATGGGGAGCAAGACGAATGGGGGTACACAGTTACGTCTGCCAAGGACGCCTTTAGGTGGTTCAAGTTACTTCTCCTTAACGAAAAGGATGTTGACCCAGTCATATACAATTGCTCCGAGTTCAGAGAAGCTCGCAGTGTTCGGGATGCCTCTGGCAAGAGTGCCGTTGAAATCGTCTCTAGGTATCTTCAGCTTCTATGGAATCATGCTATTAACGACATTCAGATTGCAATCGGCGAGGATCTGATGGTTAAGTGCCGATTCAATGTTGTCATAACACTTCCGGCCATCTGGCCACATTATGCCCAGCAACGTATGGAGAAGGCAGCTGAAATAGCAGGCATTCTGGCCAAGAGACCATGCGGCACCACTTTGCTGCGTTTCATCTCGGAGCCAGAAGCGGCGGCGTTGGCAACACTGGGCGACCAGGCTAATAAGTCTACTGTTGAGGTAAGCGGCACATGAGATGGTGTTTTTTTTTAATGCCTTTCTGAGTCATGAGTTTTGCTAGGTTGATGACAATTTCGTCATATGTGATGCGGGTGGTGGTACTGTGGTAGGTTCCTCCGTCAGAGCCGTGAGATTTCCATCATCTGACTCTTTCGCCTTAGGATCTTATCAGCTACAGAGTGAGCGAGAAAACGCCATTCACTCTCAAGGAGTCTGTCAAAGGAGACGGTAAAGCTTAACCATTGCGAGATACCAGTGCCTTGAGTTGCATGCTGACTAGATTTCACCTATAGGGGGCCTCTGCGGTGGGATTTTCTTGGATAAGAATTTCTTAGAGCTCGTCAAGAGTGCAACTGGGGGCTCCTGGCACAACGTCAGCAAGAAGCAAGAATTGAAGTTTATGAACGACAACTGGGAGCACGGCATTAAGCGACAGTTCCGCGGCAGGCCGCGTACGTGGATCGTGGACACTCCCGATTCCGTGAAGGAAGCAAAGAGTCAAAAGCGGTCCAAAGGACTTTCACTCCACACGTAAGTAGTCTACTGGTGACTGAGAGTTGTGGCACGCAGTGTCCTTGCTCTAATGCTCGTTACTGAATTAGGAACGACATACTGAAAGTCTTTGACCCCATCATACGAAAAATAGAAGCTCTGGTGAAATCACAATCATTAGCCATACTAAGCAAGTATGGAAAACAGCCAAAGGTATGTATACCTTCCACACGAGACCTGGTCCTCCTCTACAGTGACTCGAGTTATCTGCACCTTCTGACGTCAGCTTTAGTACATCATTCTGGTCGGTGGATTTGGACGCAACCCATACCTGCGAGATTGTCTTGACAAATCTGTGGATGCTGCGACCAAAGTCCTCCAGTCCCAGGGTACCAAGCCGTATGTTTCATTGTCTTTGTATCAACTTTTATCGTACCATCCTTTCATTTTCCGATTCGCCATTCTCTCTAATACATGCATCACAGCTGGGTTGCAATATGTCGGGGCGCGGTAATTCATGGACTTGCATCACTGCATCTTCCCCAGTCGTTGAATGTCAAGGTCGAGAGCAGAGTCGCTCGCTTGAGTTACGGTGTCGCTTTCCAAGCATTATATGATCACGAGCGTCATTCAATCCGAGACATGGTATTTGACTCTGCAGAGGGTGTTTGGAGAGCTGACAACCAAATGGAGTGGTTTCTCAAGCAGGTACACTATCTCAGTCAGATCATGGGCTCTCCCCATCCTGGCAGTTTCTTTTCTCATCTTCTACATCGTCTCCAGTCAACCTCGAACTAAAACTTCAATAGGGTCAAGACTTATCAGAATCAAGTCGTGTACGGCGTTTCTATCGCCGAAACTACACGGGGACAGTTGGAGAAATTAAGGAAGTGTTCTACATAACGGCTTCTCGCAATCCGCCTTCCAGACGCGAGGATTGTGTATCTCGGTTATGCTCTATCAAGTGGAATAGAAAGGTGGATATAGGCAAACTTCCTCGTCGGACCGATCGGTTTGGAGTACCGTACCGCGTTCTCTATTATGAAATCGAAATGACTTGCGACGGGAGGTCAATTGACTTTACAGTCTACTACAACGGGGGAGCAGTGGCTAACCACAATGTAGTGGTTGAATACGAGTAAATGGGGCAAGTCTGCGCTTTTGCTTTCGCTCGTTGCTTTTGCTTGTTCCATAAGAAACGCACAGAGGAAACGAAAAGGTACCGGGAAGAGATCTGAATACGCTGCCTTCTCGTGATGACGTTTCGTCAACGGCTTCCCATTGCTTCATTTGCGACATGGGAACCAATTGAACATGGCCATCAAGGAAAGAAGCCGGGACAGCACCAGATAAACCAGACATTGGATGGAGGCAGAGCAAAAATGTTGCTGCTCAGCAAAGAGTCAAATAAATAGGTCATCATAGCTTGCTAATCATTGGAGCCATAATCATCTCAAGCATCCTCCAGCTTGACGTCCTCCTGCCGAATAGGCAGCTCACTCCGCAACTGAGCCTCCACCTCCTGTTGCTCCGAGTCCAAACTCTCATCCGCGGCTGCATCATCCCTTACATGCCGATACAACCGAACACAGTGATCCTGCCCCGCGCTGGCCATGGTCTCCCCATTTACATCGACCCAGAAACACACGCCCCTGTGGCCGGTAGGCACCCTCTGAAGTATCTCCTTGTTCTTCACGTCCCACAGCACGATGTCCCCGTCCTCGCTCGCCGAGGCGATGAAGGGCTCGCTTTTCAGAACACCGAAGCAGCCGCCAATGGCGAACTTTTCGTTCCGATGGCCCTGATAGGTCTTCTTGACCGTTCCGGCCACGTAGTCCCACAGGCGAATGCAGTTGTCGAGATTGAAGGCCAGTACGAAGCGACCGTTTGGTGAGAAGCAGACATTCGTGACGGCGGGGTTGTCTTCGTGGACAAGTGTCCTGAGGCATTGGCCCGTCGAAGTGTCCCATACTCGACTGGGAAATCTTTGTCAGTCTGCTGGTCTCCATAAAGATTGAACCACTTGCGGGGAAGGGAAAAAAAAATAAAAAATAAAAATTAAAAAAATAAAAAAAACCGTACATGAGCCCATCGGTCGAACAGCTCACGACCAATGTACCGTCTCGGCAAAAATCGATGCCGGCAACCGGGTCGCTGTGAGCCGGCAGGCTCCTCATCAGTCGGCCGGCTCTGACATCCCACAGGAACACGGCCTCATCGTACGACCCGCTGGCCAGTATGTTTCCCTTGGGCGAGAAGGCCAGGCAGTGAATGTAGTTGTGGTGGCCTCGCAGCGCGGCCGTGTCCCTCCCCGCGGCCGCCGACTTTCTCGTCGTCGTCTTGGGCCGCCCCGTCACTCGGTCCCACAGGCGGATGGCCTTGTCGTCGGATCCGCTCGCCAGTATGTTGCTGTCCGGTGTCCAGGCCAGGCAGCTCACGCCCGCCATGTGGCCGACGAGCGTGTCCATGTGGGCGCCCGTGGCGGCGTCCCAGAGCTTGACCGTGCCGTCTGCGGATGCTGAGGCGATGAACTTGCCGTTGGGCGATATCCTCACCTGCGACACGGGACCCGCGTGTCCGTGGAGCGCCAGTGTCGGTTTATAGCTTGGCTTGAGGGGCTCGCGGGGGGGAGGCGTCGTCGTTTGTTGTCGCGGCCGGGGAGAGTAGGACTCGGTCCGCGTGCGGTTCGACGACGTCGAGAAATCAGAGGAGCGTCTGCGGCGCGTCCGGGATTGCGAGGGTGATTCCGAGCGCGTGCTCGATCCGGAGCTCGAGGACGATCTTGACCGCCGTCGCGGCCGAGATGGCGACGAGTAGGAGCAGTTCCTGTTGGAGCCCGCGGCGCTGGGACTCGTCGTCACAGTCACATGGTACCCTGGTTGCGCTGGTTCGCGAGTCTCACGCTTGCTGCCGCTCGGGGAAGCGCCTGATGAGCTTGATCGCTGGGACGAGTCGTCGTGCGTCTTGCGCCGCTTGTTTGGGCATGCAGGTGCGGCAGGGTCGTCTGCTGAATCCATTGCTGGTGGGTTCATTCATGAGCTGTGTGGAAGTTGACGAGGGGGTTTAGTTTTAGTATGTTGGTCGACTTGTTGGCAATTGGGGAGGCATGATGTAAGGCTGCGGCACGATGCTGCGGCACGATTGATTGGCTGGGAGAGGCGCGCGCCGCAAGTCCTTCTGAGCCACGAGAACACCCTCGCGGTCGCGTTGGTCGCGTCTGGACGGGGTTCATCTTTGCACACACGTCGTGGCTACCCTAAAGCTGAGGATAGTGACGGAGGGCCGAGTATTCCGCCTTAACAATTGGCTTTCAGTCTAATCACATGGTGTGTTCTTGTATCAGGGCTAGGTTTATTGATGCACAACCCGTGATGAGAGCAGATGTTCGCGCGTCCGTCCATGGTTGTGGAGTAGACGAAGAAATAAGTGACTGAACCAGACACCGACGAGTCGACGACAGGACCCCGGAACAGCAAGTTTTGTCCGTTTGCAACTAATGAAAGGCTTATTACTAAAAGTTGTCTTATCCTCACTGATTCACTGAACAGACGAAATGATGTAGACAGGGGGCCTCTTATCTACAGCGGGAGCTACGGATTACAGAGTACTGTACTATACCCCATACGGAGTAGACGATACGGATTACATACATGATGATGGGACCTTGAAGGATGCAGCTTAAGATGAGGTAGGCGCACATCGGCTAAAAAGGCCTCCAGTCGCATCTGTCACATCCAGAGCGACGACCGGCTCGCTTCATGATGCAGCCCATGCTCAATCGGTGAGCGACGAGATACTAATGATTAATTCGTCGTACTCCGTACTCCGTACTCCGTATTCCGTAGATTTGATTTATCCTCCAAGCATGCAAAGGCCGCGAGGCGGACAAAGTGGCAACCAATGGTTGACAGTCGGCAGTTGTTCTCCCTGGCCCGAATTGTCTGACGTGAGACACGATTCATCAAATGTTGGAGTCGCGACAGCCGAGCCGCACTAGAATGACGGTTGCTTTCCCACTCCGTGCAACTGTGCATGAATTGCGCACCAGTGGCGCCAACGGCAATTACATAATGGCCGTTTCATGCCAATCGACTCAGCCACAAGGTATGAGAATGAGAGAAGTCGGTATTTGCGCCTCGATTGAATTCAACGTTACGGGGTATCACGTGAAGCCCCGAGTCATGGAAAAGCTGCCACGGTTACGTGAGAATGGAGACGCTGGAAAACGGTGAACAAACAACAAGGAAGGAGAGCCCCCCCCATTTCGGAGTACATGAAATCTCTTGAAGTCGCCAAATCAGCAAGCTCTGGAAGCGCGGGTGGGGTCATAACAGGTCATAACCAGCATTCATTGGCCGTGGCATCGACAATGACCCATCACAAAGCTTGGCTCAGGGCCCCCCCCTGGCAATCTCCAATCGCAGCTTGGCTCGGATGGACCGGGCGCTATGGAACGCCCCCTGTCAGTCTGCGTGCCTTGTCTCCTGCCTCGCCTCACCAATGTTATTATTCCACGTAATATTCCATGTACGTATTTCTCTCCAACGCCGCCTCGCCTTCGCCTCACGACGACTCACACATTTCCTTCTTAAAACCACATGCCAGCCGTAGCTCACTCACTTGCCTAGGCCTTCTCCTGCCTCCCACACTCTTTTAATTCACTTCTCCGTCGCTCTTTCGTCCTCTTCTACAACAACCCTCTTGTCCGTTTGTAATCCTCAGTCCGCATCAGCCAATATGCGTTTCTCCGTTGCTGCTGTCCTGGCTTTCGCCGCCTCTGCTTTCGCCCAGACGCCCGACTTTGATCCTATCTACACCCCCAAGAAGGACGAGATTGTTCCTGCCGGCTCTTCTTTCACTCTTACCTGGGATGCTCCTGCCAAGTACGCCGCTGGCACCATCTCTATTGAATTGATCGGTGGCGCTACCCAGAACACTCAGCAGCACATTGCCAACATTGCCTGTGAGTCAACAACAATGCGAAACTTTGATGTAGTGACGAAGGCGTCTGCATCTTGTGTGCGAAAGGAAGCTCTCAAATCGCTGAAATACACACTAACCTCTCGTATAATAAACAGCTGGTGTCAAGAACAGCGCCAAGACCTACACTTGGAACGTTGACGCTGCCTTCGGCGATCAGAAGGTTTATGGCCTCGTTTTCAAGCTCGAGAGCAACCCCAGTGTCTTTCAATACTCCAACCCCTTCCACATCAAGGCTTCCGACAGCAAGTCCGCTGGTAGCGATTCCGTCACCTCGACAACGTCCCATGATGTCAAGACCATCCTTCTCTCCTCCACGACTCCGACCACCTCGGCTGCCGCTTCCAGCACCACCTGCACCGGCAGCAACACCAGCACGACCAGCACGACCGGCACCAGCAGCACCGCCAGCAGCACCGCCAGCAGCACCGAGACCCAGCACCACGACGCCATCGCCAACTGCACCACTCTTGTCAAGAGCACCAGCAGCCAGTCCACTCCTGTTACTGTTGCTCCCTCTGGTTCCATTCCTGGCACCACGACCACCCCTATGACACCTATTCCCACCGCTGCTGCGTCGGTCATCCGCGCCGGCTCCCTGACCATCCTTGGTGTTGTTGCTGCCTTCCTGGCTCTTTAAAGAGGGCAGGGGTGGTATAGGAACCGGTGGATTGGATGCGGTTTGTTCTGTTGCACATATATGACAACTCGTGTGCTCCGAAAATGGGTACGTTGGGGGCTTGCACATAGGATTTTTTTCGTGACTACGGTTGGAAAGTTTCGGGCTCGTTTCTATTGAATTTTGGAACCTCCATCAACGGATCTTTGCCTCGTGGCAATAACTCCTGACACATATATGGTGGCCATTTACACAGGTGCTACTATGCGTCCAGGAGGTCATGTAATTGAAATACAAACCCTCATTTTCTTCACCAATTTGCCATGATGCCGCTTGACGTGTGGGTGAAACTGGCACAGTAAGCAACTCGTGTTGAAACATGCCGCGGCAATTGGTGATTTTCCACTTCGGGTTAATTTACTCAAATGTCAATCCAGTTCCGCGAGGTCGTCCATCTTGCTGTTCGCCGAGCGCCTTTCGCACGCCGCCGGCATCAATGCCAGCACCGTCCATCATCATCCATTGAGTACTCCGTATAGGTCGACTTGTTTTGTCGTTGCCAAAGAAATCCGATCCGATCCAACTGCGCGTTGGAATGCGAGACATGCCTGTGCCTGACGCAGATGCAGTGCGCCCCCATGCCCGTTGCACATAAAGGCCGCTTCGTGGCACGCATTTGCGAGAGCACGTCAACGTGCAATATTTCAGATTCGATAGGCGATAGTCGAAGCATTGTCAGTCAGTCAGCCACTTGATTAGGAAGTCAGCAAGAGACACCGTGATGTATCATAAAGAGCCATGATTCTCGCACTCGAATCTTCGGACCGCATTGCCGAATGCACGGGGCACTGCACATTTACTTGCCCGCCGCGCCGCACGACTTCGCTCAACGGCCTCGACGGGATGAAATCATACATTGGCGTTGTCGGCGACACTCTTTCTGGTCTCTGGAATCGCTATCAGGAGTGTGGAATGAGGCTTGTCGCCTCGCGACTGGGAAGGAATCTGGAATGAATGGCGCGGATCTTGTTTGAGTGGAGAATAAATGGTTGTTTTGGGGGGGTGGGTTCATGACGACATGCACGTGGTGTACTTTTAGATGGACGGAATTCTAGAAGGACGGTTTCCTTGGAAAGATAAGAGATTAAAGACTACATCGCTCGTTTAATCAGAGTAGGGGACCTGTCACACACGTGGTGCTGCTTCCGTTGAAAGGGGAAAAGCAAAAAAAAAAAAAAAGAAAAGAAAAGAAAAGAACGGTTATGTGAACAAAACAAAAAAGCATGGTTTGTTTCACTCGCCCGTGCCGGCTTACTTGCCGCCAATCTGGCCTTTTGGCAAAGGGGGAATCCAACAGACGGCCAGGTTGAGAGCGATGTGAATTACACCAATGACCCATAATGAAGTGTTGTACCCGTTGCCGTGGTTCATGAAGCGGAAGATGATGGCAAACACGACGCCACCCAGGTTACCACCGCCTCCCGTGACACCAGAGAGGATGCCGTTGGCGGATGGGTGAACATGAGGCACGAGGGCAAAGTTGGCCCCGTTCCCCGCTTCCACGAAGACGGCAGCTAGAGTGACGAGGCCGACGAGGGTGCCGATATCGCCGCCGCTGGTCTCGGAAGGGTTCACTTGCCCGACGGTGATGAGCAGCACGCCGCTGAGGACTCCGCATGTTGTGATGCAGCCCTTCTTCATCCAGAGGTTGCGACTGAATCTGTTGTAGAGCATGTCGGCAATGACGCCGCCGAGGGGCCGGGTGATGAAGTTGAGGAACCCGAAAACGGCGGCGTAGCTGCTCGCCTGCGTCTGGCTCAGATGTGGGAAGTTGGCCTTGTAGTAGGAACTGAGGATGGAATTGATCGCCAGCTCGCCGCCGAATGAACAAGAGTAGGTGGCCACGTGGAACAGCGTCTGCGGCGAGAAAACGACGGGCCAGGAGTCCTTGAAAGAGGGCCTGACGACAGTTTCTGCCCGGGCGACGGAGACGGCTTCTGATAGAGAAATGGCCGACTTTTCCTCGCAGAGCCGGGAGTCATCGTCATCTGATGAGCCGCCCCTCTCTTCATCACGGCTCGGCGGCTCAGTGAGTACATTGGGAGTGTTCACCGCCGTAGTACTGTTCGATCTGTATCTGTCCAGGTTCTCTTGAATCCTTTGCGATCGCTCTTCCCAGGAACCGAGTGGCGTATCAGGGCAGAGGAAGAACATGCCGAGACTGCACGCAATCAGACATGTGAGCGGCACGATGAAAGTAACGCGCCAGGCTTGGGACGCACGCATGCCCTGCGCCGCGACGAGAGAGTCGAATACGGCCGGCATGATGAAATATGTTATACCACCGCCGGCATTGCCCCAGCCGCCTGAGAGGGCATTGGCGGTGCCGACGACGTTCTTGTCGAAGAAGGCGGTACACCATACTTGGCATGGCACAAAGGTGGCTCCAAGAATACCAATGAAGAACCGAGATATGTAGAGCCCCGTGGCGCTCTTGACAAGAGGGGCCAGGCCAATGGGTAGGCAGCCGAGTGTCAGCAACGAGGCATATACTTTTCGGGAGCCGAAACGATCGCAAAGGGGACCAGCGACGAATCTCAACAGCAAGGTGGCGCACAAGGACACAATGTTCGAGTTGGCAACTTGCGTCGAAGTGAGGTGGAGGTCCTTTTTAATCGTGACTGTCAAGAGAGGTGGAAATGTGTACCTAGGAACAAGTTGTTAAAAGGTCTGTGACGAGCATAGAGAGGGTTGTTAGGCCACATGAGAGTAAGTCATACCATGCCCAGAAACCCAACATAAAGCCCATCCACGAGAAGAAGAACACACGCCCATACTGATCTACCACGTTGAAGACAGGTATACTTCGGGCTTTTCGGTTTATAGGGTTAACTTGAGGGCCCCGCCACAGCAAAGTGAAATCGAAACCCATTGTGTGTAGCATGTATGATGAATACTCACTGGGGGTATCCAACTTCTGGATTGTGCGTTTAGTTGAATGACGGCAAGGATACTGTTGTCAAGCCGCGGCATCACTCGACAACGTCAGAGTATTTAAAATAAAGGCGAGTTGCTCGCGAAGTCGATTTAAACATCTCCCAGCATCTCCGGGAACAAGTGCTTATCATCGGACACTAACCTACCGGAGATGGAACTTCGGTGGCGGGGTCATCGAGAAGAAGTCTTCTAGGGAGCTAGGAAAATGGTGGCTGTAGGAGACATGTCCATATGATTGCGGGTATGTTCAGAGGCACAGGTCAAGGTGATAACCTTGCCAGAGCGGGCATTACATGACACGCGAGCGCCTTGACTGACAGCCACGCTGAGAGGCGCTGATAACACTTCGTGCTGATCGCACCGGCTGATAAGCAGTGTCCTGTTGGCCCCAAGCCAACACATCGGCAGCGTTGTATGGCCATGTCCAACGACAAAGCGAAGCGGTCTTCCGGTGTCATCACAATGTCGGCAGTTAAAAAGTTATCATTCTAGAGAAAGATGAGAAATACCAGGACCATTGTGACTTGAAAAACAACCAGGAGCTGGAGTCGCACCGACTTTTCCAGACGTCGCCCTTTCGAGTTTCCAATCTCCAACCTCGTCATGACTCATGAGTTATTGGGCATCATCATGGTCCAAGTAAGTACTCCTCTTCACCATCGACCGCGACGGGCCCTTTAGCGATCCCTCTAGCGATACTGGGTCTTTCTCTAACCGTGTCTCTGTCAAGCTGCTGCATTCCCATTGGGTAAACATCCAAGCCTTAAGGAGCTATTTGAAGCAGCGATGGGTGGCTGGTCTGGCCTTATCTGAAGCCGGAACTCGGACGGACCTCAGCTCCACATTTTCGGCTGTGGTCAAGATAAGTGTGCTGCTGGTGCTGGGGGGACCTTATCACCAGACGATCCGCGGAGAAGGACACTTCCAAAGGCAAGATCAAATCTGGGGCACCCCAGAGGAGTGATCCCCGGGGAGAATGATTCAAGTTTGGTCATCGCTGAGGACATGCCACTGCTTCGACTATTGACCTGAGCCACAGGAAGCGTGAAATGGGTACATGGACAATGGAGGCTGGGGCTTAGATTCTGATCGCTAGTAAAATAGAAAGACCGGTGTGCTGCCGGCACATCTCCGTAGCAGGGTTTTAGTCTTCTGCCGTAGGACTCAAGATCGGTTGCACTCGACACTTTCCGGCGATTTTGTGGTGGTGGTGTGGTGTTGTGGAGTCGACACGATCAGGTAAAAATTCATTCATCTCGGCTTTCGTGACCGCGTCTCTGACGAATAGGCTTCAGGATTGAATGGCCAAAAACGAGTCTAGGTCAAACAGAATACTCACTTGCGAGATGGACCCGTGAAGTATTCGCAGCCTTGTGCAATGCTAATGGGGCTCGCCGCGATATGGACCGAGATTGCAGGAAGGGAAGGTTGAAAGCTCCCGCATGCCCGTTCCTAGATTCCTCACCACAGGCCCACAGCTGCCCGCCAATGAGTGAATGAGCCTCGTTGGCGCTAGGCCCGAGTCAGTAAGAGGGGCCAATGATTGCTTGCGGCATCAAAAGTTTTAGAGGGGCATGGTATTTTTCTCTCTCAAACGCCTCCTACCTTGATGTAGTATGCACCGCGATAGCATCGTCAAACCTCACCAATGAGAGCATTACTGACTTCGGGTTATTTGACTCCAAGACGTGTGAAACTCTCGTCGTCAATTGTACGATTGCATTCTTCTCTCTTTCCTATCGTCATGATATACCTCAATTGCTGACCGATACCGGCGTAGACATCCAGCGTCATCTGAAGGTTACTGCCATTGGTGGGGACACCTGAATTCATCTTGCCTCCAATGTGGGCTAAATGATGGAACTCTCATTGCTAACAGAGACCTAGGACTCTCGAAAGATGGCGACATCAGATGTGCCCAAGACGTGCAAGGTCATCACCGCAGAGACCATTGCTAAAGGACTCTTGACGGAGGTCAAGGAGACGTTGGCAAAGGTTCAAGGTACCAGTCCCAGCAAGCCTACCCTGGCTGCTTTCCTAGCCAACGGAGACCCCGCTGCTGTCAAATATGCCGAGTGGTCCAAAAAGACCTGTGAGGACAAGTGAGTAGAACTGGTCGAAATATACGGGCAGCAGTCTGGTGTAGCTGACCGCATCTTGCAGTGGCTTCGAATTCGACCTCCGTACTGTGGACAAGGATCTTCTCGAGGAGGAAATAATGAAGGCGAACAACGACGACAGGATTGACGGCATCATTGTATACTACCCGATCTTCCCTCAGAATCCTTCCCACGACAAATACGTGCAAGAGACCGTGGAACTTTCCAAGGACGTCGAGGGTATGCGCCACAAGCACTTGTACAACATGTATCATAACGTCCGCTTCCTGGATCCCCCGGAGAACCGAAAGAAGTCCATTTTGCCATGTACTCCGTTGGCTGTCGTCAAGATCTTGGAATATCTTCAGATTTACAACCCCATCTTGGCCGCCGGAAACCGCCTCTTTGGCAAGACAATCACCGTCATCAACCGATCCGAGGTCAACGGACGCCCTCTCGCTGCGCTGCTGGCCAATGACGGCGCCACTGTGTACTCTGTTGATATCACAGGGGTTCAGCTGTTCACTCGTGGACAAGGCATCAAGAACCCGCGACACCAAGTTGAAGACAAGGAGGGCTGGGGTCTGAAGGAATGCCTCCCACTCAGCGACGTTGTTATTGGTGGTGTTCCTGCCGATTCTTTCAAGGTGCCAACAGATCTCATTCGCGAAGGTGCCGTATGCATCAACTTTTCTTCTTTCAAGAATTTTGATGGACCCGCGATCAAAGAGAAGGCGTCTATTTATGTTCCTTCAGTGGGCAAAGTCACTATAGCTATTCTGCTTCGTAACCTTGTGGTGAGTTCCCTCATTCAGTATTACAAGTATTGGTAATGCGTAGACACTAAGTCCATCTAGCGTTTGGTTGCCAACCGTCCGTCCAAAGACGAGTCCGACAAGGGCTTGATTCAGGCCAAGACGGAGGCCTTTGCCGACGACTGATTGACTGATTTGCTTTGATAGGATGTGTTTGTATGGAAAAGAAAATGGATGATAGAACACCCGAATTCATTATTGAAGAAAGGACTGGATTTATGATCCCTCAACATTTACTTTTTTAGCCTCGATTATATGCAAGCAAATACTGCAAAACACGCTCGCACGTATATATAGAGCAGATGGATGCATCGGCGCATCGGCGCACCGGCGCACCGTCTCTACGTCACTGTCACTTGGTCCGGTGCCTGTTTTCTAGTGGGGGGAAGAGGCCGGCGCTTCCCAGTGCACGGAATGCCCCGACAAGTTTTGACTTTCTTTACGTGTTTGCTTACTGGTGTTCAAGACGCGGCTTTGGCAGTGAGCGAGCTGGCTGCTCACCTTTCAGCACAGCGGAACAAAATTTGTGCACGTGTGATGCCACGTACTCCGTAGATACTCCGACACCTAGATGAAGCCCGATGGCTCAATTAATCTGTCGACCGCATGCACCGTTAGGAAACGGCCACTGCAAACATCGACAACAGAAACTTGAGACCATGTTGTGGGCCATCAATCACGCCACAATACCAATTCTGCAATTCTGCGCTTACAATGGAAGTATTAATGGAAGTCAAGAATAGGAGCACACATCCGGACTACTCCGTACGGAGTACAGGGCTGGTCCCTCTTTAGGTAGTAGGATTGAGGTTGTGGCCGGGGTGGCGCTCTGCGCAAGGGACGTGATGTTTGACGGCAGATGGATTCCATATAATAAAACGACGCAGCTATAACGGCAAGGCAATGAATGACTTCTAACTGGGTTATTGACTCGCAGATGCCAGTGACGGATTGATGGCGAGCGGCATGGAGTGCATACGTCCTTGACCATAGGGCCCTCTTCATGTTCCACATGCTTTCCAGACCGCATCCGGTGCGTTGAGTATCCAAGAAGAGTCAACTGGTCTGGTCTGGTCTGATTCATCTTGTTCGTGTATGCACAGGTGGTGCAATGAATCCGTGCCGCCTTTCCGCCATCTCTTTTGGCTCTTTTGGCTGCCGCTCCCGGCGCCACGACGATGCGTTTCTTGCCCCACTGTTCGTTTCCGTCCCACAGCGGGCCAATCACGGCCGACCCGCTCAGCTCCCTGTTCCTGCCAACTTCCGCCGACATTGGCGGGTCTCTGTTCATGCGCCACAGACACGCATGTGTGTGCCCTGACGAGCCCCAGTTCCCCAGTTCCCCAGTCCAGCAGGACTCCTCAAAGATTCATTACACGAAGAACAACACGGACAACTTTCTTTAATAATGACACCACTCTAACTTACTTCCGCCCATCCATCTAGCAAGGCGCACCGAGCGGCCACTACAGCCTGGCTAGTCTAATCCGTACTGGAGACAGATTCCAGATTCGCTCGGTTTGGCCTGTATGACTCGTGCTTGTCTAGGCCCCCCGTGACAGGCTTCGATTGAAGAAAAAAAAAAGAAAACACGAGACCTCTGCTGTTCACTAGCTCCTGTTGGATTCCATCTCCATCTCTCTTAGGGACAAGTTTCTTTGTTCGCCTCGCAAACTGCCCATTGCATTTGTATCTTCACATCTCTGCCTGTTGCGGATGGACCAATTGTGGTATAGACAAAGGACGATCCTCTCCGACAACTTTTTCTTTGCTTCGCTTTTTTTTGGCTGGTCCTGCTTGCGACAGCCTTTCACCCTATCGTTCAAAAGCTTGGCGCCGGGACCCACGACCTTCCCTCGTGTTGTGCACTTGGCATAAACGTTTGCCTGTCCTTTTCTTTTGGCTCAACATCCTCCTCGCATCCTCGTTCTCTCATGATCCTTACCGGCGGACGACAGCATTTACGGTTGTGGCTAGTGTGAACCGGCCTGCCGACGACATCCCGACGACATCCCGACGCCTCGACATTGTTTCCCGCCTCCGTCTGGGGTTTGGCATCAATCAGTGAGGTTCATTCGCAATTGGGGAAGTGATCGCAACTGTATAGCCGATTTGGCTGTCCAAGCAGTATTTCGTGCTTCCACACTCCCACTCTGGGAGAAACTTGGACTTCAAGAGGCTTTCCAATCGAACGGCGCCACCTTTGTTGCGCAAACTTCGGGGGCATGGCCACCCACTCCACGGCCAGCATTGGCCACGATGGCCGCCACGATGACCTTGGCCCGACACCGTTGCCCTATCGCCCTCAGCCAGGTTCCCCTACATTGACGAACCCTGATATGATATTACCAGATTACGATGAATCCGAGCCTTTCGAAGATCGGTCCCATTTGCCCTTGCCCATGTGGAACTACGCTCAGCCTTCCGACGCCTTCCACGATTTTTCATTGACTGGATACATGTCTGGGCCTCTTCCTCCAAATACACCCATAATTTACGGGAACGGCACGATGCTCTCCGATATTGGCGAGGTTACCGAGGTTGAGAGTACCGTGGGCTGTCAACCGAGCCGTAACTCGTCTCGAACGTCTGACACAGGTCTAAGCACAGGAGGCAGTGGTACGCCTTTGCGATCTTCACCGACCATGGGCAAGAAAACTCTCAAAAAACGACCACGCATCACGAAGCGCGAACGGCGGCTATCCATCGAATCTACGAGTACAATCCAGACCATCGAAGTCCCCGATGGAACATTTGGCGATCTTGACGACTCAGTCAGTGTAGACGATAGCAGTTTCCATGGCGACGATGAAGAGAGCCTTGCGAGTGAATTCGTGGATGAGGAATCCGTTCAAATCCGCGATGCTACAGTTCTGCCCTCTGATCAGACGCTGAATGAGGATAGTCTATCCACCGAATCGATCAGTGAGCGAGCCGAACAGATTCTTGCCAACGCAAAGCGCCGCCTTACGGTAGGTACACCTGCACATGTGATACTTCGTACTGGTTTTCGCCGCGAATCGCATTACTAACTCGCTGGTAGGCTATGGAGGGAAACTTGAACAGAGCCCGAACATTTAGCTATTCTTCTGTATCTGATGGCTCAACACCGTCCCCCGGTGGCGCTCGCTCCAATGGGCTGTCAAATGGCAGGATACAGTCCATCACCCCAAGTCATTCGAGGAATGTGAGCGACAACGGCCTGCCGGGTGCCGCTCGAACAAACATGCTTCCTCAGCGATCGGCCAGTGCCCTCGGCGCTGCTGGCGGCTACCGTCAACAATTGACATTGTCCAGGAGTGCCGATGCTTTGGGTGCTAAAAGTAGCCTTGGATCTCTGCGATCACCCCTGCATACCATCGACTCGGCTTTGGAGCCCCTTGATGAAAACGAAGATGCAGAAGACGAGGTCCAAAGCCGTTCGGGTAGCCAACTGCGGAGTCTTGCGAGTCCTACTTTTGGGTCATATGGAGATGCTGGGTTGACGCGGTCTGCTTCGGCTGCTCAGATGCGCGACCTGCAAGACCAAATGCAAGGTCTGAAGGGCAAAATTTCGAGTCTGAGAGACCAAGCAAAACAAGACAGCATGAAGAGGCGCAGTTTGCAGAGCTTGAGGGCGTTGAGCCCTTTCACCAATGCTCCACATGATCCGGGATCAACTAGCCCGAAACCTACTGCTTCCCCTGAACCCGGGAGCACTGCTCCTAGTCAGCCACTCAGTGGGACGAACACGAGTCTAGAGAATAAAAAAACCGAGGTGCAGGGAGAAAATTGGCAACAACCAACTGCTGGAAATGAGAAACAAGCAGGATCGATCGCAGCCCGATTCCACGAGACTGGTGATTCGCAACTACCTGAACTGGGGGAGGAGTCGCATGATTTGAACGGCGGACACCAAGAGGAAGAGCGAAAATTCCTTGGGGAGAAGCTGGATGTCGAGGAAGTGACCTCAACGGTGCATACCGACGACAAAGAGAGCGAAGTTGACCCGGAAGATAACATTAGTGAAAGTGGAGAGTCGCTCTACCATGATACCCACCAGGAACCGGCGGCGGACATATCTCACGAGGACCGTGAAGACGCTTTCGATTATGAGCATTTCTTCCTACATTCAGCAATGGGCACGATGAGCCGGCAAGGAATGACCAGGAGCGACAGCTTTGGCAGCGAGGGCTCGGAAGACTCTGTTGAAACTACGCGCGGCCCGGCCACGACTTATGCTCGACGTCCAAGCATCGACACTATGACCTCAATCGATAGTTTTGCAACAGCTCGAGAGAGGGCGGAGTCCCGCAGCTCAACAGTTCAATCGTCTCGGATGGACGATGTCTTCATAACCCCAACAGCTCAGTATGAGGACGCCTCCTCCTCCTCCTCCTCCTCCTCGACGACAACCAAGCGCTCGACGGTTGGAGGGTTTAGCCAGCGAAGTGGCAGCGGCAACGGCAGCGGCAGCGGCAGCGACTCAACAGGGTATTATCAGAAGCATGCCCGTCACGACAAAGTTATACACCGACCTGTCAACTCCAGTACGGACACCACACTTCACAGGCCATCAGTCTCCTCGTTTGAATCGACAGGCACCAACAGAAGCTTTCCTCTTGTTAACAAGGCACGCCTGAGTGGAGGCGCTTTGACGCCAATCGGTTCACCGGAGTATCAGCTCAAGCAAGTTGCTGAATCTTTGATGAACGAGACTGCCAGCATTTGCGACAAAGATAGTGCAGGCAGTGGACCCAACTCACCGGCCATACAAACATTGTCCCGGGAAGACCAATTGCTTGTTGAGCAGGTCGTGGCTAGCTTGGGACGATGTGTTTTGGGGCTCAGTGAAGCGACACGTCAGGGAGCAGGGAACCACGACCACTACAGGCGAAAAATTGAGGCAGCCAGGAAGCTTCTTGAGAACGTCTCTGACCGAGCATCTTCCAACTCATAATCCATAATACGTCTCAACGAAGCTGATGAAGTGCATTTCTAATTTTAATGGAGTCGGAGTGTACGGATACCAATCTGGATGCCACTAGAATATACGATGGGCGGGCTGGCAGCTTGATTTCCGTTTGTGCGAGGGATCCTTTGCAATGTTTTTTCCCCCTTTTGCAAGACTTGCCTACATCTTCGATACCCTTCTTGTATTTGTGCCCAACAAGGACCGGATCATTCGAGACAGAACAGAATAGACCGGTGACAATCATATCATAATGACGTGGTATACGGACGTACGGAGTACAGGACCCGGCAGTTGGGGTTGTGGACACGTTTTCGAAACGCAAGTCCAGGTGCGCACGCAGTTGCTGAATACATGCAAGTGGGTTACCCAGCTTTGTGTTTGTAGGCTCCTATTTTACTCGACGTGTTCCGTAACGTGAGCCGCCTCCTCATCATTTCTCTCTGCTCGAATGACGTCTTTGCATTCAAGCGAAGCACGCGGTGTTGACTTTTCCCCAAGCACATGCTCAAAGGAAGCCCACTTATTTTTCCTTCACCGCGAACCAACGAGCCAACCAGGAGCCAACCACGATACAACCCCCTCCGTTTTTGCTTATCGATTCCAGGTCGCGTTATCACAAAGCAACGAGGGTCCTCTTCCCCCATATACAGCTGAAGACTCAAGACAGACTCAAGGCAGGGTAGAGAGACAAGACAGGACAAAGGAAAAGAAAAAACAAAGAAGGAAAGGAAAGAAAAAAGTCAGGTCTGATAAAGATACCACAACCACACCGACACCTATTCTCGCTACAATTATTCCACATTGCGACATTGCGAACGGGGCGCCGCGTCATAACCAGTCGACAAGTTATCCCGAGAGCAAATGGCCGCATCATTAACGTCCCGCCTCCTCACGGAGCTGCTCCCCCCGGACCTCGCCGCCTCGGTTCGCCAGCACCTCCTCAACCCGCGAGCGCCTCTGCAAATCTACAAACAAGAAGCTTGGTCGCGGGCCCAAAGGGCGCTGGCGTCCCTGCAGCCGTACATACAGCCGGTCTTGGATGAGACGATGAGCTTGATCGTCGACAACCAAGGCGTGACGGGGGTGGTGGTGCTCCTGGCGGTCGTGACGGTCATGGTGGTGGTGATGAACTGGATCCGAAGACTGATCATGTGGGGGACGCGCGTGATGATGCGGGCCATGTTCTGGGCGGGCGTGGTGCTCGCCCTCGCGTGGGTTTGGAACAGGGGCGTCATGGAGAGCGTGCGAGATGGCGTCGTGTTCGTCAGCAAGGCGGTTGGGTATCTGGCGGTGCTGAAGGACTTTTGGATGCAGGAGTATGAGAGGTACGAGGCGAATGGAAGTAGGGGACGTGGCACCAGAGGGAGGACCTCGGGGAGGTGAACTGTTCTCGAGACGATGAATCTGCAAGTTGTGGACTTGCTTGTACATGATGCGCCGGCGGGACGGGTTGACGGACGGGAATAGCATCTGGACACGGTACATATATGGCGTATGTTGAGATTCTTTTTTTTTTTGTTTTTTCACTGGGGCAAGTTTCTACGCTTTGTTTTGTATCTTGTATATATTGGTAAATGAACCCTTGAGACATGATTGTTGTCTCCCGCAACGCCGCGCTATGCTACAGATTTGGTGGTGTGCATGAGAAAGAAGGAGATTTTTTTTTAAAAAAAAAAAGATGTGAAGGACGCGACGCAGAAAACAAGATTGAAAGAACGAGCGGATAAATCATTCGCCATCATCGTCCACCTCTTCCTCATCGCGCGGCTCCTTTGGATCCTGCGCCTCGTGAAACTGGATGCAATCGTCAATGTAGCTGAGGATAGAACCGACGCTGTCCTCATTCGTCACATCCAGCTTGAGATAGTTGATCATGCTGAAGCTCTCAATCAGTCCGGCCACCGCCCGGTTCAACCTTCGGAAACTAGAACCCTTCATGATCTGCTGCTTTTCATCAGGCGGGCGCGAGTCGTCATCATTGCCGTCGGCGGCGTCAGGACCTTCCGTCACGCGCCTGGCGCGCTCGATGGGGTCGTCGTCGAGAAGGCCGACGTCGGGAGTGAGAAAGCGCTTCAGGTCCTTCTTCTTGACCTGGTCCTTGACGAGGTCCATCTTGGAAAGGACGTTGATGTGCGGCACCTCGAGCATGAGCATGGCGCTCATGGCGCTGAGCGTCCCGGCGAAGAACTTGGCGCGGTCGACGACGAAGGTGGCTTCGAGGAGGTACACGGCTGCCATGCGGATGTCGAGCGAGCCCGGCTGGCAGAGGTACTTGACCAGCGCGGGGAGGATGGGGATGTGCGTGTAGAGCTCGATCTGGCCGGGCATGTCGATGATGATGAGGTAGTCCTCGGTGAGGTTGTCCAGGGCCTCGGTGAGCCAGTCGAGGTTCTCCATGAGGAACTCGAAGCAGTAGATCAGGCCGCCGTTGGGGCCGAGGCCGACCTCCTCCATGGCGTCTTTGAGCGAGATGAGCTCCTTGATGTCGAGGTCGGGCGTGTGCTCGAACGTCTCGGCCGCGGGGTCGAGGTTGACGTAGAAGGCGGATCGGCGGTTGAGCTGTAGATGGGTGATGAGGGCGGCGCAGAATGTTGACTACAGAGGGGGGCGTTGTCATCTCGTGTTAGATTGCATTATATCGATATCTTGGGTCTTTGTTCATCGGGGGGGTTTTTTCTGCCTCGTCTCTTACCTTGCCTGCCCCCGCGGGGCCCATGATCATGGCACCGAACTTGCTCATGGTGAGTGGCTCGCGCGCGATGGTGAGCTTGTGGTTACGGGAATGGCAACAGGGTCTCGATCATGTGGCGAGGGAGCAGTCCGGGTGGGAGAGTTGGGGATATTGAAGTGGGTTGTTACGATGGGGGGTTTTTTTTTTCTAATTTTTTTTTTTACACTGGAGCTACAGACAGGTGCGCCCACCGCATCGAGGTTGACGTCGGTGTTGACTGGTCAGACCGGGCTTTTAGACTCCGTCCGTGCCGAAAGGCTCAGCGCTCTGGTGGTGGTGTCTCAAAGCGTCCTGGGGTAAGTAAGACTACTACTCCGTACGGGGGGAAACCCTCATTGCGTGGGAATTGTCCAGTCGACACGTTTTCCGTCTGGGTTCAGACTGGGCCGGTCCGGGATGGCGCAATCTTGGTCGGGAACGTGGCCGGTCGCTGAGCTCTGTTAGGCCCGCATTGGGAGGTACCTGCATCCAAGTAGAACAGCACACTATGCCTATTGTAGTGTCCTGCACCGAGCTAGCATCCTCTTTCTTGTGCCGACACTATCTGTGAAGGGATTGTAGGTAAGGTTGATTAATTCATCTGTACTGCGCCCGTGGCTCGGGCTAATATAGCTATACTATGGGTCACGTGCCACGTGCTATAATAGGTGCTACTAATATATTAATAATACCCTTATTATACTTCTTTATCTAGTAATTAGTATTATTTTTCTTCCTTAAGTAATTATATTAAGTAAATATTCTAAGCTACTCTCTTTATTCTATATAGAAATACTCTTCTTATTATATATTCCTCTTAATCTCTAATACTTCCTATAAGTCTATAGCTAGGTAGCCTATCCTTATTATATACTATATTAGTAGTGCTATATTTCTATTAATTATCTCTAACCTTTATAATTAGAATATAAGGTATCTTATTTAAGTATTAATTATATTTCTATTTATATATATAATTATATTATACTATAGTTATATTACTATTACTATATTATTCTTAATAGCCTTTACTAACTTCTATAATACTATTCTACCTTATCCTACTATATTAACTATTTATTTAGTATTCCTAACCTATTTAGTTATATCTATACTTAGTTATAGCCTTTTTACCTATAGTTTAGGGCTCTTATTTACTATAATAAATATCTTTTATTACTACTTAACTAGTAATTAACTTAGTTTTAGTAGTTTACTATTTAGAGTTAGTAGTTAACTTAGGGATAGTAGCTTATTACTAACTAGTAATTAGCTTAGTTTTAGTAGCTTATTTAGTAATTAGCTTAATCCTAATAATTTATTTATTAGTATAAATACTACTATATTTATATTTACTATTATTACTTATACTAATAGAGTAAGGATTAGTTAGTATATCTTTATTTTCTTTCTCTTCCTATCCTTTATTAGTATTTATTTATTTATTTATTTATATACACTAGCCAGCCTGATTTGGCTGTCTCTAGTACTCCAGCGGTTTAGTTAAAGGGGAAAACCTTCTAGAGGATAAAAAACCCCCTTATAACTCTATAAGGTCTAGCGCTAGCTCTACGGCAGGCTGGCGCCGCTATTATAGTTACCTATTATAGTTATTTATTACTAGCTTACGCTAGACTTATCCCTATTAGTAGAGTTACCTCTACCTTATATCTTAAGCCTAGCTCTAGGCTCTTCTCTAGCTCTACTCTAATCTATTTCTAACTACCTCTTACTAGGTAAAATCTAATACTATATAGTAGCTAGACCGAATCAGCAGCGAAACAGGCCCGGCGCCAGGGCGGGGGGAGTCCTACCTGTAGTTCACGATCGAGTGCTCTCTAAAGCTGCTTTAATATAAGCTACTTCCTTGGGTAGTGAAGAGAAGGTTCCTATATAGATTAGCACTAAAGTCATAGGGAAGTAGGGATAGACTTATAGGTAACGCGGAATGCTAAGAGGATATGATAATAGGCTGTAACTACACTAACATTAGTAACTAAACTGGACCTAGCTAGGGTTAGGGCCTAAGAGTATATAAGAAAATAAAGGGAAAGAGAAGGGGAAAAAAGGAAAAGGGAAGAGAACCTATAGGAAGTGTAATAAAGGAAGAAGGAAAGAGGCCTAGATCTAGAGGTAGAAGGGATTTCTTTTATAATCTCTAGAGGGGGGGGGGGGTCCTTAAAGCATTACCTAGATTTAAAGATAATATATAGATGCTATAGATAGATAGAAAAGCCTAACATAAGAGAGCGGCAGGATCACAGCGGAACTAAGCTAGCTTCGCCCTCCCCCCCCCTAGAGTTTTAGAAAAACCAGGTGCTCTAACTTTATAACCAGACTAGACTAGAGAAGAGGTAGAATAAACTAAAAAGTAGGGCATTAGATATATTAATAATAAAGCGTAAAAAAAAGTAAGTTAAGAGTAGATTACTATATAGTATTAGATTTTACCTAGTAGGAGGTAGTTAGAAATAGATTAGAGTAGAGCTAGAGAAGAGCCTAGAGCTAGGCTTAAGATATAAGGTAGAGGTAACTCTACTAATAGGGATAAGTCTAGTGTAAGCTAGTAATAAATAACTATAATAGGTAACTACAATAGCAGCGCTAGCCTGCCGCAGAGCTGGCGCTAGACTATATAGAGTTATAAGGGGGTTTTTTATCCTCTAGAAGGTTTTCCCCTTTAACTAAACCGCTGGAGTACTAGAGATAGCCAAATCAGGCTGGCTAGTGTATATAAATAATAATAATAATAATACTATATAGTAATCCACTCTTAACTTACTTTTTTTATGCTTTATTATTAATATATCTAATACCCTACTTTTTAGTTTATTCTACCTCTTCTCTAGTCTAGTCTAGTTATAAAGTTAGAGTACCTAGTTTTTTAAAACTCTAGGGGAAGGGGAGAGTAAAGCTAGCTTAGTTCTACTATAATCCCGCTACTCTCTTATATTAGGCTTTTCTATCTATCTATAGTATCTATATATTATCTTTAAATCTAGGTAATGCTTTAAGGACCCCCCCCCTCTCTAGAGATTATAAAAGAAATCCCTTCTACCTCTAGATCTAGGCCTCTTTCCTTCTTCCTTTATTATACTTCCTATAGGTTCTCTTTCCCTTTCCTTTTTTCCCTTCTTTTTCCCTTTATTTTCTTATATACTCTTAGGCCCTAACCCTAGCTAGGTCTAGTTTAGTTACTAATATTAGTATAGTTATAGCCTATTATTATATTCTCTTAGTATTCTATATTACCTATAAGTCTAATCCTACTTCCCTATAACTTTAGTGCTAATCTATATAGAAACCTTCTCTTTACTACCTAAGGAAGTAGCTTATATTAAAGTAGCTTTAGAGAGCACTTAATTATAAACTATAGGTAGGACTCCCCCTACCCTAGCGCTAGGCCTGTTTTACTACTAATTTAGTCTAGCTAGGTAAGCTATAAATATTCTAGTGTGTCTCTTATTATATATAATTATTAAAAAACCTAGGGCACTAGTATTATAATATAGTTAGTATATTTTTCCCCCCTATACCACGGTAGTAGTAGGGCTAATCTATCTTTCTAGGAGCTATAACTAATATATATTTTAATTACTAGGTTTAAAATAATAGGTATAAAAAGGTAATATATATTTTATCTATTTTTTTTGTTTTTAGGGGTAGCACTACTACTAACCTAGCTCTAGGTTAAAATTACTAGGTACTAAGTAGAGCACTAGTAGTTAACTAAGGTATTTACTAAAATTACTAAAGGTGTGGATATAAGTGTTCTTCTAGTTAGTCTAGTCTAGCCCTATACTAATGCTAATCTATCTCTTCCCTAGGTCCTAGATAACTTTAGTGCTTATATTAAGAAGCTATATATAGAGAATTAAAGTAAGTAAAAATAGAGTATATTAGTAGTAGGTCTAGTCTAGGGGGAGGGTAGGTCTATAAGAGACTAGTATAAGGAGATAATCTTCTAGCTATATAGACTAGACGCTTAGATAGTGGAGTTAATCTAGCTCTAGGTCGCTACCCTACTAGCTAAGAGCTAGGCTAGGGCCCTAGAGAACGCGATCCCTATTCTAGAAGAGGAGTAGTTATTTTTCCTTTTATTTTTATATTAGTATAGTAGTAGTAGTAGGGCAGGGAAGGCCTAGGGGGGGGGGGAATTAGATACCTAGTATTTAAGAGTTTTAGTAGTTTAAATCTAAGGGTTATTCTAGTATATACTCTTTACCTATATATATATTCCTACCCTATCTCTAGCCCCCTACTATCTCTAGACTATTTAGTCTAGTCCTAGTCTCTTACTACTCCTACTATCTCTACTATCTACTATAGTTATAGACCCTAGATTTAATCTCCTATAATATAAGCACTCTAGCTCTAGTTCTAGTGCCCTTAACCTAGCCACTAAGTTATATACTAGTATATAGTATTATAGTCTCTTTATAGCTAGGAACCACTTAGCTAAGTATCTTACCCTCTAGGGGTTATCTAGGGCTAGCCTTGCCTCCTATGTGTCTATAGGCTAGCGCTAATAGGGTTATATATAGCTATATTTATAGTAGTTAATAATTATATAGTATTAGTCCTCTTCTACTTATCTATAGCTATATAAGGGTAAAGCTACCCTAGGGATATCTCTAAGGAAGAGGAATTTATTAAGACTAATCTTACCTATATATAATTATATAATAGTAGAGGAGATATACTTATCTAGTCTAGTGTAGAATCTTTAGATTATCTTTAGGTTATAGTTTAGTGGTTAGTTCTTAGTTAGCTCTCTGCTACGCTAGCTCTAGGCTAGTCTTTCTTTATTATACTACGCTTCCTAATATCTTTTCTATTCCTTATATAGCTCTATATTTAGCTTATTTTTAACTTAGTTTCTCTATCTTTAAGGTCTTCTTTAATATAGTATAGTTACTACTAGGCTAGCTACTACTTAGATTATCTTTACTATTCTACTAGCTATAACTCTTTTTTTAAACCTCTTCTTAATATAGTTTAGGTAGAGGTTAAGGGGGGGAACTAAGGTCTTAGCTTCTAATTATATAATTAGTATAGCTCTAAATACCCCTATAATAACTTAGAGGTAGGCTAACTAGTCTATTATAAAGCTTTTTATAATACCTCTAGGGTTTCTAGCTTTTTTAGTTAGTATATAGTATATACTTACCCTATAGGTAATAATAGGATAGACTACCTATATATATAGAAGGTAGGTATCTCTAAAGCTATAGCCCTAGGCTAACGCCACTAGTAATATAAGTATAAGCTACTACTAGGCTAGTTTCCCTTTAATAATATTCTTATAAGCACTCTAGGTAAGTTTATAATTAACCTATACCCTAAGAAAGTAGTAGGATTCTATAGGCACTATTTTCTTTATTCTAAGCTAGACTTACTCCTAGGGAGGTTACTAGGCTTTACTAAAGTATATAAGTTCTATTTTAGCTAGGTTAAACTTAACTCCTACTTTCTTTACCTAGTCTTTATAGATCCTCTAAGATACCTTAAGTCTTCTCTAGGTCTAGGCTATATTTTTCCTAAAAGCTATAATATTTATATTATTAGTAAAGCCTATAGTAACTATACCTAGGATAACCTAGAGGTAGATATATAGCTCTATAGAATATAAAAGGAAGAGAATAGGAGAAAGGGGTAAGCCCTATAGGGTACTAGCCTTAATTTTAAAGGGTTCTAAGAGTCTACTATTAAAGCTAAGTTAGCTTATTCTCCTTATAAGGAAGCTATAGATTACTATAACTAGCTATAGAGGGATGCCTATCTTAATAAGGAGGGTAATAAGATATAGGTAGCTAACTCTATTAAATATAGCTAATATATCTATCTATACTAGTGAGGCTATCCTGCCCCTCCCCTAGGCCGCTCTAATGTATTCTAGTAGGGTATATATTATAGTTTTTATTAATCTATTTACCCTATTTCCTATCTATAGTTCTAGGAGGAGGCCCCCTACCTTAGTAATAGCTATAAGTTATCTTACTATTACTGCTTCTAGTACTTTTCCCACTATATTAAGCAGTAATATAGGTCTCTAGGCATTAGCCCTCCTTATCTCTTTAACTTAGCCCTCCTTATCTCTTTAACTATTTTTCTATTCTTTCTAATTACTATAACCCTAGTAGTATAGAAGTAGGCTAGGAAGTAACTAACTTTAAGTACTATATTTAGTAGCCTGGTTATTATATAATAGGCTACTAGGCTATAGGCTTTAATAAATCTAGTAGGGAGCTTATTATCCCCTAGGGCCTTCTAGTTTACTATATCTAAGAGGATATCCATAATCTCCTTAGAGTTAAACTAGTCTATATCCTAGATTAGAGTGTTATTAAGTTCTAGGAATATTAGGTCTAGGATGTAGGAAAGGTTAGCTACTAGCTTAGGGAAGAACCTCTATACAAGTAAGCTTGCCTTTTCCTTATATATAGTAGCTAGATTAGGGTTATCTTTAGATCTCTCTAGTTCTAGGAGCCTAGGGAGCTCTAGGGGTGCCTAGCTCTAGAGCCTTACCTATCTCTCTAGCCTCTATATACCTCTATCCTTACTCTAAGTGTTAGCCTATCTTAGCGTATCTCTCTAGGTATTTCTTCTCTTCTCTCTAATAACTTATTCCCGCTCCTTATTAGCATTAGTAAATATACCTACTAGTTTACTTTAGTTCTTCTATACCTCTACTATCTTATAGCCTATCTTACCCTAGTAACTACCTCTTTAGCTTATCTAGACTACTATACCTCTAGCCTAGGTAAGCCTCTAGGTTTCTAAGGGGCTACTAAGTTAGCTATCTACTATAGGTTTATAATAAGCTAGGTAGTGTATATATTAATCCCTTCCTTATTATATAGTTCTAGGGCATTATCTAGTATAAGCTAGTTACTTACCTCTGCCTCTATATAGAATTTATTTATTATTACCTAGTAGTGCCTAAGGACTAGGGGGGCGGTCTCTTAAGGGTTAGTAAAGATACTAATTAGTTATAGGATATAGTTAGATCCTATTAGGTCTACTACTCTATTATAGTAGACTCTAATATCTAGAGTTACCTAAGCTAGATCTATAGTACTATCCCTATCTCTATTATACTACCTAGTAGGTTCCCCTTAGGGTATTACTAGCCTAAGCCTCTACTAGCCTATAAACTCTAGTAGTTCTTCTACCCTATTACTAGTCCTATTAAGTTTATCCTAGAGTAGGTATTTTTAGTTAAAGTCCCCTATAAAGATATACCTATTATAAGGCTCTTCTATATTAATAGTGTGGATTAAGGTATTCTACTTATTACTATACCCTTCTAAATAAAGAGAGTATATGTTTATACTATATATCTTTACTAGGGACTAATTAGTCCCTCCCTAGGCTACCTATAACCCTATAGTGTGTTTCTTATTTATATATATAGTATTATATCTATTATAATATATAAGTTAGAATTAGGAGAGGCCTAGAGCTAGGGGCTATAGGTTTCTTATATATTCCTATTCCTAAATCGTAATTATATTAATATTAGTTTAGTGCTAGAGCGCTATTTATACTAGGTTATCCTTCTTATTTATATTCTAAAAGAGGACTTATAATATTACTATATAAGTTAGGGGGGTTAGGGTTCTCTACTATCCTATACTAGTTCTATGCTAGCCCTAGTTACCTCTATATATCTTCTAATACTATTAGACCTACTAGCCCTAGGTTGCTTTACCCTTTACTCTATAAGCATTAGGTAACCTCTTTTTCTTCCTACTATATTAGCTAGTATCTATATTATTATAGGCCTTTCCTAGCTTAGGGAAGGGCCTCTACTTAGGGGGTAGGTTATAAATAAAGCTAGTTACTTAAGGTATCCTACTTTTACTATATTCTATTTCTCTTTAAGGATAGGGTAGTCCCTAGACTAGGCTAGGTAAGGGCTAGAGTATAAGATACACTTCCCTTATACCTAGCTATTAGTTATTAGGTAGGTTACCTTACTGCCCTTATACTAGCTAGCTCTATACCTACTATACTTTAGGGCTAATTTATAGTACTTTATAATATACCTAGTCTAGAAGTAATTATAGTATTATTAAGGTTAGAGGGTTTTATTATAAGGCTTAGAGTAGAATAGCTCTACCTTATAGACTATTCTATCTCTATAGATTTTATTAGTATCTTTTACCTCTTTAAGGCTAAAAATAAGGGTAGTTCTTAGGGCTCCCTTATACTAGGGGTATCTTACTATTACTTTAATAATATTTACTTTATTAGTTTTACTTAGTTTAGCTACTAGGTTTTTAATTAATATATATTTTATAGGAAATCCTTTAATAATAATACTAAGTATATATTAGTAGAGGGTTACTTCTAGACTAAATATAGTAGGAATCTATTTCTAGTTATCTCTATACTAGGAGGTATTTCTTTTAAATATTATAATTATATCCTTACTAGGGAGTCTTCTAGCTATAATTACTATAGTTTAGCCTATTACTCTATTAACTACTAATACTATATCTTTAGTAGTTCTAGACTAGAGTAATTCCTATATAGTATTCCCCTTTATAAGGACTTCCCTATACTATCTACTAGGGACCTATAAGGGAGGTAGTATAGTGTTTATTCTCTTTAGTATAGGGCCTATAGTAATACTTACCTAGGTTAGTATAGTATTATAGTTAGACACTTCCTTAATTACTTCTTTAAGGACCTATAAGAGAGCCTCCTTTATAGTGTAAATATTACTATTATTATTATAGTTTATCTATTTATATTTAGTTTAGATATAGTTTACTATCTAGAGGGTAAGGGCTTTATAGGCTTACTAGGCTTTAGTTATTTTATTACTAGGGATAAGTCTAGTAATTACTTTATAGTATTCTAACTCTTCTAGATAATTAAACTAGTTCTAACTCTCTAGAGGTCTATTACTATTCTCTTAGATAGTAAATTATCCTACGCTAGTATTAGGGTAGTGGTGGCTCTACGCTAACCCCCCTATTTCTTTATTAATTATTATTAGTACCTTATTCTCACACCTACCTCTAGCTCTATTACTGTGTGATATTATAGAAGGGGGTAATTAAATAAGGTGATTTTAAATATTGCGTTTTCTTGCGTTTTAGAGACGTTCCCGGACCTTTAGGTCGGTGCGGAAAAGTGTGCAAAGGTTCCCTTTATTAGTATTACTTACTTTTATATTTCCTCTTACTATATCCTAGTATATATCTCTATAGGTAGTTAATTTAATATTTTAGTATACTTAGTAGAGTTAACTATATATACTTAATTACCCTTATAAGCTGCTTTTCCCTAGATTAATCTAGCTAGGGCTATTATAGTAAGTACTCTACCTTATACTATATAAGTATTACCTAATTTCTTTATTAATCTATGGTTTAATAGTTATAATATTAATTTTATAAATCCTAAAAATTTATTAAGGAAGGTATTATCCTATAATTATACCTTTACTTTTAGTATTATAAATATCTAGTATTTACTACTAAAGTTATATACTACTAAATACATATTAGTGTTAGTAAATATGCCTTATACCTTATATATCTAGTCTATAGCCTCTTTATTTACTATTATATCTATAATAATTATATCTTAAATAGTTATATACCTTTATCTTAGTGCTTAGGTAATTATACCTAGCTTAAATATATGCTATAATATACTATAATAATATTAAGAGTATATAGAGTGTAAAAGAGTAAAATTAATATTAAAGTTTAGTATATAGTATATAAAGTATAAAAAAGCAAATTCTTTACTAAAATCTAGGGGATATAAGTAATATTCCCTACTTAGCTATCTATAATAGCTAGCATAATCTAGCTTTTAAGTGTCTATAAACTATTTATTAATTTAGTAACTACTATTAGTAATAACTATTAGTTATATACTATTATTAAATTCTTAAATTTAACTAAATATTTAATAACTCCTTACTCCTTATTCTAAGTAAGAATTACCTTAACTTTATAATCTACTAGGTAGATTAGTACTATTACTCTAAATTACCTATTAAATATATCCTTATAGAATTATTCTAGATAGTCTACTAAGATAACTAGATAAATTTACTAATTATCTAGTATATCTAGCTTATAAGCTAACCTTCTAATATACTATAAGACTTAAAATAGTCTAGTAAACTTTAGTCTATACTTTAGACTTATTTACCTTAGGATTATATATACCTAATTATCTAATCTAATTAATACTTAGTCTCTATACTTAAAAAACTTATATATTTCTAATTATAATATACCTTAGTCTAGATTACTACTAAGGTAATTATATTATATACTTATAGTTATTCTAATAGCTTATCTAGTATTTCTAGCTTTATTAGGTATAGTAATAAAACTATATTATTAAGGGAGAACCCTATAATAATCTAATTTAGAGATTATTCTATTGCCTTAATTACTATATTATTAAATTTAAATTATAATTATAGTAATATTTATTACTATAACTAATTATTATTAAGTTATATAAAATATATTTAGACTACTAACTTAATTATTTAAATAGTTTATTCTATCTACCTATTTATCTATAGATAATATACTATTAAGTATAATAGTTTTATTCTAACTAGCTCCTAGAATATCTTCTATAATACCACTAGAAATCTTTAATTATAATTACTTATAATTACCTTAGGTATTCCCTAATTAGATATTAGTAAGTAATTATATAATTTCCTTATATATATTACTACTATAATATTATTTTAATAAGGTTCTAGTATAGTTTATTTACTAAACTTATTAATAATTACTAGTATTAAGTTATTACCCTCTATTAATATAGGAAGAGATAGTAGAAAATTAATTAAGATTATATAATATAGTGCTAGTAGTGCTAATAATAGTTATAAATTTCTATACTATAGGTATCTTCTTAGTTAATAAATCTAATATAATAGATATATTTTTAGGTAATTTTGTAGTCTATATAACCTATAAGGTATATAGAATTATTAGACTATCTTACTTAATTTTAGATATCCTATATAATTACTATTATATATAGTGTTATATAATTCCTTTACTATAGACTTTAGTATATATAACTATAGCTAGAATCCTAGAGTTATCTTCTATAATAATCTATCCTCCTAGCTAAATAGTAGCTTTACCTAGTTCTCTATAGGTAATTAGGTATTACTATCTAAGACTATCTTAATATATTACTATATTAGGTCCTAATTATATCCTAATTATATTAATTTCTTAAAATTAGGTAATATTCTAACTAATAACGCTATTAGCCTCTCCGCTTTAGGCGTGGTAAATTATAGTATTAGTGCTATAACTAGATTATATTCTATATACTATACTACGTATAAATTATAAAGTAACTTCTAATGCTCTAGTCTATTATCTAGTATATTATCTAATTATCTAGGAGTATTATTATTATATATCTTCTTTATTATTTTTAACCTACTTAAGGTATCTAGTACTAAGTAGTCCTTTCCTAGCTTATAAATTACCTTAATATTAAACTAGCTAATATATTCTATAGCTTATATTAACTTCTTATTTACTATATATTTACTTATTATATTTATAATATCTAATTACTAATCTATATTAATAATTAAGTAGTAATCTATAAAATATATTACTAGTAGTAATTAAGTTACCTTAATTCACTACCTTAACTTATAAAGTATCTATATATAACTATAGACCTTAAGCTTTATTAACTAGTATCTCTTCTCTATATTTAAAAGAGTTTTTAAAAGAAATATAATTAGCTAAATTACTATCTATAGAGGGTATTTTATAATTATTCCCTTTATCTTTAGTTTTAGGATTACTTTATCCTTTATATAATATATTATAACACTAATACCTACTCTAGATATATTAAAATCTATAAATAACTATTAGTTTAGGGAAAATAGTGTTAGAGTGGTATGTTTTATTAATACTACCTTTAATATATTAAACGCCTTAATTTCCCGCCTAGATAGTAATAGTACGTTAACACTCTTTGCCTAATTATGCCTTACTAGTTTAGATGTCTTTTTCTTCAAGGTCTTATTGTCCTTGTTTGTCTTAATGTCTTAAAGCTCCCGCGAACCCCAACAAGTGTTCTAACGCTCTTAATGTCTTCGGAAATTCAAGACGCCTTATTGCCGCTAATTTTTCAGCTAGTGTCGCTATTCCTAAGGAATTAACTAGCTTTCCTAATACCTTAGCTATTAGGTATACCATAAATGTTTTCTTTAGACTAATTAAAATGTTATTATCCACTAGATACTAAAAAGTCTATTAAAGGTCTATAATATGCTATTCAAAGCTGATTAATGTAATAACTATATTATCGCAGTACGCCATCGCTCCTGTATCTTATAATATATTATCTATACGCCTCTAAATATAGGCATTTAATCCCTTATATCCTATAATTAGGATATTAAATATAAATTATCTATTATATATAATAACTAATAGTGCCTATCGCGAGTCTAGGTGAACTATCTATTAGTAATAGAACGATATAGCATTAATAACTATAATATATATTATGTTCGTGATTCCTATAATAACCTCTTCCTACTACCTTATTAGATATATGTCTAATATTATTATTATATTTAATCCTTATATATTAACCACTATATGTCCTTTTTAATTATCTTCTATTCCTATCCACACTATAAAGACTAGAAATATAAATAGCACCTATAATATTATATAGATAACTTTCCCTACTACTAATAATTCCCTTATTATCTTCTCTATAATTATTTAATTATTAGGGCTTACTAGATAGATTTTATACTTCTTTAGCACTAAATCCTACTACCCTGGTTTTATTTATAATTATATCTATTCCTACTTAGGAACTAAGGTAAATCCCTTATTATAAAATAACTCTATATAATCTTCTAGGAGCTTTTATATCTACTATTATTTAGCTTTATCCTAGGGGTTAAAATAGTTTACTTATATAGTTATATAAATTATAGTATATAATTCTATTATAATCTATTCTATTATTAATAAGCGCTTTTTAGTATATACCTCTATTACTATTATAAGGTCTACTACTAAGGCCTATTCCTTAGGGTTAACTATATATACTCTAGCTACTAGGTTAATAAACTTAAATCTTCCTAGCTCTTATTTTCTACTAATTATTACTAGTCTATTACTTATATTATATACTATAATATATCTTATAAAGCTATCTATAATTACTATATATACTCCTAGTTTCTATAGTTATCTTAGTTTAAATAATACCCTATTATCCTTACTAAGCTAATAATCTACTAGAACTAATATTATAGTTCCTAGTTAAATAACCACTATATAGGCTACCTTAACTAGTATATTAATTTTTAGTTAATTATACTACACTACTATTAGAATAGTAATATTCCTATATATACTAATAATTACTTTCCCTTTACTTACTATAATATTAATTTACTAGGGTATAATATAGTCTATACCTAAGAGTATATTTACTCTTAATATTTTAATAATTAATACCTCTCTAATAAATAAGGTAATTACTAGCTACCTATCTAGTATAATACCTAGAAAGTTTATTAGTAGTAGTATATATTTATTAGTAAAATAAGTATCTATACTAATTCCCTTTACCTTAATAGGCACTACTCTAGTTTATATTTTAATATCTAGATACTATTTAGCTACCTATATAGTATCTACTAATATAATTAAGTATCTAGTATTATAATAGATATCTACCTATCTATCTAGATTATCTAAATCTAGGTAGATCTAGAATTATAGATATATTTATAACTAAAATATATAGCCTATGCCTATATTATATTACATACTAACTATTAATTAGAAGATTAATATTTAGTTACCTATCTTTATCTTAAGCTTTATTAGGTTTACTAGTTATAGTTCCTCTATTACTAATTCTATTTATATTTATATCTTATCTATTATAATATTTAAATAATTATAATTACTAAGTATATAGGATAAAGGGTAAGAGTCTAAAATTTTATTATAAGCTACCTTACCTCTAATTATACTATTATATAGTAAACTATATATAACACTTAAATAGCTAAAAAGTATATTATTAGATATAAACTAAGTAAAGTATATTTAATAGGTATAAACTATATTATTAATTCCTATAAACTAAACCTATTTTATCTAGTTATTAGTCTATAGGACTCCTTCCTAGTTATCCTAAGAATATAGTTCCTACTATTCTATATCTAGGTATAGTATATATATATCTAGATCCTCCTAATTAAGTTATTAATAATTATTCCGCAAGGGGGTTTTTCATCCTCTAGAAGGTTTTCCCCTTTGACTAAACCGCTGGAGTACTAGAGACAGCCAAATCAGGCTGGCTAGTGTATATAAATAAATAAATAAATAATAATTATTCTCCTACTCTATATTATTAGCCTATTCCTCCTACTATAGGCTACTCTATTCTTTACTACCTATCTAATCTAATTTATCTACCTAATATACTACCTATAGATATTATAGTAATATTACTAGTTTATTTAGTGGTTTTATAGCATTACTAAATAGGGTAGCTTTATCTATAACTAGTCTATTATATTAGGGATTAGGATTCCTATATAGCCTCTATTAGTTATTATAAAATAGCTAATTACTAAACTATTATTCTTAATTATTATAGTAAGGCCTCTATTACCTATATTACTATTATTAAGTAGGGTTATAGTATAGTTAAATACCCTAATAGTTATTTATATTACTATTCTAGAAGTTATTTTAATAACCCCTAACTTATAGCCTAGCTATACTATTATATAGTTAGTATCCCCTATATTAGCCTTAAGTATTATATTCACTATATATATTTAATCCCTATTATATATCTTAGAACTATTAATTAGTAATCTATTAATATCTATCTTATACCCTACTTATAATTATTAACTCCCTCTCTCTAATTTATATAAGGAATTAATTAATTATTATATCTACTAATAATAGGGTAATAATTATCTAACTTTCTAAGTTAAAGGCTTAATAAACTATTTATAATTATATTATATTATCCTAGTAATATGCCCTTATATCCTAAAGTAGATTATATATAAAGATTATAATATCCTCTTTATTATAGTATTTCTATAATAAGTACTATATATTCTTAATCCTATTTAATACTATAGACTATAGTTCTTAGAACCTCTCTATAAGGTATATATAAATAGTCTTTAATAATACTTCCTAAAGTAATTTATATTCTAATAGTATTAGTAGATAACTATACTAATTAAGGGCCTAACCTCTAAGGTATAATATCTATATATCCTTTACTAACTTCTCTAATTAGCTAGCTACTATATCCTCTAATTATTATATAAATATAAGTATATACTTATAAATAGTTATAGTAGATTTAGTATTTACTATAATCCCTTAACCTTTCTTATTATCTATACCTAGGTTAAAGAACCTAATATCTACTGCCTATAATAGTAGCTATATAACTAGTATTATTTTAGGCTACCTACTTAGTAATAACTATCCCTAACCCTATTAGATATATTATAATAAGGCTTAATTAGTTCTATTGAAAATGGAAGGGAATCTGTACTAGAGGGATAGGAAGACCTCCCTAGTAGATTCTAACGCGGCGGCTTCTAGATTCACTATAATACGACGATTCTTCAAGATATAGAGCTTTAATAGTTAAATATAGTAGATTTCAGCTAGACGAACGATCTAACGAGCAATAAGAGGATTTTCTAAGTCCCCTCATAGACCTACCGACCGTATTGACAGAAGGGGGTCGCTAGCCAAGCCTTAGGAGCTATTTTTTATTTTCCGCAAAATTCATTTATATATAAAAAGTAAAAAATCGACTCACAACCATATAATCTAGCCACCCACGTGCACCAACTAAGCAATCTAATAAGCAACCCTATAAATAAAATACATCATTAAATCCGGAAAAAATCAAGGATTCGAACAGTATAAGTCAGCCTTTTATACGACTACTAGTTCCCTAGTTACAGTCGATTTTAGCTTCCCTATAGGGTAGCCTAGTCGGCTTAGTCATACAAGCCTGTGGGTTGGTTGTGTGCGGGAACGTAGATCACAGCCAAAGCTGCAGGCAACGCTGCAAGCAACGCCTTGTAACCAACGTTGCAACAACGCAACTAGGCAACTAGTGGGCCTATAAAATAGTGCTATAAATAGCATAATTTTAACACTCCCTCTAGAAAAGTATGAGTTAACTAATTCGATACCTAAACTTAGCTCTTTAATAGATATCTAAGTTAACAATAAATTCAATAATAATCCAATAACTTTTCAACTAATATCAATAACTTTTCAACGGAATTCCAGTGTTTTTGTTGATTTTAGTGGTTTTTCGACTTTTTAGTTGATTTTTAGAGCTAGGCCTTTGTATTTATAAGGCCTAATAGTTGGATAAATTGTTGAAATTTATCATTAGGCAGGGGCTTAGTTAAGCCATCTGCAGGCATCTCTTTAGTATTAATGTAGATAACCTTAGCTATACCCTTCTGTACCTTTTCTCTAGTATAGTTAAATTTTAGCAGGGTATGCTTTATTCTACTGTGAAGAGCAGGGTTATTAGCGGTCGTTATAGCGCCTTAGTTATCACTAAAAATCAGAACAGGAGGTGCTATAGGCAGCTTAATTTCCTTAAAAAGGCCATAAAGCCACTCTAGCTCCCTAATAGCTTCACATAGAGCATCTAATTCAGCCTCTAATGTCAATAAAGCTATTGTAGTTACTTTCTTTGATTTCCAGCTAATAGGTCCTTCAGCTAGCTTATAGAGATAAGCATAGGTTAATTTAGAGGACTTATCTCCCGCGAAGTCACTATCACAGAAGCTAATAAGGGTTACAGAAGCCTTAATAGCGTTTTTAGACCTTCTATAAGTTATAGAATAACCCATAGAGCCTAGAAGGTATCTAAGCAGATGTTTAGCAGTATTTAAGTGCTCTATATAAGGCTTAGCTAACGCTGTTAAAAGCCACTAAACCGGAAAAGCAATATCGGGCCTTGTAAGGAGCATTAAGTACATAATAGTCCCTATAATACTCTAATAAAGCTTATGATCAGAGGAGGAAAGAGGTTTAGTTAGGTGGTTGGCTGCCTGCTTTATAATTCCAGGTTAAAGAGGAATTTTAATAGGCCTAGCATCTTTCATGTTAAATCTCTCTAGGGCTTTAGAAATATACTGGGACTAGTGGATAGTTAGGGTCCCTTTCTTTCGATTTCTAGTGATTTAAACGCCTAGGAAAAATTCGGCTGGCCCACGATCTTCTATAGGGTAAGCTTTATGTAATAGCTTCTTTAGCTTGTTAATATAAGCTAGATCCGGTCCTATTAGAAGACAGTTATCCACATAAGTCACTATATATATAGATATAGTTGGGTTAAAGAAGACAGCAGGGTCAGATATAAGGGGGTGGAAGCCTAATTTTCGAAGAAGTTCCTTTAGGGCCTGCTGCCACTCTCTAGAGCTCTGTTTTAATCTATATAAAGCTTTTTGAAGGAAAATAACCTGCTTTTAAGAGGGATTATAGCTATATTTCTTAAGTAATTTAGCTATTTCAGGCGTAGTAGCTTCGGCAAATTCAACGAATCCATTAGGGATCTGCATGTAGATAGCTTCTTTTAGCAAGCTATTTAGGAAGGCCCCTATAAAGTCAACCTGTTTAACTTCCCAGTTATTACAAGCCGCTAGGGCTAGTAATATCCGCTAACTAGGGGGAATGCTAGTAGCAGCGTAGGTCTTAATATAATCCTAACCTTCTATCTGTATAAAGCCTTTTGCAACAAGTTAGGCCTTGTGTTTTATAGGATTATTTTCTTTATCCTTTTTAAGCTTATAAACAAGCCTATTCTTTAGAACTTTTCGGCCCTTAGGAATTTAGTCTATCCCTATAAATTTAAAAGTTCTAGTAGCTAGTAGCTGCTTAAATTCGCTAAAAGTAGTATTAACCTATTTTTAGCTATCCTTGCTTTTTAATACTTATTTCTAGGTCTTAGGGGTATCCGGATCATTGTTATTAGATAACGATTTAGCCTTTTCTTATGCCTTAAAGCATATCTCCTTAATAAAGGAAGATAAATTAAAATCATCGATATCCATGGAATCAGGGTTAATTGAAGAATCTGAATCTAAAAACGGTTTTTTGATAGCACCCTTATTAGGGGCGCTAGAGCTTGGGCTCTCTAGGGGTAGCGCTAGAGGCGTTACAGCGGTCGTCCCGGGCGTTATAGGCGCGGCGGGCGCTGTAGGCGCTGTGGGCGCTGGGGGCGCTAGAGGCTTTAGATAGCTATCCTAAACCTCTAGATCTCATGAGATATCGGCTTCTCCCTCTGAAGGATAGCTCCCTAAAGGCTTAGGGGACCCTACAGAGCCTATATCCTCTATAATCTTAACAAAGCTAGTCTTAATGACTAACCTTTTAGAGGGTATATAAACAAGATAGACACTGGAACCTAGAGTAGCAAGCAGCCGTCTAGGGATAGTCCTAGGGGCTAGCTTCTGAAGCTTTGATCTCTGCTCTAGAGGTATTAGAACCTCATAATAAGACCCTATAGCCCTAATTTTCAAGAAGTCAGGCTTATAGATAGTCCTAGGCTCTAAGTTAGCTAGAAATAGCTACTTAGGGGTTAGGGGCTTAGTTATATTGGCAGTGATGTTAACTAAGTCCACTATAGCTAGAAGGATATAAGACCATAGATATAAAGGCAGCTTAGACCACTGAAGTGTAGCTCTAAGCCGGTCTAGGATAACCCTAATAGCCCTCTTAACTAGCCTATTCTATTCGTGAATATAGGGGCAAGAGGTGCTAAAGTAAATTCCTTTAGAAGATAACCAGTGCTGAAGTTCGTTGTTAATCTCAGTACCTCTGTCGAAGTGAAGGTGCCTAGGATACGCGTTATATCGGTTTTTCAGGGCCTTAAAGAAGCCCTTAATAGCAGTATAAAGGGTCTAACCTTCTTTATTAGCTAATAAAAAGCACCACTTATACCGGGATTTTCAATCAATAAGGATAAGGACTAGGGCCTTCTTATTATGCGGTATAGGTTCGATTTTAACCGTATCTCCCTCTAGAATATCTAAAACCCTAGGGGGGTCCTGAATAGGTCTTTTAGTAGGTCTTCTAACAGCCTTCGATTGCATACAGGCTATGCAGTTAAAATCCTTGTCTTTGATGGCGGAAAAATCAGGGATCCCTTTAGCTAATTTCGAAGATTTCTTAAGTAAAGGGAGGCCAATGTGGCCTAATCGAATGTGCCAAAGAAGGGCTAAATCTAGTAACTTCTTATAACTAGGATCTAGCTTAGAAGATCTATCAGAGCTATTATCCCCTAGCTCCCTCTGTTGCCAGGCCTCTTAAGAATCACAGGCCTCTGGGGGCAATAGACGGCCACTATTGTCACCCAAGTTATTAGGGTATGGACCTTCTAAACCCCCTATAGAAGATGCCTGACTAGGAGGAGCTTCGGTGGGACATAGGGCTGAATCTTCGTCTTCTTCAGAGTCTAATTCTTTGATTCGTTGATATTCCTCGGGATTAAATGCTAGCTGCGGAATTGAACCTCTATAGGGTAGGAAAACCCTAATTCGGTCTTATAGGCTCTTTGTTGGCTTTGTTGGTTGCAAAATTAAGAGCCCATAAAGGAGAGGTGGGTTAAATGCTTGCAGATCTTAGGAGTAGCTTGCCCCTTAATCTACAAAAAGAAGCCATGTTTAGTAGGTTCTAGTAACCCACAGGGGCTTTTATCGGCTAGGAAAAGCTGATCTTTAGCTAGATAACCTCCCTTAAGATAGTGGGATAACCCGCTAACTAGGTTGGTATCTATACCAGGGAAATATAGGGCATCTAGCAGAGCTAAAGGCCTATATTCTGGTGGATTTTTCTTAACCAGAACGTTAAAAACAGCGGTGCCTCTTCCTTTAGGATAGATAGGTCCTCCTGCTGTAATTATAGGGCTGGTTTAACCTTTCTTAAGAGGCTTAAAGTCCCTAAAGAAAGCCCTATTATTATAAATATGACAAGAAGAACCTGTATCGTATAGAAGGGAGTTTTTAACCACATCGTTAGAGTAGCTAAAAGTAGGCTTAGTAGTGTCACTAGTAGTGGTGGTACTAGAGGTATCTAAATCAGATTCGGAATCACTACTATCCTCGCTACTAGATTCGCTAGAATCTAGTTCTTTAACGTATCCCGTGGCTAGGCTATAGCCTAACGCAAAAGTAGCTTCTTTTCCTTTATCTTTATCCCTGTTGCCACTCTTCTTCTTCTGCTTTTTCTTCCTAGAGGCTTTAGAAGGGTTTGAATCCTTCTTATCCTGCTCTTTAGTGGCGTTAGTAGAGTCCTTCTTAGTGTTAGGATTAGAAGATAATTTCTTTTCCTTGTCCTTAGAATTTCCCTTATTATTAGAAGCCTTATAGCTAAGAGCTTTAGCTACAGGGGAGGTTTTATCCCTCTACTCTTCTAATAAATCCGCTATAAGGAACTGTAAATTTAAGGTATTTATAGGCAGCCCTTGTGCCCTAGCAGCTCTAATAGTAAATCTTTGTCTCTTAGCCTAACTAGGAAAGGTCTGCTTTAATGCATTAATATAATGGTTTACTTAATTAATAGGAGCGATCTCTACACTATAAAGCTATAGTCTAGCTAGTAAGTTATTAAAATCAGCATTAAAAGCCTCTAAAGATCCCTTATAATTTGAAAAATTTAGAGAGTGGTAGCTAGCGTATAACGTACCTCGCTGGATTTTAGCACTCTGCGAATACTACCTAATAAGGACTTTATAGGCTTCTTCAGGGGATTTTTGCCAACATATAGCTGCCTACAGTCCTAGTTAACAGCTATCTCTCAATATCATCAAAAGAATAGCTTAATCACAGTTAGCTAGATAGCCTGCTAAGCTAGGATTATCTATAAATTCAGGTAATCCTAGGGCTCTAAATTAGATGCTCAGGGCTTGCTTCCACTAATCATAGTTTTTAGGGCCTTTTAGCTTAGCTCCCTTAGGAATAGAGTGAACCTTCTTATTTAGTTCCTTAATAGCCCCTGTATTAAAGGCAGCTTATAAGTTACTAGAAGGTAAACTTGTAGAAGTAGTTATAGCAGGCAGGTCTTCTACTAGAGCTTTAGTATTTTCTTCCCTTAGCTTAGTAGAATCCTAAAGACCTTGCATAGCAGTCATAGTTTGCGTTAATTTATCTAATAGATCTTTAATGCTAGCCTCGTTTTTTAGACAATTTAACTTAGTATGCTTAATAAAATCAGTTAAGGTCTTGCCTTGTTGTTCAATTTGGCTCTGCATCTGTTATTGCAGTTGTAAAGCACTGGCTTGAACAGCCAGACCTTCTATTTCCATCCTATCAGGGTCCCTAGGAGGGCTAGAAGAAGGGCCTGCAGCAGGTCCCTTACCCTTATAACTCGGTGGTGCCATTTCCTAGGATCTCAAAAGATATCCTGTGTAAGATCTCTAAATTTCTTCCTGTTACAAATATTGCGCGCTAGAAGCTAGGTTATGGTGCAACCGGGCTGCGCACGCAAATTGTGCGGCGGGGCTGTTTGAAAGGGTGCCCCTCGAGGTCTAAAAGTGGGTCTGCGGTATGCGCGGGCAGAAACGGACCGGAGAAGATTCTCTGCGAAAATTTTCTCAACACCAAAAATGACGGATAGGAATCGTAGGATATAGGTATTGCAGCAGCCACAACGCAACGTAACGTAATGTATAGTGCGTGCAACGTATTGCAATAGGTCAAAAAGCCTAGTATAGATATACTAGATGTTCGATGATTTAAGAAATGCAGCGTATCTACAGAGTAGATAATATCAATATATAACGGTCGCGGCAGTGAATAGAATCACTAAAAAAGAGGTTGTGGTTGTAACTAGATAGTTACGGTTGCAATGTGGTGGTTGCAGGTGCGGCTGTAAATGAATTTCAACACCAAGGGTCTGGCGTTGCAATGCGTGATGCTAGCGGATGAAAAGCTTCAAAAGCTAGCGGTTTCCTTTGTAATCTAAGAGCCCACAGGTCTAGTAGAGAGTAACTAGTACCTAAAATCAAGCACTAATCGCAGTAGAATAACGCAGTAATATAGTAATCTTATAGGCCTTCCAGGCTCATAACCTATTAAAAATAGAAGGGAATCTGTACTAGAGGGATAGGAAGACCTCCCTAGTAGATTCTAACGCGGCGGCTTCTAGATTTACTATAATACGACGATTCTTCAAGATATAGAGCTTTAATAGTTAAATATAGTAGATTTCAGCTAGACAAACGATCTAACGAGCAATGAGAGGATTTTCTAAGTCCCCTTATAGACCTACCAACCGTATTAACAGAAGGGGGTCGCTAGCTAAGCCTTAGGAGCTATTTTTTATTTTCCGTAAAATTCATTTATATGTGAAAAGTAAAAAATCAACTCACAACCATATAATCTAGCCACCCACGTGCACTAACTAAGCAATCTAATAAGCAACCCTATAAATAAAATACATCATTAAATCCGGAAAAAATCAAGGATTCGAACAGTATAAGTCAGCCTTTTATACGACTACTAGTTCCCTAGTTACAGTCGATTTTAGCTTCCCTATAGGGTAGCCTAGTCGGCTTAGTCATACAAGCCTGTGGGTTGGTTGTGTGCGGGAACGTAGATCACAGCCAAAGCTGCAGGCAACGCTGCAAGCAACGCCTTGTAACCAACGTTGCAACAACGCAACTAGGCAACTAGTGGGCCTATAAAATAGTGCTATAAATAGCATAATTTTAACAAGTTCTAGTATTTTCCTTAAATAAATAGTATATTATTTATATTATTTCTAATTATAAGAGTTATTATTAACCTAATAAAGTATATTAATCTACTAATAGTAGCTAAGGTAGTTACTATTTCTTATTAGCTAGTAGTATTATATTATAATACTATAATAATACCTAATTATATAACCTTACTAATAACCTATAGTCTATAGAATACTAGCTACCTAATATTAAGTAGGATTAGGAATTATTAAAAAAGGAATTATAAAATAGGGAATTATTAAGTAGGGTAACTAGTAGTAACTTATATATTATAGGGCTATTTCTTCTATATTTAGGGGATAATATTAATACCTTGCTTATTATAGGTAACTTAACATATAGGGTCTTATCTAGCTTAATGCCTAGCTTAAAATTATACCTATAAGTATATAATAGCCTAATACCTAGCTTAGAAATAAGCTTATAATTACCTAATCTAAGGTTAAGCTCCCCTAACTATTCTATAGCTAGTGTAACTAGATAGTTTATTAGCACTGCGTTAATTAAGTCTATAATAGTCTTACCTTATTGTTATGAACTGGCCTTATGGCTGCTGCACATAAGCGTTTAAAGTGTGATTAATATTCTTACAGAAGAAGAAGAAGACTAAGCTTAGGGTCTTATAGCATCCCCCTTAATAAGGGGCTATGCTTAGTTAGTGCGCGACCTACGCACTAGCTAGTGTTTAGCTATGTATAACCCGCCCTCTTTCTAGAGACTCTCTAGAGGCTTCCCTACTCTACTTATAACCTAAGCTTATAGCTTAAGTCTATAATATACCCCCTTACTTATCCCCTCCTTACCTTCCTAAGTTAAAAGTAAGCGTAGTCCCTACCTATACTACCTATATATAGTATATAAAAATTTTTATTATAGGTCTACCCTACCCCTAACTATCTCTATTATACTATATCCCTATATATTCTAATTCTACTCCTAAAAACCCCTAGCTAAAAGTAAGTATAGTCCTTACCTACACTACCTATAGGTAGTGTGTAAAAATTTTCTATTATAGGTCTACCCTACCCCTAACTATCTCTATTATACTATATCCTTATATATTCTAACTCTACTCCTAAAAAACACTAGCCTACTCCTTTTCTATCCTACTACTAGCTATTTTCTATACCTTATACTACTACTTACCTTTTACCTTTTACTTATTACCTACTAAATCCTAACTTTACTCTAGCTATCCTATAATTCTAACTACCTTATCCTTATTCTTATAATATTATACCCCTATCTAGACCTAGCCCTCCTCTAGCTATATACTTAGCCTAGCTCTAGTTAGAGCTAGATTTAATTTCTAAACTTAAGCTCTAAGGAATATAAATACTCCCTTTCTTTCCCCTAATTTCTATTCCTACTCCTTTATAACCTTATCCTATTCTCTTATATCTTCTATATTATATTATCCCTAAGTCTTTATTTATCCTATTTAATCCTATCTTATTATTATTATATCTAATACTAAGTTCTACTTTAATCTTATCCTTATTAATTCTACCTCTACCCTATCTCTACCTTTACCCCTACCCCCTAGCTAGCTAGGTAAGGGGATATATTTAGGTAAGTATATCCTTAAGGGTAACTCTAATAATAATAAACTCTCTAATAGTAAAGAGTATAGTTTTCTATACTTACTATATATTAATAATCTTTACACTAAGGGTATATAAGCCTATACACTAGGCCTAAATACTACCTATAGTCCTTATTATAATACCTACTATATATATATTTAGGAGATATACCTATACTATATAGACCTAAAACTTTAATATAGCCTAAAGCACCTTATTACCCTCTTAGATATAAATTAAGCTATCTAAACTCCTACCTTAAAGAAGACTAAGACTAAGAAAGGGTATTATACTATCCTTACTAAAACCTTTATCTACTACTATAAGCGGTTTAATAGTATACTTATAGCTACCTATATTAATCCTACTAAGGCTAAGCCTCTAGCTTCCTTCCCTATAGGCATAGCCTATGCCTAGGGCATAACTAATACCTAAGCCCTTATCCTTACTTAGATAATACCTAGCTACTATAGCTATAACCCCCTTACTACTAAATTTCTCTAAGGGATAACTAATATAGGCAAGAACCTTACGCAGTCTATCTAAGCCTAGGAGTAAACCACCGCTACTATATAATAGGCCATAGCTAATACCTATAGCCTAGCTATATCTATCGCTAAGTTAGCTTATGCTATTATAGAGAACTATTACTATAATTAGCCCCCCCCCCCTAACTAATTACTATTTAATATAGTAGAAAAATCACACTATACCGCTTATATACTAGAGAATAGTTATAGTATTAGTTTTCTATAGCTAAATTAAATTATACCCTTTTAGGGCTATTATTTATCTATATATCCCCCTATTATAATTTAAACCTATCTAATGCTTCTATTTTAAGCATACTTTCTAATAGCTCCTATATTAGCTATATATATCCTTTCTATTTTACTAATATATTATGATTTAATCCTTAACCTTATATGTTTTTAGCTATAAGAATCTCCTTAATATAGTACTTAGTAAGATTAGTATTAGTATTAGTTATAACTAACTCTAGAGGTGGCTATTTATTAGCTAATATCTAGCTTAGTAATAGATTATCCACTGCCCTCTATACTAAATTAACATAGAATATAGGGTATAGGCCCCTTAGTATATCTAACCTAACTATTAATAGTATTAGGACTTCTAGTACTCTATATTTCGCTATTACCTAGTCTAGCTTCTTATATAGCTAATTTATCTTAATATTTTAAAGATTTAGCTAAATATAGTTACCTACTTAGAAACATTCCGCTAGTCTATAGCCACTATTTATATTCTTCTATTATTATTACTAGATAAAAGCTATAGTAGCTTATATTAAGTCTATACTATCTTTTAAATACTTTAAGAATACCTAAGCCCTCCCCTTTACTAATATTATTAAAGTCTATATAGAGAGTGTTTCTTAAATTATAGGCATATTAAATCTATATAGCGCTATATTTACACTTACCCCTATTATAGATAAGTCCCTATTATTTAAGGCTAATTAGCAAGCTAGTAAATAGTCTAGCTAGTTAAACTAGGAGAAGGATAATAATACCTATAAGACCGCTAGCACCTCCTAATTAGCACATTCTATACCACTATTAGTCTGTGGGTAATATAATATTAATAGAAGTTATTATATACTAACCTTCTTATAAAGCTCTGTCTAAAAGTTACTTAGCTAATCCAAGCCTTAATCTATAATAATTTAGGCTAGAAAGCTATAGAAATGCCACTAATAGTGTTTAAATTATTCCGCGTATGCTTTAGCCCCTATTAATATTATAGCCTTAAGCTATATATATTTAGAAAGCCTATCTATAATAACTATTAGGAAACATAGAGTGTCCTATATTTTAGCTAGAAGGTTAGTTATAAAGTTAATTAAAATTTATAACTAGTATCTATTAGGTAGTAGTATTAGCTTTAATAAGCCTTACCTTAACTATTAACTCTTCCGCCCTCTATAATAGTAGTAGTTATATATAATATAAGCTATATCCTATAATATACTATCCTAATAGAAGTCTCTCTAGAGTGCCTTAAAGGTAGTATTCTGCCCTAGATATCCTAATAAGGGGGAATTATATATATACTAGATTAAAGTTATAGTTAAAGGCTCCTACTTTAGAACCTATATCTAGCCCTAAAACTAAAGCGCTCTACCTATACTAAGCTAGTAATCCGCTATCTATTCTCTTATGCTAGCTATATCTAGAAACTTCTAAGCTCCTACCTTTACTACCTATAACTATAATCTATAGGTCTTATTATAGGTAATAGCCTAATCCTATAATAATTAAAGGTAATTATCTACAAACATTACTATACCCTTTAGAACGTGTATATTAGACCCTAAATTATCCCTAGTCTCCGCGCTTTCTATTACTACTATAGGCTATATATTTATATATAACTTCCCCTTAGTAAAAATATAGTATATTAGGGTTAATACTAAGTGTACTATAGGTATCTTTAGTCTCCCTACTTATAGGTCTTCCTAATAATATCTTAATAATATATCTAGCTATCCTACCTACGCTCCTAGTCTATATTATAGGTAGAAATTAAAAAGTACTAGAGTTTCGGCCTATCTTACCTACTATTCTAATATCTCCCTTAGTGCTATAAAGTATTCTAGGTTCTTATAATCTATTAGTATTATAAATAGTTTACTAATACCCTATAGCTCTACTAACTATACCTTAAGGTAAGTAATAATTATAAGTAACTCCTTATTATAAATTATATAGTTCCTTTTCGCTAGCTATAGGCAAGCTAAATAATAAGCCACTAGATATAGAATACCCCTATTATTAGCCTAGGAGAGATAACCTCCTAATACTATTCCTAAGCAGTCTGCCTCTACTACTATATCCTTATTAGGATCCTATTATATTAAAATAGGGTATAAAATAAAAGCAAGTTTTAATACTTTAAATACCTTATTACACTTCTCTATCTAATAGAATAGGACACCCTTCTTTATTAAATCTAGTAAAGGTCCTATAACTTCTAAAAACTATAGTATAAAGTTATAATAAAAGTTAGTAAAACCTAGAAACCCGCAAACTCCCTAGATCCTTATAGGCGCCTCCTAATCCCTAATTACTATAATTTTCTCTAGGTCTAGGCAAATCTCTTTCCCTATATAGATAATAAACCCTAGATATTTAGCCTCCTTTATTATAAACACACACTTCTTAATATCTAAGTATAAGCTAGCCTATTATAGCCTAGCTAGCACCCCCTAAACCTTCTCTATATAGTCCTTTTATAATCCCCCTAAATAGATAAGGATATTATTAAGGTATATAGTAATATAGTCCCTAAGAATACTACTAAGTATACTATTAATATATCTCTAGAAGGTTATAGGAGCGCCTGCTAACCTAAATAGGCAAACTAACTATTTAAATAACCTAAATTACGTTTAGAATATAGTCTAATATTCCTTACCTTTAGTAATTTATAACTAATAAAACACTGCTTATATATCTAGCTTTATAAACCACTTTACTTCTAATAAAGACTATAGTATTTCCTTAACTAAAGGTAAGGGGTACTAGTCCTATTCTATAATCTTATTTAATACGTAATAGTCTATATAAAACCTCTATCCTCCTCCTAGCTTCTTTACTAATAGCACTAGTGCCATAGCCACTAATAAGCTAGCCTAAATCTAACCTTTATCTATAAGATCTATAACTTACTTCCTAATCTTAAGTAAATATTAATAAGGTATACTATATAATAGCGCTTATAGTAGGTCTAGTATATTCCCTTCTATATCTTTCTTAAGGTAAATATAGTAATCTAACTTCCCTTAATATAGAGGTAGGGTATTTACCTTACTCTCCTAGAAGAGATCCTTAAAATCCTATAGTGCCTCTAGTAAGGATTTTAATAGCTTTTCTTCTAATACTTCTAGTATAGCATTAATCTATAAGATAGACGTGATTTCCTATAGACTTATAGCTAGAAGCTAGATATACTACTTCTACCTTTTTGCCCTACACACTATCCCTATAAAGGTTAATCCTAGGATTACCACTATAGGTTAGTTAACCTTCCTATATAGTATAGCCTATACTTTTAAGTTATTTACTAAACCTATAGTTAACTAGTAATACTTTATTTCTAGCTTTATATTATAATATCCTATCTATAGTATCCTAAGGATTAACTCTCTAGTTAAACCTAGGATTATATATACTATAATTAGCGTTTCCTATCTATCTATATTAACCTAAAAACAAATAATATATATTATATATAAACATTTTTTATAACTCTTAGTCCCCCCTTATTTTACACTAACCGCTATATAAACTAGCCTCTTAGCTAGTAGGGGGATATATTCTAATTAAAGCTTCTAGATAAGGTGTTTACTTATAGTAGTGTAGTAGTTATAACCTATATTAACCTAGGTATCTATAAAGGTAGTTTTATTAATTAATACTAGAAATAAAAAGGATATTAAATCTATATTATTCTAGATCTATTTAAAATCCTTATTAGTAATAACTATATACTATAATGCCTCCCTAGGCTCCCTACTCTTAACCCTATTTAAATAACTTAATAAAGGGGTTATTTTTTTCCTAACTATTTATTAGCCTTACTACCTAAATTATTAGGCTTAACCTCTGCTAAGTTATAAGCATTAATTAATAACCTCCCCTAAGGAGGGATAGTAGTATATAGTATATATCCTAAGATAAAATACTTAGTAAAGCTATACTATAGGCACTTACCCTTATCTCTTTATATATTAATTACTTCCTAAGAGACCTACTTAGCCTATTTTACGCTACTCCTACTAGCTAACTTTAACTAGCCCTATAGCTTCCTAGAGCTCTTTTAGGTATAAGATATACCTATAGATTAGATATCTATTATTAGTATATCCTTATCCTACTATTACCTAGCTACTAGTAGGGCATTCCTTTATAACTAATGTTTCTCCTCTAATTAGTATAACTTAATATCTAAAGTAATATTATAGTAGTAAGCTATAGCTAATAGGTAGTTAGCATAGGGTATATCCTACCCTACACTATAATCCCTTATTTACTTATTAAGTGCTATATATAATTTAGCTAGCTTTATAGTATTATCCTATCCTAGCCCCCTAGTAAGCGCTAATTTTTATTTAAATTAAATATAGAAGTTACTAAAATGCTTATTTTATTATTATATAAGCTAGTTAAGTTCTATAATTACTATTTCTTATTAATAAGGATTATTAAATATCTCCCTAAGGTATTAAAGGAACCACTTAGGCTAATAATATATTATATAGCCTTATTTAAAGAAGGGGGTAATATAGGCCTAGACCTTAGGAGATAGGTTCTAGTAGATAAAGAATTACTAGTCCTGCTTATTTCTAATAAAGTTATAGTTAGCTACTAACTTATAAGCTATTAGGCCTTTCTATAATATAAATAGTCCTTTATCCCTATTAAATAGGGGGCCTATAAGTAAGGGTTTGTGTTTTAGTTAAGTTAGGTTAGTAGCTATATTTAACTATTCTTATAAGAATTCTAATTACCTAGTTTACTTTTTAATTACTTCCTATAGTCTAGCTACTTTATTTATTTCTATTTCTAAAGGTAATAGTATTTACTCTAGATCTTTTAGTCCTATAGTAAAGAATATTAAATATTATAAACTAGCCTTATAGCTACTATATATAAGCGTTTAAAGTGTAATTAATATTCTTTTAGAAGAAGAAGAAGACTAAGCTTAGGGTCTTATAGTATCCCCCTTAATAAGGGGCTATGCTTAGTTAGTGCGTGACCTACGCACTGGCTAGCGTTTAGCCGCGTATAACCCGCCCTCTTTCCGGAGACTCTCCGGAGGCTTCCCTGCTCCGCTTATGACCCGAGCTCATAGCTCGAGTCCATAACACTTATACCTATTTAAACTATATTAGTCTATATCTAGGGCCCTATAAATTATATTTCTAATAACTTATTTACTTACTTATAGGTTATAACTATTAAGGTTATAACTATTATATAATTTTAATTATTATATTAACCTATAAAGGGGCAAATTATTTAGCCCTCTATAACTATCTACCTAAAAATTAATAGAATCTTAATTTTTACTTTACCTATTTAACTAGGTAGTTAAATATTAGTGTCTTATTAATTAGGCAAAAATTCGTAGCTAGATATTATACTAGTTACCTCTAGTTATTTATAATGTCTAGTTTTATAGCCTTAATATATTAAAATAATTACTATATCTCTATAATTATCTTCCTATCTAGTATCTACTTAGATATTTAAAAAGAAAAAAAAGGGAATTATAAATATTTCTAGTTCTAGTTCTAGTTATTATAATATATAATTACTACTAACTATAAAGGGATTATAGGTAAGGTTGATCAATTTATCTATACTACGCCCGTGGCGCGGGCTAATATAGCTATACTATGGGTCACGTGCCACGTGCTGTGACACCATCCCTCCATTTTTTTTTTCCTTGCTGGGCACAGGGCAGCCCCTCCAACCACCATTCGGCTTCCCGGTGGCCGCAAAGTTCCCCTCCAAAAAATATCGGCATAAAACCTCTCCGCCTTTCTCTCTCTCCGTCCTCCTCGTCTTGCATCCACTTCCACCCCCTCATCTACTCCCTCTCCATGTTGAGTATATCCTCGTAGAGGCATGTGCGACTTCCTCAATTGCCCTTGGTTTCCCGAGCAAACGCGTCTTATCCAAGCACCAGACCATAGCTAACTTTATCTTTGAGGACAGTCCACTCCAATTTTTCGGCCTCCTCGAAGCCTCACAGAACCTTTCGCCCCGGTCAACTGCTGAATTTGTTCCTCTTGAACATTTTCACAGGGTCGTACATCTCAACAATTCTAATACTTCTCACCCTTGCCCCCCTTTTCTCCTCACACGTACACACATCACAAAATGCCTGGCGTAAACGGCATCAACGGAGCTGCCCCTCAGGGCACCTTCCTCTTCACTGTAAGAAAAAAAAATGACACTTGAAACCCTTCGGCAGGATGATGGCAATCTTGCGCCATCTCGGAAGGGATCCCTCAATCGCTAACTCCCCTTATAGTCCGAGTCCGTCGGTGAGGGTCACCCCGACAAGATCGCCGATCAGGTCTCCGATGCTATCCTCGATGCCTGCTTGGCTGAGGATCCTCTCTCCAAGGTTGCTTGCGAGACCGCCTGCAAGACCGGTATGGTCATGGTTTTTGGTGAAATCACCACCAAGGCCAAGCTTGACTACCAGAAGATTGTCCGTGACGCTGTCAAGGACATTGGTTACGATGACTCTTCCAAGGGTTTCGACTACAAGACCCTCAACTTGCTCGTCGCCATCGAACAGCAGTCTCCCGACATTGCCCAGGGTCTGCACTACGACGAGGCCCTTGAGCGCCTCGGTGCTGGTGACCAGGGTATCATGTTCGGTTATGCTACAGACGAGACCCCCGAGCTCTTCCCCCTCACTCTCCAGCTCGCCCACAAGCTGAACGCTGCCATGTCTGCTGCCCGTCGCGATGGCTCCCTTCCCTGGCTCCGACCCGACACCAAGACCCAGGTCACTGTTGAGTACAAGCACGACAACGGCGCTGTTGTCCCCATCCGTGTCCACACCGTTGTCGTCTCTGCCCAGCACTCTGAAGATATCACCACCGAGCAGCTGCGCAAGGAGATTCTTGAGAAGATCATCAAGGCCACCATCCCAGCCAAGTACCTGGACGACAACACCATCTACCACGTAAGTACTGACGATTGTATCCGAGTATGAGACGGGCCAACACATGGGACGCAACTAATCCGAGGTTTGCAGATTCAACCCTCTGGCCTCTTCATCATTGGTGGTCCCCAGGGTGACGCTGGTTTGACCGGCCGTAAGATCATTGTCGACACCTACGGTGGCTGGGGTGCTCACGGTGGTGGTGCATTCTCCGGCAAGGACTTCTCCAAGGTCGATCGTTCCGCCGCCTATGTCGGTCGGTGGATTGCCAAGTCCCTCGTTAACGCTGGCCTCGCCCGTCGTGCTCTCGTCCAGCTGTCGTACGCCATTGGTGTTGCCGAGCCTCTTTCCATCCACGTTGACACCTATGGCACCTCTACCAAGAACTCCGACGAGCTCGTGGAGATTATCCGCAACAACTTTGATCTCCGACCCGGTGTCATTGTCCGTGAGCTCAGCCTGGACCGTCCCATCTACCTGCAGACTGCCAAGAACGGCCACTTCGGTACCAACCAGTCTTTTACCTGGGAGCAGCCCAAGCAGCTCAAGCTTTAAGCTGCACGATATTCTTTCCTGCAAGGTCAGAACGAACTCGTGGAGAGACTTCAACAAACTCTTCATCTATCAAAGTATACAAATGTTTACGATGTGTTAAATTTATGGCATTTTCATGCACACTTGGGCGGCGTACGGTTCTCAACGAAACCATGTTTATCTCCCCACACAGGCGTGGGAGGGGACTGGCGGTTTCTGGCATAATATTTTCTAAAAAACTTTTTCCAATTTCCTCTTCTAACATTCTTTATTTTGTCGTCATGAAGGGAAGAGAAAAAAACCCGCTCTTGGAATGTTTCCATGATACTGGGAACGGAGCGGCAGCGTCTTTCAACAAAGACACTATTTGGACAAACCTGCATTTGTGAGGCGAAAGCAAATCGTCCAGCAGAGACTTGCATTATGATACCCCTACCTTAAGGGCAAAACACCTTAGAGAAGCGTGCTCACCGGCGTTTGGGGGACAGAAGAAGAACTTCAACATCTTTTTACATTCCCCGTGTTTCTCTGGCCGAGCTTGTGCAAGTCAGTCAGTCGGAACGGGCAGCAATGGAGAGCAGTCGACAACTTCCCTGCCTGCCATGGTCCATCAAGGAAAGAAGGAGGAAGAGATGAAGGGGGTTGCGAGAAGAAGACGGAATCTTTTCTCGCAGGCGGCTGTTGATAGATGAGCAGCTAGAGACCAAAGACACACCAGAAGAGGGAATTCGCAATTCGTCGTACCCACTCAATGCGATGTCCACGCAAGTTCAAGTCGTACTGTTCATTGTGAGTCGCACTCGTGAGTCGCACTCGTGAAGACGAATGATGGATTATCAGAATTGCCGTGCCGCTCCACAGCTTCACTAAATGGCAGAAATGGCAGAATGACGAGTGCGCTTATTGCTACACATTTATCTGGAGTGGGATATCGGACCGAGAGGGAGGGACACCAACCCATTCAAATCGAGATCACGACAACATCATCACTGGCATAAGTTTTTTTTTCCAAATCGCCAATCAAATTCCCCAACAAATCAATGAGGGCGCACAGCCTGTTCCCGCTGCCTTTGACCCCGGCGAGACAATAGACTCGGCAATACAATGTACCTTTTAAAGGCCCGCTCCCACGCTCCCACGCTCTCGCGGTCTCTGCGGCGGGGGGGGCCGTCCTCGGTGAAGAGGGCAGGCAGGTCAAGTCACCTTCGTGTCAGGAAGAACGGGTTTGCTGCATGGGAGCCCGTGAGGCCCATGATGTGGATGTCGCCGGGAGGGACAATAGCACGTCGGTGAGTTGTGGATTTTTTGTGTGCGTTCCCACTTTGATCAATGATGGTTTTTCGCTCATTCACGTCATGCCATGCTGTTGTCGCGAAATTCTGGACGTCGGGGCCCGTCGCCCTTTTGTTTCTTTGCCGCGGCATCCACATCGAGTTTGCGCACGGGCACGAGTTTTGGCTATTATCGAGGCGAATGACTCGTGTGCCGTTGTGGTTGTGGTTGTGGTTGTAGAAACCAAACGAAACTATTTTTTTTTATTAAACACACGCCTACCTCTCTTGGTTGTCTGTGCGCTGCACACAATGAGAAGGATCAAAAGGTGGACTCGTGACAATGTAGTTTGCTAATTTTTATTTTATTTTTATTTTATTTTTATTTTTATTTTTTTAAAAAGACCGAGATTGAGAATGAGAATGAGCCTCCGACGCAGAAGAGGGAGAAGAAGAAGAAGATTGTCTGCAAAGTCATGCTATTCTTTGTCGGGGCCAGCAAGGCAATCAACATTTGGCAGGGCTGAAAAAGGCAAGCCTCCATCACATGTCACCTGTTGTTATCTTTACGACTAAAGTGCAGGCAGGTTCACGGCAAAAGGGCGTCCATTTCTGGAAGACGTGACGCCGCTTTTCCCGTTCTAATCAAGAGTAGAATATCACTTTCACATGATACATGGCTGATCAAAATAGATGAGGCTCCAATTGAATTGATGTTCTGGTATCAAGAAACTTGGTCTTGATGGCAAACGACTTGTTGGACACGTTGCTTCCTTCAATGCCGGTGAAGGTCAAGACCACAGCTTCGACCGACCATCTTCTGCTCACTCAAGTCGACCCGTGGGATCTGACCATGGCCACTTCTGATTTTACAGAGGTAAGCATCACAACTTGTGTTGCTTACTATATTGCATCTCTTGCCACGCGACGGAATCCTGCAAGGGGGCGCAAATACGCACTTCAGGTATTCTTCTTGCCTCGCAACCAAGGATTGAAAGTAGCCCTGCAGAGTCGCGAGTCGATCTTCGGTAAGCCATGAAAGAAAGCACTGGACGAAGTTGAGGAACGTCTCCTTGTCCTCTCCCGCTAGAGCATGGACAAGAGACTCTAGTTCCGTCTTGTGAGGTAGAGGAACAACCCCTTTCCATTGGCCTACCAAAAAGAGCTTCATCAGCGCTAGCCAGACGGGCAGATGAACAAATTACAGGCGATATTTCCCGTAATCTCCTTCTATTCTAGCACTTACCGTCTTCTGTCCAGTATCTGCCCGTTTTCTCACTCCTCTTTAGAAACTCGGGCGGTGGTTGGACCAAGGAGGGTTGTCATAGCCGCGAGATGGTGAGCGTCGTTCAGCTCTTCAGACTCCTGGTCATAGATGCGAAATATGCTCTTTCGTTGGAGAAGATCCCAGGCCTGGAACGATACTAGTTGAGAAAAAGATGATTGGAGAAAGACTTCCCTCAAGGATGAGCAGCAGGGATTGTCATACTAAAAGCCCTACGGCCCAGGTATCTACGGCACATCCCCATGGCATGTCGACAATAACCTCGGGTGCCCGATACGGCGCTGGCATGGCGTTGCCGCGCTGCTCATTGCCAATTCGTGCCTGCCCGAAATCGCAAATTGTGAGGGGCCCAGCACCTCCCAACATATATACTGAGAGACGTAAATGACAGTGTCGCCGATCTGCTTCCGAGCTGATGGCTTCTGGACCTCGTCTTCCTCCACCGTAGACAGAATAGAGTCATCCGTGATACCAATAAGCAGGTTGTCCGAGTGAAGGTCTTGTAGTTTCCTAGTCAAGTAACATTTTTTGTGCATATGATGTGTGCAATGTACGTTTGGGCGAATGGGCCACCCGTATTCCAGTTGGTTACCCCACAAGCCATCGACGTGAGAAAGTCGAAACGAGGTACAAGCCATATATCACGGCGCTAAATCAAACTGCGCTTTAAAGTCATGTTGGCAAGTCTATACGCAACTCAAAGAACACAGGAACTGGCGATACGTGGCTTTCAGCCCTCGACAATTGCAGCACAAACTTGTCAAAATGAAAGTGCAAATTTCCATCCCATGCAACAAGAGAGTTATTGCCCGTACGGGATTATGTATATGCACACAGAAATGGCCCGATACGTCCCCAAACAACAATGGGTATTGTCACGATTCCTATTGTCAGTCAGCCTGCTGCTGATTGCGACGTGAAGCCGCATTGAGCCAAAGGTTTTTTCTTCTTAATAGAGTATTATTATTTCTCCCTGCCGAGAGAGAGAGAGCGCACGCACGCATCGCATCGCATCACGGCGGGAGCAAGCGGGCGATTGCGAAGCCTTGTACCACGTCGTCGGGTACTTGAAGGCGTCGTGCCGTGAGAGATGGGATGGCGTGCCGATAACATCGGCTTTGGTGTTGAAACTTGTACGGACGTACAGCCCACATTTCCAAAGGGGGGTGTGTGTGTAGTCCGTACGGCATGCTGTGTAAGCAACTCCACTCGGTCCGTATTACGTAGGCGCGGCTATGATTGTTGCTCGAGCCAAAGCCACGAAGAATGGCTTGACGCCTTGGTGAGAGAGAGCCTTGTCTCGCTTATTGGAAGATGGAGGCGCCCCATTTCCAAGTCAAGGAAGGCAAAGCGATTGGGTATTTCGATGACGGAGATCTCTCCAGCCTACCACAAGCAAGCACCCCCCCCCCCGGTTCCGTTCTCGGCTGCCGAAGCGGGGGGTCACCGCCTGGACCGGGACCGGGCGCTAACCCCAATCGGGAGGTCAATGGACCCCGACAACCCCGGCCTAATTTCGACAACAATAGCTTCAGAGGCAGCCGAACAATAGCAAGTCCAACACATCATCAACGACTTGTCACTTGTCGCACATTGCGCAAGTTCCCAAGTCGTGAGGCGTGCTTCTTCCCTTTGAAGAACAACAAGGTTTGAAGAGGGAGGGGAAGGGGGGGGGGGGGAGGTTTCATTCCCGTCGAACTAGACAAGGTTCAAGGGAGGAAGGCCAGGACGATGATGTGCTATCCCGTTATCTATCTCTGAGGGCGAGCCGGACTATACTACCTCAAAATAGGCCTGGGGCTGCTGTACCACTTCCTGGAGATGGAAGACAGAACTCCTCTCCTCTCGAAACGGGTTCTCTGCACTTTTCCCATACAGCCAGCCCTCTTGAAGTCAGTCACCAAACCAACGATTCCAACACGCGCGCACGCACTAGCAAAGCCTCGCGGCCCATGTGGTCAGTATGCGGTGGTATCACGGCGGTAAGCGTTTCCCTTTCCCCCCATTGTGCTTTCTGCCCAGAATAGGACATGCATGACATGGGGCCGATTCTTTCATCGGCTGCGTCGCTCCATTGACGCCCCCCCCTCCCCCTGGCACAAGCCAGTGATTACGTTCAAGTATTTTTCAAAGGGGGACGGACGGACGGTGCGGGAAAGCCATGGCCAACTGACAAGCACGAGGACGCGAGCCGTGCGCGAAAAGCTCGCCAGTGGCCAGTCGGCTAATTGATATATACATTACATACATATATACATGATATAAAAATCTTCCCATTCGTGTTTGTTCGGGATGGTTGCGGGTGAAAAGTGCAAACGCGCATCAAGACACAACAATGTTGCATGGGATGGGGTGTCTCGTTATCGAACAGGCCCCCGAAAGGGGCGTGTGCGTCGACAGGAAAAGCAACCACAGCCACGGTTTATTACCCGTGCTCTGATCGGGGATCTGTGACGGAATCCGAGAAAGAACAGATAATAAGAAACAAGACCTGTTACAATAGAAGTGGAAACGAAGGGCTCTCCTGGTGCTCTGTCAGAGGGAAAAAAAAAAAAAGAGAGAGAGACAGAACAAGGTTTCTACCGTACGAGCATTGGCAAAGTGACAAGAATAGGAAAGAAAAATAATGGAAAAAATGGAAAAAATGGAAAAAATCTCATAAGAACCACATAACCTCACTTTACAGACCAATCCGTTTCCCGCCTTTTCCCACTCATATTTTTTCCTTTCGGGCCTCTGTCTGACGTTACTTGGACGGGCAGACGTAGTCGAAGACGAGACAAGGCCTCTTACTGTTCCGTACCATCCGCTTCAATCTCGAACCCTCACTTCCAGTATACACCAACCCATCCATCAGGAAAACGCCACTTCCCTGCCAACAAGCTCATACAACTCAGTGGCGTGAGACATTCCTATACGCATCCTTCGCGGCATCACTCCATCAGGCCGTGTGGCCCTCGGAAACAAGTTCCGCGGTTTGTCGGGAAAAGTCCCTCACCGAACTCTGGTACTTTCACCACCGCCATCACCGGTCACATCACACCCGATCTGTCCTTGGATTGACAAAAGCCCGTCTTTACCGACTGCTCCCAGGACTGCCGAACGCTAGAACTGAGATTTCAGATTCCTTTATATTTCACTTGATCCTGTCCTTGTCTTGTTGCCAAACCTACGCCGTAGAAAGAGCTTCGTCTCCGTTTAGACAAAACATTTCTTCCCACGCGGCGTACAAACTCTCGAGAAACCCCCCAATTCTCCTTCTCACAGGCATCAACCGGGTGAGAACCGCCGTCGTCCAAACCAGCTCTCGGATGATGGAATCGTCAATCGCCCCGGTCCTTGACCTACAAGGCATGCTTTCCAAAGAAGCCAGCGACCTACCATCTCCTCCACCAGCCTACTCCCACCAACTGCGCCCTGATATCCCATCATCCCTCGCCGCGAGCAACCTCCCCCGCTGCCAGCCCATGCTGATTGACCGGCCATCACTGGCCTCACTCGTCACCAGCAGCCAGCAGCAGGCCATGGACGCCGACGATGGCACCTGCTCCGACGACCCCCAGCAGTCGAGCATAGCATTTCGAATCAACACCTCCGTCAGAGTCTCCAGCAACAACAACTACGTCTGCATCAACGAGACCCCCGCTGAGCACGCCAACGCCATTGCTCGCGCCGTCGTCCACGCCATCCAGGAGAACAGCTCGGGTCAATGCGGGATTCCCATGATTGACGAGGACGGGCGACCGAGGCCCGTGAGGATCGAAGTCGACGCTGGGCTGGAGGTCCACGGGCAAGGAAACGTCGTGGGCAACGAGAACTTTGTGACACAGGTTCTTCGTCAAAAGGAGAGACAGCAGGTGCTGCGTCGTCGTCGGGATGATGAGGACGACACTTCACCGACTCCACCTGCTAAGCGCAGACGGTCGCAGTGATTTTTTCTTCTTCTCCTTGTTCCTTTCCATTTTCCCTTTCTCTGTTGCATATTTTGTTCGGCTCTGTGTGAGTCAGTCTCAACCTTCTTTTAAAAGGAGCATACATGTGGAGTATCGGGATACCCCTTGGTCACACTGCAATAAGGGAGTGGTAGTGTGTGCCTTTTTTTTTTTTTTTGGGTTGTTTTTGTTGATAAGCATTGGTACTTGGGTAGGAAATTTCTCAAATCAGCCTATCAACCAGGTTGCTGGGTGAAGGTCATCTATAGGCATTGTCAGCCATCTGAGTAAAGCATCTTCATTCATGGACCACGACTCGCCGCCATCATGCACTAGCACCAAGCCTTAGTCCAAGCCGCAATGCGACTGATCGTGACACCATCTCGAACGGCGGTTCCTTAGTTCCTTATGCTCATCTCCTCTCTCCACTCACCTAAATCATGAATCGTCCGTCGTTCCATCCGTCATCCGTCATCCGTCATCCGTCATCCGTCATCCGTCATCCGTCATCCATCAATCCGTCGACTTGATCTGCTAGCGCACGCACTCTAAACACCTGCAGATCAAGGCCGCGCATCTCAGCTTGGCCCGCCCCCTCCCCGTTTTGCTCTGGCCCTCTGCCCCTCTTTCCAAAGAAGCCTCAATCGAGCTGTCCGCATGTCCTAATGTCCTAATGTCCGCATTCGACGTGTTGGCCCACTGCCTGCTCAGCCACCTTGTCCGAGAGAGAAAGATATGGACCGAGGCCTCAGAAACAGTAGTTGCCGTTGTTTTTTTCTTCAAGAGAATAATGCCCTGCCTTCCCGTCGCTGTTGTTTGACACTGTACGCTCTCATCACCATCTTGTGACACCCGTACGCCGCCAACGCCGACAATGGCCAACTTCACCATTCGCAACCTGACCATCCACCCGATCGAGCTCGTTCATGTCCAGCGCTTCCAGAGCGAGAGAATCAAGCAGGGCTCAGTCTTTTCCAATGTCACATCTACAATCACAGGATTCTTAAACGCCACTGAAACCATTCGTCATGAGATCCATCCTAGAGGTGACTCGATCGGGAACGACGACGTTTCCTTCCAAACCGAGCCCTTCCAGACTAGAGAGACGGATATCCGATCCGTGCATGTTGGAAACGAAGTTGTGCGCTTGACCTTCAAGGCCGAGGACCATCGCTATGAGATCGACGTTCCAAGTCCGAGCACCAAATCGTCTGTCATGAAGAAGCTGGATGATGGCCCCCATGATCTTACCGTCGTATACGTACCCAACGGCGCTTTGATTGCCATCTTCTCATCTGCCAAGCTCAATGCCTGGATGCACGAGCTCCGAGACGAGTGGCCGCTCACTGTGCTGTCCATTCCTGGCACCCATAATTCGCCCACCCGCCACACTGCTCTGCCTTCTGTGCGTTGTCAGGCGGTTGGTGTTCCCGAACAACTGCAAAACGGCGTGCGATTCCTGGATATCCGTGTTTCCGCCAACACCGATGACCATGTTCTTACCCTTGTTCATAGCGCATTCCCAATCTCGCTGACCGGGAGCAAGTATTTTGCCGATATGCTTGGGGAGATTTACACCTTCTTGGACCAGAACTCTAGTGAGACTATCATTATGAGCGTTAAGCGAGAAGGAACCGGCAAGGGTAATGACGGTCAGATGGGTCACTACCTCAAGCACAGCTACGTCGATAAACGAGGCCACCGCTGGTGGACGGACCCCAGAGTCCCTACTCTGGGTGAAGCCCGAGGCAAGATCGTGCTCGTTCGCCGGTTTGGTCTGGACGATGAGATGAGAGACAATGGCGGGTTTGGCGTAGACGCCCAAGAGTGGCCAGACAATTGCGAAGATGGTGTCGGCGGCGGCGGCGGTTTCCGTATTCAAGATTTCTATGAGATTACCGAGTGCCAGAACATAGAGAAGAAGATCGAGTACAGCCGCAGGCACCTGGAACGAGCAGCGGAACAAGCCTTTGCTCTCTCTGGAATGCCTGACCACAACCCCGAGGCCCCTCCGCCGCCCTTCTTCATCAATTTCCTCAGTGCAAGTAATTTCTTCAATGCCGCTTGCTGGCCTGAGCGAATTGCAGCCAAGGTCAACCCTTCTGTCATTGAATACCTTTGTGCAAGACACGGCGAGGAAGGCAAGGGTCCTCAGCAGCTAAAGGTTGGCTCTGGTGGCACTGGCGTTGTCATCTCTGACTGGGTCGGTGCAAATGATAACTGGGACCTTGTCCGATGCACTGTTGGTATGAATGCGCGTCTTCAACTGAAAAGGTAGAGTTGGTGATCCTCATATCAAGACGGAATGACAGCGGTAATAAAGGTCAAGTATTTCACAAATTTGCAACGGCGAATGGAATCCATAATCATTTTTTTATTGAGGCTTGGCTATGTGCAAATTTTTCGTCTCTGCTTCCGGGTCGACCATTGTGTGAATCTGTTCAGGCGACTGTATTAGCCAAAGTCTTGTCGAAAACACTGCAGCAATCGCGATAGAGCAAAATAGAGCCTAATCAGTTCTCCAAGGTGAAACAGTAGGTTGGTTGTTCATCACGATGAACTCAGCTAGAGCTAATAAAGAAGTCATCCTAATGGCGGGGTGAAATTGTGAAAAAAAAAGACGACAAAGTGCTTACCATTGATGGGGTATGAGGAGGCGGGCCGATTCTTGGATTTACCTATCTGACAGCATCGTTAGTGTTCGCTCGAGACGCCCTGAGTAAACATCAATATTTTGCGACAGATCTGCATTGCGTTAGTTTTGTACAACAGACATAGGTCCGCAAAGTAAGACAGTAGTACATACCGACTATATCAGAAGTTGTAGGTGTGTTCATGTCCCAGCAATCAAATCGATTGTGAATCAAACAGTGTGAATACTTTGGAAAACTCATCACAGTAGTCCGGCAAGATCTTCCGGCAGCAAATCAACTGAATAGTTTATTACCTGATGCTGAACACACAAGTTAGTCTCATGAATCAGCCTCAAGTCCAATCAATAATTTAGCGAAGGCCATAGTCAGGTGACGAAGTGTCATCAAGAGTTCTCGTCAATCTTTCACCACAAGGATTGTACGTCCTTGCTTTCAAGGATGAAAGGTGGCGAGGCTCGATATGTCCGCCCGTTCGTTCAATTCTTCATCATAAAATGGCTCTGATCGTGGGATTGGGAAGGGTGCAAGTATGTACCTATCATGAAGGGGTCAGCAACTGTTGGCAAATTCATGACAGCTACAATCAAGAATCAATGTTAAGAGCCTCCAATCAGACAAGGCTGAAACTTAGTAACAACGTTATCCACATCATGTATTAAGCATGAGGAATCCCTAAGGTGTCGATTTGTTCATCACTTGGAGGGTGGGTTCCAGGCAGCAGCAACATCAAGCAGAGGAACTGACCTTTTTTTTTTTTCTTTTTTAAAAAAAATCGGGCTCAGGGCGCCACGATTGCGATGTCCAGGTCTGCGCCTTCTGAATGGGTTAGCAAAGTTCCCAAGAAGCATTAGATGCAACGAGTGTCGTGTTTCAAAGCTTCCTCAGTGTAATTCTAGAGTATAATAAATCACCATGGCGTGGTCTGAATTGGATTGTTCGTGTTTAGATTTCATCACAGAAGACCGAGATAGAAAGGAGAGGAGAAGGTCTTACCAAATTGAGTTTACAGGACCATCATGCTTTGGAAAGATTGGGCACTTGCTCTCTGTCCAAAACACGCGATGATGTTGTAAGAAGAAGGATGCAAAGCCCAACAGGAAATTTTCATGCTGAGAAGTGGAAATGGGGTAGGTAGATTGCAACTAACTCGATTTGGTTAGCGGTGAGAGAAAACCAAGGCGCCACATTGTGGCACCAGCTCTGTGGCAGTGCACCCGATGATCCATCCTCGGCTCCGTTTGCGTGGCGAAACTCAAGTGAATTTGGTCGATATTGTTATATAAGGTGAATGTCACCCACCCAAGGCAGAAAGCCGGGCAAGAAACCCGCTACTTCACCTTGCACTCCCTCCATCTTTACTTGTTGTTTCCATCAACAACAAACAACAACAAAGGAGCAAAACAACAATCACCATCATGGCCCCCCCCAGGGCGGTATGGGGTCCAGCGGCCCTTCGCCTCCTCAGGGTCGCTGTGACTAGAACGTCGAAAGCCGTTCGTCATAAGCTCGCTGCCGTCGGGAAGCCGTTCCAGCGCGAGTTGCAAACGATTCCTGGTTATACCGGTCGTCAACCCATTCATCCGGCAGCGCTTCCGAGACAGAAACAAGGCACCCGATGGTTTTCAAGCGGCACAGCCCAGACTATCAACCGTGTTATTCGACGTTCTATTACATCGGAGCGTGCATCTAGCCCTCGCTTCGATCGAAGTAAGCTGCCGTCTTCAGCTACATCACGAAAGGTTGCCCAGTTCTCGGGAAGAGCTCCCTTTGCCAACATTCTTCGACCTAATCTGACTGGTGGTGCTATGCCACGAAGTGCTGGAGGATATAGCCTCGGAGGTGGTGCGAGATATTTCTCTCACACCCCCGCGGCTCCAGCTCAAGTAATGCAAAACGTCTCACAAGCTATGAGGGCATTATTTCTTTCCGGCCAAAAGATCCGACACGATGGCGTTGGACCCCGCGGCGAGCGTCAGTACCGTGCCGTATCTAGTCTCGAGGATGACGCCATGAACAAGCTGTCCACCATTCCTCTCTGGTTTCCCGGGTCCTTCATCGATTTTCAAATCAGCCCAACAATCACAGCTATGAGTCCTCTTGCAGCGCCCATCACCCGTGCCTCGAAAACCTCAGGCTTCGGTGCCAAAGCCGCGACTCATCCCACTTATCCCACTTATCTCGACACCGAGGGATTTCTCGATGTTTTATATACAGACTTTGATCGAGCATTCCAGGAGTTGACTATCGTCGAATCTGATTTGCGCCGACTATCTGCCTTGGGTTCGTTACCTGTATTCTTGGAGGCGAGCGACACAATTCGTGTTCGATTTCCTGGTGTAGATGCCTTCACAGTCGAACGACTCTGTGATGATCTAGGCATTCAACGAGGCCTTGTTGGTGAAGATCCGGAGTTCGATGCTGCCGTAGGTGTTCCTGCGGCACTCAAGTTCCCTTTCGCCCCGGATTCCGAACGAGCGATAAGTTCACCGGGCGGGTCGGCCAGATCTTTGGAAGGAAGTTTTTTCCAGGATGCGCAGTTCTCTTCGGAGGATGATTCATTTGTGCGAGACGCCTTTGCATACGAACTCTCGGTGGATGATGCTGAAATATCGGATCCGGAAAGCTACGGAACCACGGCTTCGCCCACAAGTTCTGGGGAGCATGTCTCCGATGAGTACGAGGGTCTTGAAGGAATATACAGGTTTCTGGAGGAGTCTGACCGGGCCCAGGGACGTCTGGGCTAGCTCGGGATCGTATCAGAGCGTTTGTGAACATTCTGGAAGCCCAATTTTGGAAGGGAACATCAGTTGGATCTACACTCGTTGAGATAGTAAGCAAGTGGCCATCTTTAAAACCGCAGGATGGCTAAACATATTTCCTTGAGTTGCCGTGACATCAATGTGTCTATTCTCTTACAGTCACCTCATTTTCTAGCACAAAAATTTGACCAAGCTAAATACACATCGTGGTCGTGCCATGCCACTCGAAGCACAACCCAGGGAGTTGAGCTAAGCCATGGCCCAATATGGCACGAAGTTCAATCGAACGCGACGGGCACGTATCACTGCAGTCAAACTCGCGGCAAACAAAAACAGCCATGCCTGTAACATTTCCTGCGTTCGAAGGCTTTCAAAACGCTGATCTCACACGTACCATCCGATATTTCAAGATTGCAGCGCAGGTTCTCCCAAATTCCTATCCGGGCTCCACGTGTTAAGCAGCAGCAAGGCGTTGCATGGATATATATGTAAGGGGGATAAGAGCATCTTATCTTGTGCTGTGCAATATCATGATATGCTCGTACCATGATTAGCCAGCGGCTGATGCAAATCCGATTTCCATTCGAGTCGAGTCACAGTGCATCACTTCGCGCTGGCCATGAGCTCATATTCACGCGTTGCCGCGCTCGCTCACTGATGAGCCTCCATCATTCCCCTTGGCCACCATCACAAGCAATCGCCCCACGACTTGATTCCTCGTCAACTGTTGAGGAAGAGAAGACCCCATACTATGATGGTCGTTTTTTCTATCCCGCTCATCTGGGTCAAATCCTCCATGATGGAAGATACCAGCTTGCTACGAAATTAGGACATGGATCCTTGTGACACCCACCGGGGCCGTTCAGATCACAGACTTTGACCTCGCTGTGTCGGGCCGGGAAAATCACACCGGCCCTATTCAGGTGGAAACCTACCGCGCCCCGGAAGTCATCCTTGATGTTGGCTACAGCTATAGTCGAAACAAAGCATGAACGAGTCCCAGGAAGAATGAGCAACGAGTGCAAGCATTCTCAATCAATGTAACGTTGGCTAGATAGAACATGAGGATCCTGATAGCTAGACTGGTACCAATGTACGTCCTCATTTATGTGGTACAGGTCAGCTGTTCCGAGGCATCTTGGCCACCATACACCAGGAACGATGGTCGTCGACTTGACTTCTGCTGACGAGCGAGCGCGTAATGTATGCAATGGCCCGCAGCAGCAGGTGCCAGTGGACACTGCAACCGCGTAGTGACTTGAAGAGGATTTCAAATGAGCAACCGTCTGCTTCTGCTTGAAAAAAGAAGCCATTACTTCCCATAGGGAGGCAAGGTATCAGTGAGGGAACGAGAGTGCTGCTGCCTTGGAAGGACAATTGAAAGGCCACATGAAATAGGAACAGCCGAGTCCGTTACACATGAGCTGCCCATATGCCGCTCCGACAGCTATAAACGCCCATGCGGAGAAACACCGCGACTCATGTTCAATAGCAAGTCTATGGAAGAATTATAGTTACAAAAGGGCTATCAATCCCACCTCCTACCACCCTTACGCCTCCCTGCACAATCACAGAACCAATCGCCCAGGCTCCTCTTCCAGAATCGCCTTGCATCTCTCCAAGAAAAGATGTGCCCTGTGCTCTTCCTCCTTGGGCACAACGAGGCTGAAGACGTTGAGGCCGCTTGATAACCCGGGAACAGCACGGACGCCGGGCTCGCTAACAGCCTTCTTCGGCTTGCTCGCCAGGATATCAATAATGTCAGCCTTTCTGGCAGCTCTGATGGGAGGCTCAAACATTGTGCTGGGGGGCACGGCGGAGATCTGTGGCAGGTAGATGCCGCGGGAGCCCTTGGCGGCCTTGACCTTGTCTAGCCCGAGGATCTGGTCCAAGAGCTCATTGGCCGTGGGGGCGCGGTTGGCAGGTGGCAGGTTGTCGTTGGCGACTTCGGCCGCGCGGCTTATAAAGGTAGAAAGGGGCATGAAGACACCGAGTGTTTCTTGGATCCTGTGCTGGACCTCGACAACCTTGGCTAGGGACACGGGGACCTTGACTTCCGAGGGTTGGATCTTGGGAGCTTTGGCTGCCTTGTCAGCTTCCTTGGAAGCAGGACCTGGGGCTGGCTTCTTCTTTTCCGCGACCTTGATATTGCTGAGGTCCAGGTGGGAGAGTTTCTCGAAAAAGGATGACACTGCGGCGGGGCTGTCGGCGTTGATGCTGCCGAGATGGGCGAGCACATCGCCCTTGAGCAGCCGGCCGTTGGGGCCGGTGGGCTTGATCTTGATTAATTCGTCCTTGCTCAGACCATGCTGGTGAGCAAGAGTCTCGACCGACGGCATCAACGGATATCTTTGCTCGTGAACCTCGCTGCTCGAAGCCCCGGCCGCGGGCTTGGACGTAGACTTTTCGTCTTTGGAATCGGCATCCTCCTTGACAGGGGGGGAACTAGAGGAGCCAGAGCCACCGTTCTCCTCACGCTGCTCGTCCTTTGGAATTTCAAGCGTCTCGATGTCGTCTCCGGCTTCAGCAAGTACCGCAATTCGGGTGCCGACCTGGACGGCCTTGGCTCCATCCTGGGCCATAATCTTCACCATGATGCCATCTTCTTGGGCCTCGACATCCATCGTCGCCTTATCCGTCTCGATCTCTAGGAGGACATCGCCGGCGCTGTACGAATCGCCCTCCTTGATCTTCCATGTCGCGATATTTCCCTCCGTCATCGTGGGCGAGAGCGCGGGCATCACAAAGTTCTGGGCGGCGAGGCATCGTGCTGACGAGGTGAAGCCTGCGGAAATTGAACCAGTCAGTTTGTAACATCAATTTTACATTGCCATATCTGTCAAAAGCTACAGGGGACTGCGCGCAGAAACTTACCTCGAGAAACACTCCTGCTTACAACAAGGCGAGCCGACGCACGGCACGCGGCGCCCGCGAACGACGCCATGATGGCTCAATTGAGCGGTTCCGGCGCGTGTGCTATTAAAGGGGGATCCAACTGGTGTCGAGTTGAGTAGACCGCACGGGGGATGGAAGAGGTCCAGATTTCGACTGGTCCTTTGATAAACAAAGGCGCCAGGATTGAGGGAGAGCTTTCTTTCGCTGGAAGCTTGTTGGGTCAGCCGCCGATACAGGGCAAATGGGCCAGACGCAGAGTGCAAGTGGTTTTTTTTTGGTGGGACGCGATCGGTACGTACCGATGGTTGAGGGGTCCACTCTGACAGCATTTTTTTCCCGCACCACCACCACCAGCACACCAAAGGCCGTTGTTGTCGTTTTCAATCGTCACGGGATTGCCAATGGCTTCATGACAAACCCGCATCCTTCACAGACCCAGCTGGGCCCCTTTTTTTTTTTTTTGCGCACTGGACTACCTTCCAATGGTCTAGAAACGGATAACAATATCCCTCTCTCCTTATAACAAGCTCGAAACAGACTCCATGGCCAGCTTCTCCAGGGGCTTCTCCCTCCTCTCGTGCCGTCAATTGGCTGCACCTCGATCCGTCTTCGCGGAGCGCTCCGCCGGCCCAGCCCGCTTCTTCACCACGTCCATCGCCCGTTTACGAACGCCGCAAAGCTCGTCAAAATCCATCAAGTCGACGAAAAAGACGGCTCCGAACCCACCCGCCCCTGCGTCGCCAAAACCAACCGCGGCCACCGTCGCCCCTAGCCGTTATGCCTTCATCAAGAGCCTGACGTTGAAGCAAACACCCACCGTCTTGTACGAAGCTCCCTCTCACTTCTGGTTCTACTTTGGATGCTGGTCCAGCGGGATCGCCATCCTGGGCTGGACTGCTCTGACAGGACCAACCGTCATTCAACAACCAGATGGCATTCCGCAGTGGGTAGGCTTCGTCTTTGGCGCGTCGTACATGCTCCTCGGCGCAATGGGCTTCTACATCATCTCCAAAACGCCCAACATTGTCAGCACCATCCGTGTACTCCCCCCCGTGTCTGCTGTCGCCGGCGCGGCTCATCCGCAACTCGAAGTCACGGTGAAGCGCATGGTGCCGTTCCTCCAACCCAAGAAAATCACGACCAATCTCGACAACGTCGCCCTCAAGTCTCGATTCTCCTTGCCAGACGAATACGTTCCCGAGCTGAAACGCCTGGAGTTGAAACTCCAGGAGGAGGAGCAGCGCAAGTCACTTCACAAATTCGACATGCAGCACCTGCTGACCATGCCGTTTCGAAGGGTGGGCCGAGCATTTGTCAACATGTTCAAAGGGGTGCGCTCGGCCTGGACTGACATGGGATTCGGTGCCATCCAGGTCGATGGGAAATACTACAAAGTCGACGTCACAAAGGGGTTCGCCCACGACGGGTTCAAGACGCTGGAGCAGGTCGTACATGTCGGTTTCAAATAAGCCTGGTGTGGTTGAGAAGAGAGGAAAATCACTGTACCATATGAATTTGGGGCGTCCACGTACCAAAAATATAACATGAGCGGTGGCACACTGCTTTCACCGAAACTTTGTTTTAGGGATAATTCATCCACATCCAACCAAGAAAAGAAGAAGGAAAGAAGGAAAGAAATCTTATTTCAGTTTAAGATGGCACCAAGGGAAATTTATCAAAGCAGCCTATATACCTCGAGCACGCGACATGAGCACTTAGGCAAATCCTGCGCCGATAATCCAGCTCACATCATCGTTATACGAAGCAGTAGCATCAAAAATGTGGACACCACCATTACTCGCCACATGGATGTTGTTGTAGTAGTGGCGGAGAAAGCGGGCGGGATAGCTCCAGGAGCGGATCGAGTTGCCCTGGCCGTTGAGACCAGCGAGGGAGCAGAAAGTGGCGTCCTCGGCGTACTGCTTGGAGCCGTCGTTGGCGTCGAGGACGAGGTCGAAGTAGTGGTGACGGAGGAAGCTGCCGGGGGCATCGACGGACTCGAACGAGTAGCAGGCGCCGTTTCCAAGGCCAGTGCGAACAGTCCAGCTGGCCTGCTTCTTGAGGGCAGCGGCGCTGGACGAGGAGACGACCCGGGTGCTCACGACGGAGCCGCTGCGGGCGATGTAGCGCGTGGTGCAGCAGGACGAGGTGGCGCGGAGAGAGATGGACGAGCCGACGGCGAGACGGGGTCCGGTGTTCAGCGAGGCGGTCGCGTACCCGGCGGCGGCGATGTTGGCCTGGACAGCATCCTCGGTGGCATCGGACGGGTAGCCGGCCGTCATGGCGCCCTCGTAGAAGGTGCCCTGGGCGCCTATGCTGTTGTCGCCGCCGATGCCGAGGACGATGGCGCCCTCCTTGCCCATGGGGTTGTAGCCAGCCACCGTCGGCCGGCCGCCGCTGAAGTAAGTCGACAGGGGGCCAGGGCGCTGGGCGTCGGCGCCGCGGAGGGCCCACTGGTTGGGCTTCCCCTTGACGGCGGCCGTGAAGAAGCGGCGAGAGACGGACGGGTCGGCGGGGTTGTTCTTGGGGCTGCGGCCCGAGAAGAGGCCGTTCTCCAGGTCGGCCATGAGCCAGGGCCCGGGGCCGGCGCCGGAGCCCCAGAAGGAGTTGTCGCCGTAGTAGATGGCCTCCATGTGGCCGTTGCCCGTGTCGTTGCCGCTGACCTCTGCGTTGCCATAGTCGAAGCAGCACCCGGCGTTGTAGTGGGTCCCGTCGAGCACCGCGTACATGCCCTCGGGCTGGTCGCCGACGGCGATGCCGCGGGCCGCGTTGTTCCTGTACCCCGTGCCGGGCGAGACGAAGACGCCGTACGCCCTCTGCCCGCCGCCCAGCGTCACGGGCGCACCGATGGCGCTGGCCAGGTTGTCGCTCCCGTCGGCCTCGGGGCCGCGGAAGGCGCCGCGGGGCGCTCGCTCCAGGTGGTTCCCGCGGCCGGACTGGTCGTGGATGACGGAGATGAGGCACGTCGTGTTGGCGCAGAAGGCGTCCTGCGTGGCGGCGTTGGCACCGGCCCCGGGCGAGAGCGGCGCAACCTCGGCCGTGGCGCCGTCCGACCCGCGAACCACCTGGTACAACGGCCCCTTGTAGGCGCTGTACAGGGCCCGCGTCGTGCCGTGGGCCGCGACGCACGGTATGCCTCCGGCGGCGTAGATGTCGCACGGCGCGCCGAGGCACCGGGCCGTGAGGCATGCCGCGGCAGCGAGGCCGAGGGAGCGACTTGGCTTCGAAAGCATGGTTTCCCGGCGAAACGCGAGTGCCTCTCTTTTTTTTATGTTTTCCACAACGGGATATCTGGTTGTCAACGAGGAAGAAGGAAGCTCGAACCACGCATGCCACTTCTTTATTTTTTATTTTTTTTTGGGGAGGGGGGGAGCAGCTTGTCGCCGTCGTGGGATCTGGTCACATATAACTTTGCTCTTCATTTAAAAAAAGACTGATCTACTTGCTCCGTTACTCCGTACGCAGCCAAGTCGGCACGCACAGCATCCAGGGAACCGACGCGATTCGCCGCGCAAGTAGAGGAAAGAGGACTTCCCATACGGGGCCCCCGCATCGAAATGCCAACCGTGAGTCTGGTGGACTTCTATTCTTGGTGCGATGCGCCACTTTCCCAGATGCCGGATCACGAAAACGAAAAGCTCTGGTGCAGGTGGCCGGATTAGCGATGCACCAATGGGATGGGGAAGCGCGCCGCCGCCAAATGCTTCCCAACCACAAGAGCTCGCCCCCTCCATCCGGCCCGGCGTCCTTTTTTTTTTTTCCCAATCTCCTCGCCTCATTCAGGCCGTACGTCATGTACTCCGGATTCGAGCATTGTTTTCTCCAACGAAGTTCGCATCGTCTTCGTTGGATGGGATGGAATGGGTCCGCGAGATTTTTTGCATTCGCGCAACGCTTCTTCGGTCTGGGATCGGGTTCGGCCACCACATCTTGCCCTCTGGCTGGCCCCTGGTTGCCCTCTGGCAATTCAGTGAATGATGCAAGTTCAGTCTTCCCTTCCCCCTCCTCCGACGTCACCGTGACCAAGGTTGCAGAAGGGACATTCTTTGCTGTCGTTTCTACTGCAAGCAGTCGGTCGGCACATTTCCAATGCTCGCAACGTGGTATTGGACGAAAACTGATTTTTCGTCAATGTATTGAGGAAAGATCAACCTCGTTGGGAGCAGTCATTGAATACCTGCTCCACGGGCATCTTGGCAATTGCCTATTTAGTAAACAGAAACAGAGAGCATCCCATCTCTCGCTTGGGAGAATACATGGCGTTTGCCGCAACCAGTTATTTGCCCCCCCCCGCCCTCCCCCCTCCTACGGACCAGAGGATGACAAAACTCGACTTGTCGAAAATTGTCTTGTCCCTTCCGTTCCACGTGAGACGGGCACCCCAATCAAGATGCAGCGTGTATAAGAATAGTTTTGCTCTTGACTGCGATGCTACCTACTGCTACTGTACGCACCAATCTGCGCTGGAACAAACTTTCAACAGCCCCTTGCGTAGTCTAGGCCCATTCACGGTACGACTCACCGAGGCGCAGGCAGCTTCAAGTATCGATTCGAACGGGATATTTTCAGCCGTTGACGGGTCTCTCTGCTGCGCCGTGCTCGATGAACGAGCCGGTGGTAAATTCCAACGACAGACTACGGAGACGGGACCTTTTCCACGGGATATTGCCAAACACTGCGTTTCTTCTCTAAAAAAAAAAAAAAAAAAAGAACAAGAGGAAGAGGAAGAGGGAGGGGAAATGACTCCATCTGGTAGGTGTCGAGAACTTACCATCTCTCATCTCTTGCACTCGGTAGATGCCAGCCTGTCGGCTCTGTTCGCTGACGCTGAAGAATACTGCTCTACGACAATGGCATGCATATCACCTTTGGAATCCGTGTTGATAACCGCGGTTGAATTACAGCACACAATCAGATTTGTTGGTGCCTGTTGCGAGTAAAGAAGAGCACGGATGCCCTCGGCATACCGAGTCCCCCGTGGTGAGTTCTTCATGCTGCAATCCGTACATTGTCATGATGGGGCGCGGCCACCACTCCGCACACCCCCCCCGTCTTGTCATCCGAGATTGGGGGCCCCTGCTGCCACCGACGGAACAAGGAAACTCCTCTCATGTTTCGCGTCATGGAAGAAAATCACTTGCAGAAGTCAGGTGGTTTGTCGGCCATGTGCGTAAAAAAAGGTTTCACGTCTGGAACAGCCGCCAGTAGCGCCGCGTCCAGTTCTGCGCTACGCAGAACGCCGTGGCCGGCCAAGCCAGAACGAGCCGGGCCAGTTGGCGGGCATTGCGGGTGGACAAAAGAGCTTGCTTGGCCGTGGGGGAATCTGAATCCAGCATGCAGATCCAGTGCGTGTGTGCTCAAGCCGTGGTTGGTGCATCTGATGATCTGATAATCCCATCAAATTCCGGGCTGCCTCGATTCTCGATTGGACGGAGCACCCGCGGTGGACAACGCCATCATCCCAACAAGGGAGGGACAAATGGAAACATCCGATGTTGACCCCCCAGTTTCCCCAGTCTGACGTCAATGAGTTAATAGGGCGGAGAGACGACAAAAATTGACCTTTGCCATCAAACGACAAAGGTGTCATTTGCGGCGATTACGTAATGAGCCACGAGAATGAAGGCAAATAGACGAGCGAGTCGTGGTTGTGCGGACACGACATACATAGCTCCGCACACGCACCATGCACATGCAAATGAAAATGAAAATGACATGTAAGAAAAAATGAACCAGCCGGTTGACGCATGCATGCGCAGCATCAAAATGCGGTGGGAGAAAGTCTGGGCAAGCGGCACCGGTTGTCCGATATGGCCGATCCATACGGATTACGGATTACGGATTATATGTATGCTCTTGTTATATACATGTATGGGGGGGGGATGGAGCAAGTTCTGGCAGCCAGCGGCGGCCCAGCGGTGAAACGTCGGCGTTTGTTGGCAAGTTGGCGAGACCAGCCAGGCGACCCGAAGCAAATCGTTCATCTGGCCGTGATACCGACTGAAAGGATCCCCCCCCCCCAAACCTCCAAATTCCAACTCGTGATTCGCCTGAACTACCCCCCAGTAAGATGCGCCCTGGCCAACAAAGGGAGTAGTCACTGCGTCATCTGGCCCGTCTGTCTTTTTCTTTTTTTGGTCGATCCCATGGAGTAGGGAAAGAAGGTGGGGAAAAAAGAATACGGCGACATTTCAAGTTCAAGCTCATCAGTGACAAGTAGGTAGTTATGGAAAATATATGGTTATTGATTGGCCTTTACGCAACCTGACGAAGCCGACAGAGTTGCAGATTCCTGACAGCACCGCATGGAGCCTTGATAGTTTGACTGGCCGCTACCCATTCATGAATGATTCATTCATTCCCTGGATTGATCGTCATTTCTCATGTCAGGAAGGCAATTGCAGGCAGGGGAGCAGCAACTTGGCAGGTCAACAAGGACAAGATGAGCGTGATAAGGACCAAGCACAAAGTCCGGAGTCTGATGGTCGAGACGCATGCGATGGAGAAGTTGACGTTTCTACAGATTACAGATGAGATCCATCATGTCGTGCAGCCACCGAGTCGCCGCCGGAGCCGCATGACTGCTGCATCTTGAGCGACATGACACAAAGGCACACGTTTGACCAACATCGGGTGGTCCAACTCATGGGAGAAATCTTATTCGTGCACGGTTTCGCATCCAAGCAGCCGTGTTACCGGTGGTTCCTTGGGGGGGTTGCCACGCTCCGTTGCATACCTACCATGTCTCCTGGCATGCCGGTGCCAATGCTGACGGGGAAGATTAGAATAATGTATGGACTGATGGTGGTTGATCGTGGGCGAGTCGTGGGCGAGTGCGGGGTGATAGGAATGCACAACAGGGAGAAGAAGGTGTGCTGCAGCATTCCAAATAGCCGGCCTGCTCGATGTATCTGATTTATTCTTCTGCTTCTTCTGCTTCTTCTTTCCCTTCCGAGAAACAGCATGACTGGTGCCTGTTTGACTCCTATTGTTAACCTTGCTCCGCACGCTCAGGGCACAAGTCTTACAGGATCCATTATCATGTTGCTTCAGCCACGTCCGTCCCTTGCCAAGAATAAATGCGGATGCGGCACTTGCTACTTCACCCTTTTCCACATTTCAGACGAATTTCTTTGTGCAACCACGTTTCTTAAGACGGCCATCTCGGGGGGGCGGAGCGCATCGGCGGAGGCGACAAGAAGCATGGGAGTAGAATAATACATATATAGCAAGATCTAACAACAATGCGGGGGACTAAAACAGCAAAGTACCCGAGATAATCAATGCTATTAATAACATGGCAATCCAAGTTCCATCTGTCATGGTTCTCATTGTACGAAGTATGTACTCCGTATCGTAAGGCCATTTATTAGCTGACAAGCAACCGGCAAATGGACCGATGGACCGATGGACCGATGACGATGAAACATGAAACTTTTTGTACATACTTGAAACCTCCCCGCGTCCAAACGCCACCACCCTCGAGACGTCTCGCCATTGCGTCAGCAAGCAATTCTGCTGCAGGAAACATGAAAATCCCCTCTGGCCCGTGCACATTTTCAGGAAGTAGTCAGGAAGACGGGCAATTGAGGTGAGGCATGCAATGCACTCTACATGAATCGCTCCCTCAGTGGACGGCAATCGCTCCCTCAGTGGATGGCAATCGCTCCCTCAGTGGACGGCGCAATCGATCTCGATTGTAAAATCGCTTCTTCTTCTCTGCTTTGCATTGCATTGATGAATGAATGGTGTTTGATTCCCGGACTGCATGCACCAGATGCTTGCAGGAAGGAGCTAATAATGCAGCTAGCTACGCGTAGTCTTGCTATCAGCCCCCATATTTTGTTATATTATGTATGCCCGGTCTTGTTGTGGGTTTTGTTTTTTTTGGTGTCAAAGGGATGCGGCGAGGCGGCAGCAAATCGGTGCGCAAAATCCTCTTGCTCGCATTCGATTCTCATCATGTAGTCCATACATGACCATCTTGCAAAGAGAGCGGCGACCATTTGGAGACATGGACAGACCGCCACGAGACGAGGCAGGAGCGATAACTATGTACATTGATCCGTTGTATGTAAGGACCACAGACGATAAGAGACATGTCGATGCAGGGGTGTGTGTGTGGATGCAGACACGGTCCCGTTTAGGTTGTCATGAGAGACAAGAGCGTGGGATCACGCAGCCAAGGGGCATGGGCCGGTAGGGAGGGTCCAACGGTCCACAATGGCACAATTGAAAAAACATTTGCATGGCGGCATGGGGCATGGAACGGCCGACACGAGACATGGATGGACCATGTGTGTGGATTCTTGCGCTCAAATGCCCGCCACGCGCCATGAATCCCATCAGATATTTGGCGCAACCTAGCTGGCCTAGCTGGCCTAGCTGGCCTAGCTGGCCTTGCTGGCTTGCTGATCTCGCGCCATTCACCACACTCAGTTCAGCTTGCTTTCGACGTCGGTTGATATTTCATTGCTGCAGGCAGGTTGCTCAAAAACATTCAGCAGCAAAGCAGACCAATGAACCACGGGGAGGGGCCCCGAGGGGACTTGGGCGACCACCGCCGAGCCCTGCCCGGTCAAGGCGCCAAGTGTGGGGCTGCGACCGCCATAACACCCCAAATACCCAAATACACCCCCAATCAGCAGGGCGCCCACCTTCTGCTGGATCGCCTGGTGACCAGGGTCTTGTGTAATTGCGCTCGGCACCAGGAAACCCTCGTTATTATTAGTCGTTGGCCGCCAGTCACACCCAACCCTGGTCTCGGAGCCCGTTGCGTAGCGTTATCTCTGGCGTGCATTTTTTTGTGCAGCTGGACAAGCACGCAAGGCGAAGAAGCACCGCTCGTTCGGCCGCGCCTCTCACCCATCAACCTCACTCACCAGGCGATTCCGTTGGTCGTCGGTCGTTGGTCGTTGGGTCGTTGGCGATGCGATGGGTGCTTTGTCGCGCTGCCCACCAAAGCCCACCCTGCAAAGTCCCATCTCGGCTGGCACGCCTCTTATTAGAGTCTGCAGCCCGCTCCTTCCCAGGGACCCCTCCTTCCCGAATGGACCCCTTCTTGATTCTCTTAACCTGCCCTCGACTTTCCTCCTCCCTCTCCTCCTTCTCTGTGCAACCATCGAGGCGCGAAACGGGCCTGCATCCTCAACAACGCTTTTCTCCTCGATTCCGTCTCGGGGCTTGAAATAGCCTCATGTCCTTACACCACCTCCTCTTGGCTTGAGTACGGATGTCGCCTTGATTCTGACGACACTTTGGCCGACTTGCTTAGAGTTCTGGTCCTTGCGAGGTGAGTCATCCGCTGCAAAAATCGTTTGTTGTTATCGCCGCTCCTCTGCACTTGCGGTGTTTTGTTGTCTATCCACCCTGGTTATAGAACATGTCCACTTTACGACCCAACCACTCTTGTTCGCCCTTCGTGCTTCTTGTTTGCATGAACGTCAAAGTTTACTTTGCGTCATCGCTGCCGTATTCGAACGCTTGTTTTTTTTTTTTTGTTCCCCCATCCTGTTGCTGCTTGTGAACAGCCTTGGTTGCCTCGCTATCCGTTGGTCGTCCCATGCAACCGACCTCAATTTTTTCCCTGCCTCTGCGGAGGTCCATAGCTCTGTTCCTTCTTCATTGCGCCGTCACACTGTGAAACTCTCTCACTCTTGTTTGCTACCTGTGAATGCATCAAAGCAACAGCATTGCCGCGATTTCTTGTCTGAACCCCGGGAGATTTGTAATTGTCCTCAAAGCGCTCGGAACTGGACATCGTTTGCACAAACCTACCCATAACACCCAAGACAACGGGCTTGACTTGACTGTTCAGTACACTGTGGATGGCACCAGTTTTTGTTCAGGACGTGGTTTGTGTTCGACCTTTGGCTATCCTTGTCCGCTAACTTGCATCAGCAGGCCAGACCGGTGTCATCTGGAACGTCAACTTCCAGCGGCGCGTTGAAGGCCGGGACGAAAATCTGTTCTACTCGTTCTGTCCCTCTTGCCCTTTCGACATTTTCATACGCCGAACCCCCCCGTTGTTTTATATGTGTGAGAGAAGCATCGACAGCATGGATTCTGAGGACGGAGAACATTTCATAAAGGTAAATTGACGAGGTCCATGCGCCGAGAAGGCATTCGAACTACCTCTTTGATACGTGACAAAGTTGATCTAACTTTTTTTCCCCCTCTATTGTGTTGATTAGCAACTGGCAGCCTTTGTGCGCACCCATGAGAAGGCTCTCGCCAATGCCTTGCAATTTCAGCGCCGCGAGGTGCGCCATCGAACGTCCCAAAGCACAAGTGCAGCCACGATTCCCTCATACCCGACATTGCCAGAACGACCTTCAACCTCTTCCTCCTCAACTGGCTCGCTGGCTGCGGCCTTCTCATTGGGCTCTCTCAATTTCACGTCGCATAACGTGAGGTCGGCAAAATTGGCTCTTACCCCTCATCACCTCTTTTATCTGCTCTCTCGGTTCGAGGACCTAGGCATCAATGTCGGTCCCATGAAAGTGCGCCTCGAGAACCTTCATGATAGTTCCTTATCCACCAACTATGTTTCATTTCTGGGCAATACTCAGCGATCTCGAAGCCGCAGCGCTGACGTGGGGTCGATACACTCCGTCTCTAGCATGCGCAGTGTCATGTCCGGCATGTCTGCCTTGTGGAATAGCTTAGGAATCGGTGCAAGCATATCTGCTGCGCGAACTGAACGGCAAAAGGCGGCCATTCAAGCCGACCTCAAGTACTTGTACTCTGCCTTCACCAAGATTCCGTGCCTCAAACTTGCCCCTGACTGGCGAGCAAGGCTGATAAGTGGATACGAGGAATTTCCATTCGACTCTGCAGTACCTATATACGTTTTCAAAAATCTGCAAGCTCTCGAGATAAACAGTCTCGACTTTCGTCAGTTCTTTGGCTGGGATCGTCTTGCCGATCAGCTTCGATCTCTCACCCTGAAGCATGCGGGGATCGAAGATCCTGCCGACATTTTGATCGACATCGTTCTGGATGACATGGACAAGAGGCGTCGTCGGACTTCCAAATCCCAATCGTCACCGACCACGACTTGGGCCGCCGCCAACAGCCCCCGTCGTAGTCCCATGATCCCATCCCCCGAGCTTGTCAGAGCTGCCTCAGCTCCTGGGTCTCCCGAACACCGAACTCTCCTTGCCGAGCTTCGTCTCGGCTCCATGACACCAAACGAGCCGGTGGTGGAAGACAGTGAAAGCTCTGATACTGCCAGGCCCTCGTTGTCTCGCGAAGACAGGGACAATTTTGCTCCTCCATCTCCAAGCAAGTTTTCCCGACCTCGAAGCATTAGCCCAACCCGTCCAGCAAGCTCCAGGAATAACTCGTCGCAAGTGAGATCATCTCAGCAGCGCATCAAACGTTCTGGCTCAGGAAGCTCGCATTCAAGCCTCTCCGAGTCCTGGCACCATCATGCACGGGGTAGTTCTGGCAATCTCTTGGCCATGGGTATTCTGCCAGCATCTAAATGGCGCTTCTTACGACACCTCAGCTTAGCTGACAATGCCATCACATCTATTCCCCCTTCCAGTTTGGCACCTCTCTCGAACACGCTCTATTCACTCGACCTGTCATCCAATCTCTTCAGCCAGATTCCAGATAGTCTAGCCACACTTACAGCTCTCCGTGCCTTGAATCTTTCGCATTGCATGATCGATTCGCTGCAATCCTTGACTCGCAACCCACTCCCCGCCATCACCGCCCTCAACATACGAGCGAACCGATTACAATCTCTAGCCGGAACAGAGAAGTTGTATCCATTAGAACGGCTTGATCTCCGAGACAACCATCTCGCCGACCCACTCGAACTTTCCAGATTGACCGGCATCCCGGATATTCGCGAAGTCTGGCTGGAAGGCAATCCCTTCACACGGACCCATAAGGATTACCGCTTGATTGTCTTCAATCTCTTCAGGGGCGCCCCCGGCTATACGGAGGACATTGTTATCGATGGCACTGGCCCAAGCTACGCGGAGAAGCGCCTGCTGCTTGAGAGGGCTCCGATTCCTGACTCTGTACCCGTGGTCAAGCCAAAGCCTGCCAATGGTCCCGTTGTGGTAGATGTTGGCAAGCCTGCCATCATTCACAATGAGCCCAAGGAGCCATTCGTGTTTCGCAAAGAGCGGCCAGTGGCTAAGGCTGTAAAAAGTGAAGTAAATACGAGCTCTACCCGACGTCGCAAGGTGTCCAAGAGACGTATCGTCGATCTTGCAACGGGCGACGGCGCTACGTCTTCCTCTCCAACGGATTCTAAGAAGGAGACTATAAAGGTCACAACAGAGACTTTGAATAGCAATCATCCAGTGTCGCCGCAAGCCTTAAAAATTGCATTGCCGCCACTTGTGTTATCAGACGATGGCAAGAACAAGTCTCCTACAGCTTCCTCCGAAAGACCGCCCGCGCCCGTCAGACCACACTCCTCTGATGACATGGCTTTCACGGAAGGGCCGATCCAGTCTCAGGACTGCTGGGACACCAGTGGTGAGATGTATCGTCGCAAAATCGAAGCCTTGCGCGATAGAGTGGGCAGCGGCTATCTAAGTGTGTTAAGTGAGGAGAGCTGGGATGGGAACACGAGTCCATTCTTGTCTTCTGGTGTCCCGTCTGTTGGATCGCTCCGAACTGGTCACGTATCTCATCACGTACCTCAAGCCCAAGCCGTCCACAGCGGTCGCACTTTGGGCTAATTTTGAACGTTTATGGGATGACCACAGTGTTATTGCCCTTTTTGTGCCCACCAAGTTATCCTTGGATTGATACCCCTACGAAGCGAAATCCCTTGTTCCACACTTTCAGCAATTGGGGCGTCTGCTCTTTGTTCCTCGTTGCTTTGACTTCATATGGATGCTCTGTCCTGTGAATTGATTCTTGAAATTTGATACACCCCTTGAGTTTTGACGTTGGACTTTGTTTTCCCCCAGGAGGTTGGTAACATGGCTTATGGAACGATTTTACGAAGCATAGCGATTTCGGCGCTCGGGTTTCTGTTTGTAAAATCGGTGGCTTTGGTCCTTTTACGCAGTCTGGCTTTATTTTCAGCTTCTTCAGCTCTGTTTGAACGAAGCCGTCTTGGATTCACCATATGGGTGGAACCTGTTTTTTGTCGTTTGGTGGGTTGACCGTTTTGTTTGCTGGTATGCGCATGATGAGAAAGTGGATGATGGATGTCTTGGCATGTTGTTTTATTTTGCCATGTGGGAGACTTGGCGCCGGACGATCCGGATAAGGACAAATAAAATAAATCCTACGCTATGACGTATGGGTAAATTTTCTTTTTTGGCAAATCAACGACAACGACTAGTTTAGAGTGCCCGTTTTGGCAGTGGACTAATAGAGCAAAGCTTTGGCTGATCATGAATATATTTCGAGTTTTGAGGAAAAAGCATCTGTTCGTAATACTGCGTCATACGCGCAATGAAATATCATGCCTGCAGTGGGCGCCTTCGTATGTAATGTCAATCAGATGAGGCACCCACCCATTGGCATGCCAAGTCGCGATGCTTAATCTGCCAAGAAACCTTCAAGGAGTCGGCTTCGCCTTTTTAAAGCCACACGTGCCTGCGTCGTTTCATACCTTTGTATATTGTACATGATTGAATGAATGAGTGGCCGAACCAAGACCAACTCGTGACATGGCGAATTGCGCAAGAACCACACTTCTCGGCTCGTTCCCCAGACACGAACTGCAGGTGCGATGGCGCCTATTGGCCAAAGTGGCGCTGCTGCTGACTAAGTCAAGTGGAGGCGCTGGAGCCAAGCAAGCTCACTAGCGGAAAGAAGCTAAGGAATCCATCCACGCCGTGCCGTGGGTATTAATGGCGGAAGTGTTCAAAGTGGTCCGTGCGCCTGCGACTTCACGCGTTATCTGTTTTTCGCTCTTCCCCCGACGACAGATGGTCTTTCGACGACGTATCAACGAGCCACACTGCTCAATATCGGCTCTTTCCATCCCTTTGCGCCACGACGAGACTCGTTTTTCAGTCACTCAAGTCACCAGATACATGCGACATTGAGTCTACGGGCGTCAACACGGGGTTCTGAAATGATCGCCTACCCCGCCCCTGCCCCTTGACAAGGTCGCGCGCAGTTTGACCCCCCCTGGTTCTTCTCTTCAAGACGACAAGACGACGCTGCTTGCCACGACAAATCTCACAATTGGATTGGATCGAAACGGAGCATCCGCGCCAAATTGAGCAGAGTGCGCAATCCAGCCATGGCTCCTGCCCCGCCAGCACCAAGAAGGACGCCAACGGGCCGCCCTCGTGGCCGCCCTCCCGGATCGACGAACGCGGCGCGCGCGGCAAGACAAGCTCTATCTGCCGGGCTTGTCACAGAGCCACCACCGAAACGGCGAAGGTATATTCCCGGAGGACCTGGAGGCGGTGGTAGATTTATAGACGCAGATGAGCTGGACGTTCCAGCTCCGACTTCAGTACCTAGACCACGGTCAACTGCAATGCGAAGCGTCCTGAATGGACCGTCACCATCGGTCGCACCTCGACGAGAGAGAAGCACTCGATCCCGCGCGTCTGCAAGTGAGGAACTAGAAGAAATGAGATGGGGTACCGCTGCTGCTGTGGCGGCCTCGGTCAAGCAAGCTGAAGATTACAAACCGCGAGAAGAGCGGAGTTGGGAAGAATTCCATCCCCATCTCGATATCGAAAAGACGTTCATGGTTTTCTCTGCGGACGATGTTGATGGCATCTCCAAAGGTTCGCCTGGTGCCCCTGCGGCGCAACAATCAGGCACACCGTTGGCAAATGGATCCATGACTCCCTCGCGGCAAATCAATCCTGCCTCGACGGGGACGACTCCGAACCCTCAGGGAAAGTCTGAGACCAACCTGTTTGATACACAACTAGGAACTCCATCAAGGCGGTCGAGGCGACCGACGCGTGAGGTCGTCAACTTCTACACGTCTCGGCCATCAGACCTGGGAATGACCCCTCGAACGCCTAAAATATTACCCATATCCAATCAAACTCCCAAAGAAAAGCTGGACCTCAAGTTGCCATCCTACCGTAAAACAAACCGCATTGAGCTATTTGAGAGTAAGACTTTTGGCCAGGCACGTTATGTCGACAAGGCGATGAGCAACGTCGGCTATCAAGAGAGCGACGAGTTCATCCGTCCCGATGCCACACTGATCAAGGCCATCGATACCAATGCAGAGGAGGATCTCGACCTTGCGCCTGTCAACAGCAACGAGGACCATTCTCATCAATCCAGGCTTGGCCGCGTTGAATATGACATGGATGAGCAGGACGACATGTGGCTGGAACATCTCAATGCCCAGAGAAAGCAGAATGAGCTCGAGGCCATCACAAGAGAGGTCTTTGAAATCACAATAACAAAGATTGAGAAAGAGTGGCATTCTCTCGAGAAAAGAATACCAAAACCTAACCCAAAGCCCCCGCAAACACATCGACCCAGATCCAGTTCTGCTGCGGCAGTAAATGGTGAGACGCAATCCGGAGAGGAGCCGGATAGCAAGTGCGCAATCTGCGACGATGGCGACTGTGAGAACACAAACGCAATCGTCTTCTGCGACGGTTGCAATCTGGCTGTGCATCAGGAATGCTACGGTGTGCCGTTCATCCCTGAAGGCCAATGGCTCTGCCGCAAATGCCAGCTCTGTGGCCGAGGCATTCCTGTAAGGACAACTCGCGCCAGCCTCCCTACCGTCGACATGCAAGAAGAATGGCCTTTGCTAACTCGAGTTACATTATAGACATGCATCTTCTGCCCCAATACAGACGGCGCGTTTAAACAGACCAACTCCTCCAAGTGGGCGCATTTGCTCTGCGCCATGTGGATTCCGGAGATATCGTTGGGCAACCACACGTTCATGGAGCCGGTGATGGATGTGGAAAAGGTGCCAAAAACAAGGTGGAAGCTGTCCTGCTACATTTGCCGCCAAAGGATGGGCGCGTGCATTCAGTGTTCCAACAAGAACTGCTACCAGGCTTTCCATGTCACATGTGCCAGAAGAGCCAGGCTCTACTTGAAAATGAAGACTAGTCATGGTGCTCTGGCTGTTTTGGATGGCAACATGGTCCTCAAAGCCTTTTGTGACAAGCACTGCCCACTGGACTACAGCAAGGAGAATAACGTTCACCAGGCAGCTCGATCAGCCAAGAAGTTCTACAAGAGAAACATGAAGGGGCGTATATGGGCAGACAGTCTGGCCATGGCTAATGTCATTGCTGCTCAGCAGCGAAGCTTGCTGACAGAGGTTCCTGCCAACGCGCAGGCCGACAGTGCAAAGAATCTCTCAGCCGCGGCAGACAGAAAAAAGAACGACCAGCCGCCCAAAAACATGTGGAAGCTTCCGTCCGGTGCGCCAATTATTCCTCAAGCTGTCTTCGACATCGTTGAAGCGTCCATCCAACGGTTCCCGTTCCGCAAACGCAAAGACTTTCTGAGCGAAGCATGTCGCTACTGGACACTGAAGCGGGAATCCCGGCGTGGCGCTGGCTTGCTCAAGCGCCTCCAGCTGCAAATGGAGACCTTTTCGTCCATGGAGCTTACTAGGCGAGACTTCTCATCGATGGGACCGAACGGCAAGGCGCGTCTGGCGCGGCGAGTTGAGTTTGCCGAGATTATACTGAAAGACCTAGAACAGCTCAAAGATCTTTCGGAGAGAATTGTGCAGCGGGAGCAGATCAAGGCCGACGCGGCCGAGCTTGAGCACGAGTTTGTGGACGAGTGCTATTTTCCCGTGGCTAAGCACCTGCCCGCCGCGATTGAGAAGGCTATATCGTAAGTACATTTCAAAACATGTTCTTGTCTTTTCTTTTTTTTTTTTTACGCAGCAAGAGCAGAGTGCTAAGTGTCGTGTGTTTGCAGTTTGGACAAGGACTTGTTCACGAGTGGCTTGGATGATTTGCAGTCCCGTATCAATCGGCGGTTCTATACCAGTGCCATGGCATTCGCCCAGGACTTGGGAGACGTCATCGGTACAAGAATCGCAAATGCCCCTAGTTCTGCGCACCGAGGCGGCGAGCCACGAACCGAAGTCGGCGACGCATCCCCTGCCAAAACGAACTTCTCTGATATCCGGGAACGGCGCAAGCTTGGCAAGCGTATCCTCAAGGCGGTGCAGCCCCTTTTGGAGGCGGCTCTACGGGTCGAATCCGAGATCTCGAACAAACCATATGAAACGCTGCAGAAAGAGTTGGATAGCCTTATTGAAGCAAGCATTGACACGTCAAGAATTGCCACGACGACCTCGGACACGACAAAACAGGAAGAGGGGGAAGATACCATCATGGTCGACGCTGTGGACTCGTCGGAAATTACCGTCAAGAGCGGTCCCATCGATGCAGGTGCCAGTGGAGATCCAGCCGCCGATGGTGACCCCATGGACATGGCTGAGGACGGTGCGGAAGGCCAAGATGGGGGCAACATTCAGGTCAACGCGTCTGGCCTAGGCATCGTCAATGTCAAGTCGGAAGAGCCGCCCACAGCATCACCAAGGAAGAGCAAGCGAGGCAGAAGCAACGGCCCTCCAACATCCGAGACACCGCCCGGAAGCGAAGAATATGCCAACCTGGCCCCGTCTGACGTTCAGACAGGACCTCCCACGCCCCCGCAATCCAACGGAAGCTTGGGCAAAGAACCCTTCGATCCCTTGACAGACGGAGGCGTCCTATGGTACCTCAAGTCGATGCAACCACAGGGTACCTCCATTCTCGGAGAACACTGGGTCGGTGGCCGCGATGCCGTGCGGATGCTAAGTGAGGAACTGACCGACCTCGATGACGAAGAGCTTAAGGGGCTCCGAGCCGAAGTCGATGAGTCCGTCAAAGCTGCAGGCCTAGATCTTAACGGTCTGTCGGACACGGGTGCCACGAAAGCCAAAGCCTCGGCCAAGCCCAGAAAGAGAAGAGCTTCCGGAAGGCGGAGATGATGTATACTATCAACAATCGTATACTATCAACAATCTTGCTTCTTTGTTTGACATGTCTACCATGTTTTCTGTTGTATTTTTCAAGCAGAGCATCTGGGCAAACCCCCCCCCCTTTTTTTTTTCATCTTCTATCCACAAACGACCAACAGGATCGTTTGTCACAAACTTGGCTGGCGTACAGGGCGGTAATAATGGGACAGGTCGGGACTTATGGACGTGGCATTCTACTTATTTTCTGTGTCTACTCTGGTTCTCTTCTTGACAGATCCGTCTGTGGATTGAGATGGTAAATTTCTTTTTTTTTTGTTCAACATCGGGCGTCGGTCTACTTTTTCTCACCATCTCAGCAGGTATGATGTGGTGATGTTGCTAGTGTAGATGAGATGAGAACTGTTCATAATGAGTTGCATATCGGCTTTGAAAACGTGATGGCGGCATTGGCCGATGTGACGGATGAGACTCCAGTGAGACCGTAGACGGGCGACTAGAGGCAATCAATCGCACGCCGCGGATCCGGGTAGAACGAGATGCTTCCTGGGTTTTTTGGCGTGGGCAAGCTGCTTGTTCTCGCCTGTTCGCCTGTCACGAGCTGTCTGTCGCATATATGATAGTAGGCGTGGCGAAAAGTCACTTGGAATGCATCGCCCTTTTGAATAGAGTTCAGGCAGCTTCTCGGCTGGCCCTCGGCAATGACGGTTGTGACTCGTTGAGCACCGACCGCCTTGCGCGCCTTGGTATGAACGAAAAAGTGGATCGGGAAACGGGCTTGGGAAACGGGCTTGGGAAACGGGCTTGGGAAACGGGCTTGGGCTGTACGGGACTACTTGGGGGTTTTTAACAAGTCGAGGTCGAGTCGGGATTGATTGCGTGTCACTTTTGCTTCTTCCAGATCACTGAGATCAAAGGGGATGTTCTGGGCGACAGCTTCTGGATCGGATGGGCTGGGACTGCGAGACGACGACCCGTTGCTTTGGGTGGCGTGTTGGCGGACCACCACTCGGAAAAGCAAATGCGACCGCCCTAATGAGGAAGAGGTGCTGCCGCCGTGTGGAGAGAAAACCGACAATGTGCCATCGCATCATCGTGTTGTTTCTTGCACCTGAGCTGAGATGGCTGCCCGCATGCGACACGAGCGCCGTGACTGGCTGGCTGCCCAGATCCGCCACCTCCACCTCCTTCCTCCAGTTGACCTGGCCACTCGGGTGGAGCTTGTTGTCTGTCCAGACTTGTCCTGTAACTAATAAGTCACCTCTAATCCGTAGGCTCATCTACAGTGCTCTCGGAGACCCTTGGACAAACTTCTCAAGGTGAATGTTTCCATCAGGGGCGCGGCAGTCGCATCACTTCAGTTGTCCACGTCCGCTGGCTCGCACACTGGCAGCTGGAGCACTGCCCCCGCTCCCTTCCCCTCCCTTCCCCTCCTCAACATTTGGGAAAAAAAAGATAACACCAGACCAGACCAGCCCAATCCATTGAACGGCCTCCTTCCCCCTTCACCTGCTCCAAAAGCGATTTTTTTTTCCACCCACGACGAACTGCCCAACAGGCGTTATTTTCAAGACGACGACCTTTCTCCACGCGGAAAGAACAAATAAGCGATCAGGTTGAGACATCATCCTCCCTCTCAAGACGACCGAGACCTTTTTCCGGCATCCAGCTTCCTCAGGCCACCACGACGAACCCAGACGACGACTGCTTCTGTTAAAGCCATCTGCCGACGATCGCCCTCCCAGGCCACCACGACGACGATACAGACCTCGGCGACCGTGTCTGTTTGTGCGTATTGAGATTGATCCCATCAGACTCGTTTTCTCCGTCTGAATCCGCTCTCGCTTTTCCAAATAGCACAATTTCCGCTCGCTCCGCCGCCTCCTTAGGCCGCCTCTGCCCAGCTGTGATCACTTCGCGTAAGTTGCCTGCCTACCTTACCTCGTGTGTTTTTTTTTTTCCCTGGGCCTCGTCGCCGGCCCTCCAGCATCTCCTCCCACCACTTCGCGGGCGTTTGCTGTCGCCACGCTCCGCGCTCCAAAAACCCTGCCTTGAGACGTGACAAAATTTCTCGTTGCACACGGTTTCGTGGCGGCAGTTGCACGATGGATGGATGGACTTGCATCTGGTCCAGCTCGATGCTCCTTCTTATGGGCTGGCTGTCTGTCCGTCCACACGTCCCATCGCACCAGTGCTATTCTCATCAAGTCCTGCGAGCGATTTACGGAATTGCCTCGTCGCTGACCTGCGGCTGGCCTTATTCCTAGATATTCTCGAGGTGCATCGTTATCAGCATTCCGTCACAAGCCTACATCGCACGACTCCCCGCAGCCGCCACGTCCCGCGCATCGGCCTGCTCCGACGTCGCCTCGTTTTCTCTGCGCCAACGCCGCCCGCCTCCACGGTACCTGCGGGCAAGCCCTCGCCAAGGGATCTACCTACTATGGCTGACCAACATGAGGTCGACCTCGATTCTATAATCGATCGCCTTCTCGAAGTGCGAGGCAGCCGACCCGGAAAGCAGGTCCAGTTGCTCGAGGCCGAGATTCGGTACTTGTGCACCAAAGCCCGCGAAATCTTCATCTCTCAGCCCATCCTGCTCGAGCTCGAGGCTCCCATCAAGGTAAGACTTTTTTTTTTTTTTTCTTCATCAACAGCCCAGATAGCATTGTGCCGGGGTTGGGGGAGGGTGGGTGCCTTTACCATCTTTCTGCAAGTACAAGAACGGAAACAACCGCAAAACCAAGTCCAAGACCAAGGCCAAGAAGTAGACGTGCAGTTGCTGACCGGTACAGATTTGCGGCGACATCCACGGCCAATATTATGATTTGCTGCGGCTCTTCGAGTACGGTGGCTTCCCTCCCGAAGCCAACTACCTCTTCTTGGGTGATTACGTTGACAGAGGCAAGCAGTCTCTCGAGACTATCTGCCTTTTGCTTGCCTACAAGATCAAGTACCCCGAGAACTTCTTCATTCTGCGTGGCAACCACGAGTGTGCGTCCATCAACCGTATCTACGGCTTCTACGACGAGTGCAAGCGCCGCTACAACATTAAGCTGTGGAAGACCTTCACCGACTGCTTCAATTGCCTTCCTATCGCCGCTATCATCGACGAGAAGATTTTCACCATGCACGGTGGTTTGAGCCCCGATTTGAACTCCATGGAGCAGATTCGACGCGTCATGCGGCCCACTGATGTATGTGCCCGATGTGACCCCTCTTTCTCCTCTCTGGTGTAGTTCATCATGTACTGACTGGGACAGATTCCCGATTGTGGTCTGCTTTGCGACCTGCTCTGGTCTGATCCCGACAAGGACATTACCGGCTGGAGTGAGAACGACCGAGGTGTCTCCTTTACCTTCGGGCCCGATGTGGTGTCTCGATTCCTGCAAAAGCACGACATGGATCTCATCTGTCGTGCCCACCAGGTCGTTGAAGACGGCTACGAGTTCTTCTCCAAGCGTCAGTTGGTGACACTGTTCAGCGCGCCCAATTACTGTGGTGAATTCGACAATGCGGGAGCCATGATGAGCGTTGATGAGAGCTTGCTCTGCTCTTTCCAGGTCAGTAGCAGTCCCTCGGTGTGGTTCACCTCTCAAGCAAAGAACCGAAGTCGAGTACTAACCGCTATTCTTTGCAATAGATCCTCAAGCCTGCTGAGAAGAAACAAAAGTACGTTTACGGTGGTCTCGGGAGCGGAAGCAAACCAGTCACTCCCAAACCCAAATCCAAATCCAAACAGTGATTGTTTATGAAACAAAAGAAGTTGCAAAAATGGCAAAAATGCACCAAGAAGAAAAAGAACGAGTTTATACGAACATGATTGCTCTCTCTAGGTTCGGACGGCGCTAAATGCATGATGCATTGCCCACGAAAATCGGCGAATGATTAGTACTACGACGACGCTTCCAAAAAGGAAAAAAAAAAACAAGAGGGAACAGCAACTACTACCACCGCCGATTGACGAAAACGCCAGCACAAAAAACGACATTGACATGTCCTCAACGTCCGATTCTTATTGTTTCTTGCATCTCCGACACGTCTTGTCGATCTGTACACTCAACGCTCTCTCCGATTCCTTTGTCGAATCTCGATCTCTACATCTCTCCCTCCTCGCGAGGTTGTGCGTGGTGCCATGCTTGTGGCATGGTAGTGCGCATCGGACCTTGCGCCATCGCCGGGTGTTCCGGCAGCGAGCATGCTGGGTTGGTTGCCTCGGGTTGTACAAAACTTGTTCGTCGCACCTTTTTGCGAAGTGTTCTCCCGGCCCATATGTATGTGGCCGTGTGTATATGTCGGGAGGACGCCCTGCGGAGAGGGGAGGGCTTCAGCGGAATGGGGGAAAAGAGAGGAAAATTTTACAAAGCGCAGCCCGAATCGTCTCTAATGCTCCGTGCGCTCGATCACGACGAATGGCTGTTTCTCTTAGCTGATTATTCAATATACATGAAATGGTTGAATACTCTCTGTTTTGTCTTGATGGTGAGCACCAATTCCCCAACGCCGACGACGGCCCCATTCTACCCGGCTCTTTCGAAGCGCCGCCGAGGCCATCCCATCCCATCCGTATATCCTACTCGAGCAAATTCACACGCCGAGTTCAATACATGATCATTTTTTCCATGTCCAATCATCATCATCCCCATACTCCGTACTCCGTGCTGCGCACAACAGCCAAGGAAGGCAGCGCCCCCCCCCCCCCATCAACGTAGCACGCCCCCTCACAACAAAAAGTCGCGCAAGAATCCCGAACAAGTTCTAGCCATCCCCCTCCCCTTCCTGGCCCATCGCGCAATCCTCGCACCCGTCCGCCGGTCCGGCCGCGCCCCGATCCACGTGTCCCAGGTTCCTCCCCGGCTCTATCACGTCCCTTAGGCGCCTCTTCAGCTCCTTTGTCTCGGGGAAGCCGCCGTCGCGCTTCCTGTCCCACAGGGTCTGGGTCTGGGGCGCGGACGGGGCGGCGCCGTGGACGCTCACTGTGAATGTGCCGCCTGTGGAGGGCTGGAGGGAGACTTCGCCTAGGGAGGTGGGGAATGTGGAGAGGAGCTCTTGCGCGAACTTGTTGGGCGTTAGATGGGAGGAGGAAGGATGGAAGGGGAGGAAGGATGGAAGGGGAGGAGAAGGATGGAAGGGGGGAAGGCGGAGGAAGGGAACGTACGTATGCTGCTCGGAGCATCCATTTGCACTGCGTGCAGAACTGGATTACTACGCGGGGGAAGCGCGGAGGCTGCGCGTCTGTCATTTGTGGGATTTCCGGGGTCCGAAACTACGTATGTCTGGTGAAATCACGGATGACGAAGGTTGTTTAGTTTTGACGGTGGTAGCTGATGGGGCATGAACGTGTTGACGGATGAAAGATACTTGAAGCTTGGACGTACTTGGGTCGAGAGCCCCGCATTGCTTTTGGACTTCTTCTCTTCGTCGGTGTGCTACCGGGGGTGATTGCGAGATAATTCATTCCACTACCCACTGCGGCTCTTTCCGGAACTACTTACTGCTCGGCAACTTGGGGGCATGCAGTTTTTCCAACGTACGTACAGTGGTGTACAATACGACACGACACTGTCGACAAATCACTGCTAGGCACCAACTTAACGGACATTACGGACTACAATTGTAGAAACGTGTGCGATATTGTAGACATGAACGACTTATGCAGACATGAAAGGAAAGGGAAAGAGAAGAAAAACGCGGTAACGAAGAGAAAAAGGAGATGAATACAATGCTGAAGAGCCGGCATCCCCAGACAGAATCGTTTTGCTCATCCTTCCGTCGCAACCCCATGTTGTTCACAGGCGTTCTTGAAAAAGGCCTGGAAAAGGTCAACCGTTGCTCCCATCCCCTCGGTGCCTTTTTTTCTCCATTTCGCTCTTCTCTGCTGATTCAAAAAGGAGGAAAGGGGGGGGGGGGATTTTGCCACAGTACAAGTCCATACAGGTCGGGATATAAGTAAGCCTCGAGTCATGGTCCCCCGCTCGAGGATCATGATGATCCAGTTGCGCAAATATCTGTGACTTGTTGACGCCGTATTCCACCAGTCCGTCTTTATAATCCTGTAAAAAACAAATACATAAAAAAACTCCCTCCGTCTTAAGCCTGCAAACGCAACCGTTCCAGATTAAGATATAGAACACGTCAAGGAACTTGTTGCTGCCGCCATTCGCTGCTGAGTTGAACACGCCTCATCTGCTGCTGCCGGGGCGTGCGCCGCAGCTCCCGGCCATCAATAAAAAAAACAAAATCAAATACCCCCATCGTAACAGGTCGTTGGCTGGTTCCTTTTCTACTTTTCCTTTCTGGCATCTATCGCGAGTAGGTCAACAACTAAAAAAGACCTGCTCTACATGACAACACAGCAGCCGCCAGATTGCTGCGGCGCGTATGGGTCCTCGCCCTTGGGCACTGAACCCCATACTGACGGTACCATATAATCCCTCGTGCCGTTGCAGTAGGCGATGATGCTAAGTTGCGCGCGAATCGTGTCAGCTTCTCGTGTGATTCATGGTAGCAAGTCGTTGATGACGTGACTCGATGGTCCCGAGACACTCTGTTCACCGTCGCATTCGCATTCGCATTCGCCTCCTTACCTTTTGGCAGCCGTGCTGACGGGAATGCGCTCACGCTCGAGGTCTTCGCGTAGACGGTTGTTGAGCTCTGTTAACCTTCTCAGCTTCAGGTCGGCCATGGACTGTTTCGTTTTCTTGATCTGCGAGGGATCGCCGACATCCCGTGACGTGTATTGGGGCATTGTGACGAGGGAAAAAAAAAAAGACGGCCTATTGAATCAGATCGGATTGCGAAACGTCGTAGGGCTCGATTCTCCCCGTAGATGGCGGTCGCAAACACCGACACCGTTGGGCGGGAGCAAGCGGTGATTGACTGATCGAGTCGTAGACTAGCTAATTACAAGGCAGAATATTGTCAGTCGGTCGATCGCCAAAATAGGTACTGTGTTCGTGGTAAGATGCGGACACTGGTTTCCAGATGTGTTGGTGTGTACTTCGTTTGAAGATGATTCCAATGGGCATAGCACAGCTGCGGGTGGCGAGGACGAGAGGAGACGGCGAAGAAGTGGTCCAGAAGAGGCGCGGCGTCACGAAGAGGCGATAATACGATGGGTAAACAACGCTCGCTGTGTCGTTTGGGCTGAGTCGAGGAAGTCATGTTTCGGTAATTGTATCGTGTGTGTATCTCCCTAGTTACTCCCCTTTTTCATCCGTGCTGGGTCGTAAAGGCCGTTTGGACGGAAAGAAAAAGGGCCTCGCAGCTATGCTATGCAGTGCAATGCGGTGACAAAAATAGCAGAGGAGAGACGTCGCAACTTACCGATCGATTGCAACCGGGCGGATCGCGAGCAAGAGGTTGACGTTAACGTTGACGAACATACGCAGAGAGGGGAGAAAGACGGGGGGGGATGAAAGAAGAAACGACGTGAAAGAGCGAAGTGGACTTGGACTGGTGGTGAGAAGCTAGCCACGGCCAAGGCCAAGCCCGGATGGCCGCTAAGATTTAGGGTGGCCCAGGGCAAGAGGACATTAACGCATGCGCTATGGACTAAAAGTGGACTTGGGTTATTGGGCGGGCAAATTAACAGCCCTAACAAGAGCCGTTTCTGGATGCGCAGGGCGCGCATGTGGATCCAAGCACCTCGAGCACCTCAAGCACCTCAGGTGCAGGTTGGCCGTCGCCCTGGTCTGGTCCGTTTTTTGGATTACAATTGACAGTCAAGACAATCAAGACACTGAATGGTTCATTTTAGTTTCTACGGGGTACATCTGTCAGAATTCATCCAGCACATTGCCCTCATTTCTCCAGCCTCGCTACGTAGTACACCAATCGTCCTGCTCTCTTGACAGAAACCCCATATCAGCGTGTCAGGGCATCTATTGGCTGCCCTGCCGCATCTCACCCAAAAAAAAACCCCCTTTGAAATTTGACAACGAGTGCCCCACCCCGGCAGATGTCCTCTCTTGGGCACGCCGTACTATATTAAATTAGGAGCAAATATTATTCCGTGGAAAGGTCGGCTTTCCTTGACGTTTCACAACAAGATCATGGTCGGCGATGGTACGGAGTACATGTGACAGTTACATGTCCGCGATGCTCGGAAATCTAGTTGTTCTCACGCCGGTCGGTCCTCCCATTGGTACGGAGTACGTGCCAAGCAAGACGTGTCAAGTAAGACGTGTCTGTCTCCCTCACGTGAGGCAGCCAAGGGCCACCGGGTGCTTGCGCGGGCTCACAGAGAAGGCGTTTCGTGCCACTTGTTGGGAGCAATGCATCGGTCAGTGCATGTACTCCGTAGTCCGCAGTCTTACATATGTACGGTCCTCAAGGAGATATTAAACGTGGTAACAAAACCCTGGTTTCTTAGCTCGCAAGCCCACTTGGCTTGCAGCCGTTCGTCACTGGGGACATCATCCATCGATGCGACCACCTGCCAGAATCGCCGCCTCCGATGCAGGATTTCGCCTTTATCCGCCGACAAGTGGGTGTTTGTTCGCTCGGCAGCTCGGCTATTTGTGTACGCTGTACTCCATTGGTTGCTCAAGAAAAAAAGAAGACTAAATTATATGGAGTACGTCTCGCAGTGCAGCAAAGGCCTTCTACTCCGTAACGTGCTACGCGAACGAATCTGTTCCGTCTTACGGATCCGTACACCGGGGTGACTGACACAACTTTCGGTAAGTTCCTTCTGGGACTCATTTGTCACAGATTTCTCAAGGCACTGCATACATACAAGTCTTGTGCCAGTAGCACACTATCCCTCAGCAGATCTGTTTCAAGGTTTAGGGTGCGACGGATAAACAAGTTACCCTGAGACGCTAGGAGGTATAACGACAGACGCACATAGGTTCGTATATGTACGCTCCGTCTATTATTTACTTCGGTTCGTGGCAACGGCCCTCATCAGGCTAACATTCGTCCCACATTTCAATAAGCAACCCACACAAACGATGGTAGCGCGCCAACGCTTCGGCGCAGTGAGGAGACATTTCATAGATGTCTGGAGTGGAAAATGCTTCTTCTCATGCTAGAATAGCGTTTATTAGGTTGGTGGCGTAAGCGCGAAACAAAAAAAAAAATGTTGGTAGGCGGTCGTCGCTCGCCGGCTGCAGCCGTCAATTCCTGCAGGATTTTGTCAAAGAAAAGCCAACAGATAGACAAAAGGTCCTGATATGACTGATGAGGAAGCAAGCTCCATTTGGCTCCAGCTTGAACCCTCCCACCCCCCACCGGACATGTACACATGGCGTCATTGCCGTGATTTTTGCAAACGCAAATAGTATTCTTCTCGTCGTACTGCTCAGTCTCCCGTGTCGATTTCCAAGTCCAGCTGGACGCCGTTTGAGATGCCATAATCCTCTAGCGTAATGTGGTCTTTGAAAGGGCGTTCTCCTTGCCTCTTCAGCATGATCTGGTTAGGTTCGCGGCCGATACGTGCTGCCACCATGATTTTGAACTGCCCGACTGTATCCGAGGGCAAGCAGGGAACGGCTGATTTGCTTCCAAGTCGGTCGTTGACATTGACAACGATCATTTCCTCCTCAGCTCCAACAGCGGCTTTGCTCTTCTTCTCCCTCTTGACACCGCCCTTATCTTTGGAGTCTCGATTGTCTCGCCGAGGAGATCGGAGCCTGTCTGAGCCTCTGCGAGGTTCATCACGATCGCGGTCACGGTCTCTGTCCCTGTCCCTGTCCCTGTATTGGTCGCGACCATCATCACGATCTCCTCTTTGATACCCATCCCGTTCCCTGTCCCTATCTCGGGGGCCATCACGAAAGTCCCTGGGCCGGCCGGGGTCATCTCGACCATTGTCTCTGCGCCTGCTATCCTTCCATCGGAATCCGCCTCGGCTAGGACGAGACGTGCGTGTCGGTGAGCGCGAGCGCGCGCGCGATCTTCTTGATTGCTCGTCAGTCATGGCGTGTGTAAATGGAAGCTTGATTCGTTGCTTGTGAAGCTCCCAACATGACAAGCTCGCGATGCTACCAAGCTTGCTCGCAAAATGTTAGTGGGGCATTGAGGCGCCACCCCGCAGTCACGTGGTTTGAAAACAGATGTTCATCGTCCTGGCTTGTCAACCCCCATTTTCGAATCGATGACTTTCTGGGCTCGCCCAATGTTAAATAAAGGCGGTTTCATACTTTGGTATAGGATATTAGTTATCTCGTACAAAAAAAAAGGCAGAGTTTGTCTCGCTGGCTATTGACTTGCTCATACGCGTGGTGAGCCTGCCATTTGGTGCGTAGGATGAGGTAATCACTCACATTCACGTGACATCTGTCTCGGCGCAGCCCCTCGACGCTCGGATAGCGTCCACACACGAAAATTGAAAATTCCTTGTTACTGTGCCTTGCATCACCACCACGAGTCCTCAGTGCCCCATTATATACGCACTCTGGCTTGCGACGGCTAAGCATAGCCTTTGAAGCCCCTCTATCTATCCAAGTCAACCCACGGAGGAGGTTGCCCAGCATGGTGCGTCAAGAAGGAAGCAAAAGAAGACGCTTGGTCATATGTCTTTGCTCTACCCCTCCCTTGTGACTGTGATACCCGCGTCGGAAGCTCAAACTGCTTGCAATCGCTAACCATCATCGCCAACAATAGCCGCCTCCGCCGCACCAAAAACCCGAAAATGTGCTCAAGCGCGCTCATGAGCTCATCGGCGTCAACCAGGCCTCTGCTGCCCTGAACCTGCTGCACGAGCACGTCACCAGCAAGCGCTCCCGAAATGTTCCCATCGTGTCGCTAGAGCCTGTGATGCTACTGTTGGTGGAGTTGTCCGTTGAGCAGAAGAAGGGCAAGCTGGCCAAGGACGCTCTGTACCAGTACAAGAATATTTCTCAGAATACAAACATTGGCACCATCGAGGTAAGTGATGTGCTATCTGGTGGGAAAGGGGGGATGGCATACAGGAGCCTTTTCGAGCTAACCCCCTTGAACAGCTAGTCTTGAAGAAGTTCATCGAGTTGGCCGTCGAGAAGGTCACGGCTGCCCAGCAGAAAGCCGACGAGGTTCAGTCAAGCATCGAAGCCACCGCCACGTCCAACATCGATGATTTGGAAGCCACCGAGACCCCTGAGTCGATTCTCCTGGCCACTGTATCTGGTGAACAGTCCCGCGATCGTACCGACCGTGCCATCGTTACCCCTTGGCTCAAATTTCTTTGGGAGGCATACCGTACCGTTCTCGATATTCTGCGCAACAATGCCCGTCTCGAGATTCTTTATCAGAGCACGGCTATGCAGGCCTTCGACTTCTGCCTCAAGTACGCACGAAAGACCGAGTTCCGACGTCTCTGCGAGTTGCTTCGCAACCATGTCCAGACAGCTGCCAAGTACTCTTCTCAGATGCATGCTATTAACTTGAGCGATCCCGATACTTTGCAGCGCCACCTTGAGACTCGTTTCCAGCAGCTCAATGTGGCTGTTGAGCTCGAGCTGTGGCAAGAGGCCTTCCGAAGTGTTGAAGATATTCACACTCTGCTCAGCCTGTCCAAGCGTCCTCCCAAAAACGTCATGATGGCCAACTACTACGAGAAGTTGACCAGAATTTTCCTCGTCGGCGAGAACTACCTGTTCCACGCCGCTGCCTGGTCCAGATATTACTCTTTGCTCCGATTGTCGTCTGTTTTGGTTGCCAGCGGGCAAGGCAAGAAGGCTGATAACCCTCCCGCCTCTGATGCTGATCTGCAAAAGGCCGCTTCCTTTGTTCTTTTGTCTGCATTGGCCATTCCCGTCATCAGCACCTCGCGTTCCCGTGGCGCCATGGTTGACTTTGATGAGGCCAGGAAGAACAAAAACTCTCGTCTCACTCACTTGCTTGGCATGACCCAGGCTCCCACTCGTAACAGACTCTTCCGCGATGCTCTATCCAAGTCTCTGCTCCAGCGTGCTCGTCCTGAGATTCGAGATCTCTACAACATCCTGGAAGTTGACTTCCACCCTCTTTCCATTTGCCAAAAGATCTCGCCCATCTTGACCAAGATCGGCGAAGATGCCGAAATGGAACGATATATCCTTCCTCTTCAGCAAGTCATTCTTACCCGACTATTCCAGCAGCTGTCGCAGGTTTACGAGACAGTTGATGTGGCCTTTGTCGAGAGTCTTGCTCAGTTCCCCGAGCCTTACCAAGTCACACGTGGCACTGTTGAGAAGTTCATCATGAACGGTAACAAGAAGGGTGATCTTGCTGTTCGCATGGATCACGCCACTGGTGTCCTCAGCTTTGACAGTGATGTCTTTTCCTCGGCCAAGGCTGGAGTTGCCGCTAGCTCTGCCGAGTCGGAGACTGGCACTGTTCAGCGACTTCAGAGCACACCTTCCGAGATTGTTCGCTCTCAACTCACTCGCCTCGCTCGCTCCCTGTACACGACATGCCATTACATTGATCCCAGCTATAACAAACAGCTCCAGGATGCCAGACAAGCTGCTCTACAGCGCGCCAAGGCTGGCGCCGAGCAGGAACGTCTCGACATACTGGCCCGCAAAGAAACTATTCAGAAGCGCAAGGAGGAAGCCTCAGAGCTTCAGGCTCGTCGGGAGAAGGAGAATGCTCGTCAGAAGCGTCTCCGTGAGCAAGCGCTTCAGGAGGCCGAAGACAAGAGACTGGCTGCCGAGCAGAAGGAGCGTGAGGCCAAGCGCATGCAAGCCGAGCGTGACCGAGTCCGCAAAGAGGAACTCAAGAAGCAGATTGCCGAACTCGAGCTGGGTAACAAGAAGCAGGCCTTGGACATCGACCTCGATGACTTGGATAATCTTGACACCAACCGTCTTCGTGCCATGAAGCTAGCCCAGCTGGAGCGCGAGAAGAACGATGTCAATGAGAAGGTGCGAATCACCGGAAAGCGATTTGATCACTTGGAGCGTGCCTTGCGTAAGGAGGAAGTCAAGAAGCTCAACGAAGATTACGCCAGACAAAATGAGCGGGATCGTGCCATATACGAAAAGGTCAAGGCTAAGACTCTCAAGGAAGCCGAGGAGAAGCACAAGGAAAGCGTTGAACTCAAGCACCGTCTTACTCGTCTTGTTTCAGCCTACGAGGAGTTCAGAAGCTCTTTGCACGAGAGACGCCGCGATGAATTTGAGAAGCGCCGCAGGGACGCTGAGCGAGAGCTGGAGAAGCAGATTGCTGCTCGCAAGAAGGAGTTCCGCGATCGCAAGCTCCGTGAGAATAGAGAGCGAGAAGAGAAGGAGCGCGAGCTCCGGGAAGCCGAGGAACGTGCCGCCCGCGAAAAGGAGGAACAGCGCGAGCGCGACGAAGCCAGAAAGGCCGAGCTGGCCAAGCTCAAGGAGCAACGAGACAAGGAGCGTCAGGAAATGTTGGAGAAGGCTGCTCTTCAGCAACGTCGCGAGGAAGAGGCTCTTGCTCGTCGCAAGGCAGAAAAGGAAAGAGGCCCGGTGCCCACAAGAACAGAGACTCCCGAGGGCCGGAAACCTCCTGTCATAGGAAGTGGCAAATGGCGCGAAGCTGAGTCTTCCATTGCGGCGGCGTCCTCTCGCCCAGCCCCTCCCATGGAGCGTACCGTCTCCAACGACCGATCTGCTGGTTCTGGTCCCCCTCGTCTGGCTCTCGCCGGGTCTAGCAACAAGCCCAGCTGGCGTGATCGTGAGATGGCCAGGGCCGGAGGCGCTGCACCTCCTTCATCAGAAAGCACGCCGCCGCCCCCTGCTGCCTCGAGGGGCTTCGGAGCTCCTCGCGGCGCCCCCATGAACCGCGGCGACTCGGGCCGTGGCGAGAATGGCCGAATTGCTTCGCCGGCTCCTGAGAAGGAATCGTTGCCGTCGCGCACCACTGACAAGTGGGTTCCTCCTCACAAGAGAAACAAGCCTTAGGCTTGATGGGCAGTGCGACAAGTTGGGAAAGTTGGTAGGGGTTTGAAGCGCCAAAAAGATGGGATGTTGTATGCATCTTCATTCAGGGGAATACGGACAGCGTATCGACAAGGGTTTAGAGAGTTGGTAGAAGGAAACGAGGTCGGAAGGCTGACGAATGCACTCTCTTCGTGCCAAGTTGTGGCAGTATCGTGAGTTCGTATTTACATTGGCGTTGTTTTTCGATTCATTTTCAAAGGGAGGATGCGGGAAGAAAGGGCAAGCGGAGGAAATGCACTTAAGAGTTTAGTAGAAATCTCCGTTCTCTCTCGAGGGTACGAGCAAAAATGTCAGAATGAAGTACGCTCTACATCAGCTTTCACCAGCCGTGGTGCCATTTGTTCTGGCGCGTCTTGATGATCTCGAACCGTTCCATAACCAGAAATAGGCCATGAGGGGAGTACCTTGGGGTTCTTTCCATCATATCCCAGATAACAGAAATCCCGGACGGAGTCCTGAAATAAAGAGCCGTGGAGCTGTCAGCCTGGGGGTGATGGCGACTCCGTGGATCTGGATTCGTAGGCAAATACGGACGACGTAAATGTGTCTCTCTGCATGGTATCGTTGCCTACTCTACCAGTGCGCTCGTCACGTGCGGAGTGGTAGTAGAGCACGACATGTTGTCTATTTTTGAGAGTATTCATCTGTCCTGGAAGAATCTGACATCACAGCGGCGGCCACTCATCTTCAACGTCTAGCATATGCACACGCACCCCAGCTGGTCATACCGCCACCCGCTTCAACTCAAGGCAAAAGATTTTGAGAATGCCTTCTACCGAATGACGAATTCTTTTTGTCTCCAAGTCACTCGCCCAGGAAAGAAGAATGATCCGCTTGTCGGGGTCAACTACGGAGTTACTCTCCTTCATGTCCGCCGTGGTCGAAGCAGGGATAGCAGATCCGGCTAACTCATGATTGTCCAGATGGTCTCGGCCTTGACTGCCGCCGGTCTGAGTTCTCTGCCGCGAATGATAAGTATGCTCCCAAGTTTCCAAATATATATGGCCTTGCTGCCTGCTACTTATCCGTTGATGAGCTACGTCCATCTTCCCTCACTACCGCTTTTCCTCATGATACTGTGGCAGTGTTCGGATGACATTATCCTACGGCGTTTCCTTCTGCGGTGGCACTGTCAACGGGTCCTCAGGTCGACGAGTCCAAGTGCTCACTCCCCTGCAGTGACAGCAAGCATCAATCTACTCGTTACACCATAATTTTATCCAACAAAGCCCCGTGTTCACGTGTCGATTTCCTCCCATTTCGCCTCGTGACTCCATTTTGTTGCTTGTGCTTGTGCACTGGACGTCCGCAGGGTAGGTCCATGCCGCTTCACATGCCAAAAACCAAGTAGCACCACCACCACCCCACTTCTTGATCTTGATTTCGGTTTCCGATCCACAACTCAGTGCACAGGATTTTACACTGCCAGCGAAAAAAGAAGTAAGAGCAAGGTCAGCAAACATTGAAGCCAGATGGACGAGCTTTTTGACGTCGTGTCCACCACGAGCCCATCTACGTTCTGTCAGGCATTCTTCCTGCTCGCGGCCCTGGGTGTTCTGTCGCTGAATGTCCTCCCTGAAGATGTGCGAGGGACACTCATGGACTATGGGGCGCGACGACGGGCGACGACGGCGACGACGGCGACGGGGACGGGGACGGAGAAGCAGTCGCGGGAGAGGACGCGTCTGATGCGGCTGCTTGGCAAAGTCACTTCGTACGGACAGATTCCGCACTCGTGGTTCTGGCATTTCTACTTGCTCTCGACGGGTCTCTCTGCGTTTTGGGCATGGCAGTATCTCGTGCGCGGGTCGGTCATGGCGTTGCTGGCGGAGAAGCAGGCGCGGGGTTCGTCTGCGGAGCAACCTTCTACGGAGCTGGGGCGGGTGTTTCTCGCGTGGACGATGATGGCGAGTCAAGGGTCCAGAAGACTGTTTGAGTGCTTCTTCGTGAGCAAGCCGGGGAGAACGCCCATGTGGATCGTGCATTGGGCATTGGCATTGGCGTTCTATGCTGCCATGAGTGTTGCGGTTTGGGTGGAGGGATCTGGTGAGTTGCTCGCACATTGCTCTTCTTTGGCTTAATTCCACAGTGCGGTTGAGATCGAGCTTCGAGAGAGAGAAGTTGACTTTACTGCGGAAAAGGTCGCTGATGATCTGATCATCTCCCAGGTGATATATTGGAATCATGGCATTCACAGAAACGTGCTGTGCTGTTGACAACTCGAGTGCCGTCAACGCTGGCCGTCTTTTTCGCTGCGTGGCTGCAGCAAAACAAGTGCCATAGGTACCTGGCTCAATTGAAAAAGTACACACTTCCTGACGAGGGCTTGTTCAAGTATATTGTCTGCCCACACTATACGTGCGAGTGTGTGATATATCTTGCCATCTCAGTCATGGCAGCCCCGCCTGGAAGCTTCTTCAATACATCTGTTCTCTGTGGCTTGGTCTTTGTCGCGGTCAATCTGGGAGCTACAGCTTTGGGTACGAAACAGTGGTATGCTGAAAAATTCGGAGACGACAAGGTGGCCAATAAATGGAGGATGATCCCAGGGATTTTCTAGATGAAATCAGCCGGTTGGCGAAATACAGAGCCAGTTTTTTTCTTGGGGGCAACTATCACACTGCCATCTCCACGTAGCCTATCTCTTGAGCAACATGTTAAGCTTGCTCCCTATCTTGGATACCTTGAGTACGTCTCGGTAGGTTAAGCTGGTCCGCGTTTCTCGAATATTGCGGCCGTCGGTGTACAGCTGGGGGTCTCTGAGTAGCGACCAATTTGCTATGCTGTCGGCGGATAAGTCTACATCCTCTTCAATATCGGCGATTCCGTGCAGATAGTCTGTATACAGAGTGTCCGCAGTGATGAGAAGGCTACGAGGCTCTTGAAGGATTCTCCAAGCGGGGTTTGGATCTAGAGCACCATCCTCTCTGCTTCGGTGCAGGTTGAGACAAAGGCTGGCTCCGAGACTGACGGTACACACAACGGGCCAATATGCAGCGCCATCCTACGTTGGATGAGCTTCATCAAGGTCAATCTACGAGGAACCAGTCAGGTACTTAACTTATGGGGCATGATGCCAATTCCTCGAGGGTATTCGTTGACCAGCACGTGGTTGGGTCGCTGATGCGGGCTCTGGGAGAATATATGGTTCGGCACAGTCGCTACATCTAATGCGTGGCTGGACTCTGGGGTAGTTGCAGCGACAGGAAGAGAAAGAAGCCGTGATATAACTGGATCATCGAGCCAGGCGGGGAGCGGCGCATCAATTAACCTGTCCTGAGCAAGATCAGACGGCCATGTTTGTAGCCTGCGATGTGTGAGTTGTTTCCATCTTGGCTTCGGAGCAGCTGCAATCTAGTAGGGGCCTGTCAGCTCCAGATAAAAGAGAGAGAGGGACAACTCGTTCCAAAAGGGCAAGATGTGTGAAAATGTGAAAATGGGAGGAGGCGGGGTAAGGGGCGATTTGTGGGCGACGCACTTTTTCGAGGATGAGGCGCTCTTCCTCTGGGCTGATGAAATTCGAAACGTAGTACGCGGTCGACGGCAAGCCTTGTATTCGAGCCCGGCCAAGATCGGATGGCAAGGGAAAGTTGTGTGTGGCCGTCATGGCTGTTGAAGAAATCGGGTGTTGGAACCCCTCCTCGTGATGTTTACAGAGTACGGAGTAGTCTCAGCAGCAGACCAACTTGCAGGCACCCGAAGTATGTAACGCAATCATTCATTCATGGGGTTTAAGACAAAAGAGGGCACTGACCACCTCTCAGATCACCAAGCCTCACCAAGCCTCCCCAAGCCTCACTCACTCCAGCCACCGCCGGGTGAGGAAGCATAAATGGGCAAGTCGCAGACAAGCAACGCAGCGCAAAGCTGCTCACTGATTTGATAGACGAATGATGTAATCCGCGTATTGTTGAGTAAGAAGACCACAAACTGATGTTCGGAGTAGGTACAGGGTGAAACCTGAACTGAGATATACTGTGACACTTCTGTACTCTGTAGTGTACTGTGGTATTTCGCTCGTATCTCCGGGGGTTTGTATCACCTGCCATGGTAGATATACACGGCCAGAGGCTCAAGAGATGCGAGTCACTCCATGTAGATTTCAGGCGCGCAGATTCAAAAGTGAGGCCAGATGTCATTACATATAGGTCTCTACAAGGGGGTAATGGTGGAGACATTTCAATACGACGAGCAAGGAAAGGAGGCGCCACGCGTGAGTACTCCGTAGTTGAAGAGGGGTTTGCGTGATGGCAGGCGGTGAGTAGCTTTTGGCTCAAAACTGCATTTCTTGTCTCGACTGCTCGCCGAACTAGACCCACCGCTAATCTACGTTGCCCAATGAAAGGGCGACGATCAAACTTTTGTGCGGGCGTGCAGATGGATGGATTGGGGGCTGTCGACCTGACACTGTTTGCAGTTTTTGCAGTTTGCAGAGCGGAACCAGAGAAATCAGAGCCGATAGGCAGACAGACTCTGTCCCGCCCGCGGCCAGGCCAGACCCAAAGCAGCCGGACCACTGGGGTCAGCTCGAGCAAGGAGAGCTTGCAATTGGGACGGGGCTGTGTTTCGATATTGACCATCGGCTCGGTCGGTGGTCGGCTTGAGCAAAGTCCACGAGTCTGGCCACTGGTACTCCGTAGTCCGTAGGCCGTAGGTAGGCAGTGAAGTACATACATGTGTAATAAGTGCACTGGGACCACTGGGACCAGCCCCCCACCACCAGCGTCTCTGTCCATCCTTTCCGCTTCCTCTGGCCCATTGGTTGACTTCTGCCTCGAGTCTGTTGTCTGTCTGCTCCTTGCCCGTGCATTGATTGCCGCCTCTCCTCCATCTAGTGCCCGTCCATCCTAATTCTCCTCTGCCACCACCACCTTCAACCTCGACACACGTCCACCGCAATCCATTTTCCTCAACCTGCTGTGGTAGGCACCAATCTCCTCGAGCGCTCATCTTGACTTTGTTGGCAGGTGCTTCCCACACTCGACCCATAACGACTACACCACGATACGATCCCCTCAGCGCCGTGCCGCTGTGGTTCCCAACCGACCAGCCAAGGGCCCCATTGACGAAGCCCTCGATAGGGGCTGCAACGCGATTTGTCTGCCCTGCCTACACGGACCTCACGCCGTTTGCTGGCCTCTCTCTTTCACTGCCCGTCCGCCGTAGTGACACGCGCCAAACTCAATCGTCAAAGTCGCCGCTTTTCACGGCGTCGTCTCTGCCGGCGTCTCCCTACGTCCAGGATGATCCTACCCGTCTGTAGCTCTCGCCGATAAATGACATGGACGCGCAGAATGCTGCCGAATCGGACCAGACGAGGCCTGCTGGCGCTTTCCCCAATCGGCGACGTAGCTCAGAGACCGACGGCAAGCCCAAGTCACCCTTGGTTGCAAAGGCGACCTCCCCTCAACGAGATGCAAAGGCCAAACCTGCCGCTTCTGCAGTAGACGATCCCTCCGCTCCGACTGCTCGTCATGATGAGGCGTTCGAGGATCGCGACTCCGACGCCGAAACCATAGTGCTGCCCGGGAAAGATGGTCACTCTCCCTCCAAGGTTCGTAAAGTGAGGCAAGAAGACAAGACCGAAAGCGATGGAGATCCATCCAAGAGTAAGGATGCCAACGGCCATGCGAAAGGTCTTCGTGACGGTGGTAAGGCAGCAGCTCCCATATTGGGGCATCGGCTCGGCGAATCTGTCGGGAAGAAGCGTCTTTCTGTCTCCGCTGGTTCCTATGCCGACAATGACCGTCGACCTCGCAACAAGGACGCTGCTGCCAGTGGCTTGAGCTCTGCACCGACCTCCCCACCACACCATCATCAAATCCATCCTGACCGGAGGCGGCGGTCTGATGCCGCCAACTCATCACCATCGGATTCTGAGCTATCTACGTACAGAACATCATCAAAGACATCTCTACACTATAAATTGATATCGGGTGAACGACTGCCATCACACAAACGCAAAGCTCCCAAGGTCGAATCCGATGACGAAGGTGACCTTCGTAAAGCCCGAAGGCAGCGTACTACAAGCGCCAGTGTTGACAGTGGTAGACACAAGGACCCCAGACCATCTCACCAAAGAAGCGACATCCGAAATGGATCCCTCTCACCCCCCCCACGACAACATCGACGGAGCATATCAACTCAACTTCACTCCCAGCTATCCTCATCCAACGGCTTGGGAAACAAGAAACGGCGCTTACCTCCGCCGCTCCAATCTACTGATTACCAATCGGATGAGTCTTCTAACGGTGGCAGCCCTCACCCTCGCAGCTCAAAATTTCGTAGCCTTGCCACTCCCGCCTCGGCAGATACAAATGTCTCGCCAGCCAAGATGGGCCCCCACAAGAAGCATCTCGATGCCCATGGCCAAACACTCCTCGCCAGAGCATGTGCTCGGGGTGAATACGAGGGTGCGAAGCAACGGTTGCGTGAACGGCCAGAGGACTTGAACGTCGCTGATTACGCTGGAAATACGCCCCTTCAAATTGCCGCAATTAATGGCTGCGAGGATATTGTGAAGCTCCTGATCGACGCTGGCTGCAATCTGGACTGTGTCAACTACGACAAGGACACTCCTTTGCTCGACGCAGTCGACAATGGCCATTTGGGTGTAGTAAAGCTCCTGCTCGATGCAGGCGTGAATCCTCGCAAAGCCAATGTGAATGGAGAGGAACCCATTGATCGGGTAAGCGAGGACACCGACAACGCTGAAGAGATCCGCACGGCACTCTTGGATGCCAGAAAACGAGCCGGTGAAAGACGGCGGACATCTGAGGATCGACATTCGCACACGGACTATGCTGACACACGGGATTCTCATGCTCCGGATAGCCCTCGACATTCCCCAGCAGCAGCCTCGGGCAGTACGAACCGGAGAAGTGGGACCGTTCGTTCAACAAAAACCAGGAACGATCTACTATACATGCCCCTTGACGACAAGACGCTGCGACAGGCTGCTGGTCGTGGTGACGAGGAGACCGTAGCACGCATTCTGCAGGTGAAGGAGGGATATGACGATCCGGAATCCATGGTAGCCGCAGCCAGGGGAGGTCACGATCTGGTCATACAACTACTACTAGGCTTGGGCGGCGCCAACGCTGACCCTGGCCCCGTGGCCTCACTGCCAGCAGAATTCGCCACACCTATTCTTGCCGCCATCGGACAAGAGAACATCAAGGTTGTTGAACTACTTCTGGAACAGCAGGGTTTTGATCCCACTCGGCGATTCAAAGGAGAGACTTACTACGAGATCGCTCGAAGACGACAAGGGACCAATTGGAAAGAGGAAGAGCATTTGCTCAAGAACGCATACGACGAATACAAGCGGTCCCATAGAGACATGTTCAAGACCAAATCACCAGGCGGGCGTCGCGAGCGAGATAGAGTCCAACGGCGAGATGATGCCACGGAAGAACTTATAGCTACTCAACGACGTCTGTCCAGTCCATCCAGAGACAGCGAGTTCAAGAGAAAGCATTCAAGATCGGACGGCCCGAAAGAGAAGAGAAGGTCGGATTCCGCGACAACCAGCAAAGATGAGGAAGATTTCCAGAAGAGGTGTCCAGGGCGACCAAAGAAGGAAGTGTCGGGGGTTTCTGACCGCGAACTCTCGCCTGCCTTGTCGCACAAGGCACCCAAAGCCCGACGAGCTGAATCAGATGTTACTGGCATGTCTTCTGAAGGCGAAGCAGCAAAGCCGAGACGGAAATTGGTGTCCAAGGGTGAATTAAGATGTGAACGCGACAAGCAAAGGCGAATCTCTTCACATAAAGAGCCGTCTAGTCCTCGGGAGAATCGCAGTGACGACATATCAGCAGAAAAGGCAAGGCCGTCCGAGAAATACCATGACAGGGCCAAGGCTCTCAAGCGAGACGAGTCCAAAGATTGGTCTTCGGGCGACGGGCCTTCGAAGAGGCACCGCACTAGCGTGACCCCGGACAGGCCGAGTGATGCCGACAACAAGGAAAGTACTGAAGTTCCCGTCAAGAGACGGCGTCTAGATGCAGAAGGCCAAGAAAGTAAAACGAAACGCTTATCCTCAGAGGACGGTCGACAACGCAAGTCCAGCTCATCTCGAGACGGTTCTGCCAAGCCCACAAACACCACGAGCCAAAAGGGACATGATGAAAGCTCAAAACGCGACTCGGATGGCAAGTCTATTGTACCAGCCGCTTCAAGCGGCGCAAAGTCCATTCATGTCAAGTCCGAGGATGTTGACGCTCCTATGCCTGATCTGGAACCCGTCAAGGCAACGGAACACCCAGAGGAACCCAGAGCCAAGCTCGAAGCGGAGCAAGCGAAAAAGAAGGCCGCTGAAGAAGAAGCAGCAAAGAAAGAGGAAGAACATCGAAAGCGGGCCGAGGTGGAAAGGCTGAAGAAGCGACACGAGGAAGAGGCTCGCAGAGTGGAAGCAGAAAAGAAGAAGCGCCTGCAGGAAGAGGAAGCAAGAAAGCGCAAGGAAGAGGAAGAGCGGGAACGCCGCGAGGCGGCTCAGCGCGAAGAAGAGGAGAAGCGAAGAAGGCTCGAGGAGGAGAAGAGGAAGAAGGAGGAGGAAGAGCGGAAACAGCGTGAGGAGGACGAACGTCTTCGCAAAGAGCAGCTGCAACGCGAAGCTGCGGAGGAGACGCGCCGTCAACGGGAGGAGGAGGAGAGAAAGGAGCGCGAGCGCCGTGAACGTGCGCATCGAGAAGAAATGGAACGCAAACGTGCGGCACGAGAAGCCGAACTGAGGCGCATCCGCGAGGAACAAGAACGTGCTCGGCTGGACAAGCTTCCCGCTCTCCTTCGGTGGCTTGATACACATCCCGGACCAAAGACACCTGTCATTGCCGAGAAGTTCAAGAGCATACTTGGGGTACGATACGACACAATACGACCAGCGTTCACAGGTACACCAGAAGGCCGCGAGCAATGGGTTCTCAACACCCACGTTGCTTTACTTCTTGGGGAGAAAGATCTAGATCTATCGAGATGTATGTGCAAAATCGGGCAAGCCTTTTATGTAGTTGGAGATCCGAAACTGACTTGGTATAGATACCGCATGGGAACGCGAACCCGTCTCCCATCTCGCCAAGGTTACAATCTGGCGAACAGAGTGGCCGAGATACTCTTTGCTGTCAGAGAAGTTGTGGGATCTTGGGCGCCATCTTCCTGGCTACTATGGTGACGTGGAGCCATATGAATGTGATATTCACACCAAACAGCAGTTGATGAATGCTGCGTGGAAGAAGTTTGAGGCCTTGGATATGTTTTTTGTGAAGGTTCGTTATGACTGCACACCGAGAGCCTGCCGTGCAAGCGTTGCTGACTCTCCTTTTGTTTTTTCAGTTATCTGACTTCCTTTACACTGTCCCTAATATTCCTCATCTTCGAAATATTCGGTTGGCAGTAGAATATCGTGAATTGCTGGAAAGCGAATCACAACTTACTGGGTGGCAGCCAACGCATAAATGGAAACAAGATCCAGGTGCAGACCGGTTTCATGGGTTTGCGCCTCGTCACAAATTCTACATCAACGGAGCCATGGTCGGAGAGGATGCGCCAAGCAGCCATCAAACCAGCAAGACACCTTTTCCAGAAAAGAGAGTTCCACGCCGAGGCGTGGTACGAGTTTTCCCGGAAGACCCTGATTATGAACGGTTATGTATAGAGCAGGGCCTCGAACACTTGATCAAGGGCGTACAAACGCCTTCTCTAACAAATGGAGGCTTCTCATCGCCAACGATGCAGACGCATATCACACCGAACAAGTCAGCTGTGAACGGCGCAAATGGCCATTTGAATGGAGGAAAGGTTAATGGTATTCATGACACATTCGCATGAGCCTTGCTTATTGCTTGCTATATGCGCACATGACTCATCATAACCACGCAAGACCAACCATATCAAGTTCATACCTAAGCCAAGCCGACGAAGGGACGAATGGCAGGACACGACTTGCTCAGTAATTGTCGCAACCAACCACGCAAAAAATCCACCTTGTGTTACTGCCACTACTATTACTACACTATCAAGCCGTTGCTCTTTCTTCACCACGCTCGGGGTTTCCTTTGTTCTCGAATATATGTGTGCACCTCTATAGAGCACTGGACTGTTGTGACGAAGTTGTTCCCAAGCCGAGGAAGCAGGCAGGGAACTAGGATGGGAAAGGAGGCTGCTTATTCCACTTTCCATTTTCACATATGGCTGAATGATGAGTGTAACCGATCTGATATTACTCAACAATTGTGGGATCTGGGCGGTCGCATTGGTTTTGTTTTTGCCATCCGCAGTTTTGGATGGTTGCTTTTGCAGGGACACAGACTAAGCCATGGAACAAATAGCTGAGGAGAGAAATGGAGACAGAGACAGAGACGCAGCAGGAATGGAAGGGGGACAGAGAGGCAGGAGAGGAGAAAGCATCAGCCGAGGCTTTGTTCGTGATGTCTTGAGTTTTTCTGGGCGAGATACCTATTTTTCGGCTGAATGTATGTGAACGAACCAAAGAGACTGGGAATGCCACCCTATTTCATTGGCAATGAATTGAGTTTCATCTTGCTGGCATTATTCGGACGAAACTTGTGGTGTCTGGCGGTGTCAAGAAGTCAAGTCAAAAGCCACACCCACCTTGGCCACCGCCGCTTAGAAAAATATTACCCCACCAGCCCACCAACGGGCACACAGTAAATCTCGTCAATTCGTCAATTCGTCAATTCGTCAATTCGTCAATTCGTCAATTCGTCAATTCGTCAATTCGTCAATTCGTCAATTCGTCCGTTAATTCGTTAATTCGGTTAGTTAGTTAGTTAGTTATAGGGGCTATAGGCAGTACATGCCCTATGATATAGTGATATTCTTGCATATGCCCTATATTTATACAGTACGTTAGCAGATGCGCAGCAGATGCTAAGCATATGCTATTCTGCCAGTTAAAAGGCTCCACCCTGGATACGAGACGAACTTTGTTGGAGCCGAGATTTACTGTAACCCCCCCCCCACGAACCACCAACCACACTCAACCTCCACAAAGATTGCTTCCATATTTTTGATTTCTTCGTTTGCACATCTTGACTTTGCCACGACGGTATATCGCTCCCTACGCCGACCAGTGGGCGAATTGCGCAACTCACATTTAACATCCTCATTTGGACGAACCGTATTGAGAGGGTTCGCTCAGCGTCCCCACTACCGCAATCATGTCGACGACTGTGGAAAAGGTTCGTCCTCGTCCCGCCACCCCCTCGTTTCGCAGATCGAGAGAGTCTAGAGGGGTGACTGTGTGCTCAAGTGCTAACATGAGAGAAACAGATCAAGGAGATCGAGGCCGAGGTGCGTATTGAGCATTTGTACTTACTGTCCCCTGCGACGATCAAAACACCGGACGACAGACTCGCCTTTCGAGAAACGGGAAACGGGAAACGAAACCACCCCGCCTCCTTCCACAACTTGCTCATTTTCTTGACTCTGCGCCGTTTTTCTAACGACAAGAGGTAGATGGCCAGGACGCAAAAAAATAAGGCGACGTCTTTTCATCTCGGCCAACTGAAAGCTAAACTTGCCAAGCTCAAGCGTGAACTGCTCACGCCGAGCAGCGGCGGTGGCGGCAGCGCTGGCGCTGGCTTCGATGTTGCGAGAACTGGTGTCGCGAGTATAGGATTCATTGGTTTCCCTTCCGTGGGGAAGAGTACTCTCATGAGTCGTTTGACAGGGCAGCATTCCGAGGCTGCTGCTTACGAGTTTACTACGTTGACGTCGGTTCCTGGACAGGTTGTTTATAATGGTAGGTTGTGCAGTGCGAGGGAGGCATGAGACAGATGTTGTGTGTGTTTTTTTTTTTTCATTCTTCTCGGGGACTGGTCCTCTCGGGGCAGTCGACGACTTCGCCTGTGTTGTTGGATCGCGAGGATAGCTGACTTTCATCATCAGGCGCACCACTTCAAATTATCGACTTACCCGGTATCATCGAAGGTGCCAAAGATGGTCGAGGCAGAGGTCGGCAAGTCATTGCCGTCGCCAAGACTTGCCATCTCATATTCATTGTGCTTGATGTCAACAAGCCCTTGACTGACAAGCGCGTCATTGAGGCTGAACTCGAGGGTTTCGGTATCCGAATCAACAAGGAGCCCCCCAACATCACGTTCAAGAAGAAGGACAAGGGTGGCTTGAACATCACAAGTACCGTTCCTCTGACGCACATCGACAATGGCGAAATAAAGGCTGTGATGAGCGAGTACAAAATCAATTCTGCCGACATCACTCTTCGCTGCGACGCCACTGTGGACGATCTGATTGACATACTGGAGGCGAAGAGCAGAGCGTAAGATGAGAGAACCTCAAGCCCGCCGCCTATTCTGAAAACCGCCGGCCGGTTCGTTACCCCGTTTCTGAAACGATTGCTGATTTTTGCCAATTGTGAATAGTTATATTCCCGTCGTGTACTGCCTCAACAAGATCGACTCCATCAGCATTGAAGAGCTTGACTTGCTTTACCGTATTCCCAACTCCGTTCCCATCAGCTCTGAACATGGCTGGAACATTGACGAATTGATGGAGGCCATGTGGGAGAAGCTCAACCTCAAGCGTGTCTATACCAAGCCAAAAGGCAGAGCACCCGATTATTCTGCTCCTGTGGTTTTGCGCTCAAACCGATCTTCAGTCGAAGACTTTGTACGTACTCTTCTTTCCCGTCGGGTTACCGAATTCAGTCCTTTTTACTTGATATTTGTCTTCCCGTCTTGTCTCGGAAACACAAAGACGAGACTGAAAAATCAAAATCATCCAAAAAGGGGGAAAAAATTGACAGTACGTGTGCCGTGTCGGCAAATTAGTGCAACGCCATTCACCGAAGCATCGTGGAACAGTTCAAAACCGCTATTGTCTATGGAAAGTCTGTAAAACATCAGCCACAACGGGTCGGCTTGGCACACGAACTGGATGACGAGGATGTTGGTGAGTGCACAGAAAACCTTCCCGCCATCCATGTCTCGAACTCGACGCTCAGTTTGCACGAAATTCCCTGTACACCTCCGAGGGAGATGTTCCCGACAAATCGAGGAGACATGCAGCCGAGAGATCAAGGGCCAAATGTCGTCCTTGCAGCTTCTCATTTGCCATGTCCACTTTTTGACACACCACCGAGGTAGTTGTGGCCCGCCCTGCTAACGTCACCTGTAGTAACTATAATCAAGCGATGATTACCACAAACCAACCATGCCAGGTGGGGAGAGCTGGGTCGCGATTGGAGTGCTGGGGATTTGCCTCGTCTGTCTCCTCCCTGTATTGTCGGTAACTATCTGCTACAGGACCAACGACTCTCTCCGGACTAGCCCTCCGGCCGTCCTCTCTTACCGGGCTGCATGCCACGCCGACAACGGGCTCAACCAACCACATTCCGCATAGTTGGCTTTTTTTCGACAGGTCAGCCAATGTCTGATGTCGCAAATTGTTTTCTCAAAGAGCCAGGGCAAATCCCAGGACCGGCGGCAGCCGCACTCAGACAATACCTTCCCTAAGTGGCCTCATCGAATCGAGTACTCCGTACATGGCAAGGTACTTCCGGCCCGGAGAGGTGGATCGGCGGGAAGCGTAGAGAAGCAAAGCTCAATGGTACAAATCCCGGCGAGCCGCGCTGGTTGACCAGGACTAGGACGAGATGATTGAAACCAGCAGGTTTGGGGGAGATGAGGGTTGGGACAGGGCGTTGACGAACATGGCACTCAAAAGCAAAATTAATTCATGGCGAGTGCTCCACGCATTGTTTGCGTAGTGTGTAAAAGACGGAAGAGAAAAAAAGCAAACAAAGAAGCTCCCCATGCACCTTCAACGCAATCAGCTGTGATCCACAAAGAAAACAGAGGGAGGAAGGGGGAGAAGGAGGAGGAAACGAAAAGAACGGCTACAATCGAACCCAATGTTCGGAAATCGATTAGGGCTTATCGGTGCCGACGTACGTCCGTAGATGTGCAGCATATGCATGCATTCCCGTATTGCGAGGGCAAATGCTTGCTTGTTCTTGTTCTGCGCCGTACCCCGCGAGGCACGCGTCTCGTTGATCCATCTGTCCTGCATAGCCGGTAGAGCAGCCGTGGGCGGCCAGATATGCGGCCACTTTTTTGTTCTGCTTCGCCCCTTGTTCCGAGATCTAATCTACCGGGCATGGAAGAAGAAGGAAGCTATGAATCTCGTCTTTGCGGCGGCGCCATGATGGGCAGTGGACAAGCTCATGAGGCCTGTTCGACCAGAAAGGATCAACAAGGGTCTCTTCCGTAATGTGCTCAGACAACTTCTTCGCCCGTCTGGTCGATGCTTCTCCCAAGCCCGAGATGCGTTCGTTATCCCATCTCGGAACTCCCCCCTGAACCGAAAATGGGGGCGCGACAACGAGCTACTTACATGTACGGATTAGTACTCCGCAGCTGAGAGCACAACCCTGGCTTGGCTTGGCTTGGCTTGCATGGCACCAAGGCGCTTACCACGGCCGCAGATTGGGTCGCGTCGTCCAGGCTTTTCGCAGTTGTCGGGAAGTTTCCCCTGTGTCGCGTCGCTCGAGCTAATAACCCCCAGAGGAAAAGGGGTGGGTTGGTCTGAACAGAGTTTGCTCGACGTCAGTAACGTAATGCGCCCTTGTTATCGATGGGGCTTTGCTCATAAGGCCACCCTCACCTCCAACCCTGCCTGCTACATGTGCGTTGCCATGCGAGGGATATAAGTACATACAGACGGGTTGATGTTGGGTGGGTGATAGATAACAGCTGTGGTACTCCGTATAAGCCTACATGTTCATGAAGGCGAATTTCTGCTGGGCATGCGCGGGTAAAGCCGTTGCATGAGGGTGGAGATTGCTGGAATCGCAGGCTGGCTTGCAAATCCTTGGTTCTTTTCATCGTCCACGACCGATATACCCGCTATTATCATCCACCAAACCGGGTCACGGGGTCACGGGGAGTGAATTAAAAAAAAAAAAAAAAAGAAGCAGGCGAATTGTGTGACAACCATTGCACTTTCCTTTCAAGACGGGGGGTGAACCCCTTGTTCCGAGCCAGCCAGGGGTATCTATCTGCTGGTCGATCAAAGTCGTCTTGGTGTCTTCGTCGGTTTCTGTGAACGAAGTTGTTAAGACTCCTGGCTGCGGCTTGTCCATGACGTTGATCATGAGGAGACAGTTTGATGTTGATGGGGTCGAATTTCCGAAGACTGAAGTATATATTGTATGTATGTACAGCCCCCCCGCCCCCCCCCCCTGCAGGTAAATGATTTTACAAATCTACATGCCCTAGTCTTTCGTTCCTCTCGATCAGCTGCGATCAGCTGCAAGTAATACTATTATTCGAGAGCTACAGGGAAAATGCACAGGTCATACAGCGCTCTGAACGAATCTATCCTCTATGTATACTCCGTACGTCCGTATAGGTTACTAGTAATATGTACGGCACCTTTTAATCATAGACCCTGTCTCACTTATTTCCTTACTCATGGCTAATTGACGCAATTCCCCCTGTTATAGATTTGTCAAAAATTCGAGTGGAGCAATGCATCCTTTTGCATGGATTGGCAAGACAGAGTCAGGGGTTGTGGCTGACCAACTGGAACTTGTCCCTAGAGCGGGACTGATGTCGCTAGGATGTGCGCCATTTCGAGCTTTTTGAAATGGTGCTCCCGTACGGAGCATGTCCATATGAATTATGCCATGCTCTTCCTCGTAGGCGGAAAGAAGTAAGGGATATTACTCCGTAGACTCGTCCGTCTAACCTTATGGCGGAGATTACCTAGTCACATGGAGTGTACATGTTTCTTGGGGGCCGTTTGTGAAACGATTTGACAAAAATCAACCACTTCAGGTTCAATGATGAAGAGTGGTCATTGGTGACAATTGCAGCCCAAGGCAGCATTGTTGCCTCGAAGCAAATGGCAGATCCTGGAACTATTCTCACGATTTTGTCTGTATTGTCATGGGCGTTCGGGGAATTGTTCCTCAGGCCTCGTATCCCGACTTGACCAGGGGTGGGAACTGACGGACAGCTCGAATTTTTGCTCGTTGTAATGAAGTAAGTCGCTTACTAACGACCCAAGGCCTAAATGTACTCCGTTTGTACAAGGTATTGTGCGGAGATACCACAAACCACCGTACGATAATACAGCAGCTGAGGCTCAGACCAAGGGGGAATTCTTCATATTCCGTTTGCCCCAACTATATCGTAGCAAACAAATCCAAGACAATGTCTCACAGGATTGGTTATTTCGAAAAAGTGATTATGATTACTGACACTATGCCACTCAGCTTGCCGATAAGCAGACCTAGACAGAACAATAACAGAATAGAAAAGGTTCGTCGCTACTCCGTACCTGCTAACCAATGAGTCGATGGGGGAAATTTTTTTGGATAGAGAGTATCATATACTCTACAAGAAGAGGGGAAGGGGGCTACATTCGAGCCATCTTTCGACAGCAGCCTGCTTTGCCTCGCTGAGACATTGCGTTGAAACAAGCGTTTAACAGAAAGAAAGCTCAAGCCACAGATCGTCTTTGTAGCGGATGAAGGTTTTGGATAAATCAATCACCGTCGCGGACCGAGCCATCGTAGTAATATAGCGGTAGCCTTATGACGTGACCGCTGTACACGTTCACTGACACGACCTCGATGCTAACGTTCAAGTGGGCAAACCTGACAACAAGGTGATGATAATAACCATGAACCTAATTCGTACGGAGCAGAAATATGTATGGCCTTAATAGCCAGGGTTCGTCATCTCCAAGATGCGCCGCACTTCCGTCACTGTCGATGCAGCATTAGGCTGGAGGGTCCGTGTGTTGCCGGCGGGATAACTAATCACGCTTTTTTGCGTTGTTGTTGGGGAGCCGAACAAATCGACAAAAAGGACCATGTATTGTGGCGTTTCCGTTCTTGGCCGAGGGCGGCTCGACAGGGAATGCCCATGCCCCTGGCACAGAGTACATGGCCAAACGGTATTATGGACCAGGTTGCATTTCGTAGAATGGACATATCTGAAATTGGCTTCAGCTCACTCATCTCCGGGGAGACAGGTTTGGCCAGGGCCATGATAAAATGTCTCGGGCAGAGAGATGACGCCTCGGCGCGCCGGAGCAGACACAACAAGGCCAACTGCTCCAAACGATGTCGAGGCTTGATCTTTGCCCGCTATTTACGGAGTAGATACCCCGTAGTTAGATATGCCATTTGTCGCCAGATCGTCGAGACCTTCATAGCTGCCATGTCCAATAAGCGAAAACGTTTGCAAAGCTTTACGCATGATGAGGTAGCAGTTGCGACTGTTTTTGGATAACACCAAAGGAGCCAATGGCTTTGGGTGTCGAGGCTGAGTGGCGTTCTGCTCTCGTCGCCAACGGCGCCAACTTCAAGACTCCATATGTTGAGATTCATTGTCTAGTATCTTGGGAGTCCTCAAGCATTCAACGCCTGCAACTGCGTAGTGGTTGCCCCATTCCATCAGACGATCTACCTGTTGGCGTCCAGGATCGAATTGAGCCAGTGAATCCCGGCAACCTGATGGAGGCTGGGAAAACAGTCCACACACAGTCCACAGTTGAACTTGCCGGAAGCAGCATGATGTCGCATCTAAATATGCCTCACTGCTTGTGCCTGCTGTGCTCCGTCATTGTACCAAGCTCAAGTCCAGATGCGAGTAGTGAATTAGTAGGGATATTGCAAGTGTATTGTACGGAGGAGACAACTTGTTTGGTTGTCTCAAAGAAAGATTTGGCGAAATAATATCCAGAATAAGATAGCAAAGTTGAAAGGCTCCGTTCAATGATTGAGTGCATCTCGCGTTGGCGACGTCTTGTCCGGTGAAGAAAAAGTCACCAATGTTGCCCACTGTCAGCAATAGGAAGGAGCGTTGGATCTACGGATTATGCTGGCGAGCACTCTAATAGGCCAGCGAAGCCAAGTTGAGCGGGGGTCCAGAACACAGATTTGATGGACGAAACGCATGCATGCTCAAACCATCTACTCCATGCGCCTCACAAGCAACAAATTCAGATTCGTCGAATTCGAGGTAAATTACCTTGTCACAACTCCAAGCTTGAGCGGGTGTCAGGAACGGCGCAACCGCACACCTTGTCTCTCTCTTTTATCTGCACGGTTGTCCTCTCTGCAGAATCTGCCATGCCCTTTATACGCACAAAGTCTCAGCCTCAGTCGCGACCGGTTTTGACAGCTGAGAGCTTTGCTTTTTGCCCGACATTAACAATGCTCTTCAATCGAGGGACAATAGTCTCTGCCCCTGCAAACGCGTTGCGATCAACCCGTTCATGTCTTTCGCGAGTAACACTAGCATCATGTGGCTGCCCACGACGATGCTGATGTCCGTCGGCGACCAAATCTGAAAGCGGCGTCAAGATTTCGATGTTGCCGTACAACCACACCCGTACCATCGATTACATGTCCAGGTAGCTGCTGGTCTCAGTGATTTTTTGTCAGCGGACTGTTCATCATGGGTGACCATGGCTAATTCTGCATAGCATTACTTCCGTACAGAGTATGGGAGGGAAAGACGCAAGTCCATGCAGGCAACAGAGTGGGAATGCATAAGGAACTCGGGCCATCCCCAAGAACATTGGATCCACGCTGTTGCTTGATGGAGTACGGACTACATACGAAAGGCCTTAGGATGTGTGCACTTGCAACAAAGCATCAATGAGTGAGCAACACACAATCGCATCCGCCATACAGAGTACGGATTATATTCCTCTCCATGATACCATGATACGAGTGCCGTGCGGTCCCGCGGGCCCTGGTTAATCGCCGACCCGTCCTTTGTCTTGACTCGTCTGTGACCTGATGAGCAACGCCCAATCTCGTCCGAGTATGGCTCCCCTCCATCATCATCCATTATGGGTCTCGTCGCCTCGCCCACACCTATTCCGCTCTACATAAGATTCGATCCTACTCACCCACTGAGTACACCACCGCCTCATCATCAACGAATCTCTGGCCTGGCTGGACATATCAAGCCACACCCGCACCTTTCTCCGTCTTATTAGCTGCGCTCAGAGGTCTCGGTTCCTACACATCACTCGCAAGTACTCCGTAATACCCTCGCACACCCCAACCACCCCACCCCTGGAAAGAAAAAGGTGAAGGGGTGCCCGTAGGGCTCGTTAGTGTATCTATGTGCATCGATACATGCGTACATATTCTTGCACATGCTCTGTGCCTTCCCGCTGTTGTACCTTGGACATGTGTATTCAATATCAGTACTCCATCCGACCCTGCGTCTGTGGCTCTGGTGCTACCCTTTGCCGGCGTTTTGTGTAAATCTGCCAACAAATCTGCCTTCCTCAACGCTGTTACCAGCGGCCGATCGTTTGAAAAACACCAAATTTTGTTTATCACATATATCATCTACATACAGATTAATTAGTAAGTTGTACATATGTCTACAAGGACAGTTTCTAGATTTGCTGGTAGAGCCGCCCGCTCCGCTCCCGCATTTCATTCATTCAGACCATCTCATCACATCGTCGGCTGCGCGGATATACCACACTGTAGTCTTGCAGTGAACGGAGCTGTCAAAGTGCCTAAAAGTCAGAATTTTCACCAGACAAGCAGGAAAATCCCCGAGATTCAGGTTCAAATTCGATACCAACGCCCCAAGAGTTTTCCGCCCAACTAAATTTATCGCGTTTGGACAGTCGCTGACTGCGTTCACCAAGGTTGGCATTTAGTCGCCGCGGCCATCGTTGGGGCAGAACGGCAGACCCAAAAACCTTCAACCTTCCTGACTCGTGCAACTTCTCTGCATCACCAGCAAGACGGGGTTATGGGTTAAACAAGGTTTCACTTGAAAGTACAATTCCCAGGTTAGTGATGTATCCTCTCAGGTACCCTCTCAGAGGTCCTGCCACCATCGTCTTATGGATGGCTAGAGTGACGCCCATGAAGCCCCGGTTCAACCACTCGTGTCCAAGTGAAAAATACGACGAGACTAGGAGCAGTCGCTGATTTAGATAGCACAAGATAGGCCTTCCGTCTGAAAATCCATCAAAGCTGAACCCCGCATGAGGTAAAATGAACACAACTGCCGACGGTTCCGTCTCTCTGGGACAGCAATCCACGGCCATATCTCAAAGTAACGGATACGGTAATGATGGGTGGAATACCATCAGCCCTTACAGCCAAAGTCCATATGACTGCAGTCCCACGAATGAGTATCCTGGCTTTGGAACCTTTGTTCCTCACGGCATGCCATCAGAGTCGATGCCTCGGATGCCACCACTACTAGCGCAGCATCAGCACCAGCATCGGCACCAGCACCAGCATCGGCACCAGCACCAGCAACAGCAACAGCAACAGCAACAGCAACAGCAACAGCAACAGCAACAGCAACAGCAACAGCAACAGCAACAGCAACAGCAACAGCATCAGCAACAGCATCAGCAACAGCATCAGCAACAGCAACAGCAACAGCAACAGCAACAGCAACAGCAACAGCAAATGATGCAGCATTCGACACCAATGGGTCATCATCAGTTGCCCATGCTGAACACTGCATGGCCGAGTCAATTGACAAACCCAACTCCTGCATCTGGGAGTTTCTCTGCTCCTGTCCTTTCCGCCCCACCCGTGCCACGGATACCACCCCCCATGGACACGCCAAAGCTACCGAGTCAAGCAGAAAAGGGACGCAAAACATTAACAACAGAGCAGAAGAGAGCCATGTGTCAATATCACGAAGAAAATCCGGGGACAAGGCAAGCTGACATTGGCCTAAGGTTTGGGGTTGAGCGCAGGTGAGTCCAGGTCTGTGAATAAACCATTGATTTCAAGCGTGTAAATGACGACCGATTTTCTACAGTACCGTTTCAAAGGTTTTGAGACACAAAGATCAATATCTCAGGAGAGATCAAGAACCGGATCCGGCCACAGTCAAACGGAGCGGGAAGTCCAAAAATCCCGACTTCGATAGAACACTGAGCAACTACGTCCGTCGACAGCAGCAGTGTGGATTTGAGATTAAAGACGAAGACATTATGGAACAAGCTAGGTTGTTTGCGCATGCCAGCGGTAATCAGGATATCATCTTGGGAAACCTTACGAGTAGCTGGTTACAAAAGTTCAAACAAAAACATGGAATTGGCACAACCAGACTTCTTCGACGAGCATCAGAAACAAACATTCCCGATAGCACTCGAATGGCAGGTCCTCGAAGTGCGGGCCCGAACATGGCGTCTAATGAAGTATCACCGGCCTCACCAACTCACCCACTCTCGCCTCTGTCAGTTGATCCAAGTGATGAAGAAGCTCGCCGCGAGCAAAACATGGAATTCGGCTTCGCCTATCGACAACAACATTCACGTTCGACAATATCACTTGCGAGTGATGTTCGAGACCATACTGGTTCATCGTTCTCTGGCGGTACCCTGAGCCCAACCGGGACATTTACTTTCTCCCCCGTCCCAAACGTCGGTGGATTCCAGCCTATGGCAATTCGAAATGATTTGCCTAGCGATTACCACCACCGAGAAAAGCGTAGCAACACTTTCCCATCGATTGATACCAATTACGCCAACCAGCAAGCTTCCGTCACTACTGAGCCAATGACACCGCAACTACCTTCAAACATGACAACTCTTTCGTCTACCGTCGACTCGCCAGCAACAGAGATGCAGCCAATACCGCATACTATCAACTCAGGATTGACATCACCGTTGAGTGTCCATCGCACTGGGAGCGCTTCCTGCCTCGCAGCCCGAAATCCGACCACGTCAGCCGAATCATCGCCCGTCTCGCCCACTCAAGAAGATGCTAGACGGGCTGCCAGTACACTTCTCAACTACTTACAAAACAGTGGGCAGCTGTTTCAGTCTAGCGATTACAACGTGATTCTGCAGCTCACCAAAAAGCTAGACATTCACCCACATCAGAATCACCGACCCTCTGGGGGCGGGCTGTCGAGGATACCTGAAGGGGATTCTGAAATGACTGCATCCCCGGGTCCGTCATTGATGGAGCACGATAAGGACGCGAAGTTCGTATAGTCGATAGTACACAGCATACGAAGTGGTCCATCAATCGCAAGTAGAGTCATTTTTATTTTTGATCTGTCACTCCATCTCATTGGCGTTTTCTTCTGGTGGAGTTCGAGGCGTTCAGGCTGCACCTCCTGATCTTCATTTCCACGTACGCGAATGGCTACAGAACCCGAAAACGCAGCAACGGACCACACGCAAATCAGCAGAGCGGCAACCGTGAGAATCATTCCAACTTCCCACAATTTTTTTTAAATTCACCAGTCAGCACATTAATCTGTTATCCACTCCAACGCAATTTTGTACTTTTCCCAAGAGGTGAGGAGGAGAAAGGGGAGGGGTTGAACAGGAAGAAAGGAGGCGACTCTATGCCCTCTGGCAACAGAATCCGGCAACGACATCAAAAGCAATAAACATCCTTATAATCTCGTCTTCAAACAATGTTCTTTTGCTCGCACTGACTGCAGCTCTCTGGACATTGGGGCCGACTTGATGCCCACGGCCACCAACATTACTCACCATACCCCACCATTGCTAGCGGAAAGCAACTTGCGTATTTTGCACCCTACATACTAAACCTTGCAAAACTTGTCTTGGGATCGACGTTGGTAAACAAAAGCTTTTACTTATTCTTCATCTCCCGTTTTCTTTCTGTAGGGGACTTATAATACCCGGGAGTCGGGACGGACGGCAACTAGTTTGGCCGGGCGGAGGGTCATTGGCACTGGCTGGCGACGGTTAGAGAAACCTGTTGGTGTAATATTTGCAAGGCATCGATCGAATGCCATCGAATTCGCACAAATGCTCCCTCATTCGCGCATTTTTGCTGTCCCCGTTCCTTGTGCTGAAAACAAAACAAAAAAGTGGCCAAACTTTATTGTCAATAGAGCAAGACAAGCAATCATGTACAGCGTAGTATTGGGGTTCGGGTTTTTTTCCTCTGGGGTTTGTTTCTACACAATAGATACTGGCTATACCTGGCCAGGGGAACATAAACTTAACAAGATGCATAATAATTCGCGTCGTGTCGCGCGATGTGACTCACACCCGGAACTGAGGTGAGCACTCCGTAGTATTATTAAAGAGATAACAGGATATTGTCGCTACCTTCATCATTTCACCCCAGTCTCTCCTGCATTAATTCCTCCACGCCGCTCTCTTGCAGCTCTGGAATCAACCGCACCAATATGAGCTCCAAGATGCTATACATCAAGTGCTTGTTGCAGTACCCGTCGCCCAAAACGTCAAGCAAGCCTTCTAATTCGTCCAGCATGACGTCTTCCAGGCCAGGATCCGCATTTCCCATTGCAGCCCACAGCCCGCCACCAAAGTATATCCTACCCACGCTAGAGGGCAAGATGGTCTGGACGGCGGCGGCAGCCCGTCTACGGAGAGCCTGGAGCTCTGCATCGGAAGAAGGCGGGGAGAGGGACGAAGATCCTGGAGCATTGCTGGGGAAGAGGGAGCCCCGGAGTGTCCGTAGGATGGGGGGAAGATGAGAAGCCGAGAACAGGAGTTGGATACGGTGGAAGAGTAGCCTGTAGAACCGGTGAGCATGCATGTATCGGGCCGTCACGAATTACATGTAGAAACCAGAAGTGCGTGAACTTGTGATGGTGAAGGAAAAAGGACATCTTCCGTGACACGTGGGGAAAGGAAACGCGGCGACTCGTCTCGTGCAGTAGCTAGGTTGTGACGAGCTATACATGATCCTCGTGAAGGGTGTGTGGACGGGTTGACAGAGTGTTGTTGTCATTGAGGCTCTTCGCACAGGTGTTTCTTCATCTCAACGCCAGGTTGACGACCACTTGATGTGTCAATCCTAGTGGATAGCTTGGTCCGAGGATTCCACTTGGCAAGCCTGTAGGAGAAGGGGAGATATATGCATTATTTGCTAATCCTTGAGTACGCTTACAGCCTGCGGTCAGATGGAAACAGATGGCTCGATTCCCAATACCATTCATTGATACCAACAGGCCTCAGCCGTTGCTCAGTTTGGGGTTGCCGCCAAGTTACCGGTGTGACACGGCACAGGCTTTGTCCGCAACAGACCAGGGCAGGACAGGACGGCAAGTGGCTCTCGTACGGGGAGGGATGATGGATTGGCTCGGTCTGGGAGAAGTTGAAGCCTGGTCCACCTTGGCGCTTCAATCGGCTAATTTGCCAGAGGTTGCCAGTAATAGTGGTACACACCAGTATCGAACAATGGCCGCCAGATGCCGACCTTGATGCTCCCCCATTGGCCGGCGACCGAATGAATGCATGGCTTGAACCACTCGACTGAAGAAGCACTTGCTCGAGAGAGGATGGAGCTCTCATCCAGCCAAGACGTGACTGCGGGCATTTGTGACGACCAAAGCGCCGTCTGCGACCATCCCCGCGCAATGTTGGGCTAGGCTCGGGGCGAGATATCCCTAGTCAGATCAACTTGTTGCGCGAGCCAAGGTGCGTCCGGTGACCCAGTGATCCAGCGGCCACGCGAGGCGAGGCAACGAAAATGTGGAGGTGGCGGAGGAAGCATGATTGTGCGTTAAAAGTATGAGAGAATGTTTTGCAGGAAATGGGAGAGAGACAAAAATCTAGCCTCACCTATCCAAGACGCCATCAAGCTTTGCGATCCGGCCGGGACCATGGATTGCCCCAAGTTGTACAAGTGACAACAGACCGTTCAGCCATGGCATCCTGGTGCGTAATTCAATGACATTGCCCAGGAGTCTCCAGGCACTGAATGAGAGAACTGGAACCTTCTCAATGGTCGAGCCACCGTCTTTTGACGCGTGGTCTTTGGTCGGTGCAGTCTTTGTCATTGTCCGCTCCCTTGATCCTGCTGCCCTCGATGGCAGTGACGATGACATCATGACAAGATTGAATGTGAAGCGTACTGTTGAGATGAAAAGCATCACGAACTGTATAATGGAAACGAAGAATCCATGAACGGTCCATTTCTTAGAATTTCTCGGATGGCTTTTTGACTTTTGTGAAGATTTTGTCTGTGTGTTGCTCCCCCTTTTCTCTGTCACAACGCGACCGACTATACAGATGGCCTCGTAAAGAAGCCAGGGTTGAGCTGCTTTGTTCGCGATCACGTTTCCAATGATGAGTTCGGAAAGGATCTGGCCGACAAGGGCTGCCAGACACGGGTTTTCAAGATCCTCTGTCGGCAATAATACCGTGAGGATAGCCTGGACAAGCAGTTGACGATACGCCGCCTCATTTTTGAGCTGTCTGGCGGTTGAAATGGGATCGCCAGGTATCGGCACGGGTGACAAAGGAGGCAGAGGCCAAAGGGCATGATAAGCTTCGCGTACGTTTACTGGAACAGTTTGGGCAAGTTGATCGCGATGTGTCGACCAGTAGACTGTGTGCATGGCCGTTAGCATAAGTGCGACACACCCGTAGTTTATCCCGACTTCTCACTGTTGATGTGCTTCTCCAGGACCTCTGGGACTTCGTTGAGCATGAGAGTCTCCCAATCTACATCCCGTATCCTTTGTTCCAGCGCCCGCGTGCAATGCGCTATAATGTGTACAATCTCGGCGACAAAGGTCTCGTCGGGCGTGATTTTGTTGTACCAGGACTGTACAAATTCCCGCAGTATAATGGCGAGAAAGGCGTAAAGCTGTAGATCAACATCATTTCGGCTTGTCAGAGGCGGCAAGAGCTCGTCAATGGGCGTTTGTGAGTCCCGTCCTTTGTCGCCTGCTTCCTGAGGAAGGAGGATCTTGCGGATGAGAGCTTCGGTCGCTCGATCAGATAGCGGGTCAATGGTAGGCGGACGATTGTGTCGACGCATTGCTGGAGCCGCAACAGGGGCAGAAGATAACTTCAGACCATCGGTTTTGTCTCGTGGAGCGCCGAGTTGTGAGGAGAAGACCTGGGGGGCATGCTAGATGGAAGCAGGCTCGGAGCTACAAATGTAGAGACTGGTGTTGCGCCAGGCTTCACGGCAGGTGAATTGCCGCCGTGTCGTCCAAGCTATCGTAGGTGTTTCTTGTGCTCTGGCCGTGTGGTAGGTAAACAAACGTCTCGTGTCCGTCCTGTGTCGTCCTGTGTTATCCGGTGTCGTCCTATGTCGTCCTGTGTCGTCTTGTTATCGTCACCGCTCGTCGTCGTGTCGCGTTGGGCTATGAACCTGAACCGTGTAACCGTGCGCGTTGTCTGCAGCCTGCAAGCCCCAACGGCCCCAACGGCCCCTGCAGTCAGATGCAGGGCAGATGCAGCGCTGACACCCAACGCCACGTGCACCAACAAGCTTCCCGCTAGCAACAGCGCTCTTTGCTCTTTGCTGCATTAAATAAATACACATCATGCAGAACTGCCCAGAATTTAATATTTTGCGACTGAACTCTATACGATGTCATGCAGCCGAGCGGGACAAAAAAAACTCTGATTGACTTGTTCTTGGATCGAGATCGGTCTGGAAGCTGAAAATGGTCTTGTCTATTTGCTAGTCGCAACGTCATTGTACATGCAAATTTACACTATGAGTACACAGCCCCTCCATACATCGATCGCTCCTTGCGTCTACAGATCTTTTGTTGTTGCTTCATATCTGCCATGATGTCAGTTCAGGGTTCGCCTTGTCAGAGGTATTGGCAGCAGTCTAGGGTATCAGTGACATACCTCTTGCCTCGGAAGGCCCATACTCCCCAGTTGCCGCAGCTAATGTCTTGGGGGTCCATGTCATTCAAATCCCATCTCAAACTCCTGAATATATTTTCGCCCGGCTCCAGGAGGACATCAAACTCTCCACCAGACTTCTTACGCACCCATTCGACATCTCGCTCGAGATCATACTGAGTATACCCTGTCGAGATGATCGGAACCTTGGTCTCCAGAAGAAGTGGTAGAGTCTCTTCCCACTCATGACTGCTTGCCGGGTGACCCAGACCTGGGTGGAACAAGACAAAGCAATCAAAGTACGGATCATATGGTGCGAAATGTCCAGTCTTGTGGATGGTGTCATAGTAGTCGACGATCGTGCTAATCTTCATCTTGTACCAAATACGGTCCTCAACAACGGCGCCGAATGGATTTGAGGGTGTGCGTTCGGGCAGTGGAAACTCGTCATCTCGATTAGCCATACTCTCGGGCCCGATAAATACCAGATGGAGTCGAGACTCGGGAAAGAGATGAGCAAGTTGTACCCAAGCAGCTCGAGGGAGTGATGATTCAGCTCGAGCGCCGAGGATAAAAACTCTCACAGGAGGGGGCTCGGGCCGAAGCTCATTCACACCGGCACCGCGTCCAGCTTTTGGAGGATGCAGGTTATATCTCAAAGCTATCTTACATTAGCCATAATGCGATTGATCGTGGACCAAAGGGACCAAAGGGACCAAAGGGCACTGACCACTGAAGCTCTTCAGGCCCTCCACTGTTAGTCGTTCTCCTTGCTTCATGCTGTATGGGCTAAGTTCGTGCAGAACACTTCCAATAGTAACGGGATATGTGAGAAGTCGTGTAATCTGCCTCATGGAGCGATCAGAGTTCACAGCCTCAAACTCTCGGGTATACATGAAAGTATCCCAATTCGTCATGTTCACAGCGGCTTCGTCAAGCTGCAGATCAGGGAGGTTGCCCTCTTGAAAAACACGTCCGGACCTGAGGTCATGCTCATCCTCATTGATTTGGCGTAAAGCATCACAAATCTTCAGGTGCTCCTCGTAGTGATCCATCCAGTGTTCTTTGCTGCAGTACACAGGGAATCCGCAATCGGGGCATTCGAAATCGACATGGGCAGGGGGCATGCTTCCGCTGGCTGTCTCCGAGAAATCGGCTTTCGGGGCCACTGTAGGTAGCTTCGTCGGCTTATGATCGGGGTGAGGACAGCACGCATGCTGCCTCATGAAGGCTGCCCGCAGGCGGAACTCTGGCACTGGTGATGTAGAGAAAGGATGGAAAAGATCATCTTGACTTAGGCGAAGTTTGGATGAAGGGGAGGCTTTCCCAGGCGCTGCTGCTTCCGTGCTGCATCTTGTGGTTGAGGTGAAGTTGCGCGAGCCTGAGGCTGGCTGGTTCTCATTCGATGGAGTCGCCCGCGTCGTGCTGAGCAATGCACAGTTGGCAGCATGTCGAAGAGATGCCTGTCCGGGCCATCGTAGCGGAGTCTGTCGATAAAGGGATGCAGAACAGCGGCCGCAAAGACTCGAGGCCACTCCGCGCAATGTTGGCTTCATTGTTGGATGTAAACGCACTGCAATCGACGGCCGTTCTCGATTCCAGCTTCCAGGTGATGTCCGATGGGGCAGATTATCAGAATTTGGAGAAGCTCAGGGTCCCACTCTCAATGCGCCGCATTAATAGTTCCTCCACCAGGCCGACCACCAACACGTCTGCCACAAGGCAGAAGTTTTGCAGCTTGTCCCGCTCCAACATGGAATATTTAAAAACTTCCACGCGGACGCTCCCACCGGCCATTCAAGCCTCGTAAAGCCGCGCAGGCTGGACTGCGCCCAGATTGGATCATGGCGACTACTTCGAACATGTTCCTGTATTCGCTGACAGTCCAGCCACCGAACAACGTCGCTCAAGCGGTGCTGGGCCAGTTTGCAGGGACCAAGGAGCAGCTCATCATAACAGGCGCGGGCTCGCAGCTGACGTTGCTGCGACCTGATCCTTCCTTGGGCAAGGTCACGACTGTTTTATCCCACAACATATTTGGGATAATTCGATCTCTCGCATCTTTTCGGCTGGCCGGTAGTAATAAAGGTACGTCACTTCTGCATTGTCCAATGTCATGATTCCGCGTCACGATGCCAGCTTGATCTTTCCATTCCAAATCCATAGCAGGTTGTTCAATTGCTTACGGTGTTTGCTTCTTGAAGATTACTTAATTCTTGCCACCGACTCTGGGCGAATCACAATCATCGAGTATCTGCCTGCCCAAAATCGTTTTTCTCGATTGCATTTGGAAACGTTCGGCAAATCTGGCGTGAGGCGAGTGATACCCGGGGAATATCTCGCTTGTGACCCCAAGGGTCGAGCTTGCTTGATTGCTTCCACCGAGAAGAACAAGCTCGTCTATGTGTTGAACCGGAGTGCACAGGCAGAGTTGACGATATCTTCGCCCCTTGAGGCTCACAAACCCGGCGTGCTGGTCATTGCAATGACAGCGTTGGATGTGGGATACGCAAATCCTGTTTTTGCTGCACTTGAGATTGATTATTCAGAGGTAGATCAGGACGCTACCGGCCAAGCTCTTGAAGAAGTCGAAACCCAGTTGGTTTACTATGAGCTCGACTTGGGTCTGAATCATGTCGTTCGAAAATGGTCAGAACCTGTGGACCCCACTGCGTCTATCTTGTTTCAAGTACCTGGTGGCAACGACGGCCCCAGTGGGGTTCTCGTCTGTGGCGAGGAGAGCATCACCTATAGACATTCAAATCAAGATGCCTTCGGTGTCCCGGTTCCCCGGAGAAAAGGCGCCACAGAGGACCCTTCGCGGAAACGCACTATTGTGTCCGGCGTAATGCACAAGCTGAAAGGCAGTGCTGGTGCGTTCTTCTTTCTATTACAAACCGAGGATGGTGATTTGTTAAAGGTCACCATCGATATGGTTGAAGACGAGGAGGGCAACCCGACTGGTGAAGTGAGGAGGCTCAAGATCAAATATTTTGACACCGTCCCAGTCGCGACTAGTCTTTGTATCCTGAAGAGCGGGTTCCTATATGTTGCCAGCCAATTCGGCAATTTCTCCTTTTACCAGTTTGAGAAATTAGGCGACGATGACGACGAACTTGAATTCAGCAGCGATGATTTCCCTGTGGATCCCCAAGCCTCATATGATCCAGTTTACTTTTATCCTCGTCCAGCCGAAAACCTAGCTTTGGTAGAGAGCATTCCATCGATGAATCCGCTGATGGATTGCAAAGTTGCCAATTTGACCGGCGAGGATGCGCCCCAGATTTACACCGTTTGCGGCAATGGCGCACGAAGCACCTTCAGGATGTTGAGACATGGCCTGGAAGTGAACGAGATTGTGGCCTCCGAATTGCCAGGCATTCCGTCGGCAGTATGGACTCTGAAACTCAACAGAGGGGAACAATATGATGCGTATATTGTCCTGTCATTTACCAACGGCACGCTTGTCCTCAGCATTGGTGAGACAGTCGAGGAGGTGAGCGATTCTGGGTTTTCCACCAGCGTGCCGACATTAGCAGCTCAACTTTTGGGTGACGATGGCTTGATCCAAGTTCACCCGAAAGGCATACGGCACATCCGCAATGGCAAGGTCAATGAATGGGACGCTCCTCAACATCGTTCCATCGTAGCAGCATCTACGAACGCCCACCAAGTTGCCATTGCACTTAGCTCTGGCGAGATCGTTTACTTCGAGATGGATTCAGACGGCTCGCTTGCAGAGTATGATGAAAAGAAAGAAATGTTTGGCACTGTGACGTGCCTCAGCCTTGGAGAGGTTCCCGAGGGCCGAGTTCGAAGCTCGTTTCTTGCTGTAGGATGTGACGACTGCACAGTTCGCATTCTCAGTCTCGACCCTGAGTCGACTCTTGAGAGCAAGTCAGTGCAAGCCTTGACAGCTGCGCCGTCATCGCTTGCGATTATCGCTATGGATGATTCCTCATCCGGCGGCTCTACCCTCTACCTTCACATCGGATTGCATTCTGGTGTCTATCTTCGCACAGTTCTTGACGAAGTTACCGGCGAGTTGACAGACACCAGACAAAGGTTTTTGGGTCCCAAGCAAGTCCGTCTGTTCCAAGTAAATGTTCAGGGAACCACCTGTGTTCTAGGTCTCAGCTCTCGACCCTGGCTTGGATATTCTGACCCGATCACCAAGGGTTTTGTGGTAACGCCTCTTAATTATGTGGACCTAGAATGGGGATGGAATTTCAGCAGCGAGCAATGTGAAGAAGGTATCGTCGGAATTCAAGGCCAGTCTTTGAGGTAAGTCAAACTTTTCGATTTCGATTTCTCACTCCTAAGAAGCCGAAATGATGAAAATTTGGGACCTATGCCTACGGGCCATGAGGCTTTTATTACGCATTTTTCCAATTGTTCCTACTGAAGCGGCATTTCAATCTTAAATGACACCTGATTGCACACACTTGCAAGTGAATGGAGCACTAACGGTGTTAGAATTTTCTCAATCGACCGGCTCGGCGATACTTTGACACAAAAGTCCGTTGCCCTGACCTACACGCCCAGAAAGCTCATCAAACACCCGGAGCAGCCCCTTTTTTACACCATCGAGAGTGACAACAATACTCTACCTCCGGATCTTCGAGCTCAGTTGCTGGCTGATCCTGCTATTGTTAACGGCGACGCAGCAGTCTTACCGCCCGAAGAGTTTGGCTATCCCAGAGGCAACCATCGATGGGCGTCATGTATCAACGTTATAGACCCCACGTCTGAAGAACCGCAAGTCCTCCAAACCATCGACTTTGAGAACAACGAGTCTGCTGTTAGCGCAGCCATTGTTTCGTTTGCAAGCCAAGATAATGAGAGTTTCCTCATAGTTGGTACGGGCAAAGACATGGTTGTCAACCCTCGAAGCTTCTTAGAAGCATACATCTATGTCTATCGCTTTCAAGAAGATGGGCGAGAGCTCGAGTTCATTCATAAGACCAAAATCGAAGAACCAACTTTGGCACTGCTGCCGTTCCAAGGCAAACTCTTGGCAGGAGTTGGCAAAACAATCAGAATTTACGATCTCGGCATGCGCCAAATGCTACGAAAAGCGCAAGCAGAAGTCGCACCACAGCAAATAGTGTCACTGAACACTCAAGGTAGTCGGATCATCGTCGGCGATGTACAACAAGGCGTCACTTATGTTACCTATAAGTCCACAACCAACAAGCTGATACCCTTTGTGGATGACAACACTGCCAGGTGGACAACCTGTACAGCCATGGTTGACTATGAAACGGTTGCTGGTGGAGACAAATTTGGCAACATATGGATCGTGCGGTGCCCCACAAAGGCAAGTGAAGAGGCTGATGAAGAGCAGTCTGGATTGCATCTGATGAACGCAAGGGACTACCTCCATGGAACATCACAGCGTGTTGATTTGATGTGTCACTTTTACGCTCAAGATATTCCGACGAGCATGGCGAAAACAAGCTTGGTTGTTGGCGGACAAGACGTGTTATTATGGAGCGGACTAATGGGCACTATCGGTGTCTTCATTCCTCTTGTGAGTCGTGAAGATGCAGACTTCTTCCAAAGCCTCGAGCAACATTTGCGGACCGAGGATCCACCGTTGGCCGGCAGAGATCATCTCATGTACCGGGGATACTATGCGCCTGTTAAGGGTTTCATTGACGGAGATCTTTGTGAACGTTATACTCTGCTCTCCAACGATAAGAAGCAGATGATTGCCGGCGAACTGGATCGCTCAGTCCGGGAGATTGAGAGGAAGATTTCCGTACGTAAAAGGAAAATCCCCCATCCCCCTAACACCAGTCCAGTAGCAAGCTAACACAATGTTGCTAGGACATGCGCACTAGATCTGCATTTTAAGATATGAACGCGTCTATTGAATATACACCATTTGATACGTTGCATGATATTTTCTGTTAACACGGTACCTAGCTGGGAGGCGGCGTTAGCGGACATGATCTAAAGTCCTTGGCGGGCTGGTTATTCATGAGTTGAAAAGGTGCCTTTCTAGCACATCCAAGTGTCAAATATAACGACTATAACGACTAATATATACTGTATGATACTGTACAATGTGTCACTGCGTGCTAAGCCCAAGCCAAAATAGGCCTCTATTTCTGAGCTTCGACGGCGCCTTCGCAGAGCCGTCTTTGGGGTGTTGCCTCTCCCAAGCCTCATCGCCGAGATACGCCTCTACTGAAGAGCCGAGGTCATAGTCCGACTGCTCGAGGTACAGAAAGGCAATGTCATAATCAGACACTTTACAAGATGTCATAAATCGCCTGATTTTGCTTTTCCGTATTTCTTCGTCTTCTCCATCTATCGGCCGCGGAGACAGGCTCACTCCGCCTTTGTAGTATCTCCCAGGAATAGAGACAGTACGTCTCCCTAACAAAAGATGATGGCTTGTAATGTTATTGGCTTGCCGAAGAGCCGCCGCGGGAACTCCATACCGAAACGACAGGGAAGTGATGCTATCGTGGTCATGATTCAAAAAATGAAGAGTATCATCGACCATACCCTTTTCATTTCCCTCAAAACCTTGCATCCGCGAGTCCCGAGGATTTGAAGCATCTTCCCCCGCAAGAGTATATGGTGGCGGGGCAGTAGAGTAGCCGGTTGTGTTCGTCTTGGATAGGCATAATTATATTAGGAGTAGCTTCATGTTTTATTACTAGGCTTGCTCTATAGTCAGGGGCGACCATCTTGGTGCTAGTGGACGTGTTAGGGCAGGTGCGAGGCACATGGCCCCACCCCACCAAAACCCCCCTCAACCTCTGGCTTGCAGATTTTTTTCTTTTAGGGAGGATCATCATCAGGGAGCTGATCAAAAAGTCGAATAATTTAATTCAAGGTCTTGTCTTTCAATCCATCGAGTTATCTTCCGCCTTCAGGCATTTGGTCAATTTGAAACAATACTTCAAGCACCATCCACAGGCAAATACCAAACCGCGATGACGGACCACCGCGATGACGAGATCCACAGACTCCAGCGAGAGCTGGATGTGGTAAGAGAGCAGATGCGTGAAACGTCGTATGACGAGTATTTGCAACTCTGCCACGAGGAACTCTTTTTAACGCTCAAGGTGCAAGACACATCGAAATCAACCCGCGGTGGGACGACCGATGTAACGGGCAAGCATTATCCATTGATGCTACGTACTTGGGACGGATTTCTTGACGGACAGAGACTGTGCCACGATATGATTAAAGAAACCATACCAGGGTTCCTTTTGCCTTCAAAAGTAGCTGTTCGTGCAATAGCGGAAGCCTCAAACAACCGACCGGTTGCCAGCGAGGAGGATCTTAGGGGTTTTGAGCAAACGGCCATTGAGAACCCTGTGGAAAAAATAATTGCCGCGTTTGGTCCACGATCTCAAGATCACTCAAGCGGACGGGAGTTTGACTGCAAAGCAATCTCATTTGAGAACCAGCCCCTCAATCTGATGGAGCCTGACCATGAAGCTGGCGATAGTGACAGTAACGATGGCGACGAGCTAATTTCTGAGGTTGTGCAAGGGCAACCTAGATCGAAGAAGAGGATGGCGCTGCGTCGCACATTTTCGAGGAAACGAGGGCCAGATAAATGGGCTATCCGCACTAGACTCCCCGGACAAAAATGTACCGCATTCCCCGTCGAGTACACAGCAGCACACAAAATACCAGTCGAAAGTTTCCAGAAGGCTCTGCGTCAAGAGGACTTGTTTACCCGCGTCATCTTGCGAATCTCCAGCGGTAAAGTCAGCACGGATGGAGAGACGCGTCTGCAAGAACAAATGGAAGACACAGTCGCCAAAGCTCTCGTCCAAACGTTTCATTACATGGTCCGCCTCAACAGTAGTTACGGATACTTGACCGCTGGAGAATCATTAATCTTCCTACACATCGGAGACGATCCCACGGTCTTATTCTACTACGTATCCCAACCAGAGGCTGATGCCAAAGGCCCAGACGGGTCGATAGATCCATTTTATACTGCCGTCGCTCAATTGGCGGCGTTTTGCCTTCAGACTTGTCGGGAATCTAGGAAGTCCGATTTATGGAAAGAGAGAGCCATTCTACAGCTGAATGAATGGCCGCAGCCCTACGCAGAGATGCGGGGTGAGACAACAGAGGAAGAATCGCCCCAGTCAACGCGCTCTACCTCCTCTTATCCTGGATCAACCACTGCTTCACAAAAGCTTACAGTAGAGCTGCGACAGACAACAAGAGCATCATGCAAGCCCGTGCCGGAATCAGGCGCCAATGACACCAGTGACGACGACTCATTTGACGGTTCCAGCAGACGGTCTCGTGGTCTAGGGCCATCGCCGAGAGTGGAGCGTCCTGGTTCCAAGAAACGGAAGGATATCCCATCAGGAAGCGACGAAACTCGAAGCAGTGAGGAGTTGGAACTCGAGGCCCGCCCTTATTGTACACAGGAATGTATACTGGGCCTCAAAAGAAATGGGCACCTTGACGAAAAATGCCCGAATGTGGCACTACATCGTCGTGCCTCTGGAAGCACATCGCATCCCATCGATGCAGTCGGCCTCAGGGAACGTATACGCGTGGAACTAGGCCGGGTTGTCCACCGACTGCGTTCCGTCAAACCCCTAGATGGCGACGGCAAATACGGAGCGACGGGAGCGCTCTTCAAGTTATCATTAAGTCGTTATGGGTATACATTCGTTGGGAAAGGAACCTTTGCTGCGGCTGTGAAGAGATTGCGACATGAAGCAGAGGTCTATACACGCATAGAACCACTACAAGGCCACTTTGTCCCCGTTTGTTTGGGCAGTATCGATTTGGATACGCCCTATCCGTTGGCTGCTGCTGACATCGTTCACATGCTGCTCATGTCATGGGCGGGAGATGCGCTCACAGCTGACGATGCCTTCTCGCCAGAACTGCCACGGTTCGAGGAGTTACTTCTCACATATGGTGTCATTCACAACGACCTGAGGCAGCAAAATCTCGTCCAAAACCATGAGCGGGGCCACATCATGCTCATCGATTTCAACCTAGCTATTATGCTGTCAGCTACGCGGCACAAGCGGGTAGACGGGCTGTCTCACAAGAGAAAGAGGCGTTTGCGTGATTCAGGAATCGTCAACGCTTTTGGTGAACCCAGGTCCTAGTCTTATTACCATAAAGTGGTACTAAAATAATAGAGGTAATGTGTTGGTTTCATCAGGTATGATGATTGCGAGTCATCAGTTGCGCGCGCCCTGAATAGGATTGACGATCGTTTGATTTCTCTATTCTAGGCTCTGTGTGTTCTCTATTCTAGGCTCTGTGTGTTCTGTATTCTAAGAGAGGAAAAGAGAGGTAAAAAGAGAGGGCTCTTGTGAGGGGAAAAAGGCAGCTGTATTCGTGTGGGTCACGTGATATAGGTAGGTCACGTGATGCAGGCCCTGCCCTCTCGCAGGCCTGACCGTGGGCATAAGAGAGAGGGGGGGGGGTCACGCGCGCCGGCCGACCTTCTGCCGAAGGGAATTGCGGCTGCCAAGCGCGATTGATATCATGATTGTTCTAAGGAACTCTCTCTTTGACATGATTGTCAACGCATAATATCAATCGCAAAGAAGGAAAAGAAAATAACAACACAGGTCGCGATCCGTTGCGAAAGAAAGGGAAAGGGATCGCGAGAGAAAGGGAAAGGGCTCGCGAAAGGAAGTGAAGGAAAAACAACACATGCCCGTGGTGGGCGAAAGCAAAGGAAAACAACAGCCCGATTCCAACATCCTAGCGAAGGGATAAGCAGGCCTCTTTCCCGAATCCCTTCGCCTCTCAACATCGTCAATCAATCCGCTCAACAACGTCAACCGCATCCGCGCGGCAATCCCTCGCCTTTGCCTCCCTCCTTAACCTCGTTATCCACCGCAATAGTCTTCGCTCCAGAGGTCAGAGGAGCTGCTGCTCCTCCTCCCTCTTCCGTTGTCCCTAAGAGGGGCTGGGGTAGGAGGGTTCACACAGTATCAGGGTTAATATGATAGTTCCTGATCCTATTACCCGCGCGCGCCGGCCGACCTTCTGCCGAAGGGAATTGCGGCTGCCAAGCGCGATTGATATCATGATTGTTCCAACATAATGATAATTATTGATTACTCCCTATTCTAGCTACGGTGATCCACTCTTGTCACCACCATGATTCACCCTTGATTACATAAGCTATTTCTCCACCCAACACGCCCCACTCTGGCAGAACAGAAGAAGTAGGAAGTGGAATTGGAGCCGGTTTCTGTCATGAATATGTTTGGTATCTTGACCACTCCATACTTGGTCAATGAGACGGTCTAGATCTCCTGGCTGGAAGTTAAACTTAGGCTTTTGTATGTTGCGGCAATAATGATTGCCTTCTTCTGTTTTCTCGTACGGCAAATCATCTTTCAACCACTGCATTCTGTTAGCTTTCGACGCACTGTCCAAGTCGGGATCCGTACCCGATTGATCTCTGCTGTATCCTCATCGCTAAGTTGCTGGCCCGTTCGCCGCAAGAACCCCGCCTTCCATAGCTTCGCTTTCCCTCGGACGGTAACGACCGTTGGGCAATTTGTCTTTGAGCCATCAGGGAGTGATATGCGGCCACTAGACTGGAGTGCAAAGAACCTCCAGAAGTCTTTTAGTTCCTCGATTTTTGGCAACGGCGTCTCTAGGCTTAGAAATCTTGTTGTGCATTGTTCGAGGGGCACACCGTTGGCTCTGTTAGAGCACCACCTTTGCAAATCAACTTCAGGTTATCACAGATGGATGGGTCGCACAATTACTTACGCCAGATAGACGTGAAGCACATGGTCCTGTGCTGTCAAGGTCTCCTCATCGAAGTGTGTGCGGCCACGCTCCTTATCACGCTCAACGTACTCGCCATATTTGTAACCCCCAGATTTGGCGCGTTGCGCGATAATCTCCAGGTTATTTCACTTCGCCATCGTTGGCTGCAATCGTAGAGAAGTAGGTGAGGGACCAAAAAATCGCAACGCCAGCGCATGGCTCGCATCCGTATTTGAAGTGCCGCCAGATCATCGTAAAGCGCGCCATGGCCGCGTGGGCGTTGTTTATCGTGTATTCGTATTATGATTTCTGGTTTGTGAATGTTGGTTCAAGTTGCATGGCTCACCCTGGAGTCGCGCGACAGGTGTGGCAGCTCACCTCAGGCATCAACCACGAGCTCCGGCAGGAGGGGCTATTGTCAGGGTGAAGGCTCTGACATCGCTGGAACGTCTTAGCATGACTGTCAGGGTCACAGAGGCAATAGAGCGACAGAGGCTATGAAGGCGATGGCATTATATACAGTAGGGCCTAGTTATAGCTTATAGCGCCCTAGCTATAAGGTTACTATAAGCTAGTTATATATATATAGAGGGGGTATTTAGGTAAAGATTATATATATAGAATATAGGAGGCTAGAGATTAAAACCTTTAAGTATATATACCTACCTTCTAGCTCTATAGCTACTACCTTAATTATACTATTACCCTATTTATTATATTTAGCCTAGAAGCTTTAATAAGTTAATCTCTCTTTCTTATTAGAGTAATAGGCTATTAGTAGATTAAAGATATTAGTACTATATAGAATAAATACTTATTTAATAGGTATTAATAACTCTAGAGTAAATATACTATATAAAGATATATTTATAGATTAATACCTACTCCTAGAGTATAAGTCTTCTTATCTAACTACCCTAGAGAATTCCTATATATTAGAGCTAGCTATTAATAATAAAGAAGCTATATTAAACTATAGCCTTATATAAGTAAAGGTATAGCTATAAATTACCTAAAAAAAATATAAACTTAAGTAGCTATAGAAAAATTTATAGGAAGTAAATACCTTTTTCTAATTAAATAATACTAACTAAGGCTTTACTTCTACCTTATAAACCCCTCTTACTTAAGCCTCTATTCCTATTCCTTAGTTAGTACTAACTATACTAAGGCTATATAGATATAGTATAGTAAAGATATAGCTTAAGACTTCTATATATAAGGGAGATACCTATAAGAATCTATAGATATTCCTAGTAGATTTAAATATAGTTTTTACTATAAATTAGAATATATTTATAAATAATATAATAAAGGTTATATATACTAGTAGCTACCTAGTAGATAAGGTAAAGTAATAGTAAATATATTTTATTACTATAGATAATTATATAAACTACTAGAGCTATACTTAGATAGAGTTTATATAATAATTAAAAACTAAAGAAATAGATAAAAATAGTTACTACCTAGAAGCTATAGAAATATTACTAATCCTTTAGTAAGGTAAGGACTAGTTATTCTAAGTATTTATTAAGGTTTAGGGTAAGGTAAAAGTAGAATTACCTAAGCCTATACCTAAGCCTATAAGAATTACCTAGTTTATATAGTACCTAAATAGTATTATAAAAAAGTAGGTATTTAGCTAAGAATACCCTATAAGTTAGAACTATTTTATAGGCTAAGGAAAAAAGGTAGAAGTAGTAATAAAAGAGGAAAAAAGGCCTTACTATAAAGGTAACTAAGGAGATAATTAATAGAAAAGGAGGAATTACTTAGCTTTACTAGAAGGTAGGTTATAGAAAGGATACTATATAGAAATAGGGGGCTTACCTATTACCTATTTTAAGTATAAAAAACTAGGCTATCTCTTAACTAAGTGCCTTAAGCTAGACTATAGTATCTACTATAAAGGTAGCTATACTACTAACTAGCACTAAGGTAGTAGTAACTAAGCTAAGGGCTAGTTAAACCTAAATAAGGCCCTAACTAGCTTAGTATAACCCTAGGAAAACGCTCTTAATATAATATAACTTAATAAGAATAGGTAATTAGACCTATAAATTTATATAGAAGTTAAGTTATAGTAAGATTACTACTAGGTAGTAATACTAATACTATTTAACCCTAGCGCTATATATTCTTTAATTTATCTAGATATATTAATAGACCTAGACTAGGTAAATATATAACTAAGTAATAGTATACTTAAGAGTATATCTAGTAATATTATACTATATTAAGGAATTTTAAAAAAGGTAATATTAGTAAGGGATAGTATAGGATATATAAAGATATACTAAGTTAGCTACTATATTACTAATAGTAGTAAAAAGCTAGTGCTAGGTATTAACTAGGTAAGATAATATAAACCTATTATAATATTATAGGGGAAAAGACTTTAGAGATACCCTATAATAAAGGAATATATCTTATTAGTAATAGGGTTATAGGATAAATAGTGTGTAGAGAAATACTTATTAGTTATAGTAATGCTTCCCCCCTAGTTAATAGGTCTAATTAAGTATATAGCCTTTATTAGGGATATACTAAAAGAGTAGAAACTAAGTAGTATCTATATAATAATAAATCTATCTAATACTATTTATAAGGTAGCCCTCCTAGAAGTCTATATAGAGTTTAAGGATATATTCTTAAGCTATAAAGCTAGTACCCTCCCTAGATTAGGTAGGTAGATATATATAATTAAATTAGAAGAAGGGAAAATACTACCCTAGGGACCTATATATAACCTAGCTAAGAAAGAGCTATAGGTACTCTATAAGTACCTAGCGAGTGTATAGGAATAAGGTTAGATCTAAAGATCTATTAATCTAGTAGGTGCCCTAATCCTATTTATACTAAAGAAAGGGGGAAAATTATAACTATATATAGATTATAGGGGCCTAAATAAGATTATAGTTAAGGATAAGGCCCCTTTACCTCTAATTCTAGAAATCTTAGATTAGCTAAGAGGTATAAAGATCTTTATAAAGTTAGACCTTAAAGATATATACTATTAGCTATATATCTATAAGGGAGATAAGTAGAAGATAGCCTTTTAGTATAGATATAGTTACTTTAAGTATCTTATAATACTATTTAGGCTTATTAATATACCTACTACCTTCTAAGAATATATTAATATAGCTTTAGAAAGTCTTATAGATATTATCTATATTATCTACCTTAATAATATCCTAATATATAGTAGTAATATCTTAGAGTATAAGAATTATATTAAGTAGGTTCTTAAGAGGCTTTAAAGTGCTAATCTTTTTATTAACCTAGATAAGTGCTAATTCTCTATTAAGGAAGTTAAATTCCTTAGTTATATAATCTCCCTAGAAGGAATCTTAATAGACCCTAGTAGAGTTAAAGTAATTATAATATAGCTAATACCTATCTATATATTTAATATCTAATCTTTCCTAGGATTTACTAGTTTCTATAGGTGCTTTATTAAGAATTATAGTAAAATTATTATTCTATTAACTAACTATCTATAAGGGAAATAACTAGTAAAGTTTAAGCTAGAGCCCTATAAGCTAGTGGTATTTAGAGAACTATAAAAGTAATTCTAGGAGGCACTAATTTTAGTATATTTTAATCTAGCACTACTATTATAAGTTAAGACTAATGCCTCTAGATATATAATTAGAGCTATCCTTATAATATTAGTACTAGGTTACTAGCACCCTATAGTATTTATATTAAGGAAGTTAAAGGACACTAAATTACGCTATATAACGCTAGATATAGAGTTACTAGTAATTTAGGAGGCCTTTTAAACTTAGAGGTATTACCTTACTTACTTAGCTTACCTAGTAAAAGTAATAATAGATTACTTAAACTATAAATACCTTATTTTAAAGCCTAAGCTAATAAGCTAGTAGGTTACTATATTAGATAAGCTATGCCTATTTAACTTTATTATTAAACACTAGGTAAGTAAGCTAAATCCTACTAATACTCTATTATAGAGATTAGATTATATTAGTAAGGAAAGGAAAGCTAAGGTATTTATATCTTAGTTACTAACCTTTCTTACTAAGTTTACTACTATTAAGCTATAGGGGCACTATAATAAGTATAGTACTACTACTAGTCTAGTAAAGCTATAGTATATTAGGTTTATAATTAATAAGTAGTATAAGAGCGGTGGTAACTCTATTAATACCCTATATCTAAGATTACTACCTATTAATAGTATAGTAAGAAGTCTAATAGTAGGTAGGAGAACCTCTATAAAGTTAATCTTTACTAGGCTAATTAGATAGTTTATAGGCACTACTAAAGAGCTATAGGCTTATAGTAGTGTTATAGTAAGAATCTTAGTAGTTTAGAGAATCTCTATAATATTAAACTCCGCTATTAGGAGTAAGGTATAGGAATTAGAAGCCCTAATTCTAGTCTTATTATTAGAAGTATAATAAGGGGATGCCTTTATAGTGTAGTGGAAGTTATTACTAATAAGTGGTAACTCTAGTGCGTTAGGACTATAGTTAATTAGTCCCTCTAAGCTAGAGGCTAAAGGGTTATAGATATAGACTAGGGTACCCTCTAAGTTACTAATATATAATAATTAAGTTTTTATTCTATAAGGTATATAAAAAGAAGTCTTACTATTAACCTATAATAATCCTATAGTAGGTTATTAGGGGGTTAGTAGAACCCTCTATTGAATTATAGGCTAATATTACTAGCTATTAATAAAGAAGGATGTCAGGGTCACAGAGGCAATAGAGCGACAGAGGCTATGAAGGCGATGGCATTATGTATAGTAGGGCCTAGTTATAGCTTATAGCGCCCTAGCTATAAGGTTACTATAAGCTAGTTATATACATATAGAGGGGGTATTTAGGTAAAGGTTATATATATAGAATATAGGAGGCTAGAGATTAAAACCTTTAAGCATATATACCTACCTTCTAGCTCTATAGCTACTACCTTAATTATACTATTACCCTATTTATTATATTTAGCCTAGAAGCCTTAATAAGTTAATCTCTCTTTTCTATTAGGGTAATAGGCTATTAGTAGGTTAAGGATATTAGTATTATATAGAATAAATACCTATTTAATAGGTACTAATAACTCTAGAGTAAACACACTATAAGAAAATATATTTATAGATTAATACCTACTCCTAGAGTATAAGTCTTCTTATTTAACTACCCTAGAGAATTCCTATATATTAGAGCTAGCTATTAATAATAAAAAAGCTATATTAAACTATAGCCTTATATAAGTAGAGGTATAGCTATAAATTACCTAAAAAAGATATAAACTTAAGTAGCTATAGAAAAATTTATAAGAAGTAAATACCCTTCCCTAATTAGATAATACTAACTAAGGCTTTACTTTTACCCTATAAACCCCTCCTACTTAAGCCCCTATTCCTATTCCCTAGTTAGCACTAACTATACTAAGGCTATATAGATATAGTATAGTAAAGATATAGCTTAAGACTCCTATATATAAGGGGGATACCTATAAGAATTTATAGATATTCCTAGTAGATTTAAATATAGTTTTTACTATAAATTAGAATATATTTATAAATAATATAATAAAGGTTATATATACTAGTAGCTACCTAGTAGATAAGGTAAAGTAATAGTAAATATATTTTACTACTATAGATAGTTATATAGACTACTAGAGCTACACTTAGATAGAGTTTATATAATAGTTAAAAACTAAAGAAATAGATAAAGATAGTTACTACCTAGAAGCTATAGGAATACTACTAACCCTCTAGTAAGGTAAGGACTAGTTATTCTAAGTATTTATTAAGGTTTAGGGTAAGGTAGAAGTAGAATTACCTAAGCCTATACCTAAGCCTATAAGAATTACCTAGTTTATATAGTACCTAAATAGTACTATAAAGAAGTAGGTATTTAGCTAAGAATACCCTATAAGTTAGAACTATCTTATAAGCTAAGGAAAGAAGGTAAAAGTAGTAATAAAAAAGGAAAAAGGGCCTTACTATAAAGGTAACTAAGGAGGTAACTAATAAAAGAGAAAGAATTACTTAGCTTTACTAGAAGGTAGGTTATAGGAAGAATACTATATAGAAATAGGGGGCTTACCTATTACCTATTTTAAGTATAAAAAACTAGGCTACCTCTTAACTAAGTGCCCTAAGCTAGACTATAGTATCTACTATAGAGGTAGCTATACTACTAACTAGCACTAAGGTAGTAGTAACTAAGCTAAGGGCTAGTTAAACCTAAATAAGGCCCTAATTAGCTTAGTATAACCCTAGGAAAACACTCTTAATATAATATAACTTAATAAGAATAGGTAATTAGACCTATAAATTTATATAGAAGTTAAGTTATAGTAAGATTACCACTAGGTAGTAGTACTAATACTATTTAACCCTAGCGCTATATATTCTTTAATTTATCTAGATATATTAATAGACCTAGACTAGGTAAATATATAACTAAGTAATAGTATACTTAAGAGTATATCTAGTAATATTATACTATATTAAGGAATTTTAAAAAAGGTAATATTAGTAAGGGATAGTATAGGATATATAAAGATATACTAAGTTAGCTACTATATTACTAATAGTAGTAAAAAGCTAGTGCTAGGTATTAACTAGGTAAGATAATATAAACCTATTATAATATTATAAGGGAAAAGACTTTAGAGATACCCTATAATAAAGAAATATATCTTATTAGTAATAGGGTTATAGGATAGATAGTATATAGAGAAATACTTATTAGTTATAGTAATACTTCCCCCCTAGTTAATAGGTCTAATTAAGCGTATAGCCTCTATTAGGGACATGCTAAAAGAGTAGAAACTAAGTAGTATTTATATAATAATAAATCTATCTAACGCTATTTATAAGGTAGCCCTCCTAGAAGTCTATATAGAGTTTAAGGATATATTCTTAAGCTATAAGGCTAGTACCCTCCCTAGATTAGGTAGGTAGATATATATAATTAAATTAGAAGAAGGAAAAACACTACCCTAGGGACCTATATATAACCTAGCTAAGAAAGAGCTATAGGTACTCTATAAGTACCTAGCGAGTGTGTAGGAATAAGGTTAGATCTAAAGATTTATTAGTCTAGTAGGTGCCCTAATCCTATTTATACTAAAGAAAGGGGGAAAATTATAACTATATATAGATTATAGGGGCCTAAATAAGATTATAGTTAAGGATAAGGCCCCTTTGCCCCTAATTCTAGAAATCTTAGATTAGCTAAGAGGTATAAAGATCTTTATAAAGTTAGACCTTAAAGATATATACTATTAGCTATATATCTATAAGGGAGATAAGTAGAAGATAGCCTTTTAGTATAGATATAGTTACTTTAAGTATCTTATAATACTATTTAGGCTTATTAATATACCTACTACCTTCTAAGAATATTTAATATAGCTTTAGAAAGTCTTATAGATATTATCTATATTATCTACCTTAATAATATCCTAATATATAGTAGTAATATCTTAGAGTATAAGAATTATATTAAGTAGGTTCTTAAGAGGCTTTAAAGTGCTAATCTTTTTATTAACCTAGATAAGTGCTAATTCTCTATTAAGGAAGTTAAATTCCTTAGTTATATAATCTCCCTAGAAGGAATCTTAATAGACCCTAGTAGAGTTAAAGTAATTATAATATAGCTAATACCTATCTATATATTTAATATCTAATCTTTCCTAGGATTTACTAGTTTCTATAGGTGCTTTATTAAGAATTATAGTAAAATTATTATTCTATTAACTAACTATCTATAAGGGAAATAACTAGTAAAGTTTAAGCTAGAGCCCTATAAGCTAGTAGTGTTTAGAGAACTATAAAAGTAATTCTAGGAGGCACTAATTTTAGTGTATTTTAATCTAGCGCTACTATTATAAGTTAAGACTAATACCTCTAGATATATAATTAGAGCTATCCTTATAATATTAGTGCTAGGTTACTAGTACCCTATAGTGTTTATATTAAGGAAGTTAAAGAACACTAAATTACACTATATAACACTAGATATAGAGTTACTAGTAATTTAGGAGGCCTTTTAAACTTAGAGGCATTACCTTACTTACTTAGCTTACCTAGTAAAAGTAATAATAGATTACTTAAACTATAAATACCTTATTTTAAAGCCTAAGCTAATAAGCTAGTAGGTTACTATATTAGATAAGCTATGCCTATTTAACTTTATTATTAAATACTAGGTAGGTAAGCTAAATCCTACTAATACTCTATTATAGAGATTAGATTATATTAGTAAGGAAAGGAAAGCTAAGGTATTTATATCTTAGTTACTAACCTTTCTTACTAAGTTTACTACTATTAAGCTATAGGGGCACTATAATAAGTATAGTACTACTACTAGTCTAGTAAAGCTATAGTATATTAGGTTTATAATTAATAAGTAGTATAAAAGTAGTAGTAACTCTATTAATACCCTATATCTAAGATTACTACCTATTAATAGTATAGTAAGAAGTCTAATAGTAGGTAGGAGAACCTCTATAAAGTTAATCTTTACTAGGCTAATTAGATAGTTTATAGGCATTACTAAAGAGCTATAGGCTTATAGTAGTGTTATAGTAAGAATCTTAGTAGTTTAGAGAATCTCTATAATATTAAACTCTACTATTAGGAGTAAGGTATAGGAATTAGAAGCCCTAATTCTAGTCTTATTATTAGAAGTATAATAAAGGGATGCCTTTATAGTATAGTGGAAGTTATTACTAATAAGTGGTAACTCTAGTGTATTAGGACTATAGTTAATTAGTCTCTCTAAGCTAAAGGCTAAAGGGTTATAGATATAGACTAGGGTGCCCTCTAAGTTACTAATATATAATAATTAAGTTTTTATTCTATAAGGTATATAAAAAGAAGTCTTATTATTAACCTATAATAATCCTATAGTAGGTTATTAGGGGATTAGTAGAACCCTTTATTAAATTATAGGCTAATATTACTAGCTATTAATAAAGAAGGATATTAAGTTATATATATAGACTTATATTAATTATTAAGTTTTAAAGCTAAGGTTATATAAACCTTATAGTAAGTTAGCTACACTACTAGTACCTAATCACCCTTTCTAAGAATTATTAATAGACTTTATTATAGGCTTACTACTAGTAAAGGATTAGAAGCATTAGATATATAATGTAATACTAGTTATTATAGACTAATTTTTAAAGTATAGTATTTATATACTAGTGTCTATATACCTATCTAGTAATAGGCTAGCTATAGTGTTCCTAGAAAATGTTTTTAAGGACTATAGTGCCCTAGAAGGTATTATTATAGACTAAGGGTTAATATTTATTAGTGGTTTCTAGAGGATATTCTACTACCTAATTATAATAAAGTAGTAACTAAGCACTATATTCTACCCCTAAATAGATAGATAAATAGAGTAATTAAACTAGGTTCTTAAGCACTATCTAAGAGCCTATATATACGCTAAATAGGATAACTAGGTAGAATATCTACTAATAGTATAGTTTACCTATAATATAAGTAAGTATAGTAGTTATAGCCTAATACTAGTAAAGGCGCTATATAGGTATAACCTAAGGGGACTATACTAGGCTATCCTAATACCTAATTTAGTAAATAACTAGGTAGAAAATAGAGTCTTAGAACTAAGATAGAGACACTTAGAGATTAAGTAGCTACTAAGTAATATATAAGTATAATAAAAGAAGTACTATAATTATAAGAGAATACTAATAGAGTTTAAGGTTAGAGATTATATATTATTATTAATAAAAAATATTAACCTAAGATACCTAAGCTAAAAGCTTACTATAAAGTACCTAGGGCCCTATAAGATTAAAAAGGTAGTTAGTAATTATAGCTTAGCCTATTAATTATAATTACTAGCTAGCTTAAGACTTTATAATATGTTTAATATTATAAGCCTTAAACCCTTTAAAGGGGACCCTACTAGCTATATAAATATATTCTTACTATAAGATAATATTAAAGATAATAAAGAAGAGTTTAAAGTTAAGAGAATTATTTTATATTACTATAATAGAAAATAATATAAATACCTAGTAAAGTAGAAAGGCTATAATAGTTTAGAAAATTTATAGGTATTAAAAAGGGATTTTATTATAAAGGATATTATAGATAATTATAAGTAGTAATTAAGTAGCTAGTTTATAGAGATATAATTACTTTAGTAATTTAGTATAGAAATATCCTATAATATAAGTTATATTCTTCTTAAAGTAAAAAACTACCTTATAGCTATCTAGTATTTACTATTCTATTATTATATTAATAGCTATATTTTTATCTATAGTAGCTATAGGAGCCTTATTATTAGAAGACTCCTCCTTATCCCTATAAATAAATATATAAAGCTCTTTAGGGAGCTTAGAGAGGCTAATATAGGTAGGGATATTAGAAGTAAACTTAGTAAATTAGTAGTAAGTTAGTAAATTAAAAGCTATACCTAAAATAATAAGATATTACTATTAGAGTATACTAGGTAATAAAGTATAGGCTATTTATAATATTAATCTATACCTTAAGGTTTATAGTATTAAATAGCTATAATATTATAGCGCGCTTATTAGTATTAGCCTTATATATAGCCTTAGCGGTTAATTAAGCCTGGCGAATATGTCTATATTAATTAGTATTTTTTATAGCTAGGAGGGCATTATATAACTTATATTTAGCCTATATAAGACCCTAGTAATAAGTTAGCTATAACTAAGTTATTAGAGTTAATATTCTTACTAGATACTTATAATATTAAATACCTTCTAGGATATTTCTTATTATCTTAAATAACTTATAATATAATTTTATAATTTAGGTAGGATACTAGTAGTATATTAGTTATCTAGAAGTAGTTTCTATTAGAAAGGTACTTATACTAATATATAATTTATTATTTTTTATATAATAAGTATACTTAGAGGAATTTCCTAGCTAAAGTTAGTAATAAGAAAGTAGTAAGTAAGTAGCTTAGTTATACTAGGAGAATAATAATACTTATTAGGAATAGGTTTCCTATTAATAATATATTATAGCTTACTACTATTATCTTTAGGTATAATCTACTAGATAGTAGCTTACTAACTATAGTATAGATATAGAATCTTAATACTACTATTTAGTAAATTAGCTACTATAATACTATAAGTAAGAGGTAAAACTTATATAGTAGTCTTAGAAGCTTAGGATACCTATTTATAAGGAGATTTTTCTAGGGTAGGAGCTAAGGGACTAGGAGTTACTAGGTAGATAGTAGATATAGTAAACTAGCTATAAGTTAGTAGTAAGTAAGTAAGGAAGTAAGGTAGTAAGAGACTAATAATAAAGGAGCTTAGAAGTAAGAGCTAGGAATAATATAATCCTAGGTAAGGTTAGTAACTACTAAGTAATAGTAATAGGAGTGCTACTATAGGGCTAGTAGGGCTAACTTATAATTTATATAAAGTAATTAAGAAGAATAAAGAAGAAAGGAAGAGATAAAAGGGGGGAAATCTAGGCTCTTTTATATTAACTATAGCCCCTTAAGTAATCTATATAGGTAGTAAAAGTAAGCTATAGGTTAAAAAGTTAGCGTTATAGCTACTAATAGTAAAAATTATAGCTAGTTATATATACCTAGCGAGTTTATAGTAACTTCACTAGAACTTATAGTTAAACTTATATAGATATATAGTGTCTAATACCCTATTTATTTAACCTAATTAGAAAATTTAATATAGGGTATCTACTTCTATAGAAACTATAATAAAGATAATATAAGTATTTATAAAGTAACTCTATAGCTATAATTATATAGTAATTAAGAGCTTATAAGTAAGGTAGGGAATAATCTATAACCTATATTAATAGGGCTATTATATCTCCCTATGTATTACATTATAATATAAAAAGTTATTTAGATTTATATAGGAAATTAAGATAGTAAGTTTGCACTAACTAGGTAGCTAGTTATAATTAAGGGTAATTATAAAGGAGAGGGAGAACTATATTAGGGTTATAGAGGTAATAGAGTAATAGAGGTTATAAAGGTAATAGCATTATATACAGTAGGGCCTAGTTATAGCTTACAGCGCCCTAGCTACAAGGTTACCATAAGCTAGTTACATGCACGCAGAGGGGGTATTTAGGTGAAGGTCGCACACATAGAATATAGGAGGCTAGAGATTAAAACCTTTAAGCATATACACCTACCTTCTAGCTCCATAGCTGCTACCTTGATCATACCATCACCCTGTTCATCATATTCAGCCCAGAAGCCTTAACAAAGGATATTAAGTTATATATATAGACTTATATTAATTATTAAGTTTTAAAGCTAAGGTTATATAAACCTTATAGTAAGTTAGCTACGCTGCTAGTGCCTAATTGCCCTTTCTAAGAATTATTAATAGACTTTATTATAGGCTTGCCACTAGTAAAGGATTAGAAGTATTAGATATATAATATAATACTAGTTATTATAGACTAATTTTTAAAGTATAGTATTTATATACTAGTGTTTATATACCTATCTAGTAATAGGCTAGCTATAGTATTCCTAGAAAATGTTTTTAAGGACTATAGCGCCCTAGAAGGTATTATTATAGACTAAGGGTTAATATTTATTAGTGGTTTCTAGAGGATATTCTACTACCTAATTATAATAAAGTAGTAACTAAGTATTATATTCTACCCCTAAATAGATAGATAGATAGAGTAATTAAACTAGGTTCTTAAGCACTATCTAAGAGCCTATATATATACTAAATAGGATAACTAGGTAGAATATCTACTAATAGTATAGTTTACCTATAATATAAGTAAGTATAGTAGTTATAGCCTAATACTAGTGGAGGCGCTATATAGGTATAACCTAAGGGGACTACACTAGGCTATCCTAATACCTAATTTAGTAAATAACTAGGTAGAAAATAAAGTCTTAGAACTAAGATAGAGATACTTAGAGATTAAGTAGCTACTAAGTAATATATAAATATAGTAAAAGAAGTACTATAATTATAAGAGAATACTAATAGAGTTTAAGGTTAGAGATTATATATTATTATTAATAAAAAATATTAACCTAAGATACCTAAGCTAAAAGCTTACTATAAAGTACCTAGGGCCCTATAAGATTAAAAAGATAGTTAGTAATTATAGCTTAGCCTATTAATTATAATTACTAGCTAGCTTAAGACTTTATAATATATTTAATATTATAAGCCTTAAACCCTTTAAAGGGGACCCTACTAGCTATATAGATATATCCTTATTATAAGATAATATTAAAGATAATAAAGAAGAGTTTAAAGTTAAGAGAATTATTTTATATTACTATAATAAAAAATAATATAAATACCTAGTAAAGTAGAAAGGCTATAATAGTTTAGAAAATTTATAGGTATTAAAAAAGGATTTTATTATAAAGGATATTATAAATAATTATAAGTAGTAATTAAGTAGCTAGTTTATAGAGATATAATTACTTTAGTAATTTAGTATATAAATATCCTATAATATAAGTTATATTTTTCTTAAAGTAAAAAACTACCTTATAGCTATCTAGTATTTACTATTCTATTATTATATTAGTAGCTATATTTTTATCTATAGTAGCTATAGGAGCCTTATTATTAGAAGACTCCTTCTTATCCCTATAAATAAATATATAAAGCTCTTTAGGGAGCTTAGAGAGGCTAATATAGGTAGGGATATTAGAAGTAAACTTAGTAAACTAGTAGTAAGTTAGTAAATTAAAAGCTATACCTAAAATAATAAGATATTACTATTAGAGTATACTAGGTAATAAAGTATAGGCTATTTATAATATTAATCTATACCTTAAGGTTTATAGCATTAAATAGCTATAATATTATAGCATGCTTATTAGCATTAGCCTTACACGTAGCCTTAGTGGTTAATTAAGCCTAGTGAATATATCTATATTAATTAGTATTTTTTATAGCTAGGAGGGTATTATATAACTTATATTTAGCCTATATAAGACCCTAGTAATAAGTTAGCTATAACTAAGTTATTAGAGTTAATATTCTTACTAGATACTTATAATATTAAATGCTTTCTAGGATATTTCTTATTATCTTAAATAACTTATAATATAATTTTATAATTTAGGTAGGATACTAGTAGTATATTAGTTATCTAGAAGTAGTTTCTATTAGAAAGGTACTTATACTAATATATAATTTATTATTTTTTATATAATAAGTATACTTAGAGGAATTTCCTAGCTAAAGTTAGTAATAAGAAAGTAATAAGTAAGTAGCTTAGTTATACTAGGAGAATAATAATACTTATTAGGAATAGGTTTCCTATTAATAATATATTATAGCTTACTACTATTATCTTTAGGTATAATCTACTAAATAGTAGCTTACTAACTATAGTATAGATATAGGATCTTAATATTACTATTTAGTAAGTTAGCTACTATAATACTATAAGTAAGAGGTAAAACTTATATAATAGTCTTAGAAGCTTAGAATATCTATTTATAAGGAGATTTTTCTAGGGTAGGAGCTAAAGGACTAGGAGTTACTAGGTAAATAGTAGATATAGTAAACTAGCTATAAGTTAGTAGTAAGTAAGTAAGGAAGTAAGGTAATAAGAGACTAATAATAAAGGAGCTTAGAAGTAAGAGCTAGGAATAATATAATCCTAGGTAAGGTTAGTAACTACTAAGTAATAGTAATAGGAGCGCTACTATAGGGCTAGTAAGGCTAACTTATAATTTATATAGAGTAATTAAGAAGAATAAAGAAGAAAGGAAGAGATAAAGGGGGGGAAATCTAGGCTTTTTTATATTAACTATAGCCCCTTAAGTAATTTATATAGGTAGTAAAAGTAAGCTATAGGTTAAAGAGTTAGTGTTATAGCTACTAATAGTAAAAATTATAGCTAGTTATATATACCTAGTAAGTTTATAGTAACTTTACTAGAACTTATAGTTAAACTTACTTAGATATATAGTGTCTAATACCCTATTTATTTAACCTAATTAGAAAATTTAATATAGGGTGTCTACTTCTATAGAAACTATAATAAAGATAATATAAGTATTTATAAAGTAACTCTATAGCTATAATTATATAGTAATTAAGAGCTTATAAGTAAGGTAGGGAATAATCTATAACCTATATTAATAAGGCTATTATATCTCCCTATATGTTATATTATAATATAAAAAGTTATTTAGATTTATATAGGAAATTAAGATAGTGAGTTTACACTAACTAGGTAGCTAGTTATAATTAAGGGTGATTATAAAGGAGAGGGGGAACTATATTAGGGTTATAGAGGTAATAGAGCGATAGAGGCTATAAAGGTAATAGCATTATATATAGTAGGGCCTAGTTATAGCTTGTAGTGCCCTAGCTATAAGGTTACCGTAAGCTAGTTATATACATGTAGAGGGGGTATTTAGGCGAAGGTTACATATATAGAATATAGGAGGCTAGAGATTAAAACCTTTAAGTATATACACCTACCTTCTAGCTCTATAGCTGCTACCTTGATTATACCATCACCCTGTTCATCATATTCGGCCCAGAAGCCTTGACAATGACCGCATTAACGAAGGTCAGACCCTCCTTAAGACATCGGTGGAGACGATGTATTAGATGTACCGTATTTAGCTAGATAGAACCATAGTATACTATATACCTTTTAGGTATATAAGTTAGGTACTATCTATACCTCTAATTAACTAAATTAAACACTTTTATATATATCTTATAACCCCTACCTTCTAATAGTTATAAGCCTAGGAGGATTCTACTACCTTTTTATTATCTAAGATTATACGCTCTAATTAAATATATTAATTATTTATTTAATATAATTAACGCTTACCTTTATCTTTAGATAAACCTATTATTCTTTAATATACTATTTAATTACTAGTATTTATTCCTCTTTGTTATGGACTGGCCTTAGGGCAACTGCAAACAAGCGTCTAAAGTGTGATTACTATTCTTAAAGAGGAAAGAAAGAGCTAAGCAAGAGATTATATAGTATATAGCTATATATCCTCCTATATATAGTCTATATATATAGTATATATAGTAAGCCCTAAGTCTATATAACCTCTACACACTACCTTATATACTCTCTATACCCTTTCTAGAGCCCTCCTAGACCTAAGAAAGACCTAAGCCTTAAGCTTAAATCTATTATATACCCCTCTTTATACCCCTCCCTTTCCCTTACTATATAAGAAAAATTTTTAAACCTTACCTCCTCCTTATCCTTACCTCCCCTCTCTATATATATCCTAGAGGCTTTACTTCTCTAGAGGTAAATTAAACTATACCTATTTCTATACTTACTTTAGACTATTACTTATCTATATATCCCCCTATTCTACCTTAAATCTATCTAGTGCCTTAGTATCCTATATATTCTCTAGGGGCTCTTATATTAGCTAAATATAACCTTTTTACTTAACTAGTATATTATAATTTACTCCCTAATTAGGGGTATTTTTAGCTATAAGGATCTCCTCTACTTAGTATTCTATAAGGTTACTATCTATATCTATTAATATTAGCTCTAGTAGAGGTTATTTATTAGCTAGCTTCTAGCTTAGTAATAGATCCTCTACTACCCTCTAAACTAAATCTATATAAAAGATTAGGTATAGCCCCCTAGGAATATCTAACTTTATAGTTAATAGCGTTAGTACCTCTAGTACCTTATACTTTACTATAACCTAATCTAACTTCTTATATAGTTAGTTTATCTTAATATTCTAAAGGCTTAACTATATATAATCCCTAACCTAGAACTATTCCACTAGTCTCTAACTACTATTTATGCTTTCCTATTATTATTATTAGATAAAGGCTATTATAGCCTATATTAGGTCTATACCCTCTTTTAAGTACTATAGGAATACTTATACCTATCCTTTTAGTAAAGTTTTTAATACCTCTAATAGCAGCGCCTCCTAGATTATAGGTATATTAAAGCTATAGAGCGCTATATTTACACTTACTCCTATTACTAAAGAATCCTTATTATTTAATACTAGCTAGTAGGCTAGTAGGTAATTAGCCTACTTAAATTAGAAGAAGGATAATATTACCTATAACACTACCTAAACCTCCTAGTTAGCTCTCTCTATACCTTTATCTATCTATAGGTAATATAAGGTTAATAGTAGTTACTTTATACCTACCTTCTTATAAAACACTATCTAAAAACTACTTAACTAATCTAAACTATAATCTATAATAATCTAGGTAGGGAACCTATAGAACCACTACTAATAGTGTTTAAACTACTCTATATATATCTTAGCCTTTATTAATATTATAGCCTTAAGCTATATAAACTTAGAGAGTCTATCTATAATTACTATAAGGAACTATAAGTTAGCCTAATCTTAAGTAGGGAGCTCTATTATAAAGTTAATAGAGATCTATAACTAATATCTATCTAGCAGAGGAATTAGCTTTAGTAAGCCTTATTATAGCTACTAGCTCTTCTGCCCCCTATAGTAGTAATAGTTTTATATAAACTATACTATATCCTATAATATACTATCCTAATAGAAGTCCCTCTAGAGCGCTTTAAAGGTAGTATTCCACCCTAGGTAACCTAGTAAGGGTAAGTTATATATTTATTAGATTAAGGTTATAGTTAAGGGTTCCTACTTTAGCACCTAAGTCTAGCCCTAGAATTAAAGTGCTCCTTTTATACTAATCTAATAGTTTATAATCTACTCCCTTATACCTACTATATTAGGAAACTTCTAAGCCCTAGCCTTTACTACCTTAAGCTATAACCTATAAGTCTTATTATAGGCTATAGCCTAATCCTATAGAGACTAAAGGTACTTATCTATAAATAAGGAGTCTCTAGCTAGAATATCTAGAGCTAAAGCTAAACTATCCTCTAAAGTAGTGCTTTCTAGGGCTACTATAGGTCTAATATTTATATATAGTTATCCCTAACTAAAGCTAAACTATATAGGCATTATTATTAACTATATAATAGGTGCCTTTAGCTTAGCGGACTATACCTCCTCCTAATAGTGTCTTAATAATATATCTAGTTTACTTACCTAAGTCCTTAGTCTATAATATAAGTAGAAGTTAAAGAGCGCTAGAGTCTCTGCCTATTATGCTTACTATTCTAATATCTCTCTTAGGGCTATAAAGTACTCTAAGTTCTTATAATCTATAAGTATTATAAATAGCCTATTAATACTTTATAGCTTTACTAACTATGCCCTAAGGTATAAGATAATTACTAGAAGCTTCTTATTATATATTATATAATTCTATTAAGCTAGCTATAAGTAAGCTAAGTAGTATACTACTAGATATAAGACCCCTTTATTATTTATCTAGGAAAGGTAGCCTTCTAATACTATTCCTAAGTAGTCTACCTCTACTACTATATCCTTATTAGGGTCCTATTATATAAGAATAGGGTATAATATAAAAGCTAGCTTTAGTGTTTTAAAAGCCTTCTTATATGCCTCTATCTAGTAAAATACTATACCCTTCTTTATTAGGTTAATTAGGGGACCTATAACTTCTAAAAACTATAGTATAAAGTTATAATAAAAGTTAGCAAACCCTAGGAACCTATATACTCCTTAGACCTATATTAGGGCCTCCTAATCCCTAATTATAGTAATCTTCTTATTATCTAGGTAAATCTATTTCCCTATATAGATAATAAACCTAAGGTACTTAACCTCCTTTATTATAAAAATACACTTCTTAATATCTAGGTTTAACCTAGCCTACTATAGTCTAGCTAATACCCTATAGACCTTCTATATATAGTCTTTCTATAACCCCCCTATATAGATTAAGATATTATTAAGATAAGTAGTAATATAGTCCCTAAGGATACTACTAAGTATACTATTAATATACCTCTAAAAGGTTATAGGTATACCTACTAAACTAAAGGGGCATACTAACCACTTAAATAATCTAAATTATATCTAGAAAGTAGTTTAGTATTCCTAGCCCTTAGTAATATAAATATAATAGAATACTACTTATATATCTAGCTTTATAAACTATTTTACCTTAGCTAAGGAGCGTAGTATCTCTTTTACTAAAGGTAAGGGATAATAGTCCTATTCTATAATCTTATTTAGTATATAATAATCTATATAGAACCTCTAACTACCCCTAGGTTTCTTTACTAGTAGAACTAGTACTACTGCTAATAATAAGCTTACCCTAATCTAGCCCTTATCTATTAAGTCTATTACCTACTTATATATCTCTAGGAGATATTAATATAGTATATTATATAGTAAAGCCTATAGTAAGTCTAGTTTATTACCCTCTATATCCCGCTTTAGGTAAATATAGTAATTAGACTTACCTTAGTGTAGTAATAGGGCATTTACCTTACTCTCCTAGAAAAGGTCCTTATAGTCCTATAACTCCTCTAGTAAGGACGCTAAGAGCTCCTACTCTATAGGTTTTAGTATAGTATTAATCTATAGAATAAATATAATTTCCTATAAGCTTATAGTATAAAGCTATATATACTCCTTCTACTTCCTTACCTAATATACTATTCCTATAAATAAAGATCCTATAATATATATAGTAGGCTTCTTTACCCCTCTATTAGTTATAGCCTAAATCTATAGGTTATTAGCTACTCCTATAGTTAGTTATTAGCGTTATATGTTTAAGTTAATATTATAGCGCGCTATCTATAGAGTCCCTAGGATAAGTTATCTTATTAATCCTAGGATTATATACGCTATAATTAGCGTCTCCTATCTATCTATATCTATCTAAAAATAGATAATATATATAATTAATAAGCTTACCTTATAATTCTCCCTTCCCTCTCTTTTTATACTAACTACTATATAAACTAACCTCTTAGTTAGTAGGGGGATATGTTCTAGTTATAGCTTCTAGACTAGGTATTTACTAATAGTAGTATAGTAGTTATATCCTATATTAACTTATATATCTAAAAAGGTTATCTTATTTATTAATATAGGGACTAAAAAGGGTAATATATCTATATTACTCTAGATATATTTAAAGTTATCCTTAACCTTAACTATATACTATAAAGCCTCTCTAAGCTCCTATTCCTCCTTCTTATTTAAATAACTTAATAAAAGGGATTCTCTTTTTCTAACTTATTACTTAAATCCTTAGAGTTAATATCTTCTACCTTATAAGTATTAACTACTAGTATCTCCTTTAGATAGATAGTATAATATAAGGAATACTTTATAACTTAGTGCTTATTAGAGCTATATTATATACACTTACCCTCCTTATATTATATATTAAGCACCTCCTAGGAAACCTATTTAGCCCTTTTTACCCCCTATTACTAATAACCTATAGCTTTCCTAGAGCCTTTCTAGGCCCTTACTATACCTACTAACTAGATATCTATTATTAGCATATCCTTATCTTACCCTAAAGACTAGTCTACCTAGGGAGCTAGTTATACCTAGTAATATAAGTAATGCTTTTCCTCTAAATAATAGGACTTAATATCTAATATAATATTCCTAAACTAAGCTAATACTATAGAGTAGTTAGCCTAGGGAATATTATATCCTATACTATAGTCTCTTATCTACTTATTAAGGGTAGTGTATAGCTTTAAAAGCTTTACCTTATCTACCTAACCTAGCCTACCTATAAGTATAAGTTTCTATTTAAACTATATATAGAAGTTACTAAACTACTTATATTATTATTATTATAACTAGTTAAGCTTAGTAATAGCTAATTCCTATTAATAGGGGTTATTAAATATTTCCCCTAAGTAATTAAGGAAGCACCTTATATTAAAGTTTACTAAGTTTCCCTTCTTAAAGTAGGGTATAACCTAGGCCTAAACCTTTACTAAAAGGTTCTAGTAAATAAAGCATTATTAGTCCTTAGTGCCCCTAATAAACCCCTAGTCTATAACTAGCTTATAGCCTATAAGACTCTTCTAGGCTATAAAGAGCGTCCTATTATTATTAAATAGTGCCCCTATAGGTAATAGCTTTTACCTTACTTAGTGTTAGTTCTTATAAAGCGCTTAGATCTATACTAACTACTCCCTAATAAGTGCCTATAATATAGCTAGCTTACCTATTTCTATCCTACTTAATAAAGGTTATACTATTATTAAGATATAGCTAAAAGGGGAAGGATATAAAGAAAGTAAAGAATAGTAAATATTATAGACTAGCCTTAGGGTAACTATAAATAAGTATCTAAAGTGTAATTACTATTCTTAAAGAGGAAAGAAAAAGCTAAGTAAGAGATTATATAGTATATAGCTATATATCCTCCTATGCGTAGTCTATATGTGTAGTGCGCGTAGTAAGCCCTAAGTCTATATAACCTCCGCACGCTGCCTTATATACTCTCCGCGCCCTTTCCGGAGCCCTCCCGGACCTAAGAAGGACCCGAGCCTTAAGCTCGAGTCCATTACACTCTTTATAATATCTAAAGAAACTCTAAATATATTTATTTATTTATTTATATACGCTAGCCAGCCTGATTTAACTGTCTCTAGTACTCTAGCGGTTTAGTTAAAGGGGAAAACCTTCTAGAGGATAAAAAACCCCCTTATAACTCTATATAGTCTAGCGCTAGCTCTACAGTAGGCTAGCGCTACTATTATAGTTACCTATTATAGTTATTTATTACTAGCTTACACTAGACTTATCCTTATTAGTAGAGTTACCTCTACCTTATACCTTAAGCCTAGCCCTAGGCTCTTCTCTAGCTCTACTCTAATCTATTTCTATTTACCTTTTACTAGGTAAAATCTAATATTATATAGTAATCTACTCTTAACTTACTTTTTTTATACTTTATTATTAATATATTTAATACCCTACTTTTTAGTTTATTTTACCTCTTCTCTAGTCTAGTTTAGTTATAAAGTTAGAGTACCTAGTTTTTTAAAACTCTAAGGGAGGAGAAGGTAAAGCTAGCTTAGTTCTACTATAATCCTACTACTCTCTTATATTAGGCTTTTCTATCTATCTATAGTATCTATATATTATCTTTAAATCTAGGTAATACTTTAAGAACCCCCCCTCTCTAGAGATTATAAAAGAAATCCCTTCTACCTCTAGATCTAGGTCTCTTTTCTTCTTCCTTTATTATACTTCTTATAGGTTCTCTTTCCCTTCCCTTTTTCCCCTTCTCTTCCCCTTTATTTTCTTATATATTCTTAGGCCCTAACCCTAGCTAGGTCTAGTTTAGTTACTAATATTAATATAGTTATAGCCTATTATTATATCTTCTTAATATTCTATATTACCTATAAGTCTAGCCTTACTTCCCTATAGCTTTAGTGCTAATCTATATAGAAACCTTCTCTTTACTACCTAAGGAAGTAACTTATATTAAAGTAGCTTTAGAGAGCACTTAATTATAAACTATAGGTAAGACTCCCCTACCCTAGCGCTAGGCCTATTTTACTACTAATTTAGTCTAGCTAGGTAAGCTACAAATGTTCTAGTGTGTCTCTTATTATATGTAATTATTAAAAAACCCAGGGCACCAGTGTCACGATGTAGTTGGTATGTTTCTTCTCCCCTATGCCGCGGCGGTGGCGGGGCAAACTCTAAATATAGTATTAACCTTAGAGAAGGACTAGATAAAGTAGTATACCTAGATTAAGAACTATACTAAAGCTTATAGTATTTAGGAGTATATTAACCTAAATAAGGTTAAAAAGCTCTAAGAGCCTATAAAGCTAGAGATACTAGAGAAGGGCCTAAGGCTAGAGATCTTACCTAAAAATCCTTATATAATTAAAGATTAGAATACTACTTATAATAAAGTAAAGGATTATTACTACTTCCTATATAAGAATTAAAGTTTTAATATTATAAAGTATAAAAGCTAGTTAAAGTAATTACTAAAGATTAGGGAATTTATATAAAAAATAATTTTAAGAAATATTTAAGACTCCCTAGATTTTAATACTAAAGTTAAAGAGAAGGAGTTAGTTTAATAGTATACTTAAAGAATATTAAAGCTTCTTTAAGATTAATACTAACTAAATACTAAGAAAATACTAATTCTTATAGAATTATATCTAAATAATTATTTATAAGCTAAAGATACTTATAATTAGTATAAGTAGGCTTTAATAAGTAAGGTTCTATAAAGGAATTACCTAGACCTTAAGACCTAATAGATAGAGGAAATAATACTTTATAAGTTTATTATACCTCTATAAAGTAAATATAAATTATTCTAGAAGAAGTAGAATAATTAATTAAATAATAATAAAAAACAGGACTTCCTACACGCTATTACTAAATTTAAGTGTAATTATAAAGCTCCCTAGAGTACTATAAAGTCTACTAATATAATCTTATCTAAGAGATTAAATAGAAAGGATAAATTAGAGTAACTAAAGTGCCCTAGATATTTAAATTATATTATTAATAATCCTTTAAAATAGTAGGAATATTACTATTTATTTAAAGTAATATATAAACTAGAGGCTATACTAAAGGACTAGTTAGTTAGAAAAATAATAAAAGATAATATTAAGAAGTATCTAAAGGACTATCTAATATAGAAATTAAAGGTAATAAATTAGAAACTAGAAAAGAAGAGTAGTAATATAGTTATCCTATTATAGAATCCTATAAATAATACTATAGCTACCACACTAGGAGAAAAGTTAGTAAATGTGTTAATATCTATTAGATCTAAGCTATCTAGATTAATAAAGGAGATTATAGCTAACTATTTAATGTAAGGATAAAGGTAGCTAGGCAAAAGGATATAGGGTGCACTTATATATTGACTGAAGCTTGCTAGGTCTAAGTGTAATATATGTGCAAGTTGCTGGTTTATAGCTAGCGGCTCGCCAATATCACATAGACCTAGCCCTTCCTTCTGGTATTAGGCGCCGTGGTGCTCTGGCGCTGCGGTGCACGCATACGCGTGGGTTATATTATAAGGGGCCTTATAATTATCCCCCCCCTTATTACTAGGCTCCTAAATAGCTTTTGCCCTATATTTTATAACTATTTGCTAACTAGTAGTTACATTAAAATAATAATAAATAACAATCTATAATAATAAATAATAGTTAGCGCTTTAGTATAAATTTACCTCTAACTCTCTACTATATTATTCTATTTTTATTTCTATATTATTAGCTAAATTATTACTTTTTTTATAACACTATTATCTATCTATTATTAATTACTAATATATTACTATAAGTACTCCTATAATTCTTCTTTATAATTACTTATATATACACTACTTATATACTAGATACACTAAATATAAAAAGAGCCCCCTATTTACCCCTAAACTTCCCTAGATTAATTATTAATTTATTACTAACCTATATATAGGTTAGTTAAAGATAAAGTAGTTAAAGCGCTATATTTAGTGTTATACACATAGGGATAGTTATAAGGCTATAAGTAGCTTACTTTTCCTTTACTCTTTAGTTTCTATTTACTAATAATTATATAGTCTATAGCTACTATATATAGTAACTTCCTTAACTTATTAAAGGTACTAGATTAGGTAGATATCCTAATAGAGGCACTTAGTAATAAGGATAAGGATAATCCTAAAGACCTTATATTCTTAGAGGTAACTTAGTGGTGTTTTACTACCTATTATCTTTAGCTTATATAGGGCTTTAACTATGCTAATATAACATATTATATTATATTTAGGTTAATAAGGGCTACTAAGGTCCGCTAAGTCTATATATTTCTTCCCTTTTTACTAGTTCTTTACTAATATATCTAGGTAGGATACTTTAATTATATACTAGTAGTATATAGTCTCCTATTAAACCCTTATAGTTACTATAAACCTAGCTCTAGTCCTAGGGATAGTAGGTTATATCTTAGCCCTATTTTACTATCTATTTGCTAATATTTTAGTAAGCTAACTATCTATAACTCCTTACTATATAGAATATAGTAATAGTTTTATAGCTAAGGCTAAGTAATCTAGGATTTATTATCTAGGGAATAGTATTATATTATTTTTATTATAGAATAAGGGAGGTAGTTATAGTAGATAAGAATAATACTAAGTATATAGTCTATAGGGGCTAAGTCTTTAGCTATAAGGGGGTAACTATAGAGGGATTTCTATTAACTCTCCTAAAGCTATAGATAGTTTCCTTTATTTTATTCCTTTATATTTTTTTCTTTTATTTTTATATATAGTTTAGTTATTTTCTTTTATTAGGTATATTATAGTAGCTAGTAAGGCTATACCTTTCTTATAGGAACTTTATACTCTTTTACCTATAACTTACTTATATATTACTATTCTTTTCCCTTAACTTATTCTAGTAGAATACCTAAATTACATACTAAGCTCCTTCTATATCTTTAATAGGAACCTACTAGTTATATTTACTTAGCTAACCCTTCTACTTTACTAGGTATTTATTACCTTTATAGGTCTTTCTATATTCCTTAACCTTCTTAACTTTATATTTATTATCTTTATTCTTAAGGTTAGGTATTAGTATTTTTTCTTTATCTATATTCTTATAATAGGTCTAAGGCTCTAGTAGGCTAATATAGAATATATTATATAACCTACTATATTTTTCTAGTAGTATAAGCTAATATACTTATTTACTAATAGTATTAAGTACCTAAAATAGTCTAATAAACCTAGGGGTTAGCTTCTATTTTACTTCCTTAAGCTATATATTCTTTACTAATAGTAGTACTAGGTTACCTCTTTTAAGAGTAAGTAATTAGTAATATTTATTATAGTACTTTACCTAGGATTTAGTGGCTTTTACCTAGTTTTACTTTAGCCACTCCCTAGCTTTATATAACTTTATAATATAAGTATAAGCCTCTAGTACCTCCCTTTCTATAACCTTATCCCTAAGGGCTAGCTAAAACTCTAGTAAGTACCCTATAAGTATATAGTTTAGTAAATAGCCTATAGTTCTATTTACTATGTTATTATAGGTAAATTATATAACTAGGAGTAGCTTAGGCTATATTTACTAGTTTTTAGAAGTAAAGTATTATAGGTAGTGCTCTAGTACCTAGTTAGTCCTCTTAGTCTACCTATTAGTTTAGGGGTAAAATACTATAGAAAGCCTGTGTTTTATGTATAATAGGTAATATAGGTCTAACTAGAATTAGCTTATAAAAACGGATCCTCTATTAGATATAATGCCCTTTAGTAGCCTAAATTATAGCTTAATTTCCTTATAGAAAAGTTCCGCTAACTTAGCTATATTAATTATAGTTATTATAGGTAGGAAGATAGAGTACTTAGTGTATTAGTCTATAATTACTAGGATTATATTAGTTTCTTATTTACCTACTTATATAATAGGTAATCCTATAATAAAGTCTATTAAGATTTCTACCTATAGTTACTCTAGTATTAGTAGTAATTTAAGGCTCCTATATAGGTAATGCCTTCTTATAACTATTTACTAATATATCCTATAGCTTATAATATAGTCTAATATAGACTTATTTATAGCTAGCCACTAAAAGTAGCGCTTTAATAGCTTAAGTATTTACTTAGTCCTAAAGTAACCCACTAGTAGATTATTATAGTATAGCTATAGAAGCTCCTATTATAAGGTAGGCTCTTAGGGAATAACTACCTAGTCTTTATATATTAGGAGACCCCTTACACTATATAACTATAGACTAGCTTTCCCTCTCTCTAGGGAATTAATCTCTTTACTCTGCCTTTATAGGTCTAGATCTTAGCTTTAGGCCTTCTATAGTAGCTACGCTAATAGTTTATTTAGGCTAGATTAGTAGGGATCTAGTAATATAATAGCCCCCTAGATCTCTTATACTATACTAGTATCCTAGATACACGCTACCTTCTCCTAGAAATTACCTTTATTTAGCTAACCTTTTACTAGATCTATAGTAGCTAACTAGCCTCTTAATATAGCTACTCTAGCCTTTACTATAGGGGCTAGGGTATTTTCCTCCTCTAAAGGTATCTTACTATACCTCTCTATAAAGACTAGGGTATTTTCCTCCCCTAAAGGTATCTTACTATATCTTCTTTAATATATTAGTATCTCTTCTTCTACTACTTCTTTAGTAGCTACTAACTTTTTCTTAAGTTCTAGTAAAAGTGCCCTATTTATTAGGGGTTTACTCTTATAATTAGACCTTCTTAATAGTATATCTATAGGGTTACTTTTCCCTAGTTTATACTTAATTACAAAATTTAGTAGGCATAGGAATATACACTATCTAGCCTATCTTCTATTTAGCTTCTATTACTTTATAAAGGTCTATAGGTTATAGTGGTCTAATAGGACTTCCACTAGGGTCTCTATACCTTTAATATAATATTACTAGTGTTTAAATAACTTAACTATAGTAAGTAGCTCTTAGTTAGGTATACTATAGTTTTATTTAGCATTAGTAAACTTTCTTAACTAAAAGGCTATAAGGTACTAGCAGCCCTTATTATCTTATTATAATAAGATTCCTACTATTATAAAGATTAAGGCATCTATCTTAATACGCACTAGTTAACTTAGGTTATAATAATAGAGCAGAGGAGCCTACTAAAAGGCATCTTTTAGCTAGTAAAACGCTACCTATTCTCTTACCCTAAATATAAACCTCCTAGTCTAGATACTATTCTAACTACCCTTTATTAATATATATAGCGGTGCTATAATCCTAGAGTATCTATAGATAAACTATTAGTAAAAGTTATAGAACCCTAGGAAGGATTATATATCCTTAAAGCTTATAGGTTCCTTCTAATCCTAGATAGTAGTAACTTAGTAGGTATCTATTAAGATCCTATTAATAAAGAGGATAAACCCTAGGAACTCTACTAACTCCTAGTAGAATTTATATTTAGAGGGTTTTATATATAATTCTACCTCTCTTATATACCCTAGGACTTCTTTAATATATATAGTGTGCTTCTCTTATGTTTTTAAAAAGATAAGGATATTATCTAGATATACTATATAAATAGTGTTAACTAGCCTATAAAGCGCTTTATAGATATAGTTCTAGAATGTGGCTAGGGTATTTATTAACCTAAAAGGCATTATAAGATATTTATAGTGCCTATAATACATATAGAACGCAGTCTTCTATTTATTGCCCCCTTTAATCTAGATTCTATAATAAGCATCCTTAATATTAATTTTTAAGAAGAAGCAAGCTACTTAGCACTAGTCTAGGATCTCTAAAATTAGGGGGAGAGCATAGCGATTCTTCTACGTTACCCTATTAAGACCCTAGTAATCTATATATAATTAGAGTGTACTATCTTTCTTTAGTATAAATAGGATAGGCGTGCCTATAGGGCTTTTTAATAGTCTTATCTAGCCCTTCTATAGGTTCTTATTAATATATTTATAAAGTTCCTTTAATTCGCCTTAGGAAAGGGGGTAAATTAGTCTATATAGGGGTGTGGCCCCTAGTATTAGATTAATCGCGTAATTAGTAGTCTTTCTTAAAGGCAAGCTTCCTACCTTATCTAATATAAATATGTCTTTAAACTCATGTAGTTCCTAGGGGATATCTTTAATAGTTCTATATGCCTTTACCTCTTCTTTATCTCTAAGGGCAATAAACTTATCTTCTATAACCCTATTAATAGTATATATAATAGTCTTATTATATATAACCTTTGTGAATTTACAGGGAGTTATAAGTAAAAAGGCCTTTCTTCTTTTCTTAAACTACCACTCTTATAAGTATAAGTAAAGGTAGATATATTCCTTAGTAAGTATATATATCCTAATTAATATAGGGCTTCCCTTAGTTCTTAGGTCCCTATTAATAGCTATATATAGTAGCTTAAGGTCCTTTTCTTCTTCTCTTAAGTCTTTAATTATAATAGGGACCTTATAGATACTATATTAGGGAACTATAAGGGCCCCTACTACCTTAATAATAGGTGCTATAGCCTTAGCTTAGTTAAGTTTATAGGCTTATATAAATTTAGCGCTAATAATATTAATCTTAGTATAACTATTAAGATCCGCTGCTATTTTAATATCTATATGCCTATAAATAGTAACTAGTATATAAAATTAATACCCTATTAGTACCTTAGTGTTTAAGGTAGAGATAAGGGTATCTACTTCTACCTTAGGGAGTTTTCTAGGTCTTATTACTCCTTCTTTAGCTTATTATATCTATTTATAAGGTACTCTATACTATTATAGTTAAAACACTACCTTTTATACCTAGGTTTATAGTTATTTAGGTAGGTAGCGGGAGACTTCTCTTAGTCCTTATCCTTCTAATCTTTATTAGACCTTCTGCCTTATAGAAAGTTATATCTATAATATTAGGGAGCCTTATTTAGGCCCTTATTTTCTAAATACTTAGACTTTTACTTACTCTTTAGCATAGCCTCCTAGAGTTACTAAGTAAGTTATATAACCTCCTCTTATGCCTTTTCTATAATAGAGGTATATAGGTTAATCTAGTCTTATAGGTTAGGGAGTAGTTTTATAAAGAATATAAGAGCTTATAACTTTTTAGTAGCTTTTTCTAGGTATTTCTCTAGTAAATCTAGGTAGATACTAAATTTAATAGGACTCTAGCCCTTATATTACTTTATATTCTCTAGCTATATAGCTATTTAGGCATTATAGTTAGTAGTATCTTAGAGTAGTGTAAGAGTCTAGGTCTTAAATATATCCTAGTTATCTTTAAGATTACTTTAGTTATTAGCTATCTATTTATTAAGGTATTAGTCTTATCTTACCTTATAATTACTATATATATAGTTAAGTATAAAGAGGATTTTTTAGTAATTACGCTAATACTTATACTTTACCCTATTAAAGGTATAGTTTAGATTATTTATCTATATTTTATACTTCTATAGGTTTATAGGGTATTAGAGGTTAGTAATATTCCTAACTTTAACCTCTTAGTAGCTATTACTAGAGGAGAAACTAGATCTTTACTACCTTTTTATTTTCTCTTTCCCTCTACCTAGCTATAGAAGATTAATAAGCTCTTACTCTTATTTCTATAGTTCTTTAAGTTTCTTAAGCTAAGTAATTTACTTATTTATTACTATAATATTAGCCCTAATATTAGAGGGTCTAGGTTTAGTCCTAGTTCCTATAGAACATAGTGTGTCTTTAGTAGTAATACTACCCTTATTTAATTAACTTTAGTTATTATCTAATATTACTTAGGTTAATTAGGTAGTTCTTAGCCCTATATTACTCTTAGGTAGCTAGTGGTAGAAGCTTTAGAATTATAAGAATAAAGGTAGCTAGGTAAAAGGATATAGGGTATACTTATATATTAACTAAAGCTTACTAGGTCTAAGTGTAATATATATATAAGTTACTAGTTTATAGCTAGTGGCTTGCTAATATTACATAGACCTAGCCCTTCCTTCTAGTGTTAGGCGCCGCGGTGCTCTAGCGCTGCGGTGCACGCATGCGCGTGGGTCATGTTGTGAGGGGCCTCACAATATAGGGGTAGGCACTAAAGATAAGAAGGGTTAGAATAAGGCTATTTAGACCTATAGTATTATTAAGAGCTTTTATAGCTATTTATAGGGCAATAGGTTCTAGGGTTATTAGGCATTCTCTTTAGATAATATTATAGGCCCTTTAGAGTAGCCTATAATATCTCTTAACTTTTCTAATACTATAATATACCTTAATTAGGATCTCTTTAATAGAGATTAATATTAATACTATAAATTAGTAAAATTCTTTACTATAAAAGTTTATACTAGTATTAGTAATAATCTAATTAGGAGGTCCTTAGTATATATTAATCTAGCATATTCTAAGGGCTTCCTAAGTTATTTTAGTTAAGATATTAGGAAGGAATCTTACTATATAGAATACTATAGCTATATCTACTATATAGAGTATTAGGTAGTTACTATTAAGGTATATAATATTAACTATTACTTTAAAGTTAAAGGTATACTTATCCTTAAGGGTAAATTTAAAGTAATAAGGGCTATTAGTATTTATCTAGTACTAGTGGTATACCTTTAATATTACCTTAATAGCTTTAAAGGTAATCTTATACCCTATATTACTTAGGAGATAATAGAGTTAGTATACTAAAGGATAACTAAAGTAGTAATATAAATACTATAATTTAATCTTAGTTAAGTAGTTCTATACTACTGCCTTCTTATCTTATATTAATAGTATCTATATATAGCCCTATTTATATACTAGGGGCACCTTAATATTCCCTTACTAGAGGATATTCTTAGTAGTAATAAAGTTAATTCTTAATTAGCCTATATTATTAAGGTAAAGTAGGAAGGGAGTATTTATTAGTATTATATAAAAAGTAATATTACTAAAGGGTATAGGTATATTAATTATTCTAAGTAATATAATTAGCTAGCCTCTACTAAATATAATAACTACTTTACCTACCCTTATAGTATTAAGATAAATCTTTAGTATTATCTTCTATAGTACTATAGCTTAAGATTAGCCTACTATTAAGAACTATACTACTCTAGTATCTAGTATAATACCTTAGAAGGCCTCTAATAAGTAATAGTCTTTAAGTAGGAATAGGTAAGGAGGCCTAGTAGTATTATTATTATTAAATAGATTCTTCTTACTTAGTTTATATATTATAGCTTAATTTATAAGGACTTTAACTATTTTCTAACTATTAAGGGTTATACTATAGGTAAAGAAGCTTATAAGTACCCTTTCTTCTTCCTCTCCCTCTAGCTTAGTATTAAATCTAAGGCTTATTATATACTAGGTAACCTTATTAACTTTAGAGGGATAAGAAGTAGGATTTTCTATTAGGGTACCTTTATACTAGGTAAGAAAGGTATTATATAAAGCTAGTAAGGATAATAAGGTATCTACTAGGTAATAGCTCTTATATTACTAGTATACCTTCTTATACTCTTCCTTAGGATACTTTATTAACTAGTATTCTTCTTTACTATATATAAAATATTTCTTTATATAGGGAGGGCCTCTTCTACTTTTCTACCTTTATAGAGGGTATTATAACTCTTTACCCTTACTATTATACCTTCTATTAGTCTAGAAGGCATTAGGAGTCTAGGTATTAGTAGGGAATTAATATTAATTACTAGATTTCTCTATAATAAGCTAGATTATTATATATATATACTTATAGAATTATTAGAGGCTATCTAGAGGGTTAGTAAGGTACCCTCTATACTTAGGAATCCTATTATAAGTAGTTATAATCTAGTTCCTAAGGGCTTTTTCTAATTAACCTATATTAGGAATAGCTTACTATAAGGTTAATAGCCTCTTAATAAGTTTATTAAAGTATTCTATCTTTAATTTATTAGGGTTTTTATTAATAGTTTTCTAGAGTAAAGTATTATACTATTTAAGGAGATACTTTTACCTTATATCTTTAGTCTTAAACCTCTTCTTTATTCTCCTTATAAGGGTAGTAAGGTCCTAAGGGTTACTAGGTTTAGAGAGGTAGTCTAAGTAGTATTAATAAGCTTTTTCTTTTAATATTACCTTAAATATATACCTAGCTTATTCTAGTTTAATATCTAGAAGCTTATACTTTTACCTAAAGATCTAGAGCTTTAGTTTAAGTATATTATAGTTATTAGCGCTATATTACTACTTAGATATATATATCTTAATAAGGTCTAAGATTTACTTTACTATTAGTTATAGAGGCTTAAAGGGAGGATTATTAGTAGGTTTATATACTATCCTTTAGTAAATAAAAAGGGCTTATTATTAGGGGGTAGGTATTCTTTACTAGGTAAATATAGGGTTTTAGGGATAATAAGGAAAGGCTTATAGGGCTTAAGGTATTTAAGGAAGGGGCTAAGGGTTTTATTCTTAGAGGAAGGCTACTAATATTACTTTTTATAGAGATTATAAAGATTAGTAAGAGGAATAAGTAGTTTTTATACTCTATTAATCCTAGATATTATTATTATTATAGAGGTTATTAAGGAAGTTAAATTATATTCTTTTAGAAGTTATTATATTTCTTCTAGGTATTCTTTACTTCTTCTTATAATTAGAAGTAGAATTCCTATTAGTTAAGGACTTCTTAGAGGTTTATTACTATATTTATATTCTAGTTAATTATTATATAGATTCTAGAGTTAATAAGATAGTCCTATAAGTGCCTTAGGACTATAACTAGGGTCTTAAGAAAGTTACTATAGGTTTATAGGTTAAAATCTTAAGTAAATTCTATAAAGAGTAATCTTTTATATACCTTTTATATTATATAATTCTTAACCTAAGAGAGGATATAGGTTACTATTGAAAATGGAAGGGGAATCTAGCTAGAGGGATAGGAAGACCTCCCTAGTAGATTCCAACGCGGCGGCTTCTAGATTCACTATAATACGACGATTCTGCAAGATATAGAGCTTTGATAGTTGAATATAGTAGATTTCAGCTAGACAAACGATCTAACGAGCAATAAGAGGATTTTCTAAGTCCCCTCATAGACCTACCGACTATATCGACGGAAGGGGGTCGCTAGCCAGGCCTTAGGAGCTATTTTTTATTTTCCGTAAAATTCATTTATATATAAAAAGTAAAAAATCAACTCACGACCATACAATCTAGCCACCCACGTGCACTAACTAAGCAATCTAATAAGCAACCCTATAAATAAAATACATCATTAAATCCAGAAAAAATCAAGGATTCGAACAGTATAAGTCAGCCTTTTATATGACTACTAGTTCCCTAGTTACAGTCGATTTTAGCTTCCCTATAGGGTAGCCTAGTCGGCTTAGTCATACAAGCCTGTGGGTTGGTTGTGAACGCAGGTCACAGCCAAAGCTGGCCGCAGCCAACAACGCTGCAGGCAACGCCTCGTAACCAACGTTGCAACAACGCAACTAGGCAACTAGTGGGCCTATAAAATAGTGCTATAAATAGCATAATTTTAACACTCCCTCTAGAAAAGTATGAGGTAACTAATTCGATACCTAAACTTAGCTCTTTAATAGATATCTAAGTCAACCATAAATTCAATAATAAATCCAATAACTTTTCAACGAAAATCAATACCAATAACTTTTTAGCGGAATTCCAGTGTTTTTGTTGATTTTAAGGTTTTTTCAACTTTTTAGTTGTTTTAAAGCTAGGCCTTTGTATTCGTAAGGCCTAATAGTTAGATAAATTGTTGAAATTTATTGTTAGGCAGGGGCTTAGTTAAGCTATCTGCAGGCATCTCTTTAGTGTTAATGTAGATAACCTTAGCTATACCCTTCTGTACCTTTTCTCTAGTATAGTTAAATTTTAGTAGGGTATGCTTTATTCTACTATGAAGAGTAGGGTTATTAGCGGTTATAATAGCGCCTTGGTTATCACTAAAAATCAGAATAGGAGGTGCTATAGGTAGCTTTATCTCTCTAAAAAGACCGTAAAGCCACTCTAGCTCCCTAATAGCTTTATATAAGGCATCTGATTCGGCCTCTAATGTCAATAAAGCTATCATAGTTGCTTTCTTTGATTTCCAGCTAATAGGTCCTTCAGCTAGCTTATAGAGATAAGCATAGGTTGATTTAGAGGACTTATCTCCCGCGAAGTCGCTATCACAGAAGCTAATAAGGGTTACAGAAGCCTTAATAGCGTTTTTAGACCTTCTATAAGTTATAGAATAACTTATAGAGCCTAGAAGGTATCTAAGTAGATATTTAGAAGCATTTAAATGCTCTATATAAGGCTTAGCTAACGCTGTTAAAAGCCACTAAACCGGAAAGGCAATATCAGGCCTTATAAGGAGCATTAGGTATATAATAGTCCCTATAATACTCTAATATAGCTTGTGATCGGAGGGGGAAAGAGGTTTAGTAAGGTGGGCTGCCTGTTTAATAATTCTGGGTTGTAGGGGAATTTTAGCAGGCCTAGCATCTTTCATGTTGAATCTCTCTAGGGCTTCAGAAATGTACTGGGACTAGTGAATAGTTAGGGTCCCTTTCTTTCGATTTCTAGTAATTTAAACGCCTAGGAAAAATTCGGCTGGCCCACGATCTTCTATAGGGTAAGCTTTATATAATAGCTTCTTTAGCTTGTTGATATAAGCTAGATCCGGTCCTATTAGAAGATAGTTATCCACATAAGTTGCTATATATGTAGATGTAGTTGGGTTGAAGAAGACAGCCGGGTTAGATATAAGGGGGTGGAAGCCTAATTTTCGAAGAAGTTCCTTTAGGGCCTGCTGCCACTCTCTAGAGCTCTGTTTTAATCTATATAAAGCTTTTTAAAGGAAAATAACCTGCTTTTAAGAGGGATTATAGCCGTATTTCTTAAGTAATTTAGCTATTTTAGGCGAAGCAGCTTTAGCAAATTCAACAAATCCATTAGGGATCTGCATATAAATAGCTTCTTTTAATAAGCTGTTTAAGAATGCCCCTATAAAATCAACCTGTTTAACTTCCTAGTCATTACAAGCCGCTAGGGCTAGTAATATCCGCTAACTAGGGGGGATGCTAGTAGTAGCGTAGGTCTTAATATAATCCTAACCTTCTATCTGCATAAAGCCTTTTACAACGAGTCAGGCCTTGTGTTTTATAGGATTATTTTCTTTATCCTTTTTAAGCTTATAAACAAGCCTATTTTTAAGAACTTTTCGGCCCTTAGGAATCTAGTCTATCCCTATAAATTTAAAAGTTCTAGTAGCTAGTAGCTGCTTAAATTTACTAAAAGTAGCATTAACCCATTTTTAGCTATCCTTGCTTTTTAATGCTTGTTTCCAGGTCTTAGGGGTATCCAGATTGTTGTTGTTAGATAATGATTTAGCCTTTTGTTGTGCCTTGAAGCATATCTCCTTAACGAAGGAAGATAAATTGAAATCATCAATGTCTATAGAATCAGGGTTGATTAAAGAATCCGAATCTAAAAACGGTTTTTCGATAGCACCCTTATTAGGGGCGCTAGAGCTTGGGCTCTCTAGGGGTAGCGCTGGAGGCGTTACAGCGGTCGTCCCGGGCGTTGTTGTAGGCGCGGCGGGCGCTGCGGGCGCTGTGGGCGCTGGAGGCGCTAGAGGCTTTGGATAGCTATCCTAAACCTCTAGATTATCTCGTGAGATATCGGCTTCTCCCTCTAAAGGATAGCTCCCTAAAGGCTTAGGGGACCCTACAGAGCTTATATCCTCTATAATCTTAACAAAGCTAGTCTTAATGACTGACCTTTTAGAGGGTATATAAACAAGATAAACGCTAGAACCTAGAGTAGCAAGCAGCCGGCCAGGGATGGTCCTAGGGGCTAGCTTCTAAAGCTTTGATCTCTGCTCCGGAGGTATTAGAACCTCGCAATAAGACCCTATAGCCCTAATTTTCGAGAAATCAGGCTTATAGATAGTCTTAGGCTCTAAGTTAGCTAGAAATAGCTGCTTAGGGGTTAGGGGCTTAGTTATATTAGCGGTAATGTTAACTAAGTCCACTATGGCTGGAAGGATATAAGACTATAGATATAAAGGCAGCTTAGACTACTGAAGTGTAGCTCTAAGCCGGTCTAGGATAACCCTAATAGCCCTCTTAACTAGCCCATTCTGTTTATGAATATAGGGGCAAGAGGTGCTAAAGCAAATTCCCTTAGAAGATAACTAAGACTGAAGTTCGTTGTTGATTTCAGTACCTCCGTCGAAGTGAAGGTGCCTAGGATACGCGTTATATTGATTTTTCAGGGCCTTAAAGAAGCCCTTAATAGCATTATAAAGGGTCTAACCTTCTTTATTAGCTAATAAAAAGCACTATTTATACCGGGATTTTTGATTAATAAGGATAAGGACTAGGGCCTTCTTATTATGCGGTATAGGTTCAATTTTAACCGTATCTCCCTCTAGGATATCTAAAACCCTAGGGGGGTCCTGAATAGGTCTTTTAGTAGGTCTTCTAATAGCCTTCGATTGTATACAGGCTATGCAGTTGAAATCCTTGTCTTTAATGGCGGAAAAATCAGGAATCCCTTTAGCTAATTTCGAAGATTTCTTAAGTAAAGGGAGGCCAATGTGGCCTAATCGAATGTGCCAAAGAAGGGCTAAATCTAGTAACTTCTTATAACTAGGATCTAGCTTAGAAGATCTATTAGAGCTATTATCCCCTAGCTCCCTCTATTGCCAGGCCTCTTGAGAATCACAGGCCTCTGGGGGTAATAGACGGCCACTATCGTCACCTAAGTCATTAGGGTATGGACCTTCTAAACCCCCTATAGAAGATGCCTGACTAGGAGGAGCTTCGGTGGGACATAGGGCTGAATCTTCGTCTTCGGAGTCTAATTCTTCAATTCGTTGATATTCCTTGGGATTAAATGCTGGCTGTGGAATTTGAACCTCTATAGGGTAGGAGAACCCTAATTCAGTCTTATAGGCTCTTTATTGGCTTTATTGGTTGCAAAATTGAGAGCCCATAAAGGAGAGGTGGGTTGAATGCTTGCAGATCTTAGGAGTAGCTTGCCCCTTAATCTGCAAAAAGAAGCCGTGTTTAGCAGGTTCTAGTAACCTACAGGGGCTTTTATTGGCTAGGAAAAGCTAATCTTTAGCTAGATAACCTCCCTTAAGATAGTAGGATAAACCGCTAACTAGGTTAGTATCTATACCGGGGAAATATAGGGCATCTAGCAGAGCTAAAGGCCTATATTCTAGTGGATTTTTCTTAACCAGAACGTTAAAAATAGCGGTGCCTCTTCCTTTAGGATAGATAGGTCCTCCTGCTATAATTATAGGGCCGGTTTGACCTTTCTTAAGAGGCTTAAAGTCCCTAAAGAAAGCCCTATTATTATAAATATAACAAGAAGAACCTATATTATATAAAAGGGAGTTTTTAACTACATCGTTAGAGTAGCTAAAAGTAGGCTTACTAGTAGTGTCACTAGTAGTGGTGGTACTAGAGGTATCCAAATCAGATTCGGAATCACTGCTATCCTCGCTGCTAGATTCGCTAGAATCTAGTTCTTTAACGTATCCCGTGGCTAGGCTATAGCCTAACATAAAAGCAGCTTCTTTTCCTTTATCTTTATCCCCGTTGCCACTCTTCTTCTTCTGCTTTTTCTTCCTAGAGGCTTTAGAAGGGTTTAAATCCTTCTTATCCTGCTCTTTAGTGGCGTTAGTAGAGTCCTTCTTAGTATTAGGATTAGATAATTTCTTTTCCTCATCCTTAGAATTTCCCTTATTATTAGAAGCCTTATAGCTAAGAGCTTTAGCTACAGGGGAGGTTTTATCCCTCTGCTCTTCTAATAAATCCGCCATAAGGAACTGTAAATTTAAGGTATTTACAGGCAGCCCTTATGCCCTAGTAGCTCTAATAGTAAATCTTTGTCTCTTAGCCTAACTAGGAAAGGTCTGCTTTAATGCGTTAATATAATGGTTTACTTAATTAATAGGAGCGATCTCTACACTATAAAGCTGTAGTCTAGCTAGTAAGTTATTAAAATTAGCATTAAAAGCCTCTAAAGATCCCTTATAATTTAAAAAATTTAGGGAGTGGTAGCTAGCGTATAGCGTACCTCGCTAGATTTTAGCACTCTGCGAATACTGCCTAATAAGGACTTTATAGGCTTCTTCGGGGGATTTTTGCTAACATATAGCTGCCTGCGGTCCTAGTTAATAGCTATCTCTTAATATTATTAAAAGAATAGCTTAATTACAGTTAGCTAGATAGCCTGCTAAGCTAGGATTATCTATAAATTTAGGTAATCCTAGGGCTCTAAATTAAATGCTTAGGGCTTGCTTCCACTGATTATAATTTTTAGGACCTTTTAACTTAGCTCCCTTAGGAATAGAGTGAACCTTCTTATTTAGTTCCTTAATAGCCCCTGTATTAAAGGTAGCTTGTAAGTTACTAAAAGGTAAACTCGCAGAATTAGTAGTAGGCAGGTCTTCTACTAGAGCCTTAGTATTTTCTTCCCTTAGCTTAGTAGAATCCTAAAGACCTTACATAGCAGTTATAGTTTGCGTTAATTTATCTAATAGATCTTTAATACTAGCCTCGTTTTTTAGACAATTTGACTTAGTATGCTTAATAAAATTAGTTAAGGTCTTGCCTTATTGTTCAATTTGGCTCTGCATCTGTTGTTGTAGTTGCAAAGCACTGGCTTGAACAGCCGGACCTTCTATTTCCATCCTATCAGGGTCCCTAGGAGGGCTAGAAGAAGGGCCTGCAGCAGGTCCCTTACCCTTATAACTTAGTGGTGCCATCTCTAAAAGTTCCTATGCAAGATCTCTAAATTTCTTCCTATTGTAAATATCGCGCGCTGGAAGCTAGGTTGTGGTGCAACCGGGCTGCGCACGCAAATTATGTGGCGGGGCTGTTTGAAAGGGTGCCCCTTGAGGTCTAAAAGTGGGTCTGCGGTATGCGCGGGCAGAAACAAGCCAGAGAAGATTCTCTGCGAAAATTTTCTTAACACCAAAAATAGGATTGTAGGTAATAGATATTACAGAACGCGCAACGTAACGCAACGTAATGTATAGTGCGTGCAACGTAGTGTAATAGGTTAAAAAGCCTAGTATAAAGATACTAGATGTTTAATGATTTATAAAGGATGTAGCGTATCTATAGAGTAGATAATATTAAATATAACGGTCGTAGCAGTGAATAGGATCACTAAAAAAGAGGTTATGGTTGTAACTAGATAGTTACGGTTATAATGTGGTGGTTGCAGGTGCGGCTGTAAATGAATTTCAACACCAAGGGTCTGGCGTTGCGATGCGTGATGCTAGCGGATGAAAAGCTTTAACTAGCGGTTTCCTTCGTAATCTAAGAGCCCATAGGTCTAGTAGAGAGTAACTAGTACCCAAAATCAAGCACTAATCGCAGTAGAATAACGTAGTAATATAGTAATCTTATAGGCCTTCTAGGCTTATAATCTATTGAAAATAGAAGGGGAATCTAGCTAGAGGGATAGGAAGACCTCCCTAGTAGATTCCAACGCGGTGGCTTCTAGATTCACTATAATACAACGATTCTGCAAGATATAGAGCTTTAATAGTTAAATATAGTAGATTTTAGCTAGACAAATAATCTAACGAGTAATGAGAGGATTTTCTAAGTCCCCTTATAGACCTACTAACTATATCGATAGAAGGGGGTTGCTAGCCGGGCCTTAGGAGCTATTTTTTATTTTCTACAAAATTCATTTGTATATAAAAAGTAAAAAATCGACTCACGACCATACAATCTAGCCACCCACGTGCACTAACTAAGTAATCTAATAAGCAACCCTATAAATAAAATACATTATTAAATCCAGAAAAAATCAAGGATTCAAACAGTATAAGTCAGCCTTTTATACAACTACTAGTTCCCTAGTTACAGTCGATTTTAGCTTCCCTATAGGGTAGCCTAGTCGGCTTAGTCATACAAGCCTATGGGTTGGTTGTGAACGCAGGTCACAGCCAAAGCTGGCCGCAGCCAACAACGCTGCAGGCAACGCCTCGTAACCAACGTTGCAACAACGCAACTAGGCAACTAGTGGGCCTATAAAATAGTGCTATAAATAGCATAATTTTAACAGTTACTTATATCTTAGGTATATTATTATCCTTAATATTAAATTTATCTACCTTAGTAAGTATTTCTTCTATAATATACTAGTGTAGTTACTCTAGGATATAGAGAAAGGGGATAGTAAATTCTAGGGCTTCTAAGGGATTTACTTAAAAGCTATTATAACTTATTAGGTTTTATAGTTATTCCTTCTTATTAACTATTATAACTTATAGTATTAGAGGAGATAGAATAAGGAAAGTAATAATAAAGGGATTAGGGAAAAGAGATATAAAGGATTATAAGCTCTAGTAATTAGCTTTATGTGTAAGGGCTTGGGCTTTGCCCAAGCATTCTCCAGAGTGCACACGTGTCGCGCATGCGTAGGGATGGATAGTCCTAAGCATCTGCTAAAGTGCATATGTGTCGTATATATATAGGGGTAAATCCTAAGGGCCCTAAGTCTAGAATGTATATATACTATATATATAAAGGCATAGAGAAGAGGATAAGTATAAGGTAGTTAGGGGGTTATAAGAGCCCTAGTGAGGATAGGTTTCCTACCTTTCTCTTCTCTTTCCCTAAGTTTCTTAATACTATACTAATGCCCTATTATAGTTACCTAGGGGCTAGTCTATAATAATTAAGAAACTTCCTTTAGTCTTATAATAGCTACTAAAAGATAATAAAATAGATTTTAATATACTAATAGATATACTAATAGGTGTATAAAACACACTTTAACCTTAGGATTATCCTAACTAGTAGACTATTACCCTAGGATCTAATACTATAGCGCCCCTAGTAGCTTAGTAGGTATAATTTAAAATACTTTACTATATACTAAATAAGTAGATAGTAGAAATAGTATAACTCTAGGAGTAAGTTAATGTAAATTATATAGAACCCTTAATAGATTATATAGGACCCTTAGCCTAATTAACTTAACTAAACCCTAGGGTCTAGCGCTAAGCCCTAACCCCTACTACATTTACTGCCCTATAGGTAGCTATAGTAGCTAAATTAAAGTAAAAACTAATCCCTATAGGTAACCTATATAATAGTAATAAGGCTATGTTTACTATATAGAGGCTCCTAATAAAGTATAAGCTACTAGTAGATAAGGACTTTATTAGCACTAATAAGGATAGGTAGATATTTATTTACTAGAACCTCTTCTCTAAGGTATAGTCCTAAGTAGCTAACTTCTTTAAGTTAGGTAAAAATATTAACTTTAATCCCTTTAAGTTCCTAGAGTATCTTAAGACTATATTTACTAACCTATATAGATAGGAGATAGCCCTTATAGAGCTTAACTAAATAAAATAAGGACCTAGGGAGGCATTCTTTATATTCTTTATTTGCTTTATAGATAAGCTCTTATTAGCTAGGGGGGATCTTTAGGTAGATAATATAAAGCTAGCGAAGCTTTAATACACGCTTAATAAGCGCCTTTAAGAGATTAGCGTGGGGCAGGGCATAAGCTATTATAATTAGCATATAGCAGTTACATAATATCGCAAGATAGCGGTTAATATTAAGGCCCTTGCCTTAGAGGATAAGTATTAGACCTAATATAGGGTCCCACACCCTAAACCCTTAAACCTAACTAACTATAAGGGTAATACTCTAATAATAGGAGTTTATATAGCAGGGACCTAGCTAGGGAAATAGGCTAAGAAGAAGGGTAAGGAAGTAAAGGCTACCCTAAATATAGAATAGGTAAAATAGGTATTAGAGGTAGTACTAGCTAGACACTACTAAGAAAGATACTACCTCTAATATAGGTCTAAGGACTACTTTATTTAAGAATACACCCTTCTCCCGCCTTAGCGCTAGTAGGTTAGTGTTAATATATCTAGGGCGGATAAGGAAAGCGTGGATAAGGAGGTGAATATCCTTTTTATAGAAAATAAGTAGCCCCTAAGCAGAGTCTTATATAGGGGCTAATAGGCTAGTTAACTTCTATATTATAGGATATTTTTAACCACTATATAGAAATAGAATAGGATATAGCAAAATATATAAACTAACTACTATTCCTTATTTCTATACTTTTTAATATATATTATTTTATTAATATCTAAATTAATTATAGTTATAATTACTATAGTGCTATAAGCAAATTAGCAGCAAGATAGCTTAGCCTAGAGCTTATATAGTTACTAAAACAGAGACATATTTATACTATAGTGGAAATAGAATAGAAAGAAAAGCGGGTTAAGGAAGACACCTCTTCTATAACCTATATAGTGCACACTAGAATTAACATAGATAGCTAGGAGTTATTTATATACCTATATATTATCCCTAGCCTAACCTAGGATATAATATTTAGGATGCCTTAGTTAGAGCAGCGTGGAGTGGTAATTTATACAGTATAATAATAACTAGTTATTAGAGCTACGGAGGGCCTTTGTATTTCTAAGTCCTCTACTTAGGTAACAGAGGTCCTAATATAGGGAATTATTAGATCCCTATACGCCACTAAGGCTTATAGGGCACACTAGAATAAGGACACTACTATAAGGTTTATTACTATAAGCTTAAAGGAGATAATAATAGTACTATAGATCATAGCGCCTAAGATAGAGCTAGCTACTCCTAATATATTAGCGCTACCTAAGGAGTTAGTAGACTTTATAGACCTCTTTAATAAGTCTAAGGCTAATAGCTTACCCCCTTATAGAGGGTCTCTTAACTACTACATACGCATATATAAGAACCCAGACAGGTCTAAACTAGCACTCCTATAGGGACCCTTATATAATATACTATAGGATTAGCTTTTAGAGGTTTAGCGCTAGATTATAGATCTAATAAACAAGGGATAGATCTATACTAGCTCCTTAGTGGCTATAGCCCCTGTCTTTTTTGTTAAAAAGGCAAATAGTGGCTAGCGTTTCTACGTAGACTACTATGCTCTTAATAAGATAATAGTATAAGACTATTACCCTCTCCTACTAATTAAAGAGATACTATATTCCCTATCCTAAGCGCATTAGTTTATAAAGGTAGATATCTACACAGCGTTTTATAAACTATAGATAGCTAAGGGCTAAGAGCACCTTATAGCATTCTATATAAGGTTTAGTTTATTTAAATAGCTAGTCTACCCCTTTAGCTTAGCTAGTATACCTATAACCTTCTAGTATTATATTAATAAATCCTTAGGGGATATACTAGGAGACTTTATTATAGCCTACCTTAATAATATCCTGGTTTATTTAGGGGGGTTAAGGAAGGATTATATAAAGAAGGTCTAGTTAGTCCTTAGTCACTTAAGGGCCGCAGGTCTATACCTTAACCTTAATAAGTCTATATTCGCTATAAAAGAGGTTTAGTACCTAGGATATATTATCACAGCAGGCCACTTAATCCACCTAGATCCTGTAAAGGTTATAGCTATAAGGGAATAGGCAGCACCTATAAAACTACATAGGGTTTGTAGCTTCCTAGGATTTACGAATTTTTACCGCGATTTTATTAGTAACTTCTTAGAGATAGTGGCTCCGCTAATATAACTTACTAAGAGGAATATCCCTTTCTAATAGGGACCTAAGGAAGAGAGGGCCTTTTAGAGGTTAAAAGATACCTTTATTACGTATCTAGTACTAGCGCAATAGGACCTAGACTGGCTAATAGTAGTGGAAGCTAATTATTTAGGTGAAGCTATTAGTAGGTGCCTCTTATAATAAGGTCCTAATAGCGTTCTATACCTAGTTACTTACTTTTCTACTAGCCTTATATCCTTATAGAAGAATTATATAATCTATAATAAGGAGTTACTTACTATTATCTCTTGCCTTAAGGCGTGGTTAGTAGAACTTTAAGGCATGCCCTATCCGTTTACTATCTATATAGACTATAAGAACCTAGAGTACTTTACTACTCCTTTTGAAAATGGAAGGGAATCTGTACTAGAGGGATAGGAAGACCTCCCTAGTAGATTCAACGCGGCGGCTTCTAGATTCACTATAATACGACGATTCTTCACAAGATATAGAGCTTTGATAGTTGAATATAGTAGATTTCAGCTAGACGAACGATCTGACGAGCAATGAGAGGATTTTCTGAGTCCCCTCATAGACCTACTAACCATATCGACAGAAGGGGGTCGCTAGCCAGGCCTTAGGAGCTATTTTTTATTTTCCGTAAAATTTATTTATATGTGAAAAGTAAAAAATCGACTCACGACCATACAATCTAGCCACCCACGTGCACCAACTAAGCAATCTAATAAGCAACCCTATAAATAAAATATACCATAAAATCCGGAAAAAATCAAGGATTCGAATAGTATACATTAGCCTTTTATACGACTACTAGTTCCCTAGTTACAGTCGATTTTAGCTTCCCTATAGGGTAGCCTAGTCAGCTTAGTCATACAAGCCTGTGGGTTAGTTGTGTGCAGGAACGCAGGTCACAGCCAACAACGCTGCAGGCAACGCCTTGTAACCAACGTTGCAACAACGCAACTAGGCAACTAGTGGGCCTATAAAATAGTGCTATAAATAGCATAATTTTAACACTCCCTCTAGAAAAGTATAAGGTAACTAATTCAATACCTAAACTTAGCTCTTTAATAGATATCTAAGTCAACAATAAATTCAATAATAAATCCAATAACTTTTCAACTAAAATTAATAACTTTTTAACGGAATTCCAGTGTTTTTGTTGATTTTCGATTTTTTAACTTTTTAGTTGTTTTTAAAGCTAGGCCTTTGTATTCGTAAGGCCTAATAGTTAAATAAATTGTTGAAATTTATCGTTAGGCAGGGGCTTAGTTAAGCTATCTACAGGCATCTCTTTAGTGTTAATATAGATAACCTTAGCTATACCCTTCTGTACCTTTTCTCTAGTATAGTTAAATTTTAGTAGGGTATGCTTAGTTCTGCTGTGAAGAGTAGGGTTATTAGCGGTTGTTATAGCGCCTTAGTTATCGCTAAAAATCAGAACAGGAGGTGCTATAGGTAGCTTAATTTCCTTAAAAAGGCCATAGAGCCACTCTAGCTCCCTAATAGCTTCATATAGAGCATCTAATTTGGCCTCTAATGTCGATAAAGCTATTATAGTTACTTTCTTTGATTTCTAGCTAATAGGTCCTTCAGCTAGCTTATAGAGATAAGTATAGGTTGATTTAGAGGACTTATCTCCCGCGAAGTCGCTATCACAGAAGCTAATAAGGGTTGTAGAAGCCTTAATAGTGTTTTTAGACCTTCTATAAGTTATAGAATAACCTATAGAGCCTAGAAGGTATCTAAGCAGATGTTTAGCAGCATTTAAGTGCTCTATATAAGGCTTAGCTAACGCTGTTGAAAGCCACTAAACTAGAAAAGCAATATCAGGCCTTGTAAGGAGCATTAAGTACATAATAGTCCCTATAATACTCTGATAAAGCTTGTGATCGGAGGAGGAAAGAGGTTTAGTTAGGTGGTTAGCTGCCTGCTTTATAATTCCGGGTTAAAGAGGAATTTTAACAGGCCTAGCATCTTTTATATTAAATCTCTCTAGGGCTTTAGAAATGTACTAGGACTAGTGGATAGTTAGGGTCCCTTTCTTTTGATTTCTAGTGATTTAAACGCCTAGGAAAAATTCAGCTAGCCCACAATCTTCTATAGGGTAAGCTTTATGTAATAGCTTCTTTAGCTTGTTGATATAAGCTAGATCCAGTCCTATTAGAAGACAGTTATCCATATAAGTCGCTATATATATAGATGTAGTTAGGTTAAAGAAGACAGCCGGGTTAGATATAAGGGGGTGGAAGCCTAATTTTCGAAGAAGTTCCTTTAGGGCCTGCTGCCACTCTCTAGAGCTCTGTTTTAATCTATATAAAGCTTTTTGAAGGAAAATAACCTACTTTTAAGAGGGATTATAGCTGTATTTCATAAGTAATTTAGCTATTTCAGGCGAAGCAGCTTCGGCAAATTCAACGAATCCATCAGGGATCTGCATATAAATAGCTTCTTTTAATAAGCTATTTAAGAATGCCCCTATAAAATTAACCTATTTAACTTCCCAGTCATTACAAGCCGCTAGGGCTAGTAATATCCGCCAACTAGGGGGGATGCTAGTTACAGCATAGGTTTCGATGTAATCTTAACCTTCTATCTACATAAAGCCTTTTGCAACGAGTCGGGCCTTATGTTTTATAGGATTATTTTCTTTATCCTTTTTAAGCTTATAGATAAGCCTATTTTTAAGAACTTTTCAGCCCTTAGGAATCTAGTCTATCCCTATAAATTTAAAAGTTCCGGCAGCTAACAGCTACTTAAATTCGCTAAAGGTAGCATTAACCTATTTTTAGCTATCCTTGCTTTTTAAAGCTTGTTTCCAGGTCTTAGGCGTATCCGGATCATTATTATTAGACAATTTAGCCTTTTGTTATGCCTTGAAGCATATCTCCTTAACAAAAGAAGATAAATTGAAATTATTAATATCCATAGAATCAGGGTCGATTAAAGAATCCGAATCTAAAAACGGTTTTTTGATAGCACCCTTATTAGGGGCGCTAGAGCTTAGGCTCTCTAGGGGTAGCGCTAGAGGCGTTACAGCGGTCGTCCCGGGCGTTGTAGGCGCGGCGGGCGCTGTAGGCGCTGTGGGCGCTAGGGGCGCTAGAGGCTTTGGATAGCTATCCTAAACCTCTAGATCTCGTGAGATATTAGCTTCTCCCTCTGAAGGATAGCTCCCTAAAGGCTTAGGGGACCCTATAGAGCTTATATCCTCTATAATCTTAATAAAGCTAGTCTTTATAACTAACCTTTTAGAGGGTATATAAACAAGATAAACGCTGGAACCTAGAGTAGTAAGCAGCTAGCCAGGGATAGTCCTAGGGGCTAGCTTCTAAAGCTTTAATCTCTGCTCCGGAGGTATTAGAACCTCGCAATAAGACCCTATAGCCCTAATTTTCGAGAAGTCAGGCTTATAGATAGTCTTAGGCTCTAAGTTAGCTAGAAATAGCTGCTTAGGGGTTAGGGGCTTAGTTATATTAGCGGTGATGTTAACTAAGTCCACTATAGCTAGAAGGATATAAGACTATAGATATAAAGGCAGCTTAGACCACTAAAGTGTAGCCCTAAGCCGGTCTAGGATAACCCTAATAGCCCTCTTAACTAGCCCATTCTATTCATGAATATAGGGGCAAGAGGTGCTAAAGCAAATTCCTTTAGAAGATAACCAGTGCTGAAGTTCGTTGTTAATCTTAGTACCTCCGTCGAAGTGAAGGTGCCTAGGATACGCGTTATATCGGTTTTTCAGAGCCTTAAAGAAGCCCTTAATAGTAGTATAAAGGGTCTAACCTTCTTTATTAGCTAATAAAAAGCACCACTTATACCAGGATTTTCGATTAATAAGTATAAGGACTAGGGCCTTCTTATTATGCGGTATAGGTTTGATTTTAACTATATCTCCCTCTAGAATATCTAAAACCCTAGGGGGGTCCTGAATAGGTCTTTTAGTAGGTCTTCTAATAGCCTTCGATTGCATACAGGCTATGCAGTTGAAATCCTTGTCTTTGATAGCGGAAAAATCAGGGATCCCTTTAGCTAATTTCGAAGATTTCTTAAGTAAAGGGAGGCTAATGTGGCCTAATTAAATGTGCCAAAGAAGGGCTAAATCTAGTAATTTCTTATAGCTAGAATCTAGCTTTTTAGAGCTATTATCCCCTAGCTCCCTCTGTTGCCAGGCCTCTTAAGAATCACAGGCCTCTGGGGGCAATAGACGGCCACTATTATCACCTAAGTCATTAGGGTATAGACCTTCTAAACCCCCTATAGAAGATGCCTAACTAGGAGGAGCTTTGGTGGGACATAGGGCTGAATCTTTGTCTTCTTCAGAGTCTAATTCTTCGATTTGTTAATATTCCTCGGGATTAAATGCTGGCTGCGGAATTTAAACCTCTATAGGGTAGGAAAACCCTAATTCGGTCTTATAGGCTCTTTGCTATTGATTTTATTGTTAGTTGCAAAATTAAGAGCCTATAAAGGAGAGGTGGGTTAAATGCTTACAGATCTTAGGAGTAGCTTGCCCCTTAATCTGCAAAAAGAAGCCGTGTTTAGTAGGTTCTAATAACCCATAGGGACTTTTATCAGCTAGGAAAAGCTAATCTTTAGCTAGATAACCTCCCTTAAGATAGTGGGATAACCCACTAACTAGGTTAGTATCTATACCGGGGAAATATAGGGCATCTAATAGAGCTAGAGGCCTATATTCTGGTGGATTTTTCTTAACCAGAACGTTAAAAACAGCGGTGCCTCTTCCTTTAGGATAAATAGGTCCTCCTGCTGTAATTATAGGGCCGGTTTAACCTTTCTTAAGAGGCTTAAAGTCCCTAAAGAAAGCCCTATTATTACAAATGTGATAAGAAGAACCTGTATTATATAGAAGGGAGTTTTTAACCACATCATTAGAGTAGCTAAAAGTAGGCTTACTAGTAGTGTTACTAGTAGTAGTAGTACTAGAGGTATCTAAATCAGATTTAGAATCACTACTATCCTCGCTGCTAGATTCGCTAGAATCTAGTTCTTTAATATATCCCGTGGCTAGGCTATAGCCTAACGCAAAAGTAGCTTCTTTTCCTTTATCTTTATCCCTATTACCACTCTTCTTCTTCTGCTTTTTCTTCCTAGAGGCTTTAGAAGGGTTTAAATCCTTCTTATCCTACTCTTTAGTGGCGTTAGTAGAGTCCTTCTTAGTATTAGGATTAGAAGATTTCTTTTCCTTATCCTTAGAATTTCCCTTATTATTAGAAGCCTTATAGCTAAGAGCTTTAGCTATAGGAGAGGTTTTATCCCTCTGTTCTTCTAATAAATCCGCTATAAGGAACTGTAAATTTAGGGTATTTACAGGTAGTCCTTATGCCCTAGTAGCTCTAATAGTAAATCTTTGTCTCTTAGCCCAGCTAGGAAAGGTCTGCTTTAATGCATTAATATAATGGTTTACTTAATTAATAGGAGCGATCTCTACACTATAAAGCTATAGTCTAGCTAGTAAGTTATTAAAATCAGCATTAAAAGCCTCTAAAGATCCCTTATAATTTAAAAAATTTAGGGAGTGGTAGCTAGCGTATAGCGTACCTCGCTGGATTTTAGCACTCTACAAATACTGCCTAATAAGGACTTTATAGGCTTCTTTAGGGGATTTTTGCTAATATATAGCTGCCTATAGCCCAGGTTAGCAACTATCTCTTAATATTATTAAAAGAATAGCTTAATTATAGTTAGCTAGATAGCCTGCTAAGCTAGGATTATCTATAAATTCAGGCAATCCTAGGGCTCTAAATTAGATGCTCAGGGCTTGCTTCCACTGATCATAGTTTTCAGGGCCTTTTAGCTTAGCTCCCTTAGGAATAGAGTGAACCTTCTTATTTAGTTCCTTAATAGCCCCTATGTTAAAGGTAGCTTATAAGTTACTAGAAGGTAAACTCGTAGAAGTAGTTATAGTAGGTAGGTCTTCTACTAAAGCCTTAGTATTTTCTTCCCTTAGCTTAGTAGAATCCTAAAGACCTTACATAGTAGTCATGGTTTGCGTTAATTTATCTAATAGATCTTTAATACTAGCCTTGTTTTTTAGATAATTTAACTTAGTATGCTTAATAAAATTAGTTAAGGTCTTGCCTTATTATTTAATTTAGCTCTATATCTATTATTATAGTTATAAAGCACTAGCTTAAACAGCTAGACCTTCTATTTCTATCCTATTAGGGTCCCTAGGAGGGCTAGAAGAAGGGCCTATAGTAAGTCCCTTACCCTTATAACTTAGTAGTGCTATTTCCTAGGATCTTAAAAGATATCCTATATAAGATCTCTAAATTTCTTCCTATTACAAATATTACGCACTAGAAGCTAGGTTATGGTGTAACCGGGCTGCGCACGCAAATTATGCGGTGGGGCTGTTTAAAAGGGTGCCCCTTAAGGTCTAAAAGTAGGTCTATAGTATGCGCGGGTAGAAACGGACCGGAGAAGATTCTCTGTGAAAATTTTCTTAACACTAAAAATAACAGATAGGAATAATAGCTATTATAGTAGCTATAACGTAACGTAACGTGATGTATAGTGCGTGCAACGTAGTGTAATAGGTTAAAAAGCCTAGTATTAAGATACTAGATGTTTAATAATTTATAAAAGGATATAGTGTATCTATAGAGTAGATAATATTAAATATAACGGTCGCGGTAGTAAATAGAATTACTAAAAGAGGTTGTGGTTATAACTAGATAGTTACAGGTGCGGCTATAAATAAATTTTAACACTAAGGGTCTGATGTTGCGATGCGTGATGCTAGTGGATAAAAGCTTTAAATTCTAGTGAATTTCCTTTATAATCTTAAGAGCCTATAGGTCTAGTAGAGAGTAACTAGTACCTAAAATTAAGCACTAATCGCAGTAGAATAACGTAGTAATGTAGTAATCTTATAGGCCTTCCAGGCTTATAACCTTTTGAAAATAGAAGGGAATCTATACTAGAGGGATAGGAAGACCTCCCTAGTAGATTTAACGCGGCGGCTTCTAGATTTACTATAATATAACGATTCTTCATAAGATATAGAGCTTTAATAGTTAAATATAGTAGATTTCAGCTAGACAAACGATCTGACGAGCAATGAGAGGATTTTCTAAGTCCCCTTATAGACCTACTAACTATATCAACAGAAGGGGGTTGCTAGCCGGGCCTTAGGAGCTATTTTTTATTTTCCGTAAAATTCATTTGTATGTGAAAAGTAAAAAATCAACTCATAACTATACAATCTAGCCACCCACGTGCACCAACTAAGCAATCTAATAAGCAACCCTATAAATAAAATATACCATAAAATCCGGAAAAAATCAAGGATTCGAACAGTATACATCAGCCTTTTATACGACTACTAGTTCCCTAGTTACAGTCGATTTTAGCTTCCCTATAGGGTAGCCTAGTTGGCTTAGTCATATAAGCCTGTGGGTTGGTTGTGTGCAGGAACGCAGGTCACAGCCAACAACGCTGCAGGCAACGCCTTGTAACCAACGTTGCAACAACGCAACTAGGCAACTAGTGGGCCTATAAAATAGTGCTATAAATAGCATAATTTTAACACTAACCTTAAGAATAAAGATAATAAATATAAAGTTAAGGAGGTTAAGGAATATAGAAAAACCTATAAAGGTAATAAATACCTAGTAAAGTAAAAGGATTAGCTAAGTAAATATAACTAGTAGGTTTTTATTAAAGATATAGAAGGAGCTTAGTATATAATTTAGATATTTTACTAGAATAAGTTAAGAGAAAAGAATAGTAATATATAAGTAAGTTATAGGTAAAAAAGTATAAAGTTCCTATAAGAAAGGTATAGCCTTACTAGCTACTATAATATACCTAATAAAAGAAAATAACTAAACTATATATAAAAATAAAAGAAAAAATATAAAGGAATAAAATAAAGGAAACTATTTATAGCTTTAGAAGAGTTAATAGAAATCCCTTTATAGTTACCCCCTTATAGCTAAAGACTTAGCCCCTATAGACTATATACTTAGTATTATTCTTATCTACTATAACTACCTCCTTTATTTTATAATAAAAATAATATAATACTATTCCCTAGGTAATAAATCCTAGATTACTTAGCTTTAGCTATAAAACTATTACTATATTCTATATAGTAAGGAGTTATAGATAGTTAGCTTACTAAAATATTAGTAAATAGATAGTAAAATAGGGCTAAGATATAACCTACTATCCCTAGGACTAGAGCTAGGTTTATAGTAAGTATAAGGGTTTAATAGGAGACTATATATTACTAGTATATAATTAAAGTATCCTACCTAGATATATTAGTAAAGAACTAGTAAAAAGGGAAGAAATATATAGACCTAGTAAACCTTAGTAGCCCCTATTAACCTAAATATAATATAATATATTATATTAGTATAGTTAAAGCCTTATATAAGCTAAAGATAATAGGTAGTAAAATACTACTAAGTTACCTCTAAGAATATAAGGTCTTTAGGATTATCCTTATCCTTATTACTAAGTGCCTCTATAAGAATATTTACCTAATCTAGTACCTTTAATAAGTTAAGGAAGTTACTATATATAGTAGCTATAGACTATATAATTATTAGTAAATAAAAACTAAAAAGTAAAGGAAAAGTAAGATACTTATAGCCTTATAACTATCCCTATATATATAATACTAAATATAGCGCTTTAACTACTTTATCTTTAACTAACCTATATATAGGTTAGTAATAAATTAATAATTAATCTAGGGGAGTTTAGGGGTAAATAGGGGCCTTTTTTTATATTTAGTATATCTAGTATATAAATAGTATATATATAAGTAGTTATAAAGCAGAATTATTAGTATACTTATAGTAATTTATTAGTAATTAATAATAAATAGATAATAGTATTATAGAAAAGTAATAATTTAGCTAATAATATAGAAATAAAAATAGAATAATATAGTAGAGAGTTAGAGGTAAATTTATACTAAAGTACTAACTATTATTTATTATTATAGATTATTATTTATTATTATTTTAATATAACTACTAGTTAGTAAATAGTTATAAAATATAGGGTAAAAGCTATTTAGGAGCCTAGTAATAAGGGGGGGGATAATTATAAGGCCCCTTATAATATAACCCACACATATGCGTGCACTATAGCGCTAGAGCACCGCGGCGCCTAACACTAGAAGGAAGGGCTAGGTCTATATAATATTAGCAAGCCACTAGCTATAAACTAGTGACTTACACACACATTACACTTAGACCTAGTAAGCTTTAGTCAATATATAAGTGCACCCTATATCCTTTTGCCTAGCTACCTTTATCCTTACACTTTAGCCTTAAGCTTAGTAAGTAGGTTAATTATTAGTACCTTCTCTTTCTAAGCTTCTTTAACCTCTTCTTTAGGTTTAAAGAAGGCATTCTTATTAAAGTAAATATAAGCTAATACTATTACCTTTTAATTCCTTAACATTAGAACCTAGATAATATATTAGGACTTTCCTTTATACCTAATAAGGTACCTAATATAAGCCTTTTACTTAAGCTATAGGATTAAATTATTTAATTTAATATATTTAAGAGCTTTTATAGTTATTAGAAAGGCTTTATACCTAAAGGCTTAGAGATATAAGATTAAGGGCTTCTAGTTTTCTAATATCTATAAATAAGCAGGTATAGTCTTTTTAGCCTAATTCCACTAAAGCTTATAAGGCATAACCTAATCTCCGTGATACTTAAAGGGCATTTAGTTAAGAAGGTACATAGTAGTGTTAAAGACCTTATTATTAAGCTTATAAGGGAGCTATGCCTCTAAACTTAAGGTTCTTACCTTCTACTTTACCACCCCCCTAGATCTCTCTGCCTTACTATTCTAGCTAGGTATTAAGGGAGCTAAATTATAGACTATAATCCCTAATAATACTATCTTATCCATTATTTCTCTAGTAAAGAGGGCTTTCTTAATATTACTATATAAAAAGCGCAGTTAAACCCCGAATTACGTGCTCAGGAAGCTAGCTATTATGCGAAATAAATTATATATCATGTCTTTTAACTTAAATAAGTAAAAGAACTATATTAAGGTTATTAGGCATGTAAAAACACACTAATATTAGTCGCTATTCTAGCATAGTGTGTTATAGTAGTTAAGATTAACTAATAACCTGTATCTAGGTCCTTTGTAAGGATAAAGGTAGCTAGGCAAAAGGATATAGGGTGCACTCGTATATTAACTAAAGCTTGTTAGGTCTAAGTGTAATATATATATAAGTCACTGGTTTATAGCTAGCAGCTTGCTAATATTACATAGACCTAGCCCTTCCTTCTAGTATTAGGCGCCACAGTGCTCTAGCGCTATAGTGTATATATACACGTAGGTTATATTATAAGGGGCCTTATAATTATCCCCCCCCTTATTACTAGGCTTCTAAATAGCTTTTACCCTATATTTTATAACTATTTACTAACTAGTAGTTATATTAAAATAATAATAAATCATAATCTATAATAATAAATAATAGTTAGTACTTTAATATAAATTTACCTCTAACTCTCTACTATATTATTCTATTTTTATTTCTATATTATTAGCTAAATTATTACTCCTTTATAACACTATTATCTATCTATTATTAATTACTAATATATTATTATAAGCGCGCCTATAATTCTACTCTATAATTACTTATATATATACTATTTATATACTAGATATACTAAATATAAAAAAGCCCCCTATCTACCCCTAAACTTCCCTAGATTAATTATTAATTTAATACTAACCTATATATAGGTTAGTTAAAGATAAAGTAGTTAAAGCGCTATATTTAGTATTATTTATATAAGGATAGTTATAAGGCTATAAGTATCTTACTTTTCCTTTACTCTTTAGTTCTTATTTACTAATAATTATATAGTCTATAGCTACTATATATAGTAACTTCCTTAACTTATTAAAGGTACTAGATTAGGTAGATATCCTAATAGAGGTACTTAGTAATAAGAATAAGAATAATCCTAAAGACCTTATATTCTTAGAGATAACTTAGTAGTGTTTTACTACCTATTATCTTTAGCTTATATAAGGCTTTAACTATACTAATATAATATATTATATTATATTTAGGTTAATAGGGGCTACTAAGGTCTACTAGGTCTATATATTTCTTCCTTTTTTACTAGTTCTTTACTAATATATCTAAGTAGGATACTTTAATTATCTACTAGTAGTATATAGTCTCCTATTAAACCCTTATAATTACTATAAACCTAGCTCTAGTCTTAGGGATAGTAGGTTATATCTTAGCCCTATTTTACTATCTATTTACTAATATTTTAGTAGGCTAACTATCTATAACTCCTTACTATATAGAATATAGTAATAGTTTTATAGCTAAGGCTAAGTAATCTAGGATTTATTACCTAGGGAATAGTATTATATTATTTTTATTATAGAATAAGGGAGGTAGTTATAGTAGATAAGAATAACGCTAAGTATATAGTCTATAGGGGCTAAGTCTTTAGCTATAAGGGGGTAACTATAGAGGGATTCCTATTAACTCTCCTAAAGCTATAGATAGTTTCCTTTATTTTATTCCTTTATATATTTTTTTTCTTTTATTTTTTATATATAGTTTAGTTATTTTCTTTTATTAGGTATATTATAGTAGCTAGTAAGGCTATGCCTTTCTTATAGGAACTTTATACTCTTTTACCTATAACTTACTTATATATTACTATCCTTTCCCCTTAACTTATTCTAGTAAAATACCTAAATTATATACTAAGCTTCTTCTATATCTTTAATAGGAACCTACTAGTTATATTTACTTAGCTAACCCTTCTACTTTACTAGGTATTTATTACCTTTATAGGTCTTTCTATATTCCTTAACCTCCTTAACTTTATATTTATTATCTTTATCCTTAAGGTTAGGTATTAGTATTTTTTCTTTATCTATATTCTTATAATAGGTCTATAGCTCTAGTAGGCTAATATAGAATATATTATATAACCTACTATATTTTTCTAGTAGTATAAGCTAATATGCTTACTTACTAATTGTAAGGATAAAGGTAGCTAGGCAAAAGGATATAGGGTGCACTCGTATATTAACTAAAGCTTGCTAGGTCTAAGTGTAATATATATATAAGTCGCTGGTTTATAGCTAGTAGCTTACTAATATTACGTAGACCTAGCCCTTCCTTCTAGTATTAGGCGCCATAGTGCTCTGGCGCTATAGTGTATGCATACGCGTGGGTTATATTATAAGGGGCCTTATAATTATCCCCCCCCTTATTACCGGGCTCCTAAATGGCTTTTGCCCTATATTTTATAACTATTTACTAACTAGTAGTCACATTAAAATAATAATAAATAATAATCTATAATAACAAATAATAGTTAGCGCTTTAGCATAAATTCACCTCTAACTCTCTACTATATTATTGTTGGAACAAGCATGATATCAATCGCGCTTGGCAGCCGCAATTCCCTTCGGCTGAAGGTCGGCCTGACCGGAGGAAGGTCGGCTGCTGCGCGTGTGTGCGTGCGCGTGCGCATGCCTCCCTTCCTGCCCACGGGCAGGCCTGCGATAGGGCAGGGCCCGGGTCACGTGACCTACCCATACCACGTGACCTACACAGCCATAGCTGTTTTTCCTTCTCACGCGAGCCCTCTCTTTTACTAGCTTCCTTTCCTTTAGAATACATAGCTTATAATAGATTATTTAATTAATACTATCACAAGCGTGCCTAATTAATAACTAGCCATTATCATACCTAGTGATTCCAACACTAATTAGTAGTTAACTTTATAACCACTTTTATTTATAAATACCTACTATCTTTTAAAGACACCGTAGATTAGCTAGGTTCTATCTAGAAGAGACCTTTATAGAAGCAGCGTAATTTAGCTAGCTTATTAAGGTAATAAGAGTAGCTTTATTATTTAAGATCCCTAATTATACTAAGGAAGAAGCTAACTCTAGCTAGCCTATTAAGGTAATAAGAGTAGCTAGAAGAAGCTAAAGCCTAAACTAAGAAAAAGAGTTTTGTTGAAAATGGAAGGGGAATCTAGCTAGAGGGATAGGAAGACCTCCCTAGTAGATTCCAACGCGGCGGCTTCTAGATTCACTATAATACAACGATTCTTCAAGATATAGAGCTTTAATAGTTAAATATAGTAGATTTCATCTAGACGAACGATCTGACGAGCAATGAGAGGATTTTCTGAGTCCCCTTATAGACCTACTAACCGTATTAACGGAAGGGGGTCGCTAGCTAGGTCTTAGGAGCTATTTTTTATTTTCCGCAAAATTCATTTATATGGGAAAAGTAAAAAATCGACTCATGGCCATACAATCTAGCCACCCACGTGCACTAACTAAGTAATCTAATAAGCAACCCTATAAATAAAATACATTATTAAATCCAGAAAAAATCAAGGATTTGAACAGTATAAGTCAGCCTTTTATACGACTACTAGTTCCCTAGTTATAGTTAATTTTAGCTTCCCTATAGGGTAGCCTAGTCAGCTTAGTCATACAAGCCTGTGGGTTGGTTGTGCGCGGAGCGCAGGTCATAGCTAAAGCTGGCCACAGCTAACAACGCTGCAGGCAACGCCTTGTAACCAACGTTGCAACAACGCAACTAGGTAACTAGTGGGCCTATAAAATAGTGCTATAAATAGCATAATTTTAACACTCTCTCTAGAAAAGTATGAGTTAACTAATTCGATACCTAAACTTAGCTCTTTAATAGATATCTAAGTTAATAATAAATTTAATAATAAATCCAATAATAATCCAATAACTTTTCAACTAATATTAATAACTTTTTAACGGAATTCCAGTGTTTTTGTTGATTTTAGGTTTTTTGACTTTTTTTAGTTGTTTTTCTTTAAAACTAGGCCTTTGTGTTTGTAAGACCTAATAGTTAAATAAATTGTTGAAATTTATCGTTAGGCAGGGGCTTAGTTAAGCCATCTGTAGGCATCTCTTTAGTGTTAATGTAGATAACCTTAGCTATACCCTTCTGTACCTTTTCTCTGGTATAGTTGAATTTTAGTAGGGTATGCTTAGTTCTGCTGTGAAGAGCAGGGTTATTAGCGGTTATTATAGCGCCTTAGTTATTGCTAAAAATCGGAACAGGAGGTGCTATAGGTAGCTTAATTTCCTTAAAAAGGCTATAGAGCCACTCTAGCTCCCTAATAGCTTCACATAGAGCATCTAATTCGGCCTCTAATGTTAATAAAGCTATTGTAGTTGCTTTCTTTGATTTCTAGCTAATAGGTCCTTTAGCTAGCTTATAGAGATAAGCATAGGTTGATTTAGAGGACTTATCACCCGTGAAGTCGCTATCACAGAAGCCAATAAGGGTTGTAGAAGCTTTAGCGTTCTTAGACCTTCTATAAGTTATAGAGTAACTTATAGAGCCTAGAAGGTATCTAAGCAGATATTTAGCAGTATTTAAGTGCTCTATATAAGGCTTAGCTAACGCTGTTAAAAGCCACTGAACTAGAAAGGCAATATTAGGTCTTGTAAGGAGCATTAAGTATATAATAGTCCCTATAATACTTTAATAAAGCTTATGATCGGAGGGGGAAAGAGGTTTAGTTAGGTAGGCTGCCTACTTTATAATTCCGGGTTGTAGGGGAATTTTAGCAGGCCTAGCATCTTTTATATTGAATCTCTCTAGGGCTTTAGAAATATACTGGGACTGGTGGATAGTTAGGGTCCCTTTCTTTCGATTTCTAGTGATTTAAACGCCTAGGAAAAATTCGGCTGGCCTACGATCTTCTATAGGATAAGCTTTATATAATAGCTTCTTTAGCTTATTAATATAAGCTAGATCCGGTCCTATTAGAAGATAGTTATCCACATAGGTCGCTATATATGTAGATGTAGTTAGATTAAAGAAGATAGCTAGGTTAGATATAAGGGGGTGGAAGCCTAATTTTCAAAGAAGTTCCTTTAGGGCCTGCTACCACTCTCTAGAGCTCTGTTTTAATCCATATAAAGCTTTTTAAAGGAAAATAACCTGCTTTTAAGAGGGATTATAGCCATATTTCTTAAGTAATTTAGCTATCTCAGGCGTAGCAGCTTTGGCAAATTCAACGAATCCATCAGGGATCTGCATATAAATAGCTTCTTTTAATAAGCTGTTTAAGAAGGCCCCTATAAAATCAACCTATTTAACTTCCTAGTTATTACAAGCCGCTAGGGCTAGTAATATCCGCTAACTAGGGGGAATACTAGTAGTAGCGTAGGTCTTAATATAATCCTAACCTTCTATCTGCATAAAGCCTTTTGTAACGAGTCAGGCCTTGTGTTTTATAGGATTATTTTCTTTATCCTTCTTAAGCTTATAGACAAGCCTATTTTTAAGAACTTTTCGGCCCTTAGGAATCTAGTCTATCCCTATAAATTTAAAAGTTCCAGCAGCTAATAGCTACTTAAATTCGCTAAAGGTAGTATTAACCCATTTTTGGCTATCCTTGCTTTTTAAAGCTTGTTTCCAGGTCTTAGGGGTATCCGGATCGTTGTTATTAGATAATGATTTAGCCTTTTGTTATGCCTTGAAGCATATCTCCTTAACTAAGGAAGATAAGTTGAAATCATCGATATCCATAGAATCAGGGTCGATTAAAGAATCCGAATCTGAAAACGGTTTTTCGATAGCACCCTTATTAGGGGCGCTAGAGCTTGGGCTCTCTAGGGGTAGCGCTGGAGGCGTTACAGGCGTTACAGGCGTTGCAGCGGTTGTCCCGGGCGGTGTTGTTATAGGCGCGGCGGGCGCTGCGGGCGCTGTGGGCGCTAGGGGCGCTAGAGGCTTTAGATAGCTATCCTGAACCTCTAGATTATCTTGTGAGATATTGGCTTCTCCCTCTAAAGGATAGCTCCCTAAAGGCTTAGGGGACCCTATAGAGCCTATATCCTCTATAATCTTAATAAAGCTAGTCTTAATAACTGACCTTTTAGAGGGTATATAAACAAGATAAACGCTAGAACCTAGAGTAGCAAGCAGCCGGCCAGGGATAGTCCTAGGGGCTAGCTTCTGAAGCTTTAATCTCTGCTCTGGAGGTATTAGAACCTCATAATAAGACCCTATAGCCCTAATTTTCGAGAAGTCAGGCTTATAGATAGTCTTAGGCTCTAAGTTAGCTAGAAATAGCTACTTAGGGATTAGGGGCTTAGTTGTATTAGCGGTGATATTAACTAAGTCCACTATAGCTGGAAGGATATAAGACTATAGATATAAAGGCAGCTTAGACCACTGAAGTGTAGCTCTAAGCTAGTCTAGGATAACCCTAATAGCCCTCTTAACTAGCCTATTCTGTTTGTGAATATAAGGGCAAGAGGTGCTAAAGCAAATTCCTTTAGAAGATAACCAAGACTGAAGTTCGTTGTTAATTTCAGTGCCTCCGTTAAAGTAAAGGTGCCTAGGATACGCGTTATATTAGTTTTTTAGGGCCTTAAAGAAGCCCTTAATAGCAGTATAAAGGGTCTAACCTTCTTTATTAGCTAATAAAAAACACTACTTATACCGGGATTTTCGATTAATAAGTATAAGGACTAGGGCCTTCTTATTGTGCGGTATAGGCTTGATTTTAACCGTATCTCCCTCTAGGATATCTAAAACCCTAGGGGGGTCCTGAATAGGTCTTTTAGTTAGTCTTCTAACAGCCTTTGATTGTATATAGGCTATGCAGTTAAAATCCTTGTCTTTAATGGCGGAAAAATCAGGGATCCCTTTAGCTAATTTCGAAGATTTCTTTAGTAAAGGGAGACCGATATAGCCTAATTGAATGTGCCAAAGAAGGGCTAAATCTAGTAATTTCTTATAACTAGGATCTAGCTTTTCAGAGCTATTATCCCCTAGCTCCCTCTGTTGCCAGGCCTCTTAAGAATCACAGGCCTCTGGGGGCAATAGACGGCCACTATTGTCACCTAAGTCATTAGGGTATAGACCTTCTAAACCCCCTATAGAAGATACCTGACTAGGAGGAGCTTCGGTGGGACATAGGGCTAAATCTTTATCTTCTTCAGAGTCTAATTCTTCGATTTGTTGATATTCCTCGGGATTAAATGCTGGCTGCGGAATTTGAACCTCTATAGGGTAGGAAAACCCTAATTTAGTCTTATAGGCTCTTTGCTATTGGTTTCTTTGTTATTAGTTGTAATATTAAGAGCCTATAAAGGAGAGGTGGGTTAAATGCTTGCAGATCTTAGGAGTAGCTTGCCCCTTAATCTATAAAAAGAAGCCGTGTTTAGTAGGTTCTAGTAACCTATAGGGGCTTTTATTAGCTAGGAAAAGCTAATCTTTAGCTAGATAACCTCCCTTAAGATAGTGGGATAACCCGCTAACTAGGTTAGTATCTATACTAGGGAAATATAGGGCATCTAATAGAGCTAAAGGCCTATATTCTAGTGGGTTTTTCTTAACCAGAACGTTAAAAACAGCGGTGCCTCTTCCTTTAGGATAAATAGGTCCTCCTGCTGTAATTATAGGGCTAGTTTAACCTTTCTTAAGAGGCTTAAAGTCCCTAAAGAAAGCCCTATTATTACAAATATGACAAGAAGAACCTGTATCGTATAAAAGGGAGTTTTTAACCACATCGTTAGAGTAGCTAAAAGTAGGCTTGCTAGTAGTGTTACTAGTAGTGGTACTAGAGGTATCTAAATCAGATTCGGAATCACTACTATCCTCGCTGCTAGATTCGCTAGAATCTAGTTCTTCAACGTATCCCGTGGCTAGGCTATAGCCTAACGCAAAAGCAGCTTCTTTTCCTTTATTATCCCCGTTGCCACTCTTCTTCTTCTGCTTTTTCTTCCTAGAGGCTTTAGAAGGGTTTGAATCCTTCTTATCCTGCTCTTTAGTGGCGTTAGTAGAGTCCTTCTTAGTATTAGGATTAGATTTCTTCTCCTTGTCCTTAGAATTTCCCTTATTATTAGAAGCCTTATAGCTAAGAGCTTTAGCTATAGGGGAGGTTTTATCCCTCTGCTCTTCTAATAAATCCGCTATAAGGAACTATAAATTTAAGGTATTTACAGGCAGCCCTTGTGCCCTAGTAGCTCTAATAGTAAATCTTTATCTCTTAGCCTAACTAGGAAAGGTCTGCTTTAATGCGTTAATATAATGGTTTACTTAATTAATAGGAGTAATCTCTACACTATAAAGTTATAGTCTAGCTAGTAGGTTATTAAAATTAGTATTAAAAGCCTCTAAAGATCCCTTATAATTTAAAAAATTTAGGGAGTAGTAGCTAGTGTATAGCGTACCTTGCTAGATTTTAGCACTCTACAAATACTACCTAATAAGGACTTTATAGGCTTCTTTAGGGGATTTTTGCTAACATATAGCTGCCTGTAGCCTAGGTTAGCAACTATCTCTTAATATTATTAAAAGAATAGCTTAATCACAGTTAGCTAGATAGCCTGCTAGGCTTAGATTATCTATAAATTTAGGTAATCCTAGGGCTCTAAATTAAATGCTTAGGGCTTACTTCTACTAATTATAGTTTTTAGGGCCTTTTAGCTTAGCTCCCTTAGGAATAGAGTAAACCTTCTTATTTAGTTCCTTAATAGCCCCTATGTTAAAGGTAGCTTATAAGTTACTAGAAGGTAAACTTATAGAATTAGCGGTAGGTAGGTCTTCTACTAGAGCTTTAGTATTTTCTTCCCTTAGCTTAGTAGAATCCTAAAGACCTTGTATAGTAGTTATAGTTTGCGTTAATTTATCTAATAGATCTTTAATACTAGCCTTGTTTTTTAGATGATTTGACTTAGTATACTTGATAAAATTAGTTAAGGTCTTGCCTTATTGTTTAATTTGGCTCTGTATCTGTTGTTATAGTTATAAAGCACTGGCTTGAACAGCCGGACCTTCTATATTTATCCTATTAGGGTCCCTAGGAGGGCTAGAAGGGCCTGCAGCAGGTCCCTTACCCTTATAATTTGGTGGTGCTATCTCTTAAAATTCCCTAGGATCTAAAAAGATATCCTATGTAAGATCTCTAAATTTGTTCTTATTATAAATAACACGCGCTAGAAGCTGATTATAGTGCAACCTGGCCGCGTACGCAAATTGTGTGGCGGGACTGTTTAAAAGGGTAGCCCTTAAGGTCTAAAAGTAGGTCTGCGGTATGCGCGGGCAGAAACGGACTGGAGAAGATTCTCTGCGAAAATTTTCTTAACACTAAAAATAACAGATAGGAATAATAGCTATTACAGAACATGCAACGCAACGCAACGTAATGTATAGTGTGTGTAACGTAGTGCAATAGGTCAAAAAGCCTAGTATAAGTATACTAGATGTTCGATGATTTAAAGGATGCAGCGTATCTACTGTTGTAGATAATATTAAATATAACGGTCGCGGCAGTGAATAGAATCACTAAAAGAGGTTGTGGTTGTAACTAGATAGTTATGGTTGTAATGTGGTGGTTGCAGGTGCGGCTGTAGATGAATTTCAACACCAAGGGTCTGGCGTTGCGATGCGTGATGCTAGCGGATGAAAAGCTTCGAAAGCTAGCGGTTTCCTTTGTAATCTAAGAGCCCATAGGTCTAGTAGAGAGTAACTAGTACCTAAAATCAAGCACTAATTATAGTAGAATAACACAGTAATGTAGTAATCTTATAGGCCTACTGGGCTTATAACCTATTGAAAATGGAAGGGGAATCTAGCTAGAGGGATAGGAAGACCTCCCTAGTAGATTCTAACGCGGCGGCTTCTAGATTTACTATAATATGATGATTCTTTAAGATATAGAGCTTTAATAGTTAAATATAGTAGATTTTAGCTAGATGAACGATCTGACGAGTAATGAGAGGATTTTCTGAGTCCCTGTTATGGACTGGCCCCTAGGCGACTGCGATAGGGCGTCGGTATAGTATTAAGAAACTTAGGGAAAGAGAAGAGGAAGGTAGGAAACCTATCCTCACTAGGGCTCTTATAACCCCCTAACTACCTTACACTTGTCCTCTTCCCTATGCCTTTATATATATAGTATGTATACATTCTAGACTTGGGGCCCTCGGGATTTGCCCCTGCACATATGCGACACATATGCACTTTAGCAGATGCTTAGGACTATCTATCCCTACGCATACGCGACACATATACACTCTAGAGAATACTTAGGCAAAGCCTAAGCCCTTACATATACCCTTACTCCTTCTCTTTAATGCGTTATGTAAGCCTATTATTTTAATCCTAGGACTAGACTAGGCGCGTGACACGGTCACTAAGCCCCGCGTTATTATTGTGTTAACCCTAGCCCTATCTTGAACCTTCTATCCTATTATTTTGTTTTTAGTCCTATATTATTATTATATTAACCCTAGCCCTGCCCCTACTTTCTGTCTACTATTTATTTTATTATAACTTTTACTTTCCCCTATATAGAAAATTCTCTAAGATATTATAAACCCTATTATACCTTCCTATTATACCCCTCTAAATAATACTTTATTTACCTATTATCCCTATATTACACCCTTATTAAACATAGCTAACTATAGCAGTAACTATTATAGCGACTCCAGTTGCTATCCTCCTTATGTCCTAGCTATTCCCTCTATGCCTATAAATTAGTCTATTAGTAAGTTCCTTATAGAAGGAAACTTAGATAATAAGGAGTATACTACTCTATAAGCAGTGTGGTAGCCCTGCGGGCTATGTATTAAGAAATCCCTTACTATAGGTATCCTAAACTATAGTCCTCCCCCTAGTGGTACCTCCTATCTCCTATATTAGCGAAACTATATAACCTATATTTAGATAATAAGGTATTTATCTATAGACCCTTAACTTTAATATTACTTAAAGGATCTTAAGGCTATAATTAAGGCAGGTAACTATATTATCTAGCCTAGTATCCTAAAGACAGTAGAAACTAAGAGATAAATGCCGGTGCTATCCTAGGGCTTCCGCGCCCTTATAAGTTAATAGAAAGCCCTTCTAGACTAGGCCTAGTTTAACCTAGCTCCTATTTATTCTGCCCTTAGGGCACCCCCTTCTTCTACCTCCCCTGCTATAGCCCTAAATAAACTTAAGATTATTCTTTTTAGCTATAGTAGCCCTATAAGTAGCTGCGGTATAGTAGGGTCTATGTAGCAAGTTGCAGGCATCCTACTCTAGTAGAACTAGTAGATTATAGGTAGTCTAAATACTATATATTAGGAATACTATAATTAATCCGCTCTCCTCCTTAAAGCTCTCTCTCCCTATTACTATAGTAGTTAATAATATATTAAGTATAAAGATAACTTACCTTCTTATTATTACTACAAACGCTCCTAACTTAGCCCTAACCTAGGGCCTATTAACTATTATATTTAGCGCACCCTAACTAGTAGGCGCCCCCTAGCGCTAGACCCTATTCCTTGCTTATCCCCTACTAGAGGCTAACCTAGAGATAGGTTAACCTTTACACTTACTAATTATTATTCTACCCACACTATTCAGAACTATAGAAATATCTATCCCCCCTATTATAACACTACCTATGCCCCTATTATACCTATAGTAACGCTAGCTACTATCCCCCTTAACTATAATAATAATTTAGTTAGGGGCTTAAGTAATATATTTATTACTATAGGTAGAGAGTACTAAGTTTACTCTAGTGGTTATTATAAGTTAATAAGACATAGACTAGGTATGCCTTATGTGTTATTAGAAGTTTCTATAGAAGTATAAGTAGTTTATAATTAATTTAGTCTATTATTATATTATATATCTCCCTACCTTGCCTTAAACTTATTAAGGGCTTATATCTATGCTATACTTTCTAATAGCTCCTATATTAGCTAAATATATCCTACCTATTTTACTAGTATATTATATCTCCTCCCCTAACCTAGGGCATTCTATACTACTAGAATCTATTCTACCTAGTACTCCTTAATAAGTTTATTATTATCCTCTATTAGAACCTATTCTAGCCCTAGGCAAGAGTCCTAAAGTCTCTGGCTAGGAAGAGGGTCCTCTATAGCTTATTTAATAAGGTCTATGTAGAAGACTAGATAGATGCCCCTAGGGACATCTAACTATACTATTAGTAGCATTAGCACTTCTAAGACTATATATTTTACTATAACCTAATTAAGTTTCTATAAGGGGCGGTTTATCTTAATATTCTTTAGTAAAAGCTACACTTTATCCCCTACCTAGAACTATTCCGCTAGCTATTAGGAAGCTAATATAGTATCCTGCTGTCTTTATTAAGTATAGGCTATTGCAGCCTACGCTAGTTAAGTACCCTCTTATAGGTGCTTAAGGAACCGTATAGCTTGTCCCTTAGGTGTTATTATAGATACTAACTAGTCTAGTTATGTCTAAATAGGTTCTAAATTATAGCTATAAAGTAACTTATTTAGACTAACTCCTATTATAGAAGAGGGCCTGTTATTAATTATAAGCTAATAAGCAGCTAAGTGCTCTAGCTAATTAAACTATGAAAAGGAAACTATAACACATAATATTGCCTAAACTTCTTGGTTTACCTGCTCTATGCCGCTATTAGTCTATGGGTGGTGAGATATAGAGAGTAACTAGTCTATCCCTATAAGGGAGTATAATATTGTCTAAAATTTTCCTAACTAGTCTAACCCTTAATCTATAATAATAGACTAGGGAAAACCCTAAAACCTCCACTAGACCGTTTTAAACTATTCCGCACACTCCTTAGCCCTAATAAAGGTTATAGCTTCTAACTACATAAACTTTAAGAGTCTATCTATAATAACTATAAGATACTATAGCCTCTCTAGGGATACCGCTGGTAAGTTTATTATATAGTTAATAGAGATCTAAGACTAGAACTAATTAGGGATAGGCAAAGGCTTTAGTAAACCCTAGCGCTATTGCTAACTCTTATAACTACTAAAATAATAATAGTTACAAATAAACTAAGCAATATCCTGTGATATCCTATCCTAATAGAATTATTATTATAATAATTAAAATATAGTGTTATAACCTAGGTGCCCTGCCACTGGCGAATTATGGCATTATTATATAAGGGTTATTATAAGCGGCTCCTAAGCTAGAATCTACGTATAGCCCCTAAACTAAAGCGCTCTATATATACTTATAGAATAATCTATAACTTATTCCCTTATTAATGCCTCTAGGGGAAACCTTTAACCCCCTTCCTAGACAGTCCTTAATTAGATACTATATATTAGGTCTAATATAATAGCCTAATCCTATAGGGACTAAAGGTGCTTAGTAGTAAAAAGGACCTCCCCTACTAGTGGTAGCAATACTTACATGTAGTGTAGGGCCGGGTTAGCGTTATCCCTCTACTCCTTAGGTAATAGCGAGAGTTATGTAATTATAATAGGTTATAGGATATGCCCTATCCTTAGAGGCAATCTAGTCTAGTCCTACTCCCTCTAGGAAAGGGTATCTAGGTATTAGGCTTATATACTAGGTCTGTATTATAGGTAAAAGTTAAACAGCGTAAGTGTGTCTGCCTACTAAGCCTATCTCTCTAATATTAACTAAGGAGTAGTAAAGTACTCTAGGTTCTTATAATCTATATAGATAGTAAACAGATAGGGCATGCCTTAAAGTTCTGCTAACTACACCTTAAGGCAAGAGATAATAGCAAGTAACTCCTTATTATAGATTATATAATTCTTCTATAAGGATATAAGGCTAGTAGAAAAGTAAGTAACTAGGTATAGAATGCTATTAGGACCTTATTATAAGAGGCACCCGCTAATAGCTTTACCTAAATAATCAGCTTTCACTACTATTAGCTAGTCTGGGTCCTATTACGCCAGTACTAGATATGTAATAAAGGCATCTTTTAACCTCTTAAAGGCTCTCTTCTCCTTAGGTCCCTATTAGAAAGGGACATTCCTCTTAGTAAGTTATATTAGCGGAGCCGCTATCTCTAAGAAGTTACTAATAAAATTACGGTAAAAATTCGTAAATCCTAGGAAGCTACAAACCCTATGTAGTTTCATAGGTGCTACCTATTCCCTTATAGCCATAACCTTTACGGGATCTAGGCGGATTAAGTGGCCTACTATAATAATATATCCTAGGTACTAAACCTCTTTCACAGCGAACATAGACTTATTAAGGTTAAGGTATAGACCTGCGGCCCTTAAGCGACTAAGGACTAACCAAACCTTCTTTATATAATCCTTTCTTAACCCCCCTAAATAAACCAGGATATTATTAAGGTAGGCTATAATAAAGTCTCCTAGCGCATCCCCTAAGGATTTATTAATATAATGCTAGAAGGTTATAGGTATACTAGCTAAGCTAAAGGGGCAGACTAGCTATTTAAATAAACTAAACCTTATATAGAACGCTATAAGGTGCTCTTAGCCCTTAGCTATCTATAGTTTATAAAATGCTACATAGATATCTACCTTTATAAACTAATACGCTTAGGATAGGGAATAGAGTGTCTCTTTAATTAGTAGGAGAGGGTAATAGTCTTATGCTATTATCTTATTAAGAGCGCGGTAGTCTATGTAGAAACGCTAGCTACTATTCGCCTTTTTAATAAGGAGGATAGGGGCTATAGCCGCTAAGGAGCTAGCATAGATCTATCCCTTATCTATTAGATCTATAATCTAGCGCTAAACCTCTAAAAGCTAATCCTATAGCATATTATATAAGGGTCCCTATAGGAGTGCTAGTTTAGACCTATCCAGGTTCTTGCGTATATATATGTGGTGGTTAAGAGACCCTCTATAAGGGGGCAAGCTATTAGCCTTAGACTTATTAAAGAGGTCTATAAAGTCCGCTAACTCCTTAGGCAGCGCTAATATATTAGGAGTAGCTAGCTCTGTCTTAGGCGCCGTGATCTATAGTACTATTATTATCTCCTTTAAGCTTATAGTAATAAACCTTATAGTAGTGTCCTTATTCTAGTGTGCCCTATAAGCCTTAGCGGCGTATAGGGATCTAATAATTCCCTATATTAGGACCTCTGTTGCCTAAGTAGAGGACTTAGAAACGCAAAGGCCCTCTATAGCTCTAATAACTAGTTATTATTATGCCACATAAATCACCACTCTACGCTGCTCTAACTAAGGTATTCTAAATATCACATCCTAGGTTAGGCTAGGGATAATATATAGGTACATAAACAACTCCTAGCTATCTATATTAATTCTAGTGCGCACTATATAGGTTATAGAAGAGGTGTCTTCCTTAACCCGCTTTCCTTTCTATTTTATTTCCACTATAGTACAAACGTGCCTCTGTTTTAGTAACTGTATAAGCTCTAGGCTAAGCTATCTTGCCGCTGATTTGCTTATAGCACTATAGTAATTATAACCATAATTAATTTAGATATTAATAAAATAATATATATTAAAAAGTATAGAAATAAGGAATAATAGTTAGTTTATGTATTTTGCTATATCCTGTTCTGTTTCTATATAGCGGTTATAGAAGTTAACTAGCCTATTAGCCCCCATGTAAGACTCTGCTTAGGGGCTACTTGTTTTCTGTAGGAGGGATGTTTACCTCCTTATCCGCGCTTTCCTTATCCGCCCTAGATATGTTAACGCTAACCTGCTAGCGCTAAGGCAGGAGAAGGGTATATTCTTAAATAAAGTAGTCCTTAGACCTATATTAGAGGTAGTATCTTTCTTAGCGGTGTCTAGCTAGTACTACCTCTAATACCTATTTTACCTATTCTATATTTAGGGTAGCCTTTACTTCCTTACCCTTCTTCTTAGCCTATTTCCCTAGCTAGGTCCCTGCTATATAAACTCCTATTATTAGAGTGTTACCCTTATGGTTAGTTAGGTTTAAGGGTTTAGGGTGTAGGACCCTGCATTAGGTCTAATACTTATCCTCTAAGGCAAGGGCCTTAATATTAACCGCTATCTCGCGATATTATATAACCGCTATATACTAATCGCAATAGCTTACGCCCTACCCCACGCTAATTTCTTAAAGGCGCTTATTAAGCATATATTAAAGCTTTACTAGCTTTATATTATCTACCTAAAGATCCCCCCTAGCTAATAAGAGCTTATCTATAAAGTAAATAAAGAATATAAAGAACGCCTCCCTAGGTCCTTATTCTATTTAGTTAAGCTCTATAAGGGCTATCTCCTATCTATATAGGTTAGTAAATATAGTCTTAAGATGCTCTAGGAACTTAAAGGGATTAAAGTTAATATTTTTACCTAACTTAAAGAAGTTAGCTACTTAAGACTATACCTTAGAGAAGAGGTTCTAGTAAATAAATATCTACCTATCCTTATTAGTACTAATAAAGTCCTTATTTACTAGTAGCTTATGCTCTATTAGGAGCCTCTAAGCAGTAAACACAGCCTTATTACTATTATATAGGTTACCTATAGGGATTAGTTTTTGCTTTAATTTAGCTACTATAGCTACCTATAGGGCAGTAAATGTAGTAGGGGTTAGGGCTTAGCGCTAGACCCTAGGGTTTAGTTAAGTTAGTTAGGCTAAGGGTCCTATATAATCTATTAAGGGTCCTATATAATTTATATTAACTTACTCCTAGAGTTATGCTATTTCTACTATCTGCTTATTTAGTATATAGTAAAGCATTTTAAATTATACTTACTAAGCTACTAGGGGCGCTATAGCATTAGATCCTAGGGTAATAGTCCCCTAGTTAGAATAATCCTAAGGTTAAAGTGTGTTTTGTGCACCTATTAGTGTGTCTATTAGTATATTAAAATCTATATTATTATCTTTTAGTAGCTATTATAAGACTAAAGGAAGTTTCTTAATTATTATAGACTAGCCCCTAGGTAACTATAATAGGGTATTAGTATAGTATTAAGAAACTTAGGGAAAGAGAAGAGAAAGGTAGGAAACCTATCCTTACTAGGGCTCTTATAACCCCCTAACTACCTTATACTTATTCTCTTCCCTATGCCTTTATATATATAGTATATATATATTCTAGACTTAGGGCCCTCGGGATTTGCCCCTGCACATATGCGACACGTGTGCACTTTAGCAGATGCTTAGGACTATCTATCCCTACGCATACGCGACACGTGTGCACTCTGGAGAATGCTTGGGCAAAGCCCAAGCCCTTACAGTCCCCTTATAGACCTACTGACTGTATTAACGGAAGGGGGTCGCTAGCTAGGTCTTAGGAGCTATTTTTTATTTTCTATAAAATTTATTTATATAGGAAAAGTAAAAAATCGACTTACGGCCATACAATCTAGCCACCCACGTACACTAACTAAGCAATCTAATAAGCAACCCTATAAATAAAATACATTATTAAATCCAGAAAAAATCAAGGATTCAAACAGTATAAGTCAGCCTTTTATACAACTACTAGTTCCCTAGTTATAGTCGATTTTAGCTTCCCTATAGGGTAGCCTAGTCGGCTTAGTCATATAAGCCTGTGGGTTGGTTGTGCGCGGAGCGCAGGTCACAGCCAAAGCTGGCCACAGCCAACAACGCTGCAGGCAACGCCTTGTAACCAACGTTGCAACAACGCAACTAGGCAACTAGTGGGCCTATAAAATAGTGCTATAAATAGCATAATTTTAACAAGTTTAACTCTAGTAGCTAAGCTATCCTATTATTCTTTAACTTAGTGTGTTCTATTATATATAAAGTGTGAGGCCCCTCACAACATGACCCACGCGCATGCGTGCACCGCAGCGCCAGAGCACCGCGGCGCCCGACACCAGAAGGAAGGGCTAGGTCCACGTGATATTAGCGAGCCGCTAGCTATAAACCAGCAACTCGCACACACATTACACTTAGACCTAGCAAGCTTCAGTCAATATACGAGTGCACCCCATATCCTCTTGCCTAGCTATCTTTATCCTTACATAATGTTATGGACTGGCCCCTAGGCGACTGCGATAGGGCGTCGGTATAGTATTAAGAAACTTAGGGAAAGAGAAGAGGAAGGTAGGAAACCTATCCTCACTAGGGCTCTTATAACCCCCTAACTACCTTACACTTATCCTCTTCCCTATGCCTTCATATATATAGTATATATATATTCTAGACTCGGGGCCCTTAGGATTTGCCCCTGCACATATGTAACACGTGTGCACTTCGGCAGATGCTTAGGACTATCTATCCCTATGTATATATAACACGTATATACTCTAGAGAATGCTTAGGCAAAGCCTAAGCCCTTATATATGCCCTTACTCCTCCTCCTTAACGTGTTATGTAAGCCTATTATTTTAATCCTAGGACTAGACTAGGCATATAATGCGGTTACTAAGACCTGTGTTATTATTATGTCAACCCTAGCCCTATCTTAAACCTTCTATCCTATTGTTTTATTTTAGTCCTAGGCATAGGCTAGGCATATAACGCAGTTATTAGGCCCTGCATTATTATTATGTTAACCCTAGCCCCGCCCCTACTTTCTATCTACTATTTATTTTATTATAACTTTTACTTTCCCCTATGTAGAAAATTCTCTAAGATATTACAAACCCTATTATACCTTCCTATTATATCCCTCTAAATAACACTTTATTTACCTATTATCCTTATATTACACCCTTATTAAATATAGCTAACTATAGAAGCAACTATTATAGCAACTCTAGTCACTATCCTCCTTATATCCTAGCTATTCTCTCCACGCCTATAAATTAGTCTATTAGCAAATTCCTTATAGAAGGAAACTTAGATAATAAGGAGCATACTACTCTATAAGTAGTGTAGCGGCCCTATAGGCTATATATTAAGAAATCCCTTACTATAGGTATCCTAAACTATAGTCCCCCCCCTAGCAGTACCTCCTATCTCCTATATTAGCAAAACTATATAACCTATGTTTAGATAATAAGGTATTTATCCGCAGACCCTTAACTTTAACATTACTTAAAGAATCTTAAGGCTGTAATTAAGGTAGGTAACTATATTATCTAGCCTAGTATCCTAAAGATAGCAGAAACCAAGAGATAGATACTAGTGCTATCCTAGGGCTTCTATGCCCTTATAAGTTAATAGAAAGCCTTTCTAGACTAGGCCTAGTTTAACCTAGCTCCTATTTATTCTACCCTTAGGGCACCCCCCTCTTCTACCTCCCTTACTATAGCCCTAAATAAACTTAAGATTATTCCTTTTAGCTATAGCAGCCCTATAAGTAGCTATAGCATAGTAGGGTCTATATAGTAAGTTATAGGCATTCTACTCTAGCAGAACTAGTAGATTATAGGTAGTCTAAATACTATATATTAGGAATACTATAATTAATCCGCTCTCCTCCTTAAAGCTCTCTCTCCCTATTACTATAGTAGTTAATAATATATTAAGTATAAAGATAACTTACCTTCTTATTATTACTACAAACGCTCCTAACTTAGCCCTAACCTAGGGCTTATTAACTATTATATTTAATGCACCCTAACTAGTAGGCACCCCCTAGTGCTAGACCCTATTCTTTGCTTATCCCCTACTAGAGGCTAACCTAGAGATAGGTTAACCTTTACACTTACTAATTATTATTCTACCTATACTATCTAGAACTATAGAAATATCTATCCCCCCTATTATAACACTGCCTATACCCCTATTACTCCTATAGTAACGCTAGCTACTATCCCCCTTAACTATAATAATAATTTAGTTAGGGGCTTAAGTAATATATCTATTATAATAGGTAGAGAGTATTAAGTTTACCCTAGTGGTTATTATAAGTTAATAGGATATAGACTAGGTGTGCCTTATGTGTTATTAGAAGTCTCTATAGAAGTATAAGTAGTTTATAATTAATTTAGTCTATTATTATATTACGTATCTCCCTACCTTACCTTAAACTTATTAAGGGCTTATATCTATACTATACTTTCTAATAGCTCCTATATTAGCTAAATATATCCTACCTATTTCACTAGTATATTATATTTCCTCCCCTAACCTAGGGCATTCTATACTACTAGAATCTATTCTACCTAGTACTCCTTAATAAGTTTATTATTATCCTCTATTAGGACCTATTCTAGCCCTAGGTAAGAGTCCTAAAGCCTCTAGCTAGGAAGAGGGTCCTCTGTAGCTTATTTAATAAGGTCTATATAGAAGACTAGATAAATACCCCTAGGGACGTCTAACTATACTATTAGTAGCGTTAGCACTTCTAAGACTATATATTTTACTATAACCTAATTAAGTTTCTATAAAGGGCGGTTTATCTTAATATTCTTTAGTAAGAGCTACACTTTATCCCCTACCTAGAACTATTCTGCTAGCTATTAGGAAGCTAATATAGCATCTTACTATCTTTATTAAGTGTAGGCTATTGCGGCCTACGCTAGTTAAGTACCCTCTTATAGGTGCTTAAGGAACTATATAGCTTATCCCTTAGGTATTATTATAGATACTAACTAGTCTAGTTATATCTAAATAGGTTCTAAATTATAGCTATAAAGTAACTTATTTAGACTAACTCCTATTATAGAAGAGGGCCTATTATTAATTACAAGCTAATAAGTAGCTAAGTGCTCTAGCTAATTAAACTATAAAAAGGAAACCATAACATATAATATTACCTAAACTTCTTAGTTTGCCCGCTCTATGCCACTATTAGTCTATAGGTAGTAAGATATAAAGAGTAACTAGTCTATCCCTATAAGGGAGTATAATATTATCTAAAATTTTCCTAACTAGTCTAACCCTTAATCTATAATAATAGACTAGGGAAAACCCTAAAACCTCCACTAGACTATTTTAAACCGCTCCACACACTCCTTAGCCCTAATAGAGGTTATAGCTTCTAACTACATAAACTTTAAGAGTCTATCTATAATAACCATAAGATACTATAGCCTCTCTAGGGATGCTACTAGTAAGTTTATTATAAAGTTAATAGAGATCTAAGACTAGAACTAATTAGGGATAGGTAAAGGCTTTAGTAAACCCTAGCGCTATTACTAACTCTTATAACTACTAAAATAATAATAGTTATAAATAAACTAAGTAACATCCTATAATATCCTATCCTAATAGAATTATTATTATAATAATTAAAACGTAGTGTTATAACCTAGGTGCCCTGCCACTAGCGAATTATAGTATTATTATATAAGGGTTATTATAAGCAGCTCCTAAGCCAGAATCCACGTATAGCCCCTAAACTAAAGCGCTCTATGTGCACTTATAGAACAATCTATAACCTATTCCCTTATTAGCGCCTCTAGGGGAAACCTTTAACCCCCTTCCTAGACAGTCCTTAATTAGATACTATATATTAGGTCTAATATAATAGCCTAATCCTATAGGGACTAAAGGTGCTTAGTAGTAAAAAGGACCTCCCCTGCTAGTAGTAGTAACACTTACATATAGTGCGGCGCTAGGTTAGCGTTATCCCTCTGCTCCTTAGGCAATAGTAAGAGTTATATAATTATAATAGGTTATAGGATATGCCCTATCCTTAGAGGTAATCTAGTCTAGTCCTACTCCCTCTAGGAAAGGGCGTCTAGGCGTTAGGCTTATATACTAGGTCTGTATTATAGGTAAAAGTTAAATAGCGTAAGTATATCCGCCCACTAAGCCTATCTCTCTAATATTAACTAAGGAGTTGTTAAAATTATGCTATTTATAGCACTATTTTATAGGCCCACTAGTTGCCTAGTTGCGTTGTTGCAACGTTGGTTACAAGGCGTTGCCTGCAGCGTTGTTGGCTGTGACCTGCGTTCCTGCACACAACCAACCCACAGGCTTGTATGACTAAGCCGACTAGGCTACCCTATAGGGAAGCTAAAATCGACTGTAACTAGGGAACTAGTAGTCGTATAAAAGGCTGATGTATACTGTTCGAATCCTTGATTTTTTCCGGATTTTATAGTATATTTTATTTATAGGGTTGCTTATTAGATTGCTTAGTTAGTGCACGTGGGTGGCTAGATTGTATGGTCGTGAGTCGATTTTTTACTTTTCATATACAAATGAATTTTGCGGAAAATAAAAAATAGCTCCTAAGGCCTAGCTAGCGACCCCCTTCCGTTAATATAGTCAGTAGGTCTATAAGGGGACTTAGAAAATCCTCTCATTGCTTGTCAGATCATTTGTCTAGCTGAAATCTACTATATTTAACTATTAAAGCTCTATATCTTATGAAGAATCGTTATATTATAGTGAATCTAGAAGCCACCGCGTTGAATCTACTAGGGAGGTCTTCCTATCCCTCTAGTATAGATTCCCTTCTATTTTTAAAAGGTTATAAGCCCAGAAGGCCTATAAGATTACTATATTACTACGTTATTCTACTGCAATTAGTGCTTAATTTTAGGTACTAGTTACTCTTTACTAGACCTATAGGCTCTTAAGATTACAAAGGAAATTCACTAGAATTTAAAGCTTTTATCCACTAGTATTACGCATTGCAATATTAGACCCTTGGTGTTGAAATTTATTTACAGCTGCACCTATAACTATCTAGTTATAACTATAACCTCTTTTAGTGATTCTATTCACTACCGCGACTATTATATTTAATATTATCTACTCTATAGATATGCTGTATCCTTTTATAAATCATTAAATATCTAGTATCTTAATACTAGGCTTTTTAACCTATTACACTACGTTGCACGCACTATACATCATATTACGTTGCGTTATGGCTGCTACAATAGCTATTATTCCTATCCGTTATTTTTAGTGTTAAGAAAATTTTCATAGAGAATCTTCTCCGGTCTGTTTCTACCCGCGCATACCGCAGACCTACTTTTAGACCTTAAGGGGCACCCTTTTAAACAGCCCTACCGCATAATTTACGTGCGTAGCCCGGTTGCACTATAACCTAGCTTCTAGTGCGCGATATTTATAATAGGAAGAAATTTAGAGATCTTACATAGGATATCTTTTAAGATCCTAGGAAATAGCACCACTAAGTTATAAGGGTAAGGGACCTACTACAGGCCCTTCTTCTAGCCCTCCTAGGGACCCTAATAGGATAGAAATAGAAGGTCTAGCTATTTAAGCTAGTGCTTTATAACTATAATAATAGATGCAGAGCTAAATTAAATAACAAGGCAAGACCTTAACTGATTTTATTAAGCATACTAAGTTAAATTATCTAAAAAATAAGGCTAGTATTAAAGATCTATTAGATAAATTAACGCAAACTATAACTACTATGCAAGGTCTTTAGGATTCTACTAAGCTAAGGGAAGAAAATACTAAGGCTTTAGTAGAAAACCTACCTACTATAACTACTTCTATGAGTTTACCTTCTAGTAACTTATAAGCTACCTTTAACATAGGGGCTATTAAGGAACTAAATAAGAAGGTTTACTCTATTCCTAAGGGAGCTAAGCTAAAAGGCCCTAAAAACTATAATTAGTGGAAGCAAGCCCTAAGCATCTAATTTAGAGCCCTAGGATTACCTGAATTTATAGATAATCCTAGCTTAGCAGGCTATCTAGCTAACTGTGATCAAGCTATTCTTTTAATGATATTAAGAGATAGTTGCTAACCTAGGCCATAGGTAGCTATATGTTGGCAAAAATCCCCTAAAGAAGCCTATAAAGTCCTTATTAGGCAGTATTCGCAGAGTGCTAAAATCTAGTGAGGTACGCTATACGCTAGCTACCACTCCCTAAATTTTTTAAATTATAAGGGATCTTTAGAGGCTTTTAATGCTAATTTTAATAACTTACTAGCTAGACTATAGCTTTGTAGTGTAGAGATCGCTCCTATTGATTAAGTAAACCATTATATTAATACATTAAAGCAGACCTTTCCTAGCTAGGCTAAGAGACAAAGATTTACTATTAGAGCTACTAGGGCATAAGGACTGCCTATAAATACCCTAAATTTACAGTTCCTTATAGCGGATTTATTAGAAGAATAGAGGGATAAAACCTCTCCTATAGCTAAAGCTCTTAGCTATAAGGCTTCTAATAATAAGGGAAATTCTAAGGACAAGGAAAAGAAATCTTCTAATCCTAATACTAAGAAGGACTCTACTAACGCCACTAAAGAGTAGGATAAGAAGGATTTAAACCCTTCTAAAGCCTCTAGGAAGAAAAAGCAGAAGAAGAAGAGTAGCAACGGGGATAAAGATAAAGGAAAAGAAGCTGCTTTTACATTAGGCTATAGCCTAGCTATGGGATATATTAAAGAACTAGATTCTAGCGAATCTAGCAGCGAGGATAGTAGTAATTCTAAATCTAATTTAGATACCTCTAGTACCACTACTACTAGTGACACTACTAGCAAGCCTACTTTTAGCTACTCTAACGATGTGGTTAAAAACTCCCTTCTATACGATATAGGTTCTTCTTATTATATTTGTAATAATAGGGCTTTCTTTAGGGACTTTAAGCCTCTTAAGAAAGGTTAAACCAGCCCTATAATTACAGCAGGAGGACCTATTTATCCTAAAGGAAGAGGCACCGCTGTTTTTAATGTTCTGGTTAAGAAAAATCCACTAGAATATAGGCCTCTAGCTCTATTAGATGCCCTATATTTCCCTAGTATAGATACTAACCTAGTTAGCGGGTTATCCCACTATCTTAAGGGAGGTTATCTAGCTAAAGATTAGCTTTTCCTAGCTAATAAAAGTCCCTATAGGTTATTAGAACCTACTAAACACGGCTTCTTTTTGTAGATTAAGGGGTAAGCTACTCCTAAGATCTGCAAGCATTTAACCCACCTCTCCTTTATGGGCTCTTAATTTTGCAACCAACAACAAAATCAACAGCAAAGAGCCTATAAGACCGAATTAGGGTTTTCCTACCCTATAGAGGTTCAAATTCCGCAGCCAGCATTTAATCCCGAGGAATATCAACGAATTAAAGAATTAGACTCTAAAGAAGACAAAGATTCAGCCCTATGTCCCACCGAAGCTCCTCCTAGTTAGGTATCTTCTATAGGGGGTTTAGAAGGTCTATACCCTAATGACTTAGGTGATAATAGTGGCTGTCTATTGCCCCCAGAGGCCTATAATTCTTAAGAGGCCTGGTAATAGAGGGAGCTAGGGGATAATAGCTCTGAAAAGCTAGATTCTAGCTATAAGAAATTACTAGATTTAGCCCTTCTTTAGCACATTCAATTAGGCCATATTAGCCTCCCTTTACTTAAGAAATCTTTAAAATTAGCTAAAGGGATCCCTGATTTTTCCGCTATTAAAGACAAGGATTTCAACTGTATAGCCTATATGTAATCGAAGGCTGTTAGAAGACCTACTAAAAGACCTATTCAGGACCCCCCTAGGGTTTTAGATATTCTAGAGGGAGATACGGTTAAAATCGAACCTATACCGTATAATAAGAAGGCCCTAGTCCTTATACTTATTGATTGAAAATCCCGGTATAAGTGGTGCTTTTCATTAGCTAATAAAGAAGGTTAGACCCTTTATACTACTATTAAGGGCTTCTTTAAGGCTCTGAAAAACCGATATAACGCGTATCCTAGGCACCTTCACTTCGACGGAGGTACTGAGATTAACAACGAACTTTAGCACTGGTTATCTTCTAAAGGAATTTGCTTTAGCACCTCTTACCCCTATATTCACGAATAGAATAGGCTAGTTAAGAGGGCTATTAGGGTTATCCTAGACCGGCTTAGGGCTACACTTTAGTGGTCTAAGCTACCTTTATATCTATAGTCTTATATCCTTCCAGCTATAGTGGACTTAGTTAACATCACCGCTAATATAACTAAGCCCCTAACCCCTAAGCAGCTATTTCTAGCTAACTTAGAGCCTAAGACTATCTATAAGCCTAACTTCTTGAAAATTAGGGCTATAGGGTCTTATTACGAGGTTCTAATACCTCCGGAGCAGAGATCAAAGCTTTAGAAGCTAGCCCCTAGGACTATCCCTAGCCGGCTGCTTGCTACTCTAGGTTCCAGCGTTTATCTTATTTATATACCCTCTAAAAGGTTAGTCGTAAAGACTAGCTTTATTAAGATTATAGAGGATATAAGCTCTATAGGGTCCCCTAAGCCTTTAGGGAGCTATCCTTTAGAGGGAGAAGCCAATATCTCACGAGATCTAGAGGTTTAGGATAGCTATCCAAAGCCTCTAGCGCCCCCAGCACCCACAGCGCCTATAGCGCCCGCCGCGCCTACAACGCCCGGGACGACCGCTGTAACGCCTCCAGCGCTACCCCTAGAGAGCCCAAGCTCTAGCGCCCCTAATAAGGGTGCTATCGAAAAACCGTTTTTAGATTCAGATTCTTTAATCGACCCTAATTCTATAGATATCGATGATTTTAATTTATCTTCTTTCGTTAAGGAGATATGCTTTAAGGCATAATAAAAGGCTAAATCATCTAATAATAATAATCCGGATACGCCTAAGACCTAGAAATAAGCTTTAAAAAGCAAGGATAGCTAAAAATAGGTTAATACTACCTTTAGCGAATTTAAGTAGCTATTAGCTGCCAGAACTTTTAAATTTATAGGGATAGACTAGATTCCTAAGGGCCGAAAAGTTCTTAAAAATAGGCTTATCTATAAGCTTAAAAAGGATAAAGAAAATAATCCTATAAAACACAAGGCCTAACTCGTTGCAAAAGGCTTTATGCAGATAGAAGGTCAAGATTACATCAAAACCTATGCTATAACTAGCATCCCCCCTAGTTAGCGGATATTACTAGCCCTAGCGGCTTATAATGACTAGGAAGTTAAACAGGTTAATTTTATAGGGGCATTCTTAAACAGCTTATTAAAAGAAGCTATTTATATGCAGATCCCTAATGGATTCGTTGAATTTGCCAAAGCTGCTTCGCCTAAAATAGCTAAATTACTTATGAAATACGGCTATAATCCCTCTCAAAAGCAGGTTATTTTCCTTTAAAAAGCTTTATATAGATTAAAACAGAGCTCTAGAGAGTAGCAGCAGGCCCTAAAGGAACTTCTTTAAAAATTAGGCTTCCACCCCCTTATATCTAACCCGGCTGTCTTCTTTAACCTAACTACATCTACATATATAGTGACTTATGTGGATAACTGTCTTCTAATAGGACCGGATCTAGCTTATATTAACAAGCTAAAGAAGCTATTATATAAAGCTTACCCTATAGAAGATCGTAGGCCAGCCGAATTTTTCCTAGGTGTTTAAATCACTAGAAATCAAAAGAAAGGGACCCTAACTATCCACCAGTCCTAGTATATTTCTAAAGCCCTAGAGAGATTTAACATAAAAGATACTAGGCCTATTAAAATTCCTCTTCAACCCGGAATTATAAAGCAGGCAGCTAACTACCTAACTAAACCTCTTTCCTCCTCTAATCACAAGCTTTATTAGAGTATTATAGGGACTATTATGTACTTAATGCTCCTTACAAGGCCTGATATTGCTTTTCCAGTTCAGTGGCTTTTAACAGCGTTAGCTAAGCCTTATATAGAGCACTTAAATACTGCTAAACATCTGCTTAGATACCTTCTAGGCTCTATAGGTTATTCTATAACTTATAGAAGGTCTAAAAACGCTATTAAGGCTTCTGCAACCCTTATTAGCTTCTGTGATAGCGACTTCGTGGGAGATAAGTCCTCTAAATTAACCTATGCTTATCTCTATAAGCTAGCTAAAGGACCTATTAGCTGGAAATCAAAGAAAGCAACTACAATAGCTTTATTAACATTAGAGGCTGAATTAGATGCTCTATGTGAAGCTATTAGGGAGCTAGAGTGGCTCTATGGCCTTTTTAAGGAAATTAAGCTACCTATAGCACCTCCTATTCTAATTTTTAGCGATAACTAAGGCGCTATAATAACCGCTAATAACCCTACTCTTCATAGCAGAACTAAGCATACCCTGCTAAAATTCAACTATACTAGAGAAAAGGTACAGAAGGGTATAGCTAAGGTTATCTACATTAACACTAAAGAGATGCCTGTAGATAGCTTAACTAAGCCCCTGCCTAATAATAAATTTCAATAATTTATTTAACTATTAGGCCTTACAAATACAAAGGCCTAGCTTTAAAAACAACTAAAAAGTCGAAAAATCGAAAATCAACAAAAACACTGGAATTCCGTTGAAAAGTTATTAATTTTAGTTAAAAAGTTATTAGATTTATTATTAAATTTATTGTTAACTTAGATATCTATTAAAGAGCTAAGTTTAGGTATTGAATTAGTTACCTCATACTTTTCTAGAGGGAGTGTTAAAATTATGCTATTTATAGCACTATTTTATAGGCCCACTAGTTGCCTAGTTGCGTTGTTGCAACGTTGGTTACAAGGCGTTGCCTGCAGCGTTATTGGCTGTGACCTGCGTTCCTGCACACAACCAACCCACAGGCTTGTATAACTAAGCTGACTAGGCTACCCTATAGGGAAGCTAAAATCAACTGTAACTAGGGAACTAGTAGTCGTATAAAAGGCTGATGTATACTGTTCGAATCCTTGATTTTTTCCGGATTTTATGGTATATTTTATTTATAGGGTTGCTTATTAGATTGCTTAGTTAGTGCACGTGGGTGGCTAGATTGTATGGTCGTGAGTTGATTTTTTACTTTTCATATACAAATAAATTTTACGGAAAATAAAAAATAGCTCCTAAGGCCCGGCTAGCGACCCCCTTCCGTCGATATGGTCGGTAGGTCTATAAGGGGACTTAGAAAATCCTCTTATTGCTCGTCAGATCGTTTGTCTAGCTGAAATCTACTATATTCAACTATTAAAGCTCTATATCTTGTGAAGAATCGTTGTATTATAGTGAATCTAGAAGCCGCCGCGTTGAATCTACTAGGGAGGTCTTCCTATCCCTCTAGTACAGATTCCCTTCCATTTTCAAAATTAGGTCTTCTAATAATATAAAGATATACTATTAATCTAATAATTACTTAGAAGAGGTATATTTAATCTTCTAATACTTAACTATTATTTAGGTAGATTATAGTTATTCTAAGAGGAGCTATAAAGCTTTTTAAATTATTATCTATAATATTAGGAATAAACTTCTATATAATCTTATAAATATATAATTCTTATAATAGCTATATCTCCTTTATAGCTTAATTCTAAATTACTTTAATCCCTAAGAACCACTTTAAGTTACCTTAATCCTTAATATCTAGATTATATATTAATTAATTATATAAAGTATTAAATTTATCTTTTAGTTTATCTAGGTATATTACTACTATATTATTAATATAGAAGAATAGAATTATTCTATTCTTTATAAAGATATAAAGGTTTTCTTTTTCTTAAGTAAATCTAATTTAAAGTAAAAATTATATTAGATATAGGAACTATTACTTTAGGGCTTCTTTAAGCCTATATAGGGCTCTAATTATCTTCTAGAGATAACCTTCTACCTTTAGACCTTCTAGTAGTCTATAGAAAATAGGTTCTTTAAGCTAAGTATAGGGGAAGGTATTCTAAATATTATATTATTAGGTATTAAGATCCTTTATATAGTAGATAGTAAGTAATATATATAGGGATTATAAAGTAAGCATAGTAGCGTAGTTATTAAGATTGTTTTTTAGCTACTAATTTCCTTATATAACTATATAAGCCTTAAATTTAGTAATAATCCCCTTTTTATCTATTTTATATTTAAATACCTATCTAAGGTTAATAATCTTATTATAAATATTAAGATTAAATAATTCCTCTAGGATATCTTCCTAGTAATTTAATAATAAAAGCTTATTAACTTCCTTTTATATTACTTCCTTCTAGTAGTTATAATATATTAAAGCTATTACTTATTAATAATAAGCAGGTTCTAGAGGTATATCCTTAATCCTTAAGCTATACTATATACCTTATAATGCTATAGTAAATATAGAGTAGGGCTAATAGGCTTTCCTTAATTCCTTATATTATTACTTACTAGTAATAATATTACTAGGATTAATACTATTATTATAAGAGTATAGAACCTTTGCATACTTTTCCGCACCGACCTAAAGGTCCGGGAACGTCTCTAAAACGCAAGAAAACACAATATTTAAAATCACCTTATTTAATTACCCCCTTCTATAATATTATATAGTAATAGAGCTAGAGGTAGGTATAAGAATAAGGTGCTAATAATAATTAATAAAGGAATAGGGGGGTTAGCGTAGAGCTACTACTACCCTAATACTAGTATAGGATAATTTACTATCTAAGAGAATAATAATAAACCTCTAGAGAGTTAGAACTAGTTTAATTATCTAGAAGAGTTAGAATACTATAAAGTAATTACTAAACTTATCCCTAGTAATAAAATAACTAAAGCCTAGTAAGCCTATAAAGCCCTTACCCTCTAGATAGTAAACTATATCTAAACTAAATATAAATAGATAAACTATAATAATAATAGTAATATTTATCTATAAAGAAAGCCTTTTTATAGGTCCTTAAAGAAGTAATTAAAAAAGTATCTAACTATAATACTATACTAACCTAGGTAAGTATTACTATAGGCCCTATACTAAAGAGAATAAATACTACACTACCTCCCTTATAGGTCCCTAGTAAATAATATAGGGAAGTCCTTATAAAGGGAAATACTATATAGGAATTACTCTAGTCTAGAACTACTAAAGATATAGTATTAGTAGTTAATAAAGTAATAAGCTAAACTATAGTAATTATAGCTAGAAGACTCCCTAGTAGGGATATAATTATAATATTTAAAGGAAATACCTCCTAGTATAAAGATAACTAGAAATAGATTCCTACTATATTTAGTCTAGAAGTAACCCTCTACTAATATATACTTAGTGTTATTATTAAAGGATTTTCTATAAAATATATCTTAATTAAAAACCTAGTAGCTAAACTAAGTAAAACTAATAAAGTAAATATTATTAAAGTAATAGTAAGATACCCTTAGTATAAAGAAGCCCTAAGAACTACCCTTATTCTTAGCCTTAAAGAGGTAAAAAATACTAATAAAATCTATAAAGATAAAATAGTCTATAAGGTAGAGTTATTTTACTCTAAGCCTTATAATAAAACCCTCTAATCTTAATAGTACTATAATTACTTCTAGACTAGGTATATTATAAAGTACTATAAATTAGCCCTAAAGTATAGTAGGTATAGAGCTAGCTAGTATAAGGGTAGTAAGGTAACCTACCTAATAACTAATAGCTAGGTATAAGGGAAGTATATCTTATACTCTAGCCCTTACCTAGCCTAGTTTAGGGACTACCTTATTCTTAAAGAGAAATAGAATATAATAAAAGTAGGATACCTTAAGTAACTAGCTTTATTTATAACCTACCCCCTAAGTAAAGGCCCTTCTCTAAGCTAGGAAAGGCCTATAATAATATAAATACTAGCTAATATAGTAGGAAGAAAAAGAGATTACCTAATACTTATAAAGTAAAGAGTAAAGTAACCTAGGGCTAGTAAGTCTAATAGTATTAAAAAATATATAGAGGTAACTAAGGCTAGTATAGAACTAGCATAGGATAGTAAAGAACCCTAATCCCCCTAACTTATATAGTAATATTATAAGTTCTCTTTTAGAATATAAATAAGAAGGATAACCTAGTATAAATAGCGCTCTAGTACTAAACTAATATTAATATAATTATAATTTAGGAATAGGAATATATAAGAAACCTATAGCCCCTAGCTCTAGGCCTCTCCTAATTCTAACTTATATACTATAATAAATATAATACTATATATATAAATAAGAAATATACTATAGGGTTATAAGTAGCCTAGGGAGGGACTAATTAGTCCCTAGTAGAGATATATAGTATAAATATATACTCTCTTTATTTAGAAGGGTATAGTAATAAGTAGAATACCCTAATCTATACTATTAATATAGAAAAGCCCTATAATAGGTATATCTTTATAGGGGACTTTAACTAAAAATACCTACTCTAGGATAAACTTAATAAGACTAGTAATAAGGTAGAAAAACTACTAGAGTTTATAGGCTAGTAAAGGCTTAGGCTAGTAATACCCTAAGGGGAACCTACTAGGTAGTATAATAGAGATAGGGATAGCACTATAGATCTAGCTTAGGTAACTCTAGATATTAGAGTCTACTATAATAGAGTAGTAAACCTAATAGAATCTAACTATATCCTATAACTAATTAGTATCTTTACTAACCCTTAAGAGATTACCCCCCTAGTCCTTAGGCACTACTAGGTAGTAATAAATAAATTCTATATAGAGATAGAGGTAAGTAACTAGCTTATACTAGATAATACCCTAAAACTATATAATAAGGAAGGGATTAATATATATACTACCTAGCTTATTATAAACCTATAGTAGATAGCTAACTTAGTAGCCCCTTAGAAACCTAAAGGCTTACCTAGGCTAGAGATATAGTAATCTAGATAAGCTAAAAAGGTAGTTACTAGGGTAAGATAGGCTATAAGATAGTAAAGGCATAGAAGAACTAAAGTAAACTAGTAGGTATATACTAATACTAATAAGAAGTAGGAATAAGTTATTAGAGAGAAGAGAAGGAATACCTAAAGAGATATACTAAGATAGGCTAATACTTAGAGTAAGGATAGAGAAGTATAGAGGCTAGAGAGATAGGTAAGGCTCTAGAGCTAGGTACCCCTAGAGCTCCCTAGGCTCCTAGAACTAAAGAGATCTAAAGATAACCCTAATTTAGCTACTATATATAAGGAAAAGGTAAGCTTACTTATATAGAGGTTCTTCCCTAAGCTAGTAGCTAACCTTTCCTATATCCTAGACCTAATATTCCTAGAACTTAATAACACTCTAATCTAGGATATAGACTAGTTTAACTCTAAGGAGATTATAGATATCCTCTTAGATATAGTAAACTAGAAAGCCCTAGGGAATAATAAGCTCCTTACTAGATTTATTAAAGCCTATAGCCTAGTAGCCTATTATATAATAACTAGGCTACTTAATATAGTACTTAAAGTTAGTTACTTCCTAGCCTACTTCCACACTACTAGGGTTATAATAATTAGAAAGAATAGAAAGATAGTTAAAAAAATAAGAAGAGCTAATACCTAGAGACCTATATTACTACTTAATATAGTAGGAAAAGTACTAGAAGTAGTAATAGTAAGATAACTTATAGCTATTACTAAGGTAGGGGGCCTCCTCCTAGAACTATAGATAGGGAATAGGGTAAATAGATTAATAAAAACTATAATATATACCCTACTAGAATATATTAGAGTAGCCTAGGGAAGGGGCAGGATAGCCTTACTAGTATAGATAGATATATTAGCTATATTTAATAGAATTAGCTACCTATATCTTATTACGCTCCTTATTAAGATAGGTATCTCTCTATAGCTAGTTATAGTAATCTATAGCTTCCTTATAGGGAGAATAAGCTAACTTAGCTTTAATAGTAGACTCTTAGAACCCTTTAAAATTAAGGCTAGTACTCTATAGGGCTTACCCCTTTCTCCTATTCTCTTCCTTCTATATTCTATAGAGCTATATATCTACCTCTAGGTTATCCTAGGTATAGTTACTATAGGCTTTACTAATAATATAAATATTATAGCTTTTAGGAAAAATATAGCCTAGACCTAGAGAAGACTTAAGGTATCTTAGAGAATCTATAAAGACTAGGTAAAGGAAGTAGGAGTTAAGTTTAACCTAGCTAAAATAAAACTTATATACTTTAGTAAAGCCTAATAACCTCCCTAGGAGTAAGTCTAGCTTAGAATAGAGGAGATAGTACCTATAGAATCCTACTACTTTCTTAGGGTATAGGTTAATTATAAACTTACCTAGAGCGCTTATAAGAATATTATTAAAGGGAAACTAGCCTAGTAGTAGCTTATACTTATATTACTAGTAGCGTTAGCCTAGGGCTATAGCTTTAGAGATACCTACCTCCTATATATATAGGTAGTCTATCCTATTATTACCTATAGGGTAAGTATATACTATATACTAACTAAAAAAGCTAGAAACCCTAGAGATATTATAAAAAGCTTTATAATAGACTAGTTAGCCTACCTCTAAGTTATTATAGGGGTATTTAAAGCTATACTAATTATATAATTAGAAGCTAAGACCTTAGTTCCCTCCCTTAACCTCTACCTAAACTATATTAAGAAGAGATTTAAAGAAAGAGTTATAGCTAGTAGAATAGTAAAGATAATCTAAGTAGTAGCTAGCCTAGTAGTAACTATACTATATTAAAGAAAACCTTAAAGATAGAGAAACTAAGTTAAAAATAAGCTAAATATAAAGCTATATAAGAAATAGAAAAGATATTAGGAAGTGTAGTATAATAGAGAAAGACTAGCCTAGAGCTAGTATAGTAAAGAGCTAACTAAGGACTAACCACTAAACTATAACCTAAAGATAATCTAAAGATTCTATACTAAACTAAATAAGTATATCTCCTCTACTATTATATAATTATATATAGGTAAGATTAGTCTTAATAAATTCCTCTTCCTTAGAGGTATCTCTAGGGTAGCTTTACCTTTATATAGCTATAAATAAGTAGAAAAGGACTAGTACTATATAATTATTAACTACTATAAATATAGCTATATATAACCCTATTAGCACTAGCCTATAGACATATAGGAGGTAAGGCTAGCCCTAGATAACCCCTAGAGGGTAAGATACTTAGCTAAGTAGTTCCTAGCTATAAAGAGACTATAATACTATATACTAGTATATAACTTAGTAGCTAGGTTAAGGGCACTAGAACTAGAGCTAGAGTGCTTATATTATAGGAGATTAAATCTAGGGTCTATAACTATAGTAGATAGTAAAGATAGTAGGAGTAGTAAGAGACTAGGACTAGACTAAATAGTCTAGAGGCAGTGGGGGGCTAGAGGTAGGGCAGGAATATATATATAGGTAAAGGGTATACACTAGAATAACCCTTAGATTTAAACTACTAAAACTCTTAAACGCTAGGTATCTAATTCCCCCCTAGGCCTCCCCTACCCCGCTACTACTACTATATTAATATAAAAATAAAAGGAAAAATAACTACTCCTCTTCTAGAATAGGGATCGCGTCCTCCAGGGCCCTAGCCTAGCTCTTAGCTAGTAGGGCAGTAACCTAGAGCCAGATTAACTCCGCTATCTAAGCATCTAGTCTACGCAGCCAGGCAGTTAGAAATGGATCGGAGCAGAGCCAGAGAAGAGCCTAGAGCTAGGCTTAAGATATAAGGCAGAGGCAACTCTACTAATAGGGATAAGTCTAGCGCAAGCTGGCAATAAATAACTACAACAGGCAACTACAACAGCGGCGCCAGCCTGCCGCAGAGCCGGCGCCAGACTATATAGAGTCGTAAGGGGTTTTTTTATCCTCTAGAAGGTTTTCCCCTTTAACTAAACCGCTGGAGTACTAGAGACAGCCAAATCAGGCTAGCTAGTGTATATAAATAAATAAATATAAGAGTATAGAGCCTTAGAGTAAGCGGACTCTAGGTCCTTACTATGCTTAGTAGTGTTTTTATTAGTATTAGCGGTATTATTACTATATTCTATTATTACTTTATATATAAAGTTATTAAATTCTTAAAATAGCATATTCTCTTCTTATAAGGTAAGCGCTGTGGTCTCTATAGTAACTAATTACTTATAAGAAGAGTTAGGAGGAGTTAGAAGAGTACTAGATTAACTCCCTTCTTATTAAGAGGCTTAAGAAGGTATTTCTTCTCTAACCTAATTATTTTTATTTATTATATTTATTAGCATTAAAGGAAAGTTATTATTGAAAATGGAAGGGAATCTATACTAGAGGGATAGGAAGACCTCCCTAGTAGATTCAACGCGGCGGCTTCTAGATTCACTATAATACGACGATTCTTCAAGATATAGAGCGTTGATAGTTGAATATAGTAGATTTCTAGCTAGACGAACGATCTAACGAGCAATGAGAGGATTTTCTGAGTCCCCTCATAGACCTACTGACCGTATCGACGGAAGGGGGTCGCTAGCCAGGCCTTAGGAGCTATTTTTTATTTTCCGTAAAATTTATTTATATGTGAAAAGTAAAAAATCGACTCACGACCATACAATCTAGCCACCCACGTGCACCAACTAAGCAATCTAATAAGCAACCCTATAAATAAAATACATCATTAAATCCGGAAAAAATTAAGGATTCGAACAGTATAAGTCAGCCTTTTATACGACTACTAGTTCCCTAGTTACAGTCAATTTTAGCTTCCCTATAGGGTAGCCTAGTTAGCTTAGTCATACAAGCCTGTGGGTTGGTTGTGAACGCAGGTCACAGCCAAAGCTGGCCGCAGCCAATAACGCTGCAGGCAACGCCTTGTAACCAACGTTGCAACAACGCAACTAGGCAACTAGTGGGCCTATAAAATAGTGCTATAAATAGCATAATTTTAACACTCCCTCTAGAAAAGTATGAGTTAACTAATTCGATACCTGAACTTAGCTCTTTAATAGATATCTAAGTTAACCATAAATTCAATAATAAATCTAATAACTTTTCAACTAAAATCAATAACTTTTCAACGGAATTCCAGTGTTTTTGTTGATTTTAAGATTTTTCGACTTTTTAGTTGGTTTTCTTTAAAACTAGGCCTTTGTGTTCATAAGACCTAATAGTTGAATAAATTGTTGAAATTTATCGTTAGGCAGGGGCTTAGTTAAGCCATCTACAGGCATCTCTTTAGTGTTAATATAGATAACCTTAGCTATACCCTTCTGTACCTTTTCTCTGGTATAGTTGAATTTTAGCAGGGTATGCTTTGTTCTGCTGTGAAGAGCAGGGTTATTAGCGGTCGTAATAGCGCCTTGGTTATCACTAAAAATCGGAATAGGAGGTGCTATAGGCAGCTTTATCTCTTTAAAGAGACCATAAAGCCACTCTAGCTCCCTAATAGCTTCACATAGAGCATCTGATTCGGCCTCTAATGTCGATAAAGCTATTGTAGTTGCTTTCTTTAATTTCCAGCTAATAGGTCCTTTAGCTAGCTTATAGAGATAAGCATAGGTTGATTTAGAGGACTTATCTCCCGCGAAGTCGCTATCACAGAAGCTAATAAGGGTTGCAGAAGCTTTAGCGTTCTTAGACCTTCTATAGGTTATAGAATAACTTATAGAGCCTAGAAGGTATCTAAGCAGATGTTTAGCAGCATTTAAGTGCTCTATATAAGGCTTAGCTAACGCTGTTGAAAGCCACTGAACCGGAAAGGCAATATCAGGCCTTGTAAGGAGCATTAAGTACATAATAGTCCCTATAATACTCTAATAAAGCTTGTGATCGGAGGGGGAAAGAGGTTTAGTAAGGTGGGCTACCTGTTTAATAATTCCGGGTTGTAGGGGAATTTTAGCAGGCCTAGCATCTTTCATGTTGAATCTCTCTAGAGCTTCAGAAATGTACTGGGACTAGTGAATAGTTAGGGTCCCTTTCTTTCGATTTCTAGTGATTTGAACGCCTAGGAAAAATTCGGCTGGCCCACGATCTTCTATAGGGTAAGCTTTGTGTAATAGCTTCTTTAGCTTGTTAATATAAGCTAGATCCAGTCCTATTAGAAGACAGTCATCCACATAGGTCGCTATGTATGTAGATGTAGTTGGATTGAAGAAAACAGCCGGATCAGATATAAGGGGGTAGAAGCCTAATTTTCGAAGAAGTTCCTTTAGGGCCTGCTGCTATTCTCTAGAGCTCTGTTTTAATCTATATAAAGCTTTTTAAAGGAAAATAACCTGCTTTTAAGAGGGATTATAGCCGTATTTCTTGAGTAATTTAGCTATTTCAGGCGAAGCAGCTTCAGCAAATTCAACGAATCCATCAGGGATCTACATATAAATAGCTTCTTTTAATAAGCTATTTAAGAATGCCCCTATAAAATCAACCTATTCAACTTCCCAGTCATTACAAGCCGCTAGGGCTAGTAATATCCGCTAACTAGGGGGAATGCTAGTAGCAGCGTAGGTCTCAATATAATCCTAACCTTCTATCTGCATAAAGCCTTTTATAACGAGTCAGGCCTTATGTTTTATAGGATTATTTTCTTTATCCTTTTTAAGCTTATAGATAAGCCTATTTTTAAGAACTTTTCGGCCCTTAGGAATTTAGTCTATCCCTATAAATTTAAAAGTTCCGGCAGCTAGTAGCTACTTAAATTCGCTAAAAGTTGCATTAACCTATTTTTTGCTACCCTTGCTTTTTAATGCCTGCTTCCAGGTCTTAGGCGTATCCGAATCGTTATTGTTGTTAGCTAACAATTTAGCCTTTTGTTGCGCCTTAAAGCATATCTCCTTAACGAAGGAAGATAAATTGAAATCATCGATATCCATAGAATCAGGGTCGATTAAAGAATCCGAATCTGAAAACGGTTTTTCGATAGCACCCTTATTAGGGGCGCTAGAGCTTGGGCTCTCTAGGGGTAGCGCTAGAGGCGTTACAGGCGTTACAGGCGTTGCAGCGGTCGTCCCGGGCGGTGTTGTTATAGGCGCGGCGGGCGCTGCGGGCGCTGTGGGCGCTAGAGGCTTTGGATAGCTATCCTGAACCTCTAGATTATCTCGTGAGATATCGGCTTCTCCCTCTAAAGGATAGCTCCCTAAAGGCTTAGGGGACCCTACAGAGCCTATATCCTCTATAATCTTAATAAAGCTAGTCTTAACGACTAACCTTTTAGAGGGTATATAAACAAGATAAACGCTGGAACCTAGAGTAGCAAGCAGCCGGCCAGGGATAGTCCTAGGGGCTAGCTTCTGAAGCTTTAATCTCTGCTCCGGAGGTATTAGAACCTCGCAATAAGACCCTATAGCCCTAATTTTCGAAAAATCAGGCTTATAAGAGGTCTTAGGCTCTAAGTTAGCTAGAAATAGCTGCTTAGGGGTTAGGGGCTTAGTTATATTGGCGGTAATATTAACTAAGTCCACTATGGCTAGAAGGATATAAGACCATAGATATAAAGGCAGCTTAGACCACTGAAGTGTAGCTCTAAGCCGGTCTAGGATAACCCTAATAGCCCTCTTAACTAGCCCATTCTGTTCGTGAATATAGGGGCAAGAGGTGCTAAAGCAAATTCCCTTAGAAGATAACCAGTGCTGAAGTTCATTATTGATTTTAGTACCTCCGTTGAAGTGAAGGTGCCTAGGATACGCGTTATATCGGTTTTTCAGGGCCTTAAAGAAGCCCTTAATAGCAGTATAAAGGGTCTGACCTTCTTTATTAGCTAATAAAAAGCACCATTTATACCGGGATTTTCGATTAATAAGGATAAGGACTAGGGCCTTCTTATTATGCGGTATAGGTTCGATTTTAACCGTATCTCCCTCTAGGATATCTAAAACCCTAGGGGGGTCCTGAATAGGTCTTTTGGTAGGTCTTCTAACAGCCTTCGATTGCATACAGGCTATGTAGTTGAAATCCTTGTCTTTAATAGCGGAAAAATCAGGGATCCCTTTAGCTAATTTCGAAGATTTCTTAAGTAAAGGGAGGCCGATGTGGCCTAATTGAATGTGCCAAAGAAGGGCTAAATCTAGTAATTTCTTATAACTAGAATCTAGCTTTTTAGAGCTATTATCCCCTAGCTCCCTCTGTTGCCAGGCCTCTTAAGAATTACAGGCCTCTGGGGGCAATAGACGGCCACTATTGTCACCTAAGTTATTAGGGTATGGACCTTCTAAACCCCCTATAGAAGATGCCTGACTAGGAGGAGCTTCGGTGGGACATAGGGCTGAATCTTCGTCTTTGGAGTCTAATTCTTCGATTCGTTGATATTCCTCGGGATTAAATGCTGGCTGCGGAATTTGAACCTCTATAGGGTAGGAAAACCCTAATTCAGTCTTATAGGCTCTTTGCTGTTGGTTTCTTTGTTGTTGGTTGCAATATTAAGAGCCCATAAAGGAGAGGTAGGTTGAATGCTTGCAGATCTTAGGAGTAGCTTGCCCCTTAATCTGCAAAAAGAAGCCGTGTTTAGTAGGTTCTAGTAACCTATAGGGGCTTTTATTAGCTAGGAAAAGCTGATCTTTAGCTAGATAACCTCCCTTAAGATAGTGGGATAACCCGCTAACTAGGTTGGTATCTATACTAGGGAAATATAGGGCATCTAATAGAGCTAAAGGCCTATATTCTGGTGGATTTTTCTTGACCAGAACGTTAAAAACAGCGGTGCCTCTTCCTTTAGGATAGATAGGTCCTCCTACTGTAATTATAGGGCTGGTTTAACCTTTCTTAAGAGGCTTAAAGTCCCTAAAGAAAGCCCTATTATTACAAATATGATAAGAAGAACCTGTATTGTATAAAAGGGAGTTTTTAACCACATCGTTAGAGTAGCTAAAAGTAGGCTTACTAGTAGTGTCACTAGTAGTGGTACTAGAGGTATCTAAATCAGATTCGGAATCACTACTATCCTCGCTGCTAGACTCGCTAGAATCTAGTTCTTCAACGTATCCTGTGGCTAGGCTATAGCCTAACGCAAAAGCAGCTTCTTTTCCTTTATCCCCGTTGCCACTCTTCTTCTTCTGCTTTTTCTTCCTAGAGGCTTTAGAAGGGTTTGAATCCTTCTTATCCTGCTCTTTAGTGGCGTTGGTAGAGTCCTTCTTAGTATTAGGATTAGATTTCTTCTCCTCTTCCTTAGAATTTCCCTTATTATTAGAAGCCTTATAGCTAAGAGCTTTAGCTATAGGGGAGGTTTTATCCCTCTGTTCTTCTAATAAATCAGCCATTAGGAACTGTAAATTTAAGGTATTTACAGGCAGTCCTTATGCCCTAGTAGCTCTGATAGTAAATCTTTGTCTCTCAGCCTAGCTAGGAAAGGTCTGCTTTAATGCGTTAATATAATGGTTTACTTAATCTATAGGAGCGATCTCTACACTACAAAGTTATAGTCTAGCTAGTAAGTTATTAAAATTAGCATTAAAAGCCTCTAAAGATCCCTTATAATTTAAAAAATTTAGGGAGTGGTAGCTAGCGTATAGCGTACCTCGCTGGATTTCAGCACTCTGCAAATACTGCCTAATAAGGACTTTATAGGCTTCTTTAGGGGATTTTTGCTAATATATAGCTGCCTGTGGCCTAGGTTAGCAACTATCTCTTAATATCATCAAAAGAATAGCTTAATCATAGTTAGCTAGATAGCCTGCTAAGCTAGGATTATCTATAAATTCAGGTAATCCTAGGGCTCTAAATTATATGCTTAGGGCTTGCTTCTACTGATTATAGTTTTTAGGGCCTTTTAGCTTAGCTCCCTTAGGAATAGAGTAAACCTTCTTATTTAGTTCCTTAATAGCCCCTATATTAAAGGCAGCTTATAAGTTACTAGAAGGTAAACTCGCAGAATTAGCGGTAGGCAGGTCTTCTACTAGAGCTTTAGTATTTTCTTCCCTTAGCTTAGTAGAATCCTAAAGACCTTGCATAGTAGTTATGGTTTACGTTAATTTATCTAATAGATCTTTAATACTAGCCTTATTTTTTAGACAATTTGACTTAGTATGCTTAATAAAATTAGTTAAGGTCTTGCCTTGTTGTTCAATTTGGCTCTGCATCTATTATTACAGTTATAAAGCACTAGCTTGAACAGCCAGACCTTCTATATCCATCCTATTAGGGTCCCTAGGAGGGCTAGAAGGGCCTGCAGCAGGTCCCTTACCCTTATTATAACTCAGTAGTGCTATCTCTAAAAGTTCCCTAGGATCTTAAAAGATATCCTATGTAAGATCTCTAAATTTATTCCTATTATAAATATTACGCGCTAGAAGCTAGGTTATGGTGTAACCAGGCTACGCACGCAAATTATACGGCGGGGCTGTTTAAAAGGGTGCCTCTTAAGGTCTAAAAGTAGGTCTACGGTATACACGGGCAGAAACGGACCGGAGAAGATTCTCTGCGAAAATTTTCTTAACACTAAAAATAGCAGATAGGAATCGTAGGTTATAGATATTACAGAACATGCAACGCAACGCAACGTAATGTATAGTGCGTGTAACGTAGTGTAATAGGTTAAAAAGCCTAGTATAGATATACTAGATGTTTAATAATATATAAAAGGATATAGTGTATCTACTATTATAGATAATATTAAATATAACGGTTATAGTAGTAAATAGGATTACTAAAAAAGAGGTTGTGGTTATAACTAGATAGTTATGGTTACAATATAGTAGTTATAGGTGCGGCTGTAAATAAATTTAACACCAAGGGTCTGATGTTACGATGCGTAGAGCTAGTAGATGAAAAGCTTTAAATTCTAGCGGATTTCCTTCGTAATCTAAGAGCCTATAGGTCTAGTAGAGAGTAACTAGTACCTAAAATTAAGCACTAATCGCAGTAGAATAATGTAGTAATATAGTAATCTTATAGGCCTTCCGGGCTTATAACCTATTAAAAATAGAAGGGAATCTATACTAGAGGGATAGGAAGACCTCCCTAGTAGATTCAACGCGGCGGCTTCTAGATTCACTATAATACGATGATTCTTTAAGATATAGAGCGTTAATAGTTAAATATAGTAGATTTCTAGCTAGACGAACAATCTAATAAGCAATAAGAGGATTTTCTAAGTCCCCTCATAGACCTACTAACTATATTAACAGAAGGGGGTCGCTAGCCGGGCCTTAGGAGCTATTTTTTATTTTCCATAAAATTTATTTATATATGAAAAGTAAAAAATCAACTCATAACCATACAATCTAGCCACCCACGTGCACTAACTAAGCAATCTAATAAGCAACCCTATAAATAAAATACATCATTAAATCCGGAAAAAATCAAGGATTCAAACAGTATAAGTCAGCCTTTTATACGACTACTAGTTCCCTAGTTATAGTCGATTTTAGCTTCCCTATAGGGTAGCCTAGTCAGCTTAGTCATACAAGCCTGTGGGTTGGTTGTGAACGCAGGTCACAGCCAAAGCTGGCCGCAGCCAACAACGCTGCAGGCAACGCCTTGTAACCAACGTTGCAACAACGCAACTAGGCAACTAGTGGGCCTATAAAATAGTGCTATAAATAGCATAATTTTAACACCTAATATAGCTTTTATAGCTATAAAGCTTACTACCTTTTTAACTAACCTATTATCTAAGTATATTAAGCTTATAAAAGGTATTATTAGATATATATAGAATATAAAGAAACTCTATATTTAATACTCTAGGGAGGATAGCTATAATATACTATTCTCTAGTATAGATACCTTACTTAGTAATAATCCTAATATAAGGAAATCTATATAAGGTTATATATTTATTATATATAGTACTATAATTAACTAGAAGTTAGGTAGGTTATTGAAAATGGAAGGGGAATCTAGCTAGAGGGATAGGAAGACCTCCCTAGTAGATTCCAACGCGGCGGCTTCTAGATTCACTATAATACGACGATTCTTCAAGATATAGGGCGTTAATAGTTAAATATAGTAGATTTCTAGCTAGACGAACGATCTAATAAGTAATGAGAGGATTTTCTGAGTCCCCTCATAGACCTACTAACCATATTGATAGAAGGGGGTCGCTAGCCAGGCCTTAGGAGCTATTTTTTATTTTCCGCAAAATTCATTTGTATGTAAAAAGTAAAAAATCAACTCACGACCATATAATCTAGCCACCCACGTGCACTAACTAAGCAATCTAATAAGCAACCCTATAAATAAAATACATCATTAAATCCGGAAAAAATCAAGGATTCGAATAGTATAAGTTAGCCTTTTATACGACTACTAGTTCCCTAGTTACAGTTAATTTTAGCTTCCCTATAGGGTAGCCTAGTTAGCTTAGTTATATAAGCCTGTGGGTTGGTTGTGTGCAGGAACGCAGGTCACAGCCAAAGCTGCTGGCCACGGCCAACAACGCTGCAGGCAACGCCTCGCAACCAACGTTACAACAACGCAACTAGGCAACTAGTGGGCCTATAAAATAGTGCTATAAATAGCATAATTTTAACACTCCCTCTAGAAAAGTATGAGGTAACTAATTCAATACCTAAACTTAGCTCTTTAATAGATATCTAAGTTAACCATAAATTCAATAATAAATCCAATAACTTTTCAACTAAAATCAATAACTTTTTAACGGAATTCCAGTGTTTTTGTTGATTTAAAGGTTTTTCGACTTTTTAGTTGTTTTTAAAGCTAGGCCTTTGTATTCGTAAGGCCTAATAGTTGAATAAATTGTTGAAATTTATCGTTAGGCAGGGGCTTAGTTAAGCTATCCGCAGGCATCTCTTTAGTATTAATATAGATAACCTTAGCTATACCCTTCTATACCTTTTCTCTAGTATAGTTAAATTTTAGCAGGGTATGCTTAGTTCTGCTGTGAAGAGCAGGGTTATTAGCGGTTGTTATAGCGCCTTAGTTATTACTAAAAATCGGAACAGGAGGTACTATAGGCAGCTTAATTTCCTTAAAAAGGCCATAGAGCCACTCTAGCTCCCTAATAGCTTTACATAGAGCATCTGATTCGGCCTCTAATGTTGATAAAGCTATTATAGTTGCTTTCTTTGATTTCTAGCTAATAGGTCCTTTAGCTAGCTTATAGAGATAAGTATAGGTTAATTTAGAGGACTTATCTCCTGCGAAGTCGCTATCACAGAAGCTAATAAGGGTTGCAGAAGCTTTAGCGTTCTTAGACCTTCTATAAGTTATAGAGTAACTTATAGAGCCTAGAAGGTATCTAAGCAGATGTTTAGTAGTATTTAAGTGCTCTATATAAGGCTTAGCTAACGCTATTAAAAGCCACTGAACCGGAAAGGTAATATTAGGTCTTATAAGGAGCATTAAGTATATAATAGTCCCTATAATACTTTAATAAAGCTTATAATCGGAGGGGGAAAGAGGTTTAGTTAGGTAGGCTACCTGCTTTATAATTCCGGGTTATAGGGGAATTTTAGCAGGCCTAGCATCTTTTATATTGAATCTCTCTAGGGCCTTAGAAATGTACTGGGACTAGTGGATAGTTAGGGTCCCTTTCTTTCGATTTCTAGTGATTTAAACGCCTAGGAAGAATTCGGCTAGCCCATAATCTTCTATAGGATAAGATTTGTGTAATAGCTTCTTTAGCCTATTAATATAAGCTAGATCCGGTCCTATTAGAAGACAGTTATCTACATAAGTTGCTATATATGTAGATGTAGTTAGATTAAAGAAGACAGCTGGGTTAGATATAAGGGGGTGGAAGCCTAATTTTCGAAGAAGCTCTTTTAAAGCTTGCTGCCACTCTCTAGAGCTCTATTTTAATCTATATAAAGCTTTCTATAGGAAAATAACCTGCTTTTAAGAGGGATTATAGCTATATTTCTTAAGTAATTTAGCTATTTCAGGCGTAGTAGCTTCGGCAAATTCAACGAATCCATTAGGGATCTGCATATAAATAGCTTCTTTTAATAAGCTGTTTAAGAAGGCCCCTATAAAATCAACCTATTCAACTTCCTAGTCATTACAAGCCGCTAGGGCTAGTAATATCCGCTAACTAGGGGGAATGCTAGTAGCAGCGTAGGTCTTGATATAATCCTAACCTTCTATCTGCATAAAGCCTTTTGTAACGAGTCGGGCCTTGTGTTTTATAGGATTATTTTCTTTATCCTTTTTAAGCTTATTGTTGGAATCACCAGGTGTGATAATGGCCAGTTATTAATTAGGCGCGCTCGTGATAGTATTAATTAAATAATCTATTGTAAGCTATGTGTTCTATTAAAGGAAGCTAGAAAAGAGAGGGCTCCCGTGAGAGGGAAAAAGGCAGCTATAGCTATGTGGGTCACGTGATGTGGGTGGGTCACGTGACCCAGGCCCTGCCCTATCGCAGGCCTGCCTATGGGCAGGAAGGGAGGCACGCGCACACGCACGCACACACGCGCAGCAGCCGACCTTCTTCCGGTCGGGCTAACCTTCAGCCGAAGGGAATTGCGGCTACTAAGCGCGATTAATATTATGCTTATTCCAATACTAGGAACTCTCTTTTTAACATAATTATTAACGTATAATATTAATTACTAATAAAGTAATAGATAATAATAGGAGGGGTTGTGATCCCCTAATAAAGGGGACTAATAAAGGAAAGGAAGGGGAAGCAGTGTATGCCTATAGCAGGTAATAACAAAGGAAAGCAATAATCTATCTTTAACCTCCTACTAAGAGGGTAAGCAGGCCTCTTCCTAAATCCCTTTTCCTTCCTAATATTATTAATAACATCCACATAGCAACCCCCTTATTCTATTACCTCTTTTCCTCCCCTTTACCCCTCTTCTTAACCCTATTATCTCCTATATCTACCCTTCTATCCCTACTAAAGTAAAGTATAGGTATCTTATAAATCTAAAGGAGAACCTCCCTTATAGCTCTATACTCTATATAGATTATATAGAGTTATAGAATTACTAGAGGCCCTCCCTAGAGATTAGAGAAGAAGCTATATAGCTTCTCTTCCCCCTCCTCCTCCTACTCCCCCTAGAGTATTACTTCTTCTCTAATTTCCTTTACTATCCCTAAAAGAGTAGGATCTATATCCTCCTATAGTATAAGGGTTAATAATCCCCTAATACTAAGGAAAATTACTTCTCCCTATAGTATAGGGATTAATAGTCCCCTAATACTACTACCTATAGGGCTATCCTCCTTATAGGTTACCCTCCTACTACTATTCGCAGGGGCTATCCTCTATATAGGTTACCTACCCTTCTATCTAGATTATTATCTAGTTACTAGAGATAAACTACTCTAGGGCCTTATTTAGTAATGCCTTTATAAAGGTATTAGCTAGGTTATCTACTCTATTAATCTAATAGATCTCGCAGAGCTTATAGTATTTATATAATTATTATAGGGCTATAATATTAATTATTAGGCGCTTCTCCTTTATTATACTAAGCTTAATAAGGCACTTATAGAGGGAGTATAAATCTATACACACTATAACTAGTGTAGTAAGGAGATTTAATTAGTCTATAAGTATATAAAGGGTAGTGGCTATTACGTGTGCTATATTAACGCTAGTAACCATGCTATAGACCTTAGAGGTAAGCATACTTTATATAACTCTCTTACTCTTTATTAAGCTAAAGTATATAATATTACCTTTAATTATAAACTTACTATTCTTATAGTCTTTATTAGTAAGGATTAGTATATAACTAAGCTATAAGGTAAGGTCCTAATTATTTATAAATAACCTATCTATAAACACATATAGCTTTGCTTTAGTAAGGTTAATTAGAATAAATATTAGGCCTTAATCAGGGTAATCTATCTACTATTAGATCTAGTAATTAAGGGCTTTAATATTCTTAATTATTAGTTCTTAGTGTTAAGCAGTGATAGATAGATTATAGTAGGCTTCTAGTTAGTAGATTAAGGTAATGTAGGTGCCTTAAGCCCTTTATTTAATATACTTCTGCTTTAAATCTATAAGTAGGATTAAATTAAGTTTACTACTTTAGCCTTTTTATTAAAGTAAAATAGCTATGCTAGCCGCTAATTTAATAATTCCCCTATTAAAGGTTAGGGAATTATTCTTAAGGAGGAATTACTTTAGCTTTACTATAAAAGCTACTATAGTTAATTCTCTCTCTTCTTTCTTAGAGAACTCCTTATCTAATAGCCTAAGAGTATTATTAGTCTATATGCCTATATATACAAATTCTAGGCTATTTTCTATAGTTACTAATAGGCATAGATTATACGTAGAAGTCTTTATCTAGAGCTTCTCTCTATAGTGCCTATAGTATATAACCTACTAGTGTATTCTAGCCTCTGTAATGCTATAGAGCGGTTTAATTACCCTTATAATTATTCCCTTAGGGTATTAGTCACGGATTTAGGTTAGAAGCTATACAAGGATTACCCTATTTAATTACATAGTTAATTAGATATATACCTAGGTAATATTGTGAATCTATAGGATAAAGCCTTTTATTAAGAGAGAAGGTACTATTGCAAGAATAAGGCATTAACTAGCTTATTAGATTATTAGAGCCTATATTAAGATTACTTACTTTACCTTATCTCTAAAGCCTTATACTATAAGCCTTAATTTCTTATATAGTTAGCCTATCTTGCCTTTTACCTTATTAATAATTCGTAAATTAAAGATTCGCACGCCACTATACTCTCTCTTATTATAGGTAATAAATTTAAATACGCCCTAATTAATTAGTATATTAATCTTAGTCTTTATAGAGAGCTTAAATAGTACACCAGGGGTTATAATAACGCCTTCCTTACGTAATTAAATTACAAGGTTAAGGTTAGCTTCCTCCTTAGCTAAGATAAATATATTAGTCTTATTAATAATTATTAGAGGGTTCTTTTAGGGTCTGCCTAGGTATCTCTTTAGCGGGATCTCTAGGGTCTTACTAGGTAGCCTAGTTTAGGCCTCTCCCTCTTCTCTGCCCTCCTAAGGTAGGAGGGCTTCTATATTAGGGTCCTTATAATAAGGCCTAATAGAAGTTAAGCGGAAGGCCTTTAGGCCTTATAGGAGGTTAAGGGTATAGGTCTCTCTATTAATAGAGAGAAGGTTATATAGGCCTTACTACCCTTTACCTTTACGCTAAACTTAGACTAGTAATCTAAGTAGGAGGTTAAGGGTCTTACTTATATTTAGACTATTCCTTACTATAAGGGCTTTACTAACTTTCTAGATTATATAGAGGCACTTAACTTCCTTTATTACCTTTTATATAGTAATAATATATTATAAGATCTCTAGTAATAGAGAAGAGTTACTTAATATATAGGGGTAGGCACTAAAGATAAGAAGGGTTAGAATAAGGCTATTTAGACCTATAGTATTATTAAGGGCTTTTATAGCTATCTATAGGGCAATAGGTTCTAGGGTTATTAGGCATTCTCTTTAGATAATATTATAGGCCCTTTAGAGCGGCCTATAATATCTCTTAACTTTTCTAATGCTATAATATACCTTAATTAGGACCTCTTTAATAGAGATTAATATTAATACCACAAATTAGCGAAATTCTTTGCCGCGAAAGTTTATACTAGCATTAGTAATAATCTAATTAGGAGGTCCTTAATACATATTAATCTAGCATATTCTAAGGGCTTCCTAAGTTATTTTAGCTAAGATATTAGGAAGGAATCTTACTATATAGAATACTATAGCTATATTTACTATATAGAGCGTTAGGCGGTTACTATTAAGGTATATAATATTAACTATTACTTTAAAGTTAAAGGTATACTTATCCTTAAGGGTGAATTTAAAGTAATAGGGGCTATTAGTATTTATCTAGCACTAGTAGCATACCTTTAATATTACCTTAATAGCTTTAAAGGTAATCTTATACCCTATATTGCTTAGGAGATTATAGAGTTAGTGTACTAAAGGATAACTAAAGCGGCGATATAAACGCTATAATTTAATCTTAGTTAAATAATTCTACGCTACTGCCTTCTTATCTTATATTAGTAGTATCTATATATAGCCCTATTTATATACTAGGGGCACCTTAATATTCCCTTACTAGAGAATGTTCTTAGTAGTAATAAAGTTAATCCTTAATTAGCCTATATTATTAAGGCAAAGTAGGAAGGGAGTATTTATTAGTATTATATAAAAAGTAATATTACTAAAGGGTATAGGCATATTAATTATTCTAAGTAACGCAATTAGCTAGCCTCTACTAAATATAATAACTACTTTACCTACCCTTATAGTATTAAGATAAATCTTTAGTATTATCTTCTATAGTGCTATAACTTAAGATTAGCCTACTATAGAGAATTATACTACTCTAGTATCTAGTATAATACCTTAGAAGGCCTTAGATAAGTAATAGTCTTTAAGTAGGAATAGGTAAGGAGGCCTAGCGGCATTCCTATTATTAAATAGATTCTTCTTACTTAGTTTATATATTATAGCTTAATTTATAAGGACTTTAACTATTTTCTAACTATTAAGGGTTATACTATAGGTAAAGAAGCTTATAGGTACCCTTTCTTCTTCCTCTCCCTCTAGCTTAGTGTTAAATCTAAGGCTTATTATATACTAGGTAACCTTATTAACTTTAGAGGGATAAGGAGTAGGATCTTCTATTAGGATACCTTTATACTAGGTAAGAAAGGTATTATATAAAGCTAGTGAGGATAATAAGGTATCTACTAGGTAATAGTTCTTATATTACTAGTATACCTTCTTATACTCTTCCTTAGGATACTTTATTAACTAGTATCCCTCTTTACTATATATATAATATTTCTTTATATAGGGAGGGCCTCTTCTACCTTTCTGCCTTTATAAAGGGTATTATAACTCTTTACCCTTACTATTATACCTTCTATTAGTCTAGAAGGTATTAGGAGTCTAGGTATTAGTAGGGAATTAATATTAACCACTAGATTCCTCTATAATAAGCTAGATTATTATATATACACGCTTATAGAATTATTAGAGGCTATCTAGAGGGTTAGTAAGGCACCCTCTACACTTAGGGATCCTATTATAAGCGGTTATAATCTGGTTCCTAAGGGCTCTTTCTAATTAACCTATATTAGGAATAGCTTACTATAATATTAATAGCCTCTTAATAAGCTTATTAAAGTATTCTATCTTTAATTTATTAGGGTTTTTATTAATAGTCTTCTAGAGTAAAGTATTATACTATTTAAGGAGATACTTCTATCTTATATCTTTAGTCTTAAACCTCTTCTTTATTCTTCTTACTAGGGTAGTAAGGTCCTAAGGGTTACTAGGTTTAAAGAGGTAGTCTAAGTAATACTAATAAGCTTTTCCTTTTAATATTACTTTAAATATATACCTAGCTTATTCTAGTTTAATATCTAGAAGCTTATACTTTTACCTAAAGATTTAGAGCTTTAGTTTAAGCATATTATAGTTATTAGCGCTATATTACTACTTAGATATATATATCTTAATAAGGTCTAAGATTTACTTTACTATTAGTTATAGAGGCTTAAAGGGAGGATTATTAGTAGGTTTATATATTATTCTTTAGTAAATAGGAAGGGCTTATTATTAGGGAGTAGAGGTTCTTTACTAGGTAAATATAGGTTCTTAGGGATAATAAGGAAGGGCTTATAGGGCTTAAGGTAATTAAGGAAGGGGCTAAGGGTTCTATTCTTAGGGAAGAGTTACTAATATTACTTCTTATAGAGATTATAAAGGTTAGTAGGAGGAATAAGTAGTTCTTATACTCTATTAGTCCTAGAGGTTATTATTCTTATAGAGGTTATTAAGGAAGTTACTATTCTTAATTATATTCTTCTAGAAGTTATTATACTTCTTCTAGGTATCCTTTACTTTTTCTTATAACTAGAAGTAGAATTCCTATTAGTTAAGGACTTCTTAGAGGTTTATTACTATATTTATATTCTAGTTAATTATTATATAGATTCTAGAGTTAATAAGGTAGTCCTATAAGTGCCTTAGGACTATAATTAGGGTCTTAAGAAAGTTACTATAGGTTTATAGGTTAAAATCTTAAGTAAATTCTATAAAGAGCAATCTTCTATATACCTTTTATATTATATAGTCCTTAACCTAAGAGAGAATATAGGCTACTTATATCTTAGGTATATTATTATCCTTAATATTAAATTTATCTACCCTAGTAAGTGCTTCTTCTATAATATACTAGTGTAGTTACTATAGAATATAGAGGAAGGGGATAGTAAATTCTAGGGCTTCTAAGGGATCTACTTAAGAGCTATTATAACTTATTAGGTTTTATAGTTATTCCTTCTTATTAATTATTATAACTTATAGCATTAGAGGAGATAGAATAGGGAAAGTAATAATAAAGGGATCTAGGAAAAAGAGATATAAAGGATTATAAGCTCTAGTGATTAGCTTTATATATAATAGAACGCACTAAGTTAAAGAATAATAGGATAGCTTAGCTACTAGAGTTAAACTCTTCTTCTTAGTTTAGGCTTTAGCTTCTTCTAGCTGCTCTTATTACCTTAATAGGCTAGCTAGAGTTAGCTTCTTCCTTAGTATAATTAGGGATCTTAAATAATAAAGCTACTCTTATTACCTTAATAGGCTAGCTAAATCACGCTGCTTCTATAAAGGTCTCTTCTAGATAGAACCTAGCTAATCTATAGTGTCTTTAAAAGATAATAGGTATTTGTAAATAAAAGTGGTTATAAAGTTAACCACTAATTAGTGTTAGAATTACCAGGTGTGATAATGGCTAGTTATTAATTAGGCGTGCTTGTAATAGTATTAATTAAATAATCTATTATAAGCTATATATTCTATTAAAGGAAGCTAGAAAAGAGAGGGCTCCTATAAGAGGGAAAAAGGCAGCTGTAGCTATATAGGTTACGTGATGTGGGTAGGTCACGTGACCCGGGCCCTGCCCTATCGCAGGCCTGCCCGTGGGCAGGAAGGGAGGCACGCGCACACGCACGCACACACGCGCAGCAGCCGACCTTCTTCCGGTCGGGCCGACCTTCAGCCAAAGGGAATTGCGGCTGCCAAGCGCGATTGATATCATGCTTGTTCCAACACTTATAGATAAGCCTATTTTTAAGAACTTTTCGGCCCTTAGGAATCTGGTCTATCCCTATAAATTTAAAAGTTCCGGCAGCTAATAGCTGCTTAAATTCGCTAAAGGTAGCATTAACCCATTTTTGGCTATCCTTGCTTTTTAAAGCTTGTTTCCAGGTCTTAGGCGTATCCGAATCGTTGTTATTGTTAGCTGACGATTTAGCCTTTTGTTATGCCTTAAAGCATATCTCCTTAACAAAGGAAGATAAATTGAAATCATCGATGTCCATAGAATCAGGGTTGATTAAAGAATCCGAATCTGAAAACGGTTTTTCGATAGCACCCTTATTAGGGGCGCTAGAGCTTAGGCTCTCTAGGGGTAGCGCTAGAGGCGTTACAGCGGTCGTCCCGGGCGGTGTTGTTATAGGCGCGGCGGGCGCTGCGGGCGCTGTGGGCGCTAGAGGCTTTGGATAGCTATCCTGAACCTCTAGATCTCGTGAGATATCGGCTTCTCCCTCTGAAGGATAGCTCCCTAAAGGCTTAGGGGACCCTACAGAGCTTATATCCTCTATAATCTTAATAAAGCTAGTCTTAATAACTAACCTTTTAGAGGGTATATAAACAAGATAAACGCTGGAACCTAGAGTAGCAAGTAGCCGGCCAGGGATAGTCCTAGGGGCTAGCTTCTAAAGCTTTGATCTCTGCTCCGGAGGTATTAGAACCTTGTAATAAGACCCTATAGCCCTAATCTTTAAAAAATCAGGCTTATAAGAGGTCTTAGGCTCTAAGTTAGCTAGAAATAGCTACTTAGGGGTTAGGGGCTTAGTTGTATTAGCGGTAATGTTAACTAAGTCTACTATAGCTGGAAGGATATAAGACCATAGATATAAAGGTAGCTTAGACCACTGAAGTGTAGCTCTAAGCCAGTCTAGGATAACCCTAATAGCCCTCTTAACTAGCCTATTCTATTTGTGAATATAAGGGCAAGAGGTGCTAAAGCAAATTCCTTTAGAAGATAACTAAGACTAAAGTTTGTTATTAATTTCAGTGCCTCTGTCAAAGTAGAGGTGCCTAGGATACGCGTTATATCGGTTTTTCAGGGCCTTAAAGAAGCCCTTAATAGCATTATAAAGGGTCTGACCTTCTTTATTAGCTAATAAAAAGCACCACTTATACCGGGATTCTTAATTAATAAGGATAAGGACTAGAGCCTTCTTATTATGTGGTATAGGTTCAATTTTAACCGTATCTCCCTCTAGAATATCTAAAACCCTAGGGGGGTCCTAAATAGGTCTTTTAGTAGGTCTTCTAACAGCCTTTAATTGCATACAGGCTATGTAGTTAAAATCCTTTTCTTTAATAGCGGAAAAATCAGGGATCCCTTTAGCTAATTTTGAAGATTTCTTTAGTAAAGGGAGGCCGATATGGCCTAATTAAATGTGCTAAAGAAGAGCTAAATCTAGTAACTTCTTGTAACTAGGATCTAGCTTAGAAGATCTATCAGGGCTATTATCCCCTAGCTCCCTCTGTTGCCAGGCCTCTTGAGAATTACAGGCCTCTGGGGGCAATAGACAGCCACTATCGTTACCTAAGTCATTAGGGTATGGACCTTCTAAACCCCCTATAGAAGATGCCTGACTAGGAGGAGCTTCGGTGGGACATAGGGCTAAATCTTTGTCTTCTTCAGAGTCTAATTCTTTAATTCGTTGATATTCCTCAGGATTAAATGCTAGCTGCGGAATTTAAACCTCTATAGGGTAGGAAAACCCTAATTCGGTCTTATAGGCTCTTTGCTGTTGGTTTCTTTGTTGTTGGTTGTAATATTAAGAGCCCATAAAGGAGAGGTGGGTTAAATGCTTGTAGATCTTAGGAGTAGCTTGCCCCTTAATCTGCAAAAAGAAGCCGTGTTTAGCAGGTTCTAGTAACCTATAGGGGCTTTTATTAGCTAGGAAAAGCTGATCTTTAGCTAGATAACCTCCCTTAAGATAGTGGGATAAACCGCTAACTAGGTTAGTATCTATACCGGGGAAATATAGGGCATCTAGCAGAGCTAAAGGCCTATATTCTGGTGGATTTTTCTTAACTAGAACGTTAAAAACAGCGGTGCCTCTTCCTTTAGGATAAATAGGTCCTCCTGCTGTAATTATAGGGCCGGTTTAACCTTTCTTAAGAGGCTTAAAGTCCCTAAGGAAAGCCCTATTATTATAAATATAATAAGAAGAACCTGTATTGTATAGAAGGGAGTTTTTAACCACATTATTACAGTAGCTAAAAGTAGGCTTAGTAGTAGTGTCACTAGTAGCACTAGAAGTATCTAAATCAGATTCAGAATCACTACTATCCTCGCTGCTAGACTCGCTAGAATCTAGTTCTTTAATATATCCCGTGGCTAGGCTATAGCCTAACGCAAAAGCAGCTTCTTTTCCTTTATCTTTATCCCCATTACCACTCTTCTTCTTCTGCTTTTTCTTCCTAGAGGCTTTAGAAGGGTTTAAATCCTTCTTATCCTACTCTTTAGTGGCATTAGTAAAGTCCTTCTTAGTATTAGGATTAGAAGATTTCTTTTCCTTATCCTTAGAATTTCCCTTATTATTAGAAGCCTTATAGCTAAGAGCTTTAGCCACAGGAGAGGTTTTATCCCTCTATTCTTCTAATAAATCCGCTATAAGGAACTATAAATTTAGGGTATTTATAGGCAGTCCTTATGCCCTAGTAGCTCTAGTAGTAAATCTTTGTCTCTTAGCCTAGCTAGGAAAGGTCTGCTTTAATGTATTAATATAATGGTTTACTTAATTAATAGGAGCGATCTCTACACTATAAAGCTATAGTCTAGCTAGTAAGTTATTAAAATTAGCATTAAAAGCCTCTAAAGATCCCTTATAATTTGAAAAATTTAGGGAGTGGTAGCTAGTGTATAGCGTACCTCGCTAGATTTTAGCACTCTATAAATACTACCTAATAAGGACTTTATAGGCTTCTTTAGGGGATTTTTACTAATATATAGCTGCCTACAGTCCTGGTTAATAGCTATCTCTTAATATTATTAAAAGAATAGCTTAATTATAGTTAGCTAGATAGCCTACTAAGCTAGGATTATCTATAAATTTAGGTAATCCTAGGGCTCTAAATTAGATGCTTAGGGCTTACTTCCACTAATTATAGTTTTTAGGGCCTTTTAGCTTAGCTCCCTTAGGAATAGAGTGAACCTTCTTATTTAGTTCCTTAATAGCCCCTATATTAAAGGTAGCTTATAAGTTACTAGAAGGTAAACTCGTAGAATTAGCGGCAGGCAGGTCTTCTACCAGAGCTTTAGTATTTTCTTCCCTTAGCTTAGTAGAATCCTAAAGACCTTACATAGCAGTCATAGTTTGTGTTAATTTATCTAATAGATCTTTAATACTAGCCTTGTTTTTTAGATAATTTAACTTAGTATGCTTAATAAAATTAGTTAAGGTCTTGCCTTATTATTTAATTTAGCTTTATATCTGTTATTAAAAAGCACTAGCTTAAACAGCCAGACCTTCTATATCTATCCTATTAGGGTCCCTAGGAGAGCTAGAAGGGCCTGCAGCAGGTCCCTTACCCTTATAATTTAGTGGTGCTATCTCTTAAAAAGTTCCCTAGGATCTTAAAAGATATCCTATATAAGATCTCTAAATTTGTTCCTGTTGCAAATAACGCGCGCTAGAAGCTAGTTATGGTGCAACCTGGCTGCGCACGCAAATTATGTGGCGGGGCTATTTAAAAGGGTGCCCCTTAAGGTCTAAAAGTGGGTCTACAGTATACGCAGGCAGAAACAGACCGGAGAAGATTCTCTGCGAAAATTTTCTTAACACTAAAAATAGCGGATAGGAATCATAGGTTATAGATATTACAGAATGTGTAATATAACGTAATGTAATGTATAGTGCGTGCAATATAGTGTAATAGGTTAAAAAGCCTAGTATAGATATACTAGATATTTAATAATATATAAAAGGATATAGCGTATCTACTATTATAGATAATATTAAATATAATAGTTATAGTAGTGAATAGGATTACTAAAAAAGAGGTTATGGTTATAACTAGATAGTTATAGTTATAATATGGTGGTTATAGGTGCGGCTGTAAATAAATTTAACACTAAGGGTTTAATATTATAATATATAGAGCTAGTGGATAAAAAGCTTTAAATTCTAGCGGATTTCCTTTATAATCTAAGAGCCTATAGGTCTAGTAGAGAGTAACTAGTACCTAAATTTAAGCACTAATCGTAGTAGAATAACGCAGTAATATAGTAATCTTTAGGCCTTCCGGGCTTATAACCTATTAAAAATAGAAGGGGAATCTAGCTAGAGGGATAGGAAGACCTCCCTAGTAGATTCTAACGCGGCGGCTTCTAGATTCACTATAATATAATAATTCTTTAAGATATAGGGCGTTAATAGTTAAATATAGTAGATTTCTAGCTAGATAAACAATCTAATAAGCAATAAGAGGATTTTCTAAGTCCCCTTATAGACCTACTAACTATATTAACGGAAGGGGGTCACTAGCTAGGCCTTAGGAGCTATTTTTTATTTTCTGTAAAATTTATTTGTATGTGAAAAGTAAAAAATCAACTCATAACCATACAATCTAGCCACCCACGTGCACTAACTAAGCAATCTAATAAGCAACCCTATAAATAAAATACATTATTAAATCCAGAAAAAATCAAGGATTCGAATAGTATAAGTCAGCCTTTTATACGACTACTAGTTCCCTAGTTATAGTTAATTTTAGCTTCCCTATAGGGTAGCCTAGTTAGCTTAGTCATACAAGCCTGTGGGTTGGTTGTGTGCAGGAACGCAGGTCACAGCCAAAGCTGCTGGCCACGGCCAACAACGCTGCAGGCAACGCCTCGCAACCAACGTTGCAACAACGCAACTAGGCAACTAGTGGGCCTATAAAATAGTGCTATAAATAGCATAATTTTAACATAGGTAATATTATATTATAACCTTAAGCACTAAAGTAGAGCTTTTTATATTAAATTATAGTATAAAAGAGCGTATATTACTAGGCTATCTACTATATAATATTAATATTTATATTCTACCTCTCTTAATTATCTAGTGTAATAATTAATAGATAATCTATATTATAGAATATAAAGAGGGTAGGCTCTAGATAAGTCTAAAGTATCTAGATATAAATTAGATATAGATTTAAGAGTAATATGCCCTTAGTAATATTAAGGTTAACTAGATAAAGACCTCTAAGATACCTACTAATAGATTTATAAAGCCTCTTATAGGATAGAAGCATTAGGATTTCTATAGGAAAATTAGACTATAAATAATCCTAAGTTATCTAATAACACTATAAATTACTTAAAGTCTAATATATTATATATAATCTATAGCTTTATTTCTATCTATTAGCTAGGGGGGTGTGTTAGGGTAAAGGCTCTAATATCGCTAGAATGTCTTAGCATAACCACATTAATAAAGGTTAGACCCTCCTTAAGATATCGGTGGAGATAATATATTAGATATACCGCATTTAGCTAGATAGAACCATAGCGCACTATGTACCTTTTAGGTACATAAGTCAGGTGCCGTCTGCACCTCTGATTGACCGAATTGAACACTTTTATGCACATCTTATGACCCCTACCTTCTGACAGCTATCCTGGAGGAGCCAAATCCGCAAACTCCCCTTATTCTAATGGGACCAGCCTGTAAGAAGGCCTAAGACGCTGGGGTAATGATGTGGGCGTGTTAGATATGGCAAACCGGGAATTTCTCTACGCAAAAAGAGAACAATCAGCTTGCTGATTTTTTTTAATGGATTCTTTTTTAATGGATTCTTTTCTGGAGGGGAGGTTGGCAGAGAGTGGTGGCGACTTGCCTGGATACATTTGCCACATATGATTCTCCCACAGCACGAGACAGTCCGATCCTCGGGTGTCTTTTCTGAAGAGATAGAGTGTTGTAGAGGGAGCAAGGTTGCGCAGGTAGAGCAGGATTCCATGGCGACTGGGGGGGGGATATGTATGGTCCTGTAGAAACGTTGCGGCGGTGGTGGCAGTGGTGAAGTGGAAGATAACGAGAACTTGTCTGCGTTGTACATAGGCGACGTTGAAGGTCGCATGACCAATCACGTCATGACTTGACCACCCATGTTGGCTATGAGTTGAATGTCGTGTGGTTCGAACAATCTGTTAGCGTAACATACTATATACAATATAAAATGACTGGCTTGACGTCCAATTGACTGTAGCATGAACTAGGCGAGGAAAAAAACAAGTTGTCGCAACGTGTTGTCTCCAGACAACTACACTCCGTATATAAGCTATGAACCACCAGGGGGTTGCTGGACAAGTCAAGTGGAGCCCGGTTTTTGGAGCTGGTCCACCGCCACCTCTGACGCTTCTCTTTTGCGACAACCTCAACTTACAACCGCTACGACGCCAATGATCCTCCATGACCCACGAGCAATATCGTCACCCACGAAAACAACCAGCGAAAAATCTTCTGCCACGTTTCAAAGAGGGCGTCCTTACGAAAGCTGCATATAGCAGCGCACGAGCCATCGCCATGAGCAAGCCCCTAGCCTTTGGGCTCAACCTATCCAAAAAGACCAGCAGCACAACGAAGCCGAAAGCGACCTTGTCAAAAAAGCCATCAGCCTTTGGAGCTGCAGATGATGAAGATGACTCAGGCAATGAGCACAGCAAAGGGGAGGTGGGACTCCAAAACATCGGCGGCGGCGATCTGGACGGCTTTGGCGCAGCAATATCAACCTCGGATTCACGAAAGACAGCCAAATTAAAATCAGACCTTCCGTCACAACCCCCCAAACTAAAATCGAAACTTAAAAACAGTGCCATGCTCGGCGATCTATCCAGCTCACTGGCGTCCAAGAAAAATGCCCAGGCAGCAACAGAACTGGACTCCAGTGTCTATGAATACGACTCAGTGTACGACTCTTTAAAACCAAAGAAGGAAGCGACAATCGAGGACGCCGAGCGGAAACCTAAATACATGAAAAGCCTTCTCCAGGCAGCCGAGGTTCGAAAGCGAGACGCCTTGATCGCGGAGGAGAAGAAGATTGCGCGCGAAAGAGCAGCCGAAGGCGACGAATTCGCCGATAAAGAGAGGTTCGTGACAGAGGCATACAAGAAGCAGCAGGAAGAAAACAGGAGATTAGAGGAAGAGGAAAAACGCAGAGAGGAAGAGGAGGCCAAGAAGAATGAAGGAGGGGGCATGTCTGCATTCTACCGCAAACTCTTGGACAAAGATGAGGCGAGGCACACGGAGATTGTCAAGGCGACGGCGGAAAAGGTGAAGCAGGGACCGACCGCGGAGGACAACCAGCGATCTGACGAGCCGAGTCTGGAAAAGTCAGAAGCTGATTTGGCGAAAGAGCTGAATGAGAAGGGCGCCTCTGTCGCAGTCAATGAGGATGGACAAGTGGTCGATAAAAGGCAGCTGCTGAGGGGCGGCCTCAATATCAGCTTGAAAAAGAAGGAGGATGTCAAGAGAGACGCCGAACGTCCGAAGGAGACCGAGAAGAGAACCACAGATGGCATGCAGTTTGGTAGAAAGCAGGCTATGAGGGAGCGCCAGACTCGCATGATGGAGGAACAGCTGGAACAGTCACTCAAACGATCGAGAGAGGCTGAGGAAGCGCAACGGCAAGAAGTGGAGCGGGCGTCCAAGAGCAGGAAGACCGAGAGTGACATTTCAAGCGCAAAGGAGCGTTACCTTGCGAGAAAGAAGGCCGCAGAAGAGGCTAAGAAGCAAGGGGTTGGTGTTGTAGAATAGATACCCATGGAAGAATTGACGACAGCCACGGGCTGCGGTGATTTGACGGAATGTACTGACTCATTGGGCGAACAACGAATCTCTGCAAAAAGCCACTGCTATTTATACCTGCTCAGAAAATATATCCCAAACATGGGCGTCTAGTATACACACCTATATCCGGTCTTCTAAGGGTCGTTCATAAAGTACAATTTTCCACGATAGCATACTGCCAATGGAAACAAACTTGGCCCATCATTATCCGATTCAACTGATTCCTCGATAAGCCACATTTCATGAGCTGGGATTGTTCTGCTCTTGACGTATTCTGTTGATGTACGCGGCATTGACTTGGTTCCACGCAGCCATGTATTTCTCCATGCAAGTCGTCATGCATGTCTGTTCGCCGCTCGACAAGGAGCTTCCGGGCTTGGGTACGCATTTCTCGAAACAGTTCTCTTGGAGTTTCTATATTTCGGACTCCATGATCAGCACGTGCGAGCTAGAAGCGAGGACAAGTCGTGGGACGTGAGAGTAGAATGCATTTCGCAGACTGCGCATACCTCGATGAGGACTCGAGCATTGGCCAGGTTCGCCTCGGCAAGAACCTGCTTCATCACTGACTGCTTGACGGAGCCGGAATCCATTGTGGGTTTGGTTATGGGAATTGTGTCTCTCAGTTCCTGTGTCGGTGGTGCGATGTTCTCAGCAGTGACGGTACTGGAGGAGAGGGTGGGAAGTATTACGATCTAATTGCTCTCAAGGTGTCGTAGCTTGTTAGCAAAGACGGGACTAGAGATCGAAAAGTGTTGTTGCATCTGTGGCTGGTGAGAGTGCCTTTTCAGCCACAGCAGCTTTTTTCCAGCTCTCCGAACGCCCTTTTGGCCCCGTTCTGGAAGAGGACAGCTGTGCTAGCGGCCAACTCTGCAACTGCAACAGACCAAACTTGCTTTGTCACACGCTGGTGACAGGGAGACCGAAATAGAGACACCGGTGCCTTTGCTGGGCATTTCATCAACGGCTGTCCGCGCTTGGGTTGGTACTTTTTGTTTCCGCACTCTTCCTGCTTGCTTCGCGATTTCGAATTGCCTTCACAGCGCACACGTACATCACAATGCGGCTGTCAGCTGTTCCCGCCGCGCTCCTGGCAGGCCTAGCAGGCACTGCGCAGGCCGACCATGCGTCCGACTTGAAGAGTATCTCGGTATGTTTAACACTCGTCGCGATGCTCGCTTCTAAAGAAAACGCTTCTAATTGTATTGGGGGACCCGACAGCTTCGAACCCACAGCATTCAGCAGGTCAGTTCTGGACAAACCACCAAACCCCTCCACGAGGTGGAACGGACGTGACGTGCCGCCAAAAAAAAAAACCCCAGGAAAAAGCTAACATGACAATCGGAAATCAGCCTTACCTCGATTCGGATATGCAGAGCCGATGGTTTGATTTTGGGGGAGATACCATTATTCGAACCGACTCGTACGTTCAAAGCACATGTGACCATCGATGCAGAGAAGACGAGAGAACGAGAAAGGATAAATTGCTAAAAACAACATCGTCATTAGTTACATCCGCCTGACATCCGACCTTCCCTCTCAGTCCGGCTGGCTATTCTCGCGAGTTCCTCTCACCGCAACCAACTGGGAAGTCGAGGTTGAATTCAAAATATCTGGCAAGCACCAGTTATATGGCGATGGCTTCGCCATGTGGATCACCAAGCAGCGCGGCCAAAGGGGCGAGGTGTTTGGTTCGACTGATCGGTTCGAGGGTCTTGGAATCTTCTTCGACACATACAAGAATAACAGACCTGGCCTGGTCTTCCCCTATGTCATGGCCATGCATGGCGACGGCCAAAAGTCATACAACAAAAATGATGATGGTAAGGATGGCGAGCTGGCTGGCTGCTCGGCTCGAGGCATCCGACATGCCAGCGTTCCTACCAAGATGCGTCTTACTTATATTCAGGACAAGCAGTTGAAGCTAGACCTTCAGTACAAAGAAGAAGACGAGTGGCAGTCATGCTTCGAGGTAAATAGCCCCCCTCAAATTCCCAACATCGCGTACCTGGGCTTTAGCGCAGAGACCGGCGAGCTCAGCGATAACCACGACATCATCTCCGTGTCCACCAAGAACCTGTACAACAGCCCGGTCACTTCGAGCAACAATCGCGCTGGAGCCAGCAAGGGACGAAATGTCAAGAGCCACGCTGTCAAGGAAGGTGGTACATGGGCCATGTTTTTCGCCAAGATTTTCTTGTTTATTATTGTTCTCGGTGGCGGTTACGTCGGCTACACGGCTTACCGAGCGAAAAGCAAGAGTCATCGGTTTTAAATATATCACGAAAAACAAAGGACAAACGAAAATCCTGGAACATGGGAGTAATTGTTCCCTTCCCCCCCTCCGGACGATATCATGGGCGATAGGCAAAATCTTTGTGGATATAATGGGATCAGGAGCAAAATGATATCGAAGCGGGCGCATTGAAGACAAAAACACTGATTACCACTTTGCATGGGCTGGCAATTTAATTTTCCTTTTGTGTGGTGGTGCCTTGTTTCATATGAGGGCTATGAATGTGTTGTGTAAGAGATTAGGTAGTCGAGGCAGGTTTGATTTCGAGAAAGGCATTCCGTCGTTTAAGAAAAGGAGTCCATGTTTTTGTTGTGAAGTCCGGGGGTGGCGGCGCGGGAGGCTGAGCCGAGACGCACATCCAAACCTGGAACGTTGTGGTGGTGAAGCAGGCCGGGACGGGAACATATGGCGCCTGGTTGAGGTTCAATATCAGCGCAAGGCTCATTTTCAACTATTATTATACCTTGCCTTTCCTCGTTATTTGTGTCTTCCAATGCTCCTACTCCTTAGATCTCGGTCGATTCCACTACAAAACGCGACTGGTGTCACTCGACCTAGTTCGCCGTGATCATCAGTCCGTTCGGCCTGGAAGGCGCAACCTTGTCTGGTCTCCACACTCCGGGCCTCCATGTCTTTGAAGAGAGGCCTTCATTCGAGTGAGAATAAAACCATGCGGGCTCATCAAGTTACACTCCCTATCTATACGCTTATCTTTCTTTTGTTTTTTTCTCTTCCCGTTGTTGTGCTTGTTGTACTACATGACCGTCTACTATATTGCCGCTTGCCAATTCTTGGTAGCTCACGATCTCGACCCCTTATGAACGATCTGCGTACATCACCTACCCAGCTAGACAAGATCAGGTACAGCGAATAGCCAGGTGGCACCGCCGGCAACAGGATATTGCGAGCGCTGCCAGAACCAGCTTCATCTTGCTCGAAATCAATTGCTCGACTTGACAAAGGTCACGAGGACTGCTTCTGGGTACCTGCCCATCTGATCCTGTGACAGACCTGCATGTTGTGCGAAGATGTCAAAGTTTAATTCTCAGCGCAGATGCCGATGAAGCCACGGAAGAAATGATGCTTGGGAAAGCTTTCGGTGGGCACTTCTGGAAATTATGCTTTCCTTGCATACGTTAAACCGTACCATTGCGTACTTCATGTGGCTACCAGCCGCATCTGCATATTTCATGTCTACGACAGTTCTAGTTCGCCTTGTGGCGGGAGGGCGCAGAAAAGGACAAATCAATTAAACCAATTCAAGGAACAGCACAAGCTGGGCTGGGCTGGGCTGGGCTGGGCTGGCTCTGCCCTGTTTTGCTTGCAGCTGGTCGAATTCCAAAGCTCCGGGGCAGGTGCGATGATTGCATGGTGGTGCCGGGGACATCACTGAAGAGGGGCAAGGGCTGGTGGAGCTGCTTGGATTGGTGTGCCGCTCTGTGCTTTATTTCCGCATTCGACTTCCACTTCAAGTCGAGGAGGCGCGTTTAGTTGCCCGTCGAGAGCTCTACTGGCCAGTCCCCAAGTCCCAGCTAGCTAGCTCTCGCTCAACCCACTGAATCGGGCACCTGGCCCGCTCCAAGTCACTCTTTCCCTTCATCAATGGTTTCCCCGCTACCTCCACCAGACAGCTCCGCAGGCTGACACGTTTATGCACCAACCTGAGAAATTGAGAATTGACCAGTTGACCAGGCAGGTTGACTGATGAGCTTCTTAGGTACAAACAGGGCAGAGCGAAGCAAAGTAAGCAGACGGCCAGACAAAAGACCAGTCTCCAATCCACCCGTTCCTGCAACGGCTCCAAACATCCATCCACCTTTCTTCCTGTGCGCGATCCCCTCGTATCCTCCTGTCCTCCTGCGTAGCCGACGTCCCACGCGCCGTCCGTTCGGCCAATTCGACCTCGTCTTTTCCGATCTGCCTCGCCACGTGTGAAGCAGCAACTGCCCTATGCCTTCTCTTGGCTTTCTCAAGAAGAAGAGGACAAGGGACAGCAACCCCGACCCCTCTACCTCAAACCCCACCAGCCCCGTTGCTGCAACTGCAACTGCAACTGCAACTGCAACATCTCCGTCAAAACCCTCCGACCTGTCGACAAATCAATTCTTTGCTTCGCACGCGGGAACTGCACAGAAGTCTCCTATAGTTCCAGCTCCAGCTCAAAGCTCATCATCTGTGCCTGCCTTCTCCCAACACCAGCAGCAACAGCAGCAGATGAGTCCCACAGCCGCCCAAGGAGGTACTACCTTTGCAACGCCAGTGCCAATGCAAGCGAGTCCAGTCGACACTCAGAACCTTCCCAGTATCAGCAACCTCATCCATCAGCCCCAAAATGGCGCCTCCGACAATAATTACCCTTCTGCGCCGTACAATCCTGCTGCCCTAGGCGCCCAGCTCAGTCATCCCCCTAGTGCCAGTCCTGGAACCGATCCTGCTCGAATGCAACAACAGCAACAACAAGCTTACCCACAGCCTACGATGCAATCGCCGCAGAACGCTGGGCATATGCCAGATCAACAGTATCAGCAGCAGCAGGGCCAGCAGCAGCAAAACCAACCGCAATCACAACAGCTGCAGCAGCCGCCTCAGCAGGACCAACGCATTCATCATCAACATCAAGGAAGCGTGTCTCGTGTAACCAGGGGCAAGTACTCGTTGGGCGACTTTGATATTCTGAGGACGCTCGGAACTGGTAGCTTCGGTCGAGTTCATCTAGTTCAATCGAAGCACAACCAACGGTTTTATGCCATCAAGGTGCTCAAGAAGGCCCAGGTTGTCAAGATGAAGCAAGTTGAGCATACCAACGATGAACGGCGCATGCTCAGCGATGTAAAGCATCCATTCCTGATCACCCTTTGGGGCACCTTCCAAGATTGGAAAAATCTCTACATGGTTATGGATTTTGTCGAAGGCGGAGAGCTGTTCTCCTTGCTGAGAAAGTCTGGGGTAGGTATTGAACATGCAGGAGATGAGACAAGCAGGGTCATTACTTGTCCTTGTCACTAGAATCAGGTCTGATGACTAACCATGCTTAGCGATTTCCCAACCCCGTTGCCAAGTTCTACGCCGCCGAAGCCACCCTAGCCCTCGAATACTTGCACTCCAAGAACATTATATATCGAGATCTCAAGCCCGAGAATTTGCTGCTGGACCGGCATGGGCACCTCAAGATCACCGATTTCGGATTCGCGAAAAGGGTGCCAGACAAGACTTGGACCCTGTGTGGTACGCCAGATTATCTTGCGCCAGAGGTGGTCTCTAACAAAGGGTACAACAAATCGGTAGATTGGTAAGCTGAACCGCCTCGATGCCTCTTGTTCCGGGTCGCCGAAGCATCAGCGCCGCTAATCAAACTTCACACATGCAGGTGGTCACTGGGAATCCTGATTTACGAAATGCTTTGCGGCTACACCCCATTTTGGGACAGCGGGTCGCCAATGCGCATATACGAGAACATTCTCAAGGGAAAAATCAAATATCCAGCATACATCAATGCCGATGCCCAGAATTTGCTGGAGCGGTTGATCACTGCCGATCTCACCAAGAGACTAGGTAATTTGTATGGCGGCCCGCAAGATGTCAAAAGCCACCCCTGGTTTGCTGAAGTGACATGGGACCGACTGGCTCGAAAGGACATTGATGCCCCGTACACGCCGCCGGTAAAGGCCGGCATGGGTGACGCAAGCCAGTTCGACAGATATCCCGAAGACCCTGAGAAATACGGAGGTACTGGCGGAAATGATGAGTATGCGATGCTCCCCCTTGTTCTGTTGTTGTCTCAAAAGCCCCAGACGATTAATAATGCCTCTAGATACGGCCACATGTTCAACGATTTTTGAATGCACCAGACAGTAAATAGATGAAAACGCTGCGCATGGTTTTATGAGTTTTTGGCGTTTTGCGAGCAGGGGGGATGTGCTGGCCACTGAAATGAAATCGAGTGGAATCCTCGGAAACTACCTCGAGCTGTCCTTTGAAGGTGACTTGGGATATTTTTATGGCAGTGTATTTCGTTATTTGGAACCGTGATGCGGAGTTGAGCGGGGAAGCAAGGACAGACAAATAATTCGTGCGAATCGGAAGTGGCCCACCTTCTTTAGTCTCTAGCAACAAGTAATGACACGAGGCACCTGCATCAAACATGTACTTCAATATACGCCAAGGCCCGGCATGAACACGATGACTTGCTAGGAGCGTGGCATTGGCTGCGCGTCCTGGTCCGCACAGGAGTTTGTAAGTTTGTAAGGAGGTGCCGAAAGTCAGGAGGCTGGCAGCAGTGGGAATGCAGCAATCCGGCAAGGGGACGGCCCGCTAATAGTGCACAAGTACTCCGTACTCAACTTTGATACATGGTGCGCGTACCCTCTCGGTCATCAGCCGAACTTGCACTGCTCTTCACATCTCCTCTATCCTCTCCGTTCCTTTCTCTGGCTTCTTCTCAGGACCCCCATTCGCAGTCCGGTGCGAGAGTGCAGAGGTTGATCTTGGGAAAACAACATTGTGTTGTCAAGCCTTGTCTTGGGCGGGAAAGACGAGCGCCGCCAGGATGGACGACTACATGTTTCGGTACTATGTGGATGAGTGTCGGACGGTCGAAGAGGCGACGACGTATGTGGAAATCTTCAACTACTCGGTTCGTGTTACGTTCCACTACAGAATTGGGCAATGCAAGGTGGTGAGCTGATGATATCTGTGTCTCGTCTCAGGATCCCTTTTACAACTCATGCGAGGAGCATCCATTGACGGCGGATGAGTTTAACAACTTCTTGCATCGACGGGTATGTACTCCGTGTACCACCAGCCTGGATCGAGAGTGGAGGGGAGCGCGAGTCATCAGGAATTGGGGAAATGTTGCTGACTTTGACAGGGTGCATTTGCGCCTCCGGACAAGCTGCGAGAGGGGACCGAGTTGTTGAGTGGGATACGGCTAATGTGAGTGAGTCTCATGCTTTGAAAAGAGCCATTTGTGCCATCTACCCGAGTGCAGCAATCGATCTAACAGTCAATAGCATTCAGAAAAATGCCAAGGACAAGGACACATTTATGCCAAAGGTGCTATCACTGCCAAAGGACTCGTACGCGGCCATGGTAAGAGTGATGAAGTTGCCCTTTCGCGGCATCGAAACGACATCTGTCGTGGGGCCATTCTTTTGGTGTTCGTTTGATCAGGACGACGACGATCCTCATTTGCGTGCGTTGTGTGTCCATTTTGAATTTTGCAGTGATATCATGCCAACATACCTCATTGACGCCTAACTTACTTTTGTCTCTTCCGTGTTAGAAATCATTCACAGGAAGTCAGATGTTCGCAAAAAGGGCAAAACCCGCGGCTGGGAAATGATGCTCTCCTACTCCTTCAAGACAGGCATCACGACGGGCTTCGTCAAGGGAACCCCTTCGTCAGACATCGTCTCTGCACTGCAACACGTGCGCGCCTGCGCCGACCAAGTCGGACACCCGATGCTGCTGCCTGTCATTATCCTCTCGTACGAATTATCGCCCGCGAATGACCAGAAGCAGCGCGACGCGCGAGATTGGCTCCGCCGCCTCGAGAACGCCGTCAGTCTGCGCAACGAGGTCGAGGAGCACGAGCAGTACTTCCAAGATGGTCTGCTGGAAGTTGACGGGCTGAACCGCGACCTGGTCGAGTGCCACGGCCACGTCATGTGGAAGAGGCCGCAGGCGTATCTGGCGCTGGCTGAGGAAATGGAGAAGGCGATGGAGCGCTTCAAGGAGATGATGGGGGAGGTGAAGAGGGAGAGGCACGAGCTAGGGGGGGACGCCGAAAGGACACACCACAAGGAGATTGATAAGCTGCATAGGAGCCTGGCTGCGCGGCTGGAGTTTTACAAGGCCAAGCTCAAGGGCTTGGAGAATTACATCCACACGACGCTGGAGAGGTTGAAGGTTCAGAGGGAAGCGGTATGTCTCGCCATCTCCACGTCCTTCCTCCCAACGTGCAACAACACGCCACGCATACAGTACTCCCTCACTCGGCGTCCCTCACTCTGAACATTCACGTAATCATGCTGACGAGAAACAAAAGCTATACAACATCATGTCTCAGCGCGAAGCACGGCTCAACCTCGAAATTGCCGGAGAACAGCGCCGCATCGCACACGCCAGTAAACGGGACAGCACAGCCATGAAGACCATCTCCCTTATGGGAACGCTCTTCCTCCCCGGGACGTACCTCGCTTCCGTCTTCAGCATGACATTCTTCAACTTTCAAGAAAGCAAGTCAGCTCAACAACTGAACACCCCCCATCCCCATCCCCATCCCCATCCCCGCCGTTCTTCTAACGCGTTATGTTGTACCATTAGCCGCGCACCCCGTCTCCACCAGTCTATGGATCTACTTTGCCGTCACGATTCCCATCACTGCCTCCATCGTAGCCATATGGGTGTTATTTGATCGCCGTCGCGAAGCCCAGTATGCCAAGGACGATGAGTACCTGGAGCAGAATATAGACAAGATGGAGAAGGACATCATGTTTCATCTGAGGAAGAGGACTATGAGTAAGGCTCATACTTGGAACTCGCTCAGTTCGCCGCCGAGACCGTGATGAAGAGGGGGGGGGTCGCGGAAAGGGACAAAAGATACTGGTTTGCAATTACTTGGTTCTCAGTACATAGGGCGTCGGCCCCGTATGGCTTACGACGTGATGGAAAAAAAAGGTTTCAGTAAAAATAGGACTCTTTATCTAGATTGGATACGAAAAGTAGGTATACGCTACTTGACATGCAGCCTTGGGGAGACGGATTAACTGTTCAAGAGTTCAAGATGCATTGTAATTTAAATCATTAGGGAAAAGAAGTCTAGAAGGAACAGTGTCTATGCCAAAGAGCCTGTCGTAACGCCAGAACCATGCATCGTTCATCGCGTGGCTTCATGTCCCATCACGATTTGTTGTCTAGGAAACCAAAAGTCACTTGCGCCAGAATTGAAAATAAAAAACGGCATCACAGCCGAATCTGCCCCTCACCAACGACCCATGGCCGCATGTCCGCGTGATTCCGAGAGCTGCCTGCATTGTCCTCGTTTTCCCCGCCCATCCATTTCGGTTTTTTGAAGCCTTGTCCGATATCTTGGAACCATTTCGGCGGTTCAATGCTGTCCAGGGTGTTTTTCATCCTGTGGCCAATGATGTGGAACATGTTGTCGTCTTCGGGAACCTCGTCGGCAATTGATACGCGTGATGGCTGACCAGGTCGACGAGTACTTGCCGATGGATTCTGAGAACGGCTAATAGGTGGCCCTGCCGAGTCTCTGGAGGCGGGAATGGAGAGAGCGGGCGCTGCCCTTTCTCCTGCGCCGCCGGCCAGCGCTACTCTCGTGGCTGTGTCACCTCGCCGTCGGTAAGTCGTGGTCCCCCCGAGCTCGCGTTCAATGAGTTGACGGCCTTGCCTCCAAGATCCTGTGCCGTACGTTGGCGCGCTTTCGTCGTCATCATCAATCACGTCCATGCCAAAAAATATGCGCTTGACTCTGCCGTACAATCCAAATAGTGTTGCTACTACTGGGAACAGGACCACAATGGGAAACAGGTCATCAAACCATCGACCAGGCGCCGTTTCCTCAATCAGCTGGCCCAGGAACTTATAGAACACCGTCTTCTCGTACACCTCTTTAGACAAGAAGGTCATGAAGTTGTATGACAGGGGAATCGTCAGTTTGGCCACTTGCATCGAGTACCAGAATGCCGACTCGTAGGCTGTATTCCGCTTCACCAATGCTCGTCCACGCCAGACCTTGACTTCAGTCATGGACAAGAAGGCTGCAGCGCACATGTAGCAAATCCAGAAGGCAGAAACAACTTGCCCAGCAAAGCCCACTTCTGGCTTTTCACCTACCCAGTGATGCACTACACTGAGTCGGATGACGGATAGGCGCGGGAACGTGTATCGTACTAACTCGGACCAAACGATACAGGCTGAAGCTAGGCCCAGAAGTAATCCAGATGCCACGTGAGCATAGGGAACGACATGGTAGTACCAGATATACCTGGTGTATGGGGTGACAATCTTGGTTCCATCCCATACTCCGACATGTGGTGATGCTTGGCCAAAATCCAGCTTTTTGGACGCGGCGGAATCCAATATTGCCTGCAAGTCCCCAGCTTCTTGCACCAATCGCGTCCACTCGCCGACATATCGAGACCGGGCATGGCGAGCGCGAACGAGTCTTCGGGTCAGCTCGGCTAGATACTTTTCAGTAATGACAATCGGAACGCTACGGTTAGGGGCTCCCGCGACAGGGATGGATGCGCCAGGCTGAGACGGCCAAATATTCGCCAGTTCCTGCAACTCCTCGATCCATTCTTGAAAATCCAGCGCAGTACCCGTTTTCCGTCGACCGAGTTCCATAACCTGGGATTCTATTTCTTCAAGAGTGATCAGCGTGTCCTCCATATGCTCATGAACCTTGGGTGCTCGCGTTTGCAGTCGCCGCAGCCTGCCACTTATGCTCGCATTGCGAAGCAACCGCCGCGGTATGGAGATCAGCCCGTGACCCATGAGATAGATGGCCAGAACAAGTCCCCAGCAATAAGCAAGAGTCATTATGAGGCCTTTGAGCGACATGAAAGAGAGCCTGTAGGCGATGATTACATAAAGCAATCCTACCGCGCTGGAGCCGAGTACGATCGCGTAGAATTGGGCGTTTTGCCGGAGGGAGTATGTCAGCTTGTCGTTCGGTTCGTGGTAGCCGGCGTCTGAATATTCGCCAAGAATAGGTAGAATAAACCTATATCCGTTAGCATCCTGCCATCGGAAGAGGAAGAGAGCCGTGGGCAAAAAGTCACATACCAGGTCAAGACGAAGGTAAGCCAGTAAGTAATTCGCCACGACACCAAGACGAGGCGCTCCGGAAGCCATATTCCTCGGGTAGCCTCGTCGTTCGTTGAGGCGCTAGATGCTAAATCTATAGGCACGAGAAGCACAGCTATAGATGGTAGCCATAAGGCGAAGAATATGGGGACAAGGTAGAAGCCGGGCGTGGTTCGTAGGGGAAGGTAATAGCGCAAGATGAACAGCGCAACAACAGATATTACGAGTAGCGCGATGATGGAAAAGATGATGGACCCGACCGGCGCGGCACTGCTGGTGATGTGAGCCATGGGCCATGGCGACGGGCTCATGAGAAAGTCCATACAGGCGTCGCCGATGTGAAAAGCGATGCTGAAGAAGAAGGCGGTCAAGTCAACAAGTCAGGTCAGGTCAGGTCAGGTCAGGTCAGGTCAGTCGGTCAGTTGAGCCTAGCGGCATGCGTCGCCCCCCTGGCTCAGGCGACTTTGGCGGTCGCATGACGCAATGACGGGCGCTACGAATGCTGAAGTGGTCACCGAGGCGCCGCGCCGGCATCCAAGTTGCAGGCGGCTGCCAGGGCGGCACAGGTAACCAGATGCCTCAAATGTGGGGCCTTGATTGATTTGCGCGCGCAAACCGCGTGCGAGCTTCGAGCAAGCGCGTCTCACAACCTCCCTCACCAATCCTGATCGCACTTTGTAGCTATCCATCATCTGGAGGCATCCTCTCGCTCGTCATGGCTGCTCTACCTGACTTGACCGACTGTAAGTCGACGACGCCCAGTTTCTGTACCACAATCTTCCGTGCTCGACTGACAACTCTTGGCAGGGCTCGTCGACTCCAACGATGCGCTCAGCGTGAGCCTCGTTTCGCCCTCGAAATCTGGGCTTCGTCTCGTCGATACTTTCCACCCAAAATTTACGTACCCTATCTTTGGCGACGAGGAGAAAATCTTCGGCTACAGAGACCTGAAGATCAGCTTGCGCTACAGAGCGAACGACATGCGGCCGCATGTGGATGTTGCCTACAGCAAAAAGCTGGCACCTCCGGCTGGCGTAGATGAGCCGACAGATATCAACGCCATACTTCAGGAAGGAAACCATCTGCCTAGGGGTAAGTTAATTCTGGGTTTCTACATTTTCCCCCGTGCTATGCACCATTCATTGACCCGACCCGTTCTAGTTGCATTCGTCAAGAGCTCCGACTTCGAAAGCAGCGCTCAGCAACTTGGCGACAACTGGACACCTCCAGGTAGCCTTCATGAGACCCTCGACGGACCAGACGGGCAGTATGAGATCTGGAAGGGCAGCTTGGCCGACCCATCAATCTTGCAGCTGAACTCTCGCATTCAGACCCTTGTTCCCCTTTTCATTGAGGGTGGTTCATACATAGGCCAAGACCCGGACTCCGACTCATCCGAGCAGAATCTGTCTGACGCAGACCGCTGGACCTTATTCCTTCTCTACCGTACTCAGAGATCACTCGACGAACCGGACAAGAAGTCTTACGTATTTGTCGGATTCTCGACCATTTATCGGTTCTTCTATTTCGGACAAGCCCCAACCCCCCCACCCGAAGGAGACGGTTGGGAGCTGCCAGAAGGCAATCTTGACTTATCCACGCTTCCTTGCAGAACGAGGCTATCCCAGTTCGTCATCTTGCCACCATTCCAGGGCAAGGGTAACGGAGCCAAACTGTACAAGTCAATTTTCCAATACTACCAACGACACAAGCAAACCCATGAGTTCACCGTTGAGAATCCCAATGAAGCATTCGATGACCTGAGAGACATCTGCGACCTCGCCTATCTGAAATCGATCCCCGAGTTCAAGGACCTCAAATTGGACGCCTCCGCTACTATTCCCAAGAAAGGGGTCGTTCCCAAATTGATAGTCGGTGAGGAAAAGCTCGAAGAGATCCGCCAAAGGGCAAAAATTGCCCCTAGACAGTTTTCTCGAGTCCTAGAAATGTACCTCATGTCCCAGCTTCCACCCTCTGTCCGGCCTACAATGGTGTTGGACGATACACTTCCTGCGCCAACCAAAGAGGATAAGCATCTCGAAAGGCTTTGGCAGTTGATAGCCAAGCAAAGGCTATACAAACATAACAAAGAACTACTATCTCAGGTCGGACCTTCTGAACGTATCGACAAACTTCACGAGACTTTGACCGGCGTCGAGCTTGAATACGCCAGACTCCTGGCTGCTCACGAAAGAACATTGAAACATGGCCAGGAGAATGCAGACGGGAAGCGCAAATTGAATGGAGACGAGTCTGAAAGCGCGAGCAAAAAGGCCAGAGTTGGGGAAGCTTAGCGTATTTTGTTAGCAGTTGGGTGGTTCAGGATAATAGCCATTTGTAAAAATGTGGTGTTTTATTTTCGCTTTTTTTTTTTCTGGCGTTAGGGCAATCATGGGGATAGTCATGGAGACTGTCAACTGTATCTCTAAATTGCCACAATGGATTCATGCTGCGAGCAAAACTCGAACGGATTTGAGTTGGACTGACTCTTGTGCCAACACAGCCACAAAATTCATCGCCAACTTTGCTCTAACCTCGCAGCCCCCCGTAACCTCGAAGCTTGGACCCACATGTTAGACCGGGAATCTATCACCGCGGTCCCCTTTTGTTCGCATTGTTGATTATTACACTGGCTGGGTATCGCCAGCAATCCCGGTGTCTTCACAAGTAACCACTTTAACAAAAACCGCAGATTAGTAAGGCTAGCATAAGAAAGAGGCAACTATCTCAAGATCTCACGATTCAAAACATGTAAGCCAAGTCTGAACATAGGTTATGCTAAGGAAGCTACCCTAAACCCGTTTCTAGTTCTACAACAACACGTCAGCGCCTGTCACAGGACCTTGAAATGCTTCAAAGCTTCTAGGAAGAGTTTAACGCCAGCACGATCAGCCTATCCCCTTCTTCTTATTAGCGCGTCTTATCACGCACAAAGCCAACCGCCTGGCCTCGCAACCCTTCAACCCGTACGACCCTGATCCGTCAGCTAGATCACCCATCAGGTCAATTGTCAAATCAATCATCAGGGCCGCTGCCGACGATGTTGCCCGATCCAATGGCCCATGACTAACAAGCTCTGTTCCTTTCAATAGGCATCTACAGATCCAAGTCATCCAATCGATCCGATATCGATGCATCAAAGTCATCAGACCGATCAGATTAATTAAGCCCGGCCATTACAACCTTCCACTTAATCCAGGTCAGCGCGATCAATCGTTTCAACTCCCTCTTAATCCAGATCAGCATAATCAATCCGTCCAATCAGATCAATTAGCTAGACTTGTCGCTGCCATTCCTTTTCGCCCTTTACTTGATTACCCCATAAGCTCGTACAAGAGGCTCGCACAAGAGGATGTATGATCTTTCCTACGGATTTGTGGTGGTTTGTCTTAATCCCTGTTTTCCCACTTCTTGTTAAATGAATATCATGTGACAAAAAGAGAGAATTCCCAGTGTTAGAACAAGCATGATATCAATTTATTGTACGCGATTTTCCTTTTCCTGTGCGTCAATAACCGCGGCCGCGATAACGGCCGCGCAGCGGGCAGCGTGGCCTCTCATCAAGTGGCTGCCCATAACCCTCTTTTTTCCTTTATTCCGTCACTTTCGGTACCAATGAGCTCCTCGCTCTCGCATGCTTCATCCAGTGGTGTTGAATCTGGTCCCGTTTACACCCTGAACACCTTTTCCAAGCTGGCTGGCAACAACGGTTGCCTCACGAATGGCACGGGAGATGGTTCCCCTTGCTCGGCCTTCTTCCAAGACCAAGAGTCCACCAATCGTACACCCACCGGGCGTGCAAACCTTTTCACGGAGGAGAGCAGGGTGCTCACCACTCTGAACGAGGCCAGTCATACCTCGCATTGACTGAGTCGCCATTCTTTGAGCTTCGGCACGGGGCAAGCCCATTGCCACAGCGCCATCAATAGCAGCTTCCAGCATCAACGCAAACATGGCCGGGGATGATCCACAAAGAGCCGTACTGGCGTCCATGTTGTTCAATGGCAGGTAGACAACATCGCCGATACACCTGAATATCCAGGTAACCAGGGCCTTGGATTGAGGGGGCAGAGGAGGCTCAGTGATGCCAATAACAGTCATTGATTCCCGTATGAGAGCAGCAGTGTTGCACATGGCTCGAACAACACGGCATCGCCCATCTTCATCGGGATTGGAAAATGGGACCGCTCCGTGAAGAGCAGATTCAATGTGCTCAGCGGTGATACCGGCGCAGACGCTGATGAGCAGCTTCCCCTCCAACGCAGCCTCCATGCCGGGTTGGCCTAGAACGTTATTCACCATGTATGGCTTGCAGCCAAGAAGAACAACCTGAGCCTGCTGCACAGCGGCGAGGTTATCGTTTTGTACCACCTTGACTATGGATGAATGCTCCCACAAAGCGGACTTGACTCTCTTTGCGCTTTCAGCACTGCGGACGCAGGCGATGAACCGGGAAGGCAATGACTGAGGTCGTTCCTCTCCCGGAGTTGGTGCGCCAGGTAATGGGCTTTGGAGGGGTCGAGGACCGTTGATCTCGGCCAGGGAAGTGAGAATGCCATTGAGAATGGCGATTCCCATGGTACCTGTGACCTGCTATGAGAATTTGTTGCTAGCCCACCTAGAGCAAAAAGAATATATATTGTTAAAAAGGTACTAACCACACCCAAGCACCGTCATGGTGAAATCGCCATGCTCTTGGGGACTCATTTTTGTTTGCTCACACCTGCGAGGATTGACGGTGACGTCGGGGTAGTTGAGATACTTCTCGAGGCACGAAGCAAAAGTTGAACAAGCTTTGGTGAGTGCTTTGGCGAGTGACTGGCTGAACCTCAATTGCGACAATAATCTAGAAGTTTGAATTCTTGCTGACTCCAAGCCAGGAAGAATGAGAGAATTGTCGTTGTTAAATCCAATCCGCATTCCCCCACGTCAAGTTGGCCCGTGGCTTTGCCGTGGCGTGGGTTTCGACTTGACTGAGTGGTGAGCGGCCCGCTCACCGAGATCCACCTGCTGCTATTAGCCAGAAGTCAGAAGTGAGTGAGCGACGCTTTCATCTCATTTTGACAAGCCTTCGAATCGCCTTGGTCCAGCACCTTGTAGCTTTCGAAACAATACCCCGATTTCGCAACCGTAGCCAGAAGCTGACATGGCAGATCCGTTCGAGGTTCGCATGCGCTTCAGCCTGCAATTGCAGCACCTCAACGCCTCGGTTAATTCTGCACAAAAGGCTGCTCAGTATGCTCTTAAATACAAAGACATGGACGAGGACTTGCACTCCTGTATCCTCGAGCAGGTGGAACGTGTAAGTTTTTATTTTTTAATTTTTTATTTTAGAATAATCCGTCATGGAATACGAATATCAAGCTAATAGTTTCTCGCAGAATAATATGAACACTCGTGCAAATATCATGTTCTTCATAGAACACTTCTTGGATTTGGCGAAAGAGGGACATGCCGACTACGTTCGCATGATACAGCGTGATATCATTCGAGTAGTCGATGCCGTTGCTCCTGATGATGGCTCAGGAGCTACCAACGTCAAGGTGGTTCGAAGGGTGAGTCGGACGTACAAATGCGCCATTGAGAGTAAAGCAATCCTGGTGAATTCGCATCGCTGATGGAAACTATAGGTCTTGCAAGGCCTTCAGAGTAAAGGTCATCTGGAGTCGCAAGCAGTCAGCCAGATCGAAGATGTGCTCAAAGAGCGGGAAACCAACGATGCCGATATAAGCCCTGCTTCACCACCTGCTGATGTTGAAATGACTGATCAATCCAGTGTTCCGGCTGCACCCAAGACTGGACAGAAACCAGCAGCACATGGTCTAGACAAGCGCCAGATAGAACAACGCATAGAAGAGGACAGGGAGAGACACAAACGACAACGCGAGAGCATTTGGGCGATTCCGAGGATGGACAATGCAGAGCTGAACAAGCTGTGGGAGGAGACGAGCGACTTCGGGGAGGACGATGATCGACTTCTCACCGAAGAAGCAGATGATTTCGAAAAAGAAAGGATCATGCAGCAATGTCCTCATAGACGTGCTGCCAATGGAGATCATCATTGAAGCTTGTATGTTTAGGGGCGTTTCCGTTGCGTTGCATGGTAAGGCATGGCATGGCGTTTGTGTATGGAGTCATATTCTTCGTGGGGGCTCTGTCGTAAAAAGTTGGTTGGAAGATAGGTTTAACTTGATACCCATAGTAGGTTTTGCTTTCTGCATCGGAACTTGGCAATGTTTTCATGTCGCCGTGGTCTTCAGAGTGGTACCCATGGTTGATTTGGATAGCGTTTTTTTTGGGCATTTGGGTTTTTTTTTTAATTGAGGAAAAGGAGCACGCCCTTTCAGATACTAGTACAGGTGATGTCCCTTGTGTCTTTTTGTACATGCAAAACCGGCCTTCTAAGGTAAATGTCGTAGTCCAATCGTCGCAAACCCTCGAGATAGCTGTCCCGTTTCCCTCCTTACTCCATAGCCACAGTAGCACCCAACTCCTTCATAGTAGCGATGATTTTCTCGGCCTCCTCCTTGGGGACGTTCTCTTTCATCATCTTGGGTGCGCTCTCGACGAATTTCTTGCTGTCCACTAAGCTGAGCCCCAGCAAGCTCTTGACCTCCTTGATAATCTTGGCTTTGGCGCCGGCATCGAACGCTTGCAATTTGAGGGTAAAGAGTGTCTTCTCGGCGGCAGCTGGTGCAACCTCTTCGGCTTCCTCGGCGTCGGCGGGAGCGGCGGCGGGAGCAGCAGCAAAGCCTCCCATGGGCATGTCGGGGATGTTCAGTGTGCTCTGCCCTTTAAAGTCAGTAACAACGTCCATTGGGTTTCATGCTTCACAAGGCTGTGGGTCAACGCACCTTGAGGCTTGAAACCAGGTCTGCGGTCTCAAGCAACGTCAGTTTGCTAATCTGGTCGACAATGTCGGAAATCTTGGGGTTGGTGGCAGCGGCCTCGGTCGAGTTGAACCTCCTTGCTGTGGAAGCAACACGAAGCACTTGTGCGGATGCTCTGGCAGAGTGGACAGAGCGCAATTGGCGAGCGCAGCTCTGCGCGGCGTACCGGCAAGACATGGCCATGACTGTCGATGTGAAAAAGTGCAAAATTAGTAGATGTCGTCGTCGAACGAGATGAACCGGTCGCGTGCGGCTTTCCTTCTCAATCAGGAAGCCTGTCCTGAAGTTTTTCGAGCTTGCCATGGTTGGTTTGCCAAGGCGATGGTCCCACCAGCGGTGCTGATTGGCTCGGAAAAACTGGTAGCACCACTCCCGGACCAGATCCCTGCAGGCCCATTAGAAAAAAAAAGTGTATGAGCATGCAGGTGTGTGAGTTGAGGAGGAACCATACAAACAGCACACGAAAACGAAAATTTTGTCGATAACGACGCAATCATGACCATGATTGACGTCTCAAGGCAGACGAGGTCGCTCCTGGCGGATGCGACCGTGTTAGATCATCTGCCTCCGGAGATACTGGAAATCATCCGGCAACAATCGACTGTAAAGCTGCTGGATGGTGTAACCCAGGCGGCTCTTTGTCCACCACTTACAGAGCATGTCTTTGTACATTTTGAAAATACATTCCCCGACATTTGTTCGCGCTGGGTCATAGTCGCAGGCCTTCCGGCCCTTCAAATCAGAGTTGCCTCCTCATTTGCAAGGTTATTACCCTTTGCGCCCTATCTCGCTTCATTTCTCCGATGTGCGGGCGAGGATTCCACCGCGTCTAACGAGAGGCCATCCTCTGTGAAGTTGGTGCTTCCGAATTTTGATCAAGACTTGTTATCAGACCTGAACGAAGCGAATCTTTTAGAGAGCCTCATTACCTTATGGAGATTATTGAACTTTGATTTCCGAACTTATAGCCCTGCTGCATCAGCGTCGTACATGCAACTTTTATTCAAGCATGGAAGCCGGCCGGTGAGGTACCTCGCAATACGGATTTTCTGCATGCTACTCCACGCATCGGATTTCAAACTCGAAGCTCTCATCGAGTGCTACCTAGGCAAGGAAGAAGCTGTCGTTGGTCTCATTGATGGCGCTGAGGTGGATTTGGGGTTTCTGTCACTGTTTGAGCAGGAGCGGGCACGAAAAGTGCTGGCTTTACGAGAGAAGGTAAAGGCTGCTCTTCGAGAAGACAGAGAAGGGGAATGCCTTCAGAGTCTTACTCCGTACGTCATCTCATATGGTGACGTACTGCTTCCCAGGCCTCATGGGCCGATCGGTGATCCATCTTCGCTGGTTATGACGAAAACGACGACCGGCAACATGGAACGCTTGGCAACCTTGTTACGAGAAGATGACCCCATTTTACTTCATGGAATGGCAGGCGTTGGCAAGACATCTTTTGTTCACGAGCTTGCCATGCAGTTGGGCAAGTATTCGGACATGGTCACACTTCATTTGAATGAGCAAACCGATGCAAAAATGCTCGTCGGCCTCTACTCAACAGACAGCAAACCGGGAAGTTTTCAGTGGCGCCCAGGTGTCTTGACTACAGCAGTCAGAGAAGGCCGGTGGGTTTTGGTCGAAGATCTCGATAGAGCGCCAACGGAAGTTCTGAGCACACTTCTACCTCTCATTGAGCGCAAAGAGCTCCTGATTCCGAGTCGTGGAGAGAGGATTAGGGCAGCAAGCGGTTTTCGACTATTCGCTACAGTACGGACATCACGAGGGTTGAACGGGCGCGAGAATTTGCCTTCGCTTGTAGGCATGCGATTTTGGCAAACCTTTTATGCGGAGCCTCTTACTTCACCAGAACTAGAAGAGGTTGTTTTGAAAACATACCCCATGCTTCGAAAATTTGTTCCTGGAATCTTAGCTGTCCACAATCGGCTTTCGCAGCTCAGCAAAAATGTCACTCTCATGTCTCGCGGAAGAAGCGTGATGGATCGACAGGTGAATCTGCGTGATCTCCTGAAATGGTGCCGCAGATTAAAAGACTGTCTGTTGACCGCTGGCTCTACGAACGGCGACGAGCCCATAAGTGAGACGACGCGGGACCGGATGTTTATGGAGGCATTGGACTGCTTCGTCGGTAGCTGTCCCGATACTGAACTTGGCAAACACCTGACCTATGCGATCGCGGAGGAGATGCACATGTCCAAAGATCGGGCGGACCACTACTTGTCTGCCAATATACCCCCTTTGGACGAAACTGAGCGAGTTTTCAGCATTGGACGGGCCCAAGTGCGGAAGAAGAAGTTGGCCTCAAAAAGACAGAAATCCAAGCGTCCTTTTGCAAGCACAGCACATGCTAAAAAGCTCTTGGAACAGATCGCCGTGGCCATTAAGCTCGAAGAACCCGTCCTGCTGGTGGGTGAAACAGGTATTGGAAAGACGACCGTTATACAGCAGCTTGCGGACTCTCTAGGCCATAGATTAATCGCCGTGAACTTGTCACAACAGAGTGAGGTTGGCGATTTGCTTGGTGGGTTCAAGCCTGTTAACGTGCGAAGTTTGGCGGTGCCACTGAAGGAAGAGTTTGAGGATTTGTTCGCGGCCACTGGAATATCCGCGTCTAAAAATCAAAAGTACCTGGAGCAAGTTGGCAAATGCTTCGCCAAAGCTCAGTGGTCGAAGCTCGTCAAGCTCTGGAAAGAGGCACCGAAAATGTTTGTCAAGATTGTCGCCCAATTAGAGGCTCTTCAGATCGAGCAAGACGGCATGCAAGATGGCTCAGAACAGCCAGCCAAACGTCGGAAGACACATTCAAAATTCCAATCACTCTTGGAATTGCGACCTCGCTGGAATACCTTTGCCCAGAAACTGGAGCAGTTTGAGATTCAAATTTCTGGAGGGTCTGGAGTGTTTGCATTCAGTTTTGTTGAAGGCAACCTGATCAAGGCTGTAAGGAACGGAGATTGGGTTTTGCTGGATGAAATCAATCTGGCTTCTCCCGATACTCTGGAAAGCATTGCGGATTTACTCACTGGACCTCAGGGACGTCCTTCGATTCTCCTCTCTGAAACTGGGGACATTGAAAAAATTGTTGCGCACCCAGACTTCCGTATATTTGGTGCCATGAACCCTGCGACAGACGTTGGAAAAAGAGACTTGCCGATTGGTATCCGATCGCGTTTTACCGAGCTCTATGTCAAAAGCCCCGACACAGATCTAAAGGATCTTCTCACCATAATCAAGACCTACCTGGGTAATGGCAGCACCAAGAACGACCAGGCAGCTGATGACATTGCCCGCCTGTACATGAACACCAAACGCATGGCAGAAGAGAAAAGACTGGTTGATGGCGCCAATGAGGTTCCTCACTTCAGCTTGCGTACCTTGACTCGGGTGCTGAGCTACGTCACCATTATTGCGCCGTTGTACGGTGTTCGCCGGGCACTCTATGAGGGATTTTCCATGGGTTTCTTGACTCTACTTAATCGTGACTCGGAGAGGATGTTGTTGCCTCTAATTTACCATCATCTTCTCGACAAGCATGGCAACCCTCAGTCGCTTTTGTCACAACCTCCGAAGCACCCAAATGATGGTCGCCAATACGTCAAGTTTCAGAACAAAAATCACGATCGCCACTACTGGTTATTTCAAGGCGAACAGACGCCGGTTGAACGCGAAGACTACATCATCACCCCATACGTGGAGCGCAATCTTCTAAATTTGGTGCGAGCAACTTCCACGAGGCGATTTCCGGTCCTGATTCAGGGCCCAACATCTGCGGGAAAGACAAGTATGATTGAGTACCTCGCAAATTTCACCGGCAATAAGTTTGTTCGCATCAACAATCACGAGCACACCGATCTCCAGGAATATCTGGGGACCTATGTATCAGGTCCAGATGGGAAGCTACGTTTCCAAGAGGGGTTGCTCGTCCAAGCTATGCGCCAAGGTCACTGGATCGTACTCGACGAGCTCAACCTGGCCCCAACTGATGTGCTGGAAGCATTGAACCGACTGTTGGATGATAACAGAGAACTTCTCATTCCAGAAACCCAAGAGATAGTTCGCCCCCACGAAAATTTTATCCTCTTCGCAACTCAGAACCCTCCTGGTCTTTATGGGGGCAGGAAAGTACTCTCCCGAGCGTTCAGAAACCGTTTCCTGGAACTGCATTTTGATGACATTCCGGAGGACGAACTGGAATATATTCTTCAACAACGAAGCCGAAATACGTCACCCCCCGACTGCCGCCGCATTGTGACCGTTTACAAAGAGCTTTCCAGACTTCGTCAGACAAGTCGTCTTTTTGAGCAAAAGGACAGTTTTGCTACCCTGAGAGACCTGTTTCGCTGGGCTATGAGAGAAGCAGATACAAGGGAAGAAATTGCCGCACATGGCTTCATGCTTTTGGCAGAGAGAGTTCGGGTTGAGGAAGAGCGTATTGCTGTCAAGGGAATAATTGAGAAGGTCTTCAAAGTCAAAATCGATCCCCATGATCTGTACTCTGCTTTGAAAGCTCCCGAGCTGGAAAAAATAACCGAGGTTCCCAATTCTCAGGGTGTGGTTTGGACGCACGCGATGCGGAGGCTGTACGTGCTTGTTTCTCGAGCTTTGCAGAATAACGAACCTGTATTACTTGTCGGCGACACTGGCTGTGGCAAGACTACCGTTGTGCAGTTGCTAGCAGAGGCTCTCAAACAGGAATTGCACATTGTCAATGCTCATCAAAACACCGAGACAGGTGACCTGATCGGATCTCAGCGTCCAGTTCGTAACCGTGGTGCCATTATTGAGGCATTGAATGTAGACCTGAATGCGCTTCTCGGATCCCTCGGTCACGATATTCCTCCAACACTGAACGGAAAGCTCTCCAGTTACGAGGCTCTCGATGCCCAAACAGTGAATGCTATCCCGCAGATGGTTCGCGACCGGATAGCAGCAAACGCAACCAGATCAAAAGCACTGTTCGAGTGGTCCGATGGAGCCTTGGTGGAGGCCATGAGGGCTGGCCACTTCTTTCTGCTTGACGAGATTTCACTGGCAGACGACTCTGTTTTAGAGAGGCTCAATTCTGTTCTTGAACCTCAAAGAACATTGTTACTGGCTGAAAAGGGCATCGATAACTCATTTGTAGTTGGCTCTGATGGATTTCAATTCTTTGCTACAATGAACCCAGGTGGCGACTTCGGGAAGAAGGAGCTTTCACCTGCACTCAGAAATCGATTCACGGAAATCTGGGTACCATCATTATCCGAAAGCGAAGATATCTACGAGATCGTCAAAACCAAGCTCGCAGATGAATCGAAGCACTTGGTGGACGCCATGGTTGACTTTGCTCACTGGTTTGCCCAGACATTCCGATCCATGGCGACCAGTGCTTTTTCAGTTCGAGAAATCCTTGTCTGGGTGCAATTTATCAACACCTTTGAGGCTGAAAACCCGTTGATTCCGTTCGTGCACGGCGCAGCAGCCATCTTTGTCGATAGTATCGGAGCTAACCCATCGGCCATGTTGGCTAAAGACTTGAAGACGGTCCAAATTCAGAGACAGGAATGCCTCCGAAAACTCGGAGAGTTGACAGGGGAGAACGTGTTCGAGATATACACTACAGAGCCCATTATCGACATCAAGGACGATTTGCTTTCGATTGGTGACTTCAGCACACCTCGAAATCCAACAGGCGCCGCGGACCCAACGTTTGCCTTCCATGCTCCGACAACCAGACTGAACGCGATGAGGGTGGTTCGCGCGCTGCAGATGCAGAAGCCTATTCTTCTCGAGGGTAGCCCTGGTGTTGGCAAGACGACCTTGGTAGCCGCACTCTCTCAGGCATGCGGTCGACCTCTCACAAGAATCAACTTATCCGATCAGACAGACTTGATGGATCTTTTCGGTACTGATGTCCCTATTGAGGGTGAAGACGCTGGCAATTTTGCTTGGAAAGATGCTCCTTTTCTCCAGGCTATGCAAAAGGGCGAATGGGTTTTGCTAGACGAAATGAATCTTGCATCGCAGTCCGTTTTGGAAGGATTGAACGCATGTTTGGACCATCGTGGCGAGGTCTACATCTCCGAACTCGATCAAGTTTTCAAACGTCACCCCGACTTCCGCTTATTCGCGGCCCAAAACCCGCATCACCAGGGCGGCGGTCGCAAAGGTCTCCCCGCTTCATTTGTAAATCGTTTCATCGTCGTATACGCGGATGTATTCAAGGACGAGGACTTGAGGCTTATTGCGTCTCACAACTTCCCCGGACTGGACAATGGGGTAATAGCACATTTGATCGAATTTGTATCCAAACTTGAGCATCAAATTGTGGTAGAGAAGACGTTCGGCTCCCAAGGAAGTCCGTGGGAGTTCAACCTTCGAGATGTTCTAAGATGGCTACATCTGTTGAATTCGTCTGATCCTCTGCTCCAAACAGCACAAATAGATGACTTCCTTGACATCATCGTGAGACAACGTTTCCGCACGCCAAGTGATCGGGCAGAGGTTGACCAGTTGTTTGCTCGCGTGGTCGGATGGAAGCCCCGAAGCCACAGCCTTCATCACAACTTGAACTCGACATTTGGCCAAGTAGGCTTCGCACTGCTGCCAAGAAACCTGGACGTACAGCCTGAAAACCTGCCCAATATCGATATTGTCCCAAGACTTGCTGAGTTGGAGTCAATCATGGTTTGCGTGAAGCAAAACATTCCGTGCATCCTTAGCAGCCCCTCAGGATACGGCAAATCCTCCTTGCTCAACTACGTTGCAGCATTATCAGGTAAACATCTGGTGGTATTCCCCGTGAATGCGGACATTGACACAATGGATCTCGTTGGTGGATTCGAGCAGGCCGATCCTCTTCGTGAAGTCAACGCGGCCTTGATTGATCTTCGTGAATACTTACAGAATTCTGTAATGTCACTCGTTCCGTCTGCGGCACCCGTCGAAGTATTGAACTTGTTGCATCTTCTTGACGCACACAATGGTGATCATGAGAGTCTATTCTCCATACTTTCTGCCATTCTCGCCTTGCTGGAAAGGGTTTCATCCAATTCTGAGGCTGGTATCGTTCTGACAAGGGTCAAGCAACTACTTGAAAGCCCGCTCCATCTCGAAAACCCTCGATTTGAGTGGCTTGACGGTGTGATTGTCAAGGCACTTGTTACTGGTCAGTGGTTAGTATTGGACAATGCCAACATGTGTAACGCCTCTGTGCTGGATCGCTTGAACTCATTACTGGAGCCGAATGGCTTTCTGAGTATCAATGAACACTGTGACTCAGATGGCAAGCCAAGGATCATCAGACCTCATCCAGATTTCAGAATCTTCTTGACCATGGACTCGAGATATGGAGAGCTTTCGCGCGCGATGAGGAACAGAGCTATTGAGATCCATATCCACGCTCCCCCACCAGGACCAGCAGCGTGTCTCAGCAAAATTTCACCTGTTGAGGGAAGCTTACAGCGTTATCACGACTCACATGTTTCAACGACCGTCGACGCAAAAGACCCTCCTGTGGTAAGCGTTTCACGAATAGCTTTCGAGCATCTGTCCCTGGATGATATTTCACTGCTCTCCCGGTATGTCAACCAGCTGCCAAGGAAGGGAGAGCACAGCGAGAAACTCAGATCGGTATCGCGAGACCTATTGCAATTCCTTCAAACGTCCCATGGGTCCCAGGTCTTGCGCAGTATCATGCAGCTTTACTCAGCGCTGCCGCAAAACGCTATTGGAGACTCTCCAAAGGCTCAGTCGATCCACACATTGAACAATGAAATAGTCGCCAAGCTACTTCCTCACCCAGCCCCAGCTTCATGGACCGGAGTACGTTACGAGACATCTCGACGCATACATGAAATCCGCCGGACAATCCAGAAATATCAAGGTCAAGCGCAAGCGGCCAAGCTGGCTTCGCTCAGCCGTTTGCAACGGTCTCTCATCAGTGATCGCGTCGCAGCAGTTTCCAAAGATTCAACAGTCAAGCTCAGCACGTTCCTCTCGTCAATCATGGCTGCGATGGAAAGTTACCTGCACCAGGACTTGGATGCGTCTGATTTTTTTCTCATACGTCTTCAATCGCTCGAGTTCCTTGGGCTTTTCTTGGAACAGACCGTTTCACTCTCCTCCAGCCAAGATTTTGACGACGCATACTTTCAGGCTCATGTGACCCTGGGTACCAGGAAGCTGCAAGCGTTTGTCCAAACTATGACAATGCAGGTCGATTCATCTTTTCTATCACTAGCCATGAATCAGCTGTCCAGTAGCTTCGATAGCGGCTTTCAGCTGTCAACAGGTCTGAGTATGGAAGTACTCTGGAATGTTTTCAGACCGATCCCCATCTCGACGCAAACTCAATTCAACCGATCCAATGAGCTCGATCATCTCGCCTCCAGATTTGATGCTCTCCGATGGAAGGCGGCTTCGTCTATCTCTGACTTGTCCAAAGCTCAAAAAGCCTTGGCAAGCGCTTACGGAATTGTCAGAAACGACTCCATGCCCAGTGAGCAGCTCGTGAAGGACCTCACGGCAGCTATTGAAGATCTGGAAACTCGCATTGGGCATGAGTTACAAGAGACGCTACCTTTTTTCGCATCCGAATTTGAATATCTGAGACAATTGTGGATGCTGCGATCTTCAGCAAATGGGACACATAGTCTTGAGCCGGACAGCCAACTCGTGATTTTGTCCAATGTCCCCACCAAAGCCACGATGATGCTCTCCAGTTCTTCCGAAAAGGCCATTAAATTGCAGTCCTTGGCCTACCTAGCCCACCAGGGCATCTTTGCCTGGGACGGCAAGTTGACAACTTCGCTTTGGGAGAAATTGAGCAACATGAGAAGTGTCAGCTTAAGCTCTCTGGCCCTTCTAGAGACAGAGCTGCCCATTCTTGGCCAGCACTTGGCCTCACTGACTTCGCAGATTGCAGCAGATCCCCTTGTCAACCTCAACAACTTGCTTTGGAATATTCTTCTTGACACTTTTGAGGCTCACGATTCAAACTTCAAGACTGAGTTGATCAAATGCGTTGGAAGGATTGAGGATAACATCATGCCACTCTCAATAATCTCCCAGGAGGGCCTCACTTCGCCCAATGCGATTTTTGACGGGCTCATTCAAACCATCGATGTTGCTCATCTTCGGCAAACTACTTTGGATCATTTTATCCCTGCCATTGTTGGCATTGTTGCTGCCAGGGTCAAGTCAAGCAGAGCGACATATTTCTCGGCTTTGGCTTGGCTTCAATTTAGCATCGGTCTCGTCAAGCTCTACGTCCCAGATCGAATATTTGATCCACAACTACAGCCCAAGGCGGAGCTGGCATTTTATGCTCAACTCGAGGAGGCTCTACAAGACAAGTTGTCTGCGCTGAAGGCTTTCCAGTCCAAATTTACCGGACAATCTACGAGTGCCAGGATTGACTTGATCAAAATTCAGCTTGATCAACTGGGCCCACCACCGAAAGAAATCAGTCCTGTTTTTCGGCCTGAAAGATCCGGTCTTGCTCAACTCCACGCAGAATTTTCAAACATTTTGAAGACAATCACCAATCCTGGGCTACAAACGATGATCAATGGCCCCGACTCAAATATGGAGAACTCTGATAAGGATGCGTTGAAACTTGTTCGAGACAACGTATCTCGACTCATCGATCGCCTCTCATCTCGCTTCGAAGCGTATCAAGACATGGCGAGGCCAGCTGTCAGTATTCTGCGTTGTCTCTCGGTTGGTCTTTCGCTGTGTGATGCCACCAGGGCCAAGAATCTGGATACGACGACCGATTACCTTGTGAACTTGACACCATTTTTCGGCCCCCTGATTCAAGACTCGCAGGCTCAAGAGCTAGGCACCAACACCTTTGAATTCCTCAGCTTGATCACCACCAACGTCGCAGTCGATGGAGTAACAGCGCTTTCCGTTTCCAACCGAGAAGCTGTATTCGAATGTTTTCACAGGTTTTACGATGATTGGAACAAGAAATTGGACGCGGACAGGAAGGCTGAGGCTGCCAGTACTAGTCTGTACAGATTCCGTGGTACCTTGGAAGACGAGGAAGAGATTGATGCCATGGAGTTCAATGAGCTTTTCCCCACGTTTGATGAGGAGGATGCGACCGTACGCGCGGGCAAGACCCCCGACCAGGTTCGAACTACTTCCTTGAAGGTAGCAGAAGCTCATCGCAAAATCTTCCTCGATCGTCAAGAACCCACAACGGCGCTCCACGAATCCTGCATGGCTGTGGGAAGGCGCATTGCGGCCGAAACGCATAGTCAAGACAATGTCGATCACAGTGTCAACTCCAAGATGCTCGCTAGTACGATTCTTCTGTTGGGAGAAAAGACAGAAGATCTGCAGTATTCCCTATCCAACAAGGAGTACAATTTTTATGCAGATGCCAACCTGACCGAAGCGAGACAGCTGGTTTCACTCGCCCACAAAATCAAAGCTCGCTTCCGAGAATTGCAACGTGTCGATGAGATACGGCATATGCAAACGTTAGCTGATGTGATTCAGTCATGCGACAAGCTTACCGAACAAGTCCACGGAGAACCATTGGCTAAACTGCTACCAAAAATTGAGCAGCTTCATGCTCATGTGTATGAATGGCAGTTCGGCGGCTGGGCTAGCAAAGTCTATGCTGTTCTCTCCCTCCATAATCTTCTGGCCGACACCGTCATCAGATGGCGCCGCCTTGAACTCTCCACATGGGCCAACCTATTCGATATGGAGCAAAAGAAATGCCAAGATGACGCCTACTCTTGGTGGTTTGTGGCTTATCAAGTGACTGTTGCCGTGCCTTTGACAATGGTCGATTCACGGTCCGAATTGCAAGGATATTCGAAATCTCTGATTGAGAGTCTGGAGCTCTACTTTTCCAGCTCCATTGTAGGTCAATTCAAAACTCGAGTCGCTTTGCTACGCCAATTTTTGAGCCATCTCAGAATGTTGGCTCACGACTACCCTTCCTTGGACATAATTTGCGCTGCAGTTGAGAACTTTGTTCAGTATTATTCTCGGTTTGAGAAGGCTGCCGATGAAGCCATCCAGAGGGGCCGCGTGCCTATCGACAAGAAGATGAAGGATATTCTTCTCATGGCGAGCTGGAAAGACACCAATATTAATGCTCTTCGGGAGAGCGCTCGAAAGTCTCATCAGAAGCTGTTCAGACTGATTCGCAAATTCCGAGGCGTTCTGGGTCAAGAAATGAGATTGTGCATCGCACAAGGGCTCCCTGATGAGGACATTACGGTGAAAGCAAGCATTGCAGCCAGTCCTGATGCAACTGAGGTTTCAGTGGTCGGGACTCACCCACTGGACAAATCACTGCCTGGCTGGCTCGAAAGTCATAGAAGATTGGGCAACTTGTCAAAGACGGTGTCAGTGATGAGGAAGATTGCGTATAGTCCCGAGGTCTCAAGCAACGTGTCAAATTTGGTTCTCGAGTTCGTCACTGAGCTCAATACATCAATGGCAGAACTACGAAAAGAAACACCTTCAGTGCTCAGTGATGAAAACAAAGATCAGGTCAAGCATCTCAAAACTCGAAAGCGTAAGCTTTTTGCCGACACATTACGGGACCTTCGAACCATGGGATTGCAGCACAACTTGTCCCAAGACAAATTAGGAGAGCAAAATTCGCTCGCTGTCGTCTTGTCAAACCTCACAGCCCTTAATTCGACCGATACCGGAGTAGCTAAGGAAGCTGAATACTTCTTGCACAAGACACTGGATCTTGCACCACGGGCTAGAGAAGCTCTCCGAGAACATTCTGAGGATTTGTCGACTGCCGAAGTGGCGAGAAGTGTAGGATTTGTTGAGGGCTTGATCAGCTTCAGCTTATCTCAGCGTCAAACCCTTGGAACTGTCAGCAAACTACGCGACAGCTTGCGGGAAACCATCGTCCGATTCAAGCACCTAGGCGATGTGTCCAAGAACGGTGCGCTAGTTCTCAAAACACACCACACTACTTGGCCACGTCTGCTTCCTTGGCTCGTTCATGGCATCGACTTTGCTATCCGGCTCGTTGAAATTCATGGGAAGATCGGACAGATTGACAACCTGATTGTGACTCAAGACTTGCGACAGTGGGCGACACGAATCAGTGCACGATCTGCTACTGCACGTGGCCTCCTTGATCTTCCATCCAATATCAGCTCAGCTTCCCACGAAAAATTAGAGCAAGAGGTTCTGGGTGATCTGAATGAACTGAACGAGCATCTTCGTTCCGTGGTGACGGCTCGTCCTGATTTAGCATTCGTTGTTACTCACCTCACGGCTTGGACTCATCCTGAATTCACCAATGACAACACGTCTCGCCAAGATACTGATCTTCTTGAATTTGCCGATTCCGTATCAAAGCTTACGGATGCGGTTCTTGTCGCCATAGAAGGGGTCAAGAAGAGAGGCGCCGCCATTCCCAGAGATGAAAGCGAACCTGGCTGGCTGACCAAACACAATGAGGCTTTCTTCGTGATGTTACGCCAACTTCGTATGGACAACGTGGAGCGCAATGTTCGTAAATGCATTGAAAAAATGCAGCAAGTTCGATTGAACGATTCCCAGACGAGCCAGGCAGCAGTGTGCATCGTTGGCCTTGCCTCCCCAATCTTGGACCAGTTCTTTTCGCTGTGTTTGCAAACCATCGAGCAAGGACAGGAATTACATCGCGCAACCGCGCACATGGCATACAGTCTTACCAAGGCCTTCAACCAAATTGCCTCCCAAGGTTTCTGCACCCCTCAAGAAAAGTCGGATGAAACATCAGGCGATGTTGGACAGCTAGAAGCCGGCACAGGTCTAGGCGACGGTGAAGGAGCAGAGGATATCAGCAAAGATATACAGCCTGATGAGGACCTTACCGAATTGGCACAAGAAGCCAACAAAGAGAAGAATGAGGACATTGAAGATGAGAAGGACGCAGTGGACATGGCGGATGAGGACTTGGAAGGCGAGATGGGCAGTGTCGCTGGAGAGGAGGAAGAAGACGAGGGGTCACGGAAGGGTGATGAAAAGGAGGATGAGGAAAACGAAATGGACGAAGAAGCGGGCGATGTCGATGATCTTGATCCTACTGCAGTGGATGAAAAGATGTGGGACGGTAATGACGATGAACAAGCCGAAAAGGACCAGCAAGGAAATGAGACAAAGGGGCAGCAGCAGGATGATGAGCAAATCGCCGCGGAAGAAGATGCAAAGAACAACGACGCACAACCTCAGCCTGAGCCCGAAGAGAACAAAGAGGAGGAGGAGCAACAGCAGGGTGAGAAGGAAGACGAGTCGGGGGAAGACGATATCCACGCGCCAGAAGAACTGAATCGACAAGACCAAAACGTCGAGCAGCAGGAGACGCTGGATCTCCCGGAAGATATGGAGTTGGATCTGGATGACAAAGAAGGTCTCTCGGAGAGTGGTGACGACGAACTTGACGATTTATCGGATCTTGAAAATGCAGACAATGAGCCTGAAGAGCAAGCAGCCAGCAAGGGCGAAGAAGACGAGGAGATGGAAAATGCTGCATCCCAGCAACTGCAAGAAGCCGGGAATGAAGAAGAGATGAGTGAGGACGAGATGGATGATGAGAAAGTGCCTGATGGCAACGATGAAGTGAAAGAAGAGGTAGCATCCGATGTTGACGATCAGCAAGACGAGGAGGAGGAGGTCAAAGAGGAGCAAAATGAACAAAGCCCAACTGGGCCAAACGATGACAACACAAATGCCGATGTTGACAATGCTGCGCCAAGCGATGTCAAGAGCTCTGGCTTTGACCAAAATCAGCAGACTATGGATGTTGATGATAAGTTTCAGGCTCAAGCAGCGCAGCAAGATCAAGGAGAGATGGGTGACGGGGCCGCGGATCAAGATACCAGCGCGGGCAGCAAAGGGGCAACCTCGCGCTCCAAAGAAACAGTGGACAAATCTCAACAGGAGGACGACGCTGAGGAATCCGCCAGCAGTGATCCGTTCCGGAAACTGGGCGATGCCTTGGAGAAGTGGCATCGCCAGAACGCTGATATCAAGGACTCGAAGCAGGACGACACGTCTGCCCAGAAAGCAGAAGAAAAGGCGGACACCACTGAGCAAGGCCGACAAGAGTATCGACACCTGCAGAATGATGAAGCCTCTGCAGATGCCCAAGCAATGGGTAAAGCAGATGAGGATGAGGTTCAACCGATGGATGAATCTATGGCTATAGATGACGAGGGGCAGAAAGAAGAAGCCAACAGTCACCGCATGGAGGAAGATGGAGAGGATGGAGAGGATGGTGAGGTTCAGGAAAGCGCTGACAAGAGGGAGGTTGGCGATTCGGCAGAGGCACACGAAGCGGATGCAAAGGAGCCAGAGGAGAGCAGAACCGGCGTGCAAACACGGCAAGGCAACTACAACCGTGACAGGACGCCATCGGAGCCAGACGCAGGTGTTGCTGGAGAGCCCGAAGACGATGTGCCGATCGAGGAGACATCGGAGCAGCTATCCATAACTCACATTTCGGACAAGGCACACGGGCTCCGTGACTACGTAGAGTGCGTCCAACAGTGGAGCGAGTTCCAGACCAAGTCACACGCACTTTCATTATCGTTGACTTCGCAGCTCCGACTGATTCTCACGCCGTCGCAATCCACCAAGCTGTCCGGGTCCTTCCGAACTGGCAAGAGACTCAACATCAAGCGCATCATCCCGTACATTGCATCCAGCTACAAGCGCGACAAGATCTGGATGCGTCGGGCTATTCCGACCAAGCGAACTTACCAGATCCTGCTCTGCGTCGACGACAGCAAGAGCATGGGCGAGTCATCGTCGGGCAGCTTAGCGATGGAATCGCTCGTCATGGTCTCACGGTCCCTCACAATGCTGGAAGCCGGACAAGTTGGCGTAGTTGGATTCGGCGGCGACGTCTTCACCGCCCATGAGCTGACGGATCCATTCGCCCCCGATGCAGGGGCCAAGGTCCTGCAGAAGTTCACCTTCTCGCAGGATCGCACCGACATTGCCCTGCTCATCCGCCAGACAATGGCCAAGTTCCGCGTGGCGAGACAACAATCTGGAGGCAACGCGGATCTGTGGCAGCTGGCGCTGATTCTGTCAGACGGCTTGACACCATCCTCAGCCCACGACTCGATCCGCAGGCTCCTCCGGGAGGCAATGGAGGATCGAATCATGATTGTCTTCATCATCATGGATGATACTGGCAAGAAAAAGGGCGACAGCGTGTTGGAGCTGAAGGAGGCCAGATTCGTCAAGGCCGACGACGGGGAGAGCAGAGTCGTCATCGAGAGATATCTGGACACCTTCCCCTTCCAGTACTACTTGATTGTGCACAACTTGGAGGAGCTGCCGACAGCCCTGGCGGGCTTGTTGCGGACGTGGTTTGCAGAAGTGACGTCTTGATGGGGCGAGGACGGAGTGTGTATTTCACAGCATTGATACGGAGTAGACAAAATAAAAACATGAGACGATTTTTTCGAGCCGCCACCCGGTCCCCCGCCAAGGCGCTTCCCTGCTCCCGCCCCTTGTCACTCACGTCCGTCCGCCGACGTACGTTGGTCCATCCTTTGCTTCTCTCCTCCGACATCGTCGTCCCCCGTCCCATCCAGCGCAATCTGGTCCGCACCATGGCTGCATCTCGTGATTCGAATGAACTGCGGTTCAGTGAGTTTTCTCTCTTCTCTCTCTTCTCTCTCTTCTCTCAATGCACTCAATGCACTCAATGCACTCAATTGCTTTCCCCCTTGCTCAGACAGACGCCGGCGTCTTCTTGTCTTGTCGCCAGAAAGAGGCTAACGCCGTGCGATAGAGAACCCCGCCATCTTGTACGTCTTCTTTCCCCCTCCCGTTCTCGGCGATGCCCGGAATCCTGCTTGTCGCGAAGATGATTAAAAAAAAAAAAAAAAACCCCTTGGTTTGATCCGAGAACTGACACGGCCGAAGCGTCTGCGACATGCAGGAAAAGTTCCGCACAGCCATATACGAATTCGACAGCATGTGCGTCACTATTCCTCCCCTTCCACCTTCCACCCACCGTTTTCATTTCATTCCCCCCCAACGTCAGTCACCGTGTAAAAAAAGACTGAGACGAGGGGGGCCATCAGCGTAACCACGACGACCAAACTCCTCAACTTCGCCAAGGCGCTCGACATGCCCGTCCACGCAACCACCCAGACCGTCGCCAAGCTCGGCCCGACCGTCCCCGCCCTCGCCGACCTCCTCGCTCGCACGCCCCACGACAAGACCAAGTTCTCCATGCTCATCCCCCCCGTCGAGGAAGCCCTGCCGCCGCAGTCGCGCGTCGCCCTCGTCGGCATCGAGTCCCACATCTGCATCACCCAGACCGCCCTCGACCTGCGCGACCGGGGCCACGTCCCGTACGTCATTGCCGACGCCGTGAGCAGCTGCAACGGGGCCGAGGTGGTCATCGCGCTCGACCGCTTGCGCGCCGAGCCCGGCGTCGTCGTCACCTCGTCCGAGAGCTGGATGTACGAGTGCATGGGGGATGCGTCGAACCCGGCCTTCAGGAGCCTGATCGGCGTCGTCAAGGGCGCCGTGGCGGATACGAAGAGGGTGCTGGACAGTTTGCCGCCCGGTGCCAGGATCTAAATAAGGGGGTGGGGGACGTCGTCCGTACATGGTTGATTTTGGATTTCGCGTGCAAACGAGAACTGGCTTCCCATACATTTCAGAAACATGATTGGATAGGAGGGAGAGACGGGTCGATGCTGGCTGGGCGTAGCGAATACATTTTCACATGTGCGATTGCTCACAAGTTGCATCGTAACTCGTTGATAATAACCGTTCGAGGAGACGGGAACAAGACATGCGAGTGAAAACATGACACCCGACTCATGTAGACCAGTGTGGCCACGTTGCAGAGTTCGCGCGATTGATGATGGCTTGCACCGATTGGAATTCTGCTTTATCTGTCATCTACTCAGGAGAACATCGCTTCTCTGATCCTGTTTTCCTTCTCACGTGCGAATTACCTCTCCTCTGCAGGACTTCTAGCTAGAAAGAAAAAAAAAAAAGAAGAAGAAGCAAGATATTGCCAGCACGGGTTCATATAATCGTGAGAATACAAGCCTGGGCACCAAGCCATGTTGACCCAGATCAGTCCTCTGTCGCTGAGCTCTTGGACGATTTGGTCGTCGTCGGCGTCATCCACGCGAACGCAGAAGCGACCCCGACGGGGTTTGCTGACCGTGGAAGTGCGGCCCCCTTCTGATCTTCCCGTTTGGAACTCTGCGACTTGAGCTCTGCTCCTGAACTGACGGAACGTTTGACATCCCAGCGGTTGACGACGCTTCCACCGCCGCCACCATCGCCGTTCAGACTGGCTTGACTCTTGCGTCTGCCGTTGTTGCTCGACTTGGACGGCAGAGGTGGTTCGTATGATGCACCCGTCCGGGCCGAAGTCGAACTCGACTTTAGCGGCTTGAGTACTTTCATATTTCGGCCACTCCGGCCTGCTGGTTGGTATCCGCTCAGGTTGCCGGCTTCTCGGGGCGGCCCGTCAGAGGACGCAGGCCCAGTGCCGTGACGCCATGAGCCCCAAATGGCCGTGGACGTCGAGGACTCTCTCCGGGAGGCTTCTGATATACTGGAGCTGTCCTTGTTACTGTGCTCCGAGTCAGCCATGTCCGTTACACTGTTGTCGGCTTCCCCGCCGTGCTCAGACGTCGTTGGCCGTTCATCAGATTTGTGGCATGCTGCATCTTGCTCATGGGGCGAGTTTGCTCGGTTTCCCAGTCCATTCTCATGCTCTACTACCGTGTGGGAGGCGGCAGCGGCCTTTGGACCGGCACCATCTGCAGACTGGCCACGCCCGCCTAGGATAAAGGGAGTCGCATTTGCGTTCAGCCTGGGCTTGCCAGGTGCCATGCTGGTTGTGCAGATGTTGCGGAACAAGTTCTCGTCTTCTGGCCTCACAAACGGTACCCGCAATCGTTCCTGCTCATCTCCGTACAGAACCATTGTGTTTTGCGAAAAGAGGACATCGGCCGAGTGAGCCCGCAGAGCATCGCTTCCAATGTAGATGCGTATCGCCTTCTGATCGGTGGCTGAGCTCGTTGGTTCGATTCCTGATACCTCAAACATAACCGTCATCGAGGGGACAGCCCCATTCGAGGCACTGTTGCGATTTTCGTGGCGCGCAACCACTGCTTCGGCCAGATACACGTTAAGCCTGATTCGATACACTCCTTGGACATCACGTTCCACTTCCTCCAGGAGATCCAGCTCTTTCAAGAGGGAAGATTCGACGATGGATTTCTGGGACCCGGTACACACATCAGCATACAGGAGGGTTCCGTGGGCAAAGTTTGTCGTCAGCCAGCAGCGGATGATGGAAGGCACAGTGCCCAAAACGTATAATGATACAGGCGGTCCGGGGATCTCGAATGACGACGAGTCGTCGTCCCCTGCGGCGTAGTTGTTGTCAAGCCCCAGACTGCTTGCACGGCCTGACGCCACCGAGTGATGTGAATGAACAGAGTGGCCGGCAGAGCTATGCCTCCCGTCAGACTTGTGGGAAAGAGAACGTTCCATCATCAGGCCGCTGCCTGGGCGTACTGGACCAAAGTCTTCCGAGTGTCGGATGTTTTGCCCGCCCCAACTAGAGCCGTGCAGCGCACTCTCATCGAACCTGACACTATTAGCTCGTGAGGCCGCACCGCGGCGCACCGGCTCCTCCTCAGCTGGTCCTAGGTGGAGAGAGCCGAGTAACTGCTCTCCTTGCTCATCCAAGTCATCAAAAACATCATTGTGAGGTATCTGAACAGGTCCTGCCATGAAGCATCAGTATTCGGGTTTGAGGGAGGGATGGTGGGTGGTGACGAGGAAAGGAAAGAAATAAAAGGAGCCAATGCATCTCGTATGTAGTTGTTACCTTGATGTGGTGTGCCGCCCAAGACGCCAGGAAAGGGCGAATTCCACACCGATTTCAATGCTGAATCGTCGGCATTGCGCTTCTCCAATCTCAACAGTCGCTCGGCGTGGCCTGTCTGGGTATACTGCACCTGCTTGACCTCCATCTGTAGGTTATACAGATCTTCGCGAGAGATGGGAAACCGGGCATCCATCCTCGCAGGTCGGCGATATCGCGAAGGGGGCGCATCAGCGTAATGAAATAGCCTCACGAGAAGGTTGAGAAGCAAGCGGCATCAACAAATGCGACTGGAGATGAAATGGCACGAGCAAGTCTGATCAGGCCGTCCCCGTCCCAGTCCACGTTCACGTCCACGCCCACGCCCACGTCCACGTCCTGTCTGGTCGCAGCGCCCCACTTTTTGCCACCGCTGATGGCCATGGCAGCAGGACATTACAGTTCGTTCAGCGCATCTCCAGGAAACAGACACTGCGTCATGGCCACTGTGGCAACCGCCATCGCAGTTCCAGTGGCACCAAAACATGGTTTTGGGGGCACAGTGGGTGTACATAGCAGTCTTTGCTGCCATGATGGCCATGATGAGCTTTGACGAGGCGAGGCGAGGCTCGTACTTGAATAACTCACCCCAACTTATTTCTATTGCCCTGCTGGATCAGATCAGGAACAGCAAGACCTACGTCGCAGCTCGAATAGTAGATTTAAATGCACATCACAGCTTGTAGTAGTACACGCACATACTCGTGGCCCACATGACACAATCTTCTGTTCCATCTCAACGCACTCTGTACGGAATAAATCGTCCAGCATATCGCGACTTTCTGCCCTTTCAGCATGGAGCCAAGCCGTCATGATCTGATGGGATTCAGAACCTTCCAGTCAGGGAACAAGTACCCAGTCTTGTCTTCGTCAGGCAGGTCTGTCCACTCCTCGCCAACATGGCTTTTGATCTCATCGTAGAAGACCTTGTACGCGCTTCCGCCTAGATGAAGGCCGTCTGGAAGAAGGCTGTCTAGCCCTCCATGCTGTCCATTTTCGGGTGAACCCAACCACGGGCTACCAGGTTTGTAGTCTTGCGGCGCCATGCTCATGGCTTTGTCCATCACTGCCGTCCACAGATCAATCAAAACGACGCCTGGGTTTTCGCGAGCCACCTCGCGAGCTTTCTCAGAGTAGGCAGCAGTGGTGGCGGATGTTCTGAGTGCCGAAGCATGCCCATCCGCCAGGTTCAGCCTGGTCACCTTGATCTCATCCACCGGAGGAGGAGTGACCAGTAAGATTTTAGGACTGTGCTGCTTGATGTGAGGATGTGTGACGATATTGGTCAAGTTCTCCTTGTACTGTTCAATGGGAACGTGCTGAGAGGAGGTCGGCAGTGGGAGCACGGCGTCATTGGCCCCGAACAGGATGATCTATTTTGAAGTGTCAATTGTGAAATTGAGAAGCGGCATGTGGTTTCATGGCATGCATACAAGATACTTCAGCTTTGGGCCCGACGGAGTTGGCTCTGGGAATATCTCTGGGAGGTACTCGACAGCGTTGGCAGTGTTCCAGCCGGAAAAGCCACGGTTGACTACGTCAAGACGCCGAATGAAGCCTGGGGGTCTCATCAGTGAGTGATATGATCAGGATATTTAATTGATATACAGAAAACAAGAGAGTTTCACGGGACTGGAGCACCGCCTGCAAGGAAAAGCCATCTTGCGGGTAAACAGATTGCTGCAGCAGGGAATCCCCGAACAGAACGAGTTGGGGATACGGGGCCTGGTGGTGAGTGAGTCAACGTTGGACGTTGGACGTTGGACGTTGTACGCAGTGATGCACATTGCGCATCGAAATAAATCTTCATGTCTATTGACTTACGGCCATTGTGTCTGTAGCACTGGCGGTAGTGGCGAGACTTGTGAGTTGAGTTCTGAGACTGCGTAACTCGGGATCATCTGTTGAATGTTCGAGCTCGAGCAACAAAGAGCCGCGGGGTGGGGTGGGGACACTGGGACGCTGGTGCGTCTACGGAAGCACATCAATTCCTGGAGCCTGGTTCAAGTTGTTGAATAAGGCTACCTACTACTAGGTAGTACAATGGAACTTCGACCTTCAGTAAGTTTCGCAGAAAAACGCCCGAAAAGCAACACGAGTGAGCGGTAGCGATGGGCTCGCTCGCTGTTGTGTTGGTTTTGGCTGACGGTGGAGTCAAGGCAGTCCCGCATCGGCGCTTATCGATAAGCATCTTGGGTACTGGATCACTTTTTTTTCCAACTCCTACCAGCCAATTTTTTTTTTTTGGGTCATCATGTACTTGGCCTTCTTCACTTCAACCGCCGCTTGATTGGTTGTTTGCATCACCACCACCACAACGCCATTTTGAGCTCAGCTTGAAGACTACCAAGTCTTCAAGCGTTGTAGCCATGGCCACCTCTCTTGCCGCGCAGTTGGCGCAAGTTGCCGCTAATTCCAAGGCGACCCTCGACGTCAAGGCACAAAAAGCTGCCCACTCAAAGTCAATGATTTGGGAGCCTCGAGTTGCCGCCACACAAAGCTACCAGACACTGTATACGATTTGCTATTCCGGTTTTGAAGAGTTGTGCCAATTGGACAACCGATTCGTGCGATTTCAGTCAACAATATTCAGCGAAGATAGCCAGACCCAGGATCGTACTCAACTGTCTGCCGCCGACAATGAGGAACTGGATAGACACATCGAGGCCTTCCTTCGCCTGGCTGGAAGTAAACTGAGGCTCATGCCTGCAATTAAAGCCATCGAATGGCTGATTCGTCGATTTCGGTGCGCCTTGTCCCAAGATCTTGTTTCGCCCTAGGGAAGAGGCGACATGTACTAATCATTGCATCAGCATTCATGAAGAGAATACGTCCGTCGTGCTCATGACATTCCTTCCTTACCACACGATTCCCGCCTTTGCGACCCTTCTTTCTATCTTGCCTGCGAAGCTCTCCCATCAGTTCCGATTTCTCAACCCATATGTCCGATCATTGACTCCCCCGCCAAGATCAGTTTTGGTTCATCAGGCAGTTCATCATCCCGAATTCCTCTCCTCCGTCTCTGAATACACTCTCGAATCCTGCAGGAGACAGTTTCAGTACCCAGCTCTGATTGTCTTCTGGGGTGGCATCATGACTGAGGCTGTCAACGGCATGCTCGACAGAACAAGATCTGGCCGAGCTGCCGTGCAGAGCGACAACACACAAGCTCTGCTACATAGATTAGGGCCGATTTTCGCGGAATCTCTCGTGATGAAAAAGGTTCCCAGCCTGCAAATTGCTTCGTACATGGCAATGGCTATTTTCGTCTCCAAAGGAAATTTGGAGGATGTCGCAGTAACAGCCTTTATGGAGCAAACAGTTCACGGATGGACACAGGAGACCGTGCGGCCTGGCCTTGTTTGTCTTGCAATCATGGCCCAGTTCAGGTCAGCGAAGCAGATGAATAGCAAAGTCACCAAAGCACTCATGAAAGTGCAGGACATTGGTCCTCTCCTCGTGGATATCGGTCAGGAGCGCAGAGTCGATAAGCTGGCCAACGGGCTTTGCCTTGCGCTGATTGAGAGGTTCACCAAAAGAGGAGATTCCCGCGGCCTAGCGACCATCATGTCTATTTTAGACAGCCGGATTCTCAAGGAGACGCAAACCACTGTTATTTTCAAGTCACTCCTTCTGACGGCTTTGAAGCTTGACGATGATAATGACCAAGACGGCACACTGCGGCGGGAGCTTGGGTCGGCCCTCATTTCTCTATCTCAGACTGATGGAAAGTCTGGCGAAATTATCCAGTCTGTCATTCAGGACGTCGAGTTCGATATTGAGGAGCTTGAGATGAAATTGGATCTTTCTTTCAGAGCTAGAAAGCTTCCCGCCCCTGAAGCGACAGGGACTGAGGAAGTACAGCAAGTTAGGAAGCCTCAGGATTTGGATCTTGCTATTGACGAGCTGTCATCCAAGAAAACCGACGGACTTTCCAAATGTCTTTTGCCGGAGCCCACGAAGCTTTTTGAAGAATTCAGCCACCTGTTCTTCTCTATTGTGTCGGAAAGTTCCCAACAAACTGAAATTCTTACCAAGTTTGACGAGATTCCTGCATTAGGGCGCAAGGTAGCTTTGCACGATTGCACATACTTCAGCTTTTTTATTCGAATCTGGTGTAGTCCGTATCCTGCACTCGCTCGTATGGCTGCTCTCAATATGGCCAAGCAGCGAATACTGTCAAGTGACGAGGGTAAGGTCGATGTTCAGGCTCTGGTTCCGTATGCCATTACGGCTCTCAGCGATCCGTCTAAGCGAGTCCGACAGGCGGCCGCCCATCTTATTGCCGCCATGACTGAGCTTTATTCACCACCTGCCGCAGCCAAATCGATGAAAACCTGGGGTGCTGGCTCACTGTATGGGAAAGAAAAGGACAAGGGCGCATTGAGTCCTGATGTTGTCGCCAGACTTTTGCATCTGCAAATTCTCCCCGCTGCCGAGGAATGCGTGATGGACCCTGAGCACATTTCTGCCGTCCTCAAGTCTGTTGTTGAGACAGGAAGATATCAGGTAGCCCCTCAGCCGGCTCTAGACAAAAAGCACCACATGGGCCAATCTGCCAGGATGGCAGTGCTTGCATTCCTCGCTGCCCATGCTGAGGCAACGCCATTTCTTCTAGTTAAGAGCCGACTCTTGAAATCTCTCAATGAAATCAAAGGCGCTGGTAGCACAACCAGAACCCAGGTTTTACTGCCATTGTTGAAGTGGTGGGCTAGTCTCAGCGAAGATGAAATCACAAAGCGATGTGCCGCGGAGCAGTTGGACGCAGCAGTCTTGAATTCTCGATTCGTTGACGTTACTGTGCCCAATGATATGGATGGTATCGGTGCGCTCATTGGCATGATTCAACATACCGAGCAACGGCACAAGACAAATCTCATGCGCGCCGTCTTTGACCGATTTAGGCGCATGTGGCCGTCCATGAAAGATGAGGTCAAGTTTAGTATTGCTGAGCAATGCCTGTTGATCTCTCATGGTCATTTGAGCCCAAGCGACACGACCTCTGTGGTTCCTACCGAGGCAGCTGAGTTGCTCCGGGCGGTTCCTCTTACAACCGAAATTCTATCGTACTTTTTGGGCGCGGTTCAAACTAGCACTAAGATGATCACGGAACCACTTCCCAACAAGAGACGGAGAACGAGCTCTTCCGATGCCAACAGAATCCTGATTACTAAAGTCACGCCGGAATTGAGTGAAGCTCTGCGTAAATTTACGTTTGTTTTGCAACTCGTTGATAACTCGGACCCTGTGTCGCACCCCGAGTTGCTAGATGGTCTCTTCACGGCCCTTTCGGAGCTACAGCACTTCAGAACTGTGGTTGGCTCGGAGCTCGGATATCTGCAGAATCTCATTCTTCGCAGTCTCCTTGCCATGATGCCTGCTTACAAGGCAGACAAGGAGCTGAAGATCGATAGCTCCGGAGGCTATGGTGATTTGCTTGTCAACTGTATCCAAAAGTCATCGAGTCCAGTTGTCCAAAACGCTGCGCTGCTTTTGGTTGCCAACTTGGCCACAACAGCACCGAACCTTGTTCTCCACAGCGTGATGCCCATCTTTACCTTCATGGGCACCTCGGTCTTGCGACAAAGCGACGACTACTCTGCCCACGTGGTTGCCCAGACTATCCAAGAGGTAATTCCTCCGCTGATTCAATCGCTACGCAAAGGCAAAAATAGCCCTGTTGCTGGCGCGTCAGATATCCTCGTCAGTTTCACTACGGCATATGAGCACATACCGTCACATAGACGCCAAGGATTGTTTGTAGCTCTTGTCGAAACACTTGGACCACGGGATTTCCTCTTTGCTCTCATTAGCATGTTGGTGGACCGCTATGATACGAGCGAGGCGCTTCTCTCCTTCATTGTTGAGCTCTTGAACAACTTCGACATCAAGACACAACTTGAGACTTTTGTCAAGGTGTTGGATCTTGTGGCGGACCTATTCAAGTCTAAGCCAAGCATGTCTTTCACACTACTCGGTATCAATGAAGACGGCGACGACGAAGACATTGAGAAGGTTGCTCTCCGACAACTCTCAGCCCTTCCAAGCTTTTTGGCCAACAAAAAGCTCCGTTTGCAAATTGGCAAGCTGGCCGATCGTGAAGACATGGATGCTGCGGAAATGCGAGAGTTGTACGCCTCGCTTCTAGAAAAGGTCCTCGTTTTGGCCGAAACTGTCAAGACAAACAAGGCTCTACACGGGCGGTGTGGCTCAGCTTTATCCAACTTGCTGAACCTGCTGTCCATCGGAGAGTTTATCAAGGCTGTGGACAACTTGCTAGACAGACCTGATCTTGGCCTGCGCCAAAAGGTCCTCCGTGCCCTTGAAGTACGCGTTGAGTCGGAGAGCAATACGGACCCTGCCTCCCGCAACGCTCTCCTTTCCTTCTTACCACAACTCACGGCCGCTATTCGGGAGTCCAAGGACATTCGTTATAAGCATACCGCCGTCACTTGTGTAGACAAGATTGCAGAGAAGTATGGCAAGAAGGACGTAGAAGCTGTCGTGGCCGCCGCCGAGACCATCGCTGGCCCACATTGCTTGGGACAGGAGGAACAACGCCTCCGTGTCATGGCTTTATTGTGCTTGACATCGTTGGTCGATGTGCTTCAAGATGCGGTGGTACCTATTTTGCCAGTGGCTGTCCCGCAGGCTATTACGTATCTGGAAGCCAGCTTGAAGGGTGACAATATAGATGATGAAGAGTTGCACTCTGCTTGCTACGGATTTATCAGCTCTTTGGCAGAACATCTCCCATACATGCTGTCGACATATGTTGACAAAATAATGGACGTCTCCTACCAGTCAGCCGAATCTGGCTTAGACGATGAGGCAGACGAGAGCAGAACGAGTTGTCTGGAAATTTTTGCGAAGAAGCTGGATGCCAAGGAGTTCTTCGCCAGCCTGGATCGCAACTGGGATAAGGCCATGGGAGCAGGATTCACTGCAAGTGTCAATTCCCCGAATTATATGAACATGTCCCGTCACAGCATGCATTCGCTAACTCGTTGATTTTGTAGGCTGTCGCCGAGTACCTTTCCGTGCTTTCCACTGCGATCGACAAACACAACAAGTCGAACATCACGAAAAATGCATCAGTGTTGTTTAGCATTCTGATGAAAGCTTTCGACTTGCGCCGACTTGTCCACTCCAAGGAAGAAAAGAGCGAAACGACTTTCGCAGAAGTGGCTGCTATTGAGACGAAACTCAATGAAACAGCCCTGAAGATGATCTACAAACTCAATGATGCGGCGTTCCGACCACTGTTTGTCCAAATGGTCGAATGGGCTACTTCTGGAATATCTAAGAAGGACAAGAGCGGACGAACACTCCGCCAGTATAGCGTGTATGGCTTCCTTCAAACCTTCTTCAGAAATCTCAAGTCGATTGTCACAAACTATGCTACATACGTCTTGGACGATGCTGTTAAGATTCTCGGGGCCCTGAATCCCAAGGCTGTTGACGACCGTCAATTATGGAGTCGAGTGCTGCAAGTTCTGGCCACTTGCTTCCAACATGATCAAGACGACTTCTGGCAGGCCCCAGCACACTTTGGAGCCGTTGCCCCAGTTCTACTCGACCAGTTTCTACACGCAAGTTCTCTGGATGTCTCTGAAGACTTGATCCCCGCAGTTGTGGAACTGGCTGCGGCCGCCGACTCACAAGCACATCAGAAGGAGATCAACGCCACACTGTTGAAGCACCTCAAGTCGGAGCAAACGACGGTGCGACTGGCAGCAGTCAAGTGCGAACAGGAGCTGACGGATCGCTTGGGAGAGGAGTGGCTGTCCATGCTGCACGAGATGCTGCCTCGCATCAGTGAGTTGCAAGAAGACGATGACGAGGTGGTGGAGAGGGAGACGCACAGATGGATCGTGAAGATTGAGGGTGTGTTGGGTGAGAGTCTTGACGCGATGCTGCAATAATAATGAAAAGGGGCACGCAAGTGTAAGTTGGTCTGGGATGGGAGCTGGTACATGGCGCAATATGATATGGCGCATGTCTGAAGTCACTAAACAGGTGGATAGTTGTTTTTATACGGAGCGAGCAGACATGGACCATTTCTTGGACATGGCTGGCGAGCAGGGCGTATCAGAACTACGTCCGTCTTGATTCTCACAAGAAAATTGCCCCGTGAATGCTTGAAAAGGCATTGACAAGATGACAGAGCAGTATCCAGCGTCGGGTGGCAGCTCCGGATGGCAGCTCCGGATGGCAGCTCCGGATGGCAGCTGTCAAGGTTCAAAAAAGATTGCCCTCGCAGTGCCATCAGCCGACAGCAGAAACTACAATGCAAGACATCTTTCTGTCTGGCCCGTCCTTTTTTTCAAGCTAATAACAAAATCATGCTATTTCTTTTTGTTCGCAATCCTTCAACGATTCCCAGCAATGCTTCCCGAGTGAATAAAATCGATACCACCCGAAAGTGGTTTAACCTTGTTGGGTGTCATTTCTGCACTCTGCAAGGTTTTTCCTTTATTTATTACAAAATTCGGCGCCATGCATGCAAGGCCAGTAATACTCGGTACCGCCAGCTCATCGTGTCTGCAAAAGTCCAGACCAGTCACGGATAAGAAGTCTTCCTGGGTCTTAATATACTGCAGCTACGGCCAGACGCCGGGCACTTGCGTTGTAACTTGTGATGGACACGGGAGACCCGAACAGCACGGGCCGGCCAGATGCGACGACTCACTTCTGACGGACCTGCAGCTCGGGTGCTGCATGTATGGTCTTGAGCAATGAATGAGCACTGAGGAGCCTGGCAAGGAAACTTGGCTTTTTGTCAGTGGGACACCCGCTGTGTGTTGATAAGTCGGACTTCACACCGCAGGGATTCTGCTCTGCACCATGCCTCCCCTGGATGATTTTACAAATCTACATGACCAGGTGCCAAGTCCCCTCCTAATAACAGGCATTTAAGGCATTTTAAGCCGAGAGAGAGTTATGGAGAAGTTACAGGGTATTAAGCGCCACTAAAAGTACATCATTATCTTGCATGTAATCCGTAAATCATCTGCAACTCTAGGTACCTGTTAATCCTAGCCCCTGTCTCTCTTATTTCCCCTGCTAACATCTGATTCGCTTACTCCCTCCTGTCATGTAGATTTGTAAAATGATTCAAGGGGTGTATTGTATTTGGCCGGGATCGCCAAAAAATGTGAACCCTGCCGAGCGTCAAGACGACCTGTCGGCTTCGAGGATTGGAACGTCGAGCCATGGCGGCTTCAAAAAGTCTTATCAACAAGAACTAGCGCCACCAGGCCGCCGCTGTGACGTAGGTCGCTGCCGTAATAAGACCCCTTTTTCCATCCCTCTGATATTATAGTGCTCCCGAGAGCGGCGGACGACAGCAGGAAAGGTGGCGGGCAAGCCACGGCCCGGGGTCCAACCAACGTTCGCCATCACGTTTAGTTTACGGAGTAAACCAAGTGCCGACTTATTTAGCCGACTATACTTGCGAAGACGGGAAGCTGTTGCTGCTGGCAGGCGAATTGCAGTCATCGTCGTTTTCACACGACATCATCTACACCAAACCACCACCGCATCATATGTGTGGGCTTTCGGTCGAGGGCCCCGGCCTAGTAAGAATGATGCATAGTTGAGTGATGCAGTTGTCCATGAGAGACAGGACCCTTCCAAGGTCCTTCCAGGTCACCATCGGCTCGGGCGGCATTGACATCGTGGTGACACGACAAGGGAACCTTGCCGTCTAATCACAGGCGGTGAGCAAATTTTTGTCCGCCATAAAATGACGTTGTATGCACAAAAAGTCGCGACGCCTTTGCTAATCGGCGACGAAGCAGTTTATTAATCCAATATGCACTTCTGCTAGCGTGTACGGACTACGGAGTACGGATGACGCTCGGCAGAAACGCGAACTCACACAGGCTTCTGATGGACGAGTCAACCAAACGCAGACGGGTGAAGAATGCGACTCATGCGTTGTTTCGAGCCATATAATGTAAAACGATAGGGGCAGGGAACGGCCAGCTATGTATGCACTGTACTCTTTGAGTCGCCGCGTACGGATTTCGTCCGTATGTACGTCCGTAGAGACTTTCGGCGTCCCCCTTTGTTCATGCAATTCGTCTTTCGCATCTCCACAATTCGGAGCCAGCCACCACCGTGCCAGTACGGTGGTCGCCCGCCTGTCGTCGTGTCACGTGTGTACACGGGTCGATCAACAACAACTCGACAATTAATTCACTCACCGTTTTCCCCTGGCGCCGCCATGATTCGCGTGGCTGTGATTCGCGTGGCGCCTCCGTTGCAGCACGCATGGCATAAAAGCAAAACCGGGCGACACGTTTACTTGTCCGTCTCTGTCGTCTTCGCCGTCATCATGGAACCAAGACTGACTCGGGTTCGTGGCTGGCTCCGAATTCTGGAGATGCGAAAGACGTCGATTCACGACTTGCCCAGGCGAGGGAGGCGGCTAAGTTTGTTCCGGCCAGGCCAGGCCCAATCATGTCGTCCGTCCCGTCCTCGTCCACTTCCCGATTTCTACGTACGTACGGAGTAACTCTCCACCACCTGATGGACAGATATTGAGATGCTCCCCTTCATCGGCGTTTTCATCTCCTCTTCTTGTTTTCTTCTCTTGTGGAAAGTGGAAAGTACTTACCCTCGCAAGGTGCAGGTAGCAAGATCGTCTTCGGACAAGGCGAATACATGTGAGGTAGACTGGACTCCGTACTGGGTTGTACATACTGCAGCATTGGCGCGCCATGGACTCGACTCGTCTGATCAAAAGTCGATAGGACCAATCCGTACTGCGCAATCTACGAATCCGTAGCATCCGCGGTCGCGGTCACTGAAAAGGCAGGCCGACACCAGGCCAGACCGTCTTGGACCCTGTCAAACTTGTCGTCCCTTGGCGGGGTACCAAACCTATTGCGTGGAGACGATGCATCAGATCCCACCAACCGTCTTGCGGGAGAAAAAGGACGGGCCAGGGCCAATACGAACTGATCGATCGGATTTCCCCTTGTGTGGGAGATGGCACGACGTGTCGGCGAGAAAACCAAGAGGAGCAAGATAGCGGCGCGTCAGGAGAAGTCTCTGTCGCGCCCGATCTGCCCTACTATACATATTGTCCACATATGTGTATTAATTATCGTGGCCTCCGGAGATGTCAATCAATCAAGGATGGCGCCGGCAAAGGCACTGGCCACCCACTAAGCGGCATGGACACGAGACTGGGGCTGGAGCTGGGGCTGGGGCTGAACAACCTCGTCACATGCCCCAGCGAAGCAGCCAAGCAGCCAAGCAGCCAACAAGCATGCACTGGAGCGTCCAGTCCCCTCTCCCGTGGCGCCACCCAACGTCCCCACGTCCCTCCCCCGTCCCCCGTCCCCCGTCCTTCCCAGTGCCCGTCAGCCGTACCGCCCAGCCTGCACCCAGGCCCAGGTGACCCGGCCAGCAACTGAGGCAGTCGAAGCAGCACTGACTCAGTGATGAGTGCCCTGTACGCATTGTACAGCAGTTACAGCAGTTGGGCTGGCTCCCTTCCATTTGCCCTGCCCGTTCGGCTCCCACCTCCTGGCTCGCCGCAGTCAGTCTGCACAGAATCCTACACCACCAGACCCTTTTTCTGTCTCTGTGTCTGTTTCTGTGTTTTCCTGTTCCTGTTTCCGAGTCAGTGAACGAAGCCTTTACCATCCTCGCTGCCGCTCACATCTTTGCGTGACTGTGACTTGGCTTGTTGAGCGCTGGGCTAGGCAGAGACGGCAGATACGGTTGTGTTTATTTTTTATTTTATTTTTTATTTTATTTTATTTTTCCTTTTTTTGGACCGTTTCACACCTTCCTTCTGCACCCATTTCCATCCCGTCTCGCTCTATTGCACTACGCGCCGCCCACAGCGTCTGTCCACTCCGAGGGAACTCCCTAATACAACCTTCTCCTCACTTGAGAAATTCATCTTCCGAAAGTCAACTGATCTGGCTGGACGATGCTGGCCTGCCAGCCGAAGAATTAACCGACTTTGCGCCTTGCTTGTCATTGACTTGCAAGCAGACCCTTCCGATCCTCTCCTTCCTCCTCCTCTTCTTTCTTGGCCTGCCTGATCTCATCGAGACGGCTGTCGGCGCTGCACCACACCACACGGCGACGCGACTTGTCGCCGCCTTTACCATTGACAATTATTCCCCCTCCTTCGATAAGCGACTCCGATCTCGTCGCCCGGCTGCCCGCGCTGCATTCATACAGAACTCGCCGAAATGGTCGTCGACGACTCCATATTGACGGCCGTGACAGAGGTCATCGCCTCTCTTGCCGCCGACCCGAAACCGTCTTCCACGATATCCGCCAAGATTGGGTCTCGCATCACCCTTCCTGGAGCCGAAAGTGCAGCCAAACGAGCCCTGGAGATTGAACTTCAAAAGCTCACTCTCAGAGTCGGTCAACTCGAGAACAGGGCCTCTGCGTCGGCCACGGCCGTTCTGCCAGAAACACCAAGTGAAGTCAACGACTCCCTCTTTGGTGATGATGCATCACACTCGGGCAATCGAGCGGCAGTTCCCAAAGCGAAACTAGCCCCCGCCCATCAAGGTAGCTTGGACAGTCCGAAATGTGTGCCTCGCCAGCTGACCAAGGAAGCCCTGGAAGGACTGCGAGAGCATGTGGACGACCAGTCCAAGCTCCTGAACAGCCAACGACAGGAGCTGGCTGGCGTCAACGCTCAACTGCTCGAACAAAAAGAGCTGCAAGAACGAGCTCTCGCCATGCTCGAGCAAGAGCGTGTTGCCACTCTCGAACGCGAGCTGTGGAAGCACCAAAAGGCCAACGAGGCTTTCCAGAAGGCCCTTCGAGAAATCGGTGAAATTGTCACCGCCGTCGCCCGTGGTGACTTGACCATGAAGGTCCGCATGAATACTGTCGAAATGGATCCCGAAATCACAACTTTCAAGCGCACCATCAACGCCATGATGGATCAGCTACAGATTTTCGCCAGCGAAGTGTCGCGAGTTGCTCGAGAAGTCGGTACCGAAGGTTTACTCGGCGGCCAAGCCCGCATCGGCGGTGTCGATGGCACATGGAAAGAATTGACGGACAATGGTATGCCCCCCAAGACCTTTTTGAGTCTTCTCATCCCCTTTTGCCGGGGCGCAGTTAACAAAGGTGGCCATTAGTAAACGTTATGGCTCAAAACCTGACTGATCAGGGTAAGTCGAAATCTGATGGCGTAAATCAGTTGGCGTCGCACAGTGGGCATATTGGAAGGTTCTCATGTGTACTAATCATGTCATGATGTAGTGCGAGAAATTGCTTCCGTGACGACCGCTGTTGCCCACGGCGACTTGACAAAGAAGATTGAGCGACCAGCCAGAGGCGAAATTCTCCAGCTCCAACAAACCATTAATACCATGGTGGATCAACTTCGAACATTTGCCTCGGAGGTTACTCGAGTCGCGAGAGATGTGGGGACAGAAGGTATTTTAGGTGGACAAGCCGACGTTGGAGGAGTCCAAGGCATGTGGAATGACTTGACTGTCAATGTCAATGCCATGGCCAACAATCTGACGACTCAAGTACGAGACATTATCAAGGTCACGACGGCTGTCGCCAAGGGAGACCTCACTCAAAAGGTCCAGGCTGATTGTAGGGGAGAAATATTTGAACTGAAGTCTACCATCAACTCCATGGTGGACCAGCTTTCGCAGTTCGCCAGGGAAGTCACTAAAATCGCCAGAGAAGTCGGTACCGAGGGTAGACTGGGTGGTCAAGCTACGGTACACGACGTTGAGGGAACCTGGCGAGACCTGACAGAAAATGTCAACGGCATGGCCATGAACTTGACCACGCAGGTACGAGAAATCGCAAAGGTCACTACCGCCGTCGCCAAGGGAGACTTGACCAAGAAGATTGGCGTCGAAGTCAAGGGAGAGGTTCTAGAACTTAAAAACACCATCAATCAAATGGTGGATCGCCTGGGAACGTTTGCTGTGGAAGTGAGCAAAGTGGCTCGAGAAGTCGGTACAGATGGAACGCTGGGCGGCCAAGCTCAAGTCGCCAATGTTGAAGGCAAATGGAAAGACCTCACCGAAAACGTCAATACCATGGCCTCGAATCTCACCGTACAAGTGAGAAGCATTTCTGCTGTCACGCAAGCCATCGCAAACGGAGACATGAGCCAGACGATTGATGTTCAAGCGAATGGTGAAATACAAGTTTTAAAAGAAACAATCAACAACATGGTGTCGCGTTTGTCGAGCTTTTGCTACGAAGTGCAGCGGGTCGCAAAGGACGTGGGTGTCGACGGGAAAATGGGCGCGCAGGCAGACGTCGCCGGGTTGAACGGACGATGGAAAGAGATCACGACAGACGTCAACACCATGGCCAGTAATTTGACCACTCAAGTGCGAGCGTTTTCCGACATCACCAACTTGGCTACTGACGGGGACTTCACAAAGCTCGTCGACGTGGAAGCCTCTGGTGAAATGGACGAGCTGAAACGAAAGATCAATCAAATGATATCCAACCTGCGGGACAGTATCCAAAGAAATACTCAGGCCAGAGAAGCCGCCGAACTCGCCAACAAGACGAAATCCGAGTTCTTGGCCAACATGTCGCACGAGATTCGAACCCCCATGAACGGCATCATTGGCATGACGCAATTGACACTAGACACGGACTTGACGCAATACCAACGCGAAATGCTCAACATTGTCAACAACCTGGCGAACAGCCTGTTGACAATCATTGACGACATCCTGGATCTTTCCAAGATCGAGGCTAGGAGAATGGTGGTTGAAGAGATCCCGTATACGTTGCGAGGAACTGTTTTCAATGCACTCAAGACCCTGGCTGTCAAGGCAAACGAGAAGTTCCTGGACCTTACCTACAAGGTGGACAGCACCGTTCCTGACCATGTGATCGGCGACTCGTTCCGTCTTAGGCAGATTATCCTCAACCTTGTGGGCAATGCCATCAAATTTACCGAACACGGCGAGGTCAGCCTCACCATCAAAGAGCGGGCGAATCAGGAAGATGTCGGCGGCGGGGAGTACGCCATCGAGTTTGTCGTTGAAGACACTGGCATTGGCATTGCCAAGGACAAGTTGAACCTCATCTTTGACACTTTCCAGCAAGCCGACGGGTCCATGACTCGCAAGTTTGGAGGTACTGGCCTTGGCCTCTCGATTTCAAAACGCCTAGTCAATCTCATGGGCGGCGACTTGTGGGTTTTGAGCGAGGCTGGTAAGGGCAGTCAATTCCACTTCACCTGCAGAGTCAGGCTGGCGGCAGATGGCACAGAGGGAATCCTTAAGCAGCTCCGGCCTTACCGTGGTCACCAGGTTTTGTTTGTTGACAAGGCTCAGTCGAGTTCTGGTGCAGAAATCAAGGACATGCTGGAATACATTGGGCTGCACCCCGTCGTGGTGGATTCCGAGAAGAGCTCTGCTCTGACGAGACTCAAGGCCGGGAGTGGTGCTCTGCCATATGATGCAATCCTCGTGGACTCGATCGACACGGCAAGGAGACTAAGGGCCGTGGACGATTTCAAGTACCTCCCCATCGTTCTCCTTGCCCCCGTCGTACATGTCAGCCTGAAATCATGTTTGGATCTGGGCATCACATCATACATGACTACTCCATGCACGTTGATTGATCTGGGCAACGGCATGGTTCCCGCCCTCGAGAACAGAGCAACTCCTTCTCTGGCTGACAATACCAAGTCTCTGGAGATTCTGCTGGCTGAGGACAACACGGTGAACCAGCGTTTGGCAGTCAAGATTCTCGAAAAGTACCATCATATCGTCACCGTTGTCGGCAATGGTTGGGAGGCTGTGGAGGCTGTCAAGGAGAAAAAATTCGACGTTATTCTCATGGATGTCCAAATGCCCATTATGGCATGTTTCCCCGTCCCGTTACCTTTTATTCTAGTTTATTTGCTAACAAACCCCATAGGGAGGATTCGAGGCCACCGGCAAGATCAGAGAATATGAGCGAGGCATGGGCGCTCACAGGACCCCCATCATCGCCCTCACAGCCCACGCCATGACCGGAGATCGCGAAAAGTGCATCCAGGCCCAGATGGACGAGTATCTGTCCAAGCCGCTGCAACAAAATCACCTTATCCAGACCATTCTCAAGTGCGCCACGCTAGGCGGCCCATTGCTTGAGAAGAATAGAGAACGCGAGCTAGCCATCCAGGCCGACGCCAAGTCCAGGAGTCACAAGGTTGCCACTCAGGGTCTGCTTCGGCCAGCCCTAGAGAACCGGGCCATGACTAGCCGGGAGCTGATGCAAAGGCAAGAGGGAGAGAGTCCGTCACTGATCGCGGCTGAGGAGGATGATCCCTGGGCTAGGCAACGACGTGATCTTTCCGATATGCGGAGCATCTCTAGCTAAAAGCTATTAGTGACGCTCCTATATTGTTTCTACCATCGATCCAATTCCCATTGTATTTTACATTATGGTGTTTTTCGGGATGGGGTCTCATGTGCTTTCAGTGACGAGGATTCTTTTTTTTTTTCGGCCCAGATCATCACACGTTTTTTGTTGAGCTGACTTACTCGAGTCGGTGACGTTTTGTTATTTTTTCATTTCTTCCATATTCTTGCCCCTTTTTCTTATTTCATCTGTGAACAAATGGTTTGAAGGTTCGCCACTAAGGGTATTCAACACGGGAAGCAGAGGCTTGCTTCACTTCACATACACACACATACACACACACACACACACACACACACACACACACACACACATATATATATATATATATCCATGCCATTGCTCCCATTTCTTTTGCATGACGAGGCTCTTGCTGGCGGGAACGAATTGATGGAACGTGGTGGGTATAATGGAAAGTTTCTTGAACGCACAAAGGATGGGTGGGATGATTGGTTGCTGCGGTCGGAAAAGATGAGAGGAAAGGTAGGTGTTTTTGTTTAGCACATTATGAAGACAAGGGGTGTGCCCATGAAGCCCTATTTCCCCGTCGCCGTCGTTGTATTTGTGAACAATACAGCTCCAAATTGCGCTGGGTTCGGTACGTACGATACGATGCCAAGGATGGTTGGTAGTGGTTCATGGTGAATTTCTCACAGACGGTTGAATCGAATGACAAGAAAGAAAGAAGAAGAAGAAAAGATATTTTACCTGTGTGTGTGCATGGCATGAAACAAGTGAAGAAATTCATCCCAACGCCGTCTAGACCAGCGATGTAATCAGTACGCGATACTTTGTCCCGACATCCCCTGCTGCCTTACTATTTACCCCTCGCCCACTGATGACTTCTTGGTGTCCTCTCCTTCCGCAGACTCCGAGGCCTCATCCTTTCCCTCCAGCGCCGCAAGCATGGCCTCGAGCCTGGATTCCAACGTGGTCAGATTCGCCTCCAGTTGAGAGGCTGCCTGTTCGCCTCTTGACTCCCCACATCAGTACGTGGTATTGTCGGGGCAGACAATCAACTCACTTGGCTAGGTCGCGGTATGCCTGGGGGTGATTTAGCGCGCGATTTCCAGATTTCCCCAACAGAGGGGGACGGGACGTCCCAGACACGATTTGGACAAGAGGGATTTTCTTTAAGGGAACGGCGTGTGGGAAACAGGAGACGACGTACTTGCGCGAGATCGGCTGCATCACCGCTCGGGTCCTCCCTCGGGGCGTTTTCCCCCGCGGCCGCGGGCATGACTTTGGTGGGTGCCTCCTTGCGTGGCGGCCCCTTTCCTCGTTGATTTTTTTGTTGAAAAAAATTTCTTTGCAAGAACACTTGGCTTCTGGTGCTGGGAGGGCAAGGGATGTTTCTGGAATGATGGTCCTGATAATTCTTGGTGTCGTCGATTCTGTCCGTCGTCGATGGGTGTTTTCTCTTGTCGTGGGGTTTCGGTTTCGGCTTGGACTCACGTGATGGGTTTTTTGGGGGGGGGGGGGGAAGACGTCGGTGTATCATGCTGATGGTGTGATGACTCTGTTGAGTTGTGTTTGTGTTTGATTTGAAGGTTTGCTTGGTTTTTTTTTTTTTTTTGAGCGGTTTTTCTATTTGCATAGGTGTTTTGTTTTTGAGGGCTTCCAAGGATGGTCGAGGCTGGGCAGAAGGGTTCCTGGTGGGCGGAACAGTGGCGTGAAATGGCCTGTGTCATGGGGTTCGAGTGGTGCGGTAATGGCCGTGAATGATGATGGGTTTGTGAGTTCGTGTTGAGACGTGCTTGGAAGGGTGGAAGGGTGGGATGAGGCGCTTCGAGGAGGTTTTCGGAATATCATGGTTGCACAGGGTTTGGTGTAGATGTTAACATGTGACGTGTACGGTTTTTGAATTTTCAGACAACATGTCGTGAACCATGTAACTCCGTATTATTAGTACCTCACTCACAGCGTCCAGCCCGGCTTTGCCGTCGTCCCCGTCTTGAACGTGTTCTGATGAGCAAACATACATTAACTTTCTACGCTCAACCACATAAGCCTCTTTCCAAGGGCCGCGTATCCGATGCAAACGGGCCGCGAGTAGAAAAAAAACCTCGGCCAAGACCTCAAGGGGGAAAGGAGCATGTCCCCCTGTCTTCTTCATTCTTTTGACAACAAAAAGCGGCCAAAGTCTAGGGTAGTCATGGCTAGTTGGTGACGGACGTTTTTGAATAAAAAACGTTCAAAGTCGCTCCACGGTCTAGATTCCCAGTCCTTGCCGGGTCATGCATGCATGCATGTACTCCGTACATACTACGGAGTAAGTCCGTACATACTACATAGGCCGCCATGCAATGCAGACAAGGCAGGGGGTAGGGCAGGGTCCCGACAAACTAGCTATGGACAGGAACGCCAAGTACTTACTGCTCCGTACGACGCCTTTCGTTCGCTGCTAAAGGGGGCATATTTCTATTGTTCCATGTCTGGAAAATCACCCAACTTGCCAACCTAGGCCAGGTAGGTTGGTTGGTGTAACCCTCGAGTCCTCCGGGAGGGGGAATGGATGCCATTTGCCATGTTGTTTGTTGTTCATGTAGGATACACGTCGTAAACGACTAATGCATTCATGGTGAATGCTCTCCCTTCCATGGGAAACAATTGCAGAAGAAGACAAAAAAAAGTGGGAAATCCCAGATCGATCATGACAGGTCATTGATAGAACTGGAGGCAACACAACACCCGATACAACATACACCCCTGCTGGCCCCCAAGCATTTCCTCCCGTCCATCACGAGATGAGGATACACATTGCCTGGGAAAGACAGAATTCCCTATGGTGGTCACATCGAGATTTCGCACTTCCTCCTCTTCCAGAAAATTGGGGAATTCGAGGAGCACGGGCATCTGTTATTCAGCAGACACCCCCTCCCCGAATCCCAGGAAAAAATCCGACCGACCGACGGTGGCAGCATGGGTGTACGGAGTAGGTTGGATTGTGATTTACGTAACGGACATGTGATGTGGTGCGATTGAGCACAACATTGTACGCAAACCAGCTGGCAGCATTTTTTGAGGCCCAAATTCATCAAGGTCGCATGTTGTCGTTGTCTGATGGTGAGGATGGAGATGGGAATAAATAATGGCGCCAAAACTTCTAGTCCCAGAGACGTTTTCCTCCTTCGAGACGATTCTTGTTGGGATCTCCGTTTTGTGCGGGCATCTATGTTGGACCGGAGGACCGGACGGGATCGAGATTTCAAAGCGCCGCCGTTTCGTCATGGTGTAACGGAGATGGAGAAATCCCATCCATATCCATCCCATGATGCTACATGTAGAATGTGGTCTGACTATTAGTGGGAACACCCTTCCCCTCTCCTTCCTTCCTTCCTCTCCCCCTCTTTCCGCTGGGCATTACGGAGTAGCTGGCTGGGCATCCCAAAATCTGGTCAATAACCCAACGGACTATTACCCAGCTGCCAGCATCGTCAAATGGCATCTGAACCCGCAAGCCTGTCAATATCGTCTAGGATCCATCCCATCTCAAGATGCACCAGACAGACGCTTTGCTCTGTTCAGACAAGCACAGACGAACACATTAGTCACGAAGCGATCGGCTTAAGCTAAATAAACGAACCGAACCGAATCAAGTCAAATCAAATCAAATCAACAGAGCCGGACTGTCTTCCGATTGACTCGGCGTATCTTAGTCTACATCAGTTTAGAATGGTGACCGTCTCGTCTGGAATGGATGGGTTAGGGTCAAGATACATGTGATCGCGGGCCATCGACTACGACACCATAACGCGCGAGTTTGAGAATGGTTCTTTGATCTATAATACAAAGAAAATATCCGAGCGAGATAAAAGCCAAGAGATATTGGACGCGCGAATTTCGCGGATTGGTAAAGCAGTGAGTGCATGACTGATTGTTTGAGAAACGGCAACCCCTCCATCCACTTGTGCCATTCTACTCTCCTGCGTCATTGTCATGCTGGGAACGGTGGAATCCCATCAAAGTCTGCGATAAAGGCACGTTTATGTCATTGATTTCTTCTTTCCCACTACTGCCAGCATCGGAATCCGCAACAAGGTGGTGCAACTCGGAATGGGTGGGCGTACTTTTGACATTGGACCACGGGCAGAATCTATTTGACCATGATCAATTGTACGATCTTCTGGTTAAAGTCGATGCTTGCTGGCGTGGTTTGTGAAGGCAATCTGCTTGATCGGGGCTTGGCACTCCGGGGTGTGCGGATAGTGTGGATAACGCAGGGGCTGGTCTTGGCTGTCTTGAACAAGCTCACGGCGCCAGGGGCACCAACAACTTCTGGCAACCACCAGCACTCCGGATTATTATGAAGCCGTAGCCGGACCAATCCCATACCCCGGCACACAAAACTAATATGGAGTAGACATCGAGATTGCTCCCCAATACAGAACTCTCCAGGCTGATCTCATGGGATGGGATAACGGCATCTGCGCGGCGACCATTCGCAAAGCGTTTTCTGGATACGTATACTTCTCGACAGGCAGCCCTACATACTCCGTCGCCTCTGTACTCTGGCGCTTGAAGACATGGCGTTCGTTACATATTCTTAGCTGGGCTTATCTTTTACCGTCTACTCCCGGAGGTACGGATTATCCCTTTGCATGCGCGAAGAACCTCGGACGGGTTCCGGACGCATAAAATTTCCGGTATTAGCAGGGTACCTCTTGTGTATAACAACAAACAGCTCCTTATTACGGATCCGTACTCCGTAGAGCGTACAGGATTAATGGTCTTCGCCCACCCAAAGTAATTCGGGATACGCGATCCTGTTCCTGCCCCCTGAGATGCCTGAGATGCGAGAGGGGACTGACTGTTCTTCTCACTGTTCCTACAACATGTAATGTACATGTAGTTCCAGTTCCCAACATGTGGACCCACATATTTACGGCGTGTAGATCTTTTGGCCAGATCACGATGTGCCAGGAACAGAATCGGAAACTTGACTGGCAATCGTCCTTGCTAGTTCCTTTTTTTTTTTTTTGAGCCCCAGTTGTCTCTTCTTCTTATGCGTTATTGGTAGAAGGACGGAGGAGAGACACGATTTTATTAATTAGGAAAGAGAATTACATCATCGCTCAACGGTCAGCCGTCGACCCGTCGTCGACTGGGTACTCGCTAACCTGGCACCTGGGGCCCAACCGCTGTATACATGCGTATATCTGGCTCGGAAAATTTGTCTTCAGCCTTATGGTCCTTATGGTCGCCCCAGATGCTGTTTCAGTTTCCAATCGCTAGATAGAGTATGCTATGCCTTTGCAAGGCCAACTTGTACATACTGGAACATGCTGGGGAAAACTGCGTGAATGGAAACATCTAACAAGGCTGGCTGGGAAGCACTGGAGAGGCATGAACCTGCATCAATCAGGCTGGCGCCACCTCACGAACAAGTCCTGGTCACCTGTCACTTATTAGCCCCAGAGTACTCCGTTCTCCGTTGAAAACGGCCTCTCTTCCATTTATTAGCCCAGCCCACGAAACCGACCATCGTGCACTCGAGTGTGCGGCAATGGGATCGAGAAGCTTGTTAATTCGTGCCGAGTACTCCGTACGGACGGATTAATGGTGTACATACGGACTACAGTAGGAAAAAAAATGGCAACAGCACGGGATAGTCACACCCCTCCCCTCCTCTCGCAGGGGTGTTTCCAGTGGGTTGGGTTGGCTGGATCGTTATTTATTTATTTTTTTTGCCTTGGCTCTCATCGCACCGTTTTGATTGTCAAGTATGGAGTAGTGAGTGGCTGCCGGCTTTGTTAGAAGCACCGACTGGCCTGACTGCGCAGCTTAATTGCTCCTCGAGTTACTCGTTTTTTCCATCGAGAACCACCCCCCCCCCCGCCGTTTCCAAAAACTTCCCAACAACTCTTCCCCCCTTTGGATTTGGTTATCGTCTTATTCGCACACTCACCGGGCCGTCAACTCGGCAAATCGATATTGGATACTCGAGATTCCTGTCTCTCTCTGGTGGGCGACCCGTGATACCCAGCCCCAGCAGGCAGGCACCAGGCAGCAAAGGAAGCCAGTCCACGCAAACCCGGGAAGCCGTTGCTTTCCTAGGCTACCTACCCGCTACGACAACGAGCTGCCAGCTGCCAGCTGCCAGCTGCCAGCCCTCAACCGCCAGCTTGAAGCCATAGTAGCTGTCTCGCTTATTACGCTGGGGTAGCAAAAGGCTCCGTGGAATACTAGCAGCGCTCACACTCCTCGTGCACCTGCACCATCCCTCCCCCTCCGATCGATTCGAACTCGTGGTACCCGCCCAGCGTCATTGTTTGCATCACTGCCCACCTCTTCTGCCCACCACTCTCTAGCCTGCCTCTCTGGCTCCTTCTCAACCTGTTCGAGCTTGCACCAGTCACGAATCTGTGTCTTGCTTGCCGTTCCTCTTCCTCCGCCGACCCCATCCTCTCAGATCAGAGATATCTTGTACTTGCCATCCGACATCCCGATTCACCCCTTGATATCCTTTCGCAGCCGTGGCCAATTCGTCCCCGCCAATAGCATCCATATTCGACTATACCCAAGTGACTTTCTCCTTGCTGCAGCGTTATTAAGTGTGGCGTAACCCATCACTCACATCGGCATCCCGACACGCTTTCGCCTCCTAGCAGCGCTCACAACCATTGATTGTCTCCATCCTTCTTTCTCGACCAATCCGTCAATCTTCTGCGTCCCTTTTGACTTGCGTGTTTGTGTCTGTCAACTCTAGCTTTGACAACATCTTGGAACCACACAGCACTTTAATCGGCGCATCTTGATGTTGACATCTGGACGGCATCATATCAGACACCAGACCTCACCGTTCTTCCACCAACTTCATTCCATTTGGGAGGGTTTCCATAATCCGGCTGTATGACTCACGAACTGGAAGGCGTCTTCGCAGACTTGGGTCTGACCCAATATCTCGATGCATTCGTTGACCAAGGTTTCGACGCCTGGGACATTATTCTTGATATTCAAGAGTCAGATCTGTGAGCACAATGTTGCATTGACGAGCACTTTGTCGGGAACCACACTGTTGCTGACAACAATGAAACAGAGATGCCTTGGGCGTCAAATTGGGCCACCGAAGAGTAAGCTCACGCCTTGCATGTTGTGACATGCTCCATGATTTCAACCAATGTCTAATGTTTTGCTCCCTCCAGAAATTGCAACGACGGATTGCGAATGCAAGAGGCATTGCGCCGAGTATATCCCTGGCATCATCGTCCAAGTCCGGCCCCGAGGAATCAAAACAGGATGGCCTGAGACGAGAGGCATCTCGCACTGATGCCAGCTCGGAAACCAGCGGCGTTACCAAGAGGAAATATCGACGCCATCCCAAGGCAAGTAGTCGAGGGTTAGAGATTGGATGTGTTATAATGTTGCCCTGAGCTAACAGTCAATGCAGCCCGATGAAAATGCCCCTGAGCGCCCACCTTCAGCATATGTTCTATTCTCAAATAGTGCGTTCCTCACCTCAACGCAAACTGTCCGTGTCACATGCAAGCTGACATGACCGCCCATTCCAGAAATGAGAGATGACTTGAAGAGTCAAAACCTTACCTTCACAGAGATTGCAAAGCTGGTCGGGGAGAACTGGCAGAGCCTTCAGCCTGGTGAAAAGGCTTTTTTTGAGAGCCAAGCCAATGCCGCCAAAGAAAGATATCACCAACAGCTCGCCGAGTACAAGAAAACATCCGAGTACCGAAAATATGCGCAATACCTCCATGAATTCAAAGAGAGGCAAGCTAAGCAGTTTAAAGGTAATTGCCATCATATCTTTACTCATCGACTTGCTTTTCCTCGGGGATCCCAAGTTGCGCTGTCGTGAAAACGAGACTAACATGATACCGAAATACAGGCCAAGATTCATCAAAACGCACCAAAGTCGAGCCGGCTAGACGGCGCCATGGAAGCACGAGCAGCAGCGCGACGCCCAACACTCACTCGAGCGCAAGTGGTAGCAGCAGCGAGCGCCTTCGAGGAAGTGAGCCGCCACCTACTCGTCGGGAACGGGTGAATTCCACAGCTTCTGTCGCAGGGTCTCAGTACTCGTCCGTTGCCCCTACACCAATACCAGCACATCACTCGTATGATGACCATGGTCTATCTCCACGAACCAAAAATTTCGATAGTGCGAGCCCGACAGAGCCTCAGCATCGCCATTCTCGTCAGTCATCCAACATGCGAAGCAAAGCGCATGCCGAGTCCATGCATCAACACTTGCCATCTCTCTCCGACATGTTGGATACCAGCCAAAAGAGTATGGCACACTCGACAACAGCAGCTTCTGAAGGAAATCCGTTTGTTACCAGTCAACCAACTAGCTCCTCCGGACGGCCATCGCTTGATGGCATTTCGAGTCTGCCATCGAGCCGGACTCCCACTCTGCGACACCATTCGTCATCCAATAGTACTACTCTATCGGGCAGCTCAGTCGGAAGCTTTGGCCGCCCATATGTAGATGGGTCTCTTCCGATACACGCTCTACTCTCAGACCGGTCTACAGCTAGACCATTGAATTCTGAGAGGCAGCTTAATCCTATTGTGACTGGCGGTGCTGGCGCAGCGAACAAGCAAAAACCACCCCCATTTGATTTCGCACAAGGCCCTAGCGGATACGGTACTTGAACTTCTTTTGAGATTGATCCAACGCAGCCGAACGATGACTAATTCAGTTTGTGAAGGCTTCCAATCGGACTCATCGCCTTTTTCACATATGAAAGTCGAGCAATCGAGTGAAGGCGATGTGGTAATGACGACGGATGAGACTTTACCTCGAGCGGGGGAAAATAGTAGGGCGAGAAACAGCTTGGACGGCATGGATGCCTTGCTTAGGGCAGGCGAGATTGTCGGGCGAGGTGGCCGCCGCTGATACTCCAGTCCTGATCTCGCAACTTTTGGACCTTTGGAATCTTCTCTCTCTCGAGCGGCGCTTATATCAACGGATCGAAGCAGCAATATCAGCTCAGGAGTATGCGTTTCGCTTTGAGCACTATTAACGTTAAGCGCCTTGTGCCAGGGCAGTGGACTTTCTCAACTGTCCCATATCCAATATTTCAGACAATACGTTTTTTTCCTTGTGAAAAGACATCATACTTAGGGGTCTTACGGCAGTTTCCCCCAGCAGCCTTCCCTGGCGTGCTAGCCGGATTTGAAGTCCGCTGCCCTGGCACAAGGTGCTTAACGTTAATAGACACTACTTGCTCAAAGCGAAACGCACACTCCTGGGCTGATAATTTCGACGGATTTCGATGGGCACTCATATTCCTCATATGTCTCTCTCTCTCTCTCTCTCTCTCTCTCTCTCTCTCCTCTTCCCTTCATCTTATCTCTCTTCTTTTTGACTATACGGAATCCGATTGGAACGATCTGGGTTCTTTTCAATGAAGCATGGATTTGCCACGAATATGAATGACGAAAGACTTGTATTTTGTTTTGGGAAGACCAAACGCACCTACAGGTGTGGGTATTTTGGAAAATTGTGAAAGGCGTTGGGAAATACTTTGGCGGCAACTGTGGTTTTGACTTGTCCTTCTGAAAAGGAAATGCATGGGATGCGACCGGGAAACACGATTTTAAAGGGACGAACGCTGGTGTAGGTAGAGCTTGTATGCGTCGAAGAGAATATCCGGGTGGGAGGGGCGTCGGGCTTAGAGCCTCAATGACAGTCGCGTGGAAAAGTTGTGGTCAGGATACGGGAAGGAGTGACGCAGCTGTACATGTTGTTAGTCAAATAAAATACGGCTGGTAAATTACTGAAGTGCAAAAAGGTTATGTTGGTACATGACTAGAATCCCGGCACATGAATATCAACATGATCTCTGGTGCCCCAGTCTTGCCATGTAGGTGGGTGCGTTCATAGTGAGCAGTACGGCTGATTTTATGTCAAGGTTGAATGAATGGGAACCAATGTTCGAGTTGTCTCGCGTGCAAAATAGCTTCCATCTTCCCGTTGTATATACAAAACATGGCAAACCAGATTCAATACCTACATCTCACGACCTTGCCACAAATAACCCAGACCAATGCCGACCCAGACCGCCCCGTCGCTTCAAACACGTAACACGTTTACTCGTTAAATTTATCCACCACAAAATCTGTAGATTGAGCACCTCTCCCCGGAATCTAGTCTAGTCGCCGCCCTCGGTGACTTCTGCCGTCCAATCCTTGCGAATCTTCAGCTCATCTAGGTTTTCGGATTTATCAATCACCAAGCCCTTCTCGTTGGCTAGATGCAGTAGACAGATGAAGCAGTAAGAAGTGGATATGTCCTTCATGGCCGATTTGGGGTACGCCGATTGCAGGCCGTTCATGACTTGGGTGAAGTTGAGTGTGGGGCCATCATCTGGTGATTGGGGCTTTTCATCTGCTTCAGAGGGGGTCGCTGGTATTGAAGTGGAAGTGCGCTCCTTGGGTGGAATCTAGGTAGAAGGGCATGAACGTTAGTGCTGCTTCCAAGCGATCATGCAAAGCCCCCCCCTTCTTGATCACCATTGTCGCAGGGCAGAAACTTACCTCGAGCTGGTCAAATGCCATACCCTTCCAGATCTCTTGCTTCAATCGCCTGACGTCAACCTTTGTCGCTTTACGGGCGTAGTTGACATATTCCGGTCGTATCCTTCTCGTTGAAGTCACAAGAGTATGACCAAAGGCGGCATTCGTAAACGTTTCTCCACCCAACATGGCAGTCATGGCACCGGCTTCTGTCATGCCCGGCTCTCCATCAGGCGATAGGTGTTCGCGCGCATCTGCAAACTCCAAATCATCATCATCTGCGTCATCGCCTCCTGGGAAAGGCAGGCCATCATCTTGGAAAAAGTTGGCGTCATAGTCCCCTTCTGGCAAAACTGTATCTTCAGGGCCCTTTTGTTTCGCCCAGAACGCCTCATCCATTTCAATCTGCTGGTTGTTATCAGGCAGATCGTGACCATACCCAACTCGCGGTCCGAAGCCACTCGTTGTGGTTCGACGCCTCGACAATCGAGCCTTGGGCTTGAGGAACAAACTCAGTAGCGATTTGGAGCTGAAATGCTTGTCATCGGGAAGAAGATTTCGTGATTTGGACTTCCAATCCTTCTTTGGCATGCTGATGGCTGAATTGCTGGACGCTTGTGTGTGGATAACATCAGACATTGTCGACTCGAGGGGCGAGGCAAAGTCTATTTCGAACGGCTCCTTTTCTTTCCGTTTCTTGGTTTCACTGGCTGGCTTGTTGGTTTCTTTGATTTTTCTGATTCGCCAGTGTTCTGCACTGCTCCAGTTCTTCTGCAGAGCTTGGTCAAAGAAGCCTAGGATGTCTTCGTGCATCTTGTCAGCGTTCTGAGGCTTGACCATGGACACGATGTATTCCCCGTTGTCGTCGAATTCCTCCCCCTCAGCTCCCTCATCCATGCCAGCATCGTATATTCTCATTTGAGGCGCAAGAGCGGCATCCCGTGCCCAAGCCTCACCACCTTCACCAAAAGCAACGTCGCCCCCAATATCAAAGCTGCCAAGACCGAGATCGTCGTCGTCAAATCCAATGGGAGCATCATCGTCGATGAGCATGCCGGAATGATCCCCGGCGGCAGGGTTCTTGTCTTGATCTCTCCAATCTTCAGGCGCCTTCAGGAAGGGAATATCCATGGAACCTGATGGATCTCCTAGGTCAAAGGTTTTGAGCGACGGACATACGTCGAGCTCATCGAGATGGCTCAGGCTTGGCAAGAACCTTTGCCCAAGCGAAACAAGGTCGATTTCCACGGCTGGCTCTTCCTCTTCCTCCGGGACCTCGTCTGACGGCTTATCCTCTAGTTGTGCGGTAATATCGGCATTCTCTGCATCCGGGTCCTCATTTTCCGTATCCCTCTTCTCTACTGGGGCTACATCGCCTGAGTCGTCGCTACTGTCAAAGACAATTCGTCCTTGTGAGTCGATCATCAGGTGGTTGAGAAGCAGACCCTTGGCACCACCTTCGTCAAAATCTGCCGAGGCCTTCTTGAAAAGAGGATCTACAGCAAATTCGAGTTCAAATTTTTTCAGCTGTAATGAGCTGAAAGAGGGAGCGAGCGTCGCCTCTGACGATCTCTGTGTCTAATTGCAACCAGGTCAGCTTATGTCGCTGCGTCATGTTCCTGGTACTGGAAGCCAGCTGAGCAACAAAGGCTAAATGCTTTACCTTCTTTCTGGACTTCTTCTTAGGGTTGCCGTCCTCATCCAACTCATCTTCACTCTCGTTGCCGTCGGCGTCTTCTCGGCCCTTCTTCTTGCTGGTGCTATCGGCCAAACCGCTCAGCAACTTGCCAGTCTCCGTTGCGACGCTGTCTACTCTGTTGGTGTAAATCTTGACACACCCATCCAGTGTGCAACTGGCCTTTTGGAAGTTGACTCCATCGCCCTCTTTGAGTAGTGACATATCATGGAAGTAATCAATCAGAGCGAAATTCCACGAGTTGGTGGCGTTGATTTTGTTGTCGGTCGCCATCTTCATCCACTCCTCGAAATTGGCAAGAATCGGCACTCGCTTGATGGGTGTGACTGATACGCCGCCAACCATGACCTCCTCGGTGATTTCGCCCACCCGGCCCCCTCTGGGAGTTCCCAGAGCAGAGCCCGGTGACGCATTTTCAATGTCGTCCAGCCTCAAGCTGCCTTTGCGAGGCGTCGCGGCTGCCTTGATCTCATTGATCTGCTTTTCGTGTAGAGCTTTTCGTGAATGCATTCGCTGGCCTTTCTCGTGCGCATCATCGTTCAAAGGGATTCTGAAGAGATCTTTGTGTGAGCAAAAAATCAAGCAATTTTGCAGTGCCGCAGCGCGCGCATAGCAGTGACGATATCACTCGTGGTGCCCAAGCAGGAGGAGCAGTGACAACGGTATTTCAGAGCAGGCAATATGCGAACGCGACTTACTTCATAGGGGATTTGAATGGTGACGCTGGATGAGAAGCAGACGTTGATCTGACGCCTCCGGCGCGTGGGACTTGAGCAACCCGAGGCATTTCCTGGCGTTGTTATGCAGCAGTGAATTGCAGACGTATGCTTGACAATAAGCCGTGTCGCGTCCTGGTTCGCTTCAAGCTGCCCGAAGTAAACAAAATGCCTAATCGGCTGAGTGTTGCCCAATGTTGTGGCCTGTGGATCCAGGCACTCAATCAGTGAAGGCTCAAAGTGGGGACTCCACGGCAATGTTACATACATGTAGTCCCGCCACCGGTTATGAGGGTTGGTTTGTTTTGGTTCACTTCCGGGCCAGGTATTGTGCGGGATCAGGACGGGTTTGCGTCGTCAGAGTGGTGACCTATGTGCACACTAAAGAGACCTTTGATAAAACGTGTTGTGCTGCAGTGCCCCGGGAATTCAGGAATCTGGAAAAGCGTGGGAGATGGGATGGATGCCAATGGCCAATCACGCCACCTCTCTGGGCCAATGGCACCCACCCTGTTCTGCTTGCCGTTACTGGTTGCATTGACATGGGCTGGCTTGGGCCCTTTTCATATCTTCCGACCGCTTCCCCATGCGATAATCATCATCTACGGATCCGTAAGCCCGACGTTGTTCCGTACATTTCGATACCTTTGCCTCCTCTTCACCCCCGCCCATCGAGGACGACCATGATCTAGGCTCCGGCCTCGACAAGACTAAGCGCAGTCTACGATATGAAGGCTCAACCAAGATGCCAGCACCCAGAGCCCGTGGAAGCCGACTGCGCTCCCGTCCCCTTGTCGCGACGGTCTTCCTCATGAGTCTACTGGCGGCATGCTCATTCTTACTGAAATCCCAAAGTCATGGCGATGGATCAGATCCTGAACATGCAGGGCCTGCGGTGAATCTTTTCCGTCGGGCCAAGCAGCTTGAATGCAACAAGGTACACTCGGCTGAGGATAAGTGTGCCTTTGTGAAGAAGTATTGCGAAGATGAGGATGCCGGCTTGTTGCCATATCTTGAATGGTATTACTGTGCCTCAAGTCAAATGAGACCTGCTGCATTCGTATTGCTAGTTGTCTGGCTGGGACTCTTGTTCACCACTATCGGCATCGCAGCCAGCGATTTCTTCAGCGTCAACCTGAGTACAATTGCGACCATCCTCGGCCTGAGCGAAAGCCTGGCTGGTGTCACCTTCCTCGCCTTTGGAAACGGCTCCCCCGATGTCTTCAGCACTTTTGCTGCTATGAGCTCCAATAGCCCTGGCATGGCCGTTGGTGAGCTCATTGGTGCTGCTTGCTTCATCACTGGCGTCGTGGCCGGCTCCATGGCACTGGTGCGCGAATTCAGAGTCGATAAGAAGACGTATGCCCGAGATATATGCTTCTTTATCGTGGCAGTTGCCTTTGCAATGTCGTTTCTGGCTGACGGTCACTTGCGATTCTGGGAATGTTGGGCCATGGTAGGTTACTACATCGTGTATGTACTAACCGTGGTCGGCTGGCATTGGTATTCGACAAGAAGAAAACGCCGCTCACGTCGAGAAGGCGAAGCGCGGAGCCACTACTATGGAATGGTCGGCAATTCTGGTGATGAGCTGGCCGGAGAACCATATCGTGACGAACCCGAGAACCCCCAAGACGATTTGAGACAAGATTCCCGAAGCAGTACTTCTGTCCACGATATCTCATCGTTAGAGCGCGGACCTAGAATCGAGATTGATGGACGGAGCCAAGAATATGGCCAAGGTCAAAGTGGCGATCATGACGGATCAGTAGAGTATGACAGCGACGATGAAGATCATGAGCGGATGGTCGCTGCCGAAGTATCAAGAAGCATGCGCGTATTATGTCCTGCGAGGAAAAAGTCTCACGCGTTGAATCCCATTCGACCTAGCTTGGTCGGAGCATTGGAGTTTCGATCAGCTCTGGCTCAACTGCAGCGTGAAAGCAACCTCCAACTCTCTCACATTCCCGGTCGTAGTTACTCTGATCATCACGTTACTCAACGGCTCCGAAGAGGTACGACCAGTGAAGGCCCGGAAGGTGAACGTTGGGAGGCTCTCCCAACCCCAGGAGCAGCGAGAGAGAGGGCATTTTCGTATGCCGGCACGCTGGCAGCGTCAGCTCCCCCAGTTCCGAATCTGCTGGATGAAGAGGCTTCCACAGAAACATGCTCCATCGCATCAAATAATGTCCACGACAATCCGGCAGTCCTTGGGCATGCTCCTTCTGGTAAGAGCACGCGCCATTCGACACCGTTCATGGTGGGAGGCAATTTGGCCCCGCCACCAATTGGTCCCTCTGGAACCACCGATGATGGCGAATCAAGTGACAGCGAGGACCTCAATGGCAAACATTCCGACTCTCTCAAGCTACTTATCCCTAGTCGACGTAGCAGTCACAGCGATACGTTGTCGCCGAGCTCACCGTTCCCACGCTATACCGACTCGCCGATGGTTATTACGCCAAACGTGAATTCGGAACGGACTGAGTTCATGCTACCCCAGCCTGGATCATCGCGCCGAGAAAATAGCTTCCCAGAAATGCAAATCTCTGCTGCAGTGGCCCAAAGACCAATTCGATGGTGGCCTTATTCTATCCTCCCACCACCTCACGTTGTTCTCGCAACATTGTTTCCCACATTGCAGGGTTGGCAGGAGAAGCGCATCTGGGACAAGTTTTTGAGTACTATATCGGTGCCAAGCATCTTCTTGCTTGTGATTACTCTTCCCGTGGTCGAATCTGAAACCAATGAAGAAGAAGCAGAAGGTTCAGTGGACGATCAAAGTATGCTCCGCGAACGTAGTCGCCGCGAGCTTGGGCATAACGCGCCGCCCATATCCATTGAGCCGCAAGAGATCGAACCAGAAGGCGAATGGGAGCGTTATCGGAGACGTTCCCGCAGAAATAGCGCCAATGTAGACCGGGCTCCTTCACCACAAGTCATTGTTCACCTGGAGAACGAAGATACGGCTGTCTCGTCACGAGGCGGCGCCGCTCTCAATGGGCCGTCTGTCGCAAAGCCTCTGTCAGATATGCCATCCATTAGTAATGAGAATGACGAACCGACGACGTGGAATCGCTGGCTCGTCTGTGTCCAGCTTTTCACGGGACCTCTATTTGCCATGTTGATTCTGTGGGCCAATATGGCAGAGGATCTGTCCCATCCGAGCAAAACACTGGTAATGATGGTTCTTTATACGCTGTTAGTTTCACTTGTGCTGTTGGCATGTCTTTTAATCCTCACATCCGACCACAGAAGACCCAAGTACCATTTCCTTCTCTGTTTTATGGGTTTCATCATTAGCATTGCGTGGATTTCTACCATTGCTGGCGAGGTGGTAGGGGTTTTGAAGGCCTTTGGCGTCGTCTTGAACATATCAGAAGCCTTACTAGGGCTCACCATTTTCGCAGCTGGCAACAGCGTGGGCGACTTGGTTGCGGACATTACTGTAGCGCGCCTAGGCTATCCGGTGATGGCTTTGTAAGTGCTAGCCATGTAGCTGTACATGATGGTTACGAATTGCTAACCAACCCTGAACTGCTAGATCTGCATGCTTTGGCGGTCCAATGCTCAACATTCTACTCGGCATCGGCATCGGAGGCGTCCTCATGATGGTGCAGCACGCCAACAAGAAGCACGCCAAACATCCCGACCGGCCAGTCCAGTATGGGCCGTACAGCGTCGAGGTTGGCCCTACGCTTTTGATATCCGCCGTGACTCTTCTCATCATGTTGATTCTACTCTTGATCGTCGTACCTCTGAACAAATGGATTCTGAGCCGGAAGATTGGCTGGGGTTTGATCGCTCTTTGGACACTGAGTACAATTGCGAACGTTGCAGTGGAGATATCCGGGGTGTGGCAAGAGTCGTAATATGGAGAGAGACGGACTGTATGCATAGCGGACGGTTGTGTGTTTCGTCTATGATGAAACTGGCACGGATGAGTAATGGCCTGTGGACGACAGACAGCAAGCATCATGCAATGCATGAGTTGCGCAACTGGTACGAAGAACAATGGAAGCTATCAATGTTCTGGAGCATCTTTGCTGCTTGGCACCAAGCCGATGGACAAGGCCCAAAGAAGTGAATCAAGTGGTGGTGACCCCAACGGCGCACTTGTTCTTCTCTTAACAACGTGTCTTGATGTAACAGAAGAGAACAGTCTGGCGGCTTGCTCCCGTGGATAGCTTGCCTGACCGCCCCTCACAAGTTCCTTCCTTCCTTGCCCCTCCCCCTCCCTTCCGCCATTGGACCCCCACGTTCGTACGAAAAGCGTACATACATCACCAAGCCGTGGGTAATTTAAAACCTTCCTCAACTTTGGATTTCACCCCCCCACTTTACTGAATCATGGACACCACCCAGTCCAGCTATCCTCCTCTTGAGGAACGTCCTCTCAAGGACACGATTTGCTTGTTCGACGTGGACGGCACTCTCACTCCTGCTCGCCTGGTACGGTCCGGCTGATGCCGCTTCCCCCGTTCGACCCATTTCGCTCCCAGAATTTGTGCAAGCCGCTGACCGTACCAAATCACTCGTCCTCCAACAGGATGCCTCGCCCGAGATCCTCTCCATCCTCTCTGCCCTCCGCAAGAAATGCTCCGTAGGCTATGTCGGCGGCTCCGACCTCGCCAAGCAACAAGAACAGATCGGCAAGCCAGCCGGTGTGCCCGTCACGACCCTCTTCGACTTCTGCTTCGCCGAGAACGGATTGACAGCATACAAGCTGGGACAGGAACTCCCCTCCAACAGCTTCATCAAGTGGATCGGCGAGGCCAAGTACAAGGAGCTCGTCAACTATATCCTGCACTACGTGGCGGACATGGATGTCCCCGTCAAGAGGGGCACGTTTGTCGAGTTCAGAAACGGCATGATCAACGTGAGCCCGGTGGGGAGAAATGCCAGCACGCAGGAGAGAAACGACTTTGAGAAGTTCGACAAGGAGACCAAGGTGAGGGCCAAGTTTGTGGAGGATCTGAAGAAGAAGTTTCCTGATGTGGACTTGATGTACGTAACCCAACCCAACCCCTCTCTCCCAGCTGCCAGTTATTATGGTTGTGCTTTTTTTCTTTCCCATCAGCATGATACTCGATTCTATACATGTTGGTATTTGAGAAATCGAGTTTCCGACTCACATTCCTCTACGGGCAGATACTCTATCGGCGGACAAATCTCATTCGACGTCTTCCCCACAGGCTGGGACAAGACATACTGCCTCAAGCACCTCGAGAACGAGGCCAAGAAAGAAGGCGGCATCGCATACAAGAAGATCCACTTCTTCGGCGACAAGGCCTTTGAGGGCGGCAATGACTGGGAGATCTACAGTGACCCTCGCACCATCGGACATGCCGTCAAGTCGCCCGAGGACACGATCCGCATTGTCAAGGAGCTTTTTAATTTGTAGCTGCACCCGGGAGGAACCATGTCCAGGACTAAGTCGCTCGGTTTTTAAGGGCGCGGTTCGAATCTAAGCTCTTCCATACACAATACGAAATGAAATTTGATATTATTACAGACAGAGATGAACAGAATAAAGCAAGAATGGAAACATAAAGTAATGTCTTCAAAATAACGAATGGCTGTACTAGTCCCGTCATGGGAAAAATGTCTGGTATATTCATCATCAAAATCAAGCTAGGCGCCATGGAAGATTCAAAGAGCCAGGCGTATCCAAGTCTATGTACGAATGAAAAAAAAAGAGGGCCAATAACAAACTACCGTTATCTAGACAAAAGAGGTATATGTTGTTTAGCAGACAGACACCTTTCTCTCCTGTGCACTTATCACGTTGCCAGCAAGTACTGCACTTGACACTGAAAAGATGTAGCCCACCCGATATTTATTACCTCCCATACTCGAGATGGGGGATAATGACGGGCCCATACTTTGTCGTGGCAGTGTATGCCCCATCCCCTTGCACGACAAAGTCCACGGCGAGACTGAGCTTGGACAGCCCATGCTGACTGCCGCTGCTGATGCTCGGATTGGGACTGAACGGGACTTGTTGCTGGTTCGCAGCCGCTTCCTGGTCGTATGCCACGAAGGCGACGTAGTTCCTGCGACCCATGAGCTTCTTCATCTCGCGAGCGGCGCCGCTGGCGTCGGTGTGGAATATCTCCATCATGTCTTCTTTCGTGTCGGAAACTTCGTGCGTCGACTTTTGGCCGTTCTTGGGCACGTAGAGCGTCTTTTGGTTATGGAGCAGCTTGAGGAGGTAGCCGCCTTGGGGGGCGCTGACGATGGGCGACGACACGATTTGGTACATGGTTTTGTGGTCGCTGGGGTGGGTTGGGTCGTGGACGAGACCGGCGCCAGAGGCTGCGACATCTACAGTTTTTTCCCCCCCCCCCTTGAGTCAGCCTTCTTTGTCTGTCTGTTCTCCCCGTGTCGGGCTTGGGCGAGAGAGAGCACTTACCGCCTGACAAAAAGGTCATACGGACGCCCTTTTGCTGCGCTATGCCCTGCAAGGTGCGGATGAAGTATGTCCTCTCCAGGTCCTTGGAGTCGTGTGTCCACATGTCCTTCAACACCTCCTGAATATCCAGCTCTCCGAACTGGTTCAGGACATTGCCCATGAGGCCGCCTTTGCCAACCGCCTTCTTCACTTGTGAGAATCCCATGGCCACGGCCTCCTTGCCGCCGACGACGCCAGCCACCGAGCTCGTGACCTTGCCCAGAATGTTGTATGTTGTGTTGACGGCCTTTTTGCCCGCCGCAACAGTATTGGCCAGGCTCTCTACGGCGTCCAGTCGAGGGTAGATGAGAGGAACGGACACCATCCACACCACGTGCTGCACGCTCGGGGGCAGCGTCGCTACCTTGGGGAAGATGCCTTGATACGTCGGCCCGGCCATGACGCGCGCTTGCGTCCTCTCGGAGCGACAGTCTGGTCCGACAACCGCAATAGCCGGTCCCAGATACTTGACAAAGTGCCAACCGACGCCCGTGATGGTGAAGATGTCGTGGTCCGTGCTGACGTTTCGCATAATCTCAACCGTAGTGTGATGTTGGAACAGGAGATACATTTCCGTAGCAATGCGCCCAATGTTTTTGAACACCGCCGAGGCTTGCATGTAGTCGGGATACGAGCCATATCCATCAAAGCTAGACGGCAAAAAAAAAAAAATCAGTTCTAGAACCCCATGATGGGAAAAAAAAAAAAAAAACCACGTCAAAGGGCGGGGGTGAGAGCAGAGGAATCTTGACCTACATGTCATGATCGTTCATCTGCAAAATGTGAGGAATTTGCGCAAAGGCTTCTCGCAAAAAGGGCTGGTCAAAGTGACTGGTGTAGAAATGGAAGTAGGCATGTGCCACGTCCTCCTCGTGTCGGGCAGTCCACTGTACATTCTTCTTGTTATCCCTTCCGCTCATTGCAAGCCATTGCTTCAGCAGAGGAACCTCTTTCCAGAGCCTATCGCCGTAGATTTGATCACCCAGGCCAAGCTGGACGTGGAATCCGCCGCAGTCCACGTTCTTCTGCAACACATCCTTCCACATGAATCCGACGCCGCCGAGGCGAGCTCTTTCGTTCTGCGACGTGCTGGTAGCAAAGTCGTTGCCCGAGTGTGCGATGAAGCGCCATCCAGTTTCGTGTCGACCGGCCACCACAAACTCGTACCGTGTACAGCCCATGTGCGATGTCACGGCATATGTCCACCGTTCCGTACCGGCATCGCTCATGGGTAAAGCAATGTCGTACTTGCAGAATGTCCATCTTTGATGGGTATAGATGGGGCGTGGTTCCAGTTGTCGCGGGTTGGGCGAGAGATCTGTGCTGGGATGAATGTGAATGGTTGGAGGTTGAGGCGCATCGGTGACGATGAGAATGCTTCCCATCCAGACACCATTCTCATGATCCATATTGACATATCGTAGGTACGGACCAAAGTATACTCCATTCATGGGCTGGACCCGGTACATTTCCACTCCTGCGCCGGGGGGCGGACCGGAAAACCCGGCTGCCGTAGGCGTTTGGGAAGCAACGCTCATGATACTCTCGGCATAGCCAGGCGTGTGAGGGGAAAACATGGGCGAAGCCATGGACTGCTTCCCGAACATGGGCGAGGTCAAAGGATTTCCATACGTTGATGCCGTGGGTGAGAGTGGAGTCTGTTCGTGCTGGATAGGATTGGGGCCCTTGGGGAAGTCCCATTGCGTGGCCTGGGATGCAAGGTGGATGTAATAGTATTGGCCTGAGTTCTGGTCTAGATGAGCTATCCAGCCCTCGGGCAGTGGAGGGGGGGACGCGGGGGTTTGCGTCTGGAGAGATGTGCTCGGCGGGGCAACTGGTTGAGATGACTGCCCGTTTGTTTCTGGCCTGGGGTCGTTGGCAAAAGCAGGATGTCCTGGATGCTGAAGTTCTGGTGAAACCAGACCAGCAGCCGCCGGTTTGGTCGGCGGCGTTGAAGATGAGGAGAACCCCGGGCCTGCCGCTGCCGCCGCCGCCGCCGCCGCAGTTCCAGTAGGCGGAGTGGTTTGAGGTCGTGCAGTCGTTGCCGCGGCCGTGGCTGTTCCAGTTCCAGCGGCGCCTTGCTGAAGTCGCTGCTTTTCCTTTGGGTAGGCAGAAGTGCCGTTCGGGTTGACGCTCGAGTAGGCTGGCGGCGGCGTCTTGGCGCCCATGCGCTGGAAGTCTTGCTCCAGTACGCTGACCTGGACTGGAGCGTTCGGATCGGCTTGCCCTTGCCCCTGGTTCGAGGCCTGGTTCGAGGCCTGGTTCTGGCCCAGAGGCTGCGTCGGACGGGGAGGAGCAGAGACGGATCCAAGCCGCGGCTCCGGACTTGAGATGACGTTCGCGCCTTGATAGACGGTGGGTGGTCCGGAAGGAGCTTGATCGGGAGTTTCGGTCGGTGTCCACGGCCGTTGAGGAGGACGCTGGTTTCCATATTGTGCCAGTCTCTGAGCCGCGGCGGCGCTCCGTGCTTGGTGAGCCTGCAAGCTGGTGAGAGTCGCGGTCCCCGAAATACCAGAGGCGGCATATCGAGCTTCGATGCCCCCGCCGCCGGGAGCATTCCCGGGCTCATCGATGGGCGTCTCCGGAGGGGGAGGAGAACCGCGACTCGCTCTCGTGGTGGAATTTGAGGCGGTGGATGCGAGACGATTCACTCCCTGGTCGCCAACGCCAACGGTGGAGTGCTCGCGGTTTGGAGGCCGTAACGAAGACGAGGCATTGGTTGATGGAGGAGCGGCCGAAGCACCACCGGGGGGCGGATAGTATGTCTTTTGATAGCTTGGATAATTTGTGGCAGTGGCAGGAACAGCTGGACGGTTTTGTTCTTTCAAAGCCCGGGCAAAAAGCCCCTGGTCAGCGTCGGGACTCGACGGCGAGTGAATGACCTTGGGCGAGGCACCTCTCCTCTCAGCCAAGCCAAGGCGCTTCTCAACGAGGCTCGTGTCCAGACGAGGCGTTGTGTCGTTATAAGCTGACCCGTATGGCTTCGGCGGAGTTGGTCTGCGCACGTCGTGCACGTCGTCGTGATCGTGATCGTGGTCGTGGTCGTGGTCGTGGTCGTGGTCGTGGTCGTGATCGTGGTCATGGTCGTCGCCGTCGTCGTCTGGGAAGGGCAGCGGTGCCGCAGAGCTCGACGCACCAGGTGGGAGAGGAAATGAGGGCCTGTTGGCGGGAGAGGCAGAGCTCCGGCCAGCAGGCTCGGGGGTTTTTGGCTTGAAGATGCGCAGTGGTTCGACGGTTGGGCTGTCACCACAGTCCTCTGGAGCCGGCTTGCTCAGGAACATCTCCTGGTCGGGTATCCCGCGACTTCTCTCCATCTCGCACAACGGGTGTGGCGGATGATGGCCTCAAACAAGCTGCCCCCCTCTGTTTCTCGCGGACGAGCTCGCGCACGCACACCGTATATCAATATATCAATCACTCTTTCCGGTAATCGACCGGGCTCTTTTCAGACGGCCGCTTGAGTGGCGTGTATGTACCAACGGCGGCCTCAGCCAAGAATGGCACGATGCGTGGGCACGATGCGTGGGAGAGTACTCTCCGTGGAAGTGGCTCGCCCAACCTGCCAAGCTATCGGAGCGGCGGCGGGGCTCGAGAAGTTGGTTGCTTCTAATCCGTAACTTCTCCAACAACGGGAGACGGGCCGTGGACGGGTCGCAGAATAGGCCGCCCAATTATTGCAGAATCAGGGAGGGAGCAAGATGCGAATGGAAACAAACCATGGTGGCTCTCACGACCAAAAGAAGAGTTGTTTATTATTAGACAAGGAGAAGAAACAGGAAGAATAAGGCACAACCCTCATCCCAGTCCTGTCATGCACAGGCAGCAAGCAGCACAGCAATGCCACAGGCTGGCACAGGCTGGCACTGCGCAGCGGCCGCCCATGAGTGGTGAACTGGGGCGGCAACGGGTTTCTTGTTGGGTTTCTTATTAGGTTTCTTACGTACGGAGTAGTGCAACCCGGCCGGGCGCCTCGTTGCAGCTTCTTAGTGGCCAGCACCGTTGGCGACGTCCTCTGCACAGTGGGGTGTACTCTCCTGCCATGCGTGCCATGGCCCATGATTGGCCGTCTAGCTTTCTTGCCCACCAGCTGAAGCGCCGAGGCTAGCTAGTAGATGGACGTTGGCCAGAGAGAGAGCCGTTGTCGAAGCGCTGTTATTACAACCAATGGCTTGCGCCAGGCTGGTTGACCCCTTATTTCAGTCGTCCATCGGACCATTTCCAGGCATTGGAAGATTTAATGCATAAATAGTTCAGACTAGACTGCTTCTGTTGAATAACCCGCCCGTAGTAGAAGCCCATACTTGACATGTGAAATTACGTACGTCCCTTCATCATCAACAGATATCACACGCATATGCAACTGATTTGACCAATGCCGATGCACCAACGGACCACGACTCTGCTTGCGCGACCACCTCGTGTCCGTTAATTATTGCGCCAACGATTCTCTGCCCATCTAGGCATCCTTGCGTGCCAAACTCCTCTGATCTCTTTCTCGCAATGCTTTTTGTGTATCGTGTGTCATGTCCAAAAAAATCACCCCCCCCCCCAACACTAATGTATTCATGACAAAGAATTGCGCATCGTCTTTTCTCCGTTTTCTCTGTATACCAAGAGAGTGTGTGTCTCCCTTTACCTCTTCTTGTTCTTGCGCTTGCTCGACTTGCCGCTCTTTTCCATGCCAGAGGACTTTGCCTTACCGAGAGAGTCGGTGCTCTTGTCCAGGAGCTCAAAGTCAGAATCGCTGGGTGTTCTTTGGGCCGCATCCGTCTCTTCCTCGACTTCAGACACGTCAGATTCAACTTCAGCGTCCTTTTTGGCAATAAAACGGCCAAGGGTCAGGTTAAAGACGTAGAGGGGCAGTCGGACGACGGCAGTATCGCTGAACGTAGGCTGCGCCAACTCGTTTGGCTGTTGCCGTGTTAGAATGTGTGACTATCAAAATGATGATGCGGCAGACTTGGGGCGGATTGAATGCTTACATCGAGAAGATATTCATTCACAACGCCGTCCTCGTCCTCCCCTTCCAAGTAGACATCGCCGAGAGAATCCACAACGAGAATCTTTCCATTCTCGGCCACAACCCTCCGGCGAACACCAGTAGGACCGGCCGAGGCATCGCGAGAAGCAGCAGAGGTCTTCTTGGTCGCCTTCTTGGGCCGTCCTCGGCCAGTATCCTTCTTGACCTCCTTTTGCTGCATGCGGCGCTCCCTGCGGTTCTGAGGAACTGCTGCAGGAGCATCCTCTTCCTCATCAGGAGGTGTCGCAGGAGCAGATGACTGCGGCTCGATGTTTGGAATGCCGAGGTTGCCACCCCATGCAGTATCCCTGGCGAACTTGACGTAGCGCTCGACAAACTCCCGCTGTCGTTTCCAGCTCATGTAGAGAATGAGATAATGGATAGCACCGCCGCCTATGATGAACAAGCCAACCATGACTGTTCCCAGGCCAGGACGGTATCTGCTGTAGTAGTAGTCGGTGCCCTTCCACAAAGGAAATCCATTGGCAAGGAAGTGGTCGTAACGATCTCGGCCAGGTCCTTTCAGGATGTTGGCAATCAGCATAAGACGAGTCTGGCGCTCAGAAGCTTGCTTGACGGCAGTCTTGACCTCTGACGAGGTTGGCTGCTTCATGGTGCCGTCGCCTTTGCCGCCAGCCTGCTTGATGCGCTCCGATCGCAACCGTTGCTTGACCTTGTCGGGATGCAGTGCAACAGTCTTCTTGCGGTACGCCTTCTGGATGTCTTCGAAAGACGCGACGGGGGAGACACCAAGAATGTCGTAAAATGTGGCGGCGGCATCAGCCTCGTGAGCAGATATTTCATCTCGAATTCGAAAGATCTCACGGTCTGAGAGCGTAAGTCAGCAATTCGTAGTTGCGCGATGGGAGCGAGAACCTCGTTGCCAAACCAAACAGAGCATCGGCTTACCTTCTTTGCTCCATGCCGCCGTCAGAGGCGTCAGTAGGGACAGTAGCCCAACGGAGAGATATGCGATTTTCATAGCGGCGAAGAGTGGCGCGTACCCTAGGCACGTATCGCACAGAAGGATCGAAGTGTGTTGGATGCACAAATCGACGTGCTTTTGATGGAAGGGGAAGAAGAATGGGAATCAATGTCTGGTTGTGGTACGTGGTCCGAGTAAGGCCAGGTGGCTCATCAGGAAGCAAGGCGACTTTCAGGGTCTCACGAGTGCCAGGCCAGCTGGACTCCGGCCGTGGTTAGCGCCGTCTAGCGTCTGTGCTGCGGCGCGGCAGGGCACATGAAGGGCACCAAATCCGATTTTATCTCATCCATGCATCATGTATCATGTTCGCAATCTCTGTCAAGCTATTTCGCGGGGGACCAGGGAGCAAACGTGCGACAGCATTTCCACAGGGCCGAGGAATCTCATATAATTAGCAATTATGTCAAAAAAAAGAGCATCAATCGTGATCCTCCTCAGTTGCTCCCGGACACCCCTCCAGTCCCTCGCTCTCGTACTGCATCTTACACCAAAAGCAGTACCAATGCCTCTCCCGCAAGTATCCCACCAGCTTTTCCAGCCGCTCCACCGGCTGCAAGGCATTGAATGCATCCAGTTCCTCGTCCTCTTCATCCAAATCCTGCGCAGTAACGTACGTCGTCTTCTTCTTGCCCAGCGCCCTCTTATCATCCTCGTCCTCGTCATCGTCATCGTACGTAGGCAGCCGTGAGAGCGACTGCTCCAAGTCATACCGCATCCGTCTATCGCGCTCTTTCTCCTCCCTATATCGTATCAACCCACGATAGAGAACGGGGATTGATTTCAGTCGACGCGACGAGGGATTTCCCGGCTGCTGCTTAGCTGGTGCCTCTGCATCTGTCTGCGGCTCGGACTCCTCATCCATTCGCTCAGCAACTCGCTGTGCAGCTTGGAACTGTTTCTCCAGTCTCTCATCCTCTCGCTCCTTCCGTACCCGATCCCGGTACTCATCCGGGTCAATCTTGACAGTCTTGATGTCTCGTTCCTCCATGGCCTCTTGTAGCTTCCTTTTCTTCTCGCTCTCCATGCCGATTCCACCGCGATCCTCCTTCAAACTGACCTTGATCGGTTCTGTCATCTGGGTAGTAGTATCCCCGTCATCAGTCGGCTTACCCAGCCCTCCTCCTGTAAACCCCATTTTTGCCATCATAGCGAAACCTTTGCTTTTTTTGACCGTTGGCGCGTCGAGCATGGATGTTGAGAGAGCCTTTTCCCTTGCTGCGGCCTCCTCCTCGGCGAGCTGCGCTTTTGATTTGACTGCACCCCTGGCGAGAGCTTCCTTCTTCAAACGCTGGGTCCTTTGTAAAGAAGTTTCTTTCACTGGGATTGGCTCCTCAAAGGTCATATTCATGTAGTCATCTTCATCATCGCTGGGTGCAACAGTGTTCTGTGAGGGGGCCATTGCGCCACTGTCTTCAGCGGATTCGGGCGATTGATCTATCAAGGCCGTATGTACTAGAGAGTGTCAAATCGGATCGATTAAGAAGGAACATGAATGGCACAAGTGAAAGCATCGGCAGCAATTATGTGATTGCGGCAGCGATTGACATTGAGAAAGAGGTCGTGCCAACTTTCGAGCATAAAATAATATTTTGACGACGATAGATTTAAAAGTGTGAGCCACCAACGTCTGAGACGCTGGTGGCCGGCCCTCTCTGTACGAGGGCCGCCTACAAGGGTGTTCCACTTTCTTCAGCTCAACTCCGACAATGCATTTTATCTTGGAATCAACGTAAGCTCTCTCGCCAATTTAGATAAATGTTCCTCTTTTACGCCAAAAGGTGTCAAAGTGCCCTTTGAATTCCAGAATCAGACGACTCCTTTCTTGTTACCAGCCACACATAAGTCGACGGCGAATGACAAAGCCTTGCAGACTATTTATTCGTCACCACAGACCATCATTGACAAGTCACAGTCCCATCGGCTTGAACTCCTTTTTTTGGTTGAAGCCTTTTTTTGGTTGAAACACGAATGGAAATCAAATGAAATACCCCTGCTACTTGTCGTTTGCCCGTTTCCTCGCTTTCCTCTCCCGCTCGTATGCATTTGACTCCCGTCCTTCCTCGCTTTGAATTTCGGCCACCAACCTCTTGAACTTCTTCTCGTAAGCCTCGTCTTTGGCCTTCTTGACACGCAACTGCTCTCTGGCCATGAAATTGGCGTCCTTCCTGAGCTCCCGCATGGCGCCCTTGCGTTCTTTTTTGTGCTCGGCCTTGAGTTTGGCCAGTTCAGCTCGTTCACGGTCGGGGTCGTAGTGTTTGTCGGGATCGAACGTCTCCTCAAACTTGGGAATATACGTTTTGATGGCGAGTGGACGATGATGATGAAGTTCCAGCGGCCGGCGAGATATTTGTGCCAAGCTTGCCATGCGATTTAACTTGGCTGTGAGCTTCTCCGTCTTTTCAATCACTTGTGTGGGGAGATGCAATCGATTCGACTTGCTCGTGAGATGTTTCAGAACGTTTGTCCCTTGACCAAACGTCTCCAAAAATGCGTCTTGACCAGTCCATAAATCTGCAGCAGCATCTAAGACGTCCAATACAGTACTCATCGTCGAGACCTTGGCCGACACTGAGGAATCCATCGCGGTGCAATCGGAGAAAGTCAACTGTCTGACTGTACCGGCAGTTGCTTTTTGTGCCCTAACAGCCGTTGGAGGCTTATGACACGGAAAATTGCCTAACTTCTCGTTCGACGCAACGGGAGACAAAGCACACAACGTGTTCAAACAAAAGTTTGGCACTTCTGGAACGAACCTCTTTGAAAGCTGCTGGTACTGCAACGACAAGATGGCAAGGTAGGCACCAGTGGAGTAGTCAGCCAGTTTTTGCGGGACCTTTTGACCCAAAAACCTGCCCACCGTGAGCATTGCTGGTGTGACGACCGGGTGGAAGTGATCAGAAGTGGGAAACGTCGTGCTGATGGCTGTCAATAAGACGAGATCGGATGGCTGTAGCGCAAGTGGACGGCTATGGCTAATCTCTTCGATATGGTGTCGGAATCTTTTGCCGATTTCGGAAGGAAACATTTTGGAGAGCGAATGGATGTGACGGATCAGACTCTCCAGCACGGAGAAAGATGGCGATGACTCTACATCCCAAGGTAAACATATGAAGTCGACCAAGGCCGCAGCAAAGTTGCTAAGTCTTTCTTTGTTCTTGCTGTCGAGCTTGGGATGATGTAGCGCTCGAATTCGTTGAACGATGATGGGCAAGTTCTTGTGAGGAAATGCCCTGATGGCAGACTGAAACTCCTCGCATGTTTGCGGACAAGGGAATGTATAGGGCAAGCCGTGCTCGTCTGACTTCTGTGGCGCATCGGCATTTGCTGCCGAGTCGGTAACCCGAAAGACCGGATTTCTGGCCTCCTCCTCGTTCAGCAAGCCTTGGGTGAATTCATCTTCCTCTTCACCAGCATCAAGCTGAGAATTATCGCCATCATCATCCTCAGATTCATTGTCGCTGTCGACAAGCTCCAGGTCCGAGCCACTAGCGACAAGGTCATCGTCAATTATAAAGTCATCTTCGTCATCGAATCCCAGCTCTGTAGCAGTTGGCCGAGTTTTGATGCCACGACCCAGACCAAAAATATCGTCCTCGTCCTCGTCTTCCTCCACGGCCATTCTGTTCGCCTCTTCTGAAACCTTCTTCTTGCCCTCGTCCTCGTCACTGTCCCCTTCACTATCCGTCACCTGTTCTCCCATCATACGCCTCTGGCGTTTGTTTTCTAGCTCCTTCAACCGTTTGGATTCCTCCTCTGCCCTTTCTTCTTCCGTTTTAGTGCGTTCGGTTGGCTGAGCGCGTCTGTCCTGTGCGAGCTTCTTCACCTCAAGGTCAAAGTTTCGGTCAAAAGCGTCCCGATCAACTCCAGCGATAGCGGATTTGGGAGCAGCATCGGCACCGCCCGGTCGCTTGACGCCCTGTTTAGAGGCGAGAAGCATCTGGATGCTGTGTAATTCTTTGTCCAACTCCTCTCGCAAACCCTTATCAACCACTTTAGCCGCTTTTCGCTCATATTTATGCATCTTTGATTTGTCAATAAGCTCTTCCAAGAACTCCTTCTTTGTCTTCTTCCTCTTTGGCTGGTCCTTGTCTGAATCTTCCTCATTACCAGTCTCTGCCAGAGACCGCAATCGCTTGAGTCTTTGCCGTTCTCTCACGGAACCGTCACTGTCGTAATCGAGTCCCAGTTCGTCTTCTTGAAAGTCGTCGTCTTCAAACTCCAATATCTTTCCCATATGTGTCAGGCCTTCCATCGGAACGTCATCTTCAAGATCGAACAATGCGCTCTTCTTGTGGCTTCGTTGCTTTTCTCTCGCGAATCGTTCAAGCATCTTGTCTTCAGGAGCCATCGTGGGATCATTCTCACCGAAACGTCTGTCGAGAATGCCTCCGACCTTGTTGCGTCGCTGCATATCTACCAGAAGAGTTTCTCGTCTCTTTAGTTGGAGATGATAGAGTTAGAAAGTCTATTGCGATAGATATGAAGGTTAATTAGGGAAATCTTACCCTTTCTTCACCCATGGCTTTTGCAACTCCAGGTCTCCCTCGAATTCCCTTAGCTGCATCTCCAGTAGCAACTCGATTAGATGTCACCTCGAATTTGGGACCTCGCGCAGCGTGCTTCAAATCAAAAGGGTTGAATTGTTCACGAATGCTGCCTAAAACGACGCCTCGTTGTAGCCGCTTGTCGTTGCGGGCCTTGCCCTCCTCAGCATTCTTGCGCCTTTGTTTCTTCGATTGCTGCGGTCCAGTAATACCTTGCTCTCTCAAAGACGCCTTGAGGCGCTTGAGTTGCGATCCAGCCATAGTTAAAACAAGTCGATGGCCAACACCGAGATGTTTGCTGGTGATGGGCAGCAGGACACTGCAACATGCAAGCACAACATAAATTTTTTTGACGTTGCAAATTTATCGATAAGATATATGGGGCGACTTATAGTAGGAACATACAATGTGTTACGGAGTACTCCGTACAAACGCAATACATGTACAACGCCATTCCGACAGCTAGTCCCAATAAGGATCAAGATTTTGGCGGTGGTCAGGGGCAGAATTAGACTGATGTCACAAAAGTTTACACAAGAGACCACAGGCATGTACGGAACAAGGTCTTAATTCAACGACGGCGCATGAGCCAACAAATCATGGATACGACCATCACCACACACTAACTTTCATTATGGGTTGGAAAGAGGGTATTCTTTTGTTCGCCCGAGATGAGAGGGTGCTGCTCATCAGTCTTGGGTTTGCTACATTGGGCATTGTCGGTACTATGACCACCGTACTGGCACTTATCCGCGACGAACACGAGATTCCTCCGAAGGAGCCCAGAACGCAATACATCACACAAGAGACAGAAGACTCGCTTGAGCTGAGCACCCTAGAGAAATTGTTGATGCACCCTAACTACTCTATTAGAGAGGTGGCCACCAAAATCCTTTGCGATCGAGCCATCAACGACAATGAAACATTGCTTCGCTTGCTTTACGGTGTCACCCGACCAGACTATGACGAACGTATGCAATGTCTTCGGGCACTGGCTTTACTGACAGGCCAGACAATGGGTAGGACCGCCCAATTCCACCCCTCTGATTATGAAGATCTCACCTGCTGACTTTTGCAGGCCTCGATGGATTGTCGCAACTCAACAACGACAAGGCTTACTCAGCATTAGTGAGATCGCTTGAATTATCCCTCAAAGATACAGAACTCCCAGATTTGACTAATTATCACTGGGACGAGTATTATCTTCGGGATATGGCTGAAAGATTTTGCCTCATGTTTGTTCACGAGCTCATCAACAAATACGGGGCGAGTGCACTCGTCAAGGCCAAGTTTGTTGAGAGATGGTTAGCAAAGCAACGATGGGGGGACGCTCCAGAAGCTCGCCGCCACAACTTCAAATCATATATGGACCTCAGAAGCAACAGAATCGTGGACATTGTCGATAGGATCAAACATTCCAAACGTGGATTACGTGCTTTGGAGAAAGCCGGATTGATTGATAAGAGCAACGCTAGGAGACGAATTAGCGAACTGCCTGATATTATCATGGAGCCCGAAGAGCAAATCACGGGAGACAACGATTCGGGCGTTCAAACGAGGCGACCTATACGTGAACATTCGGTAGAGGAACAACGACTACGACGTCAACACCGCGAAGCCATGGTCCTCAACGACGGCACGAGACCCCTTGGAAGAGAGGACATCATCGAGAGGGAGCATGATTCACCAAGATAGTGGGCATGTTTTACTGCTACTAGATAAGCTACAGATTCTCGCCTGCCTATTCGAACGGGTCGAGAAGGGTCCGGGGAGGGCTATGCGAAGCTCATTTAGCATTCCATAGCGCATAAAGGTTGTTGCTCTGGCCGTTGACAGCAAATTGCGACCGAGCTGGTCAGAATGTTGCCACCGAGTTTCGTCAGTGCTCCATGCATCCACCTGGCACAAGGATTCATTGACAGTCCTGTAACGGTCAGTGGCTTCTAATCCCCCGGCCCCCAAATTTTCCATAGACAGACATGCCATTGGGAAATTATCGTGAATTGCGGAGTACAAAGGCATAAGAGCTACAGAGTATGAATCTAAGACAAGCAGACAGTAGCGGAAAATGGGTATCTGATCAAAATTATGTTTGATCGCCCCGTTACCCGACAGCAGCGTCTTATTGGCATGTCTCGGGCAGTAGGGGCTGGTCCCGGCTGGGAGACAATGCCTGGATAAGATACCGGCCAAAAGCAATACTATGTATGATAGTGCTAGTACTCCGTAGAATACGACTATCCAAACTCAAGAAAGAAGGATATCACGCTGGAAGTGGTGATGCCTCGTGGGTCTCGCGACTCGAGCCTTCTCTCCATCTAAACGGGAATTTGCGCTTTATCTACACAAACCTTAGTAGTGTGGGACAGGTGAGTTTCGTGCGTGCGGATTGAGAAGTGTTCTCAAGGAACGGTGCATGAGACGACACACTAATTGCGCTAGATGGTGCTTGTTCTGCAGGGCGAGGAAACCCACGACGTTAGTAAAAACAGGAATATAAGCAGGGGTCTCACACAATTCGGTTTGGATGGAAGTTGTGGGTTGGACCGCGGAACTTTCTGGGCATAAAATGACAGCGAGGCCACGACGGCAATCGTCCCAGAGGCACCGAACGCTCGTTCTCAGTCTTCTTTGGCCGAACTCGATCGCTGATCGCTCATCGAGTATTCCGCACACCGGCCAGCGCGTCAGTCATTTGTTGCTGCGATCTTGTACGATTTTCTTGTTTTGAAAAGACTCATCGACATTAGTTTTTCCCCACGGTGAGTATCTTTCGCGGTGTCGTCCACATGTTGCATGCATGCAATGCAGGTCAAGCCGTCCGGGGCAACAGGACTGACAGGCTTGCTTTCAGACCGAAGCATTCAACAATAACAACAAGTCGACGGGTCTGGTGTAATGTAACGAGATGCGCTGACGACCACGACACGGCAATTATTACCCCCGCCCTGCACGCTGCACGCTGCACGCTGCACGCTGCACGCTGCACGCTGCAACCTGCACTCCTCGCGCATCCACGTCCCCCGCACACACACACACACACACACCACACACAGGTGCTGCCAGCTGGTCGGTGTGCATTGAATGCAAGCTTGCCCAGTTGCTTCCTTTGCATATGTATCTGCCATCATACCGATACTTGCCACTGATGATTTATTAACCCTCACTCCCCTTCCTTCTCCCTCATCAGTCTCTCCTTTGCTCTTTTGCCCCCTTCCCCCCTTCCGGATCTCTCACGATTTAGTTTTTGGGAGCAAGCCATTGGCTGGCCTCACCACGCCTTTGTAAGAACGCTTAAGGAGTACTATTGACCGTTCCCAATTCGCCATATCGACTAGTTCGCCTAGTTGCCGGGTGTCGAGGGCCCAAACGTGGGGGTTCTGGTGTAAACAAACCAGACGACAACCACCCAGCGCCAGATTGTGGGCACGGGAGCCACTACCGCATACCGCAACCCACCTTTTCCTTCCCAAGTGCTTTAGTCTTGGCCCGATCTGGCCACTGCTCGCAATGACTTCTACCACCACCGCGACAACCACCACGACGAGGACTTTGCGCTCCAGACCATCATTATCGCGTTCCTTGCGAGGTCCCTTGGCCTCTGCTTCGACTCCTAATCTGAATACCTTGTACGCAGCGCAGTCTAAGCTTCTGCCACCGCGCTTATCGCGCAAGACATCCCTCGCCGCTTTGACCCCTACTTCACTCGCCAGCATCCCCGATGTTAGTGAGAGCTACGCACTCGAAACTGTCTTGAGCGAGTCGTCGTCGCCGCCAGCCATGAATCCCGCAACGCCTGGGCGGCCCTCGGCCGATGACATCTTTGTTGGTGATGCTGTTGATGTCCCTGGGGGCATGTCCGGCACTGTTCGTTTCGTCGGCACTGTTCAGGGGAAGAAAGGCACTTTTGCTGGAATCGAACTTCACCCACACTTTTCCTCGAGAGGCAAGAACAATGGCGATGTAGACGGGTACGTACTCGAGCCATCTTTGGATGTAAAACTTGTCTCATCTTAGATCTAACGTTGGTAAATTTTGCACCAGAGTTTCCTACTTTACCACCTCCGCACCAGGTTCTGGAATTTTCGTCCCTGTGGCTAAGGCCTCCCGCAGATGTTCCCCAACAAGCTCCTTTCCAATGACCCCAATATCAAACGCGCCTGGTGCATTGAATGGAACAAATCTCACTCCCCCTGGGCTATCCAAATTCAGCGCTTCCATGGGGCCTGGCACCAGAGCACCAAGCCCTCAGGGCAAGCGACTCCCAAGAACCTCGCTTCCGCGACCCGATTCCCCAGTCCGCCGTACGCAGATGACTCCTGGTCCTCGCCCATCAATTGGAACACCTGCTCCCAAGGCGCCTGCGAGATATGGAAGCCCCACAAACAATAATCGATTCACCCAAAGTGTTCGTGGAACAGCTGGTGACCCAAATAAGAGACCGCCTCGACTTGATCGCAGACCAAGCATTGGCCCTCGCAGTGTGTCAGCTCTAGGATCGGCTTCAGGCTTCGACGGGGATTCGGTACCGTCGATGCCTGGCAGTCCCCAGCGCATGAGACCCAACGGTCTGAGTGGCTCCGTATCCGTCATGAACTTGCGACGACCAGCATCACGGGCAAATGCGGCGAATGAAGAAGAAATTGAACGTCTTCGTTCCCAGCTCGAGGATCGTGATAAGCAGCTCAAAGACCAAGCCACAACGCTGGCAGAGATGGAGAGCAGCTTTGTCGAACTTCAGGGTCTCATTGAAAACTCGGATGTACCGAGACCGCAAAGAAACAGCCTGGACGAAAAAGATTCCGTTCAGCTGCGAGCCATGCTTCGGGAGAAGAACGATAAGATCGCCATGCTTACATTGGAATTTGATGCTCATCGGGCAGATTTCCGAAGCACAATTGACACACTGGAACTGGCCAGCACAGAAACTGAACGAGTGTATGAGAAACGAATTGAAGAGTTGATGGGTGAAGTCAGAGAGCTCGAAGCCAGGAACCTCGATGTTGATTCCGTTGCAAGCCAGTTGCGACAACTCGAAGAGCTTGTACTGGAGCTTGAGGAAGGTCTAGAGGATGCTCGAAGAGGTGAGGCAGAGGCCCGGGGAGAGGCAGAGTTCCTGAGGGGTGAGGTGGAAAGAACTAAAACTGAGCTTGACCGAGCGAGGGAGAGGTTCGGCGTGTACAGTGCTCCTCGTGGCGACCAAGACAATCCGTCAAAAGAGCTGGAACAGAAAGAAGACGAGATTAGAGGACTCAAAGCAATCATTCACTCACTCAGCAGGGATTCCGTCGGCGATACGGAGGAGCGCACACCCACACAACGCCCTGGCTCATCTATGAACGAGGGTGAGGAAGCCAAGGCGGCTCGCGAGGGTCTCGAAAGACAACTCTCAGAGCTTCAGGCCCTCCTCGACAAGAAGAGCAGTAGGGAAGAGGAGCTAGAGCAAGAACTCGACGCCCTGCGCGGGGGCAATCTCGGTACGCAACGGAATTCGACCCATCGATCCTCTTTGAGGGACTCGCGTGATACGGTCATTCCAACGAGGTCTCTTGAGCCCCGGTCTCCTGAAGCAAACCACAAGAGAGAAGCAAACCACAGAAGAGGGAACACGCTGGACACTATGCATGAGAGCGATACGTACTCGACTGCCACGGAGAATAGCACTCTCTGGTGCGAAATTTGCGAGACGAGTGGTCATGATATTTTGACATGCACCAATATGTTTGGGCCTGAAGGTGCTAAGGTCGCCAGTGATATCAAAACGGGTACAGATGTCGTGCGGGAAGGTCTCAAGTCAAATAGCTCACTGGGCGGTGATGATGCTCATCCTGCTCCCCTTTCCACAAAGCCCAAGTCACCCGCACTTGCAGCCCCAGCCATCAAAATTATACCGAACCCCATGGATTCAGGGCCGGTCGCAGGTAAGGAGAGCGGCATCATGGACCCAGAGAAGTGGTGTGCGGTATGTGAGCGCGACGGTCATGACAGCGTCGACTGTCCGTTTGAGGACGCATTCTAAGCGGGGCTGGTTTGTACAGGAAGCATCAAGCATGAAGCATTTGAGGGACGTTGTGAGTTGGATTTACAGTGGCGTGACGTTATCGCCTGATGTTGGCTGGTGTCTTGTATACTTGCACGGAGCATTGTTTGGACCATTGGAACATACTTAGAGATACCACCATACCCCCCTTTCCTTCTTCTGTCCATGATGGAGCGCCCTCGCACGCTGCTTGGGCATAGATAGAAATGAAGTTTAATAGTAATGGGACCAGTTACCTTTCCAACGCGTCGCAAAAGTACCGTCGTGCGGTGTGGCATGAATTGTTGGTCGTTTTGGGGTGGCTTGCAATGCATGGTATGATTGTATTCAACCGCCTGCCCTTTCACACAACCAATGGCCGAACCAGTGTCTTCGGGCCGCCTTGGGCCTTGGACCACCACTGCTTCCGCTCGCTAGGAGTAAAGCGCTATAATAAGAATAGGCCAGGCCGAGCCACGGTGCAGTTTGGAACATTGAGATGAGAAAAAAACCGGATCCTGACGTCGCCAGGGCAGGCGGGACAAAACATGCGGATGTTAGCGAGAGACTTCAGCATGCAACCATAAAATCAGCAAGCATGATGACAAAAGGGCCACGATAAGCATAAATTCCAGCCATGAAAGCTTGGGTTTCTACGTTGGGCTGTCATGAATAAACGTGTCCTGGATTTTGAGCAGCCTCGCGCACCACAAAGCCCTGCGCATGCCGTCCGGACTCCATATGTAGACTAGTTATGTAATCCGTAGGTCTTGCATTATCGGCACCGCCACACAGTCGACTTTCTTCTATACACTTCCATGAGGCGCATAGCCTTGGGGCGGACCCCTGCAGCCTCTTCTTCCTTTCTCCTCTACGACAAAGTGTTGCTGTTTTTTCTAATCAGTCCCGACAACTACGTGAGTCTTTTCGCTGCAATTTCCTTTCCCTGATCGCCGTCGGCTTATCCTGGCATTTCCAGAGGTCCCTCTGAAGAAGCTACTCAAAACACCTCTTTTTGTCCGCACGCTGTTGAATTTTTGATTATCTTTGTTCTGCGCAGAGCGAGAACGATACGCAGGTAAGTATCGACGAGTGGATGTGACCCGATTCGCATTGCGATACTTCCCCGCCAGATCAGTTTCTCAAATCGGCTTCTTAAATGCTTGGCGACTCTGTTGGTCCTGTAGCTGGCAAGTGCCCCGGGACAGCCTCATATGTATATACTCAGGGTTCCACCAGATGGGTATCTTTTGAGTTCCACCGTCTCAGACGACTGGAACCTTCTGCCGCCCTGCGTGGACTTGCTGAAGTTTCTGACACATACTTATTCCTTCTTTGCTTCCAGCAGAACCGACACAGTCCACATCACCGCATCTCCGCGATCCGAGGCTTGTCTTTTTGAAGCGCTACGGGGCGTCGACGACTATCGTAAAACCTAGGCCCATCTCTTGTTAAAGGAACACTCAACTTCTACCAACACCATGGTCAAGGAAACCAAACTTTACGACACACTCGGTGTACGCATATCCCCTCCCTATACCAAGTACTTCATTCGTAAAGTCATTTCTAACTAGGCAGCCCAGGTCTCTCCAACTGCGACTGAGCAGGAGTTGAAGAAGGCATACAAAGTCAATGCCTTGAAATACCATCCTGGTATGCCATATCAAGATTTCCCCCTACCCTCACGAGGGAATTCTCATACCAATCACCGTGCCTCTGTCTAACAACCAAACGCAGACAAAAACGCACACAACCCCGCCGCTGAGGAAAAGTTCAAGGAAGTTTCCCACGCCTACGAGATCTTGTCCGACACTCAGAAGCGACAAATCTACGACCAGTATGGTGAAGCTGGTCTCGAGGGCGGCGCTGCCGGCGGTGGCGGCATGGCTGCCGAGGACCTGTTCGCTCAGTTCTTCGGCGGTGGTGGCTTCGGCGGCATGGGTGGCATGTTCGGCGGCATGAACAATCGCGGTCCCCCCAAAGCTCGCACCATCCAACACACCCACAAGGTCTCTCTTGAGGACATCTACAGGGGAAAGATCTCCAAGTTGGCCCTGCAAAGGTCCATCATCTGTCCCAAGTGCGACGGTCTAGGAGGCAAGGACGGCGCGGTCAAGAAGTGCCCTGGCTGTGATGGCCACGGTATGAAGACCATGATGCGCCAGATGGGTCCCATGATCCAGCGCTTCCAGACTGTATGTCCTGACTGTAATGGTGAGGGCGAGATCATCAAGGATAAGGATCGCTGCAAGCAGTGCTCCGGCAAGAAGACGATTGTCGACCGAAAGGTACTCCACGTTCACGTCGATAAGGGCGTCCGGAGTGGAACCAAGGTCGAATTTCGAGGCGAGGGTGACCAGGCACCCGGTGTTCAGGCTGGTGACGTCGTTTTTGAGATTGAGCAGAAACCCCATCCTCGCTTCACTCGAAAGGAGGATGATTTGCTCTACAAGTGTGAAATTGAGCTGGTCACGGCCCTTGCTGGTGGCACCATTTACATTGAACACTTGGATGAACGCTGGCTTAGCATCGACATTCTCCCTGGCGAGGCTATCGCGCCAGGTAAGGACAACTCGTGCCTCTTTGACTTTGACTTGTTTCAACCGAAGACACACCAAGTACTGACTAGACCTGTAGATTCTGTCAAGATGGTCCGCGGCCAGGGCATGCCCTCTCACCGACACCACGACTTCGGCAACCTGTACATCCACTTCAACGTCAAGTTCCCCGAGAAGAACTGGACTCAGGATGAAACCGCCTTTGAGGGTCTCCGCAAGATTCTGCCTTCGCCATCTGTCCAGAACGTGCCTCCCGCCGAGGCCATGACTGAGCCTGCTGACTTGGAGGATTTGGACACTTCATCACAAGGCAGAGTCTTTGGCAGCCCTGGCATGGACGATGAGGATGAGGATGGCCACCCTGGGGCGGAGCGTGTGCAGTGCGCTTCGCAGTAAAGGAGGAGGTGGAACGATGATACACATGCGACATTAGGAGGCGATTGAATTTCTCCTTTTACTTATTCGTTGACAGCACGCGAGTCTATATCATTTCACAAGTTATGGCACTGACTAGGCGTGCCAGAGATGATGCACCGGATAAAAACAGCTGTGATGGTCTTGCGCACGAGCACATTACTGGCAGGAAGCTTTGTTAATCTCGCGGTCATTGCTTGCTGTAATCTCATTGATATCATATGGAGTGGAAGGAGCATTACTTTTTTGGCTCCGCGCACACGCATTATGGCAACCATGACGCATGATTGGGGGTTGGTTCATGGGAGGGGAAGAATGATGGACTCGAAAATCGTCTTGCGTAGAGGATGGAGCTTTTGGTCATTCAACCGGGCTGATTGGCGTTAAGAGGGTATAGACGATTCGATGAGCTTTTAGTTGCCGCGGCCTAGACTTTATAGCACAATAAATTTACTTGAAAGCTTCTTCTGTTCCATGTGTCTGCAATATACACTAATCTTGTGCTGCCGCCGGGTTGGCCAGTATCTCCGGCTCACCATCTTCCGGTGCCGCCGACCCGCCGTCCTCGCCATCCTCACCTTCCTGGCCATCCTGTTGCTTCCGCAAATTTTCCACGCTGTAGAACATATTGAGGATGTCCTTTTCGGACACCTGCATTTCCGCATCATCAGCAGTCTGGCCGTGGAGGATGAGCTCCACGTCAGAGGACAACCGTCCTTCGCTGCGAGTAAGAGTGTACCCATGGAGACTCCTGGCCTCTGTGTTTCGACCCGGGTCCATGGCGACTATCAACTTTAGGGGTGAATCGTCAGACGGAGACGCGGTGGTGATGTGAAGGGGATTACAAGGCAGTCGAATGATGCTTGGGTTTTTAAGCTGGTTCCCATCGGTTAATTGCCACGTGAAGATGGCTTTGAAGCTACGCGATTGTCAGCGCTTTCATGTTTTCGATATAAGGTTCAGACACAGAACTTTGATTCCAAACAGGGACATGTATTTTCGCTTACTCTTCGCAAATTGCCAGAACATATGTCAATTGGCCTTCATCAGAGGGATACAGCAACGATGTTAATCCCGAGACAGCAATCTTGGAAGTTTGTGGGACAATTTCCCGTGCCAGTGACAGCAAGTTTGTCCTCGACAGAAGGGAACCAGCTTTCCAGTCCCAGACGATCAGATCCTCGTCGCCGCCTCCAGAGATGAGAACGTTGCCTTGGCCCAGAGGGATAATGATCTCGCTTATAAACTCCTTGTGACCTAGGCAGAACGCCTCAATGATATGCGCCTGTGGGATATACCGCGAGACTCGGATATGTTCATCCCGGTCGGCGGTCAAGATGTACTTCTTTCCTTGGCTCTCCGCGACAACGAGGGAAGTGAGCATGGAAACATGGCCCAGGAGCAGAGTCAGTTCAAAGCTTGGCCCTTCTGATTTCGACGTGTCGCCGGCCTTGGCTTTCTCGGATTCAAGCTGTTTGCGCTGGTGTTCTAGAGCCGCTCGGTTGCGTTTTGAGTGCACTGTGAAGGTGTTGGCTGCCGGCACTGCGGGTTTAGCACCGAGGCTGGACGGCGTGACAGCAGTGCGGAGGGCGAGGTTAGAAGGGGAGAGGGGCGTCATGAGAAGCGGGAGGGAGTAGACGTCGCCAAATTTATCGGCGACAATGATCTGGGGCCCGAAACCAAGTGTAATGGAGCTGGGGCGTTTAGGCATGACTCTGATTTGATGTCGTGTTAGTGACATTTTCAAAACCCAGCGACAGAACGAAAAGGGGGAGGCTTGCAAAAGGGAATTAAATTTCATTTACCTTTGACTCAATTGAGTGAGACGTCCGTGGCCATTGTGCTCAAACACCCAAACAGCTTTATCGTGACCCGAAACTGCGACCAAGTGTTGCCCGTCGCTTGTGCAAGTCATGAGTGTGATGAGCGGCCGGTCTACTACTCTTCCCATCCTCGACTTGTCGCCATGACTTGGACCTTTGCTCTGCTTCTTGCCCTTTTTCTTTTCTTGTTTCATGCCCCTGTTCTGAGAAGCCTCACCTGCCTTGGAGTCCTCTACATTGTCTGTAGGAGCATTGAGATCCTCGCCTTGCGCCGTCTTTTGTCTCTTAGCTGGCGGCTCACTGGCTTCCGTGCCGGTTTCAGGAGCAGCCAGTGCATCCCCGGTGCCATTTTGAGGCTTTGAATTATCCTTGTTGGAGGCGTTGGCGAACTTTTCTACATCTGGGTGTTGCCATGTCGACAGGTGCGTGCTATCTGAGAGGTTGAATGAGTGAATCTTGCCGCCGCGCGTGGCAAAGAGGATGTTGCGAGTGGTTTGCACCCGGTTGTAAGGAATGGTTGTGAGGCTCATTTTCCTCTTCTTCTTCTTCTTACAGGGGCAGGTATGGTTGTCAAGTGTGGGATTCTGATGAGGACCCAATGGGTCGAGATCAGTCAACTGATACTTCTCAGATAATAGCCCTTGTTATATCATGAAAGCTTGGTCAACCCAGATGAGAAAAAAAAAAGATACATTGACAATGTCACTTCAACTTTCTCTCTTGGGTTCCACTTCTCACAGTTCACACGTTGATTGGTCTCAAGCTGACCACTTGTTAAGTCCAAAAGGTGGACCCCACATGGAACTCAAAGTCGGCTAGCGCCAATGAGCCCTAAGCAACAGGCGGGCAGGCGGTGCGAGAGAAACGACCACACATTTTGGCGAAAGGAAAAAAACCAATGCGAAATCTCGTGTTTTTCTTCCTCCGCAACGTCCTTTCACGAACTAACCACCACCCTCACCACAACAAACATATACCCCTTGCCCTGAAATATCCTGCCTTCATTAAATAAGAAGATATGGGGGGCAAGACTGCAAACAAGGCTGGGTACTTCGACAAGCTCAAGGGCTTGCTCGAAGAGTACCGCTCCGTTTTCGTCGTTACCATCGACAATGTCAGCTCTCAGCAGATGCACGAGATTCGACACTCTCTCCGCAACCAGGGTGTTGTCCTGATGGGCAAGAACACTATGGTACGTTTTTCTTGCGACTGCGATTCAAGCATGAGGCCAATTGTCCTCGTAAAAAAAAAAAAAAAAAAAACCTTTTGGCAACGAATTTGAAGCTATTCGAAGCAGAGTGAGCGGTATATGCTGACCCTTGATTTTGTAACAGGTTCGCCGAGCCCTCAAGACCTTTATCAACGACACCCCTGAGTATGAGCGTCTCCTGCCCTTCGTCAAGGGCAACGTCGGTTTCGTCTTTACCAACGGCGACCTCAAGGAAATCCGTGACAAGCTTTTGTCCAACCGTGTCGCCGCCCCTGCTCGTGCCGGTGCCGTCGCCCCCACCGATGTCTGGGTCCCCGCCGGAAACACCGGCATGGAACCCGGCAAGACCTCCTTCTTCCAGGCCCTCGGTGTGCCCACCAAGATCGCCCGTGGTACCATTGAAATCACCACCGACCTGAAGCTCGTCGAGGCCGGCACCAAGGTCGGCCCCTCCGAGGCCACCCTGCTCAACATGCTCAACATCTCCCCCTTCACCTACGGTCTGGGCGTCGAGCAGGTGTACGACGAGGGTCAGGCTTTCCCTCCCGAGATTCTCGACATCGGTGATGAGCAGCTCCTTGGCTCCTTGTCCAAGGCCATCACCACCATCGCCACCATCTCCCTGGCTCTCAACTTCCCCACCTTGCCCTCGGTCATGCACTCCCTTGTCAACTCTTACAAGAACCTTCTTGCCGTTGCCGTCGAGACCGACTTCTCTTGGCCCGAGATTGAGCAGCTTAAGGACCGCATCGCCAATCCTGATGCTTACGCTGCTGCTGCCCCTGCTGCCGCTGCCGGTGGTGGTTCTTCCGCAGCTGCCCCCGCCGAGGAAACCAAGAAGGACGACTCTGAGGAGGAAGAGGATGACGAGGGCTTCGGTGGTCTCTTGTATGTGGTGTTCCTCCGTACTTCCCAAACACCACGCCTCTCCGTTCAAATCCGTCTTTGGCCTTCAAAACTAACTTGTGTTTTAGCGACTAAACGGAATCATGAAATCAGCGGCGTTGGGCTGGCTTTCTACTTTTCGGTTGGGTTCACGATTACATGCATCTTGAAATACGGGTACATAGGTCGTTCCTCGATGGCCGAAACCTTTCGGTCGCAGGACACACGACACGTTAATGAAGGCTATGCCAAGTATGAGAGACACGAGCCCGTGATTGCAAAAAACAAAACCTGTGAAGTGAACATGTGCGTTGCTTTTTTACGCTCACTTGCACACGGAAAAAGGTTAGTAATATTTTCTTCTTGATATTGCATACTGCCCTGCCTTCTCTCTGGATGATTATGAAAAACTTCAAGAGCTTTTTAACCCTGATCTCTATTGATGACACACGTATCACAACCGTATGACTATTCCTGTATTTTGACTCCATGGTTCGATAATAATTTCATGCACAGCTTGAACGGGTTGGCTAACATACTGGTTCAAAAGGGTTTAATTGGTAGTGGGCATATAAAGACACTACTCACTACGCTCCTAATTGTACATGATGTTTGTACAGTGCAAGTCTAATCATCTTGGCACCAAGCTGTGCTCACGTAGAAGCTGTATTCGATTCAACCTGTTGCCGCTCCAGAACCTGTCTGGCGGTGTCGATAGCTCCCTTTGGCAGGCCAGCCAGCCTGGCCACCTTGAGCGCATGGCTCTGCCTGTTGATGCCCTTTCGTAGCTTGTGAACATAGACGAATCCTCCGTGGATGTCCTCTTCGACATCCGTGCAGTAGAATTGCACAGCTCCCCCTTGTCCACTTGCTCCACAGAGCCCATTCGCTGCGGCCAAATCAGCCACATCATGGAAGTGCGTCGCGAACAGTGTTCGACACTGATTCACATTGACAAGATGGTGTAAACAGGCGTACGATACTGCCGTCCCGTCCTCCGGCGTCGTCCCTCGGCCGATCTCGTCCATGATCACAAATGAACGGGGTGTGGCTTGCTTCAGAATGTGAGCCGTCTCCAGCATCTCTACCATGAAGGTGCTCTGGTCGCGGTACAAGTCATCCGCTGATCCAACGCGACTGAATAGGGCATCTACGATACCCAACTCTGCGTGTGACGCAGGCACGTAGCAACCAATTTGTGCGAGGATAGTGATCAAGGCATTTTGACGCAGAAATGTGCTCTTGCCCGCCATGTTGGGGCCGGTGATGAGCCAAACAAGACCGTCGGCTGGCGTTCCCACGAGGCAGTCGTTTCGGATAAAGCTCCGTCCTTGTTCGTTGAGGCCCCCTTCCACAGTGGGGTGCCGCCCGCCGATGATTGTGTGCGTGGTGGTGTTGTTGACTCTGGGACGAGTAAGATTTTGCTCAATCGACAGCTTGGCAAAGGATGTTGTGATGTCAAGTTCATCGAGGACTGCGGCGTTTCGACGTAATTTCACAAGATTGAGGACCACCTGCTCACGCAGAAGCTGGAAGACACGCTGTTCTTCGCGGCGAATATGGAAACGTGCTTGATCAAGACGTTGTCCGAGAGCTGTCCATTCGGGTATATGGAACGATTTCGTTGATCGGCTGGACGAGAGCGCTCTTATATCCACTAGGTTCTTGATATCCTTGCCCTTAATGTGAGCAATGTGTCCTAGGCCTGGGCTCCATCGTAGAGTGAGGCTCAAGGCACCGAGTCTTTCGCGCAAGCTGTCACTCAACTGGGCCTTCTCTTCCAGCAGGGATGCAAGCCGCGAATGGAGACTTTTCAGGTTGGTGCTCGCGCCAGGCTTCATGATCCATGCCTCATTGTCGTCGGCGTAGTGTTCCCTAATTGATGTGGGTCGTTTCCTTTTGCCCTTTGGCAATGCCAATGCGTCCTCTTGTGACCCCTCTGTGGCGACAATATCTTGCGCGAGGGCGAGCATCTGACTAGCTTCAGAGTCTTCGACCTCGTGCTGATGAACAATTCCTTCCTCGTCAATGGCATCTTTGATCTTTCGGGCGAGCTTGCGCGGTTGGATGAGGTCTACTCGTGACGAGAGCTTTCTCAAGCAGTCACCGTGCGGCTCACCACCTGTTGAATCGGCCGTCTCATCTAGCATATCAACAATATCTTCCGTAGCACGAATAGTGTGTGCCAAGGCAAGCAAATCATCGGCATCGCCCCTGCCCATGGAGAACTTTTGTACCAGCCGTTGAGAGTCATGGCAACGCCGCAGAAGCATTATGATGGAGTCACGGAGATCCTCCCTGGTGATGAACTTGGCCACAAGATTTTGTCGCGCATTAATCACATCGAGAGATGTCGATGGAGAGCTTAACCATTCATGCAACAGTCTGGCACCGCTCTTGGTGACTGTGCGTCTGATAGCATGCAGAAGACTTCCGCGGAAGAGTCCACCTCGGATGGTTTGTTTGATCTCTAGAGCGCGCAAACTATTCTTGTCGATGTTCATAACCTGCATGCTTTCGTGTCGCAGGGGCTGCAGCAGTTTCATCGCCACCCCCTGCAGACTGTCCTTGACATAATTCAAGACCAAGTTGCCAGCTGAGACCTCCTCGTTGGTAAAGCTTTTCCGCGTGTTTTCCGACATTGTGGACTCTAGAAGCGGTTCCCAGTCTTCTATATTTGTAAGGTCTCCCCTCGAGGCGTATGTTATCAGATGCCTGTCTTCGGCGAGGATGGAGAAGATGTCGTGATCTTTTTGATATTCGATTTCCGTACTGAGGACAACCTCACGAGGTCCGATGCGCGACAATATCGATGATAGCGAAGATAACTCCGTTGACTGTGTGAAGAAGTGCCCTGTCGACAAATCAAGCCAAGCCAAGCCAAGATGCAAGGCTTCCGAGGATGGAACGGGAATTCGGTGGCCTTTGGTCAGTGCAGATGACTTGTCCACTCCAGTTTCCTCTTGAAGTACGTGAATAGCCAAGACATAATTGTTTGCATACGGGTCAATGAAGTTTTCGTCAATGAGCGTGCCAGGAGTGATGACGCGCGCCACCCGTCGATCATGCATCAACCCACCCGATTTGATCCTGTCTGCCGCGTCATGGGGGAATTCTTCCGCTATTGCCACATGACGATTCAGATCTTGTACCAATATTTTCAAGTACCTATCCAGTTGGAAGAATGGAAAGCCAGCCTAACACGTCCATCGTCAGCTTTCGTGGATTCCAGCCCGTGAGTAATTGGGGGTTCCGTCTCACCATGGGCACAGGCCCAGCACTCGTCTTCTTCGATGCTAACTTGAGGTTCAGGAGCGGGGCATACTCGTCGGCATGTTCAAAGTACAATTCGTAGAATCCTCCGACGCGGGTTAGAAGCACACAGTTCTCAAACTTGCGCATATTCCGGCGCGCCTGCAGCACTACCGTGGGGTAACTTGGTTCATCATGCTCTTCCAGATTGGGTTGTGCTTCGGGTGTTTCGGATCGTATAGGACCTTGGGGCAAGTCGGATAGTTTGATGGTCGTCTTCGTCTTTTTGCCGCGAAGCTGTGTCCAAGGTGTCGCATTATGTGAGGTCAACAAGGTCCAACTTTGCCAACTGGCCACAAAGGGCCGCATCAAAGCTCTGCATGCTACGTGGGGGGCATCACGGCAGTATGAAAGGCGAAGGCGGTGCAAACGATGTAAGCGAAACATGAGAAACTGGCTCCTCGTCCAAGTCGAGCCCAGCGGCGAGACGAGGTCGCAGGTGGTGGTCGTGGACGGTTTTACAACTTGTCCAACTTGTCGTTTGAGACCAGGGCCTCTTAAATTTTCCGTGACCCTCTCTGGCCATGGCGGTTTCCACAACATAACTTGTTACCCGGTTGTTTGTCATGGTCAAGACACCCGTCTCGTTTCAATCTCTCGTTTTAATCGAGGAAGAGTATGTATCAAGGTTACAACGAATTGAGTTGGAGTTCAATAATATGTGCGCCCTGTCCTTTGTTCCTAGTTTTGCTGGGGCTGTGGTTTATCGACGAAAGCGGACTTGCACCTGCCTGCTTCCGCTTCCGCTCTCTACTCCGTCGTACCTGCCGCTATTGCGGAGTCCCCCCAAACGACCAAGGAAGGCTAAGGACTCCTGGCTTTGCTCAACCCACGACAAACCGCCACCACGCGACGTCCTCGGCGGCATCAGTTTTCCGAACTACATGCTGCAAAGCCGTTTGCCGCACCCTCGCTGAAACCTGAGTCTCGGAATATTCGGAACTGTGCGGGTCTTGGTGGCAAGACTCGTAGCATCGGCGCTCAAGATGAGGAGTACGGAGTAGAGAAGCTGCGTGTTTACGTACTCCTCGAAGCTGCCCATGGTCCCCCCATTAATATGTTCCCTCCCATCCCTCCCCGCACGCCACCACGGACGCCACCACGGACGCCGTCTTGGGCTGGTCATGCCACCTACCTGCAGCACTTGTCTCGGCAGAATGAAGTTGGAGGCAACATCGGCGACATCGCACATCCGCCCACCCATTGCGGCATTGCGGGCCATTGTGGGCCACTACCCCAGTCCCCAGCCCAGATTGCTGAGAGCTTCCAGCTTCATGCAATGCAGCTGCTCATAATCGTGCCGTCTTGCCATGTTCCCCTCCCACTTGTCGGTGACCTCGGCCGGTCTTCCATCTTATTAGGCCTCATCCGCAGCCTGCCATATCTCGGCTGCTGTGCTCCTGTCGCACGTCAACTTGTTCACGTCAGCTGCTGATCCCGAACCGGCAGTACTTACGAGAGTCCTCCTTCTGCCCATTGTCCTCGACATTTGACTTCGTCACCGAATCCCTCAACATGGGTGGCGGCGGAGACATGAGGAGCAAAGCCTCCTACCCGATTCTCGCCCAGAAGCCTGTCGGCGTCCCCAAGGCAAGCATTCTCAAGGACCGAATCGAGCCGTTCTACAAATCTGGTCAGTATGAAAAGGTTAATCTACTAGCGTAAGTGCCTCCCTTTATTGTTTAAGCGCCTGCTGAGCATACTCGCCGGCTTTCTCTCCCTCTCTATCTTCTTGAACGGCAATTAACTATGAAGTCAGTAATCTGTACAAGGCGAGATTCTCGGGCTCACCTCACGTCAAGATTTATGTGTGGAGCGCTCCTGGACAAGATCGACCTACCTTCAAGGAGGCAACATCGCACGAATTCAAGGAGACTCACGTCGGCGCCTCCTTTGGCCCTTCGTGGACGACTCATTGGTTCCGGCTTCACTTGACCGTGCCCAAGGAGATTTTGCATGAAGAATTGTTGATACTGGAATGGGATGCGAACAACGAGGGTCTCGTTTGGACTGAAGACGGCATGCCACTCCAAGGCCTCACTGGCGGCGACGAGCGAATCGAGTGGAATATTCCCGACTCCTTCAAAGACGCCAAGGAACACGTCATTTACATAGAAATGGCTTGCAATGGAATGTTCGGCAATGCCCCGGGCGGAAAGCCTAGTATTGCTCCTCCAGACCAAAATAGGTATTATGGTCTGAGCAAAGCGAACATCACCGCCGTCAATGTTGCGGCTCGCAAGCTCTACTTTGACATGTGGCAGCTCGGAGATGCCGCTCGAGAGCTTCCAGAAGACTCTGCCGAGCAGAATCATGCGCTAGCCGTTGCTATGCGAATTATCAACACGTATCAAGTCAACAATCAAGAGTCCATCTTGAAATGCAGGGAGATCGCAAAAGAAATACTTGGGTCCGATGTTGACTCCCACAAGGTGTATGAAGTGGGCAAAGAGCCTATTGTGTTTGGAATTGGTCATTGTCACATCGACAGTTGCTGGCTGTGGCCCTTTGCCGAGACGAAGCGCAAAGTTGCCAGATCATGGTCCAGTCAATGTGATTTGATGGACCGCTACCCGGAGGCGCACTTTGCTTGTTCTCAAGCACAGCAATTCAAATGGCTGAAGCAACTATACCCCGGAGCCTTTGAGCGTGTGAAGCGAAAAGTAGATGAGGGCCAGTTCCATCCCATTGGCGGCAGCTGGGTAGAGCACGATACCAACATGCCTAGCGGCGAGGCACTCGTTCGCCAGTTCTTCTATGGCCAGCGTTTCTTCGAGGCCGAATTTGGCGCCCGATGCCGCACATTTTGGCTCCCAGATACCTTCGGATACTCCAGCCAGCTGCCTCAGCTTTGTCGTTTGGCCGGCATGGACCGCTTTATGACCCAGAAACTCAGTTGGAACAACATCAACACCTTCCCACACACCACATTCATGTGGGTGAGCCCTGATGGGAGCCAAGTCATGTGTCACATGCCGCCTTCCGAGACATACACGGCGGAAGCCAACTTTGGTGATCTGAGGCGAAGCATCAGCCAGCATAAAACGATGCGTGTGGACAGTTCATCGTTGCTAGTCTTCGGCAAAGGAGATGGCGGTGGTGGCCCAACTTGGCAGCATTTGGAGAAGCTTCGTCGATGTGCCGGTATCAGCAATACCGTCGGAGGGATTCCTAAGCTCAAGCTTGGTCTTAGTGTGGACGACTTCTTTGAGCGTTTGGCTCCAAAGGCCAAGGATTTTCCTACTTGGTACGGCGAGCTGTACTTCGAGCTTCATCGCGGCACCTACACCACACAAGCAAATAACAAGATGTTCAATCGCAAGTCTGAAGTCCTGTTGAGAGACATTGAACAACTGGCAACCATTGTCTCCATTGAGAACTCGTCATACAAGTACCCGTCAGCGGACATTGATAGCATGTGGGAGAAGGTGCTGCTCTGTCAGTTCCACGATTGCCTGCCTGGTAGCTCCATTGAAATGTGTTACGACGAATCAGACAAGGTGAGTACGTCCTCTAGATATGATTGCCAGACGAGAACGTAATGATTTCACTAACATGTATGGCAGTTTTATGCTGAAGTTTTCAAGACTGGTGACAAGCTGCTCAAGGAGCTATACAGTTTCTTCGGAGCTTCTGCCACACAGTCCAACTGCGTTCATGAGTCTGTGGTTGTCAACACTCTACCCTGGCATCGTAAGGCAATCGTCGAGGTATCCGAGACGGAGGTTGGTGTTGCCTGCGGGGATGGCCACATGCTTCCACTTCGCACTTTCAAGGCCCAACAAGACAAAGCCGATGTGAATGTCGCGGCGAATGGCAATGGCTACGTTTTGCAGAACGAGCAGCTTCGTGTCGTGGTCGAAGATGGCTGCATAACCTCATTGTACGACCTTGTCAATGACCGCGAAACCATTGAAAAGGGCGGCAAGGCGAACAAGTTTGTCATATTTGACGACATCCCTCTCTTCTGGGAGGCGTGGGATGTTGAAGTCTATCATTTGGACACTCGCCGAGAGCTCAAGTACGGCCAGACCAAGATTCATGAGAGCAAACCGCACCGTGTCACTCTGGTCACGGATATCCAGATCAGTGACGAGAGTTCAATGAAGTCCTACATCACTCTCTCCGCAGCACTCAAGGGACAACAATCTCAGGTGGACTGCTCTGCCGAAGTCGATTGGCACGAGAACTCCAAGTTCCTCAAGGTCGAGTTCCCTGTCGACATCGTTAACACCGAGGCCTCTTACGAGACAGCGTATAGCATTACCAAACGACCCACGCACTACAACACCAGCTGGGACATGGCCAAGTTTGAAGTATGCTGCCACAAATTTGCCGATCTATCCGAGCACAACTATGGTGTATCTATACTCAATGACAGCAAGTACGGCTTTGCCACTGCAGGCAAGGTGATGCGCCTCTCGTTGCTTCGTGCTCCCAAGGCCCCCGACGAGCATGCTGACATGGGACAACATACCATTCGATGGGCCATGTTCCCGCACAAGGGCTCTCTATCCTCGGCTACCGTCAAGGCAGCTTATGCTTTCAACAACCCGTTGAAGCTCCTGTCGGCTCCTAGAACATGCATCGAGGCCATGTCTGGCGCGCCCATCAAGCTGATCAATAAGGATGAGTCCAGCTCCTTGATTCTTGATGCAATCAAGCGCGGGCACGACGATGCGGATGTGAGCCTCCATGAAGGTTTGCGGGTCAAAAAGGGGCAGAGCATCATTTTGCGTGTGTACGAGTCCTTGGGCGGGCACAGCCGAGGCACAATCAAGACATTGTACAAAATCAAGTGCGTGAGCAAGGCAAGCATCTTGGAAGATGAGCTGGAAGATGTGGAGCTGGGTGACGGGGAATTTGACATTAAGCTCAGGCCGTTTGAGGTGGCTACATATAAGCTCCAGCTCTAGGATATTAATGGGCCTGTCCGGGAGCCAGCGTTCGCGTCATGCTGGGCATGCGGCGATGAGGCCCTTGTATAAATAGGGGCGAAGCCATGTAGGTAGGATCTCATATCAGCATGTCAATGCTATATACCCTCGAGCCCGCGCATGTCGTGTGATTTGCGCCGTGTCTGGATGTCAATGGCGACTCCACCATAGAAAAACTGTCAATATTCACTCTGTCAAGTTGTAGCATGGAATATGTTGATGCTCATCTACACTCATAATGTCCCATAACGCCGCCGATGCCAATAAACACAAAGTACAAATCGTGATACAAGTTCTCTTTCTCCACACACACACACACACACACACATCACGTATACTTCCTTCCAGCTGCTCCGACTAGGGGCCTACAACAGAACAGTAAAACACAGAGCCACTTATGAAGCATTGTAGCCCGATCCGCCATCATCTGCAAGTCCATCCAAAACCCGCTCCACCATGCCAATCAACTCACTCACATCTGGTCTCTCGGCCGGCTCGACCTTGAGACACCGTCTGACAATCTCCCTAATCGGCTCACTGATGCTCACACCGCCACCGTCTGTTGAAGCCGAAGCTGCCGCCGCCGCAGACTGATCACCGGACGCGGCCCTCGCCTTGGCTTGACTGATGCTGTTGATGCGCTTGGCACCGCCGGGAGACTCATCGGGGAAGCGCCAGTCTCCGCCGAGCACGCAGAGACTGAGGGTACCGCCAGTTTCGTCGGAGCGCATCTCAAAAGGGGATTTTCCGACGAGGCATGCATAGAGGGTACATCCGAGAGACCAAATGTCGACTTTGGTGTCGATGACAGTGCCGGTGCGAACGTCAAAGAGTTCCGGGGCGCGGTACGACATGGTGGAGTGTTCGGCGGCGGTGTCTTGAATCTGGAGAGCGAGAGACTGGGACGACACGGGGATGGGGGAGGGAGCGACGGACCCGAGGTCCATCAGGATAGGGGTGGAACCGGAGTCGTCAATCATGATGTTGCCAGGCTTGATGTCCCTGTGGGCGTAAGACTGAATCTTGCCCCCGGGCCCAATCTGGTTCTCCGGCTCCATCAAAGGCCGTGCCTGTTCGCCCTGCTCCTCCTCCTCGGTGCGCTTCCCACGCGTGCCGCCCCGTCGATTCCCCCCCGCATGGGCGTGAGCAGTATCGTCGTCATGAGGGCCCGGTCCGTCGTCCTCATTGCCCATTTGCATCCTCTCCGCGGGCGGAGCTTTGTACTCGTGCATGGCACGAAGGGCTTTACACACGCCCAGGAAGAGCATCATGAGGTGTCGCTCTGGAAAGGACCCATGGTTGACGAGGTTCGCATTAATCATGTCCTGGAGGTTCCCGCGGCGGTAGTACGGCAGCAGGACGTACACCGTCTTGATAGTCTCGTCGGCCCCTCGCTCCGTAGCAACCGAGTGATCTACGGCTGGTATAATGGTGGGAATGTGCGCGAAGAGCCGGTACGCATCTACCTCGCGCATCGCCTGCTGCACCGACTCGGCGCCGAACGGACATCGTATCTTTTTCAGAGCAAATAGCTGGTGCGAGGTGGTGTCTTCGACGAGGTAGACGTATGAGAAGCCGCCCTTTTAGTCTCCCACGAAGAGAACGTTAGTGTTTTTGTCAGAAAATGAAAAGGAGATGATGCAGAGGGGTGGTGGGCAAGAGGGTTTTACCTCGCCGAGCAGACGGAGAATCTTGAAGCTCCGACCATTGATCTTCAGTGTGGGCGATCCGGGAAAACAGTTCAGACAGTTCCCGAAGGAATAAAGTAGATCCGAGACGACTTGCGCCATGGCTGACGTTGACGTCAACTTGGAAAAATCAAGACGCGAAAAACGATGGCTTCTTGCAATACATGCGAGTACGCGGGTCTTGCGGACCGGATCGTGACCAAGGTTGTTTGGTCAGGTCAATGGGTGGGTGGCAGAGTTGGGTGGCAGGTTGGGCCGGCGTGAAGCTCGCCCGTTCGTCCAAATGTCGGTAGGTCAGTCGCTAGACATGTACACAAAGAAGAGCGGCGAGGATGTCGAACGGACAGGATAGTCTGTGAGAGAGAGCATGAGCTTTTTTGTCTGGATTCATAAGTGTGTCAAAAAGCGTTGCGTGTTGCGACGCACTTGGCACCGGAACGTCCTCCCCGGGATGTTGCTGGCCGCAAGCGTTCCTTCTTGCTTCTTGGTTGGCTGACAGACCGAGCTTGAGCTGCACCTGATAAGGCGGAGCGTTGGCCAATTATTTATTGGTTGATTGGTGTGGGGAGGCGGGGCAGAGAGGTGCAACGAAGGGAACAATGGAGGGGAGTGGGTGCATGGGTAAAAGAGGAGAGGAGAGCAGAGCAGAGCAACTAACTGTCCTAGTCTCCACGATTAACGTACATTGGCAATTCCTAGCAAAGGCTCTCTCTGTCGAAATACATCCAAGTTGATCCAAAAAGCCTCCATTCTGGCGCCTGACCATCCAAGCAAATACGATGGCCTCGGTATTCTGTTACAAGAAGCCCACCCCCGCAACCCCTGTCAGAAAGAAATGAAATCAACGCCTCTGGGTATGCCAGTTTCCTTCTAGGTTTGTCCCTGCCTTGCTTTGAGACTGATATAGATGATGCAAAAGAACTACAAGAAAAAGCCAAACAATCACGCCATCCCCGGAAAGGAAGAAGGGGGGAAGTAAACAATAAAGGCATTAAGTGTAAACATGTATGATGTAGCCCGACCATCCATTCTTCGTCCCATGGCCTGGGTTCGTCTCACGACAGCAAGTTTCGCAGCGAAGGACTTGCGCTCGCACCACTCGCTGGACGACTCTCTGGCGGGCGATGTCCCAGCCCACTAGTAGCAGGAGGCGCCAGCTCAGGCGGTGGTGCCAATGGCGGTGGCACTCCAGGGAGCGGTAGGCCGTTTCGCGCCATCGGTGGACTGGTGTGCACTCCGCCAGGATAGGGAGGCCGTTGGGGATGAAGCCCATGGGAAAATGCTTCAGATCGGGGCGGCAGGACTCCGTTGCTTGAGCCTGGCGAGGCACTATGTCGAGGATTCGGTGGTGCGTGTGCCGGCGGAAGAGCACTTGCGTATGGTGGTACATATCCTGGAGGTGGTGCCGGCCCATTCATCCGCCGTGGTGATGGAGGTATCGCGCTGCCGTATATCGGTGATCCATGGGGGTGCTGCAGCGGCACAGAAACTGGTGCAACGGGAGGAGGTCCTGACATGGACGGCGGGCGGAGGGCCGTGAGACTTGACACTGGAGGTGGTCCGCTGGTGTGCAGCGGTGGTGGAGGTGCACCATTCAAGTGGCGAGGCGGCGACCCAAGCTGGCTTCCCCAGTCACTAAATGCCGGCCTGGATGGCGGCACTTGAGGATATCCGTGAGTTACGGGAGCCGGCGGCGGAGGCCGTGGGCCGGGAGCATGAGGCTGCGGACGAGGGGAGTGGCCGATGGGCGGTGGACCATGGGAGGAGGGGGGGGGAACAGCACCAGGACCGGGACCGGGACCGGGACCGGGAGGGTGCGCTGCTGCAGTCGCCACTGATGCTGCCGCTGCCGCCGCCGCTGCCGCTGCCGCTGCCGGATGATGCAACAGCGAATGCATTTCCGGACGCAGAGGAGCGGCACGGAATTCCGAGCATGTCGGCCGTGGTGGGCTTCGGGATGGTGGTGGTGGTCCAGGTATTAGGCACTGTCGTGGAGGTTCTGACGCTGGCGGAGGTGTTGGACGCGGCATAAACGACGTGGGCGTCTTGAGCTTCTTTTTACACTTGTGGCATTGGAACTTGCGTTGCTCAACAAACTTTTGTGCCTCGAATCCAATCGCCCCATGGTGACCATTCGTGAGCCTCCTTTCCTGTGAGTTGTCTATTGGCCACCACTTTGGTGTGACGTCGATACCACAAGTGATGCAGACCTTTGCTCCAGGCTGTCGGGCATTCGCGGCCGCCTCTTTGGCCTCGACGTTTCCAGCGTGAGTCGTCGAGGTGCCGGTCGAGGTGCCGTTCGGCGCGGAAGTAGTAGTAGCAGTGGCCGTGGCGGCCGTGGTGGCAGCAGCGGCAGCGGTGGCGGTGGCGGTAGCGGTGGCGGTAGCGGTGGCGGTAGCGGTGGCGGTAGCAGCAGCTGTAGCTGTAGCTGTGCCCGTTGCGCCCGTGGCCGATGTACGTCGAGCGCCGCCAGGGGCCATCTTGGCGGCATTCAGCATGAGGTTTGCCCTGCGAACGCTGCCCGTCATGGTCAAGTCCGCTTGCTTGTAATTTTGAACATAGAGCTGCAACGCGTTGAGTCCCGATTCTTGGCTGACAACTTCGTGCATTTGGTGCGCAATCGTTTTGGTGGGAACATGATCCTTGCACCACACAACAGCCGACATGATTCCGCTCTCTCCGTTGACCGTCACAATATTGACATGGTCACGGCGAGAGCTCTTTACAGGTGCCATGTCGAATCCAAGAACATGTCCTTTCTGGCGAGCACATTCCACGTGATCTAAGGCGGAGAGAGTGTTAGCAAATTTCAACATCGTTCGGCTCGATTTGTTGACATGAACCAATATCTTCATCACTCACAAGGTATGCGACATTGGTGACAAGAGACGCAAGCACCACCCTGTTGGTTGCAAACATGACACACTTCGTCATATCTGGCTCGTGCGATGGAGGGAATGCCTTCGCAGGGTTCCAGTGCTTTGGCGCTCCCAAACCTGACCTCGGGGGTCCAAACGGCGCATGTGACGTGAACCCAGTTGTTATCTGCAGTCCTCTTGAGTGGTTCTCGAGGGTTGACGGGCCTGTTGAGATCCTCTTGCCGCTTGCGGTAATACTCGGCTGCCTTTCGTGCTTGCTGAACCTCGATTCTTTCACGTTCACGATCCTTGTCCGACATCTTCTTCTTGTGATGCGTGAGCTTCGGCTGTTCGACAAAGTCCTGCTCGGTGACTTCTACAGGGCATAAGACACACTTGTAGTGCTGAAGATTGTCGGCATTAGTCGCACAAAATTCAATGTACCGACTCGGGTCGGGGGGGGTAAAGCTTACAATCGAAACCTGCGGGCTCTTATCATTTGAGCACATGTCACATATCCACTTGCCCTGGATTCTGTGGTCAACAACACCATAGCAATTGCGATGCACCGTCAACCGGCATTCTCTACAAGAAAGATGCTGATCGCCAAGCGGCTCCATCTGGTCGCAGATCGCGCAAGGCAGCGTACGAGGTTTCGGCATATCGGGCACAGGTGTCGAGTCTGCTGTTTTGTCCTTATTGCGCGACATCCCCGCGGTGCTTCCCGCGTCGGAAGCGGCAGCATCGGTGTCCTTCTCTGGTGGTGCTCCTTTCAACTTCTTTCTCGGTGGTTCTTGACCGCTCGTTGCGGCGGGGGGGGTAGAACCACGGTCCGGAGTCATGAGGCCCATTTCCCGCGCAGCCTGCAACTCCTTGAGAAGTTCTTCGTCCTGCTTTCGCTTCCAGGCCTTGCCTGATTGTGAAACCTTTTTGGCGACTTCGTCCATGTCTTCCCAGCGTATGGCATACCTGCGCCACAGCTCTGCGCAACGTCGACAAAGAGCCACCACGTACTGGCTGCCCTTGTCCTTGCTTGTCGCCTTGGACCCGTTCTCATTCACCAGGCCCTGGGTTGTGGGAGCCCGCCGCCATTGTCGAGATGTTGTCGTGGAGCAAAATTGACAAATGAAACTGCGCTTCTTGTCCATGGCCTTTTTGCTATCAAATGCCGAATCATCGTCACCATCAGCGACATCATCTGCCGCCTTGGAGGCTGCTGTGTCTTCCCTTTTGGCAAATCTTTTGCCTTTGCGACCCGAATAAGAACCCCAAACCTGTTTGCCCCGATCGGTCTTTTTCCAAGTATAGTAGTACCGTACCACTTCGCCTGGGGTCATGGTCTTGACGTGTTTCATGACTAGGTGTAACTCGGAGCCATATTTGGCAACTCCCTCCTCAAACTTCTTCTGCTCCGTGGGTGTCAACGACGGCTCCTTGAACGTACCTGGTTTAGTGTTGGGGAGGTCTCTAAGGGCCGTGGCAGGATCATAGTCATCGCGGAACAATGTCTCCAAGGCAACATCTTGCAGGTTGGTGGAGCGCTCTGGAAGGCCTAGCCTTTTGGCCATCCCTCGCGCTTTCGTCATGTAGCCAACAACTTCTTCGTTGCTAATCGTGTCCGAAGGTTTAGGTGTCCAAAGGCGCGTCGAAGTAGCATTGGGGCCATTCCCATCGAGGTCTTCTCCGCGCGTTTGATAACCAGGGGGCTCATCTTGCACCCACTTGGGGCGCTTGTGGCGGGCGGCTCTTTCGGCTTCTTGAGCCACTTGGGCTTCTTTGGATAATTTGGGTGCTCCTCTGCCCTTCCTGGATTCTATCGGCTTCGCGTACTCAATAGCGCGGCCCGGCCAGGCACCCACGTTGGCTTGATGCCTGGGTCCAATTCGTGTACTCGCACGCGGGTGGATTCTATCATCATAATCAAGCGCATCCTCTGGTTTACAATGCATGCCCAAGTAGCGCCACGGCCAGAGACTCGCTTGATAGATCTGTGCTGCAGTACCTTGGTGATGCTCATCATTGTCGGCCGGCGTAGTACAGTTAGTGTGTAGGCAATGTGCGTCATCGTCATCGTCGTCCAGGAGATCGTCATCCTCGGCGTCGGCACCAGTGGGAATATTGTGAGCCTCGAGCTTGCGTTCTTGTGCCCGGCTGCAAGCCGCACACGACCACGCAAAACCTCGGGATGGTTTCTTGAGCAGGGGTGGCTTGACGCAGTTCATGTGATACGTGTTCTGACACACGGCGCAATCCACCGAGTCATTGCTAGAGATGAAGCAGTGTTAGAGTGTATCGAGAGTGGTCAGATTTATAAGAGAAAATAGAAAAAGAAAAGGGTCGTCAGAATAGACCGCCATGGCGATGGCGGCTCCAAACTCCATCGGAGGCCATTCACTTGAGCAGTTGAGAAAGCGTGTGTAGTGAGTATCGCAGCGCAACCATGGCAGACAACGCGCAGCAACATGTCGTTCGTTGAGTTGTGGCGCTGACAATGGCAGTGTGGATGCGAGGGAAGAAGCGTGGGTGCAGGGTGCCCAAAGTGGGTGGGTGGGCGGGTGGGGTGGATCCAGCCGCCGCCGTCCAGACGTATCCGGATTTGGAGGGAAGAAGGAGGTGAGGAAGGAACAACAGCACCCGGCACGGCAGGTGGCAGACGAGAGTTTCGACGAGATGGGGACCTGGGAGAGGCAATGGAGAAGGGAAAAAAAAGACAATCGGGAAACACACAAGATATTTGCGACGGTCGTTGCAGGGCGAGAGAGAGAGAGAGAGAGAGAAAGAGAGAGAGAAGGTGAGAATATCCCAGGTACGTACCTTGCGCAATAGCCGGTGCATCTCTTGCAGAGCTTGACGGCGCTAGTGAGCTCCTTGCCACGCCCTTGCTCCACCAACACAAACTTCCAGCGCTCATCCAACACTTTCTTGACCTTGTCAGGCACGTTGACGATTGTCGATGTAGGGAGAAGATCATAATTCTTCTGGATGTATCGATCATAGAGCTTCTCGTACCAGAAGCAGTCGGGCGTCTTGCGATAGACGTCCAGGTTGTCGATTTCCACGCGATGCCGGATCCAACACTTGCCGCGCAATGCTGTCAAAGGGCTCACATCGGAATGCATCGTCGCAAAGACGAGTCGCGTATCCGTTGTCTTTCGCCCAATGTCCTTGGGACGGTAGTACCAGTTGATGCGCACCATATGCACTCGCTTCGAGTTGTCGTCTGGCGAGTGCACAAACTCCATGATGCGTCCCAAGTAATAGGGTTCCCCCGGTGGTTCGCACACCAGGTACACATGATCTGCGTCTCATCGTTAGCCGGCAATGCTGCTGAAATGGCTGAAATTGCTGAAATTGCCTTTGCCTCGTTCCTCCCAGAACGAGTGCGAATGAGTGGGCCCCGACCGCGCCGCTTGGTGCAATTGGTATTGGTATGACAACCCAAGCAAGTCCACGACCAAGCAAGGTCCAAAGTCCAAGTGTCCCGACTCCCAGAATTCCACTTCGCATTTGCATTTGCACGCACTTGGCCTGTGTGTGTGTGTGTGTGTGTGTGTGTGTGTGTGTGTGTGTGTGTGTGTTGTGTGAGAAGGCGCAGAGCAAGCACACTTACCATTTGGCTCCAGCACCGTCCCGTCGTCAGCCACCATGCGCCCACTCGCATCGACGCGATGGTTGCAATTTTCAAAAGTAAGCATGTTGCTGTCTGGCCATGCAGAAGTCCCTGACCCATGCACTACTTTTCCTGCCTTCTTGTTTGGCACAGAGGTCGTTGTTGTCGTTGCAGCCTTTCGCTTCCGAGTGCCTTGCGTCGCGCCAGAAGGCGGTGCAGCGACTTGGGATGCACTTGTCGTGATGCCTGGTGTCTTATCCTTGGAGCCATTTGGGGAGGCCGCAGACGCTTTGGTTTCCTCCGCCGCCGTCCTTCGCGAAGTGACTGACCGGGGCGTGTTGTCTCCATTTGTCCCGACGTCGGATTTGCGCGACGGTTTCTTAGGATTATCTTGACCTTTTTTGTCATAGTACTCATAGACATCCATCTCGATGTCTTTGTCCTCTGCGTAGTTGATGCGACCCCCTCTATTACGAGAGCGCGTCCCGTAGGGCGCAGCCATATCGGCACTCATATCCTTTGAGGGATCAGTATTTGATGAGTCTTTCACAGAGCTGGGCGGTGATTGTGAGTTCACATTTGTGACTTCAGGGTCCTGCTCAAGAAATCGTTGATGTCAGCCGGAATGTGACGTATGAGAAACCACGCGATGTAAGAGAAGAGGCTCATGAGAGAGCCAAAGGAGACCAAGAGAGAGAAAAAAAAACCCCCATGAGGAGGTTGAAAAAGCCATTGGATATAATGCAGGGGGTCCAAAAAAGTGAGTAATCAGACGTTGAGGACCTACATTTTGTTGTGCCATTGCACCAGTAAATCATTTGCGCGACAATCAGGTGAGGCGAGTTGTGTGTGAAGAAGGCATGCCCACGCCCACTACATGTAAAGAAGGAGAAGAGTTGTATGTGACAAGCTAGGGAGCGAAGCGGGATGAAGGTTTAGTGAATTTGAGGTCCCAGCAATCTTGTCACGCGCAACGCCAACGCTTCAAGGCGCAAGGCGTCGGAATTAAAAATCTAGACGAAGAGAATCGCCTCGGAACGCGGCGTATGGAGTGGGAGACAAGTTTGAAAGAGAAGAGAGGTCTGGTTCCCAAGCGCTGGGAGAAGGAAGAAACGTCCTGGCACCCCGAGGCGGCGGCCCTGGTCTGGCTCGATACGTCCACCACGCTGGTACCAGAACATGGGTGGGACGGCACTAGCGGCTGAGGTACTGCGCGAGTAGCTGCTAGCGCCAAGCAGAACATTGCGCCCGCTGGCTCGGGCAGCCTTGTTTGGCATGAGAAATAAAAGCTACTTTATATATACATGACAACACCCCGGTCATCAAGTGCTACCTCAGTCTCCACGAAGGCCCGCCAAGGTCTCACACCCATTGATGAAGGGACGGATCTCAATCCAGGTTTTGGGAGGCGTTCATCGGCGCCCACCTTGTTCACCCAGGCTGGCATACATGTCATAAAAAGTAGACGACGGAAGAACAGTCCATCTCATCCCGGTAGAGGGCGAACAAGAAGAAAGAAAGAGGTTCGAGCTCGAGGGCGCAGCGATCGCTTTGTCGCGTCTGCTTCTCGTCAACAGTCAACAGTCAACAGTCTGGTTGAGAGCTGTTTGGTTTGGTTCGCCGCCGAAAACCCCAAGGTTTGAGGACAAAACCCAGTCGGCATAAGCCCTAGCATTGTCACTCTACTCTCAATTCACAGACAAACTCGGCCAGGAGAATGAGTCGACGCACAAAGCTTTACGTTGCGTCGGCTTTAGGGAAAAAAAAAACTAAAAAAAAAACTCCAGACATTTTGTATCAGATCCGGCGCTACTGCATTGAGACGTCAAAGTCATGCCCTCGTACTTTGCGAATGTCGTTGAGGCATGGTGTCACAAGCGTCAGCACAAGGCAGCTACTGTTTGTTTCCTATCCTTCTTCATAAAGCTCCAGAGGGGAAAACAGCACGGAACTGATAGTGAAATGAGAACGGACGTGCATTCGCTCTGCGTGTTGATTGTGTGCGTGGATGAGGCAGCGCGACGGGTCAGCTTAGCGTAGCAGAGAGAAAGCTACGTACGGGTACGGGTACGGGTACGGGTACGGAGTACGTGTGGTATCACTGGTATGGACTAATCATATGGAGCGCATAATAGAGTTAGGAGGCACGGGGTGGTCGCTGTCGGGCCTTGCCACTTCATGAGGTAACCATAAACGCGCAGTACATACGGATTACGGAGTACGGAGTAGCAAAAAATCAAATGCCCAGAAGAGACTAGGCCCAAGACGGAAGAGGTACCCCCGCACTTGTAATAGAAGGAATGATACCTCCTTGTTTCACGCATCTATAATACTATAACCGCGTTTTTTTTTGCCTCTTTAAATCCCTCTACTATACTATAGCTGCCACGCTGCTAAGTGGCAGGAAGGTCGTGGTCTGCCTAGTCTGTGTAAAGCAACTATCCTAAAAAGATAAGGGACTTAGCCTAGCACTATAATTACGTGTAAAGAGAGGTACCTGTGATTATTCGCGTTGAAAGCAAGCGGATTACGAAATTGTATCAGGCCCGTGGCATTTCGGGCTTCATTTGCCTGGCAGCTGGTTGTTGTCCGTCCACATGCATCGGAGGTGTCAGGAACGCCGCGCGTTTAAGTGGCTCTGCCTTTTCCAATTCCTTGTCTGCCTGCGTGACAAACTAGAGTACGTAAAGGCGCAGCAACGGATTTTCAAATACGCAGCAGCAACTAGGCCTAAAATAGAAGAGACATCTTTTATGTATATTTTTATATAAGCAGGTACAATTTTATGTAATCAAGTACATTTTTATATCATTGACAAACTGCGTCACCTCCTTGCCGCTGCACCCACAAGTCGTGTCCCTGCGCTAGTACATAGAGATGCACCCACTTGTCGTGAAGAAAAGACCTGTCGCACCACACGTGACAGCGCGTTTATGTGTCGTCACCGCCAACGCGCTGGTGGGCTCAGGCATCATGGCACAGCAAACCCGTGTTTAGTTATACTGCATTGCAAAGACCATTTAGATCGTCAAGGCGTTCATCAGACCCTCCAGTAGTCCAGCTTTCGGCTATCTCTTTTTTTGTCTTCTTCTTCTTCTACTCCCTTTCCTTCTCCTCCTCCTCCGCCTTCTTCTTCCTTCCCTTCCCTGGCGCTTCTATCAAGCGCTGCTCACTCGCCCAGCACAAGATCATCCACATCCTGATTCGATGCTCGACGAAGATATTCAACGATGGCCTAACTCCAACCACACACTTGCTTGTTCGCTGCTGCACTCTGCTGTTCTCTCTTCTTGTCCGCAATCATGAAGAGCATGCAGGGTATTCTGCACAAGACTAGTTTTCAGGCAGCCTACGAGCAGAAATCCCATGCTTCCCCGTCTATTGCAGGCCAGAAAAGAGCTTGGCCTTCCGACAATGAGCTTGACACGCCTCAGCATTGCATTAGCTCGTCGAAATCACATACCACCGTGCAATTTCAGAAGGCCATTCACCTCCCCCTAACCCCTATTCGCCTTTCCGCAAGTAAAATATCGCCACTAAACAGGGAGACGACAGAGTATAGTCAAAGGCGGCTTATTTCAGCAACACCGTGGTCCTCTCATGACCCAGAACTGAGTCTTGCCAATGCCATATATGATCTGCCCATCCAAATCGTGGCCAACTTTGCTTCCGTAGGCATCAACCACATCTATCCCTGGCAGAAAAATTGCTTAAAAGGTCCGGGACTATTGTCAGGAGAACGAAACCTTGTGTATTGCGCTCCAACTGGAGGAGGGAAATCGTTGGTCGCAGACTGTGAGCTGAAATCATGATTGCCGTGTCAGATGCACCATGTAGCTAATGCAGACACAGTGCTAATGCTGAAACGAATTATTGAAGAACCGGGCACCAAGGCTCTTCTCATATTGCCCTATGTTGCTCTCGTGCAGGAGAAAGTAGGCTGGCTTCGTAAGATAGCTCAAAGTGTAAAAATTTTGGACCATCAATCTGCAGAAGACGTGTCAAACAGGCCGTGGCGCCAACGGGCAGATCATGGCACCATTCGCGTTGTTGGCTTCTTTGGAGGTGGAAAGATCCGGGCCACATGGGATGATTTTGACATCGGCGTCTGCACCTTGGAAAAGGTAAGAAATTCCTGAGAAAAAAAGGTGTGCTGATGTCTTGGCTAATCAGGTTCTCAAGGCGAATGCTCTCATCAATACGGCCATCGATGATTGCTCCGTCTCCAAGTTACGAGCTGTGGTTTTGGACGAGCTTCACATGATTGACGATGACCATCGTGGGTACCTTCTTGAGCTTATTGCCACGAAACTTCTCAGTCTCGGCCAACAAATTCAAATTATTGGCATGAGTGCGACACTCCCGGTAAGACCAATACGTGCTTTCCCCCCTCTCGACGACTAGGTAGTATGTCTGCTGACGGACTAGAAGAACCTGGGCTTGCTCGCAACTTGGCTCGATGCACATTCTTACGAGACACGATACCGTCCGGTACCAATCGAAGAACACCTTGTTTACGATGGGAAAGTCTTTCTCGCTGGCCCCAACGATGGACTTGGTCACACTCCCTCCCAACTCAGTAGTCAAGACGTCACAGGGGGCAAGACGACGCCCATACGATGCATCGACAAATCTATACACAAGGAATTTAGGGACCCTCTCCTCAATGCTGTGGTGTCTCTTGCGTACGAATCGGCCAGTATGGGCCATGGTGTGCTGATTTTTGCCGGCAGCCGGGGCATGTGCGAGTCGGATGCTCGCTGGGTCAGTCGAGTCATGCCGCCTTCACATGAGCTTGAAACCAATATTCTCGACAAACGGTTAAACCTGTTGGGTGATCTACGTAGCTTGGGTACTGAGGTTGACCCGGTTCTCGAAGAAACAGTATTAAGCGGCGTGGCTTTCCATCGTGAGTGAGCGTCTTTTTTTTTTTTTTTACTTGAATTCGAATTTAGTGTATGTACTAACCGCCATTAGATGTAAGACCGGTACTCTCTCGTGAGCATTCGAAGCACCTGAACTAACTTTACAGGCCGGCCTGACGAGCGAGGAACGTGATCTCATCGCCGCCGCATATGATTCTGGGATCATTCTGGTATGCGTGGCTACCTGTAGTCTCGCTGCCGGCATCAATCTGTAAGATGAGAAGCTGATCGCTGGGACTAGACGCCAGTATACTAACGACATACACTTAGACCTGCGCGCAGAGTTATTTTGCATAATGTGAAAATGGGCAGAGAGTACATTGGTCCGGCGATGCTACGACAGATGCGAGGCAGAGCAGGCAGACAAGGTAAAACACCGGTAGGGGAGACGTTTCTGTGCTGCCGTGAACCTGATTTGGACCATGTTTTGGATCTCATGCATGCCGATATACCCAAGGTATCAAGCTGTCTTAGCACCGAGAACAGGCGAATACAAAGGTACGCGAGCATCGTCATTCGCTTTGACAGGACGATACTAACATCAAGGCTAGGGCTTTGCTGGAGGTTTTATCAATTCGTCTTGCGACAACCCTTGATTCCATATTGGATTATTTCTCCAGATCGCTACTGCACGGCTCTCAGTCTTCTCAGTTGATCCGTACTGGTGTTGAATCTAGTCTCGAGGAACTCCAAAGCATGGGGCTCATAACTGGTGACTCCCTTTCAGGCTTCTCTCCGACACGCCTGGGCAAAGCTATTGTTGCCTCGTCCATCGATCCTGATGATGGTGTCTTTGTTCATGAGGAGCTTAAACGGGCCCTCAGAGCATTTGTCATGGACGGCGAGATGCATATCCTCTACGTCTTCACACCAGTCCAAGACTTTGGCACGACAGTCAACTGGCAAGTGTTTCGTAATGAAATGGAGGGTCTTGACGAGAGTGGATTACGGGTACTCAATTTCCTGAGAATCAAGCCCACCGCGGTACTTCGCCTGTAAGTCTGAGTCTCTTGGACTGATGATGATGATGGCATCATCAGCTGTGCAAATTCGCTACTAATGCATCGAGCAGCGCTCAAGGTGCAGCGTTGAAGGAATCGACGGCGGAAGAAAAGAATGTGGCACGCGTGTATCGTCGCTTTTATCTAGCCATGCAGCTTCGCGACCTTTGCAATGAAGTGCCTATACATGCTGTGGCGCGAAAATACGACATGCCACGAGGATCGGTTCAGACCCTGTCGCAAACATGTCAAGGATTTGCTGCTGGCATGGTGAAATTTTGTGAGCATCTGGACTGGGGGTGCGTAGCCAATTTCTTCCTTGGCCCCTTGTCGCAAGCGTCCCCTTATTGTATAGACATGTCTGGTCTGAGGGAGGAGGTCTCCTCTTGATGCGCCTGCTCACCATTATATAGCGTCATGGCCGCTGCACTGGATCATTTTTCGGATCGCCTGATGGCAGGTGCCCGGACCGAGCTCCTCGCCCTGTCCAAAGTGCCTTTCATCAAGAGTCGCACAGCGTAAGTTGAGCCCAAATCCTCGGCAACCCTAGACATTGAAGCTGATTGCATTCTCTGCAGTCGAGTGTTTTTTGACAACGGGTACCGCAGCGTGGCTGCTTTGGCCAATGCCAATCCAAACGACCTAGTCCCTATTCTAATGCAGGTATGTGTGTGTGTGTGTGTGTGTGTGTGCGCGCGCGCCGGCCATGCTGACACGAGTAACAATAAGGCGCAACCCAATAAACTTCGGATCAAGTCACAGAACGACACATTGATTGAGGAAAAGATCCTCGCGAAGGCCCAAGTAATCTCGTCGGCTGCCAACAGGCTCTGGAGTATGTATATGAAGACTGCGTATTGACCAAGTCCCGTACACTGACGATCTTGGCAAATCAGATATCCAAATGCAAGCCGAGATGGAGGTAGAATGATGCGCCGATGACCGCATGCAGGGACGGCAAATAAAGGCAGGAAGTCGGAATATTCTTTATACGATCTAGAATCTTTGCAGCCCCCACCAAAATGGATGTCAAAGATTTTCTATGGAAATAAGCGCTCGTCGTTTTAAGATATGCTTCGCATTCGATCAATCGAGCACGTCATCACGCAAATTGAAAAGCTGCTGCATCACCTCATCCGCCTTGGCCCGCAGAGCATTGTGATACATGACATTCGTCTCGAATACCTTGCTGCCTTTGACCAGATTGGACGTATCCCTGGCCAGATGATGCTCGACATACATGTCCTCCACGTAGGAAGCCGCATATAAGGGCACGGTATTGTCACGGAGGCGCTGTGCATCATAGAGAGCAGGCCAGTCGTTGTAAGAAGCCAGGTTCTCAGCAACCTCTCGGAGGGGGATCAACTCGGGGTATGTCTCGAAGTGAAAGGGGAATATCATCTCGCCACTGAAGTACAGCGGTCCTGTGGATTGTGACACGGTAAAGTCGGGCCTCAGCCACGCGAAAGGACCGCTGCTGCCGCCCTGAGAAAGACCGACTCTGTTGGCAGCCCAGTTGGAGGCGACGTTGGGCCCATCGCAGTAGATTGCTTCGTGAAGAATGGCGTAGATGATGTTTGTGTCAAAGGGCGTGAAGGTCTCCAACGGCGCCAGAGAAGCTCGCGTGAGGAAGCCGAACTGGTCGAGAGAAGTCTTGAGCGCCGTCAAGGTACTGTGAACCGTGTCGAAGCCGCCGTGGCCACCAAACGCGATTCCCATGGTGAGCAGCCGGGGGACGGTCAAGAACCCGCCCGCGGGCAGCGCGACCTTGCCACCCCGGCTCTCGATATGCGTGGCAATCTCGCGAAGTGTGTCGGCATCTTCTGGAAACTTGGCAAAGAACAGCTCATTCCGCTCCGCCGTCTTCCGAAACGTCGCCTGGTAGACCTGGTCGGCCGTCTTGCCCACGGGCGCAAGACCACCCGTCAGGAAGGCCTCCCGCACACCTTCCGGGTGCATGGAGAGGTAGGACAGCGTGATGAAGCCGCCGTAGGACTGGCCAAACGTGGACCACGCGGCCTTGCGTTCGGGCCAGCCCTCCGTGAGGCATTTGCGGACGGCTTCGCAGTCCCGGACGGTGTTGTCCTGGCGCATCAGGCGCAGATACCTGGCTTGGGCGTCGGCATGGCCAACTCTTGCCAGCATGGCTGCGGAAACCGGTGTGCTGAGGCCCGTTCCTCGGTGGTCGATGAACAGAACTTGGTACCCGCGCGGTATGGCGGCCCGGGTGAGGGGATGGTCTGATGGCGAGCGGTTGCCGAAGCCTGGTCCGCCCTCGAGGTAGATGATGTAGGGCTTGACGTCCCTGTCGTTGGTCGAGGCAGCATCATCGTCTGGCGGGAAGATGGGGCGCTCGTTCTTGATGATGCGGCGGGCGTACAGCTGGATCGACCCGGCGGAGGGGTTCTCATAGTCGAGGGGCACTTGGAAGAAGAGCGTCGTGACTTTGAGCTGGCCGGGGAGGAGATGTTCTCTGCTGCTGAGGAGCTTGGCGGGGGGGGGGTCCAGGATCAAGGGAGCCATCTTGAGGTGAGGTGGATCTGCTGCAATGCTGCATCGTGGAGTGAGTGAGATGCTGCGGGTGAATGAATGGTCATGGGCAAGCGTACATTTGGGGTCCTTGAAGCGTTCGAGGCAGTTTCTTTCCATTTTTGATCCTGTTACGTGGGAGGAGAATCGTTGGGCGTGGTGGGAGGGGTTACTGGGGGTCGGACAGCCCAGCCCACCTCGAGGCACGTAACGGCGTATCATCCATCAACCCGCTCAACATTGGGAAAACCGGGTGCAGATCACATTGCGTGGACAATCAATCTGCGTGGGATACCTAGGTAAACTGAGTTAACTGACACTTGATAGGTTTCGGAGGCTGACCAGGGGCCTGTAAGGCCATCTCTCAATTGAGAGCAGCTTGCATCATGAATACATCATGGCGAAATCTCTTGCGTGTCCCTTTTTTTTTCCCTCTCACATGCTAATTAACAGGGTAGCAGTTGTTGGTATTAGACCATAATAGTGGAGAGACGAAACCCCCAACCCAACCCAACTCAACAAATTCGGCCCCCCCTTTTCATCATGAAGGAAACATCATGTGTGAAGTCCATCAATCAACCCCCGTACTACATAAACATGGGTTTCCTGGACCGGTGATGAGAAAATGTTCTGCGTCTGACGGAGGGTGAAGCAAGGTTCCACATTTATATAAATCGCAACTTTACACGCAACTTGGCCAATTTCTTCACTTGCAGTCGTCTTTTTTTTTTTCAATCTCGGCCTGCAGCCATGCGAGGACTGGACCTGTGGAATTATGTCTTCATACGGACCTGCATAATCGCCCTGCGATCCATTGCGCCTCTGAGCATCGTATACTCGCTCGCCAGTCTCGTAGTACCTCTGCCGGTGCGAGTTCCCCGAATGCTCCAACTGTGGCTCGCTCTCGAAGCCATCTTCTACGTAGCCTTCTATCTCCCGCTCAGGGAATATCTCCAAAGAGCTGCGAAGCATCCAGAGCTGTTGAGCCGAGATGATCGACGCAAGTTGTTCTGGCGCTGTCACAACTGTATCCCTGATCCATCCCAGTATTTGAAGAAGTGGTTTCGCGGCGCCTCCGAGGAGGACATCAAGAGGGAAAACGTCAAGGACTTCTTCCGATGGGCTTTTTTAAACACGGGAGAGGTCGATGTTACACATGAGGAAGAGCTGGGGGAGTATATCGGGGGGATGGAGAAGCTGCTGGGGAGGAAGTTTGAACCTGGTCGTGGTGATGCCGAGTGCTTGAGATTGACACTTGACAAGGTCGAAATGCTGCACAGGAGCCTGACTTGGTACCTGGTGAGTTTTTTTTTCTTCAACAAGATAATCAAAAAAAAAGAGGGTTTACTTTTTTTTTTATTTAGGGGGGAAGGATGGGATTCGAGACGAGGTTGCTAATTTCGCGTCTCTCGCAGTGCGTGTTTGTTGTTGACACAATAGCATTTCTCTCTCTCTTCTACCACTCTTTCGACTTCCATCGCACATCGCTGATGGGCTTCCTGGGCGTGTTCCCTTTTCGTCCGCTCACAGTCTTTTCCACTTCCAAGTCTCCCGCCAAGAGACTTACGTACTGGCACCGGCCGCACACTTCCAAGACGAGGCTGCCTGTCCTGTTTCTCCATGGCATCGGCGTCGGACTGTATCCGTACGTTGACTTTCTGGCCGAGATCAATGCCCGCGAGGGACAAGAATCCTCTACCGAGGACGGTCAAGTGGGCATCATTGCAGTTGAAATCATGTGGGTGAGCTCTCGCTTGACAGCCGAGGCCATGTCCAAGGACGGAATGGTCGATGAGGTGTGCCGGATCATCAAGACACATGGATGGGACAAGTTTGTCCTAGTCTCACACTCGTACGTACCCTTCTACACTCATCTCCGACAGAGGAAATTCAGGCTAGCCATTTCTGACATTGGCTGCACGAGAAGCTACGGAAGTGTCATCGCGACGCATTTGCTACACAGCGCCCGGATCAAACAGAGCATTGGGCCGGTTCTATTCATAGACCCCGTGTCCTTTCTGCTCCATCTGCCCGACGTGGCGCACAACTTCGTGAGCAGCCCAATCCTGCTCCCCTTGAGGACACCCGTTGCGAGTGTAGGCAGTCTCTAACTTGCTTCTCATTCCCTTTAGATCTGTCGCAAACCGAGTCGCGCCAACGAATACCTCCTTTCGTACTTTGGCTCGAGGGACATTGGCATATCGCACACACTCTCCCGCCGGTTCTTCTGGGCCGACAATGCGTTGTGGAAGGAAGATATTCAGGGTCACCGGGTAGGCGTCGTTTTGGCCGGGAGAGACATCGTGGTCGACACAAAGGTGGTTGCGACGTATTTGATGGGATCAAATGACACCGCCTGGGATAAGACGGATTGGGAGCATGCGGTTTGGAAAGGGGAGGATGGGTTAGACGTGTTGTGGTTTGGGGAGCTGGATCATGGACAGGTTTTCAAGCACAAGAAGACGCGGAGACGGCTGGTGCGAGTGGTAAGAGATTTTTGTAGACGAGATATGTATTAGACAATAGACTCGAACCTTGTCCTAGCTGTGGCCAATCACAGCACATTATGCGTCTCCGGTGGGTCCACCCCAGTCTTCTTTACCAACGTCGTCGGGCGGCTGCTGCTGCTCTTCTTCTTTTTTTCCTTCAACATCCAACCCGCCTCACAGTCGGGAATGGACCAAAATCACCTTGCACACTCCCTGGCGGACGCTTTCAACGCTCTCGCCGACGAAGTCCAGGTCCTGGCTGACCGGAAGACCGTCCTTGAGCACAAGCTGCGTTTTGCCCACGAACAGGTAAGGCACGTGCATGCTTCATTCGTCGCCTTGTGCCGTTCATTGCTTGGTCATCATCATCCCTCCATTTTGTCGTAGCTCCCACACACACACACATCATCACCACATCCTCCCACCAAACACGTCGTCGAAACAATATGATGAGAAACCATTAGCTCTAGATCAAGAGCAGCTGGCCAAAAGCCTGACTGCCGAGACCGACAACCTAGTAAAAACTCTGACCCTTTCACGACGTTCCCATTCTTCCCTCACACAAACCAAACACATTCACAGCACACACACAACCCACATCGCATATACGCCTCAACATCATTGCACTCACCTTAGCACCAGGCGCATGCTAATGTGCCATGCTAGTTTCAATACTTGGCCGACAAATATGCCCACGCAACGCCAGAGATAGCCGAAACACTGGCAAAGTTGCAACTCCCACCTCACACTTCCGTTGACAATACCTCGCCCGTGCCTCTCCCCCATCGACGCTCCACCCCTCAACCATCGCATCAGATTGCCGTGATTATTCGTGACGGGCGTCGAATGGCCAACAAGATCAACTCCATCGGGTCGTCGAGCAAAACCCCCAGCTCCAGCAGAGAAACATTTTCACACACCTCTCAGGACCAGACCTCCATGTCCACCGCATTGGAACAAGATTTCACAGTCGAGGGGAAGAAGGGCAATCTGCAATGTCCTTTCTCCAGGCCAGAGTATGTCAGCGGTTCAAATGACGGGCGGAGTAAGCATAGCTTGGACACCACTCCACATAATTCCGCGGATCCCATTTGCGCTGCCATGTTTGAAGAAGCTACCTCGCAGCCCGCAGCCAATGGTGCAGGTTCGTCCAAGTGTCCCATCCGGTTCATGGACAAGCATTCGCCTGAGGAAATAGCCCACTATGTTGAAACGCACAAACACGCGCTCCCGCGAAGCCATGAGGTTTGTTTGCGTCGGTACCAACGCAACGAGACCCAGATGAAGAAGATGGATTCCAAGTATGGCAACATTGTCAGCATGATTGAAGGATTGAGTCACATTCATCAGCCAATGTTGCCAGAGTCGGACAATCCGGACGGGCCTCCAGCCGATGCGGATGGTGGTTCCAACGAACGAGTCGAGAATTGGGCCCATGGCGTCAGCGGAACGGGAGCATCTGACGTTGACGAGCTTGTCGAATCGGCAGATGAGGCCCGCCAAAGTCATTTCGAGCGGCCACTCAAGGAGGTACGGGTTGGAGAATCCCCAAGCAGGCCGTGGGGTATATCCGTCCCTGTCTACGAGACTGCAGAGGGCCACGAGAATGATTATCCGTTATCGCCGCCACCTGCTCCCGTTCGTATGCCCACCTCTGGACACGGCGATTTACCAGCAGCGACGGGTACCGCAGGGAAATGCCCCTTTGATCATACGAAATTCTCTGCCGCTTTTGATGGCCCTCTCCCAACTACGCCCAACCCAGCTATGAAATCCCCCGAGCCAGTCCATGGTCTCGGAGAGACACCCTTCACGCACATGAAGGGTGTTCCTGCTGCATCAGTGGCACCACCACCTCTCTCACAGCCAACATTCATCAATCCGCAAGCAATGAAAGCCGAGGCTGGTGGCAATCCGCAGATGGTATTCACTGGCCCTGTCCTCATAGGATATCCCATGGAACAAGCCATTGAATTCATGAATCGGTACCGAGGGTCCCAATGACGGTGATGGCTCTTTTTCTTCCCCCTCTTTTCTCTTTCTCTCTGTGACTCTTATTTGCAGCGTTCGCTCCTAGTTATGGCGTGTTGATGCTTTACTTGCAACTTTATTACTTTACACGATACGCGCCTGTTCTGAGATGTAAGCGATGGCGTTTTGAAACCTTTGCCTCGTAGCGAATGAATATGGACGGACGTAGGCTTCAGGTCAGTCAAGGACCTTGTACGAAATCTGGGAAGGTGTTTGAGGACGGGCGCAATTGCTTTGAATAATACGATATCACTTTTATATTCCTTCGAAACGCCTATTCCGCCCCCGAAAGGGTTCCCGAAAGGGTTCCCCCAAAAGGGTGGGAAGAAAGAGGCTCTATGTAGTAATCCCATACAATACACACATGTCGAATCATGATCAACGTGTCCCCCTCCCCTGTCTGTCTGTTTGCGGAACCATGACTCTATGTTAAGATGAATGCCCCCAATTTCGTGAGAAAAGCGTCTTACCTTGGAGTCATTATCCAGCGCTAATAACATCCGCTTAGCGAGGGGTAACATGAGCGTTAATAGGTGATTGCCAGCCTTGCACGAAAAGCATCTCCAAGATGGTCCGAGCCCGACCTTATAGCATTAACTAAGGTCGCGCTTACCTGCGATGCTTGCTTAAACACTCTTCACAGGGGATTGTCTCGCACCAGGCTACACGAAGTCAGCGCTTAGCAACTCAGAGGGCAAAGCTTGCGTCCGCCTCGAGGATCACCTCGGCAACGCGAGGATCGTAGATAGTGGAGCGATGCTGAGGCATTGCGACTCTGATTAGAACTTATCGCGGAGCCGGATTCCGTGTACGATGAGGTCGTTGCTCTAAGCAATAGGCTGTTAATGCCTGGGGGCTCTTCAGCAGCGGTTGAGGAGAAGGTGACGACGTGATGGCCCCTCTCGAGGAGGTTGTTCGCCTTCTTGTTCGAGCCCCCTTTTTTTTCCTTTGTTCAAGATACAGGAGAAAAGAAAAAGGGAAGGGAAAAAAAAAAAAAAAAACCCAGCCGACCGTCTATGTGTACAACAATGGCATCCATGCATCTATGCAATTACATGTCCCCTATACTCGAACTCAAGTCGTGCTGGAGCCACCGCTCTTGGATCTGCCGTGTTTCTTGGCGTCTCTCGTCCCATCATCATCATCGTCGTCATCATCGTTGTACGCACCCCAGTCATGGTTCCCCTGCACGTTCCACAGCGACACATCGTCATCGGACATGATGGTCGCCGCATCTTCCGTGTCCAACAGCGTTGTGTCGGTATCGTCGTAGCCGCCCTGGCCTTGCTCTGCGTCATCTGCGTCCCGGCCTTGTTCTTCACGAGCCAGTTCTGCGGCGCGGGCCATGGTCCTCCTGTAGATGGCCAGGCCGACTGCCAGGCCGACTGCCCCGCCCGTGGCCATGCCGACGTAGTTGACGGCTTTGTCGCCGGCGCTCATCTTGTCCCCTTGTTCGACGAGGATGGCGAGACGGCTGCCGATGAAGACGTGGATGAGGAGTTTGGGTCTGAAGATCATGTTATAGTGTTGGGCGTCAAAGGTTGGGGGGGGGGGGGTTTCTTTTATGCCAAGGTTGGGTGGTAGGGGAACTCACGTTGACAGAGCTGTGGAAATGGTAAAGGCGAGAGGGGTTATGCTCGGAATCGTCGCCAAGAAGCCGTTGCTCAAGCTGTATGGCAAGGGACAGAACCGAATGGCAGTCAGGTACAAGATGCCGTCTCTGCGCAGGACCTGGCCGAGGGCGACGAATCGGTGATCGGAGCCGACCATTGCATCGACGTATCTGCTGAGAACGGTGCGGCTGGCCAGGAAGGCGCAGAGGCTGCCGAGGGTGCACGCGACGGCGGCGATGGGCCAGCCCATGGGGAAGCCGTAGACGAGGCCGGCGATGGTGTTGGCGGTCGAGTACCCCATGACGGGGGGGAAGGCGGTGACGAAGATGAGGGTGAAGACGATGAGCCAGCCGCCGCGGAGCTCCCGCCACGACTTGGCCATGGGCGCGAGCCACGCGAAGAAGCGGTGCGAGTAGACGATGGTGAGGATGATGAGGATGAGGCCGACGGCGCAGGCGAGGAGGGCGAGGGCGCGGTAGAGCGGCGGCAGGCTGAGGCAGTACTGGGTGAGCCGTTGGCTCCATCCGAGGCACGTTTTCCACGCTCGCTGGAGGACGGACCGCGCGCTGTTGGACGACCGGGTGCGAGGCATGGTGTCGGAGATGCGGCGCGTGGACGTGTGGCCGCGGCGGGACCAGCGGACGGGCGAGGCGCGGGACGATGACGACGACGACGACGACGACGACGACGAGGATAGGGGCGAGGAGCGACGGTGCCCGGGTGCGGAGTGGCCCGCTGGCATGATTGATGGCGGCGAACGACCAACGACCAACGACTACAAGGCGGTCTATCAATCGATCGACCGGGGGGAGAACCGGGGGGAGAAGGGGAGAATGTGAAGAATGTGAGGCCTGCGTGGTCGGAAGTCGCTGAGTCGGCGAGGCAAGTGGTTGAAGAAGCCATGGTCAGAAAAGCTCTGGCGGTTTGGGGTGGGGGGGCCACAGGTCCTAGGACTCGGCGATAGCGCAGCGGGCCGGCGACGCTGGCGGCTGGACGGACACGCTCACCAGCTACTGCCACCCACCCAGTTAGGGATCCTGTACGGTAGGCAGTGGCATTGGCAAACTCATCAATGACGTTGTGCTCCCGCTGTGCTCCCGTCAGTGCTCCCGTCAGTGCTCCCGTCAGTGCTCCCGTCAGTGCTCTCGTCAGTGCAGAGACGTCTTGTTCCACATCTACGGTTCTAGATGCAGCATAATACATGCCGCGTCGACATCATCATCATGTCTCGTCGATAAGTCTGGGACGACGTGCTCTTCCCCGTATTGTTTGTTTGTTTTTTTTCATATCATTTTGTGCATTTTACTTGCTTTGGAATTGGGGTGTCACCACCGCCGACCACTGGGGCCCTTGGGGGGATCCCTTACCAGCAGTCTCACCTTGCCGTCCCCAATCTCTACCCCTTGGCTCAAGATATCGACCTCCTCCTTGTCATCTTCCTCGCCTCCCCTCCCTTCCCTCGTAAGCGACTTGTCCCAGCTACGAGCATCGATGCCGAGAATACCTCCCATGCTGTTACGGTCACCAGGCACCGAAAATTCGCGGAAAGCATAGCGCCATTCGTTGAGGAAGTTGCGAATCGCCCTACCCACTTTATCCTTTCCGTTTTTGCTGTGATGCCCTGTTCCAGTGATGGCGTATACGGGCCTCGACGCTTGACTGTTGTCCAAGAGGGTCTTTTCTAGATACTCTACCGCTTCCTCCGGATGGAGCCCGTGTAGATCTACGTATATTTCGGCTGCGCTGTTCATGCTCTTGTTGCGTTGCTCGTACAGCTCTCGCGCAGCTTCCCTGTGCGCTTTTCGCATCAAGTCATTCTCGCTCTGACCACGCAAGCTCAGAGCCTTGGCAGCTCTGGCATCGTTTCGATTCCAAGCCTGAGCCGCGCTGAGAGGGAGTCAGACGTCGTGGACGATGCCGAATACTTTCATCTTTTCATCTTCCATAGAGCACGTACCTTTGCAGAAACTTGTTACGCAAGCCACCATGTTTTATGGCTTCCTGGCGAGCTTTGAGATACGCCTTATTGGCACGGTCACCTGTTTCCAGCCAAGGAATATGTTTTGGGCTCGGAATGGCTTGGGCCGCCGCGCTGTTCTCATCAGTCTTGTTGGCCGAGACGGCTCCATTTGCTAGCCTTCTGGACTCGGGCCGTGGTGAGCCGGGACTAGGGGATGGGGTCATCTTGACAATGTCCGCCAGCGAGTTCGGAATGTTTTCCTTGTGCGCATGCCCATGGCCACCACGTTTCCCATGATGCTTCTTGCCTTGCTTCGCCAAAGCAGAGCCAAGTGATGGAAAAGCTTCATTGTCGTCAATGGCTGGCGCACCCACATTGTTGTCCTTGACCTGGTGCCGACTGCCGGGCCTGGACCGTAAGCGCGGGCTTTCGCTGCCATGGAAGTGTCTGGGCCCCTGGGGCGGGTTGAGACCGGCAGCGATGAGACTGGCTCCGGCTCCGCCAAAGTTGTTCACTTGATCGGGCCCGCCTGATTGCAGGGCGGGAAACGAGTTCAAGTCCTGCACTTGAATATTTTCTTGTCCTTCCCCGTTTCCGTCCAAAGACATCTTGTTCATGAATTTGGAAGGGTCATGCGAGAACACGCAAGTATTTCCTGCTAGGCAGTTGCCCATAATCCAATATCTGGTGGGAGGGTAGGTTGGAAGCAGTTAGACCACTGTACACGAATGGAGAAGTAATCAAGCTTGTCTACGGCACTCACTTGCAAAGATGGTTGCTCAAGTCGTGGCTGAACCGACAGTCGGCACGCAAGCACTGACCCGTTGACATGTAGAACTTGCAAATCACCCCGGACTTTGCCTGGTTGTTGGGTGTCACTGGGCGTCCGTCCGAAGATATCGATCGTCCAATTAGGATAGCCTTGGGCTCATCCAGGCTACTGGAAGGAGCACCGCCGTCTTGGCTCTGATTTTCCATGATAGATGCAATCGTAGCACTCAAGTCGTAGTTGTGGGAAGCCAGGGCGGCCTCTATTTCCTCGTCCGTTCTTGTTTGGCCCAATATCGACCGGAGCATATCGTATGGAGACATGTCAATCTGTTGTGACGACATGGAAGAGAACTCGGGGGCAGCGGCGTTCAAAGCACTCGAGCTACCTACAGATGACGAAGCACTGGCTACATCATCATTGACCAGCCACTCGACATTCTCCGACTGGTAGTCTCCCAGAATCTCCGTCGCAGGAGTCGGGTCGCTCGCAAATTCGTACGCGTTCAGATTCGGGCTATGCGGTATGACAGGCGTCGCAAAGGCAAGCCGCGGAGAGGCTCGCGGAGAGGAAAACGGAGATGCGGCGGAGGACTTGGTTCTATTGAAAGTTGAAGGAATGAAGCCAGGTGGAGCTAGCGGGCTCACAGCGAGCCTGGGGGATGCTGAGATTGGTGTTGGAGATCCTCGCCACGAAGCAGGGGACGGCCGCCGCAAGATGGACGATCGTATCGGAGGAGGAGACGCAGAGGAACCTCCCCCTTCTCGAAATCTCCACATCGCATCCAGGATAACATTGTCGAGAGCAGTACCTGACCAGTTTGTCTCCTTTTTCAACAGGTCCTCCAGCTTGTCCGTCTTGTCCTCATCCTGCAAGCTTGTGTCCTGTAAAATAGGCAGACACAAATCGTAGTGCTCGTCGGACACCATGGCGATGGCGGGCGGTATGCTTATATGATTACTAGCCGAGGTGTTTCAAGCGGGAGAGAGACGGGACCTCGATAGCCGCCAACGATTTATTTGGGAAGTAGTCGCGTCAGAAAAAAAATCAGAGATCAGGGACGGGCGAGATGGGATGTCCACCGTCGAGTAGTCGCGTATTTGACGGCCAGCAAGCCACGGTTCGAAGAGTTGGTTGTGAGAGGGGCAAACTTGGACGTCGAGGTTAGGAAGGACGCGTCCAGGGGGTTTGGACCAGTGGCGAGCGAATCAGACAGCCAGCAGGCAAGCAAGGGTGCACCATTGACTTGGAAGAAGAGCCAAGACGAGGATGAGGATGAGGATGAGGATGAGGATGAGGACGGGAACGAGAACGAGAGGAGAAAAAGAAAAGAAATCGATGTCTGCGTACTGCAGCGGGAAGCAGCAAGGCAATAATACTACTCGGTGCGCAAAGGTAAAAAAGGAGAAATCAAGCATGCATGTGCGGTGGGTGGTGAGTCTGGTGACGACGAGCGGGAAGGAACCAAGCTACAAAGCTACATATCGGAACGAGAAGCCTCGCACACACAATGCGCCGCCAAGAGAACAGCTGCAACGAGGCCACGGCAAGTGCAGAGCGTACGCCAAGGGGTCGGCGGGTTTTTCAGTAGTAGATGTGAATGGCGGTAATGATATGTAGTCAAAGCGCGCTCACGCAGAACACGCAGAAGCTGCGCCATAAATCGGTCCAAGGTGGGAGTTGAAGTTGACTGCGAGGTGCGAGGGACGGAGGGACAACCTGCGAGTTGTCTGTCTGCCAGCCGCCTGTCTGCCTGGCCCACCCACCGTGGAGTTAGTTAGTCGAAGCTAATATGTGTAGGAATAGCCTTTGGCGCGCGCCACCGAAAGAGAGGCCCTTTGCTGTAAATGGTCCACCAGAACCAGCGATGCAGGATGCATATGCTTTCATGCTGCAAGGTTTGTGAGAAAAGAATCAAAATAATTCCCAAAACAATACCGAACCTGAGCTCCAAATCTACAGTCCGCCTAGCAGCATCCAAGGGGGTGAGCCTCTCCCACGGCGGTACCGTGTTGAACCCCACCAAACCGGGCTTCTTCTCCCCTGCAACCCCTTTACCCCTTCATAGAAGCCGGAACTCTACCGCGAGACGCGTTTCGTCAATGACAAGGGCATTCAGCACGGCGACATCGTCACGACTAGCTGCCCAGTGGAGGGCTGTTTCTGGCTTTGGCAGCAATATGATTTACTCGATAACATGGTGAAAGAGCGAAACCCGGCGTAGTACGGAGTAGGGTGGCAGGACTGAACATTTTGGCAAGGGGCTGGCTCCCAGCCAACATGGCCAAGCTAATGCTCTAAGCTCTGCGCTCTGTACAAGTTGAGCCGTATGAACGTTCGTCACCAACCCTCGAAAGCTCAGCGCCGATATACGAAGTAGAGAAAGGCTCTTCCTAGAGTGAATGGTAGGCGTGAATGGTGAGCTACAAGTGGAGGACAACAAGGCTCAAGGACTTTATTGCAGCGCAGGGGACGTTCGGGATACTCCAAATGGGCTACGAAAAAAATTCCAATCGGCGTAATTTATGATCCGTGGAGCACGTTTCGATTTTGGCATCGACCAGACAAAAAGAACAAAAGGATGAAACGCCAGGCACAACACCAGGATGCATCTACGGTACTATGGAAACCCGCACTCGCGGGTGGCGGCTTCGCGGGAGAACACAAGAGTCAATAGTCGTTACATGACGGCAAGTAATGGCGGGATCATGACAACGGGCACCTACTACACCTGCTGTCAAACGAGTTGGACGAGACATATGTATGCTGAATGTCAATACCAACAACCGAGCTCGAGCCAACGCCGTGAAATTTTTCTCTCGTGCATCGTTCGAAACAATTCGTAACCTAGCAATCGCAATCGAGTCAGTAGAGAACCAGATATTGACATAGCCAAGTGCATAGCGTCGTGTCAAAAAACATCTCCATCATACATCCAAGGTAGGCATAATTTAATCGCTCACTGCACGTCAAAGGCTCTAAGACGGCTAGCGTGGAAACTGCGAATTAATGGGAAAATAGAATCATATGGAGACGACGGCTAGCACACATTGAACAGAAAATAATGTACTTACGTTTTGACAAGAGGGTGTTTTGTTGTCGAAGGGGCGATGCCTTGATCAAAGGCACACGGTTGAAGAAAATTTTTTAATAGAGAAAAATTTACGTGCTACTGGCTTAAATACTATGATCGGCAAAATTAGTGGAGACTTGCTGCTTAGTCAGGATTGGCTTGGTTAGGAGTGTGATGACGACGGGACACCGACGTCGCAGCAGCTGGGCATCATTCGCCTTGCTAACGACACCACGTGCGGCTGGCTGCTCGACTTGCGACAATGACCTGAACCAAGCTCTTAGCGTGGCACGACAGACGACCTGTCTGAGGCTGCTCAGGGGCCTATTTGCATTACTAACCCGTGTTGTACAACGTCCGGCGAACTTCCTGCGAACCATCAAGTTTACACCAAAACCGCCCATCATCGACGACTTTCAGCATGGACCGTGCAAGACAAGCTGTCTTTGGGGGGGGATCCTCCCAAGAGGAGTATGAGCCTCTTACCAGCGAAGAACAAGGTACTGCTCTGGAAGGATCCGCCGTACTCGAGAACCAGGACGAGATACCGTTCTCATGGATCGAGTACTGCATCTTTGGATTCCTAGGCGTCGCCATGTTATGGGCTTGGTATGCATAACCCCTTCATCACAAAATGTATATATCCAAGTCAACGCTAACTCAACACCCCTAAAAAGGAACATGTTCCTCGCAGCAGCGCCCTACTTCTCCTCCCGCTTCGCCTCCAACGCCTGGATCCAAACCAACTTCCAGTCCGGCATCCTCACCGTCTCAACAATCACCAACCTGAGCGTACTCATCATCCTAAGCAACGTTCAATACTCGGCATCGTACCCCTATCGAATCAACCTCGCCCTGATCATCAACATCGTCATCTTCGTGCTTCTCACCGCATCCACGGCCTTGTTCCTCGATGCCTCCCCCACAGCGTACTTCGCCTTTCTCCTCACCATGGTTGCCTTCTCGTCGTGGGCAACGGGGCTCATCCAGAACGGGGCCTTTGCATTCGCAGCTAGCTATGGGAGACCAGAGTACATGCAAGCTCTGATGGCTGGACAAGGCGTAGCAGGCGTCTTGCCTGCTGTAGCGCAAGTCTCCACTGTCTTGCTGTTTCCTCCCAGGGAACCGCCGTCGTCACCCTCAAACTCGCATGGCGACGACAAACCTAGCCAACGAGGCGAATCCTCAGCATTCCTCTACTTTCTTGCCGCCGTCACGATTTCAATCACTGCCCTAGTAGCTCTGAACCCCCTCTTCAGACGACATAATCGGCGCATTGAGAACAAATTGGTGCAGCACATGGCCGAATCCATGAACAGCATCGAGGAGGCAGAGCGCGCTGCCCGAAAAGTCACGTCGCTGTGGGTTCTCTTTCGCAAACTGCGCTGGCTTGCCATCGGCGTGGCGGTCACCTTTGCCGTGACCATGTTCTTCCCTGTGTTTACTGCCAAGATCCACTCCGTTCAGGAAGACGCGGGGGCTATATTTCGACCAACTGCCTTTATACCCCTGGGTTTCGTATTTTGGAACCTGGGTGATCTGGGAGGGAGGGTTGCGACGATGCTTCCATTCTCGTTACAGCACCGGCCATTCGTTCTTTTCCTCCTAGCTGTGGCTCGAGCCGCTCTTTTGCCGCTCTATCTGCTGTGTAATGTCAATGGCCGAGGAGCCGTTGTATCCAGCGACTTTTTTTACTTGTTCGTGGTTCAGGTCGTTTTCGGATTGACCAACGGATGGCTTGGTTCTAGTTTCATGATGGCTTCAGGGCAGTGGGTGGATGAGGGGGAGCGAGAGGCCGCAGGCGGCTTCATGGGTCTGTTTCTTGTCATTGGCCTTACTACAGGTAGTTTGCTCAGTTTCACTGTTTCTGGGATATAGACACTGGCATTATTGAGCATATGCTCTGGGGTCTCGGCGTTATACGAAATATTACTTTTTTTTTCTGGCACAAGAAATCATGACAGGCCTATTCTTTCCCTTGTGTCAATCCGCTATGCCCTATTATTTCACATGCGAGTCGCGAAAAGCGAATCCTGTTTCGTCTCAAGGCATAATTCCTCATTATTCCTGAGACCCCTAACTATGGAAGACAAACTACAATGCTGACATGATGATTTCTGGCTTATGATGCGGATGTCCTGGTGCTGTGCTGTTTTCCGGCGCCAAGTTTGTAACGAAAAGGCCAAACGGGTCCTGATGCTACCCAACAACGCCCAATTATACGATGCTGAACCACCATTCTTGATCAATGACACCCTCTTCTACTCCGTACGCTCACAACTGTAAAGCACATTGTCAAGAATTTGAAGGGAAAAAAGGAGAAAATTGAACCCATAACAGATATTTAAAGAAACCCCCCGAAAAGGAAAAAAGAAGATCCAAGGCAAAGAATTCGGGCGAGCTCTGACTATATCTCGTTCACTGAGCAGAGCGGTCCTTTTGTATGACGAAGGTTGGTGCATCTGATCTAAATGGTGCCAGAATCTGTTTCAAAACGTTCGCATCTGTCGAGTAGCTGTGAATTGCTGTACCCTTGGGAATCTGGAACAGATGTGTATCGACTTGACCGCCACCATCAGTATGGTGTTTCAGATCCGTAATTTGGATGATATCTGGTTTCTTCTTAGTGGCCACCGGCCCGTGTTCAAGGAGGCAGAGTGTCGGTGGACGGTAAAATTGATTACCGCAGAGGATCCATTCTGATGTATAAAAGCCACCCTCGACAAGCTCTGCCTCCACGCTCCTCCACGTCTCAAATTTGACTTCGGGATCTTTCCAATCAAAGTCGCCAAAGCGTATGCGGACAGACTGAGAACATTTGTCGATTTGAGCGAAGCATGTGCAGTCTCGCAGCGTCATGGCGAGTGGGAAGAACGGATCTGACGGCAAGGCCCGGAGCGGCCCGACCTTGTCATGGATATCCTGCTGCTCCTTCAAATCGCGAATTGCGTCGTGGCTGGCGATGCGTCTCAAAGCCTCCACGTAAGACTCGCTGTCGGGCTCATCGGCGAGGTGGGGTGCCATTCGGAAGGGCGAACAAACTTGCAAAGGGCAGTCAGAGTTCATGAGAGCAAGGGGGCAGGGTTTCCTTTCTGGGCGCGTCTTGTTTCTGGATGGATCTTTCGTCAGGTTCCGCAGCTCCATGGCACATTGCCTACATCTGATTGCGCCCTTGGGCGCGCTGGGGGATTGCGAGAGCCACTTAGGCTTGAACTCAACAAGAACACAGGAATCTACATCTTTGATTAGCTTGGTTAACTCACAAAGCAAAAAAAAAAAAAAAAAAAAAAAAAGACGAAAGGCTGAAATACAAAGGAAAGAACTTGCAAGCTGGGCAGCGAGGCGGGGGTGGGGAGAGAGTCTTACCCGGAGGACGCATGTCCTCGATGAGAAACCCCCAATCAGTCTCACCGACATATGTCCCTTTGAACTTGTCTCTGCGGGTGTGATTGATATCACGCAAAAGGTTGTTAAGTTCCCGAACAATGTTGGATTTGTGGAGCACGACCAGCTCCTGATGTACTATGCGGTCTCCCAGAATCGGCTTGACGGCGGTTTGGAGGTACTTTTGCTGCAAGAGATAATTGTAGGAAAGGGGGGCACCAAGCGAGGGCACCTTTGCGACCCTCAGAAGAAGCCCTACAGATGTCAAAACACATGAAACCCTCCCCAGGTCAAAGATCCCAGGAAGCCTCAAGGAGCCGCAAACTAACCTTTCATGTCCCTTCCAGCGCGGTCTCGCTGGGGGACCTTGATCTCGAAAACTGCATTGGCTGAGCCCTCGCCCACAAGTTTGACGGGCTTGGTACCGACAGGAAGCCTCTTGATACAATGATGATGCTGATCCTGGCAGTTGGCGAGGCAAGGCTCACTGCTGATGACCTTGAGGATGGCCATGTCTTGACAGTTCAGCCATGCGCTGTCATCGTCACGTCCGAGGTCCTGCCCGTCTATAACTTGGATGGCAGAAGATGGCGGATTTGAAGTAGAAGGCTGAGTGAGAATGGACGAGTTGTCATCGGAACAAGGCTCCGGAGAGTCGCCTTGATTGGAAGCAGAGTCTTCGTCGCTATGCTGGGGTGCCACAAGATGCAGGGCCATCATTGGAGGCCCCGGCCCTGCAGGTTGATGCAAGGCACTGCAGTGTGAGCGAAGGGGCGGATCAAGGCTGGCAAGCAGAGCGACAGGCTAATACAGCACAGACTGTACGCAGACGAGTCAGAAAGCGAAAAGTGATGAGGGCCTGGAGGCCAGAGATCTGTCAGTGTCGAGGCGTAATAGGTGGCACTGGCGAGCACAATGGCCGAGAAAGCATTCCGGATTGAGCGTTGGTGAAATGACATCTCGACATGTCGCTTTGTGGCGGAGAAGTTCCCCGATATTGCGGGTGGATGTCAAGTTTTCTTGTTCTTTGTTATCTCCTATCCATCATGTTAGGCGGCCATCAATCCGAGCAGGCTGTGTGTCTTGTTCTGACCTGGTTGCGGCTGAGCCACTGGCGATGCGAGCATTGAGCGCTGATGGTTGTTTGCCCAGGTGCTGGTGCCCCAGTGGCTCCTTCCATCTACGGGGGATGGGTTGTGTGGGACTGGGTGATTGGGTGATTGGGTGATTGGGTTAGTTGGCACTAGCAGTCAGCAGTGAGCAGTCAGCAGGGGAGACCGGCTGCAGCTGCACGCGCCCACTTGAATGGCCTCGAGTCTCCCTGCCTCTCTGCCTGGCCAATCTCCCTTCTTTCTGATGACTGACGTTCTACAAAGCGCAAAGAAGTCGCAGAACCAACAGCACGGATGCTTCGAGCCAAGAGGAGAGGAGAGAAGAGGAGAGGAGGGGAGAGGAGGAGGGAGGAGGAGAGAGGAGAGGGAAGGGTAAGGACCAAAGGGGGCTCTTTCCTGGATATTGTCCTGAAATCTCTCAGCCGTGCAATACAGAAACTGAAACTTGACAACGACTGATTGCTACACTCGCCTGAACATGAAGTCCATCTCGATGCTGCCGCAGCTTGAATGCAACCATCCGTGATTTTGAAAAACTGGGCCCGCCAAAGGCATAACATCAAGATCATACAGTACGAGATATTAAGTAATACCATCAGAACACATTTGGCCGGGAAGCGGCGTCGCAAACATGCATGGCCTGCCATTATGAGCCTTTTATCATCAGTGTGACGTTGGGACGGTTGCAGTTGACCTTTCGTCGGTGATGTCACCCTCAATTGGCACAATGCACGACGAAACTGGAACTTTCATACATGGACAAAGAAAGGGTTGTAAACAATGAATTTTCCGCCCACCCCAGCCTGAGAAGCTGACCGAAGCTCGTTGTTGCTATTTCCAATAGTCCAATGCATATGGCTGTAGCAATGACACTCCTGCTATTCGAGTCATTGCATCCTTCCCTGTACCGAAGGTTATACTTTTTCTTTGGGGGTTGTTATTTTTGATATATGAAAAGGGTAAACTCTTCTTTTTGCTGCACCAAACTGCTCAATGTGCGCTAATCTGAGGTACCAAGGGCACAAAGAATCCTAGCAAAGTCAATGAGAGTTGCTTTGCCATCACGGAAAGCGAGCACATGTTGTCGCGACTGAACAGGCCGTTGGCTATGGTCATGTATTTGACGAACTTATTGTTCACGAGCAGTCGAAACTCGCTTTCGTAATCTTCGTCGACGCTTGCCTGAAGCAATTGAATCCGAGGGCATCATAGCCATAGTAGGAGAGGCGCGTTGTCTTGGATAGGCATCTTTGCCGTAGAGCCTCGTCTGCAATCACACGATGAGTCCGTTCACGTTTGTGCTTTCCCCAAGTTAGTCTTGACAATTCTCTGTCTACAACTTGCAAAAAGTTTGTTGCTGGATATCTAGGAGAGCACAGTATGTTTGAGGCTTCCAATCCATCCCAACTGTTACAGCCAACCTAACGAACGAAGCAGGTTACGACGATATTCCACGCGTGATTTCAGCGCATGTTAGCAAGAGTGCGCCGGAAATTCCCCAGTTATAAGTCTAATAGAAGCAACTGACACTTAGGCAACTGAACTAATCAACACCCAGGTCAACATATGCGAACAGAACTACCGGCTATACATTTATGCATGTAAGAAATACGAAGAATTTCGTCTGACGGATTGCGGACGATTCAAAGAGAAAAGTTGAAGGCTATTGCAGTTTTCTGAGAGCAAAGATATGATTTCTTAGAATCAGAGTGGCTAGCAGGGTTACGCACAATACACAAATCGTTGTACGAGCCATTCTGGCATTCTACGGATTACTTGCTGAGAACAATTCAAGTCTACCCGACGGACTGGGCAGTGCGGGGGGGGCCAACAAGGGATGCTCGCGTGCGTGATTGATGAGAGAGGAGAGGACATGGACATGCAGATTGCGGAGATGGATGGGGTTGGCCGGCTGTGGTTCCACTTATGTAACATTGCATCACGCGGGCAACCACCCACGACGCGACAACCAACCATCCCATCATAATACAGGATTATACATGTATGACCGGGCGCCCAGGCAGCGCCATTGCGGGAGTGAGTTGTGGCTGGTTGGCTACATTGTGTGGCATTGTCAGCCTGGCTTCTGTGAGCAGACACGCCTGGTGTTGTAAACATTCGCAGACCATGTGTATTTATTTCATCCAACATCCAACTTGCAACAAGTGTTCGGGCCATCCTACGAGGTTGGCCCTGGTGACGTGGCCAATTCCCCAACGCCTATGTATGTACGGATTACTGTGAGGGATCAAGTGCGGAGAAAGGAAAGGGAGAAAAGGGAAAGGGCCTGTTATCAGCTGGCTCTTTGCGTGCTTTTCCTCTCCGCTCCCTTGTGATCGGCACTGGCACTGGAATCTGCTCAGAGAAAAGAAATTGAGCCAGGCAGAGAAAATTTTATTCTTGGCATGTGCTTGCATGTACACATGTATGTATGTGCCCGGTCCAGCAGCCCCACATGCATAATCTCAGCGGCAGGACTCGGAAACCTGCACCAGTTGCACAGGCACTCGCTCCTCTTCCGAGCTGGAGCCCTTCGTCATCCCGTCTGGTCTTTGTCGACTCTTCCCACGTCAACCAGCCTGGCAGCATCCTCCCATCTTTCATTGCATCACACGCCGCTATTTTCATCTCCGGCCTTATTGATTTCGTACTCGAACACCATCGTCGATTGTACAGCTCGGCACAGCTCGGCACGGCACAGCACAGCACAGCACAGCACAGCACAGCACAGCACAGCACAGCACAGCACAGCACAGCACAGCACAGCACAGCACAGCACAGCACAGCAGGATTCGACCTCGCACCATCGATTTTGCGCCGCTCATCCGGGCCACGACGAGCCCTTCTAAGCTCTGCCGCATGGTTGTGAGACTTTGCTAGCCATTTCAACATGGCTTTCAACTTCAACTGGTCGCCGCTTACTGCGGACGCCGAGTTTTATAGCCGCGCGAGAGATCTGCTCACCAAAGCACTCAACAAGTCACCGAAGCCACCGATTATCGTCGATGATATTCTCGTTAGCGAGTTGAACCTGGGCACTGTACCTCCAGACCTGGAAATCCTCGAGATTGGCGACTTGGCCGAGGACCGATTTCGAGGCATCTTCAAGATGTGCTATTCTGGCGATGCTTTTCTGACCCTGAAAACTCGAGTTCAAGTACGTTTGCATCGAATTCTCATTACTTGCCGGGTTTCTGATGAGCGATTGCTTCGAAAATGCCCCAGGCCCCAGCTCCGAATCTTTTTCTGCCCTGTCCTGTGCAACAAAGCTGTCGCATGGATGGCGCAAAACCCCCACCTACCACACCTTCCATCATTCTTGATTCTCATGCATCAATCACCAAGCACAAAAACAAAGACAGACCATTTTGCGATTCATGTCGCGAGCGCGCGTGACGAGTTGGTGGTTCAATCTGCATCCTAAATACAGTTCATGCATCGACACACCAAGGACAGGGGTGTCGCATAATGCGTTGAAATTACGTCCACCCCCGTGCAAGGGGTCCAACTTGGTTGGAGCTGCTATGCTAACATGCAACTCGTTATAGGCGAATCCATTGAACACCTGCCTCTGCTCTAAGCCGAGCTTTACGTCGCCTCAGCCCCTTGCTGCCGCTTCTGGACTGACCATTCCGCTCTCAATCACTTTATCAGACATTAAGCTGTCCGCTTTCATCATACTCGTCTTTTCTAAGCAAAAGGGTCTCACCTTGGTATTCCGTAATGACCCGCTCGAGTCCCTCAAGGTCTCGTCTACATTCGACTCGATACAGTTTGTTCGCGACTATTTGCAACGAACCATCGAGCAGCAGCTTCGTAACCTAATGATGGATGAGCTCCCAGCCATCATCCACCGGCTTTCACTAGAGCTGTGGTGCCCAGATCAGGCGAACAAGGGCACCCAGACACCCAAAGAAGATGTCGACGAAAAGGGCGCGGACCCGTTTGCCAGCCCTCCGCTGGATCCTGTCGATGCTCACGGTAACCTTTTGGACTACAACACCATATCGGAACTCGCTCTCAATGGCGGTGGGGAGGTTCAGTCACTATTTTCACAAAAGAATTTGGTGCGCCTGGCTACGCTGACAGATTCTCATCGAACGTTATCTCTATTCACCCCGGGTATCAAGGATGTCGTCTTCCGTGCTTGGTCTGGTTTTGGAGATCGATCTGAAGTTGCCAGCCCCCCATTTGCTACCCCCAGCTTGGCCAAGACGTACTCTTCTCCAGCCGGTGGCAGCACCACCTATACCTTTTCCGACTCAGGCAGCACCGCTCATGGATATTTCCCGTCAAGGCCGTCTCTTGTTAGCTTCAACTCAGCCGCCAACGGAATATCACATAACAACGCCAATCACCGCTCCAGACCTGGCCGAAAGAAGAAGACGAGAGTCGTCAATTTGCGAAAAACCAAGTCTGAGGCTGGTTCTTCCGAAGTCCCGTCTGAGGACGTCTTCGATACGGCGTCCGTCAACATCCCTTTGTCGGAGCCCGTGGTTGCCACATCCATTCCGGAAGAATCCATATCTGATCGTGTCAGTGTCGGCGATGCAGACACGGGCAAGGCTCGCTTCGGACACTCGCACATGGGCCACTCTGTCCCTATTCGCCAGGCACTCATGTCCGACATGTATCAGAAGAAACTCGAGCAATTGGCCGCACCTCGTGAAGGAAGCAAGAAAGTCGGCTCGCCTACTGGCAGCTACGATATGGTCGCGGAAAAGGTTCCCTTTGATAAGGATGGTAAACCAATTCGGGAGCCACATCAAAGTCCTGGCAACTTCGACACATCATCGGTAATTCTAGAACAAGCATGGATCATGAAAATGGCCGGTGAGATTGCCAGACGTGTTTATGACGAGGAGAATCGTCAACAAGGTATCTGGGAGGGTGCAGACACGGCCCCTCCTCCCACATACGAGGCCGCTACTCACTGAGCTGCGCCAACAACACAAGGAAGCAAGACAGAATCCTCTACATGATTTGATTTGATACACTCGCTCGAGACTTGGCGTGTCACCTACTCTCCTTTCCATGCTTCTTCAACTTGGGCATTTTTACGATGTACAGGCGTTTGGGGAGCACTTTTATTTCTTCCATTAGAAACAATCTGCTGATAATAATATGTACGTTTACATACCATGGCGTTTCCATCTTGTTCTATGTCCTAGATTTAAATCCTAGCGAAAGGGATTAATTACTAGGCTAGGTCGCTTACGTTAGGCGCACAGGGCAGGCATACATGTAGGCTAGGTGGATGCTAGGTGCCATGCTAGCTAGGCCTTAGGGGTCCGCAATTGTTTAGATTATCTTCGAGGCCAAGTAGGACTGGGGCCACGCCCCACTTTGGTTGGAGGCATGCGAGAACCAAAAGAAGTGGGGTGTGGCACGATTATGTCCTCCATCTCAAAAACTTCAATATACATAAATACTTAAACTCCACGCACCAGGGACACTCTTCGCAGCGAGCCAAGCGGCATTCATCAACCCGACCACAACCAAGTGCATCGATACCAATTGATAATACTATTTGCACGCTAATCATCGTTCACCATGGCGCCCTCTAATCAGCTTGGCAAGCGTGTAAAGCTGACCCAGGTACGACGACCCTTCATCGTCGGCACAACGGCCGTTCCTTTCTCAGAAACGAACCCCAAGCCACCGGGCACTCCAGACAACCATACGCACTCTTGGGAAGTCTTCGTCAAAGGGCTGGGGGACACAGATATCACATACTGGGTGCGTCGCGTGCAGTTCAAGTTGCACGAGTCAATTCCCAACTACGTACGCAGTAAGTCTCCGGCCAGATTCGCCGCAGCCCCATGCCAGTCCGAAAGGGCAAAGCTTACTCTGCACAGTGGTCGAGGGCGAGCCGGGAAAGCCATTCACAGTAAAAGAGACGGGCTGGGGTGAATTCGACATCACCATCAAGCTATACTATATCAACGACTCCGGCGAGAAGCCCCAAACGCTCTACCACTACCTTCGTCTCCATCCGTACGGCCGAACCGAGGAGGAAAAGCAGGCCATGGTCACCAAGAGCGGCGAAGTGCGGTCATGGAGCTATGAGGAGCAGCTCTTCAACGAACCATACGAGGCCTTCTACCATATTCTTACGGCCGGCGCTGTTCCTAATGGCTGGACACCGTCTGGTGGAGGGTCTGGCAAGGGCAAGGGCAAGGGAAAGGGGAAGGGTAAGAACCGCGCGCCGCCTCCGCTGCCTGCCCCTGATAGCGGCGAAGTCTGGGAGCGTACCGCCATGATCCCCAACCACAACCGCCCCGGCCAGCCGTTCAGTCGCGAGACGGAAGCCGCTGAAGTGAGGAAGCTCAAGGAGGCACAGACTAAGACGGAAGACATGTGCAAGAGGATTTTGTCGGAACTCAAGTCCAAGGAGGAGCTGTTGGCGAAACTCAAGGCAGAGAATCAGGCGGCAGCGGCAGCGGCTGCAGCGGCTGCGAAACCTGTTTAGAAAGACTGCACGACACCCAACTTTACTCCACGACTTACACGATCTCCCACGCCGGTTGCGCACCCGAGCCCGCCGGCTCTGCCAAAGACGCAAGAAGCGTCAGCCGAGTTGCGCTACCTATCATCCGATTCAGACACCATGACGGAGGAGGAGCCCACTGCCAAACGGACATGTCTGTTGCAATAACGCTCAGGGTATCAAGTCGAGTCAAGACACTACGAGTCCACGCGTCGGCTATTGCTACTTCAACAAGCGGATAGCCCAAAGCAGCAATTTGTCATGGCATGAGAGTACTTCTCCCGTCACTGCTTGAGGCAGTGCAATTCACAGGGGGGGGGGGGTTGACTTGCATACAGGTAGATGAGATCCACGATTATAGCGGAAGGGAACATGCCCCGAAATATAAATTTGTCGGTCACACTCTTTGAAGCAGGTAGTGCCTGAGCAGCTGTGCCGTCGCCGATCCCTTCATAGCGCAACAGTATATCTACATAGTACAATTGAGCATAATTGCCTAGCTCTTCTTTGCAATCAATCCCTCTTGGGGGTGGAGCTTTGTTGCCTGCCCCACTTGGTTCGTGGCAATATTCAAGTCAGCACCCTACACCATCTGAATCGCTTTATACTGGCTTGTGTTTATCGGCAGATCTGCGACATTATGATGATTTTGAGAATTGCTACACATGTATGTTAATATACTTTGATCAAAGAGGTTTCGCAGATAATCGCAAGTAGACAACTTACGATTTGACTGATTAATTGATTGATGATTCTAATGATATTAAAGGAATGAAGATGGTTGCACCTAGGAGAATTAGTAGTGGTGGCCGCTAATGCAGCTGCCTATAGGTGCAGCGGCCAGGGGCGATATTTTTATTACCACGGAGTTACTCAGTGTGCTCCGTAGACCCTACCCCTGCTACATCTGGAGCCTTCAACCCCGTCGGTATGATCTCATGACTTGTTCACACTCAACATTGAAAGCTTCATGACGCGCATCTCAATCATTCAATCCGCTTTCGATCCACAACACTCAATTTATTTTCGAGTAGACATCACCTCCATCACCCAAGCTCGCTTCAGCTCGTGAAAAGCCCAGGAACTCGTCGGCATCCCCCTCCTGTTTGCACATATTCCTGCGCCATGTCCGCAGCGACGAAAAGACTGGTGGTCTGCGGCGGGAGCGGCTTCCTGGGGTCCCGGATCTGCAAATATGCTGTTGCCAGAGGATGGGAAGTCACTTCGATAAGGCAAGTCTATCAAACACTCATCCCACGTAGTCGCAGCCGGAGCTAACGGCTTTGCAGTCGATCTGGCGAACCTCAATGGGACACGGTCACGTCGTCGCCACTCCCGCCATCGTGGTCACACAAAGTCACCTGGGAGCGCGCAGACATCCTCCGGCCCGCGACGTACTCTTCCTTCCTCAAGGGCGCAGACTACGTCGTGCACAGCATGGGTATTCTGCTCGAGGCAGACTACAAAGGCATCGTTTCCGGCAAAGAATCACCCATTACGGGGCTGCAAAAGATGTTCTCAGCCGTCCGGGAGCGCGGTACGAACCCTCTGGATAAGCAGTTTGGCGATGATATCAAGCCTGCCGATCCTACCGACCAATTCTCCTACGAGGTCATGAACCGTGACAGTGCTGTCGCCTTGGCCAAGCATGCCGCCGAGGAAAAGGCCGGCGCTTTCTGCTACATGTCCGCTTGCGGCGGCGCACCAATTATGCCGCCTCGGTATATCACGACAAAGAGACAGGCTGAGATTGCGATCCAGAACAACTTTCCGGAGATGAGGGCCGTTTTTGTGCGACCGCCGTTCATGTACGATAGCTCGCGCAAGCTCACCATGGGCATGGCGGCTCTGACTGGAGCGGGAGCTGTCTTTACGAAATTGACTGGAAACTATCTCAAGGAGTTCATGGGCGCCGCAGGTACCAAGCCGCTCCAGGTGGACGTGGTTGCCGAGGCAGTCGTCGAGGCATTGAGCGATGAGACGGTCGCTGGACCAGTCGAGGTGCCGCAGATTGAAGAGTTGGCCAACAAAGGCTGGCGAAGTTCTATGCTGTAAACTACGCATAAGGGGCTCCTGGAAAGAGCAGATGAAAAACAAAACTCGCTAGACTGTACACTAATGATTGACCAAATCAAGCCCACATAAAAAAGGCATCATAATCGCACAGAATCAATGTCACCCCGCCGCCAACTTGTGTTTAGCAAGCCGAAACCCCTCATATCATCGTGCCTCTCTCAAAGCTGTCCCGAATATCCGCCGTGTACTTGTCATAGAACCGTGCCAGTTTCTGGTTGAACTGCTTGTTCTTTTCGTTGATATACGTGACATCCCCATCATCTCCATTCTTGGCCATCCGCTCCTTTCGCTTCTTCAATCTCTGCTCCTCTGCCCGTCGCAGATCTGCCACCAGCCGATCCACAGATGCTTTGTCGGGTTTATTCTGCGCAAACGTAGTCGTGTCGGCCGTCGAGTAGAACGATCCGTCCTTGTCCACGGCGATGAGCTCGCCATCTTCCGTCTCGACGATATCTAGCCCTCCTGACGCAGCGGCCTTTTCGATAGCCGCCATTTTCTGCTTCTCGTAACCTTCCATATCAGGGGCGATATTCCTCAACTGCCGCTTGTAGATCTTGTTGCTTTCCTGCTGTGCGTCTTTGAAGGCGTTGTTGTCGCGGTGCGCCGCCCTCTTCTTCTTGCGCCTGTCCCATTTTTCGCTCTCGTCTATGGTCCAGTCCCAGGCGCGCTTACGCTCGAAATCCTCGCCGGCCTCTTCGACCTCCGCCTTGAGAAGTTTGTGCGCCGCGATGTCTTGCTTGCGCTGTAGAGAAGTGAGTTGCGATTGATCGGTCCCTAATCTCTGGGATTCCTTGGTTGCTTCTTTTAGGTTGGATTCGGAAGATGTCTTGGCCCGCGCTTGGAGGGCTTTGAACCGAGCCATGCGGTCTTGGGTCTTTGTGGAGGATGCATCGCCTGCTGCGCAGGGAGCTGTCGTATCTTCCGGAGAAGCCATGGTGTTCGCCTTCTGCAGGGTCTGTTGAGACGACATGACGTCTGGGGGAGTAAGTTGGAAGGACAAGGTGAATGTGAAAGAACGGCCGGCAACCCATTCCGTAGACGGCAATGGATCTGCTAGGAGCACGTGATAGATCACATGATCAGCGTATCTCTTCTGCCGAGCTCGAAGCTTCTATACATGTGATTTGGCTTGTTCTCCGGAATTATGGTGTGATTGCCGAGTAGAGTTGAAATTTTTTTTTTTAAAAAAAAGGAGCCATATGTAAAGACAAACTACACAGACAATCAGCTTCACAAAGAAGCTTCGCTGTTCCTTTCGATAACCTTTGGTACTTAAGGATGCCCCACTGTCCGAGAGTTATTAGCGACAGCCAGCCCCTGACGGCCGACTTTTCAATTGTCCGGGGGCTGGATCCACCAGATCTCGGGTCCCCCCTGACAAGTTCCTCAAGCTCCTCTTCGTCCCACCGTGGGGCTGCGCGTCTGAGCTTCTCAAGACTTCACCTTTGGTCACATCGTTGGAGCTGAGAACTTATTGCAATGCCGTCTATCCCGCTACAGAGACTCGCCTGGACCCTCACGAGTCCTGCCTCATCGGACTAATGACGTGCCACCGAAACACCTCAGAGGTCATACAAGATGATACGTTCAGCGCTCCCCCGAGCCAGCCAGCTCGCCAGAAATGCTGACCGTAGCTCGGGGCATCATCGACGTTTCAAGGCATTCGTCAAACGGATTGACAAGAACAACGACCTCTACTACACATTGGCCAAGAAAGGACTTGCCAATGAGCCCGACCCAAACAAAGAGTATGAGTTTTTCGAAATGCCGAATTTGTTGCTGGATCTGGATGCCGAGGGAACCAGACACGTGCGGTCAGTTGACGATGGGGATGAGGCACTGATGAAGACAAAATGGGCGGAGGTGCCTAGACGGGAGGCAGTCAAGGTGCGGTTGAGGTGGTTCGAGGAGCAGGTCAATGAATCACGTCGGAAAGCCCATGCGATTCTATCTCGGCCTACCAACATCTGGCGAATAACTCCGCATGATGTGGTGTCGGCAGCTCTTCATGGAGGCTCCGCGGTTCAAAGGAAGCAGGCACGCGATTCATTTCTTCCCGGACAGGTCCCAGATGCAGACGGAGCCGATGTACTACGGAGCGGCCGGTCTGATGTTATCGAAAAGATTCGCGCCGAGAATGGCATCCCGCCCCATGCAGCCAACGAAGATCAGCTCCTCCTCCACTGGATGATGCTGCGATACAAGAGTCTGCAACAATATTCTTCTTCGTCGAGGAGCAAAAAAGCTGCACCATCGCCCTCAGAGCTCACGCAAGCTCTCCAAGCCCAATCATCCCTCACGGGCATTCGAAGGCTGGTATTTCGGTGCCTCGCTGCTGGCACCAGCGTGTCTAGCTTCCAAAACGAGACCAACCTTGATGCCAGTCTGCCTCACCACATACGCGATGCATGTGCGCGCCTCTGGAGCGGTTCTCCCACCGATCCTGGCCTCCGCATAGAAACGCTTACCTTCCTGGGAAACCTAGCAGAGCAACTTTCATCACTAGGCGCACATCTCGGACCGCTCTTGAGCGGTACGGCGTTGAAGCTTGCAGCACATATCGGTTCACTCGAGGCAACATCGGCCTGGTTATATCGATGTAACCACACACACGGGTCATTATCGAACCAACGAGGGGTTCTGTTAGTGGAAGATGTGTTGTCAACGCTCGATTCCCTGCAGTCTATTTTGAGAAACAGCGATGGCTCTTCGAAGATGCATGACGCAAGACAGCGTCAGCTCCTCTTTCAAATACTTACGGGGATTGGCGAAGACAACAAACTCACATCAGATTCCATAAGGTCATTTGCAACCACTTGTCTCATTAGGGACAGCTCTCATGCCGCCGAGGTGCAGCGCAAACTGTATATCGGCTACCTCACAACGTTGGGACAAATTGGCGCGGCGCGAACAATCTGGAAGGAATGGAGACAACTTTCCTCCTCACAAGTTGCCTTCTCTGTCATCACAATATCTAGAAATGACGATGGCGTTGCGTTCACTTTTGCCGGAGCCCTGGAACAAGCTATTCGCGTCATGCCTGCGCCTGACGGCGAGCTTTCCCGAGATGCCAGCCTCGATGAGTGCGTGACGGCGGACTATCACGCCATCGAGATGCAGCAGGCCGAAACCTGGCAAGCAGCCGCTTCTGACAATACGCAACATGCACCTGACGCTGCAACATGCCGATCGACTCTGGATCTATCGTTTGAGGCGTGCATTGCAGGAGTTGGATCTTGGCGGGCGGATCTTGGCGGGCTCGCAGCTGAGCAAAATTGGTAAAAGGACAGCTCGGTTGACGACGGCGCTCAAAGAGGAAGGAAGTCAAAAGGACCTTTACGGACCTGTACGTACGATGCGAAGCAAGCAATAAAAGGCGATGTTTAGTTGATGATAAGCATGTAGCTTGTCATTATCAACAAGCCAACCCCACGATTGCCGAAGTGGCCCGTCCATTACTCCTAGTCACATGGAAACTGAGTTATGGCGAAATAGAATCGCAAGCCGCGCAGCCATCTTCTGCTGGAAGCTGCTGGATGGAGCATGGTTCCCAAAGCCTTATTCCCGAGTAACTCGTTTCTTCACCAGGAGTGCAAGACAAATCTCAAAATGACTTTTCTAGATGGTCCAAGCTGTTGTATTTGACTTTGTAGTTTTAGCAGATGGAAAAAAGGCCGAGGTGATAATTACCAATTTATGCCAAAGCGTTTTAATAAGTTACTTTTCACGTTTGTGACCCCACAACCACACTGCACTGCACTGCTGCAGCCTTCAGCGAGCGCTTGGGACACTGGCCCGCTGAAGTCTCCAACAAGAGAATTGAGCAGCAGCACCAGTGACGCGACAACAAGCTCGTACCACGTCAATGACGCCACCTCCTTTGTCACATCAGTCTTCACATCTGGGTTTGCTTCTTCTTTCCCTCCCACTCTACACAACATTCGTTCTAATCTCAAGCACCTGAGAGATGGCTCCCACAGTAGCCGCTCTTCCGGTTCTCAAGTCCATTGAGGACTGCAGCGATTTTTCCAAAACAGTCGAGCCCTTCATCGACCAGTTTTATCAACTACCTGGACGTCTCGTCGCTAGTATTGGCAGCACCGAGGCTTTGCGTCGTCTCTACGTCGAAACGAACCCGCTCGTCTCCGGCTTCTCCGCGTCATTGTTCCTGGCAGGCGTATTTCTGATTGTTTCTGAAATCAATAGGAATTATTCTCAAGTCGACCGCTTATGGAGCATTTTGCCTAATCTGTACATCGTACATCTCGCGGTTTGGGCGCGATCGACTGGATTGGACCATACTCGCATTGATATGGTTGCTCTCTTTTCTACTGTGTGGAGTGTAAGAAACTGGTCTAATGTCTTTGAATGTCCGTTTCTGACTTGCGAATTTTCAAGATTCGCCTGACATATAATTATTGGCGCCGAGGAGGTTACAATGTTGGCTCTGAAGACTATCGCTGGTACGAAGCAACGACACAAGCAAAAGGTGAACAATTATCGAGCTGACACTTTGAACCAGGGAGATCGTCAAGTCCAAGGTTCCGGGTTTCATTTTTTTCCTTCTCAACGTTACATACATCTCGACTATTCAAAGTATCCTTTTGTTCGCAATATCCGGTGTACCTGCATACGCCATCTTGCTCTCGTCGCGCTTTGAGCCGAATCCTAGGGCTGCAGACTATGCCTATCTTGTTGTTCTGTCAGGGTTGGTTCTCAGCGAATGGATCAGTGACGGACAGCAATGGAGTAAGCCCATCTAATAACAACGATTTTTATGCTTTTCAAACCATAGCTGACTCTGCATTCGTAGACTATCAGAATGCCAAGCACCAGTACAACAAGGACGCGAAATTGCCCAGGGGCTGGGACCAGTCCGACTTGGACAGAGGCTTCCTCACTTCTGGATTATGGGCGTACAGCCGCCATCCCAACTTCCTCGCAGAGCAAACTATTTGGTTCGTCTTGTATCAATGGAGCTGCTATTCGACCAACTCACTTTATAGCTGGACGTCTGTTGGATCTGGCAGTCTGTTTCTCCTCTTCCAGGCATCAACGTGGCTCACAGAGGCAATCACGGCCGGCAAGTATGCCGAGTATACCGAGTACCAGAGACAGGTTGGCATGTTCATCCCGAGATCTGTTTGGCCGTACAAGTCTCCGTCCTACATGCCCAAAGTTATCAGGACCAGTGAGCTAGCCAAACGCCAGCAGCAGAAGAGCAGGAAACAGAACTAAGTCGTCCATGTTGGTCGTTTCTTGCCACGGGATGTGCCTAATTGCGTACTTCAAAGGGGAAGGGGGTGTCAAAAGCATGTAGCCCGGGCTACGAAATGTGGCGCAAGCTTAAAGAGGATGGATGGCTAACAAATATCAAACTTGGTCAGGAATTGCTTGATTCATAATTCCCATCATGTCTACAACTCTATAACAGAGACGAAGAATCAATGTCTAAGCCACCAGCCCAAGATCACTCAATTCATCAGTATAGTAAGCCGGTACTGCCACAGCATCTTCCTTGTCCCAATCCTCCTTCTTATGCACGCCCGTGAGAACATGCAGTGTACCACCCAACTTGCCCTCAATGCCAAACTTGATATCCGTGTTCAGCCGATCTCCAATCATACACGTCCTCGAGCGATCGAGTTGGAACTTGCCCTCAACCGCATCCATCATGGCCTGGCTGGGCTTTCCCAGCTCCAGTGGTTTCTGCCCACTCGCATACTCCAAGGGAATCATGCATGACCCTGCGCCCATGAAGAAGCTATGATGCATAGGCAGAGTGGAATCCGTATTCGTAGCCAGAAACACGGCCCCCTTCTTCAAATAATGCAGCGCCGTGGACAGCTTCAAATAGTTGATGTGGAAATCCAGCCCGCACAGAACAACGCCCACCTCGGGGTCCAACAACGACCCATCAGCCAAGCCCTGGAAATCCTCGGGCGCAATGTCCCTTCGGAATTTCTCATCCGTCCCGCCGATGCAGGGGATTCCTTCGGCAGCCAGCTCCGCTTCCACGCCCGCTTCCCCTATGACGAAGACCTTGTTCTTGCCGGGGGGCTGCTTGAGGATGCGCGAGATGTAGACTGCTGCGGAGTACGAAGACCCAAAGACGTCTTCTTTCTCGCAGGGGATGTGGAGGTTGGACAACTTCTTGAGGTAGTCTTGACGGGATTTGGTGGAGTTGTTCGTCACGAAGACAGTTCTTTTGCCTTGGGGATTCATTAGTGGAGGTTTACTTTATTTTATTGCAAGACTGATTTGGTAGAGAATGTGCTTTGGGTGAGAAGGCAAACCTTTTGCTTTGAGCATTCTGATGGTCTCGGGGACGCCTTCGAATACATGATCGCCGGACCAGAGCACGCCTGGCGGTCGAAAAGTCAGTGAATCAAAGCTCCTCGTGACACTCTATTGGAGAGGAGCCTTCTCACCGTCGCAATCAAACAAAAAGGTCTACGGGAAGAAATCAGTCTTGAGAGAAGAGGGCAGGCGGTATCAGGACTAGAGAGGAAGTGACGCACGTCAAACTTGTCAATGAATTCATTAATGGCGGCCTTGTCGCCAGTGATGTACTTGGGCGATGGTGCCATTCTTACTTTGTGGAAAGAAAAGAATGACGTGTTGATGAACTTGTTTGACTCGTTCGCCGGGGATGAAGCCGGCGGCGTTGGGAGGAGTGAGTACTGTCGCACAATCACGTGACGCAACAAATAGGACTCTCACTAGATTAATATAAGAGGACCCCCTAAGAGATAATTATAAAGAAGATTAAATTAACTATATCTATTATATAAAAGAGAGAATAAAAGTATCCCTTTTATAGAGGGGATTACTAGACTACCTATTATAGTGCTCTAACCTATATAATATAGATTACTTCTCCCTATATTCCTATGTATACTAGTATAAGATATTATAACTTATAATATAGCACGCTACCCTAGGTAACACACCCCCTAATTAAAGTTAAGGTTATTATAACTTTAATTAATCTATATTATTAATATTTTTATAGTATTATATACTATAAGATTATAGTAAGGTAAAAGTAAGCATTCCCTATAGGTAAAAGCTCTTATAATCTTTTAATTATAAGCTTCCTTTTTATTCCCTTATAATATACTTTTATTAACTATCTCTATATTTTAATTAATATATCCTTATATATATAGGCTTAAGCTAAGGAGAAGGTAAGCTCTTAGGAGGGCTTAATAACTTCTAAGTATAAGCTTTATATTATTAGCACTCTTATACTAAATTCCCTTCTAGGCCTTAGTATAGCCTATAAAGATCTTTCTAAACCCCTAGCTAGCTCTAAGTAGCTTACTAGTAAGTTATTATCTCCTATATTAAAGAGAGAAGAGAGTAAAGAGCGCTCTATATATATATTATTATAATTATTATACCTTATTTAGGTATAGGTAAGAGGTAGGTAAGTAAGGTATAATCCTTAAAGATCTATATAGTAGCTAATAGTTTATACTAAGTATTATATTCTATCTTCCTAATTATATTAACCTTCCTTAGCCTAGTAATCCTACTTCTTATAGTGCTTTATAAGATATTCCCTATAAAGGGTATATAAGAGCAGGTATTATAGGTAAGGGTAACCTAGGTTATTACTATAAGGTTAGGTCTAGATAATCTTAGAGATATTACTTATATAAGGTTAGTAATCACTGTTATTAAAAACCTTTGCACACTTTTCCACACCGACCTAAAGGTCCGGGAACGTCTCTAAAACGCAAGAAAACGCAATATTTAAAATCGCCTTATTTAATTACCCCTTTCTATAATATTATATAGTAATAGAGCTAGAGGTAGGTATAAGAATAAGGTACTAATAGTAATTAATAAAGGAATAGGGGGGTTAGTATAGAGCCGCTACTACCCTAATACTAGCGTGGGATAATTTACTATCTAAGAGAATAGTAATAAACCTCTAGAGAGTTAGAACTAGTTTAATTATCTAGAAGAGTTAGAATACTATAAAGTAATTACTAGACTTATCCCTAGTAATAAAATAACTAAAGCCTAGTAAGCCTATAAAGCCCTTACCCTCTAGATAGTAAACTATATCTAAACTAAATATAAATAGATAAACTATAATAATAATAGTAATATTTACACTATAAAGGAGGCCCTCTTATAGGTCCCTAAAGAAGTAATTAAGGAAGTATCTAACTATAATACTATACTAACCTAGGTAAGTATTACTATAGGCCCTATACTAAAGAGAATAAATACTATACTACCTCCCTTATAGGTCCCTAGTAGATAGTATAGGGAAGTTCTTATAAAGGGGAATACTATATAGGAATTACTCTAGTCTAAAACTACTAAAGATATAGTATTAGTAGTTAATAGAGTAATAGGCTAAACTATAGTAGTTATAGCTAGAAGACTCCCTAGTAGGGATATAATTATAATATTTAAAGGAAATACCTCCTAGTATAAAGATAACTAGAAATAGATTCCTACTGTATTTAGTCTAGAAGTAACCCTTTACTAATATATACTTAGTATTATTATTAAAGGATTTCCTATAAAATATACCTTAATTAAAAACCTAGTAGCTAAACTAAGTAAAACTAATAAAATAAATATTATTAAAGTAATAGTAAGATACCCCTAGTATAAGGGAGCCCTAAGAACTACCCTTATCCTTAGCCTTAAAGAGGTAGAAGATACTAATAAAATCTATAGAGATAGAATAGTCTATAAGGCAGAGCTATTCTACTCTAAGCCCTATAATAAAACCCTCTAACCTTAATAGTACTATAATTACTTCTAGACTAGGTATATTATAAAGTACTATAAATTAGCCCTAAAGTATAGTAGGTATAGAGCTAGCTAGTATAAGGGCAGTAAGGTAACCTACCTAATAACTAATAGCTAGGTATAAGGGAAGTGTATCTTATACTCTAGCCCTTACCTAGCCTAGTCTAGGGACTACCCTATCCTTAAAGAAAAATAGAATATAGTAAAAGTAGGATACCTTAAGTAACTAGCTTTATTTATAACCTACCCCCTAAGTAGAGGCCCTTCCCTAAGCTAGGAAAGGCCTATAATAATATAGACACTAGCTAATATAGTAGGAAGAAAAAGAGGTTACCTAATACTTATAGAGTAAAGGGTAAAGTAACCTAGGGCTAGTAGGTCTAATAGTATTAGAAGATATATAGAGGTAACTAGGGCTAGCATAGAACTAGCATAGGATAGTAAAGAACCCTAACCCCCTAACTTATATAGTAATATTATAAGTCCTCTTTTAGAATATAAATAAGAAGGATAACCTAGTATAAATAGCACTCTAGCACTAAACTAATATTAATGTAATTATAATTTAGGAATAGGAACGCATAAGAAACCTATAGCCCCTAGCTCTAGGCCTCTTCTAATTCTAACTCGCATACTATAATAAATATAACACTATATATATAAATAAGAAATACACTATAGGGTTATAGGTAGCCTAGGGAGGGACTAATTAGTCCCTAGTGGAGATATATAGTATAAATATATACTCTCTTTATTTAGAAGGGTATAGTAATAAGTAGAACACCCTAATCTATACTATTAATATAGAAGAGCCCTATAATAGGTATATCTTTATAAGGGACTTTAACTAAAAATACCTACTCTAGGATAAACTTAATAGGATTAGTAATAAGGTAGAAGAACTACTAGAGTTTATAGGCTAGTAAAGGCTTAGGCTAGTAATACCCTAAGGGGAACCTACTAGGTAGTATAATAGAGATAGGGATAGCACTATAAATCTAGCTTAGGTAACTCTAGATATTAGAGTCTACTATAATAGAGTAGTAAACCTAATAGAATCTAACTATATCCTATAACTAATTAGTATCTTTACTAACCCTTAAGAGACTACCCCCCTAGTCCTTAGGCACTACTAGGTAGTAATAAATAAATTCTATATAGAGGTAGAGGTAAGTAACTAGCTTATACTAGATAACGCCCTAGAACTATATAATAAGGAAGGGATTAATATATATACTACCTAGCTTATTATAAACCTATAGTAGATAGCTAACTTAGTAGCCCCTTAGAAACCTAGAGGCTTACCTAGGCTAGAGGTATAGTAGTCTAGATAAGCTAAAGAGGTAGTTACTAGGGTAAGATAGGCTATAAGATAGTAGAGGCATAGAAGAACTAAAGTAAACTAGTAGGTGTATACTAATACTAATAAGGAGCGGGAATAAGTTATTAAAGAGAAGAGAAGGAATACCTAGAGAGATACACTAAGATAGGCTAACACTTAGAGCAAGGATAGAGGTGTATAGAGGCTAGAGAGATAGGCAAGGCTCTAGAGCTAGGCACCCCTAGAGCTCCCTAGGCTCCTAGAACTAGAGAGATCTAAAGATAACCCTAATCTAGCCACCACGCATAAGGAAAAGGCAAGCTTACTTACATAGAGGTTCTTCCCTAAGCTAGTGGCTAACCTTTCCTATATCCTAGACCTAATATTCCTAGAACTTAATAACGCTCTAATCTAGGATATAGACTAGTTTAACTCTAAGGAGATTATAGATATCCTCTTAGATATAGTAAACTAGAAGGCCCTAGGGGATAATAAGCTCCCTACTAGATTTATTAAAGCCTATAGCCTAGTAGCCTATTATATAATAACTAGGCTACTAAACGTAGTACTTAAAGTTAGTTACTTCCTAGCCCGCTTCCACACTACTAGGGTTATAGTAATTAGAAAGAATAGAAAAATAGTTAAAGAGATAAGGAGGGCTAATACCTAGAGACCTATATTACTACTTAATATAGTAGGAAAAGTACTAGAAGCAGTAATAGTAAGATAACTTATAGCTATTACTAAGGTAGGGGGCCTCCTCCTAGAACTATAGATAGGAAATAGGGCAAATAGATTAATAGAAACTATAATATATACCCTACTAGAATATATTAGAGCGGCCTAGGGAAGGGGCAGAATAGCCTTACTAGTATAGATAGATATATTAGCTATATTTAATAGAGTTAGCTACCTATATCTTATTACCCTCCTTATTAAGATAGGTATCCCTCTATAGCTAGTTATAGTAATCTATAGCTTCCTTATAGGGAGAATAAGCTAACTTAGCTTTAATAGTAGACTCTTAGAACCCTTTAAAATTAAGGCTAGCACCCTATAGGGCTTATCTCTCTCTCCTATTCTCTTCCTTTTATATTCTATAGAGCTATATATCTACCTCTAGGTTATCCTAGGTATAGTTACTATAGGCTTTACTAATAATATAAATATTATAGCTTTTAGGAAAAATATAGCCTAGACCTAGAGGAGACTTAAGGTATCTTAGAGAATCTATAAAGACTAGGTAAAGGAAGTAGGAGTTAAGTTTAACCTAGCTAAAATAGAACTTATATACTTTAGTAAAGCCTAGTAACCTCCCTAGGAGTAAGTCTAGCTTAGAATAGAGAAGATAGTACCTATAGAATCCTACTACTTTCTTAGGGTATAGGTTAATTATAAACTTACCTAGAGCGCTTATAAGAATATTATTAAAAGGAAACTAGCCTAGTAGTAGCTTATACTTATATTACTAGTAGTATTAGCCTAGGGCTATAGCTTTAGAGATACCCACCTCCTATATATATAGGTAGTCTATCCTATTATTACCTATAGGGTAAGTATATACTATATACTAACTAAAAAAGCTAGAAACCCTAAAGGTATTATAAAAAGCTTTATAATAGACTAGTTAGCCTACCTCTAAGTTATTATAGGGGTATTTAGAGCTACACTAATTATATAATTAGAAGCTAAGACCTTAGTTCCCCCCCTTAATCTCTACCTAAACTATATTAAGAAGAGGTTTAAAGAAAGAGTTATAGCTAGTAGAATAGTAGAGATAATCTAAGTAGTAGCTAGCCTAGTAGTAACTATACTATATTAAAGAAGACCTTAAAGATAGAGAAACTAAGTTAAAAATAAGCTAAATATAAAGCTATATAAGGAATAGAAAAGATATTAGGAAGCGTAGTATAATAGAGAAAGACTAGCCTAGAGCTAGTGTAGTAGAGAGCTAACTAAGGACTAACCACTAAACTATAACCTAAAGATAATCTAAAGATTCCACACTAAACTAGATAAGCATATCTCCTCTACTATTATATAATTATATATAGGTAAGATTAGCCTTAATAAATTCCTCTTCCTTAGAGGTATCCCTAGGGTAGCTTTACCCTTATATAGCTATAGATAGGTAGAAGAGAACTAGTACTATATAATTATTAACTACTATAAGTATAGCTATATATAACCCTATTAGCGCTAGCCTATAGATATATAGGAGGTAAGGCTAGCCCTAGATAACCCCTAGAGGGTAAGATACTTAGCTAAGTAGTTCCTAGCTATAAAGAGACTATAATACTATACGCTAGTATATAACTTAGTAGCTAGGTTAAGGGCACTAGAACTAGAGCTAGAGCGCTTATATTATAGGAGATTAAATCTAGGGTCTATAACTATAGTAGATAGTAAAGATAGCGGGAGTAGTAAGAAACTAGGACTAGACTAAATAGTCTAGAGGCAGTAGAGAGCTAGAGGCAGGGCAGGAATATATATATAGGTAAAGAGCACACACTAGAATAACCCTTAGATTTAAACTACTAAAACTCTTAAACACTAGGTATCTAATTCCCCCCCCCCCCCTAGGCCTCCCCTGCCCTACTACTACTACTATACTAATATAAAAATAAAAGGAAAAATAACTACTTCTCTTCTAGAATAAGGATTATATTCTCTAGGGCCCTGGCCTAGCTCTTAGCTAGCAGGGCAGTGACCTAGAGCTAGATTAACTCCGCTATCTAAGTGTCTAGTCTATATAGCTAGAAGATTATCTCCTTATACTAGTCTCTTATAGACCTACCCTCCCCCTAGACTAGACCTACTGCTAATATACTCTATTTTTACTTACTTTAATTCTCTATATATAGCTTCTTAATATAAGTACTAAAGTTATCTAGGACCTAGGGAAGAGCTAGATTAGCACTAGTATAGGGCTAGACTAGACTAACTAGAAGAATACTTATATCTATACCCTTAGCAATTTTAGTAAATACCTTAGTTAACTACTAGTGCTCTACTTAGCGCCTAGTAATTTTAACCTAGAGCTAGGTTAGCAGCGGCGCCGCCCCTAAAAATAGAAAAAATAGATAAAATATATATTACCTTTTTATACCTATTATTTTAAACCTAGTAATTAAAATATATATTAGTTATAGCTCCTAGAAAGATAGATTAGCCCTACTACTACCGTGGCATAGGGGGGAAAAATATACTAACTATATTATAATACTAGTGCCCTAGGTTTTTTAATAATTATATATAATAAGAGACATACTAGAATATTCATGGCTTACCTAGCTAGACTAAATTAGTAGTAAAATAGGCCTAGCGCTAGGGTAGGGGAAGTCCTACCTATAGTTTATAATTAAGTGCTTTTTAAAGCTACTTTAATATAAGCTACTTCCTTAGGTAGTAAAGAGAAGGTTTCTATATAGATTAGCACTAAAGTTATAGGGAAGTAGGGTTAGACTTATAGGTAACGCAGAATACTAAGAGAATATAATAATAGGCTATAACTACACTAATATTAGTAACTAAACTAGACCTAGCTAGGGTTAGGGCCTAAGAGTATATAAGAAAATAAAGGGAAAGAGAAGGGAAAAAGGAAAGGGAAAGAGAACCTATAGGAGGTATAATAAAGGAAGAAGGAAAGAGACCTAGATCTAGAGGTAGAAGGGATTTCTTTTATAATCTCTAGAGGGGGGGGGGGTCCTTAAAGCATTACCTGGATTTAAAGATAATATATAGATACCATAGATAGATAGAAAAGCCTAATATAAGAGAGCGGCGGGATCGTAGCGGAACTAAGCTAGCTTTGCCCTCCCCCCCCCTAGAGTTTTAAAAAACCAGGTACTCTAACTTTATAACCAGACTAGACTAGAGGAAAGGCAGAATAAACTAAAAAGTGGGGTATTAGATATATTAATAATAAAGCGTAAAAAAAAGTAAGTTAAGAGTAGATCACCACATAGTAATAGATTTTACCTAGTAGGAGGTAGTTAGAAATAGATTAGAGCAGAGCTAGAGAAGAGCCTAGAGCTAGGCTTAAGATATAAGGCAGAGGTAACTCTGCTAATAGGGATAAGTCTAGCGTAAGCTAGTAATAAATAACTATAATAGGTAACTATAATAGTAGCGCTAGCCTGCCGCAGAGCTGGCGCCGGACTATATAGAGTTGTAAGGGGGTTTTTTATCCTCTAGAAGGTTTTCCCCTTTAACTAAACCGCCGGAGTACTAGAGACAGCCAAATCAGGCTGGCTAGTGTATATAAATAAATAAATAAATCACTGTTATTAGCCTTTATATAACGCTTATATTCCCCTTGCTAAGCGGATATTATTAGCGCTAGATAATAACGCTAAGGTAAGGCGTGTTTATTACTCTTTCCTATGCTCTACTAACTATATAGATAGTGGATTAGTGCTATAAGGCTCTATAACTCTAATTAGAACTTATTATAGAGCCGGATTCTATATATAATAAGGTTAGTACTAGTGTTAGGGCTAATGCTACTATTAGGGGCTTATTAGCAGTGGGTAAAGAGAAGGTAACTATAGTAATAGCCTATCTTAAGGAGGTTATTTGCCTCCTTATATAAGTTCTTATTCTTATCTTTTTAGAATAGCGTTTATATATGTGTTTTTATATAATAGTGTTTAGCGTTTATATTCCTAAAATCCTATTTACCCTAATAGCGCTTTACTTATTAGGGAGGGGGTCTTTATATATTTCTAGGGTAATTAATTTTATACCCCCTTATTAATATGCCCTTCTATGTAATATACGCTTTCTATAATATCCTAAGTGCGTAGATTAACTAAACTAAGTATAGATCTAAAGCGTTTAAAGCTCTAATAATCTAATGCCTTAGTAAATCTATCTATAGGTATATCCGCTATTAGTAAATATATAACTTTAAAGCTTCCCCTCTTAAATTCCTACTTTAACTATATATTATATATATTAATATAATATAGATAAGTATTTAATCGCTTGCTCTTATTAAGCATAAGTTAAATTATCTATTAATTATTATAGTTAATAACCTAGTCTTTATAGGTATTAAATTTAATATCTTTAAATAAGCGCTAAAGACTTATAGTCTCCTTTACTATCTATTAAAGAGTAAGTAATTTAGCCTCTATTATAGATATAGTTATAGTTAATTAGCGCGTAGCTTTCTAGATAATTAGTTCTCTAAAGAGAGTAATTAGGTAACCCTATAATAATCTACGCGTTTTAAGGTTATCTATAAATAATATATTACTTATAATCTAAAGAGCCTAAAGTTCTATAGTACCCCTAAAGCGTATAGTAAGCTTGCTTATAATAACTAAATAGCAGATAGCTTAGTCTACTACTCTTATATACTCTAGTCCTAGGTTTATTAGAAACTATAATAACTTTATTACTATAAAGGCTATATCTAGCCTAACTATAATTATAGTGTATAGTACTAATCTAACCTTCTCTTAGTATACCTTTATTACCTATTTCTTAGCTTCTCCTATAAACTTATAATACTCTATTACTAGGATTAGGATAGTAAGGAAAGTGCTATTTCCTATCTACTTAAACTTTTTACTAATTTTATTAATATATACCTTATAACTAAGGTATATAATTTATTACTTTTAGTCCCTAATAATCTAAATTCCTAGGAAGTAGTATGCTTCTCCTTTTTTATCTATATTATACGCTTTCTTAAGTCCTTTAGAGATATAGTCTATAGTCTTAGTATCTTCCTTATAGAAAGCTATAAGAATATTATCTATAAAGAATATAAGGTATAAGTCCTAAGCTTTAGTATAGAAGATATAGGGCTTCTTATTACTTAATTTAAGCCTAAGTTCTCTAAGTTACCTACTTAATTCTTTAAACTAGAGTAGTAAAGAGTCCCTAAGTCTATAGAGAGCTTTAAGTAGTTCTATATATTCTCTAATAACCTTATAACCTTTAGGAAGCTTATAGGTAATAGGAATTAAATCTAATCTATGCTTTATATAGGGGAACGCGTTCTTTATATTATATTATCTAGTCTCTAGATTAAACTATGCTACTAGAGCTATAAATACACAAAATACGTAAGCAGCGAGCGTTACTATATAGGTTTATTTAATTATAAAGCTATCCTATAGGTCTCTATATATATAGATATACGCTTTAAAATGCTATATAATACCCTCTTTATTAAACTTATATAAATAAACCTATTTTAGTGGTAATAGCTAAGAATATACTATAGATTATTTAATCTACTTCCATGTTCCCTATTCCTTTAATTTATTAATCTTAGTGTCTATTACCTTCTTCTACTCCTTTCTAAATATATAATTATTAGCTTCCTTCTAATTCTTAGGAGGACTTACTAGATTAGACTAATATAGTATACTAGTATTTATTTTCTATTTAAGGAGTAATCTATTTTCTTTATTATAATAAGTATTAAGCACTAAATATATTATTCTAATACTCTTAGTATTAGAGCACCCTTTAGAATTATTATCTACTTTAAGGAGTAGTCTAAGCTCTTTATAGAGCTTCTTTAGATTCTAAAGGCTACTAGTAAGAATATTATTAGGCCTTCTCCTCCTTCTACCTAGTATACTATAGTCTAGAATAAGGCCCTACTCTTATTTCTTTTATAATCTAGAGCTAGTTTATATACCTTCTTATAATATCTCTATACTAAGGCTCTCTTATAGGTATTCTAATCCTTTATATACTTCTAAAGATTCCCTATAGGTAGCTAGGCTATTATAGTCTTTAGAAGGCCCTATAATTATCTAAGTAACCTCTATATTATTACCTAGTGTAGCCTTATCTAGAATTTAAGGTTATAAGTTTAGATCTATTTATAGAGTATTATACTCTATACTCTATAGAGCTCCTATATTAGAGGGCATAAGCTCTTCTATTATTAGATCTAGTGTCTACTAAGGAGTTTAAAGTCCTATTAGCTTAGTTACTATATCTTTTACTTAAATAACTTTAGTGCTTATAGGTATATCTACCCCTAAGTTTAAACCCTTATCTAGATCTGCTAATTTAATAGTCTTACCTAGTAAGAGGAATAGATTTATTTCTTTATCTAGTTCTATATTAATCTCTAATTAGCGAAACTATACTTCTAGCTTACTAATTAACTACTCTATAGCGCTTTCTTTAGTAGTGTTATAGAAGAGTATCTTATTAAAGGTAATATTCCTTATTATTATTACCCTTCCTAGTTATAGGATCTAAATATAATAAATATTAGAGGTATAGTAACTAATAAGATATCTAATATATCCCCTAGGATTTATCTTATAATAGCGCCTATATTATCCTGCTTTATAATCTCTTTCTATTAGATACACGCGGCAGCTATATACGTATAAACCGCCCTAATTAGGCCTAAGGTCTATAGAAGGCTCCCTTATTAGTAGGTAAGTATTATCATAGAACCAGCTTTCTAAGGTCTTAATAAGCATCTTCTAATCTAATTATTAAATAGGGCTAATATTATAAAGGTATGCTACTGTAAGGGCTTGGGCTTTGCCCAAGCATTCTCCAGGGTGCACACGTGTCGCGTATGCGTAGGGATGGATAGTCCTAAGCATCTGCCGAAGTGCATATGTGTTACACATATATAGGGGCAAATCCCGAGGGCCCTAAGTCTAGAATGCATATATACTACATATATAAAGGTATAGGGAAGAGGATAAGTATAAGGTAGTTAGGGGGTTATAAGAGCCCTAGTAAGGATAGGTTTCCTACCTTTCTCTTCTCTTTCCCTAAGTTTCTTAATACTATACTAATGCCCTATTATAGTTACCTAGGGGCTAGTCTATAATAATTAAGAAACTTCCTTTAGTCTTATAATAGCTACTAAAAGATAATAAAATAGATTTTAATATACTAATAGATATACTAATAGGTGTATAAAATACACTTTAACCTTAGGATTATCCTAACTAGGGGACTATTACCCTAGGATCTAATGCTATAGCGCCCCTAGTAGCTTAGTAAGCATAATTTAAAATGCTTCGCTATATGCTAAATAAGTAGATAGCAGAAATAGTATAACTTCAGGAGTAAGTTAATGTAAATTATATAGGACCCTTAATAGATTATATAGGACCCTTAGCCTAACTAACTTAACTAAACCCTAGGGTCTAGCGCTAAGCCCTAACCCCTACTATATTCACTGCCCTATAGGTAGCTATAGTAGCTAAATTAAAGCGAAAACCAATCCTTATAGGTAACCTATATAATAGTAATAAGGCTGCGTTTGCTACATAGAGGCTCCTAATAGAGCATAAGCTACTAGTAGATAAGGACTTTATTAGCACTAATAAGGATAGGTAGATATTTATTTACTAGAACCTCTCCTCTAAGGTGTAGTCCTAAGTAGCTAACTTCTTTAAGTTAGGTAAAAGTGTTAACTTTAATCCCTTTAAGTTCCTAGAGTATCTTAAGACTATATTTGCTAACCTATATAGATAGGAGATAGCCCTTATAGAGCTTAACTAAATAGAATAAGGACCTAGGGAGGTATTCTCTGCATTCTTTATTTGCTTTATAGATAAGCTCTTATTAGCTAGGGGGGATCTTTAGGTAGATAATATAAAGCTAGTGAAGCTTTAACGCGCGCTTAATAAGCACCTTTAAGAAATTAGCGTAGGGCGGGGCGTGAGCTATTGCGATTAGCATATAGCGGTTATATAATATCGCGAGATAGCGGTTAATATTAAGGCCCTTACCTTAGAGGATAAGTATTAGATCTAATGCGGGGCCCTACACCCTAAACCCTTAAACCTAACTAACTATAAGGGTAACACTCTAATAATAGGAGTTTACGTAGTAGGGACCTAGCTAGGGAAATAGGCTAAGAAAAAGGGTAAGGAAGTAAAGGCCGCCCTAAATATAGAATAGGTAAAATAGGTATTAGAGGTAGTACTAGCTAGACACTGCTAAGAAAGATACTACCTCTAATATAGGTCTAAGGACTACTTTATTTAAGAATATACCCTTCTCCCGCCCTAGCGCTAGTAGGTTAGCGTTAACATATCCAGGGCGGACGAGGAAAGCGCGGATAAGGAGGTAAACATCCCTCCTATAGAAAACAAGTAGCCCCTAAGTAGAGTCTCACATAGGGGCTAATAGGCTAGTTAACTTCTACATTATAGGATGATTTTAACCGCTATATGGAAACAGAACGGGATATAGTAAAATACATAAACTAACTACCGTTCCTTATTTCTATACTTTTTAATATATGTTATTTTATTAATATCTAAATTAATTATAGTTATGATTACTATAGTGCTATAAGCAAATTAGCAGTAAGATAGCTTAGCCTAGAGCTTATATAGTTACTAAAACGGAGGCGTGTTTATACTACAGTGGAAATAGAATAGAAAGGAAAGCGGGTTAAGGAAGATACCTCTTCTATAACCTATATAGTGCGCACTAGAATTAATATAGATAGCTAGGAGTTATTTGTGTACCTATATATTATCCCTAGCCTAACCTAGGATGTAATATTTAGAATGCCTTAGTTAGAGCAGCGTGGAGTGGTGATTCATGCGGCATAATAATAACTAGTTATTAGAGCTATAGAGGGCCTTTATATTTCTAAGTCCTCTACTTAGGCAACGGAGGTCCTAATACAGGGAATTATTAGATCCCTATACGCCGCTAAGGCTTGTAGGGCACACTAGAATAAGGACACTACTATAAGGTTTATTACTATAAGCTTAAAGGAGATAATAATAGTACTATAGATTATAGCGCCTAAGATAGAGCTAGCTACCCCTAATATATTAGCACTACCTAAGGAGTTAGCGGACTTTGCGGACCTCTTTAATAAGTCTAAGGCTAATGGCTTGCCCCCTTACAGAGGGTCTCTTGACCACTATATATATATACGTAAGAACCTGGATAGGTCTAAACTAGCACTCCTATAGGGACCCTTATATAATATACCATAGGATTAGCTTTTAGAGGTTTAGCACTAGATTATAGATCTAATAGACAAGGGATAGATCCATGCTAGCTCCTTAGTGGCTATAGCCCCTATCCTTCTTATTAAAAAGGCAAATAGTAGCTAGCGTTTCTGCGTAGACTACCGCGCTCTTAATAAGATAATAGCATAAGACTATTACCCTCTCCTACTAATTAAAGAGACACTATATTCCCTATCCTAAGCATATTAGTTTATAAAGGTAGATATCTACGTAGTGTTTTATAAACTATAGATAGCTAAGGGCTAAGAGCACCTCACAGCGTTCTATATAAGGTTTAGTTTATTTAAATAGCTAGTCTGCCCCTTTAGCTTAGCTAGCGCACCTATAACCTTCCAGCGTTATATTAATAAATCCTTAGGGGATACGCTAGGAGACTTTATTATAGCCTACCTTAATAATATCCTAGTTTATTTAGGGGGGTTAAGGAAGGATTATATAAAGAAGGTCCGGTTAGTCCTTAGTTACTTAAGGGCCATAGGTCTATACCTTAACCTTAATAAGTCTATGTTCGCTATAAAAGAGGTTCAGTACCTAGGATATATTATTACAGCAGGCCACTTAATCCGCCTAGATCCCGCAAAGGTCATAGCTATAAGGGAATAGGTAGCACCCACGAAACTACATAGGGTTTATAGCTTCCTAGGATTTACGAATTTTTACCGCGATTTTATTAGTAACTTCTTAGAGATAGTAGCTCCGCTAATATAACTTACTAAGAGGAATGTCCCTTTCTAATAGGGACCTAAGGAAGAGAGGGCCTTTAAGAGGTTAAAAGACGCCTTCATTACGTATCTAGTACTAGCGTAATAGGACCTAGACTAGCTAATAGTAGTAGAAGCTAATTATTTAGGTAAAGCTATTAGTAGGTGCCTCTTATAATAAGGTCCTAATAGCGTTCTATACCTAGTTACTTACTTTTCTACTAGCCTTATATCCTCACAGAAGAATTATATAATCTATAATAAGGAGTTACTTACTATTATCTCTTGCCTTAAGGCGTGGTTAGCAGAACTTTAAGGCATGCCCTATCTATTTACTATCTACATAGATTATAAGAACCTAGAGTACTTTACTACTCCTTAGTTAATATTAGAGAGATAGGCTTAGTAGGCGGACACACTCGCGCTATTTAACTTTTACCTATAATATAGACCTAGTACATAAGCCTAATACCTAGATGCCCTTTCCTAGAGGGAGTAGGACTAGACTAGATTGCCTCTAAGAATAGGGCATATCCTATAACCTATTATAATTATATAACTCTCACTATTACCTAAGGAGCAGAGGGATAACGCTAACCTAGCCCCACACTACACGTAAGTATTACCACCACTAGTAGGGGAGGTCCTTTTTACTACTAAGTACCTTTAGTCCCTATAGGATTAGGCCGTTATATTAGACCTAATATATAGTATCTAATTAAGGACTATCTAGGAAGGGGGTTAAAGGTTTCCCCTAGAGGCACTAATAAGGGAATAGGTTACGGATTATTCTATAAGTATATATAGAGCGCTTTAGTTTAGGGGCTATATATAGATTCTAGCTTAGGAGCCACTTATAATAACCCTTATATAATAATACCACGATTTGCCAGTAGCAGGGCACCTAGGTTATAACACTATATTTTAATTATTATAACGGCAATTCTATTAGGATAGGATATCATAGGACATTGCTTAGTTTGTTTGTAACTATTATTATTTTAGTAGTTATAAGAGTTAGCAATAGCGCTAGGGTTTACTAAAGCCTTTACCTATCCCTAATTAGTTCTAGTCTTAGATCTTTATTAACTTTATAATAAACTTACTAGTAGCGTCCCTAGAGAGGCTATAGTACCTTATAGTTATTATAGATAGACTCTTAAAGTTTATGTAGTTAGAAGCCATAACCTCTATTAGGGCTAAGGAGTATATAGAGTGGTTTAAAACAGTCTAGTGGAGGTTTTAGGGTTTTCCCTAGTCTATTATTATAGATTAAGGGTTAGACTAGTTAGGAAAATTTTAGATAATATTATACTCCCTTATAGGGATAGACTAGTTACTCTCTATATCTCACCACCTATAGACTAATAGCGGCATAGAGCGGGCGAACTAAGAAGTTTAGGTAATATTACGCGTTATAGTTTCCTTTTCATAGTTTGATTAGCTAGAGCACTTAGCTGCTTATTAGCTTATAATTAACAACAGGCCCTCTACTATAATAGGAGTTAGTCTAAATAAGTTACTTTATAGCTATAATTTAGAACCTATTCAGACATAACCAGACTAGTTAGCATCTATAATAATACCTAAGGGATAAGCTATATAGTTCCTTAAGTACCTATAAGAGGGTACTTAACTAGCGTAGGCTATAATAGCCTATACTTAATAAAGACAGTAGGACACTATATTAGCTTCCTAATAGCTAGCGGAATGGTTCTAGGTAGGGGATAAAGTATAGCTTTTACTAAAGAATATTAAGATAAATTACCCCTTATAGAAACTTAATTAGGTTATAGCAAAATACACAGTCTTAGAAGTGCTAATGCCACTAATAGTATAGTTAGATATCCCTAGGGGCATCTATCCGGTCTTCCACGTAGACCTTATTAAACAAGCCACGGAGGACCCTCTTCCTAGCTAGAGGCTTTAGGACTCTTGCCTAGGGCTAGAATAGGTCCTAATAGAGGATAATAATAAACTCGTTAAGGAGTACCAGGTAGAATAGATTCTAGTAGCATAGAATGCCCTAGGTTAGGGGAGGAGATATAATATACTAGTAAAATAGGTAGGATACGTTTAGCTAACATAGGAGCTATTAGAAAGTATAGCATAGATATAAGCCCTTAATAAGTTTAAGGCAAGGTAGGGAGATATATAATATAATAATAGACTAAATTAATTACAAACTACTTATACTTCCACAGAGACTTCTAATAATATATAAGGCGCACCTAGTCCATGTCTTATTAACTTATAACAACCACTAGAGCAAACTTAGTACTCTCTACCTATTATAATAGATATATTACTTAAGCCCCTAACTAAATTATTATTATAGTTAAGGGGGATAGTAGCTAGCGTTACTATAGGTGTAATAGGGGCATAGGCAGTGTTATAATAGGGGGGATAGATATTTCCATAGTTCTAGATAGTATAGGTAGAATAATAATTAGTAAGTGTAAAGGTTAACCTATCTCTAGGTTAGCCTCTAGCAGGGGATAAGCAAAGAATAGGGTCTAGCGCTAGGGGGCGCCCACTAGTTAGGGTGTATTAGACACAATAGTTAATAGGCCCTAGGTTAGGGCTAAGTTAGGAGCGTTTATAGTAATAATAAGAAGGCAAGTTATCTTTATACTTAATGTATTATTAACCACTATAGCAATAGGGTAAAAGAGCTTTAAGGAGGAGAGCGGATTAATTATAGTATTCCTAATATATAGTATTTAGACCACCCATAATCTGCTAGTTCTACTAGAGTAGAACGCCTATAACTTACTGCATAGACCCTACTATGCCGTAGCTACTTATAGGGCTACTATAGCTAAAAGGAATAATCTTAAGTTTATTTAGGGCTATAGTAGGGGAGGCAGAAGAAAGGGGTACCCTAAGGGCAGAATAAATAGGAGCTAGGTTAAACTAGGCCTAGTCTAGAAAGGCTTTCTATTAACTCACAAGGGCGCGGAAGCCCTAGGACAGCACTAGCATCTATCGCTTAGTCTCTACTATCTTTAGGATACTAGGCTAGATAATATAGTTACCCGCCTTAATTATAGCCTTAAGATCCTTTAAGTAATATTAAAGTTAAGGGTCTGCGGATAAATACCTTATTATCTAAACGTAGGTTATATAGTTTTACTAATATAGGAGATAGGAGGTGCTACTAGGGGGAGGACTATAGTTTAGGATGCCTATAGTAAGGGATTTCTTAATACATAGCCCGCAGGGCTACTACACTGCTTATAGAGTAGTATACTTCTTATTATCTAAGTTTCCTTTTATAAGGAACTTACTAATAGACTAATTTATAGGCGTAGAGAGAATAGCTAGGACACAAGGAGGACGGCGACTAGAGTCGCCATAATAGTTACTACTACAGTTAGCTATGTTTAATAAGGGTATAATATAGGGATAATAGGTAAATAAAGTGTTATTTAGAGAGGTATAATAGGAAGGTATAATAGGGTTTATAATATCTTAGAGAATTTTCTATATAGGGGAAAGTAAAAGTTATAATAAAATAAATAGTAGACGGAAAGTAGGGGCGGGGCTAGGGTTAATATGACAACAATGCGGGGCTTAATGACCGCGTCACACGCCTAGCCCACGCCTAGGACCAAAACAAAATAATAGGATAGAAGGTTTAAGATAGGGCTAGGGTTAATATAATAATAACGCAAGGCTTAGTGACCACATCACACGCCTAGTCTAGTCCTAGGATTAAAACAATAGGCTTACATAACGCATTAAAGAGAAGGAGTAAGGGTATATATAAGAGCTTAGGCTTTGCCTAAGCATTCTCTAGGGTACACACGTGTTGCGTATGCGTAGGGATGGATAGTCCTAAGTATCTGCTAAAGTACACACATGTTACATATATACAGGGGCAAATCCTAAGGGCCCTAAGTCTAGAATATATATATGCTATATATGTGAAGGTATAGGGAAGAGGACAAGTGTAAGGTAGTTAGGGGGTTATAAGAGCCCTAGTGAGGATAGGTTTCCTACCTTCCTCTTCTCTTTCCCCAAGTTTCTCAATACTATACCAACGCCCTATCGCAGTCGCCTAGGGGCCAGTCCATAACAGCTACGGTATGCGTGCTCTCTAACTATAGGTTTATAGGAAGCCCTATGCCTATAAGCATTATATTTAACTTAGTTATAATTATCTGATTTGCTCTTTTAATATACCTATTTGGCTTATATATATAGGGAGGCAAAATGTGAGGCCCCTCATAACATGACCCACGCGCATGCGTGCACCGCAGCGCCAGAGCACCGCGGCGCCTAACACTAGAAGGAAGGGCTAGGTCTACGTAATATTAGCAAGCCACTAGCTATAAACCAGTAACTTATATATATATTACACTTAGACCTAGTAAGCTTTAGTTAATATATAAGTGTACCCTATATCCTTTTACCTAGCTATCTTTATCCTTATAATTCTAAAGCTTCTACTACTAGCTACCTAAGAGTAATATAGGGCTAAGAACTACCTAATTAACCTAAGTAATATTAGATAATAACTAAAGTTAATTAAATAAGGGTAGTATTACTACTAAAGATATACTATATTCTATAGGAACTAGGACTAAACCTAGACCCTCTAATATTAGGGCTAATACTATAGTAATAAATAAGTAAATTACTTAGCTTAAGAAACTTAAAGAACTATAGGAATAAGAGTAAAAGCTTATTAACCTTCTATAGCTAAGTAAAGGGAAAGAGAAGATAAAAAAGTAGTAAAGATCTAGTTCTTTCTCTAGTAATAGCTACTAAGAGGTTAAAGTTAGGAATATTACTAACCTTTAATACCCTATAAACCTATAGAAGTATAAAATATAGATAAATAACCTAAACTATACCTTTAATAGGGTAAAGTAGAAGTATTAGTATAATTACTAAAAAATCCTCTTTACACTTAACTATATATATAGTAATTATAGGGTAAGATAGGACTAATACCTTAATAAATAAATAGCTAATAACTAGAGTAACCTTAAAGATAACTAGGATATATTTAAGACCTAGACTCTTACACTACTCTAAGATACTACTAACTATAATGCCTAAATAGCTATATAGCTAGAGAATATAAAGTAATATAAGGGCTAGAGTCCTATTAAATTTAGTATCTACTTAGATTTACTAAAGAAATACCTAGAAAGAGCTACTAAAAAGTTATAAGCTCTTATATTCTTTATAAAACTACTCCCTAATCTATAAGACTAGATTAACCTATATACCTCTATTATAAGAAAAGCATAAGAGGAGGTTATATAACTTACTTAGTAACTCTAGGAGGCTATGCTAAAGATTAAGTAAAAGTCTAAGTATTTAGAAGATAAGGGCCTAAATAAGGCTCCCTAATATTATAGATATAACTTTCTATAAGGTAGAAGGTCTAATAAAGACTAGAAGGATAAGGACTAGGAGAAGTCTCCTACTACCTATCTAAATAACTATAAACCTAGGTATAAAAGGTAGTATTTTAACTATAATAGCATAGAGCATCTTATAAATAGATATAATAAGCTAAAGAAGGAGTAATAAGACCTAGAAAACTCCCTAAGGTAGAAGTAAATACCCTTACCTTTACCTTAAATACTAAGGTACTAATAGGGTATTAATTCTACACACTAGTTACTATTTATAGGCATATAGATATTAAAACAGTAGCGGATCTTAATAGTTATGCTAAGATTAATATTATTAGTGCTAAATTTATATAAGCCTATAAACTTAACTAAGCTAAGGCTATAGCACCTATTATTAAGGTAGTAGGGGCCCTTATAGTTCCCTAATATAGTATCTATAAGGTCCCTATTATAATTAAAGACTTAAGAGAAGAAAAAAAGGACCTTAAGTTACTATATATAGCTATTAATAAGGACCTAAGAACTAAGGGAAGCCCTATATTAATTAGGATATATATACTTACTAAGGAATATATCTACCTTTACTTATACTTATAAGAGTAGTGGTTTAAGAAAAGAAGAAAGGCCTTTTTACTTATAACTCCCTATAAATTTATAAAGGTTATATATAATAAGACTATTATATATACTATTAATAGGGTTATAGAAGATAAGTTTATTACCCTTAGAGATAAAGAAGAGATAAAGGTATATAGAACTATTAAAGATATCCCCTAGGAACTATATAAGTTTAAAGATATGTTTATATTAGATAAGGTAGGGAGCTTACCTTTAAGAAAGATAACTAATTACGTAATTAATCTAATACTAGGGACTACACCCCTATATAGACTAATTTACCCCCTTTCCTAAGGTAAATTAAAGGAACTTTATAAATATATTAATAAGAACCTATAGAAGGGCTAGATAAGACTATTAAAGAGCCCTATAGGCATGCCTATTCTATTTATACTAAAGAAAGATAGTATACTCTAATTATATATAGATTACCAGGGTCTTAATAGGGTAATATAGAAGAATTACTATACTCTCCCCTTAATTTTAGAGATCCTAGACTAGTGCTAAGAAGCCCGCTTCTTCTTAAAAATTAATATTAAGGATGCTTATTATAGAATCTAGATAAAAGGGGGTAATAAGTGGAAGACTATGTTCCGCACGCGCTATAGGCACTATAAATATCTTATAATGCCTTTTAGGTTAATAAATGCCCTAGCTATATTCTAGAACTATATCTACAAAGCGCTTTATAGGCTAGTTAATACTATTTATATAGTATATCTAGATAATATCCTTATCTTTTTAAAAATATAAGAGAAGTATACTATATATATTAAAGAAGTTCTAGGGTATATAAGAGAGGTAGAATTATACGTAAAACCCTCTAAATATAAGTTTTACTAAGAGTTAGTGGAGTTCCTAGGGTTTATCCTCTTTATTAATAGGATCTTAATAGATACCTATTAAGTTACTACTATTTAGGATTAGAAGGAACCTATAAGCTTTAAGGATATATAATCCTTCCTAGGGTTCTATAACTTTTACTAATAGTTTATCTATAGATACTCTAGGATTATAGCACCGCTACATGTATTAATAAAGGGCAGTTAGAATAGTATCTAGACTAGGAGGTTTATATTTAGGGCAAGAGAATAGGTAGCGTTTCGCTAGCTAAAAGATGCCTTTTAGTAGGCTCCTCTTCTCTATTATTATAACCTAAGTTAACTAGTGTGTATTAAGATAGATACCTTAATCTTTATAATAGTAGGGATTCTATTATAATAAGATAATAAGGGCCACTAGCACCCTATAGCTTTTTAGTTAAGGAAGTTTACTAATACTAAATAAAACTATAGCATACCTAACTAAGAGCTACTTACTATAGTTAAGTTATTTAAACACTAGTAATATTATATTAAAGGTATAGAGACCCTAGTAGAAGTCCTATTAAACTACTATAACCTATAGACCTTTATAAAGTAATAGAAGCTAAATAGAAGATAGGCTAGATAGTATATATTCCTATGCCTACTAAATTTTATAATTAAGTATAGACTAGGGAAAAGTAACCCTATAGATACACTATTAAGAAAGTCTAATTATAAGAGTAAACCCCTAATAAATAGGGTACTTTTACTAGAACTTAAGAAAAAGTTAGTAGCTACTAAAGAAGTAGTAAAAGAAAAGATACTAATATATTAAAGAAGATATAGTAAGATGCCTTTAGGGGAGGAAAATACCCTAGTCTTTATAGAGAGGTATAGTAAGATGCCTTTAGGGGAGGAAAATACCCTAGCCCCTATAGTAAAGGCTAGAGTAGCTATATTAAGAGGCTAGTTAGCTACTATAGATCTAGTAAAAGGTTAGCTAAATAAAGGTAATTTCTAGGAAAAGGTAGTATATATCTAGGACGCTAGTATAGTATAAGAGATCTAGGGGGTTATTATATTACTAGATCCCTACTAATCTAGCCTAAATAAACTATTAGCATAGCTATTATAAAAGGCCTAAAGCTAAGATCTAGACCTATAGAGGTAGAGTAAAGAGATTAATTCCCTAGAGAGAGGGAAAGCTAGTCTATAGTTATATAGTATAAGGGGTCTCCTAATATATAAAGACTAGGTAGTTATTCCCTAAGAGCCTACCTTATAATAGGAGCTTCTATAGCTATACTATAATAATCCACTAGTAGGTTACTTTAGGACTAAGTAAATACTTAAGCTATTAAAGCGCTACTTTTAGTAGCTAGCTATAAATAAGTCTATATTAGACTATATTATAAGCTATAGGATATATTAGTAAATAGTTACTAGAAGGTATTGCCTATATAGGAGTCTTAAATTACTACTAATACTAGAGTAACTATAGGTAGAAATCTTAATAGACTTTATTATAGGATTACCTATTATATAAGTAGGTAAATAAGAAACTAATATAATTCTAGTAATTATAGACTAATACACTAAGTACTCTATCTTCCTACCTATAATAACTATAATTAATATAGCTAAGTTAGTGGAACTTTTCTATAAGGAGATTAAGCTATAATTTAGGCTACTAAAGGGCATTATATCTAATAGAGGATCTGTTTTTATAAGCTAATTCTAGTTAGACCTATATTACCTATTATACGTAAAATATAGGCTTTCTATAGTATTTTACCCCTAAACTAATAGGTAGACTAAGAGGACTAACTAGGTACTAGAGCACTACCTATAATACTTTACTTCTAAAAACCAGTAGATATAGCCTAAGCTACTCCTAGTTATATAATTTACCTATAATAATATAGTAAATAGAACTATAGGCTACTTACCTAATTATATACTTATAGGGTACTTACTAGAGTTTTAGCTAGCCCTTAGGGATAAGGTTATAAAAAGGGAGGTACTAGAGGCTTATACTTATATTATAAAGTTATATAAAGTTAGGGAGTAGCTAAAGTAAAACTAGGTAAAAGCCACTAAATCCTAGGTAAAGTACTATAATAAATATTACTAACTACTTACTCTTAAAAAAGGTAACCTAGTACTACTATTAGTAAAGAATATATAGCTTAAGGAAGTAAAATAGAAGCTAATCCCTAGGTTTATTAGACTATTTTAGGTACTTAATACTATTAGTAAGTAAGTATATTAGCTTATACTACTAGAAAAATATAGTAGGTTATATAATATATTCTATATTAGCCTACTAGAGCCTTAGACTTATTATAAGAATATAGATAAAGAAAAAATACTAATACCTAACCTTAAGAATAAAGATAATAAATATAAAGTTAAGGAGGTTAAGGAATATAGAAAGACCTATAAAGGTAATAAATACCTAGTAAAGTAGAAGGGTTAGCTAAGTAAATATAACTAGTAGGTTCCTATTAAAGATATAGAAGGAGCTTAGTATATAATTTAGGTATTCTACTAGAATAAGTTAAGGGAAAAGGATAGTAATATATAAGTAAGTTATAGGTAAAAAAGTATAAAGTTCCTATAAGAAAGGCATAGCCTTACTAGCTACTATAATATACCTAATAAAAGAAAATAACTAAACTATATATAAAAATAAAAGAAAAAAAAAATATAAAGAAATAAAATAAAGGAAACTATCTATAGCTTTAGGAGAGTTAATAGAAATCCCTCTATAGTTACCCCCTTATAGCTAAAGACTTAGCCCCCACAGACTATATACTTAGCGTTATTCTTATCCGCTATAACCACCTCCCTTATTCTATAATAAAAATAATATAATACTATTCCCTAGGTAATAAATCCTAGATTACTTAGCCTTAGCCGTAAAACCATTACTATATTCTATATAGTAAGGAGTTATAGATAGTTAGCCTACTAAAATATTAGCAAATAGATAGTAAAATAGGGCTAAAACATAACCTACTATCCCTAGGACTAGAGCTAGGTTTATAGTAACTATAAGGGTTTAATAGGAGACTATATACTACTAGTATATAATTAAAGTATCCTACCTAGATATATTAGTAAAGAACTAGTAAAAAGGGAAGAAATATATAAACCTAGCGGACCTTAGTGGCCCCTATTAACCTAAACACAATATAATGCGTTATATTAGTATGGTTAAAGCCCTATATAAGCTAAAGATAATAGGTAGTAAAACGCTACTAAGTTATCTCTAAGAATATAAGGTCTTTAGGATTATCCTTATCCTTATTACTAAGTACCTCTATTAGGATATCTACCTAATCTAGTACCTTTAATAAGTTAAGGAAGTTACTATATATAGTAGCTATAGACTATATAATTATTAGCAAATAGAAACTAAAGAGTAAAGAAAAAGTAAGATACTTATAGCCTTATAACTATCCCTATGTGTATAATACTAAATATAGCGCTTTAACTGCTTTATCTTTAACTAATCTATATATAGGTTAGTAATAAATTAATAATTAATCTAGGGGAGTTTAGGGGCAGATAGGGGGCTCTTTTTGTGTTTAGTGTATCCGGTATATAAATAGTGTATATATAAGCAGTTATGAAGCAGAATTATTAGAGCACTTATGGTGATTTATTAGCGGTTAGCGATTAACGATGAATGGATGATGGTGTTATGGAAAAGCTAATAATTTAGCTAATAATATAGAAATAAAAATAGAATAATATAGTAGAGAGTTAGAGGTAAATTTATGCTAAAGCGCTAACTGTTATTTGTTATTATAGATCGCTATTTATTATTATTTTAATATAACTACTAGTTAGTAAATAGTTATAAAATATAGGGCAAAAGCTATTTAGGAGCCTAGCGATAAGGGGGGGGATAATTATAAGGCCCCTTATAACATAACCCACGCGCATACGTGCACCACAGCGCTAGAGCACCGCGGCGCCTAACACTAGAAGGAAGGGCTAGGTCTACATAATATTAGCAAGCTACTAGCTATAAACCAGCGACTCGCACACATATTATACTTAGACCTAGCAAGCTTCAGTTAATATATAAGTGCACCCTATATCCTTTTGCCTAGCTACCTTTATCCTTACACAAAAGCTCTAGCTTAATACCTTAAGCCTATGCCTATTATTAAAAGATCATATCTTTAGATTAACTAATCACTATACCTTTATTATCTTACCTAATTTTTGCGATTAATAGCCTAAATTATCTTATAATCTATTATTTAAAATAAATTAATATATTAAACACTAATTAATATAACTTATTAGGAATAGTATATACTTAAAGTATCCCTAAATACTTATCCTTAATAACTAGTAACTAATTTATTCTATTATAGCTAGGCTTATAGTCCTAAAGGTCCTAATAGATTCTCTAATAAGGCCTTAGTAACTTATATTCTAGTAATTACCTAGATATAACTTTATAGGTATTTATTAGTAAGTAGGTTATATAGTCCTTACGCTCTATCCCTTATAAACACACTCCCCTTATATAGGTTATAATCTTACTAAGTGTATCTTTCCTAAGGTACCTAGACTATAGGTACTATAGTTCTTCTAAATCTATTTATAGTAAGCGCTATTCCTTTAATAGTTACCTATACTATAAGCATTATATATATATATTATATAATCTAATTATAGAGAAAATCACTAGTATTAAAGTAAATATTACTATATCTATTTTTTAGGGAACTATTAAATAATTAGATAAGGGCTTATATTAAAGAAAGATAATATTATACTTCCTAATAAGTTTTACTAGTAATAAGCTATCTCCTATAGGTCTAATATATAGGGAGCTATTAGCTCTATAATACTATATGCCCTTCTTTATAAGAAGACTCTCTAATATAATATTAATATAAAAGCCTTTAATAAGCGCTATATTTTATAATATTAGGTCCTTAGTCTAAGGTCCCTAAGGCCTATTTAAGATATCTTTAATTATATATATACCTCTTCTAGTAATTTAGAAAGAGGTTATACCTACCTTAAGATAGTTATTATATACTTACTTAAATATACCTAGCTTAAAATAGGAGATATTATTAATAATATATAGAGTGCTATAGTTATTAAAGAGAGTGCTCTTAGAGAGTATATATTTTATATTCCCTAGTATAGTGTAGCTTCCCTTTACTAGTGCCTTTTCTTTAATAGTTACTAGATTAATAATTACTATAGTAATTACTCTAGGATATTTATTATCCTAATTATTCTTTCCCTTTACTTCCTAACTATTTTTTATAATCTTAGTATAAAGATCCTTCTATTTACTACTATTATAGTATCTCTTAATTTTCTTATAGTCTTACTTTTTTAATACCTTATAACTATTAGATATCTAACTAGTTATAGTATAATATAAGGTTTAGTAGTTATAGGGATTCTAGCTATAATAGCTAATCCTTCCTACCTAGTAGGGGCACTTCTTTATTTTCTTACTAGCTTTCTAACTATTATTAGAGCGCCCCCTAAGAGTTATTATATAGCTCCCTTTTCTAGAACCTATATCTATAACTTATATTACCCTATAGTACTTTATATACTTAGAAGTAAGTCCTTATAGAGTTATATTAGCTAGAAGATTATTAGTAACTTAAATAAGCTATATAATCTTTATCTTTACCTATTAAGGATTAAATTAGGCTCTAATTACTTAAATAAAGTTATAGATTATATTAGGTCCTTTAACTTTATTTATCTTATATAATATAGCTTTCTAATATAGCTTATCCTACTACTTAATCTAATACTTAAATTATATATTTATATACTTAGTATCCTAAAGATAGGCTATATACTTTACTAATACTTTAGCTTATATAATAACTAAACCTAGTAAGAACTTTTTTTTAAGACTAATAAGAATTTATTAAAGTATTAGATTCTTACCCTCCTTCTCTTCTATAATCTTATTAATAGTTATTATATAGATATTTAGATTAATAGTATTAGTAATCTAAGTACTAATAGTCCTTTCTTATAACCTAAGTAATTTAAAGGTTTAATACTTTATATTATAACTATAAGAGAGAAATACTAGGGCTTCTAAGAATAAGAGTTACTTTCTATTAGGTAAAGACTTTACTTATCTTTAAATAAGTTCTAAGTAATTATTTAGTTAGACTATAGAAGGTTTAATAAGATAATTAGAGGGAAGCTCTAGGAGATCTAGATTAACTCTTTCCTAGATCTCCTAACTTTATATTACTTACTTTAATACTTTAAACTATTCTTCCTATTTCTCTAATAATACTAATTTAATATTTATCTTAAGATTATAGATAAGAGAGATTAAGGTCTTTATTAAATACTTAGTTAGATAGATAGGTACTATATATATATACTTCTTATACTTAAGGGGAGCTATAGAAGTTATAGGTAATAATACCTCCTAGGCTTATAACTATTATATAATTATATAATATAATAAATAGGACTCTTACTAGATTAATATAAGAGGACTCCCTAAGAGATAATTATAAAGAAGATTAAATTAACTATATCTATTATATAAAAGAGAGGATAAAAGCGTCCCTTTTATAGGGGGGATTACTAGACTACCTATTATAGTGCTCTAACCTATATAATATAGATTACTTCTCCCTATATTCCTACGCGCACTAGTATAAGACATTATAACTCATGACACGGCACGCTACCCCGGGCAACAAGTACGTGGGGGCTGTTCTGGCCCCATCCTGCGCGTCAGCAATCTCTGGGCCCTACCCGAGTTAGAGCAAGTCAGCCACAAAGTGCATGCAAGTAGCAAACCTTGCCGCGCCAAGTCTGAAGTCTGGAGTTGTTAGGGCTGCCTTTTATTTGGCATTCTGGCGACCAGACCAAGTCGGAATGTCGAGCCGGCGACGGGTACCCCGAAGCAGCTCATCACAACTATAATCATAACCCGATCACTTCCTGTCTAATCAGTACTCCGTAATGACAAATTCACAACAGCTCGTCAAGACTCAAGAGTGCGCTTCTTGGTGGAGCCCACGGCAAGGCTTGAAAACTCTCAGGGTCCGGTGGAGACCATCGTGGGAGTCCCCGAGCCCCGAAATCGCCCCCCCCCATTGGAGTTAGTGCCGTCCAGGACGAGTTGCAATGCCAAACTCAATTTTTTTTTGCTTTTTCTTTCCCAATTGACTGTCATGCTTTTTCCAAATAGCCCTCTTGCTTTCTATATTTCGTTCTTCTTTCCCCGCAGAGCGAGATCGGATTTTACGCCCGTGTCTGTCTTTACACATCACTCAGGACTGTCAGTTTTCGTGTCATGAGAAACATTGGCAGCGCCGTGCTACAACATCACTCGAAATTTCCCGTCTCAATCACGTTTCAGCAGTTTCAGCGCACAGGAAATCATCCGCCCAGTTCCAACGAGAAGAGACCACTTCTATTCCACCGCTTACAGTCCTTCAACAAACATGAGCTCCAATAATACCACTCCCACCGAGTCCTCATCAGGCAGCCCATCCGTGCAATCAACACTTCCGGTCCTGGAGTCTGGCTTTCTCAAACCCCCAGGCGATATCGATATTGAAGAAGCGCTTCAGCGAAAGCCTCTTCGCTGGACCTTTCAAGGGCAGGTAGAAGCAAATAAGTCGCGACCTCTGGCTGCGGCACCGGAGGATGTGAGAAAGATAGACCTGGAGCGGGCGAAGCAAGACCTTCTCCGGATGCAAGGCGCCATTGGCAACGATGCGAAATATAGGAGCAAGTGAGCGCCCAAAGTAGGGCATACGACCCCTCTGGTTATTTGATTCGCAAGCGAGATATGGGTGCTCTGCACTGAGGAGTCGGCAGTTGAATCACGGGACAACCATGACGAATATGCAACAACGAACTTGGACGATGAGAGGAGCTGAACATGTCAATTTGAATTCTCCATTTTCTTTTGTCGGCGTTGGATGGAAGGGCCAAGGCAAATATTTCAGCTACCTCTAACACAACAGATCATTCAGTTTCTCAAACTTTATCTACGATCGACTGCAAGCGAGACCCCAGGGTGAATCCATAGGTTACAGCTGAGACTAGTGTGAGCAAGTTGAGAAGAGATGAGATGCCATGCAATTTGCCAAACTTCTTGCTCAAAGCACGCATTTCCTCTGAGTGTGGGCCTTCCTCATAATACTCCTTTCCATCGCGTTTGGCTGTCGCAGAACATGTCAGCTAATTTTATCTTTTGGGCCGAGCTCATAAACGCGACAGCACATACCTTGTCCACGGCGTTCTTTGATAACCTTGTTCGTGGCGGGCAGCAAAACGACGAGGTTGACCAGCCCCGTGACAAACATGGTGGCAATGGGAGCGAGGGACAGCCAGCGGCTTGACGTCTCCAGGAGCCCAGATGGCCCGGATGATACTCCAAGTAGAGCGTTACCGGGAAAAGTCAGAGCGAGCATCACTGGGAGTGCCGTTTGCATGCCAAAGTAGATCGGGAAGAGCTTAGCCTGGACTGCTGAAAACACAGGCCGCTCGACAGTTTTGAACATGACCGGGCCATTGACGAATGACTAGAAAACAGGTCAACAAATCAATTTCACTCGAATGTATAGATGCCATGGAACTAGACTTACGTGGAAGATTGAGGTTCCCAACAACGCTCCGTAGCTGGTGGGCTCGGTATTAGTTTAGTAGATCTGTCAGCCGCCGGTCCAGCTCAATAGAACGAGAGACATACGAGATGATGTGGTACGGAGCCGCCGAAACTAAAATAGATCCAGCCATGATCTTTGGAAGAAGGCTTGATGAAGCAACAGTTCGTGATTTCAAGGATACGTCTATCCTGAAGAAAACTGAAACCAGTTCCTAATGAGGTTGACAAACAGAATGAGGTCATTGAAGGTGCAACCGTTGACATCATCACGTGACCGCGCGGCGGAATCGCGTGAGCGCAGCCACGTGTTATGGCTTTCTCCGTCTCGGCTGCAACATCGTCTGCCTAAAATCAAGCTCGGATTCTCCAGGGAAAGTGGGCCAACTTTTAGTTACTCCTTGTGAGAGGGTAAAAACTCTCATTCTCCTGCCGAAGGTGGCATACATATCATTCTCTATTCAGTTCGTTTAATTGTTTTGAGAGATGGCGGATAAGGAAGCGACTATTTTTATCCTGGACCTGGGTGCCTCCATGGCCGAGAAGCACTCAGGTCGTGACGAGTCGAATTTGGACTGGAGCATGCGTTATGTATGGGACAAGATCACCGACATCGTGGCAGCAAACCGCAAGACGTTATGTGTTGGTGTAGTGGGTTTGAGGACTGATGAGACCGAGAACAAGTTGCAGGATGACGATGGGTACGAACACATCTCAGTCATCCAAGACCTTAGCAATATCACCATGTCAGGCTTAAGAAGTCTTCAATCAGCGATCAAGCCAAGCCAGACACTGACTGGCGATGCCATTTCAGCCATCGTGGTAGCGATTGACTTGATTGACACCTTTACAAAGAAGCTCAAGTGGGCGCGTAAAATCGTGCTGGTGACCGACGGCCAGGGAGGAATGGATGCCGATGACATCGGAGACATCGCCAAGAAGATGAATGATTCTAATATCCAACTCACAATTTTGTAAGTTGTGGAATCTTACTATCCTCAAAAGCCCAACTTGGCTGACTCTCAAAGGGGTGTGGATTTCGATGACGCGGAATATGGGTTCAAAGAGGAAGATAAACCTTCGATCAAGGTAACAAAATTAATAGCGGCGACCATCCAAACCTTCCCCTGCTCTAACGATATGTTCAACAGGCTGAAAACGAGAGAATTTTGAGGGCTTTATCGGAGGAGTGCAAGGACGGCGTGTTCGCTACCATCGCTGAAGCAATCCATGAAATAGATACTCCGCGAGTCAAGTCAGTCAAGCCTTACAAGACGTACGATGGCTCCCTTACTCTTGGGAATCCCAAGCAGTTCCCGGCAGCAATGTGCATAAACGTCGAACGCTACTTCAAGACTCATGTTGCTCGACCATTAGCAGCTAGCACCGTCGTTGTCAAGTCAGAACAAGCGACACAGTCAACGCAGACTCTGCATGATGACCCGATGGACGGTGTTGAGTTCTCGGCTGTGAAACAAGCGAGAACGTATAAGGTCAACGACCCTGATGCGCCTGGAGGCAAGCGCGATGTTGAATTTGAGTCGCTTGCTAAAGGTTATGAGTACGGTCGCACCGCCGTTCACATAAGCGAGTCGGAGTATAACATAACCAAACTGGAGACCGAAAAGAGCTTTTCAATTGTCGGCTTTGTCGCGCGGGACAAGGTGAGCCAGACTATATCGGCGCTGCCAAGACTTTACGTTGACATTTTTACTAGTACGAACTATTCCTAAACATGGGAGAAGTCTGCGTCACCCATGCCCGTAAAAATGATGTCAAGTCCGAGCTAGCGCTTTCCTCACTGATTTGGGCCCTCCTCGAGCTGGAATCGTATGCAGTTGCTCGGATAGTCACCAAAGATGGAAAAGACCCGTTGCTGGTGTTGCTGGTTCCGCATATTGAGCCCGGATTTGAATGCTTATATGACATTCCTCTTCCGTTTGCTGAAGATGTGCGGACATATCAGTTCCCCCCGTTGGACAAGGTCATCACCGTGAGCGGTCAAACCTTGACCAAGCACCGACTATTACCTTCAGATGAGCTCAGCGAAGCGATGAGTGACTATGTTGACTCAATGGATGTCTCCACATATCAGCTTGATGATGATGGGTATAATATAATGAATAACCAAGGCCACCACGAAAGTGATATCTTCTGACATTAAACAGAAACCCGACCGAGTATGCGCCTATTGACGAGACTTTCAGCCCAACTATCCATCGAGTGAATAATGCTGTCAAAAATCGAGCGGCGCATCCTGATAAGCCTGTTCCTGAAACCCCTGCAAGCTTGTTGAAATATGCATCTCCGCCCGAAGATCTCATCGAAAAGGTTCGGCCTAGAATAAACACCTTGATTGGATTAGCTGAGGTAAAAAAAGGTGGGTTCATCACATTTCTGGTCATCTCGAATCAAGCACTAATTCTTGTACAGTACCACCGAAAGCCAAGGGAAGACGAAATCGTGAGACTGTCAAGCCAATCTCAGGCTTGGACGTCGACGCTTTGCTGGGCGAAGGTGATAAGAAGGGGAAGGTGTCGGAAGACAACCCGGTGCCAGACTTCAAGCGGGCTTTGGGCGATGCTAGCGAGGAAGACGAAATCAAAGATGCGTCTGAGCAGATGGGCGTCATTATACGGTCTCTCATTACAGACAGCTTTGGTGATGGCAAATACGCCCAGGCCACGGAATGTCTTGGTGTGATGAGGGATGAGCTGATTAATATGGAGGAACCAGAAATGTACAACTCATTTGTTCGGGATCTGAAGAAAGGTCTGTTGTCTGGGGCTCTTGGTGGGGATAGAAGAGATTTCTGGTTCAAGGTCCGGTGGTCGAGACTGGGCCTGATTGATCAAGACCAGTCTGATGTGTCAAATGTAACCCACGAGGAAGCAGAAGAGGTGAGAACTCTTGTTGAAGCTACGTTCAAAGGTCTACGACTGGCTAACTCTAATCCCAGTTCTACAAGTCGAGATAGGAGGCAACATGCAATGGGAAGATGCAACGTCGTGTGTCAATCACATCAGCGGCTTACAAAAATCTATTGTCGTGTTTCAGGTTGGAAGCTTTACAATATATTGATAAGAAAGACATGAAATGCGTGCCAGCTGCAGCTGGTACATGTAACCCGTCGTCGGCCTCGACCTCTCAGACCTCCGTGTGCGCTTGATTTATCTGGCGGACAGCTGTTAGACAGTGGAACACAAGTGGCAACGTGGCAGCTGGCTTTTCTTCTCTGTTTATTGCCATCGCTGCACCCAGCGACATCCCATTTTCTTCTTCTTTAAAACGCTTGGTAAAATGCGACTGCACATTTCCGATCATCAAAATGTCTGACAATGAGCTGCACGCCCAACTGGAGAAACTCCAAGAGGTTCTAGGCAAGAAAATCACCCTCGATCCGACCAGGAAAAAGACGCCAGTCGAGCCAGAGGCCAGCGTTCGCAAAGATTCTGCATCTGCATGGCAAGAGCAGTACCTCACATGCGAGAAATCAAGCGGTGACACTGTGCCCAGCCGCCTGATAGGAGAAGAGTTTTTATACCAGGGCTTCGACGACTCGACATTATGCATAGGTGAACCTCTCGAGGAAGACGTTGCATTTTGTCCTTTTGAAAGGATCAAGCAATACCCCGAACAATTCATTGGGAAACGGAATAAACCATTAGTATGTACAAAGCAAGAAAACTCGTGCTCATTCTTGCCTTTAACAAAGTCAAGGCTCAACCGTTCTTCGATAGCATCGACGAGAGAAAAACATGGCGATTGTAGGTTTCCAAGAAGAGCTCTGATCTTACGAGATGAATGACTTAACCATCATGCTTGTAGTTTCGAACTTCACTTCCCTGGTGAACCGCGACAGTCATGTCTCCTCGTACCCACAGTCCAGTTTGTCAACTTCCTAAAGGAAGTGAATTCCCATCTCGGAACTCAGCTGTGCATTCCGAAGGGCAACAACCAGCTACATTTCAGTATGAACTTTGGCCATGGGGGTACGCCGCGTCCAAGATATATTGGCAACTCTCATGAGAAACCTCGAGTCCTCGTAGACAACCACCAGGTAATCGACGAGGACTTGGCAGCCTTGAACGACGCAACCGAGGAGGATCGAAACTTGTGGCTGGCCAGCTGGAAAAAGGCCAACGCCTCACTTGCATATCAGCGTGTCGATGCCGCTCAGCGCGCCAAACTTGCCGCCGAGAGAGCAGAGAAGAAGAGGATAGCGAACGAAACCATGCTAACCAAGGTACAAACGTATCTTGGCACACCGGACGGACAATCCATTGGCGAATTGGATTGCAAACCTACTCTCTTCGTCAGCATCGACGTGGAAGTTCTTGAAGTGGAGCCGCGGTCCATCACAGAAATCGGAATTGCAGTACTTGACACGAGGAATATACAAGAACGCGACTCGGGACCCGGCGGCATCTTTTGGTGGGAGCACATCAAAGCCTATCACCTGGTTGTTCGCCAACATGCTTCGCACGTGAACTATAGATACGTCCAAGGATGTCCTGACAAGTTCCAATTTGGGTCGGACCCCCTTCCCCATGTCTTTCATTACATCATGCTGTATGCATCTTGGGCTAACGTCTCGTCAGGGAAAGTATGTTCCCCAACAAGTGGGAGCTCATTGACACGCTGAGCTCCATCTTGAGTCCTTACACCCGCGATGGCGTAGCAGACGTGGTTCTAGTCGGCCATGACACACCGGCTGATGTGCGATATCTCTCCAACGCCGGCTACGATGTAGATTCCGCTCTGAAATTAGTCGACACCGTCGATACGCAGATTCTTCACCAGGCTTGGAAAGGGGGCAAACAGCCGCGGAAGCTGGAAAGTGTCCTGTCAGACCTCTGCATAACATACACATACTTGCACAATGCCGGCAACGACGCGGTGTATACGCTGCGTGCCATGATCACAATGGGCGTGGAAGGGTCCAAGCCCGAAGGACAACCTTTCCGTCAACCTCAGCTCGCCGCGGAACACGGCCCTCTTCAAAATTGACAGGAAAATCAGGAGAAACCAAAGATCATTCAACGTCTCCAGATAGTTTACATGTTTGAGAAGAGAATGGGGCACTCGGAAAGTGACCCCCTGGTCCTGAAAAAGTACACAGCGTATGTACACTGGCTTGCTGTTCTATAGCTCCTCTTTGCTCAGACTTTGAAGCTCGTTCTTACAAATAAATGCAATCCTGCAACGCCATCGCTATGTGTATAGTAGTGTACAAGAGAAGCCGATATTCGCAAGTGCAAACACAAGATAGTTCCCACCTCACGAGGCTAACAAAGAAACTTTGCTTCATTGCTGACCCATGGCATGAGTAAACGCTATGCGGCCTCTTTACATGTTGTTGCACTCGGGTAGTCGGCTGTCAAGCGTTCCCCTCAGTTAACTTGCTTATCCAACAGCTCTTTCGCCTCGTTGACCTTGGTCGCAAGGTATGGACTACCGCCTCGATCGGGATGGTTCAGCAACATGATGGTTCGGTGGGCCTTGCGGACCTTGTCCTTGGTCAGGGTTCTCTCGCTAAAAAAGACCAGCGTGAGTATGGCAAGTATGGCACAAGTCATGACTGGGAGGGAAATCTTACCTCAGGGACAGGATGAGCGATGCCTCCTTCTTGGTCATCTTGGGCTCGAAGCCGCCTTTGTAGAAGGCCTTTCCCATGGCTCCCACGCCGCCTCGGGAGCGGCGCCATGCGACGAGACCTGCTCGGCCCTAGGAACAGTTAGTTTGCTTACTCCTTTGCATGATTGATTGCGTGCTAGGGGGACGTACGAGAAACGCAGCGACAGCTGCGCCGGCTCCGATGGCGAATACTGAAGACATTTCTGTATTGCGTTGTTGGGCGAGGAAAAGGGTTCCGGTGATGGGCAGTGGTGGGTTTGCGATGCGGAAGTTTTGCCATCGGATGAGATCGGGCGGGTGGGGAATTGTTCCGCTCCGTTCCACCCACGACAAGACATGTAGTGCGCAACAACAACAACAGCAGTTTGATAGAAAAAATATACTTTGTATTCTACCAATTTCCCTGCCCGGGGAGAATCAATCTTGCTCAATGATTATTCTGAAATCACGTGGTCTCATATGGTACAAATAAACTTGATCTACGGGATCGGCTACCAGGCAGCCCGTACATTCCCCCGTCTATTCGCAAAGCTTGATATCATCTGGCCTTTTACCCTCACCTCACTGCTTTACATCCTTCTCCCTCCCATGGTGCACCTTTTCCGGAACCCTCAGCCCCTTCTCTACCGCGTCCTTTATCCTCCTCTCCAGCTCCTCCGTCATGCTCAACCCCTGTTCCTCGTCAGCACTCTCCTTCTGCTCCTCGCCGGCCCAATTGCCTGCCCCGCCGCGACCGCCCATCCGCTGGGGATGCTTCTTCAGACTCGACGCGACCGCCTCGGTGACCTCCTTGGACATGCGCGCTTTGCCCTGCGCATCAGGGAGTTGCGAAGGGTCTACGAAGTTGCCTGCTCCGCCGCGGCCAGCGCGAACGTTGGAGCCTTGTGAAGAGACGACGGGACTGGACTCGTCGTCTTGACGTTGGAGATCCTTTGTACGGTCAGTTATGGAGAGCGTAGAGCGATCCTAGTGGGCTGCGTAGATTTGGAGGGTTTCCGTCCACCGTGACCCGGTTTACGGGGCTTTTTGGAACGAGGGTTCGTTTCGCAGATGGAAATGGTAGGTACCTTTTCTGCCGCAATCTCGTCCTCTTTCTTTACAGAGTAAAAGTTGCCTGCGCCGCCGCGACCAACTTTTCGGAAGACATCTTCGCTGCTGCTCATGGTCTCCGGCCAAGGTGAGAAAGGGTCAGAGTAACTTATGGGAGACTGCAGAGGTGATGAAGAAATACGAGTTTGGCGCAATTGAGACGATTTGGTCTGCGTTGATTGATGGACCTGGTCGACTTGACGTCAGGGCCTGTAATTCCGGGGAAGTTTCAGGGCCTCGTGTGGCGCCGTACCGTGGCGCTTGACGCAATCAATCATTAACGATAACATGTGCGCAGTGTTCACCTGACACACCCAGGCAAGGTACATGGGGTTTCTCTTCAGTTTGCTCCGGACCGGCGTAAACATGATCACATTGCCATGCATCATGCAAGTCGTCGGGCTAGACGAGGTATCAAAAATTTGCTCGACGACTTGTTATGATGAGCTATTCCCAGCGCAGGAACGGGCGTGGGCGTTGCGATCTGGGCTGGCAAAGTTTATCATCAGGTGAGATCGAAGTTCTGTGCCGACTTAATTCGTACCGCAAACAGAAAGCAATCAATCGACTTGCGCGTGCCGCATGGAGTAACCGCGTGCCATCACAAATGACAAATCTGTGCGGAATAAATAAAACATCTTGTTCACCTCTCGCAGTATATCTCCTCCGATCCCCATCCGATTCGGCCGATATAGGACTCACCACTAGCCCCATCCAGATCGCAAACATACAATAATCCGTAGTGCATACATACCCACCGCAGCTGCGCAGTGAAGAAAAGAAGAATTCAAAACACCAAGGGCAAAGAAAGCCCTCAGCCCTAAATTCATGATAACGATGAATCAGCCACCCCTTTCATGGCTCCAGGGAGGGGGGAAAGGGAAAGGGAAAAAAATTTGCACGCCACACCCGCAACACCATCCTGGCTTTACGTATGAAATGCCACGTTTCGTGTCAAGGGATGCTTCTTTTTATTTCTCCCTGTTTCTTGCCCTGGCGCAGTCCACTTGGTTTCAAAGTCACGGGCAGAAATTACATGCGATTTCGCCTTTGCCCTTGCGTCTTGGCGGGATAGGGGATCGAGATCCTAGTACGAACGAGCGCGTTATTGGCTGGACCGATGGGCCCTCTTGTGGATTCTAGCTTTGGAATTATTGATGCGGATGTTTGGGAGTTGGCGTTGTAATTATTGGTATTTTTTTATTTATTTTTTATCAAGACTGCTGATCAGCAGTTTTACCCAAGTCGACTCCGTCCTTTCAAACGAGGTAATCAAGCGGCGGTTGTGGTGAACAAAGTAGGGGCTACAAGCACGAAGCAACGTAACAGGAGAGTCAAGTGCGTACGCCAAGCCAAAGGCTGTGCTGCCGTGCTACTCTTGAAGACCTTCCACGTCTTCACCAGGCACACACAACTCAGAATAATTATTAGCAAGACAGGGAGGAGGGGGGGGAAGGGAAATCCCAGTAGTTTGCAAAAAAAAAAAAAAAAAAAAAATTCAAGCCACCTTCCTGCCTCGTCCCCCTCCCTTCTATCCTTTCCGTGTCCGAACAATCATCACACGCCATTCGTCGCTCTCCCCTCCTTTGCCAAAAGGCTCGCCCGAAAAGGGTGAGCACCAGACCCAGCCCACTTGATAGGGACACCCGCCCTCTGCAAGTAGACCAGGCCGGACGCTTTTGGGAGAGCGAGTGAGACGCCCGCGACGTCGACGTGGCGTTAGGGGGTTGGGGGGCGTGGGCGCGACATTCCCGAATCCCGGTAGATTGCATATCTGGTCTACGAGGGGACATGTAAAAGGCCTCGTAGGGTTGTTTGCTCTGTAGGAGCCTTGAGCCCCAATCGCGTGATAACTGCTTGTTATGAACGTTGCAGTGCAGTGCAGTGCAGTGCAGGTTCAAAAAATAGAGATTTCAAAAACAGAGCCATCCACCACAGTATCATCATCATCATCATGAATCCCCAAGATCATCATGTGATCATGTGGTGCGTTCCTTTGCTGCTGCCTCCCCCCCCATCGTCACGAGCCTAGCGTCACCACGGGATTGCATTTTTGCATTTTTGCATTTTGGGCCTGTTTACTAGTCTTATACGGAGTCGACCCCTCTCCAGCTCAGCTACCTTGCCTGCCTGCCTGCCTGCCAGTTTGCTCGTTATGTTTGCCCTGGGCGTCGATATGTCGATATAAACAGCTTTCTTTCTTCTTTCTTTCAACCTTGACCTTGGCCAAAAGCACAGCGCACCGGTTGGTCCCCGAGTGCGGACTATCCCGTCCGAGCAACGCGCCACTCCCAATGCAAAGGGAATAAATAGTCCGTAGTGAACAAGAAAAGAACGAAATTTACGCTCGTGCAGCATCCGTGCTCAAAAGCCTCCTCGGCCAGTTCCGATCAAAGAGGGTCACGTGCAGATGAGAGCCGTTACCATGTGTTATCCTCCATACATGTAGGGATCGACTTGTACGGAGTACGGAGTAATAGGTACCTACACTTATGACTTACCGTACCGTGCCTGCCTGCTTCGGAGCGTGCCTGCTTCGGAGCGTGCCTGCTTCGGAGCGTGCCTGCTTCCGAGTCTGCTTCCCCAGGAACAGCAGACATTGAAAGGGCCCGCCCGCTCCTCCCTTCGTCGCACAGTTTGCATTCGTTCGTTCCCCAATCCCACAATCCCAGGCTGTAATAACGCCCCCTCTCCATCGGGCCTCCATCGGGGCCATCGCTTTCGCGCAAGAGCTTCGATGGAGGGCATCACTTGGCGCGAAACCCCGGCCCCGTCAGCTCTTCCTTTCTGTAGAAATAAGCAGCCTACCGAGTATTTCATCAAGACCTCTTTCTTTCTTGCTTTGGTCATGGGAACCTGTTGCTCCCCCGCGTCAGCCAACGCAATTACTCCGTACCCCGCTTACAAGGAAAGAAACTATTCTCTACCAACGTCCCATTGACGACCCTGGCTCTGGGAATAGAGCAATTGAACCAGTCCGGGTAATATCTTCGTGTTCAATCGAGTACCTATTCGCATCGCAGAAAAAAAAACACGGGCGTGGGAATAACCGTACGGAGTACAGCGTGCCTGTTCTGGAACAACCAGCCACAGTAGACATGCCATCCGCGCTTCCCGGGTACGCGATCAGGAACAGCTTCATCTTTATTTTTATTTATAACACAACTGCCTCTTCTCGATCCCCGCGCTAGCTGATGGAAAAACACGCCCCTCCCGAGTCGACCGCGGTACATCCTTCTCCCTACTAGCTATGTTATGTTTCCAAGTTCCCGACGCTGTCTCCTGGGTATTCCCGAACTTGGACTAGTCATGCTCACGCTCCTGGATGGAGACACAGCGTCGCAAATTTTTGGCGTCCATCATTTGAGCCCACATTGTCGTATTTCGTCTTCTTGTTTTCGTCTTCTTGTCCCTGATGATGCACCCACTGTACGCTCAACTGCGTGCGCCAGCATCATCTGTCTAGAACAGTGCCACGAGGAGCAAGTAGCGAATTCTACTGGTTCTGGTCCTGGTTCTTATTCCTCTTGAAGTGGTTGTAGCGTCTCCATGTCTAGAAATCCGGTGTTTTATTCATGTGTCTCGTGAGCTGCTCTTTGGGGTGAAACAGTCGGTGGACTCGCGACGGCCTTGGTGTCCAACTTTTTTTTTTTTTTTTCCACAAAATTGATGACAATTTGTGGTCTGATGACTGTGCTGGGCATCCGGTCAGCCCGGGAGACGACGTGGATTTCCGAAAGCAGAGCGGGCGGGCCGCTATTCTGTCATCCAGCCCCGGGCGGAGTACGTGGCAGGGGGCCTGAACAACGTCCACGTCTTGTCTGTCTTGTCCGTCTTGTCCCACAGGACGAACTGAGGGCAGGGAAGCAGAGCAAAATGTTCTGGCTAGCAAAGAACAATATGCCCCCGTTCCGGCAAGGGTCGAATAATACCGGCTTGCATGCTTGCTTGCTTGCTTGCTTGCTTACTTGCGTTCCGTATTAAACTCGGCCAAAGCGGGAAGCCTCCTTGCTTGTCCGCTGTCCGCTTGTCCGCTGTCCGCTGTCCGCTGTAATCCTCGTCGGCTCAGCGTCCTGGACACACCACCTACGCTGTTGTAAAGTCAACTGGTACCACTCAGCGGACTGCTGGTTCGCTCCATCGGTTCTCCCTCCACCAAAAAGTTGTCGACCTGATGATCAATCAGCCAGGGGTGGTTCAGCGCCCCAATAATGTCAATATTTCATTCGTCGATTTTCTATCCCCACCCCGCCCTCCCGTCGCCGCAGCGTCGGCCGCGGCGTTTGGAAACCGCTGGAAGGTTCGTCCTGGGGCCATCTCCTTGACTACACTTGCGTACCGATCCACTTATTTCACCCAATAAAAATCATCGCATTAAAGGGTACTTTCTATGCTCTACTAAATTATACCATGATATATGTACTAGCAATCGTCTGAGTTACAACTATCATGGTATAATTTAGTAGTGCATAGAAAGTACCCTTTTTTAACTAGGTGAAATAAGTGGGTCATATGCAAGTGTAGTCTTACGGTCCTCAAGGAGATGCTGCCCACGCATGGTCAGTCAGCAAAACGGAACCTACATACTCCGTACAGACTGGAGAAATTGTGCAAACAGGCCGTCGGTGGGAAGCAGGCAGTGCATAGATGACAGCTCCTTGTAGTCTCACTCCGTATTGCATCGCCTCAGTTGGCACCGTCTCGCATCCACTTCTCATCTACTAGCATTTCAGCGTGCAACCTGCCCCAATAACGGCGAACGATTTGCCCACTCGAACCACGCTGGCTCGCTCCCTTGCCCATCCCGTTAATCGCAAGACCTGAGGCGCCGTCGATTCACCTAGCCAGAAAGCCAAATACTCCAGGCCCGGAGCGGTTGCACACGCACCCCCCCCCCTTTGCTGCTTCACCCGCCCACCTCGACAAACCACACGCACACACGCACACACGCCCCTTCCCCCCCCACGACCTGCTTGTGAGCCCATCCAAAATATTATTTCTCGTTCGCTCTGCTTTCGTAATTTCTTGCTGCTCTATACAACATCACAAACCCAGCACTTGCACAATCACCCGAGTTTCTGTACATCGTACAGCTGTCCATCAACGAGACCAGTCCCTCGCGGCCCTCCCCACCTTGTGACGGTCCGGCGTCTGTCGTCTCGCAACTCCGAGCTATCCAAGTCGCTGGCAATGGCCTCCTCAAAAGTATGACACACCGACACAGTATTGAGGGTCCTTGCAGACTTGACTTCTGCTCCCGCGAGGCTCAGTATGTGCTGACCTTTTCTTTTCTTTCGCCCACGTTCAGGACATGCAACAGTCCACTACTAGGCCATTGACGCTTCAGCGTCCGTCCCTCTCCAACTCGAACCCCTCTGCTTCTGCGATATCCGGCCGGCAATCTCACGCTCGAAACACCTCACACTCCCTCCTCTCCTCCTCCCTCAACGCAAACCACCGTGTAACCCGCCGCAAGTCCGTCACGACGCCCGTTCCCAATGTCGCTGCCCTTACGGCCGCCGTGAACAACGGCGATGAGACAGGTGCCATCCCCATTGTCAACAGCGGTCGACGAAACACCATGTCCAAGAATACCCTCGCCAGAACATCCGCGGTTGGCAGCCTGCCATCTCCTCCTGCCAGCCTGCCCACGCACAGAACTGTTCCTGAACTCAAGCAAGAATCTCAGGAGAGCGCCATCGATGACAGTAATGACGCGTCGGCCGATGAGGCACTCAAATTGCAAACAGCCCACTCTCGGCGAGCCAGCGATGGTCAGTCGCTTCCCAAGGACGGTAAGAAGAGCAACCGGGCCGAGGTTCGCTGCGATAAGTGCGGCAAGAGTTACAAGCACGGCAGCTGCTTGACCAAGCATTTGTAAGTATTGTCCAACGTCGTGCGCGTTTCGTAGTGTGTCGTCGGTCAAGAATCCTCGAGGCTCGAGTCTGGCATCACTCCTGTGCATGTTGTGGTAACTGGTGGTGGCATTCGAGGGCAAGTCAGTCTAACGTGGTGAAAATAGATGGGAGCATACTCCCGAGTGGTCATTTACATCGAAGCTGCTCATTTCAAAGCACCAGCAGGTGCAACTTCTCGAAGCCGCCTCTGTCCTCGTCGCTATGAACGGCAAGGAAAGTACGGCAACACCCCCCGAGTCTACCAAAGATTCCGCCAGCGAGCCAGATTCTTCATCACCCGCAGCGTCTGGCTACTCCGAACAGGTTGGCCGCCAGAGCTCAACAGACACCACCCCTCCCCCATTGCTGGAAGAGCCAAGCTTCAATGAACTGTCATACCGCGATAGGAATGCTTGTGGCTTCTCTAGAAGCTATCAATCTGCCGTATCTGGGAAAATGCCCAAAGGCTCTGGGTTTGGACATTTTCGACAACCCAGCCATGAGCGTCGACCTCCCTCTTCTGGTGCTAACCGAACCGGCGAGGATGATCGTGACCTCGCGGCCGCCGTTGAGCTGCTCAGTTGCAGCTTCAACAGCAACAATGGCTCTCAAGGTACCGTGGTAGTCCCCTCGGACGCACCGCCCGTACCGCCCGTGCCAGCCCAGTACCTTCCTCAGGCTACTTCGTTTTCGAGCGCAGGGTTCATTAACAGCTTCCCTCGACGTCAACCGGAGAGCTTCACAAGAGGCGAGATGCGGCGTGGTAGTGATGATGTGAAGATGGAGGATAGCGATGATGATTTTGACATGCAATCTCGAGCCCGAAGTGACGAAGACGATGATGGCGTTTTTGGGCGCATGGAGGAGTAAGCTGGGTGCTTTGCCTGCCACAGCGTACTGTTTTGAACACGATGTTTTTTCAAGAGCTCTCTCCAGGGTTCCGAGGCTGCGGAGCTGGATTTGATGGGGTTTGAAAGGGCTGGGCGTGATGTCTCATTTGTATCATGATATACTCAAACTCTGTATGAGGTGGTTCAGCTCCGCTTTCGATCTTCAGCACCGAAGAGTGGAGGGCCCTTCTGCTTACACGGTCATTTCGGACCGTTGTGTCTTTGCAGACGAGATTGCATCTCCACGAGGTTAAAGTGAGGATTCGTACAAGCGTCGAGCGTACACCCGATGAAATGCCAAATTAAGCAACATTTTCTGTATATTACCTGGCTGTACTCTTTTGCCGATGAAACGTAACTTTGCTTTTGTGATTGTGCTGCCTTTTTCGTGCTAGACGACGCTGCAAGCTGCCAAAGAAGACCATGGAAAAGGTGGAAAAGAGAGAAAGGGATCAATTCTGCCTGAGGTCAGTTAGTCTAGAAGGTGGCCCGGCCACGGGTTTCACAATGGCACAATGCTCGATATCAACATGTGAAATAAAAAGCATGGCACAACGGGATTGATTTGTGCAATGTAAAAATTGAGAGACTTAGTCACTGAAGAGAAGAAGAAATATTTCGGTCCTTTTTAGACTGTCTTGAGTCTTGACCTGCTGCTGGAGAAAAGAGAGGAACGAGGGAAAATTTGAGAGCTGCTACCCTGAATCTATGTGGGGACGCGATATTAGAAGCAACCAGTAAGCACTGCTGCTGGCTCCCCTCATGTTTCCCTAGCGACCTGATGTCACCTTGGTTCCCACTGATGTGCGAGCAAACCAGGCAAACCAGCTTGACTCGATCGACACGGTCGTAAACCCCATCATCACTTGTCTACTAGTAGGTCGGCCCACCTAACTTGTACGCTCTTTTACCTCGCACGGTTATAGACTCGGATTCCAGGGGAGAAAAGGCGAACCGCAAAAAGTACATTACATTCTCCGGGGACACAAAACGGCCTGCCGCAACGACAATCATGGCACCGACGAAGCGAAGCACGAAGTCGGATCATACGCCTTTGACGGTCAACATGGATGAAATGATTGCCGATATTCAAGCTTCTCCGATGGCCAAGGTGGACCGGGTCGCGCAAGTAGCCAGTGACACGGGCAGCAAGCTACCTTGCGCCGCGCATTTTCCGTTGACGGTGGCACTGAGCTTTGCGCTGTCTACTTTGGGAAGCGTAGTCATGTCGCAAGTGTCGCTGGGGGAATTGCAATCGCTGACACGCAGCCCGGATACGTGGAGCGAAGTGGCTCTTCTAACTTCTTGGCGGATGTGAGTATCACTCGATTGCCCTCGGGTATGTTGGAAGGAACCGATGATTGACTGGTGGTTCGCGATTTTCCCATCGACAGTGCCGAACTGGCTTTGGCGTGGTTTGGCGAACTGGACTGCTTCGAAGCTGCCTCAATGAATATTCTCGCCCACGGGCCTGTGGTAAGCGGCCCTACGAACCTCCTTACGAACCCCCTCACAGTAATGTGCAATCGGCATACTAACGCACGCAAAAAAAGATCTTCTTACTCACCACATTCTATGGCCTGAGCCTCTCCAGTGCTGTTTCCGCGCTTGTGATCGATGTCCTCTCTATCGCGGCGCCTTTCTACTTGGTTCTTCCTCTATCTAGGGCAGATGGTTCTGCTTGGAGAGGTTCCAATCGCGATGTACTCGATATTCCCATGCAAATATTGACAAGTATTCTGTCCACGGCCATCTACACCGTCACGCTCGTTCTGTCGTTGCGCTTCTTGCTACCTCGCATCCTCGTGTTGTACTTCAGCGGTATTCCGACGCTTGAGCCGGCGTACTCGGCTTCGTACACGCATGTTTTCCCTGTGACGTTACTTTTCGGTCTCGCCGCCAGTACATTCATCTTTGCTCCGTTCGCCACGACCGGAAAATCCAAGGAAGACGTCAAGGTCGAGCAGTTTGATCCCGTAAATGCGTCGCTGGGCCAGACTGTATGGTGGAACTTTTGGGGATACACGGCCAAGACAAAGGTCGTTATCCGCCGAACGGTCGCAGCGGCAGTTTTGACTGGAGTCAGCACTTTTCTCGCCTGCACCCAGAACATCTATGGCGTTGAATCAAGTGGTGCGGCCGCGTACGCCGGTGTCTGGATCACATCTGCAATTCTCGCCGGTGTTGGACTCGGATTTGTCGGTGGCGAGTAGGGTTGCTCGCTGCAATTCAGCGACATTCGATCTCCAGGATGGACATGCAGTTGAAAAGGGGAGGGATGGGACGGGCGAAGAAACAAATCAGAACACTCATGTCAGAGTCGGCAGAAACTAAAGATTCTCAAACGACTACGGGAAAAGGGACGAGGAGATGGACTGGAAACTTGCTTTTATTGCGATAACAGGGGAATTTGGGCGGGAATGGGACTCGTCTGTACCCTTATTTTGGCCAACAAGTCGGAATTCAATGTCAAACTACGGCTACATTGTACTTATACGCTTGGGCTTCACGCGCAGAAGCCCTTTCGTTGGGTTAGTTCTTGAGATCCACAAAACGTATACTTGAATCAAAGGGAAGGTGTCAGTTCACACTTATGTGGCAAAATTAATATAAAGCACATCTCTCTCTTGCGAGAGACGTGGAGACGAGAACAAGCAACTAGATGCCCGGGGGCTCGCGCTAGTCAAAAGGTGGACGTCGACAGCTCATGCTCATGTTGCGTCGATGCATGTTCAAAGTAGAGAAAAACGCGGACGCAGGGATGGGCCCTGAACTATTCTTAGGTGCTTGCATATGCGAGCTTGTTCTGTCGGAACATATTCTAGACAATCGCAGAGTCACGATAACATCTGTGACGGAAGGGGAAAGGCATGTTGGTTCGGAGCTGCACAAACTGCACAGTCCGCGGTAAGCTTACGTAATGAGGCCTCTCCTCTAGGCACACTCTCCGCACAGGGGTGGGGGAACCGGCATCCTCCAGCCAAAGCCAGGCACACAACACGCTTGTGTTGGACCTAATAATACACAACACGGCTTGAGCTCCACGGCGGACCGCGCGCATCGCAAGCTCAAGTTGCGACGGACGGAGCGTTTCCATCCAGGTCAAGGACACAAAGCAAATGGCCGCGCAGGCACGGCAAACGCCCATCACCGACCCAGGCCTACTGCGTCTCTCACGCCCCAACTGTCCTTCGCCACGCTTCTTGCACTCGCTTCTTCCAGTGTTTCGTCGGGCAGCGCGCAATGGCCGTCTCCGGCACAGACCAAACTGCGGCCAGCGACGCCGATGGTGCTGCATCGCCAAAAGATACCAGCTCGATCAACCGGGCAGCCGCAGGACAGACCTTGGGGTCTGTCGACAAGGCTCTCGAGCCTCGCGCAGATCCCGATGCGCAGACGACCGTGACCGATTTCCTTGACTTTACCGAGTACCTACCTTCGGACGTGATTCGGTCTCTCACACTGATAGGGAAACTCGATAAGATCTATGCTGATGCGTCGATCGAGGTGGATGATTCGACAACGACATGGGGCAACCTGCCAACTCTTGCCGTGGAAGACCGTCCCTCGCCGGTCAATCTTCGCGCCAATATATCGGACAAGTTGAGCCAAGCTATGAGCTCCAGAATCTTTGCCCACGATGAAGCCGTGAGGATGTCCGAGAACGTGAATCGACATTACAACAAAGCAAAAGTCTTGCTCGCAAAGCTGCGAGAGATGATGAGCAACTACCCAGCCGAGGAGCCGAAGAGCCCAGCCATGCCCAAGTCGCCGCAGGCAGTGCGTGCCAAAGCAGCCGTGGGAGAGGACGGACAGAAGATACGACGACATCGGATCCCGAAAGTTACCGTTCCCGGAGAGGTGCTGGCGCCTTACGAGATTGAATACGACACCGGCAGTGATGATAGCGACATAAGCACCGATGAGGAATCCGACATTCACGGTGGAGGGCGAAGAACCCCAGCCACTCCACGAATTAAAATCGTGTCGAATAAATCGCACAAGCCGAATAGCAGGTTAGCACGCCTCGTGACTTGCTCTTCTACTGCGATGAGCGCGGCCGCGGCCGTCAACGCAGCCGCGCTTCTGAATCCGCCCCCGGACAATGTCGCGATTGGCAGCGCAGACGCTCCCTGGCTACAACTTACCAATTATGAGCTGGCAAAGTTGCGGAAACGTATGAAGAAGAACGCCACATGGACACCGAGCGAGACTATGGTGGCGAGAGAACTGAAAGCACTGGGCCGAGGGCCAGACGAGTATCGAGATGCCAAAAAAAGGGCAGAAGATGAAGGCAAGGAGTTCGATCCACAAGTCCCCGCGCCGGTAGTGGACGACGATTCAGGGGCTCAGCATCTTCCTGCCGGCGCCATCAGCGCCGACTCGCTCGGAGCCGAGGAGGTCCCCACGAGTAATAGGGGAATGAAACTCAACGAAGCCAAAAGGCTCAAGAGGGAGGCACTGGCCAAGCAAGCAGCGGAGGAGGCGGAGGAGTCTGCCAAGAAAATGACGCACGCTGCCCAACTTTTCATGGGCAGCGACAAGAACAAGTCGGGCAATTTGAGGGAACCGAAAGATGCCAAGGAAGGGAGCCAGTCACCAGACAAATCGAGAAGCACTTGTCGGCCCAGCGGCAAGAGGAAAAGAGATGGGGATGCTGATAACGAAGCAGCCGAGTCTGTCGAATCGGCGACTACGCCTGCAAAACCTCAGCCAAAGCGTAGCAAGATGGAAACCCCGGTCCCTCCACCACAACATCCTGGTATGAGCCAGAACAATGCGCCGGCGGCGGAATCCAGCAACAACACCAAGAGCAATAACAATAATAGTATCACCCACAGCAGCAATGTCAAGAACAGCGGCACCAGCGTGAACAGCCATGGCAACAACTCACTCCAACCAGGAGGACTCTTGACGCCCGGTGGTACCGTACTCGTCACGCAAGCAGAAACACCTGTTCCTATTCCTATACCTCCTCAAAGCTCGGCTCGTTCAGCATTGTCACCACCTCCCAACCCAACCGTCACTGCCATGAGCGGCAACAACAACAACAACAACACCAATTCTGCCACCATGACCACAACCATACCCATCAAGCCGCCTGCAGAAACTCCCGTGCCACTGCCTCGTACAGACAGAAAGTCCATCACCCCAGTCGCACCACCCCCTTCCCGGGACGGACCGAAGCGAGAAACTCGAGGGGACATGGCCAAGCGTACACAATGTCACTCATCACCCCCCGACACGGCCATGTCGTTGCCAACATCCCTTCGACCCCCGTCCCGAAGCCAAACACCAAGTTCAACCCCCGGCCCAGACAACACAGCCGGTCGCCGACCAGGCTCGCGAGGTAAGGCGATGAGTCAAGAGCCACCGTCCCTCGCAGCTGATCGACCTCGCCGCACAAGCACGGCCCGAACCACACCCGCCCCCGAGTTCAAGCAGCCCGCGAAACGGACCAAGCGCCCCGCCCCTGGTGTCGTTAGTACCACCAACAGCGGCGGAAGCAGCGCCGTGGGCAAGCGCAAGGCCGCGCCGAAGCGAAAAGCTCGCGCGATCAAGAAAGAAAAAGGGCAGGTACTGGATACGGAAATGGAGGAGGTGGATGACGAGGGGACTCCCATCGACCCCGATGAGCCACGCTATTGTCTCTGCAACAGAGTCAGCTTCGGCACCATGATTCAGTGCGATAATCTTGATGTATGTCTCCCCCCCCCCCTTTTTTTTTTTTTTGCTTTTATATTTTCTACAACACGTATCTCTCCTTGATACATCCCGGAAACCTAATTCGGTCTCGTCCCCAACAGAATTGCAAGCAGGAATGGTGCCACCTCGAATGCGTAGGCCTAGACGAGATTCCCGCCCGCACAACAAAGTGGTATTGCCCCGACTGTAGGAAATTACTGAACATTGGAGAAAAGGGAGAGGTGAATGCCCGAGGGGTCAGGAAGTGATTCCGTGCCAGTACAGAGGTAGCTGATGTCCTGTTGTTCTAATTTTCATCGCGGCGTTTGGTTTCGGCGTCAAGGAGGTTTCCTTTATCTGTACGAGAACGGAAGCGCAATGAGTTGTTGGGTCTCGCGTCCAAGTCTCGCGTCCAACTACGAATTTCAGAAATGTACAGTGTAAATGGAGATGGAGGCCCGTTCCTATGTGCAAGCTTGATGAAATAAATGGGGATACAATCTATTGCCGTACCACAAGCTCGACGTCTTTCTTAGAGACTTGAATCCCAGCGTCGACTGCATTTCATCCTGTTCTTACTCTCTGGACAAATTGTCCATCCCACACTTTCTCATGAAAAAAAAAAAAACAGCCGCGTTCTGGTCTGTCATGTCTGGATCTCTAAGCGGTGGGCTATTTCCCCGTGTACCTTTCACGAGTTCACCACGATGACCTGCCTGACCCCGAGTCTCGAGATGCGCAACCTTCATGACCAAATTTCTACCGCGCGTCGGATCGGGCGGACCGGAATGAGGGGGGGTGGATCAGCCATTCGACACGTGGATGGACGGGTTTTGACGGGTACATGTGTGTGTGTACTGCATGTGGACTACATTCGCATGGTCCAGGATCGTCAACACTCGGTTGTCAAGGAAGAATGTGCAAGACAGACTGTGGTGCCAGTCAGGAAAAAGTAACTTGACACATCAATCAGTAGAAAAGCTACTTGAGATGGACTCCCAGCAGGAGGCCCGAGGGTGACGTCGTCAAGTCTCTTTGTCCATCGTTCCTGGGACAACTCGTTCCTAGGAGGCACCGATCACCTGACCCGCTGACGCCGCGCGGGGAGGCACTTGGGAGAAGGCGTCATGTGGTGGCGTCTGATTTTCCATTGCTTCCCGAGTCCCTCCCAGTTTTAGCTGCGCTTGAGCCGGAAACGGGGCGGAGGAAGGGGGGGCGTGCCACTGCGAGCGTAAAAGTAACATGACGGCCATTCCGCTGTGCCAGTTCTGAAGTTTGCGGAATGCCATGTCATGCCCATGTCATGCCCATGCCATGCCGAGCCTTTGTCATTCATGGCCTTTTTGGGAGCAGCGAGCAAGAGACAAGTCGCCCGATACTGGCTGAGCAGGGTTCCATCATTCATGCATCAGCTAAACGTCTATGCATACCATGCATTGCATACCATGCATACCCATAATGGGCCTCTACGGAGTATCTCTTGATGCAGGACAAGCCCTGAGGGAGGCTACACGCAGGCTACACGCAGGCGCAAGACTTTCCCCGCATGCCTCACCCGCATGCCTCGCCCGCATGCCTTCGCCCCCTTCCAGAGAAGGCTTGCTTGCCCACGGGGTCGTGGGGGTGTCCTTTGTTCCAGGACCACCCCTCAGCTGGGCTCAGCACGTTTCTCTGTTGTCACGCCAGTCCCCTTGCCGAACTGCCTGGGATGCATGATTGGAGTAGGTCAAATGGCTGGCTCCCGGCTGGTAACTGATTGAGGTGACTGAGGTGACTCTCTCGCCGGCCCCCGGAGCTTCCCTCATCCTCTCTTCCCATCAAACTCCCTTCACTTAATGCCCATCATCTGCGAATAAAGTACTGACGACGACGACGACGACGACGACGACGACGACGACGACGGAAACAATCTCGACGTTCATTTTAATCTGCCCGACGACTTTCTCTTTTTCCGCCCTTCTTCTTTCTTCCATAGACGACTCCCTCGTTATCGCCGATTACATCAGCCCCTCCGTGCCCCTCTATCGATTATCGTTGCACGTTGCATCCGAGGGACTCGACGCGACTCGAGTGACTTCCATTGACTGTTTGAGAGTCTTTTGTCACTGAAGTTGAATGGTTTCTTGACTCGGCTCGGCTCGGCTCTTTTTATTATTTCTTGTCTCCTTTTTTTTTCGGACCGCCCTGCGAAGCGGGAAACTGCTTCGAGTCTTGGGGCCAACACCGGCTGAATGCCCAGTACGTGCCGCCCTTTCACCTCCGTCAACCTCCGTCAACCTCCGTCAACACTTGTCCATCTGTTGCATGTGCGTCAGGAATGCGTGTTGTGAGGAAACATATCGATTGACGAGATTCTGCAGGCAAGAAGGACAAGAAACATGCAAGAGAAAATGGTGGAATATCAGCCGCGGTGAACAAGCAAGCTGCTGCCAAGGTCTCGTGAGTCCTTGCTTCCCAGTCCTCTCGGAATCTCCTGCCCCGTCACCAGTACATTTGACTGACCATGATCTCTTTTGTCGTCATGAACAGCAGTAGCAACGAAAACAAGGCCCACGGCGGCAGCACTGCCACTTCCAACAAAAGCCAAACCCCTTCCGAAGCTTCATCTCCCGCCGTCAACACACCGGAGATCAACCCCTCTCTCGCCGACAATGGACATGACGTTGCTGCATCGCCGCTGCTTGACGCACTGTCTGCTACTTCGGCATCTCCAAATACTGCTCCCAGCCTGACCAACGAGTGGACCAAGACCATCATGGCTGGTTCTCCTGGCAACCTTATCAATCTCACAAGCGAGTCGCCGCCGACACAACCTTCGTCTTACGAAGATGCCACCAGGCTGCAGAAAGGCTGGGCTGCAGCTCAGCGTCCCCTGATGAGCCCATCTCCTCCGGCTTCTCTTTCCCCGCCAAGTAGCAACCGGCGACCTCTCAGTTTCCAGTCGGACACGCAATATCCCATTGCGGGCACACCGCCAAGATCTACCGGTGCTGCACATCGACGAAGCTCCCTTTATTCACAGTTTAACCCTCCCCCGGCAGCGAACCACCCCCATCAACCACCTCTTCCTCATCAATCACAGTCACATTTCTACGGTGCCCAAGATCTCAACTTGACCATCACGGCGCAGTCCGGCATGAAGGCTGGTGATCAAGGGTACTTTTTCGGGTTTGACAGGCTCCCTACCGAGAATGGACCGCCGTCTGCAAAGTCCGAAAAGGTGGTCTTGGCGGGCTATCAGGGTGGACTGCAGGTCTATGCCGTGAGCAGGAAGGGAATCGAATTGGTTGCCAGTCTGAAAGGCCTGCGTGGCGGCGTGCATCATGCAAAGATCCTTCCCTGGACCCTGAACAACCAAGCCTCAGCCAACTTTCCTCTTGTAGCCGTGGTCGTGCATGGGCCCGTCTTACTGTCGCCATCAACCGATTTTGGCCGTGGTCGACACGACGCTGCATCTGGTGCGACGCCAGACGGCAGCGCGAGTCCCCGGCCCAGCAGCTATGCTCATTCAGAGGCCTTTCCAGCTCGAGCCGTACCGCCAATTCGGTTCTACCAAACCTCGGTGGAGATATACTCGCTCAAAACCAACAAGCTGATCGACGTTCTGCTGCAGGCGCCCAAATTACCCATCAACACAGAGGTTTCTCTGTCAAGCCCCTTATTCCAGCCTCCCAGTCCTAGTGGAGCATTCAGTGTGAAGGCGGATGCTGGGACCATCGCCATCAGCTCCGGTGTAACAGGAGAATGCTGGATATACAGACAGCTTCTTGATTCACAGAATGTGCACACGTTCGCCTGCGCTGGAAAATTGTGGACAACCATGCAACAAAGCTATCGAGCTGAGGTGGTGGAAGAGGCTGCTGATAAGAACAGCATGCCTTCATCCTCTTCTCCTGCTGCCCCTCACCGGTCAACTCCTCAGGTGCCCATTCTCTCGTTGAATGGACGGTGGATCGCATATTGCCCATCCAACCCGTCATCACAGGCGTCTCTGAGAGCACATATTCCGGTCCCTACGCTGGGACGAGCACCAGGTGTCTCCTCCATGGCACCGCCTCATCCTCCCACGCCATCGTCTGGCGTGGAACTGCCCATATCGGATAGCATGATGAATAAATTCATGCGGGAAACCACACAGGAACTGATCTCGGGTATGAAGTGGGTTGGGCAACAAGGCTTACAGGCTTGGAACTCGTACTGGAGCCAACCACCCAGTTCTCAGACGCAACAGCAACAGGCTAGATCACCCCCGAGTCAGTGGAATACTGCTGCATTTTCGAGGGCCCCCGCTGTAGATCCGTCATCACAATTCCCACCTACGCATGGGACATCCGGATTCGCCTCCTCGGGCACACGCACAGTCAAGGACCCCGGGCTCGTGTCCATTCTTGACGTTGAGATGCTGCCCGTGTCAACCACGATTCATCCCTTTGCGACCTTCGCGACACCTCTTGGATGCAGCTTCGTCTCCTTCTCGCCATCATCCCTGGCTCTCTTCACGGCAAGCACGAAGGGCGATGTGCAGACTGTCTGGGACCTCCTCCGCCTTCAGCATACCAGCTCGTCTCCCTTGCAAACGTCATTAGCGCAACATGAAGCTATCGGGTCCCAAGTCCGACAAATGGCCCAATTCTCCAGAATGACTGTTGCTAGAATTGTTGAGGTTGCTTGGTCCGAACCTCATGGGGATCGCCTAGCGATGGTCACTGAGAGGGGTACCGTACACTTGCTCGATATGCCCTTTAGCTCTTTCATGTGGCCGCCTCCCCGCCGTCGCAAGGTTGCACAAAATTCCAGCGCAGAAGCTGCAGAACAGCCCAGCTCGGCGGTATCCATCGCATCAGGTGCTCTTGGAGCAGCGTACCAGGCCGCCATGCCCTTCGTTTCGCGTTCACGCCGCAGTAGTAGCAACACTGTCTCACCGTCTGCCGGAACCACGCTCCGGGATTCTGCCGCGCAAGGCGGTCGAGTGATTGCAGCCAGCATCAGCCATTCTTTGGGGAAAACAGGGACGGCTATCAGCCAGCTCCGGCATACGGGGGAGAATCGTGTTTCGCTACCCTCGAGTATCATGGTGCCTTCGGCCGCATGTGTCTCGTGGTTCAGGGGACGGAGGTCTCAGTCACTCTTCTCGATCGGGCGTGGCATGGTGCGTGCATTCCCGTGCAGGACACGAGTATCGGCATCAGTCCCCGGCAAGAAGGTTTCGGGGGCAAACATGTACAAAGATTTCAAGATTCCTCTCCTCCCGGATGATATCGTTGCGCCACTCATCCGTCAGATCATGGAGCTTGGAGCCGCAGACGAGTATTTGGAGTTGTCGGAAGCCGATTTGGAGGCTGGAAATACATTGACCCTCAAACCGCCACGTACAACAACCAGCCCCCGGCACGGGCTGGATGCCACAATTCCTCAAGCTGAGATAGAATCCAGCGCGCCGTATCAGCCCTTCCACACGGACCGCCGAGTTGCTTTGTGCGAGTATGGTCGAGTAGACTCTGCTTCTGCGCTTCTTGCCAACACGAGCCTCGAGGACAACGAGCCTTCGACGACCAAGATGAAGAAGAAGAAGAAGAAGAATAGGCAAGGTGCAGAGTCTTGTTTGGTCGGGGATGTGGCATCTTCATCTGCATGGGCATTTGGTCAAGAGATTCCCTCTGTGCAGCTTGACCTCGGTGTTCCTTCAGCCAGCGACGAGGAATTTGCCGGACCAGATGATCACATGGCCTTGCCGCAATCTGCAATGGAGCGGGTCATGCAGTACGGGGACGCAGAGCAGATCGTGGTGACAACGAGGCGGAGACGGGGCGGTGGTCGCCAGGGTGATGGCGATGAAGACGGCTTCTTTGAGGATGACTGCGAAGTACTCGATTTTGCCGATCAGCGAGTCTAGCTGCGAAGGCAATTCTGACGCTGCACGGCGGGATGTGAGATGGAAACTCTGCATGGGTTTGCACATTGAGATGCATGGCGAGGGGCAAAGCAATGATGATGGCCTCGCTCCGGATAATGTGGACAAACGAACAAGCAACACGCACACATACAGACGTTGGTGGCTCGGCTCGAATTGCAGTATGCCTGGCTGTTCTTCTGCTGCCGGAGTTTTCTTTTTCTCGTCGATTCGCGCTACTTGTTTGGCTGGATTGGTCCGAGTTCTGAAGTATCTGGTGCTTGAGTATTGTTTATCAAGGCATTGTTGGAATGTCCACCACTCCTACGACATTATATATAAATATATATATATATAAACGTGGCTCTTTCACGAGAGCCAAACAAGTACAAAAACATACCCATCTGTTCAATGCCCCATTTCCAGTAGCAACGCGATACGCCTTTGCAGAACCCGCGTGTTGTAGTGGTGTCATTATTTGATTTGATTTGTATTAATCAAGAGGCGATGGACCATGTCGCATCATCATTACCTAGGTAGATGAGAGTTTTCCGCCAATCCCAGAGTTTTTTTATAGTCACATCATTTGCCACGTGACAGAGAATCCTGTTATTCCTCTGAAAACGAATACCTCTTATTGCCCACTCCGTAGTGTACAATGTGCGTCGTCGACGGCACGCACGCACGCACGCACGCGTCTCAGTTCTTCTTCTTGGCCGCCGCCTTGGCCTTGGCCGCCTTCTTCCGATTACTCCTGATCATGACCATGCCCAGGAAAGACCCTACGACAGCGGAGCCGAGAAGCACGAGGATGACGGGGATGCGAATGGCCCATTGGCGGGGGAGGAAGAAGTTTTGAAGGGGGTGGTCGTCGTCGACGAAGGGCTAGGTTAGGTTACGTGGTCAGTGCGAATCTTGTGCGGCTCGTGTTCATTGTTCTTCCGCTTTCCGCCGTGTTGGGGTTGTGGGCCGAGAGGGGGGAGAAGACGAACCATGAGGAGAGTCCAGATGCTGTAGTAGAGGAATACGAAGGAGGCGGCCACGAGCATGGCGAGACCGATTAGTTTGTCGATCTGGGGGAGGTGTTAGCTGGGTTGAGAGTAGGGTTGTTGATGGGTGGTTTTTAACTACCATTGTTGAGACGCAGGTGGGCGAAACGGCCGGACTGGAGTAGATGGGTGATGTGATGGAGGAAGCTTTGGGGGTGGTGATGTATATTACACGGTGGTCGGAAAAGTAGGGAGCGAGATAAAGAGGGTTGTGGCGCGTGTGGCTGGAGGATGGGAGGGGTGTGGCTGGGGTTGGTGATGCCCTTTACTTCTTCTTGTCCCGGCCGTGAGCTTGCAGACGGGATTCGAGTGTGCTGCAAATAAGCTCACGGCGTAACTTCAGGGACGTACTGACTCATCTAAGAGTCGAACTCGTATGATCGAAGGATTGTCAGGCGGGGAGTTTGTCCGGAAGGGAAAACGAGTTGCAGCCAGGTTTTATCTATCTAAGCAGGACAAGTGGAAGAGCTCCGAGAAAGCGGGCGAGTTCCATGGCACTGAATTCGTTCATGTAAAAAGTAACGTTTCTCTTGCTGATCAATACAACGGAGATGAAAAAAATGTATCCAGACACAATGTGACGCGATGTACGTTGAAATTTTGTTTTACGAAAGGTGCTGAAAAAAAAAAACAAGTGTAGCAATTGCACGTTTCGATCGTGCGACCTCCGGGTTATGAGCCCGGCGCGCTTCCACTGCGCCAAATTGCTTTCTTTGTTGCTGGAGGTTGGTACTCTTATTCTCGTATATGAATGTATTCCCAGGCAACCCATCCGAAAACCTGCCCCATTGTACTCTTGTATATGCCAAGAGGACCGACGGCTGTATTGAATTTTTCTACTTGCATCTTACTACTGTTTCTTTCATTCTCAAGTCACTTTCTGCAGTACTCGCAAGGCTACACAGTGGGAGCGCCCATGTTCTCAAAATGACTCTGATTTAAACGCTATCTATCGCTACTTTGGAGAATATGTTGGACCACGTAACGTCTGCAAGAACACCATCATTCCTTGCGGACACTGCTCGCTTTCGTGCTCAAAGAGGGGGGGTATCCCATGCATCTGCTTCTGTCCTTGATCAAACTTTGAGCGAAAGGAAATAGAAAAGCCTCTTCAAACATATCAGGCAATGGAATAGTGCTGGCACGGCAACACACAAAAAAGAAAAATGCAAAAAAAGATGATGTTTTGGGAGTCCGAGCTAGACTCGAAGATTCTCGGTCGCCGTGCAGAGAGAGCATGGCCGATAGAGGGTAGGAATGGAATGCCCTACCTCTTGGGTAGGTTTTTTCTTCCAAACTGTCCTGCGCCTCCTCCTGTATGCCATCCTTGATTCACGCTATTTTTTACAATGAGCGCTGCAGCTGTCGTGGCTGCCTGGCGTTCGCGCTGGCGGTGTCGCTCTTTCAAGTAGTGCGCTGCCTCCGGTCTCATCCTCAGAATGCGCAGAATCATATCGTCGCTGGGGTCAGTCTGAGCTTCACGCCTTTTAGCCTCTTTAGCTTTCCGCATGGTCCCCAGGTTGCGGCTCATCATGATAGTCTTGCCACGTCGGACGGTACCCATGCTTGCAAACGCACCTGTGCCTCCAAAGGTGGCGCCGAACGTAGCTGGAGCGGATAGCCGGTGCTGCTGGGTTTGTTGTTCAAGTAGTGCTTGCTGAGCCCGCTGCGCTGTCGCTGCCGCCATCCTCTCTGATTCTCTAATCAAGTTATGACTGTCCTCAAAGTAGAAAAAGGCGAGAGACGCAAGCTCGTGCCACTTAGGCGACTTCAACACCTCGGCGCGCACGCCCAACTGCTCGCCAGAATGTTCGTCTTTGGCGTTGAAGAAGGCGAACAGCATGTCCAGCCAATGATAGACGACATCCAGCTCCTTTCTCGTCAATGGCTTCTGGGTTGACGGCTTGTCGGAGAGGGGAGGCACCAAGAGGTTCTCCATGGTCATGAGAACTTCCTTCCACAGACGAGTCATGACCGCAATCATTGTTGCGTCTGTCAGCGTCTGCTTCATGATGGCAAAGTTCTCGTCAAAGTAGGCAAGAAGACGCGTTAATGCGCCTTCTATTTGATTTGGCGTGCCCGTCGGCATCGTCGAGGCTCGCTTCTTCCAGAGACTCGTCATTGATGCGCCGATGCCCCCGGTTCCCAGAAGACTGCGCAATGTCTCCCGAGACAAGGTCGCGCTGATTTGCGTCGTGAGCTGCGCGGGAAAAGTGTCAGTATATGAAACACAGAGAAGAAGGTTCTATTGCGAAAAGCGGATAGGACTGACCTTGTCTGTAATCTTGCGCACCATATCCCTTTCAGTTCTCTTGAGATGACGGAAAGCCTTGCCAAAATGGAACTGGATGTCATCGCGTTCTCCTTCCATACTGACTCGGATGAGGAGGCGTCCTTGCGAATCTAATTCCAACCAAAACTCTCGTGGCAGATAGTCACTGAAATGCAACGGATCCAACTTCAACGAGGTTCGCCCAACGTAGTCGTGATCACCAAACGTATCGTAGTCCCATACAGTGGCAATGACATTAACTGACCCCTGAACTGTGACATCAAACGATTCGTCCCATCGAGGATTGAGATTCCGGTAGATGATGCGAGTCTTGTACAGTCGCTTCTGATACTCGTCGCCAAACACGACATAAGGGTCGCTGTACCCACCAGAGTCGCATGCCTTTAGATCTTCAGCCTCGACAACTTTGATGGTGAAGGTGTACTTGCTTGGCTTCCGAATATTTTTCTTGGGACCATCGATCTGCTCAAGAAGTGCGGCACAAGCTTCTGAATTCATACTCGTCTCCAGCTTATCCAACTCTTGCATAGCGTATTCGACATTGTTGAGTTTTACAAACGACTGCGGGCTTCTGTTAGTAAGGAGTCGTTCGTTGCGAACCGATATCTGCCGGGTTTTTTTTGACTGCTCACCTCGGGATAAAAGTGGAAAGGCTCGGCCCTTTCCTTGTTGCTCCATGCGTCCTTTGCAAGCTGCATCCACTTTTCCTGAGTTGATCTGTTCTGAGCGGCCAGCTCTTCTGCCGAGGGGCGATCCATTTCCTTCGCAAAACGTTGTTCAACAATGTCACAGTAATGGCCAATTCCAGTCGCAATGCTTCGTGAAAGTGCCGTCATGAACCGTGCATGATGTTCATCATTGTCCCACTGCAAAGAAAAGACGGTATCCACGGTCTGATTGAAAAGCATGAAGAGATCGATGATGGACACACTATGTCGTTCAGAGTCAAGCGGAATGTGCTCTGGATCTTGGGTCCGGACCTGGAACTGATCATGTTTGATCGCCTGCTCCACAAAGTCGGCCATTCTGACCTCGGCGGCATGAATCCAGCGCCACACAAAGCCTACGAGAAGATTCTCGATGTTGAACTCGAACGGCACTTGAGGAAGAGATTCCAGATGGATCCGCCGGATCTCAACCAGCTCCTTGTACAAGTCGAATCCGTCCTGGATAGCGAGCTCTTCGCCAGACTCGTTTGCACTGGCCAGGATAGCCTCAATGACCGCCCGAGCGTCCTTCTCGAAACTCGGGAAAATTTCCTGTACGAGTATCGATAGCGGATTGACTCCCATGATTTCCATGTTGTTCTTGTATCGTTTTCTTATGCGTTCGCAGAGCTTTGTCACGGACTTGCCCAGCTTCACTACGTGGACAAAATCCCAGTCCTCCTTGTGGGCTGGGATTTCCTTTTGCATGTAATCCCGGTAGACATCACCCGCCCTCTGGCATAGTCCCTGAGTGAGATGGTCCGAGAACTCCTCCGCAGCGCTGGGCCGTGGAGAGAATGTCGGGTCGCTCCCGACATGGTTTTCGAGGAGAAACATGACGGCCGCAATATTTGGCGGTTTGGAATCATAGCACTGCTCCATGAGATCATACAGCTCCCTCAACAAAGCGTCGTGCAGAGTATGGAAGGTCTGCTGGTAAACTGCATAGTCGTGCAGCGTCCATCTGCTGGACTCAATCTCATTGAGTGGCGTCGCATGATGAGTAATGTGAGGTGCCTTTTTTACCTCCGGCAAGGGTGATTTGACAAAGTCGAAAATGGTGTCCAGCTCCTCGGGAACAATTTCCTGATCCAAGAACTTCCGAGCCGCCACTTCGAGTAGCGCAATCAATCTTGAGAACTGGGGGACTCGCCACCGCACGCAAAGCTCCGTCAAAAACTCCATGGACTGCTTTGACAGGGGTTGATATTCCAACACTGGGTCTGCATGTAGTTGATCATAAGTAACTGCGTGCTGCAGAATGTACTTGTAGAACTCCCTCGGCTCTGGTGGAATGAAGGTGTAAATGGTCTCCTCGACAGCTCGTATGCTGCTCGGCTCGTTGCCGATACTGAGATTTGCGAGACTAGCAGCAAATTCAAACGAGAAGGATCCGTCTTCTTGTGAAGGTGAAGATATGGCGCGACCGAGGTCGGCATATGCCTGGTCGGTGGCATACGTGGATTGCGGCCTACTGGGTAATTGTTTCTCGAATGTGCCCGTTGGGGTTTTTGCCAACTCCGGTTTGGCTGTCAAAATATCGAGCATCATGTGAGACAAGTGCGGCGCCTCAGATTTCTTCCATTCCTGAAAGGCATCTTCCACATCAAAGTCATGACTCCTCAACGCACCAGGCATGTCGGAGTTGAGCCTGTGTTGATAAGACTTGAGATCCCTTAGGGCAGCTTCCTCGGTCCACACCTGCCGGTTGTCGTTGATTTCGGACTGAATATCAGACAAGCTCATACCGAATATACCTGCTACAACCTGGACCATCGGCATATCCTTGACATCATAACTCAGAGGCACAACAACCTCAATGGTTGTGCCTTTTCCGTCCTGGCCGTTGTCCACCAAATTCTGGTCATTTGTCAAGAGTTTGTTTTCCAAAGAACTGAGTCTTGATATCAGCTCTGCGCGGTCTTTTTCATGGCCATGGTCGCGCAAAAGCTTTGTCGTAAGCCTGACAAACATGGCGAGATGGCGATCCGGGAGTAGCTTCCATGAATCATCGTCGGGAGCTCTGCCCTTTTGAGCCGCCTTAGTGGCAGATGAGTAAAATATGAGAACCAGCGGCTCGAATTTCCTTTCCTTGAATGTTTTCTGAAAGTTTTTATCGGAAAACGCCGTGTACGCTTCGGCAAAACTCCTCTTGACGGCAGCGTCATTGAAACCGGGGAGGGTCTCGCTTCCCCTCAGAACACCGCCAACACGGTCGAGAAGCTGAGTGGCAAAGTTGCTCGGCAGTTTTAAGCTTGTAGAGCTCCCTGAAATATACTCTTGAACAAGCTGGCCGACACTCATGTGCGATCGAGCTGGCTGTTTCGGCGCGGGGACATATTGCTTGCGTTTCGCTCGAGGTTGCAAGAGATAGTGCAGGTAGGCGGTGCGTAGGGCAAAGCTTCGTGCTTCCTCGTGCTCGACAACAATATGCTGGTGACGGGCAGCCCGTGAAGCCGCCCTGCCCTTGGAAATATCCTTGCTACTGCTCTTGACGCGGCGACTCGGCGTCAGAGATTTCCGAGAGGCTGTCGACATGATGACGATTGTGTTCGGCCGTGGCGACGTTGTTCGGTGGATTCGGCAGATTGGTCAGAAGGCGACTTGAAGCCCAACGCTAGACGGAGTGCACGAGCTCATGACCAGTCAAAATATTACGGCGAGGAGCACAGGAATCCAGACAGAAAATATGAGTGGAGTGCGAGCAACATGCGTCGAAGAGGAGGGCGAGAAATTGTCCTGTTTCGGTGAAACCAAGCAAGCCCCTCGGGCTGGTCGTGGTACATAATACGAAGGAAACGCCAAGTTGAAGTTCGTCTTCGGTGGTGGCTCCTTGTCACCTTGTGGCTCCTTGTGGCTCCTTGTGGCTCCTTCGCACGCGGCAACTCAAGAAGACAGCCACAGAGCCAGACTGTTCGTTGTAAGGGCGGCCCTGGCGAATCCCGACGTCATCCATGCCCCCCTCTTTGTCCCCACGCCAATCCACCATTCAGATGGCGCCAAAGCCAGAAACCAGGCTAGAAATGGCCCCACCATGTTCGTGTTTTACATCGAAATATTATCAAATCGTTCGCGTTTGCTCCGTGCTTTGCGTCCGTATAAAAGCACTCCGTATTCCGTGTACTCCGAGGTGCAATAACGCCTCAACGGCACTGCTCCTTCGGAAAAAATTCTCGTCATGGGCTTTTTCTTTTGCCATCGTTCATCCGGAATCAGAGCTCAGACAGGCATCTCACCGAGTACCGCCGCACGATGTAGTGGCTGATTCCCAGGGATGGCCTCGTGATTGTGTTAATTTCGTGACAGTCAACTGCTCGATTCATGTATTTTTTGCCCTTTTATCTTTGTGCATGCATGAATTATTAAGTGCCAACCAACCAAATCGAGACGACCAGACTTCGCTGAGTCTTCAGGGCGGCACAGCGGAAATCGACGAAGGGCCGCTTTAACAGAAGAGGATGGTGAACTTATGATCTGCCAAACCTGGCCAATGTGACAGAGGACTGGCTACTTGACTTGGCTGCGACCAAATTGAGCACCGACTATCATCTGGAAGAATTTGGAGCCAGGGTAGCACATTTCTTTGTCTTTCGCTGTCTGGTATGCCGAATTCGTTCTTGCGATCCAGGTAACATGTACATTGGCTTTTTTTGTGGAAGTAGTATCCGTACTTCACCATGTTGATGGTAGACATGTAATATTGCCGGGTTTTGTGAGCACTGGCCAATTGCGATTGAACACGCGGTGTCAGACGACGGTGAGTGCATGCTCTCTCTTGTTCCTTGGAATCCTCGAACGTCCTTTGTATATCCTCGTTTTTCGAACAAACATGCACTTGCCGCTGGAGTGACTCATACAGATTGTATAGGCTTGACCTGATTGTTTCAGTGGATGCTTTCATGGAAGCCTTCAAAGCGGCCAAATGCGGAAGATGTCGCTCGACGCTGAGAGCATGCGTGCTGCGACATGTCCGCTAGAGCGGTGGCGGGACCAGGCAATGTGGGCCTGGGTCCAGTATGTCGCTAATAAAAGCACATGCACATATGTACAGTGGCGTACATGCACATGCACATGCAGGCGTCTGGTGTGCTGTGTTTCAGGGTGAGGGTGTCTGTTTCTCGCTGTCTCCAAGTGCGGCCGTATTTGTCGTCTGTCTACATACGTACAAAACTCCCGCATCCTTCTTCTGCTCCTGTCCGGAGTTCTGCTGTCAAACCAAGCTCATCATCACCTCCTTCGCGGCCGCATTTTGCATTCTCACGGAATTTTGGTCAACAGCATACTTTGCGATTGCGAGGTCATCTGTATCTCTATCGAGTACTTGGAGCCGTTTCATTCACTGCCCCATGGGCGGGAGACGCGGACCTGGGTTAGCATCTGTACTCCGTACCCACCTCCACCACACCAAATGACGGCGGCCACTGCTGCACTGCATTGAGCTTCCCCAAAACAGACCAGACCCAGACCACACCCCGCGCTCATCAGCTTGCTGCCCCCTCTCCATCTTTAACTGCCCAACTCCTCGGCCGCGATAGTCACAGCTTCCAGGTCCTGGATTGGCACAGGGTGGCAAATCTCCTGTTGGCGAATGTGGTCGAGCTGTTGTCAGCATGGGTAATGTCAGCAGCAGGCCCGACGATGGGTCTGCTCTATATCTCAGAGACCAGGACAGGTGTATGTTTGGCTGAGCTGAACTGAGTCTCTTCTCCCCTGTCGCCATTATTTGTCGTTGACGCTGACTTGGCATTTGCCACCCGTAGTAAGCATATCTTCACTCGTCATCACCAACCCGCGGAAGCGCACTTCCGTTTATATCGTTCCGAATGCATTCCCAGCGAGCAGAGTATCTGTCAGTCGGTTATCTGGCGACACTTCCCCTATAGAATATGTACAGGTGAGACTTGGCCTTTGATGCCGAAGATCTCCGGCGAAGATATCACATTGCCACGAACATTGCCCTCGCATGGTTCCCTTGTCGTCTAACTACCTGAATTCTTAGGACCCTGAATCATTGAATAGCGCCACTGCGACCCCGAATTTTCTCCTCAAATTAAGTAGCGACGACGAGCTCATTTTTACGTTTACGTTTGTTATCCGACAGTCACAGCAATCAGTTGCCTCAGACAGCAAGCCAGTTGTGGCCGACACCAACGTGGCAGGGCTGACATTTGTCTGTGGCTCGACAACGCGAGAGGTCGCAAATCTGGTGACTCGAGAGTTCCATGCCGACCCCAATTTACACAAGAATTCCAACGTCGATCTCGTCGGCGATTATGGCACAGGAGGCAGCTCCTCTGTCAGTTTCGAATGGACTTGGAAGTGGAAGCCTCCGAAGCCTGTCGAGGACAAAGGGGGCGGTTGGAGGAATTGTTGCAGTGTGAGCAAGCTCAAAAGTCCACCTCTTCGGTCAGGTCAGGACCTGTCAACAGTGACTGACTAATTGGTCTTACACACATTGCAGTTTGTTGAATATGACCCTCGAGCACATCGCCTAGACACGCTGGCGAGCTTCTCTTATTGGGTTTCAAGTAGGACTGCCATCCTCAGCAATGAGATGCTCCATGTCACGAGGTTCTAACATCAAGCAATAGGCCCAACCTCTCCTCTCAGCCACCCTAGCTCTCCTTCTCCTCAATTTTTGCTGAGCTCGCCCCCAAATATCCGAGTTGCTTCGACGCAGTCAGTTGAATCCCGCCTAACGGGAGTCGAGATAGACGAACCCCCTTCGCCACTTCTGCCGTCCAGCGAAACCCTTGCGCAAACAACCACGAACCAGACGTACCAGAGTCAGGAGACTGTCAAGGTCGATGTTCCTGGCCCAAGATATGATGACGATGCCACTGTCAGTGACGACGGGCCTGTTTTTCGTGCCACACTGAAAGCGCTCGAGCAAAAGACTGGAAATATGCGGACGCAAATGAAAAAGGTCTTGAAACGTGCAGAACAGGCTCATATCCAGCAGATCGAGGCCAATGACGCATTTGTGGCTTTCATGGACGCTCTGCGCGAGGCGTCATCCACGAATGCTAATGCGTTTCAACCTGCCTTGGAGCATTACTTTGATAGAATCGCAAAAGAAATCCTGGGTTACGAGCGTCAAAACACGGTCAATCTCCACAAGATCATAATCGAGCCCTTGAACAAGCTATATCAGTTTGATATCAAACAAGCTGAATCCAAGAAGCGGGACTTTGAGGAAGAAAGCAAAGACTATTATGCTTATGTCTCCCGCTATCTTGGCCAGCGCCAAGACTCAGTCAAAGCCAAGAAGCTCGCCGACAGTGATTCGAAATATCAGAACAAGAGACGAACTTTCGAACTGAAGCGATTCGACTACTCCAACTTCATGCAGGATCTTCATGGCGGACGTAAAGAGCAAGAAGTACTGTCACATTTGACAAGATATGCGGACGCGCAAACAAAGGGGTTCCTCAATGCGTCCAAGAAGATCGAAGACTACCTCCCACAACTTTCTGCTCTCAGCACCGAAGTCCAAGAAGCAGACAAGGAGTATCAGTATCGGCGTCGAGAACGAGAGGAGAAGAGGCGGCAAATGGAAAAGCCCACCACACCTTACTTGGAACCTGAGCAAGGAAGCATCGGCAGCACCGCCCCTCAGCCAGTGAATCCGAATGGAACTAGTGGGAGTACTTCTGATAACGAGCTTGGCCGCGCGGATAGCACAGGCTCTCAGGTTAAGAACGCTGTCGCCATTGGAAGTAATCAAGCATCTATGGCCCAAGGAACTGAATTATCTAGGTCTCCCGGTAGCCAAGGACAGATTTCGGCGACGGGCTCCGCAACAACCAAATTTAAGGGTTTCCGGGATCTAGAAGAACGAGATACAGCACAGGCGGCCGCGGTGACTCAGAGAAAGGAAGGCCTACTGTGGGCGCTCAACCGTCCTGGTGGTCATGTTGACCCCCGAAACTTGAACAAGCAGGGATGGCACAAGTGAGTTGAACTCTTTCTGGTGGATCTTCGCATGAAGAAGCATGAACAACGCAACACTTTATTATTACTATTACTATTACTTTATTATTATCATCATCATCATTAGATACCATCGGGGCTAATCATGATACAGATTTTGGATCGTTTTGGACCAAGGAAAACTATCAGAATATAGCAATTGGAAGCAAAGGCTCGATCTTCATATGGACCCTATCGATCTTCGCATGGCGTCTGTTCGCGAAGCGCGGAACGCAGAACGACGATTTTGTTTCGAGGTCATTACCCCAAACTTCAAACGTGTCTATCAAGCAACCTCGGAAGAGGACATGAATAGCTGGATCGTTTCTATCAATAATGCACTGCAAAGTGCCATGGAAGGCCGCGTTGTCCATGATCGAGGTTCATCAGGCAAGGAATCTGGAGACTCGTCCTTTAAGAGGGACATTGGGTCTGTTCTGACAGGCAAGACACAATCTTTGGGGCATGGTGCACATTCACACCATCATTCCAGCTCAACTGCGGGAATGCCCGTGCGCAGAATAACAGTCGGCGCACGACCGAGTGTGATACGCACAACAAGTTCGGGCTATGATGAACAACCTGACAAACTTCTCCAGATGGTTCGAAACGCAGACCAGGGGAATTGCTGGTGCGCAGATTGCGGCTCTGGTTCCAAGGTGGAATGGGTATCTATCAATTTGGGCATCGTTCTCTGCATTGAATGTAGCGGCATTCACCGATCCCTGGGTACACACATCAGCAAAGTGCGGTCTCTCACTCTGGACATCACATCATTCACAATCGATATTGTCGAGGTTTTGCTACTCATTGGCAATCGCGTATCCAACATGATTTGGGAAGCCAAACTAGACGCTTCGTTGAAGCCGAGCCCACAGGCCACTCGAGAACAGCGATTGCGGTTCATTACTGCGAAGTACGTTGATCGACTATACGTGGAAACACTTTCCCCTACCTTGTCGAGATATGCCACACCGGATGAAACACTGCTGGCCGCCATTAAGAAGAACGAGATCCAGCAAGTGCTTTACGCGTTGGCATTGAGAGCCAACCCCAATGTTCTTGATAGGATGAGAGGGACTCATGCCATCTGGCTGGCCTTGGCCGCTGCGGACCCAGCATCCCCATCACCGACACCGAGCGTTAACTCCAACGATGCGGATATGAAGGCTGTGCCATTCCCGGTCGCAGAATTACTGTCTCAGAACGGCGCTCAGATTCCAACAGCATTGCCAGCCTTCCCGCTAGGCAGATTTGCCCGGCAGTATTACGAACAGAAAGTTGACAGGAGCCAAGATTCGGCGGGAAGTGATGTTCTCGGCACATTGCCGCTGCATCTTGGCGCAAACGACAGACCTCAACGTGAAAAGGAGTCGAGGTTGCAGAAACGTGTCAGCGCCGGAGGGCGACTAGCAAAGTCTCCCATACCCGAAAAGTAGGAACATAAATTTTGGGCTCGATGGGCAAGCTTTGCTTTGTGCTATCAAATTTACGAGCTACCGCGACTCCGAAAGTTATAGGTGATCGGTATGACACCGCGATGCTGTCAGACACCTCCCGGCCTCTCCCATCTGCGAGGAGTTTTTGATGGAAACGTGGCCAAGGAGGCCACAACCCGTTTGTTGTTTTGTGAGCGAACGAAATCAGGCATTCGGCAAACTTACTTGCTTGGATCATTGGCGAATCTGAGCTGGCGGACTAACTATTGATATGGGCGTTTTGGGTAGGGTCGCCCTCAGATTGAGAGGCGTTGCTTTTTGGAGCAAGACGATGTGATTTTGGCGAAACAGCTTTCTGTCATGAAATCGATACGATGCATGGAGTAGATGGGCGGATCATAATTTTTTTTCCTTGTATCCCTTCTTCTTGGCCTAGTTGGTCACCACGGAAAGAAACGCATTGGAAACATAGCCGAGTGAATGCGCGTTAAGCAATAGGTATATGTCTCCAGGTACGGCGGAGTATTCGATAATGATAATGGACGGGACAGGCTGAATAAACATGCGCCTTGCTACGTATTTTCCGCGTCCACAAGCCACCGTTCTTGATTCAGGTCTAATATTACTAACCTGTCTCGTTTGAAAGATCAACATGGGAAGCAAGCACGGAAAATGCCATGGGAAAACAATGCGACGCAGAGGAGGAATGGGCCGGCGGGAGGGCGCCTGTGGTTGGCAGCTGAGCAGACCGCATCGAATTGTGGTCGTTGGGTCACGTCTCATGACAGGCAAGGCCGACAGTCACGCGTTGAGAAGAAGAAGGCATGAGACGAATGACGCTAGGGCTCACAACCTACATGACGACGTTGCAAGTAGACTTGACCGTTTCACACGTTGCCGGGGTTTAATTCATCTTCTGGTCAAGAACACCGGGACATACATGAGAAGAAGTAGATGGAAGTGCATGAAAGGTTGACCATGGGGCCATGGGACCATGGGATAATACAAGGCAGAGACTTCTGCGGGAGGGAATCGCGATGAAGATGTCATCTGCTTCAACAAGAGACGGGTCCTTGTGACGTGCAAGAGGAGGGACAGGAAAGAGAGAGAGAGAGAGAGAGAGAGAGAGTGCAGGCAGGGAAGCGGCTCTGCGAGTGCGCTAGGCTTGTCGACAAGTTGACTGGCTCAAAGAGGCTTCGAAGAGCGGGTCTTAAACGGGGGCTATGCTCACTTTTAATCGATGACCGCCGATATCACTGCGCTGAACCTCCACCCATCCATATGAGTGAGAGTCCTTCCTGCCTTGCAAGTTTTAATTCACGATAACGCATCATCGCCGACCTGTTGATAGATTCCGCACTCGGACATTCCGGCCCCCTTCGTCACATCCTACAGCAAAAGGGTTTATTTCAATTCCTCTTTTGCTTCTGATCAATCCTCGGAGGATATGGCACCTCGCAACGAAAAGAGCCAATTGAAGCGCCCGCGCGTGAGTTCTCCCTACCCATCTTCTTCTGCCTGCTTGCGCCTTGCGCACGCTTCTTCCTCTTGCTTTTTTCTGCCAACCTCGTGCACTCGCGCTTACCTGCCACGTCAACCCAGGGTTCACTGCCCGAGGACACAACTGAGTCTAAGAAGCCCCGGCGATCCGACCGCTTGTCCTCCAACGCTGGTCTTGTTGATAAGACCCCAGTCATTAATAAGCAGCATCTTCCATCGCCTCTCACAAATGCCACCAATGACAATGCTGGCGATGCGTACAAGGAAGCTACCTCTACACCGCCCGTGCTGAAGAATGATAACCTTACTCCGCGCAAGACCGATGAGGCCTGGGGGCCGAGTCAAGCTCTGTCATCGCCCCCCCAAGACACACAGCCGCTTAGCCAATTTGTTGATCGACACCCGGCACTTTCAGACGAGGTCGAAGACGAGGTCAAGGAAGGAGTGTGGGGATACTTGGTGCCTTTAGACCCCAAATATGGTGATAAGCCGTTGGTATTGAAGAGACGGAGCGCTTGCCCGCTGCCAGATTCTATCGCGACCGCTACCAATGGCGAGAATCAAGGATCAAACCACAAGCATACTCCTTTAGCAGCAGAGGAGGCTTATGAGCGCACCAAGATCAAGGGTACTGCCTCTGGAGGGTATCTGATAGGCCGACATCCCGAGTGTGGTAAGTTTTGAGGGGATTGCCGGCGACAAGGTTGTGTTTTACGGCTTTGAGCTAATATGGTCGCTCACGCTAGACGTTGTTGTGAACGAAGGTGTCGTTTCGAACCGCCACTGTCTCATGTTCACAGAGAATAAGGGTACGGACACTGTAGCCATTGTCGAAGATCTTTCAAGTAACGGCACCTACGTAAACGAGGCCATCGTAGGCCGAAATCAGCGGCGCGAGCTCGAAGATCAGGATGAGATTGCTGTTCACGGCAAAGCCAGGTTTATTTTCAGATACCCCCAGCATCGGCACACTAGCGCGTTCCTGCAACAGTACACACTATTAGAGAAGCTCGGCAAGGGCCACTTTGCCGAGGTATATCTTTGTATTGAGAAGTCGAGTGGCCGGCGGTACGCAGTCAAGATCTTTTCCAGGCCTCCAGGCATGGACGACCGTGCCAAAACCGAAGGTCTTCAGCAAGAGATTGGCGTTTTAATGGGCGTAAGCCATCCCAACGTCTTGTGCCTCAAGGACACCTTCAATGAACGTGATCGTGTATACCTCGTTCTGGAATTGGCGGCAGAGGGCGAACTGTTTAATCACATTGTCATGAAACAAAAACTCTCCGAAGATGAGACAAGGAAGCTTTTCTTGCAACTCTTCCAAGGCATCAAGTACTTGGTATGTTGGTCGAACAATGCCATCCATCCTGTATCTTGCACACGAGCGAGAAGGTCCATTCGCTAATTCGTTACGTAGCACGAACGAAACATTGTTCACAGGGATATCAAACCAGAAAATATTCTGCTCACTGATAAGAATTTGCACGCCAAATTGGCCGATTTTGGTCTTGCCAAGATTATAGGAGAAGAGTCATTCACAACCACGCTTTGCGGCACGCCCAGTTATGTTGCGCCAGAAATCCTTGCCGAATCCAAACGGCGAAAATACACCAAAGCCGTCGACGTTTGGTCCCTAGGCGTCGTGCTGTACATTTGCCTGTGTGGCTTCCCACCGTTTTCCGACGAGCTCTATTCGAGGGATTTCCCCTTCAATCTTTCACAACAAATTCGAAGCGGACGATTTGATTACCCTTCGCCGTACTGGGACTCTGTTGGGGACCCAGCTCGTAAGTCGCCATCAGCCGGTCGCTTTTGACGAGAATGTGAATTGCTGACAAACACTGTAGTTGATCTCATTGACTCCATGTTGGTCGTGGATCCGGAGCGACGGTTCACCGTAGAACAATGCCTTGCTCATCCCTGGCTGACACAGAATTCACCTGGTGTTAATGACAGCACAGGAGGCCTTGTCGGAGGTATTGCTGGGCTAGAAGTCAATCGTAGGGCACCTGCTCGCGAGCGGACACTTCTCGCAACGCTCAACACTGTGCAAGTCACGGCTCGTGTGGCTACCGGAAACGACAAAGAACCCGTCAAAGTGTATGCTAAGAATCGACATCGCGTCACAAATGCTGCCAAAGAAAAGGCCCCTGATCATCAGAGAGCCCCTGAAGAGTTCATGGAATTGGGGGGTAAAGGAGATCAAGAACTCTTTAGTGATGACCGCGGCAGCGTTTACACAACGGGTGAAGGGGCGGGCAAGGGAGCCAAGAAAGTGGAACTCGACGGTTGCCAATAGGTACTCGTCGAATTTGTTTCGCAACCTCATGCGAGTATGGAAGCTGGATGTCAAGGTATTGTTGATGAAATTTTCCTCCTGTCGAATTATATCATGGGTAGCCAGCGAGCGATATGCGTGTTGTCTATATCAATAGCATGTACATAAAATTTGGGCACAAGGAAATTTACGGAGTGACGGGACAGGGTGCAAGGCTTAGTGAGTGTCTCTCATGGTGGTTACAGCAGAGATAGGATATTTGGAACATGTCGGGCGATATAATGAAAAAAAAAATATCATGTCGAGACTGATGATGTCTAAAAGATTTATGGATTAAACATCACTCTTCTATTGGGTATGGAGCAAGACCCCGTCGAGTCAAATGCATTGACAATTGTAGCTTGGATGCACAGCACGTGCCAAGTCACATGTGGAGCTAAGCGAGGGCGGTGACGTCTAGCTCCCACACATCAGGAGACGGCAGAAAAATCGGCGGCGGGGGACGAGATTCAGAGGAAAAGCCCCACCACAGGGCTATTCGGGCGTCGACCCTGCCAAACAGACGCTCAACATCACATTTTCCGCTCGTCGAGTTCCACCCCCTCTTCGTGCAGACGTCGTGTCCTAGCGATCGCGAACCCGTCTAGCCCCTCCTTCTCGCGACCCTCGCCTATTTTTTCTTTCTTGCTCTTCTACAATCTCCATCCCCGTTCGTTCTCCAGCTTCGTCATTGACAGTTTCGTCATTGATAACTGGTTCTGACGGGACGTACCACCGAACTGCCGCCGCCGATCCGATCCCAACCTGTCCCTTCTCTCCCCGCGCGGGAAAAAAGAAATCGACAAAAGACGACAAAGATGCCTGCCGCCAAGGTCAGCGAGCAGCCCCAGCTGCTCTTCGTGGATGGGACATTCGAGGAGCTGGCCAAGGAGATGGCCGAGTATCTCAAAGCAGAAGAGGCCGTTCAGCTGCTGAGCAAGGACAAAGTATCCAAGGAGGATGTCTTGTCGAAGTTGGTGGCTGCGTCACCTGGTCTCAACACCGTTCCTGAGAAAGAATACACGGCGGCGTCGAATCTCTTGATCCACCTCGTTTTGCAGTCTGCCGACCCTAAGAAGCATCTGCAGACTCTTTGCGCCAACCTCGCCAAGGTGCCCGTCAACTCATCCGTTCACGGACCCGGTCTTTCTCTCAACGCCCTAACGACTGTCTTCAACCTCTTGCCCCAAGGGGACGTGATACGCGCACGAATCTTCCTCGAGATTGTCAAGTTCTTGAAGGCCCACAGCATGTTTGATACGCTGCGGCCGTATCTGGAGAAGTTGCCCGACTGGCTCGAGTCATGGGATGCCAGTGAGGAAATCGAGCGCATGATCTACGAGAACGTGGCCGAGACTGCGTGGGAAGCCGGCGAGGAGTCCACCAGTTACGAGTTCATCTTGAAGGCCCTGCGAAGCTTCGACGCCGATGAGAAGGACGAGATCACCTCGGACGACGCTCAGCGGCTATCCCTCCGTGCCATCAAGATGGCCCTCTCCGCCAACACCTACTTCCTGTTCCAAGAGCTCCGCGGCATTGCTAGTGTCCAGGCGCTCAGCGATTCCCACCCTGTCTACTCGCAACTGCTGGACGTCTTTGCCGAGCAAGATCTCGAGGACTTCAACGACTTCAACGAAGAGCACGAGGGCTGGCTGGAGCAGCAAAAGCTCGATCAGGAGAAGCTGCACCGCAAGGCGCGTCTCCTCACCTTTGCTAGCCTCGCCGCCGCCACGCCCAGCCGCGAAATCGAATACGCCAAGATTGCCAAGGCCCTCCAGATTCCCCTGGAACATGTCGAGATGTGGGCCATTGATGTGATCCGTGCCGGTCTCGTCGAGGGCAAGCTGTCGCAACAGCAGCAGAAGTTCCTCGTCCACAAGGTCACGTACCGTGTCTTCGGACAAAAGCAGTACCAGGAACTGTCTACGCGCGTGGACCACTGGCGGACCACTCTCCAGAACGTCCTGGGCGTTTTGCGTCAGGAGCAGATCAATGCCAAGTCACAAAAGGAGCGCGAGGTGCTGGACCTTGAGCGAAAGCTCAACAATGCTGGAGTCAGCGGGGGCAATCAAGGCGGAAACCGACGACAGCACACACAGCAACGCGAGAGGACTGATAATGACGACTAAAGTGAAGCAGGGGGGTCAAAAACACAAGAATAAGAAAGACGTTGCGAAAGAAGGCCCAAAAAAAACCCCCATCTTCAAAATCCAATGGTCCACGACACAAGATGACCGAACTCACGGAGAATTTCACGCGTGCATTTGAAAGTCCTTTGTTCCGGAATCCAAACGGATGAAGAGAATGCCCTGAGGCGCAGCAAGGAAATGGTCGGAAAGAGAGAGGAGCCGGGGTACTACGTGACTCACAAATTGTGTCAATACCGTTCGTGAGGGGTCCTTGACCACGTCACCACCAATCACTCATGTTTGTTTTATTTTACTTTTTTGATACATAATTTTTTTTTCCCCGCGAAATGGCGCAGCCGGCTTAGCATGAGATGTTTCTAGCTTTTTCCTACGTGGGCGAACTCTCGATGATTGAAGGGGGGGGGTGTACGGTCCAACAAAAGTAGATTCAATGGGGACTCTTTTTTTTTTTTTTTCCAAGAGAGAGAAAAAAAAAATCCGTAAATCTTTTCAAATTTGGCTCGCGATGATGTGCATGTTGATTTATTGACAAGTGGGAAGGATGCGCATTTGGGCTGGATTTCCAGAGGAAATGAATGGGGAACTGATGGACCCGAGATTCCTGAAATGTTCGACATGAGGGCGCGTGGTGCACGCGGAAGGCCTTCATCAAAGGCAGTAGGCAGTGGCATGGCCGGCATTTTGGAACAGGTCAAGAGGCGAAGCCAGCGAGGCTGGTTTTACCCATTTTGGGACATGGTTTCTGCATGGATGGAGAAATTCCTCGTCTTCTACTACGCTGGCCGACCTAATTGTGCTCTACAGTAGCGCAGTTCTATCTATTCAAAACTTTTGTAAAAATTAGGGAGGATAGGGAAGAGGACAAGAAAAGGGGGAGGAACCAATCAAAAGATTACCAGGGAGGGTTCCAAATTTACCCGCTAAACAGAGGGGGAGGAGTAGATAGGTATGTATACATGGGGTTCGAAGGGGCAAAGATCTGAACAATGGGGTCAAAAAGGAACAAGATGTATTAAAAGTCGGTGCCGAGCCTCTCAGTCAAGTGGCCCTGTGTCTTGACGAAAACGGCATCAGGGGTAGGCGTGGCGTCAATCTTGACAACCTTGCCTTGCTTCTCATAGTAATCCACGACGGGCATGCTCGTCTCGATAAAGGTCCTGAATCTCTTGCGGATGCTCTCGGCGTTGTCGTCGGCGCGGCCGCTGGTCTTGCCGCGCTCGAGAAGACGCTCCTCCATGACCTTCTCGGGACAGTCGAAGAAGAGGACCATCTTGGCCGGGCAGACGGAGTCCTCAAACTTGTGCGCTTGGTCGAGCTTGCGGGGGAATCCGTCGATGAGGAAGCGGCCCTTGGAGGTGCCAGCCTTGGAGAGAGCTTCGGTCATGGCGTTTTCGAGAAGCTGGATGGTGACTTCCATGGGGACAATGAGCCCGTTCTTGATGTAGTCGCGGATGAGGTCGCCGAACTGGGAGCCAGGGCGCTCTTGCTCGGCGCGTAGGAGATCGCCGGCGGAGAGGTGGATGAAGCCGTATTTTTTGACGAGGTTGGCGCACTGGGTTCCCTTGCCGGCGCCAGGCCCGCCGAGAACGAAGACGACGGTTACGTCCGAGGGGGAGAAGGTCGGCGTTGACTTGGCCGGGGCGGGAAGCTGGCCGGCGTCTGTCGGGGGAGCTTCAATCGAACGAGACATGTCTGGGGAGGAAGAAACTAAAGCGTGCACGGCCATGTCAACAAATGGAGTTGTCTGGGGGTCGCGAATTTTGGGCAACGAGAATAGAAGGACGGCAGCTTGGATTGATTGATTGACCTTTTACCAACCTTTGCGACGGTTCACTAGACCAATGTACCCGGCGGAACCAACTGCAACGACAGCAAGGAAGGGCCAAAACTTGACCCTGTCTTTGTTTCCGGACGGTGAACCTCCAGCAGAGTACAGTCGACGCTGGTGTTGGCGGGATGCACTGCGCCAAGTCCATGACAAGGGTGACGTCGAGGATGCACCTATTACGCGCCCGCCAGTGCTGCTGGCGAGGCGGCCTGCCAGGCGCCACGGGACGGAAATGCGTGAAGCCATTGGAGCGGAGTGTGATGCAGGATGGCAAGGCGCAGGTTGGTTTGCTGTGAGAGCTGTGGCGTTGGTGTGTGGCAAGTACCGGAATGCGAATAGGGTGAGGTGACTGACTATCGGGTGAGGCCGGCGGCGGGGTAGAAGCTGTTGTTGCAGAAAAGTCGTCGGAATTAAAACAATTGAAAAAAAAAGGTGGGAGAATTGGCAAAGGAGTGATGAGAAACGAGGCGGGAAACGAGGCGGGAAACGACGCGGGAAACGAAAAGGCTGAAAGTGTTGGAACAAGCATGATATCAATCGCGCTTGGCAGCCGCAATTCCCTTCGGCTGAAGGTCGGCCCGACCGGAAGAAGGTCGGCTGCTGCGCGTGTGTGCATGCGTGTGCGCGTGCCTCCCTTTCTGCCCACGGGCGGGCCTGCGATAGGGCAGGGCCCGGGTCACGTGACCCACCCACATCACGTGACCCACATAGCTACAGCTGCCTTTTTCCTCTTATAGGAGCCCTCTCTTTCCTAGCTTCCTTTAATAGAACATATAGCTTATAATAGATTATTTAATTAATACTATCACGAGCGCGCCTAATTAATAACTAGCCATTATCACACCTAGTAATTCCAACACTAATCAGTGGTTAACTTTATAACCACTTTTATTTATAAATACCTATTATTTTTTAAAGACACTGTAGATTAGCTAGGTTCTATCTAGAAGAGACCTTTATAGAAGTAGTGTAATTTAGCTAGCCTATTAAGGTAATAAGAGTAGCTTTATTATTTAAGATCCCTAATTATACTAAGAAAGAAGCTAACTCTAGCTAGCCTATTAAGGTAATAAGAGTAGCTAGAAGAAGCTAAAGCCTAAACTAAGAAGAAGAGTTTAACTCTAGTAGCTAAGCTATTCTATTATTCTTTAACTTAGTGCGTTCTATTACGCGCAAAGCTAATTACCAGAGCTTATAATCCTTTATATCTCTTTTTCCCTAATCCCTTTATTATTACTTCCCTTATCCTATCTCCTCTAATACTATAAGTTATAATAGTTAATAAGAAGGAATAACTATAAAACCTAATAAGTTATAATAGCTCTTAAGCAGATCCCTTAGAAGCCCTAGAATTTACTATCCCCTTCCTCTACATCCTATAGTAACTATATTAGTATATTATAGAAGAAATACTTACTAGGGTAGATGTTGGAATCACCAGGTGTGATAATGGCCAGTTATCAATTAGGCGCGCTCGTGATAGTATTAATTAAATAATCTATTATAAGCTATATGTTCTATTAAAGGAAGCTAGAAAAGAGAGGGCTCCTATAAGAGGAAAAAGGCAGCTATAGCTATGTGGGTCACGTGATGTGGGTGGGTCACGTGACCCGGGCCCTGCCCTATCGTAGGCCTGCCCGTGGGCAGGAAGGGAGGCACGCGCACACGCACGCACACACGCGCAGTAGCCGACCTTCTTCCGGTTAGGCCGACCTTTAGCTGAAGGGAATTGCGGCTGCTAAGCGCGATTAATATTATGCTTGTTCTAACACTAGGAACTCTCTTTTTAATATAATTATTAACGCATAATATTAATCGCTAATAAAGTAATAGATAATAATAGAAGGGGAAGCGGTGTATACCTATAGCGGGCGATAATAAAGGAAAGTAATAATCTATCTTTAACCTCTTACTAAGAGGGTAAGCGGGCCTCTTCCTAAATCCCTTTCCCTTCCTAATATTATTAATAATATCCACGCGGTAACTCCCTTATTTTATTATCTCTTTTCCTTCCCTTTACCCCTCTTCTTAACCCTATTATCTCCTATATCTACCCTTCTATCCCTACTAAAGTAAAGTATAGGTATCTTATAAATCTAAAGGAGAACCTCCTTTATAGCTCTATACTCTATATAGATTATATAGAGTTATAGAATTACTAGAGGCCCTCCCTAGAGGTTAGAGAAGGAGCTATATAGCTCCTTTTCCCCCTCCTTCTCCTACTCCCCCTAGAGTATTACTTCTTCTCTAATTTCCTTTACTATCCCTAAGAGAGTGGGGTCTATATCCTCCTATAGTATAGGGGTTAATAATCCCCTAATACTAGGGAAGATTACTTCTCCCTATAGTATAGGGGTTAATAGTCCCCTAATACTACTACCTATAGGGCTATCCTCCTTATAGGTTACCCTCCTACTACTATTTATAGGGGCTATTCTCTATATAGGTTACCTACCCTTCTATTTAGATTATTATCTAGTTACTAGAGATAAACTACTTTAGGGCCTTATTTAGTAATACCTTTATAAAGGCATTAGCTAGATTATCTACTCTATTAATCTAATAGATCTTATAGAGCTTATAGTATTTATATAACTATTATAGGGCTATAATGTTAATTATTAGGCGCTTCTCCTTTATTATACTAAGCTTAATAAGGCACTTATAGAGGGAGTATAAATCTATATATACTATAACTAGTGTAGTAGGGAGATTTAATTAGTTTATAAGTATATAAAGGGTGGTGGCTATTATATATACTATATTAACGCTAGTAACTATGCTATAGACCTTAGAGGTAAGTATACTTTATATAACTCTCTTACTCTTTATTAAGCTAAAGTGTATAATATTACCTTTAATTATAAACTTACTATCCTTATAGTCTTTATTAGTAAGGATTAGTATATAACTAAGCTATAAGGTAAGGTCCTAATTATTTATAAATAACCTATCTATAAACGCATATAGCTTTACTTTAGTAAGGTTAATTAGAATAAATATTAGGCCTTAATTAGGGTAATCTATCTGCTATTAGATCTAGCGATTAAGGGCTTTGATATTCTTAATTATTAGTTCTTGGTGTTAAGTGGTAATAGATAGATTATAGTAGGCTTCTAGTTAGCAGATTAAGGCAATATAGGTGCCTTAAGCCCTTTATTTAATATACTTCTGCTTTAAATCTATAAGTAGGATTAAATTAAGCTTGCTACTTTAGCCTTTTTATTAAAGTAAAATAGCTACGCTAGCCGCTAATTTAATAATTCCCCTATTAAAGGTTAGGGAATTGTTCTTAAGGAGGAATTACTTTAGCTTTACTATAAAAGCCACTGTAGTTAATTCTCTCTCTTCTTTCTTAGAGAACTCCTTATCTAATAGCCTAAGAGTATTATTAGTCTATATACCTATATATGCGAATTCTAGGCTATCTTCTATAGTTACTAATAGGTATAGATTATATATAGAAGTCTCTATCTAGAGCTTCTCTCTATAGTGCCTATAGTATGTGACCTACTAGTGTGTTCCGGCCTCTATAATGCTGTAGAGTGGTTTAATCACCCTTATAATTATTCCCTTAGGGTATTAGTTACAGATTTAGGTTAGAAGCTATGTAAGGATTACCCTATTTAATTACGTGGTTAATTAGATATATACCTAGGTAATATTATAAATCTATAGGATAAAGCCTTTTATTAAGAGGGAAGGTGCTATTATAAGAATAAGGTATTAACTAGCTTATTAGATTGTTAGAGCCTATGTTAAGATTACTTACTTTACCTTATCTCTAAAGCCTTATACTATAAGCCTTAATTTCTTATATAGTTAGCCTATCTTACCTTTTACCTTATTAATAATTTACAAATTAAAGATTTACACGCTACTATACTCTCTCTTATTATAGGTAATAAATTTAAATATACCCTAATTAATTAGTGTATTAATCTTAGTCTTTATAGAGAGCTTAAATAGTGCGCTAGGGGTTATAATAATGCCTTCCTTATGTAATTAGATTATAAGGTTAAGGTTAGCTTCCTCCTTAGCTAAGATAAATATATTAGTCTTATTAATAATTACTAGAGGGTTCTTTTAGGGTCTACCTAGGTATCTCTTTAGTAGGATCTCTAGGGTCTTACTAGGTGGCCTAGTTTAGGCCTCTCCCTCTTCTCTACCCTCCTAAGGTAGGAGGGCTTCTATATTAGGGTCCTTATAATAAGGCCTAATAGAAGTTAAGTAGAAGGCCTTTAGGCCTTATAGGAGGTTAAGGGTATAGGTCTCTTTATTAATAAAGAGGAGGTTATATAGGCCTTACTACCCTTTACCTTTATACTAAACTTAGACTAGTAATCTAAGTAGGAGGTTAAGGGTCTTACTTATATCTAGACTATTCCTTACTATAAGGGCTTTGCTAACTTTCTAGATTATATAGAGGCGCTTAACTTCCTTTATTACCTTTTACATAGTAATAATATATTATAAGATCTCTAGTAATAGAGGAGAGTTACTTAATATATAGGGGTAGGCGCTAAAGATAAGGAGGGTTAGAATAAGGCTATTTAGACCTATAGTATTATTAAGGGCTTTTATAGCTATCTATAGGGCAATAGGTTCTAGGGTTATTAGGCATTCTCTTTAGATAATATTATAGGCCCTTTAGAGCGGCCTATAATATCTCTTAACTTTTCTAATGCTATAATATGCCTTAATTAGGATCTCTTTAATAGAGATTAATATTAATGCTATAAATTAGCGAAATTCTTCGCCGCGAAAGTTTATACTAGTATTAGTAATAATCTAATTAGGAGGTCCTTAGTATATATTAATCTAGCATATTCTAAGGGCTTCCTAAGTTATTTTAGCTAAGATATTAGGAAGGAATCTTGCTGCGTAGAATACTGTAGCTATATCTACTACGTGGAGCATTAGGTGGTTGCTATTAAGGTATATAATATTAACTATTACTTTAAAGTTAAAGGTATACTTATCCTTAAGGGTGAATTTAAAGTAATAGGGGCTATTAGTATTTATCTAGCACTAGTGGCATACCTTTAATATTGCCTTAATAGCTTTAAAGGTAATCTTATGTCCTATGTTACTTAGGAGATTATAGAGTTAGCGTACTAAAGGATAACTAAAGTAGCGATATAAATACTATAATTTAATCTTAGTTAAATAATTCCACGCTACTGCCTTCTTATCTTATATTAGTAGTATCTATACGTAGCCCTATTTGTGTACTAGGGGCACTTTAATATTCCCTTACTAGAGGACGTTCTTAGTGGTAATAAAGTTAATCCTTAATTAGCCTATATTATTAAGGTAAAGTAGGAAGGGAGTATTTATTAGTATTATATAAAAAGTAATATTACTAAATAGTATAGGCACGTTAATTATTCTAAGTAATGTAATTAGCTAGCCTCTACTAAATATAATAACTACTTTACCTGCCCTTATAGTATTAAGATAAATCTTTAGTATTATCTTCTATAGTGCTATAACTTAAGATTAGCCTGCTATAGAGAACTATACTGCTCTAGTATCTAGTATAATACCTTAGAAGGCCTTAGATAAGTAATAGTCTTTAAGTAGGAATAGGTAAGGAGGCCTAGTAGTATTCCTATTATTAAATAGGTTCTTCTTACTTAGTCTATATATTATAGCTTAATTTATAAGGACTTTAACTATCTTCTAACTATTAAGGGTTATACTATAGGTAAAGAAGCTTATAGGCACCCTTTCTTCTTCCTCTCTCTCTAGCTTAGTGTTAAATCTAAGGCTTATTATATACTAGGTAACCTTATTAACTTTAGAGGGATAAGAAGTGGGATCTTCTATTAGGGTACCTTTATACTAGGTAAGAAAAGCATTATATAAAGCTAGTAAGGATAATAAGGTATCTACTAGGTAATGGTTCTTATATTACTAGTATGCCTTCTTATACTCTTCCTTAGGATGCTTTATTAACTAGTATCCCTCTTTACTATATATATAATATTTCTTTATATAGGGAGGGCCTCTTCTACCTTTCTACCTTTATAGAGAGTATCTTAACTCTTTACCCTTACTATTATACCTTCTATTAGTCTAGAAGGCATTAGGAGTCTAGGTATTAGCAGGGAATTAATATTAACCACTAGATTCTTCTATAATAAGCTAGATTATTATGTATATATACTTATAGAATTATTAGAGGCTATCTAGAGGGTTAGTAAGGTACCCTCTACACTTAGGAATCCTATTATAAGCGGTTATAATCTAGTTCCTAAGGGCTCTTTCTAATTAACCTACATTAGGAATAGCTTACTATAATATTAATAGCCTCTTAATAAGCTTATTAAAGCATTCTATCTTTAATTTATTAGGGTTTTTATTAATAGTCTTCTAGAGTAAAGTATTATACTACTTAAGGAGATACTTCTACCTTATATCTTTAGTCTTAAACCTCTCCTTTATTCTTCTTACTAGGGTAGTAAGGTCCTAAGGGTTACTAGGTTTAGAGAGGTAGTCTAAGTAATACTAATAAGCTTTTCCTTTTAATATTACTTTAAATATATACCTAGCTTATTCTAGTTTAATATCTAGAAGCTTACACTTCTACCTAAAGATTTAGAGCTTTAGTTTAAGTATATTATAGTTATTAGCACTATATTACTACTTAGATATATATATCTTAATAAGGTCTAAGATTTGCTTTACTATTAGTTATAGAGGCTTAAAGGGAGGATTATTAGTAGGTTTATATATTATTCTTTAGTAAATAGGAAGGGCTTATTATTAGGGAGTAGGGGTTCTTTACTAGGTAAATATAGGTTCTTAGGGGTAATAAGGAAGGGCTTATAGGGCTTAAGGTATTTAAGGAAGGGGCTAAGGGTTCTATTCTTAGGGAAGAGTTACTAACTTTGCTTCTTATAGAGGTTATAAAGGTTAGTAGGAGAAATAAGTAGTCCTTATACTCTATTAGTCCTAGAGGTTATTATTCTTATAGAGGTTATTAAGGAAGTTACTATTCTTAATTATATTCTTTTAGAAGTTATTATGCTTCTTCTAGGTATTCTTTACTTTTTCTTATAACTAGAAGCAGAATTCCTATTAGTTAAGGACTTCTTAGAGGTTTATTACTATATTTATATTCTAGTTAATTATTATATAGATTCTAGAGTTAATAAGGTAGTCCTATAAGTGCCTTAGGACTATAACTAGGGTCTTAAGAAAGTTACTATAGGTCTATAGGTTAAAATCTTAAGTAAATTCTATAAAGAGCGATCTTCTATATACCTTTTATATTATATAGTCCTTAACCTAAGAGAGAATATAGGCCACTTATATCTTAGGTGTATTATTATCCTTAATATTAAATTTATCTACCCTAGTAAGTGTTTCTTCTATAATATACTAGTGTAGTTACTATAGGATATAGAGGAAGGGGATAGTGAATTCTAGGGCTTCTAAGGGATCCACTTAAGAGCTATTATAACTTATTAGGTTTTATAGTTATTCCTTCTTATTAACTATTATAACTTATAGTATTAGAGGAGATAGAATAAGGAAAGTAATAATAAAGGGATTAGGGAATAAGAAATATAAAGGATCGTGAGCTCTGGCGATTAGCTTTGCGTGTAATAGAACGCACTAAGTTAAAGAATAATAGGATAGCTTAGCTACTAGAGTTAAACTCTTCTTCTTAGTTTAGGCTTTAGCTTCTTCTAGCTACTCTTATTGCCTTAATAGGCTAGCTAGAGTTAGCTTCTTCCTTAGTATAATTAGGGATCTTAAATAATAAAGCTGCTCTTATTGCCTTAATAGGCTGGCTAAATTACGCTGCTTCTATAAAGGTCTCTTCTAGATAGAACCTAGCTAATCTATAGTGTCTTTAAAAGATAATAGGTATTTATAAATAAAAGTGGTTATAAAGTTAACCACTGATTAGTATTAGAATCACCAGGTGTGATAATAGCTAGTTATTAATTAGGCGCGCTTATAATAGTATTAATTAAATAATCTATTATAAGCTATATGTTCTATTAAAGGAAGCTAGAAAAGAGAGGGCTCCTATAAGAGGAAAAAGGCAGCTGCAGCTATGTGGGTCACGTGATGTGGGTGGGTCACGTGACCCGGGCCCTGCCCTATCGCAGGCCTGCCCGTGGGCAGGAAGGGAGGCACGCGCACACGCACGCACACACGCGCAGCAGCCGACCTTCTTCCGGTCGGGCCGACCTTCAGCCGAAGGGAATTGCGGCTGCCAAGCGCGATTGATATCATGCTTGTTCCAACAGTAGATAAATTTAATATTAAGGATAATAATACACCTAAGATATAAGCGGCCTATATCCTCTCTTAGGTTAAGGACTATATAACACAAAAGGTATATAGAAGATTACTCTTTATAGAATTTACTTAAGATTTTAACCTATAGACCTATAGTAACTTTCTTAAGACCCTAGTTATAGTCCTAAGGCACTTATAGGACTACCTTATTAACTCTAGAATCTATATAATAATTAACTAGAATATAAATATAGTAATAAACCTCTAAGAAGTCCTTAACTAATAGGAATTCCGCTTCTAGTTATAAGAAGAAGTAAAGAATACCTAGAAGAAGTATAATAACTTCTAAAAGAATATAATTAAGAATAGTAACTTCCTTAATAACCTCTATAAGGATAATAACCTCTAGAACTAATAGAGTATAAGGACTACTTATTCCTCCCACTAATCTTTATAACCTCTATAAAGAGTAATATTAGTAACCTTCCCCTAAGAATAGAACCCTTAGCCCCTTCCTTAAATACCTTAAGCCCTATAAGCCCTTCCTTATTATCCCTAAGAACCTGCATTTACCTAGTAAAGAACCTCTACTCCCTAATAATAAGCCCTTCCTATTTACTAAAGAATAATATATAAACCTACTAATAATCCTCCCTTTAAGCCTCTATAACTAATAGTAAAGCAGATCTTAGACCTTATTAAGATATATATATCTAAGCAGTAATATAGCACTAATAACTATAATATACTTAAACTAAAGCTCTAAATCTTTAGGTAAAAATATAAGCTTCTAGATATTAAACTAGAATAAGCTAGGTATATATTTAAAGTAATATTAAAAGGAAAAGCTTATTAGTACTACTTAGACTACCTCTCTAAACCTAGTAACCCTTAGGACCTTACTACCCTTATAAGGAGAATAAAGAAGAGGTTTAAGACTAAAGATATAAGGTAGAAGTATCTCCTTAAATAGTATAATACTTTACTCTAGAAAACTATTAATAAAAACCCTAATAAATTAAAGATAGAATACTTTAATAAGCTTATTAAGAGGCTATTAACCTTATAGTAAGCTATTCCTAATATAGGTTAATTAGAAAGGGCCCTTAGGAACTAGATTATAACCGCTTATAATAGGATTCCTAAGTATAGAGGGTGCCTTACTAACCCTCTAGATAGCCTCTAATAATTCTATAAGCGTATATATATAATAATCTAGCTTATTATAGAGAAATCTAGCGGTTAATATTAATTCCCTACTAATACCTAGACTCCTAATGCCTTCTAGACTAATAGAAGGTATAATAATAAGGGTAAAGAGTTAAAATACCCTTTATAAAGGTAGAAAGGTAGAAAAGGCCCTCCCTATATAAAGAAATATTATATATATAGTAAGGAGGGATACTAGTTAATAAAGTATCCTAAGGAAGAGTATAAGAAGGCATACTAGTAATATAAGAACTATTACCTAGTAAATACCTTATTATCCTTACTAGCTTTATATAATACCTTTCTTACCTAGTATAAAGGTACCCTAATAGAAGATCCTACTCCTTATCCCTCTAAAGTTAATAAGGTTACCTAGTATATAATAAGCCTTAGATTTAACACTAAGCTAGAGGGAGAGGAAGAAGAAAGGGTACCTATAAGCTTCTTTACCTATAGTGTAACCCTTAATAGTTAGAAAATGGTTAAAGTCCTTATAAATTAAGCTATAATATATAGACTAAGTAAGAAGAATCTATTTAATAATAGGAACGCCACTAGGCCTCCTTACCTATTCCTACTTAAAGACTATTACTTATCTAAGGCCTTCTAAGGTATTATACTAGATACTAGAGCAGTATAGTTCTCTATAGCAGGCTAATCTTAAGTTATAGCACTATAGAAGATAATACTAAAGGTTTATCTTAATACTATAAGGGCAGGTAAAGTAGTTATTACATTCAGTGGAGGCTAGCTAATTACGTCACTTAGAATAATTAATATGCCTATACCCTTTAGTAATATTACTTTTTATATAATACTAATAAATACTCCCTTCCTGCTTTACCTTAATAATATAGGCTAATTAAGGATTAACTTTATTACTACTAAGAATATCCTCTAGCAAGGGAATATTAAGGTGCCCCTAGTACGTAAATAGGGCTATATATAGATGCTGCTAATGCAAGATAAGAAGGCAGTAGCGTGGAATTATTTAACTAAGATTAAATTACAGCGTTTACATTGCCGCTTTGGTTATCCTTTAGTACGCCAACTCTACGATCTCCTAAGCAACTGTGAGGCCCCTCATAACATGACCCACGCGCATGCGTGCACCGCAGCGCCAGAGCACCGCGGCGCCTAACACTAGAAGGAAGGGCTAGGTCTACGTAATATTAGTAAGCCACTAGCTATAAACCAGTAACTTATATATATATTATACTTAGACCTAGTAAGCTTTAGTTAATATATAAGTATACCCTATATCCTTTTACCTAGCTATCTTTATCCTTATAATTCTAAAGCTTCTACTACTAGCTACCTAAGAGTAATATAAGGCTAAGAACTACCTAATTAACCTAAGTAATATTAGATAATAACTAGAGCTAATTAAATAAGGGTAGTATTACTACTAAAGACACACTATATTCTATAGGAACTAGGACTAAACCTAGACCCTCTAATATTAGGGCTAATACTATAGTAATAAATAAGTAAATTACTTAGCTTAAGAAACTTAAAGAACTATAGGAATAAGAGTAAGAGCTTATTAATCTTCTATAGCTAGGTAGAGAGAAAGAGAAGATAAAAAGGTAGTAAAGATCTAGTTCCTTCTCTAGTAATAGCTACTAAGAGGTTAAAGTTAGGAATATTACTAACCTCTAATACCCTATAAACCTATAGAAGTATAAAATATAGATAAATAATCTAAACTATACCTTTAATAGGGTAAAGTAAAAGTATTAGTATAATTACTAAAAAATCCTCTTTATACTTAACTATATATATAGTAATTATAGGGTAAGATAGGACTAATACCTTAATAAATAGATAGCTAATAACTAAAGTAATCTTAAAGATAACTAGGATATATTTAAGACCTAGACTCTTACACTACTCTAAGATACTACTAACTATAATACCTAAATAGCTATATAGCTAGAGAATATAAAGTAATATAAGGGCTAGAGTCCTATTAAATTTAGTATCTACCTAGATTTACTAGAGAAATACCTAGAAAAAGCTACTAAAAAGTTATAAGCTCTTATATTCTTTATAAAACTACTCCCTAACCTATAAGACTAGATTAACCTATATACCTTTATTATAAGAAAGGTATAAGAGAAGGTTATATAACTTACTTAGTAACTCTAGGAGGCTATGCTAAAGAGTAAGTAAAAGTCTAAATATTTAGAAAATAAGGGCCTAAATAAGGCTCCCTAATATTATAGATATAACTTTCTATAAGGTAAAAGGTCTAATAAAGATTAGAAGGATAAGGACTAAGAGAAGTCTCCTACTACCTACCTAAATAACTATAAACCTAGGTATAAAAGGTAGTGTTTTAACTATAATAGTATAGAGCATCTTATAAATAGATATAATAAGCTAAAAAAGGAGTAATAAGACCTAGAAAACTCCCTAAGGTAGAAGTAGATGCCCTTACCTCTACCTTAAACACTAAGGTACTAATAGGGTGTTAATTTTACACACTAGTTACTATTTATAGGTATATAGATATTAAAATAGTAGTAGATCTTAATAGTTACGCTAAGATTAATATTATTAGCGCTAAATTTACATAAGCCTATAAACTTAACTAAGCTAAGGCTATAGCACCTATTATTAAGGTAGTAGGGGCCCTTATAGTTCCCTAATATAGTATCTATAAGGTCCCTATTATAATTAAAGACTTAAAAGGAGAAGAAAAGGACCTTAAGCTACTATATATAGCTATTAATAGGGACCTAAGAACTAAGGGAAGCCCTATATTAATTAGGATATATATACTTACTAAGGAACATGTCTACCTTTACCTATACTTATAAGAGTAGTGGTTTAAGAAAAGAAGAAAGGCCTTTTTACTTATAACTCCCTATAAATTTATAAAGGTTATATATAATAAGACTATTATATACGCTATTAATAGGGTTATAGAAGATAAGTTTATTACCCTTAGAGATAAAAAAGAGGCAAAGGTATATAGAACTATTAAAGATATCCCCTAGGAACTATATAAGTTTAAAGATATATTTATATTAGATAAGGCAGGAAGCTTACCTTTAAGAAAGACCACTAATTATGTAATTAATCTAATACTAGGGGCCACACCCCTATATAGACTGATTTACTCCCTTTCCTAAGGCAAATTAAAGGAACTTTATAAATATATTAATAAAAACCTATAGAAGGGCTAGATAAGACTATTAAAGAGCCCTATAGGTATACCTATCCTATTTATACTAAAGAAAGATAGTACACTCTAATTATATATAGATTACTAGGGTCTTAATAGGGTAATATAGAAGAATCACTATGCTCTCCCCCTAATTTTAGAGATCCTAAACTAGTACTAAGGAGCTTACTTCTTCTTAAAAATTAATATTAAGAATACTTATTATAGAATCTAGATTAAAGGGGGTAATAAGTAGAAGACCGTGTTCTATATATATTATAGGCACTATAAATATCTTATAATACCTTTTAGGTTAATAAATGCCCTAGCTATATTCTAGAACTATATCTATAAAGCGCTTTATAGGCTAGTTAATACTATTTATATAGTATATCTAGATAATATCCTTATTTTTTTAAAAATATAAGAGAAGTACACTATATATATTAAAGAAGTCCTAGGGTATATAAGAGAGGTAGAATTATATATAAAACCCTCTAAATATAAGTTCTACTAGGAGTTAGTGAAGTTCCTAGGGTTTATCCTCTTTATTAATAGAATCTTAATAGACACCTACTAAGTTACTACTATCTAGGATTAGAAGGAACCTATAAGCTTTAAGGATATATAATCCTTCCTAGGGTTCTATAACTTTTACTAATAGTTTATCTATAGATACTCTAGGATTATAGCACCACTACACACATTAATAAAGGGTAGTTAGAATAATATCTAGACTAGGAGGTTTATATTTAGGGTAAGAGAATAGGTAGCGTTTCGCTAGCTAAAAGACACCTTTTAGCAGGCTCCTCTTCTCTATTATTATAACCTAAGTTAACTAGTGCGCATTAAGACAGATGCCTTAATCTTTGTAATAGTAGGAATCTTATTATAATAAGATAATAAGGGCTGCTAGTACCCTATAGCCTTTTAGTTAAGGAAGTTTACTAACGCTAAACATAACTATAGTATGCCTAACTAAGAGTTACTTACTATAGTTAAGTTATTTAAACACTAGTAATATTATATTAAAGGCATAGAGACCCTAGTGGAAGTCCTATTAGACTACTATAACTATTGAAAATGGAAGGGAATCTGTACTAGAGGGATAGGAAGACCTCCCTAGTAGATTCAACGCGGCGGCTTCTAGATTCACTATAATACGACGATTCTTTAAGATATAGAGCTTTGATAGTTAAATATAGTAGATTTCAGCTAGACAAACGATCTAACAAGCAATGAGAGGATTTTCTAAGTCCCCTCATAGACCTACCGACCATATCGACGGAAGGGGGTTGCTAGCCAGGCCTTAGGAGCTATTTTTTATTTTCCGCAAAATTCATTTATATATAAAAAGTAAAAAATTAACTCACGACCATACAATCTAGCCACCCACGTGCACCAACTAAGCAATCTAATAAGCAACCCTATAAATAAAATATACTATAAAATCCGGAAAAATCAAGGATTCGAACAGTATACATCAGCCTTTTATATAACTACTAGTTCCCTAGTTACAGTTAATTTTAGCTTCCCTATAGGGTAGCCTAGTTAGCTTAGTTATACAAGCCTATGGGTTAGTTATGTGCAGGAACGCAGGTCATAGCTAACAACACTACAGGCAACGCCTTGTAACCAACGTTGCAATAACGTAACTAGGCAACTAGTGGGCCTATAAAATAGTGCTATAAATAGCATAATTTTAACACTCCCTCTAGAAAAGTATAAGGTAACTAATTCAATACCTAAACTTAGCTCTTTAATAGATATCTAAGTTAACAATAAATAAATTCAATAATAGATCCAATAACTTTT